>CM077028.1:97645087-98928837 GCA_039090855.1 Macrothele yani | reverse complement strand
GGTGTCTCTGTCTTTTGCTGTTACTCACCCTATGTTTTTTTGTCTCTCTGTATTTTGTTGTTTCTCTCCTTATGTTTTTGGTCTCTCTCCACTTGAGTCTTTGTTTTCCCAATTTTTATTCAGTAGCACACTACGTTGATTACCAAATGTTACAAATTCTTGGGAATTCTGACAACTGAAGAAAGAAAATTTGGAAAACACAGCACAAATACACAGACATTTGCACAAGCACGTACAAATATTTATTTATTTATTTTGTATAATACTACACATCGTAGACAAGACACTTAAAACTTAAGCTCAACTTTAACTTTGCGTTGAATATGACAAGAAATGAGTCGTCAAAAATTCATGCTTTGAACGCGAATTCCATGCATATGCTAGGCTTTCTC
The DNA here is from genome assembly GCA_039090855.1 of Macrothele yani. NCBI lineage: Eukaryota > Metazoa > Arthropoda > Arachnida > Araneae > Macrothelidae > Macrothele > Macrothele yani. The sequence goes on along the minus strand of CM077028.1, from coordinate 98,928,445 downwards.
ATGTAAATTTCTTGAGTTTGTTGCGCCTGCAATTCTTTTCAGAAACTATTGTTGAAGAGCAAATATTTAAAAAAAATGTATGTTTTTGTTTTACATTGAGAATTATATGTAAGATAAAAATTAAAACAAACGCTCCAGTATATGGAATAACAACAATTTCACTTTTTGTTTTGACTTGCATTTTTCTCATTTTTAGGCGCTGGCTCAAGATTTCAGTGTTCTCTTTCTTCCTTTTTCTTCTTTATTTTGTCATTTTCTTCGTACTGTTTATCCAGTATGTGCAGAAAATCCCCGGATATGGAAGATGTGTTAAAACTTTTATTTTGACAAGGGAAGTAGAGGAGATATTTTGAAAAGGGCGTTTGTCTAGACTCTACTAAAATACTCCGCAGTTTCTTCAGGACATTCAATTGAAGTAAAAAGGAAAGAAAGAAAAGAGAGAGTAAAAGAAATGAAATAAAAAGAAAGTTTCGGCGTGGTCAGGCAGATGCAGCAAGACGTGTTGCTATAGTAACAGAGCGCTACAGGACGCCTGAGGGCTTAGAGACGGAAAATTTTTAAACAGCAAAGTTTTTTTTTTTTTTTTTTGTCTTTTCCTGGCACATACATGGTTCCATTTCTTTTTTCTCTTGTAAGTCCTCCCACTCCCACTCTCTCTCACTCTCTCTCCCTCATACACATACACAGGCGTTCGCCAACAATTCTTCCTTTTTTTTTTTTTCATCTCTCTGTTTTTTTTTTTTCGGAATTTCTTTGAAAAACAGCTATCGACTTGGAAACAAAGGAAAAGTTTACTTTCAATTTTTCCAGACCACAAAGTCATAAAGCAAGATCTTTAAAGCCGCGAAACGTAGCTTCCTTGAAATAACATTGGTTTCTATGAAATGTCTAATGTTTCGCAGCGCTGAGTAGTATTTAATAAGACATCCGGACGAATGCATCGTGCTCCCGCACACTATAGCAAAAGGCAAAGTAAAAAGATCCTATGAACTTGTTAAAATTGGAATAACGAAGAACCCGATTCACACCCCTGCTACAAAATCTAATTACAAAAGAAAACAAAGATGAATCAAGGAAATACAATTATGTTTAGTGTGAAAATTTTCCTTAGGGCATCTGGCAACAAAGAAGCAATTGCAGAAAGCCGACTTAGAGAATAAAAAGACGCAGTAGCAGTGAATTTCAATTAAAGCAAGACGCACAAAGAGAAAAATGATAACAGAATTATTGAATTCGATGTGCACAGACTACATTCGCTCACTGATAATTTTTGCGTGATTCTGTTACTATGTCTGGTAGACATTTCAGACCAAGTTTTCTTAGTCTTTATCACATTTTTGCGTTACGAAATCAGTCTTCTATAAAATTTATATCTTATTTCAACCAACATTACTGAACACAGGTAGGGCTTGATTTACGCCGGGGCTGGGTTACTGAGATTTCCGGAAGTAAAATGAAGCAGCGTAAATTAAAGCAAAAATATAATGAGAGCATATGTAAATACATCAGATTCCATTCCAAGATTTTCAATAATCAACACATATTACTTGAAATATGTTTCACTTTTATCAAAAATTGTATAATCTCTCTCTCTCTCTCTCTCTCTCTCGTTGGTAGCGCATGGTTGACTGCTGAGTTCAATGTCGTTGACATCCTAAATCAGTTCAAACTACATCAAATTATTACATCCTAACAATTCAGACTCCTTAATAAGTTTTCAAAATATTCAATTCAATTCAATTCATTTATTTTGCTGAGCTAAAAAAACAAATGTTACAAAAATATCATTGAAACAATGCACAGAAAGGAAGCAGGGGGAAAAGGTCGGCCAGGCCTGACAGGGTCCCATGCTCCCTATGCTAATTTTACACTGATGTCAGTAGTTGTAATTACAAACAAGAGTTTCAAAGTGACAAAAAAAAGTAAAAAATAAAAGGTAATGATATATGAGAAGATAATAAACATTACAGATAATACCATTGAAAAGGCAATTTACATCACGATATACAAGTCGTCGTATTAGTCATAGTTCCTATCCACTGTAATCATTAATTTGAGGAGCTGCAATTCATTATGACGTTTTTTAGTTGCTTATTTTAAAAGGTTACATTTATTTAAAGAAGTCAGTTCCGTCGGTAATGAGTTCCAATAGTGTGGGCCAATGTAATTTATACTTTGCTTCATGGTCTCCGTTTTCGGATGAATAGGCCGAATATGGGATTTAGTGCGTGTGTCCTGTGTGTGTATCTGGGGTAAAATTTGTATGATGCTGGCATGTGTATTATTTTTAATGCTTTTGAACATAATTTTCCCGATATTGAAGTAATATAAATGGTTAATCGTAAGAATGTTGTATTTGTTTGGGAAAACTCTTGTGTTATTATACAGTGTTAGTTGTGAATTTCTATCAAATTTTAGGTCAATTAATCTTTTATATTTGTTTTGAAGAATTTGAAGTTTTTTGAAATTATGTTTAGTTGTCTGTCCCCACGATGAGATAGCATAATTAATGAGTCTGAAACATGGTATGGTATAAATGAATTAGTGTTTCATAGGCAAGATTTGTGAATACCATGCTGATAACTCCAATATTTTTAGAGAGTTTGAGAAGAAGAGAGTGCCGCCCCGGTGGCGCAGTGGTCTAAGGCGCTGGCCTCTGATCATTCGTCCGTAAGGGGTCTGGGTTCGAATCCCGATCAGGCATGGATGTTGTGTTTGTCTTACGGCACTGGCTCTCTCCCTTCCCTGAAACCAGTGACCCTAAATTAGGGACGGGCGACTGCTTATAGCCCATTGAGTTGCTCACGGTGGTCGTTAAACCTCCAAAAAAAAAAAAAAAAAAAAGATGAGAGTCTACATGTTGGTTCCATCTAAGGTCCCTGTGTAAGGTAATCCCCGAATAAAGTAAGGAGTTAACCTCTTCTATATTTGTACCATTAATAAATAATGTGATAGAAGGAGGTTGTGAAATATTTTGTATTGAGAAAATTAAAGATTTTGTTTTGGTAGTATTTATTATTAATTCATTGGAATTTAGCCAATCTGAGATGTTATTAAGTTGAGTATTAATATTCATAATAGTGGCAGTCGTTAAATTAAATGAGGTGAGGATGGTTATATCGTCTGCATAGAGGAATAAATCTATATCACTTATTAAAATAATAAAGATATCATTAATATATATGCTGAAAAGTACAGGTCCCAAAATTGAACCCTGTGGAACACAAGTTGGTATCAATTGAAGAGTGAATTGATGTTGGTTAATTTGTGTATATTGTTGCCTACCTGATAAATAACTTTTAAAAAGAGAATGTTCATTGTTCCTTATTCGTATAGTGTGTAATTTGTATAAGATATTATTATTTATGGTATCAAAAGCTTTGGATAGATCTAAAAATAATGCGATGGTATATAAGTTGAATTCAAAATTATGTTGGACTGTTTGTTGTAGGTATAATAAGGCTGATTCTGTTGACTTTCCAGACTAAACACCATGTTGATTTGGATGGAGATTATGAATGTACGAGATCAATCTATTGTAGATCAATCTCTCCAAACGTTTAGCAAAAATTGATAAATTGGCTATAGGGCAGTAGTTGTTTGCATCGTTTATTGATAAAGATTTGTATTTTGGGATTATTTTTGTGATTTTAAGTAGATCAGGAAATTCACCAGATTGGAATATATCATTAAATATAAACAATAGAGGATCAAGAATAAGATTAGCGACATTTTTTATAAAAAATGGTTGAAGATCATCATATACAGGGCCAGACCTGGAATTTATGTGGTTAAGTTCTAATAGTTCGGTTTCGGTAATTTCAGAAAGATAAAAATTATTAGACCTGTGAGTGCTCCCTAGGTAATTAGTGAATGGAATTTTTAGGGTAATTAAATTATTTTTTAGTGTTTGTGGAAATAAGGTAAAATGTTCATTTAATCCATTTGTAATATCTTGTTTGTCTGTAAGCTTAAAGTTATTAAAATCTGCTAAGCACTGAGGAACCGTTAGATCTGTATCTTTACCCATTAGAAAGTTTAAATGTTTCCATGTTAGTTTTGGAGAGTTATGTGAAAAAATGCCGAGATAGTAGTTACGCTTAGTGTAGCGAATATCACTGTTTAGTTTATTACGAAACATTTTAAAACTTTGGAAGTCCTGTGGTAATTTACTTTTTATAAATTTCGAAAAGAGCTTATTTTACTTTGTTTATTCTTTTTAATAGAGCATTTGTAATCCATGGCTTACGATTTTTTTTTCAGTTTATTTCGTTTTAGAATTTTTGGAAAAGATTGATAATAAAGTTGTGTAATTGTTGTGCTGAACGACTCATAATTTTTGTTTTTCAGAGCCATGAACCAAAATAGTGCTCCAGTTAATGTTTTCTAATTGAAATTTAAAACTTTACATATTCGTATTATTAATTTGTCTGAAAATGTAGTAGTCTTCAGGTGTAGTAGCTTGTTGTTTAAGAGGGTAAATTGCAAATATAGGGAGGTGATCACTGAAATCATACTCTAAGGCCCCTAAAATAGTAGTCTCAATTAATACGTTTGTGATAAAGAGATCAATCAATTTTTTCTAATTGAAATTTAAAACTTTACATATTAGTATTATTAATTTGTCTGAAAATGTAGTAGTCTTCAGGTGTAGTAGCTTGTTGTTTAAGAGGGTAAATTGCAAATATAGGGAGGTGATCACTAAAATCATACTCTAATGCCCCTGAAATAGTAGTCTCAATTAATACGTTTGTGATAAAGAGATCAATCAATGCCTGTGTTGTGGAGATTATACGAGTTGAGACTGAAATCATGTTTTTGTGACCAGAAGCATTAAGTGATTGTAAAAGTTGAAAAGAGTGATTGGTGTTTTGTAATAAGTCGACATTCATATCCCCCATAAGAAACGTTTTTTTTTCTTTGAAACGTTGGAGTAGTTGAGTAATTCAGTAAGTAATGATAGAAAAGCTGTAAGGTCTGAATTGGGTGGCGTATAGCAAACAATAATTATATAAAATGGGTTATGAATATTTAGAATTTCGGCATTTTGATTCGATACTGTGAAATTTGGAATAATTGAAAAATCATTATAAATAACTTTTACAAAAATTGCAACCCCTCCACCAGTTGAGTAAGTTCTGTTTAAGTGGAAATTTTTGTAGTTGGTAATTTGCAATCAGTAACAATGTGAAGGAAACCAAGTCTCAGATACACAAATTATATCAAGATTTAAATTTGTTAGTTGAATTAGTGATTTCAATAAGGTAGTTTGGTTAATTAGTGATCTAGAATTTATATGGATTAATTTTAGATTATTAAGTGAATAAATCGTTAATAGGTCATAGAAATTTTGTAATGAATAATATTCACACTGCCTTCAATTACTGGTAAAGAAAAAAACAAATAAACATAAAAAGTAGCAAAAAAAAATTTGATCAAAAACAAATATAAAGGATAAGTGGGGATCATAAATCGATATAAACACCGGGGATATCACATCAATGAGATAAAAAAAATTGGAATGAACTAGGTTAACCATCTGGTAGTTAACAGCAAAATGCACCCCCAAAAAAATTCACATGTTGATTCAATGACATATTAATCCAGAATTATGTGATGTGACTATTAAAGTATTGCCAAAGTAGTAGTCATTAGTGATGACATACCATCACGCCATGTCACAACCAGTTTGTGATGTGCCACCAGCCGTAGTCAAACCCCCATGAAATCCGCAGTTTTAATCCTGATCCATTCAGTCCCCATCAGTGCCAACCAGCGCACCGTTTTAACTTAAAAATATGAAAACGTCGAAACTTTACAAATTGTGAAATGCAAGTGAATTAGTATATTTTCACTATAAAACAAAAACTGTAAAATTAATAGCCCGTCATTCACGAATAACAAACCTCAGTACTACTCCAAGAGACGAGCAGTAACCAAAACAGTGCAATAGCCAGCACCAACGAAGACCCAAACAATGACACCGCTCCTGTGCAGTATGGCATAGTCAATAAAACTAGGTAAAACATGTGTATGAAAGGCACGACACACAGCAACAGACCGATAGAGAATCACAGTTGGATCGTCGTAACCCTAACATTTGAAACACACAAGCACCTAATCCCAAGAATGCACGAGGCCTAGTTGTCTTCAAGATGCTGTAAGAAAAAACTCCAAACGAATATCAGGTCACAAAATCATGACAACATAGACAAACTTTCCGCTCTGAAGTTACAATATATGAAATATCGCTTACCCTAACCCATCAAAAACACAAATGTTGGGAAACTGCTGGGCACCAGCTGGCAGTGATGGGTCACTGCTGGCTGAAATCTGCCGCTCCCGGCCCGGTAGCGATCCGTTGGTGGCAGCGCCATCAGTTGGCAGCCATTGATGGCCCTGTAGCATCGCTGTGAATTGCGGGTCGCCAAGCAAGTGCCACTAGTGGCCCGTAGCTGACAACCAATGAAACCCCAACACCAGGTGGAAGCAACAAAACTGCATGCGCAAAAGCAACACGTGCTGTGTCTCTCGTGGTACTAATTAGTTGAAGTCGACGCTATCGCCATCCTGTTATTTTAGTGGATGTTAAGAAAAAAAGCATGGGTAGAGAGGTGAATTAATTTCCTAATGAAATGCCACGTCGACGAAGATATCAAATTAAGCCATGAAATACTAGATTACAGTAATAGAATAGACCCACTCCATTCCCATGAATAACAAGAAATAATTTCTGTGTAATCTTTCGTTTTAACATTCACTAAACTGCTTGAAATAAAAAACCTAAAAAAACATTAAAAAAAGCATCATGTTGAAAAAAAAATTATACGCCTACAAAATTTACCAATTATTTGAAAAAAAAAAAAAAGAAGAAGCAACGCTGTGGGTATAATGTACTCATCCATGGGTACATTATACCCACATAGCGTTGCTTATATACACAAGACTGGAGGAATTCACTTCTTAAAATAACGAGAAATAAAATAAAATATCTTTCCTCTTTAAAACAAATGTAACTTCGGACAGCGGAAAGGAAAATTACAACGTTAAAAATGTAACAGAATGTGACATGAACGGGTAAATATATTAATTCAACAATCACCTTTCAAGACGAAAAGGACAGCTCGAAACTTTGGAAAGTGCCTTTAAGTTGGTACACTCGTTGAAAAAGTGAAGTTCCATTAAGGTAAAAAAACCAATCGTACTTTGAAAAAAATGAATTATATGAAACTGATATTTATGAACAATACTTCGCAATATTGTAAAATTAAATAGAGCACCATTCGTTACACATTCTCCAGAAAAGAGGGTTAGCTTCAAGCCATTCTCCTGCGTGCCAAAGCAGTCCAGTTGGTAGAGAGCTGGTTCGTTTCCACCCTGATCCAAACGGGCGTATTTTCAGGACATGTTGAGAAAATTTCCGCAACGCAGTGCTCTACTGCTGAAGTTTCGTAAGGTGCAAAAAAAGTAGTTGTAGCTTTGAGAAACTGCGGTTTATTATTTTTTATGGCTACTGCTGGGGAATTGGCGGACAAGTTTCGGCACGCCATCAGTTACGTCACGTGATTGTCGGCTGCCACTGCCGGGAAACTAGCGGACCACATTAGGCTAACCATCATTTATGGCACGTGCTTGCAGGGCCGCTGAAGAGCCACTTGCGGCAGCTACTGCCTGTGATGGATAACTGATGGCCCTGTTGTGGCATATGACAACTGATGGGGGTGTCAACTGTTGGCCAGCTGCTGGCCTGAACTGCTGGCCCTTTTGTTGGCCGCCCGGACATTTTATTTACGGTTCGGCAGCGGCAACATAGTGCTGGGCCATTGCTGACCCAGAAAGACTGTTTTTGCTGGGAAGTAATGCAGCTATATATACGTACAAGTAATAAAAAAAAGCCACAAAACTGTTTACAGCCCCAAAATGTAGCCCTAATGTTTGAAACAAGCAGTGTAAATCCAAATAACTACCCGATAAACATGCACCAATATCCAAAGTAAGAAACCATAAAGAAGTAACCCTAACAATTAAAACACGCGGAATATGATTCAAAAAGCGGAAGGTCATATCATGCGCAAAACGGTGTACTACAACCCCTAGCAAGTGAAAGGCTATGCAATCATAATGCAGTACGTCACATTTTACGCATAGAATAAGTTAAAAAAAGTATACAATATACATTAATAAAGTAGCTGTAAAATGAAGAACCAAAAAGAAATCAAGAATAATTGTACCAAAAATTATATTGCCTTCATTGCACACATAAGTAGAATAATTAAGAAAATTTGCCATAGAAACAGAAATAAACAATATGAAAGTAATTGTTCATATACTAACTATTTAATACTTTCATCAGCGAAATCCCAAATATCCGTTAAGGTCCAAGAAATTTTAGTCTGGCCAACCTCTTCAGCAAAAAGATCCTCATGTACTCGGCTCAATATCGCAATCCACCAGCCCACAATTTGTAACAGAACAAAAACACTTAGAAAAAACAATCTTAGATCCCTTGAGTGAACAACCAGTTTCGGAATATGAATCACGTTGCACCACACGGAGAAACTAAACAAAAATCGGTCCTGAACTAGAAATCATTTCACAACCTAGGTGATGAACAGTAACAATGTCTATTACAAACAAAGTGTCTATATTTTTAAAAAAGAAAAAAAAAACCAGAAAGAATAAAGTCAACCAGGCCCTCCACTCCCTGGCCACGCCCAGAAAGCTCGATGCCCAGTTAACTGCAGTATGCTATATTTGTACCCCAAACGAGTATCAGGTCATAAAATCATGGCAGAATACATAAAGTTTAAAGCTCTGAAGTAACAATAAAAAAAAACCCTTCAAAAATGCACCAAAGATCCAAGAAACGCTGAACCCTGCAGGCAAAAGAAATATAAAAGGTAATCCTGATATTTCAAAAAAAAAAAAAAAAAAAAAAAATTAAGTTTCAATCAAATACCAGGTAGAAAAGCTTGAGAGCCAGGAACGCAGATAACCAATGTCCAAAGTGAAAAACAACGAAGTAGTAACACCAAAATTTAAAGCGCACACCAAGAAAACGTGCCGAAACCCCACGAAGGGGTGAGACCAATAATCAGGTAAAGTACCCAAAGCAGAAACCCGAACAATTCTAACTTACACCAAAACCACAGAAAGCATTTGGTTATAATCTCAAATGAATGACGTACCAGAACCCAAGTATCATTATATTAGGTGTGCAACTTAATTCTCGGCCCCTAACCGCAAGCGATCATAGAACGTCGGCAAATGCAAATAGCTGTGTGCGGTAATGGCTGATTGCATCGCCATCCAACAGCTTTCCAGGCAACCGTAACCGCTCACAGCTGTAGTGACAGAAGGGACGAAAGTTGATGGTGAAAGCAATGTCGTTCGAGAAGCAACATTTGAGGCACTACCTCCTGTTCGAGTTTCAGCTGGAAAAAAGTGCCGCGGAAGCCCAGCAAACGATCTATGCTGCTTCAGGTGAGGCTGCTGTGTCCTACAGTACGTGTAAGAAGTGGTTCCAGCGGTTTAAGCAGGGAAATTTCGATCTCTGTAATGCAGAATGTCCGGGGCAGCCACAGAAAGTTGACGATGAGGAACCGGAACAACTGTTGGACGTGGATCCCTGTCGCACACAGTCAGAGCTCGCCCAGGAACTCGGAGTAACACGGCAAGCCATTACAAAGTGCCTGCACAAGCTTGGACGGATTCACAAGGAGGGCCGTTGGGTGCCCCACCAACTCACAGCTGCGAACAAGTCTAGGCTCTACGATGTTGCTGTGTCGTTGCTCTCCAGATTCAAGAAGAAGGATTTCGTCCTCAAGATTTTGACCTGTGATGAGGTGGTTCCTCTGCGATAATCCTAAGCGGCGCAAATCGTGGGTTTATCCAGGTCAGCCTACCACCAGTACCGCCAAACCGAATATCCATACCAGGAAGTTGTTGCTGCGCATATGGTAAAATCAGCGGGGTGTCGTGCAATATGAGTTGCTCAAACCTGGTGAAATGGTCAATGCTGAGCGTTATTGTCAGCAACTCATTCGTGTGAGTGACGCAATGGAGGCGAAAAGGCCATACACCGGCATGGGCAAAACGTCGGTCTTATTGCTTCAGGGTAACACGCGTCCTCACACCGCGAAAACGACTTTAAACACGATCACCAACCTGGGATGGGAGATTTTGTCCCACCCGGCGTATTCTCCAGACTTCGCCCCGTCTGATTATCACCTCTGTCGCTCCCTGCAACATGACTTGAGTGATACGCACTTAACTTCTGTCGAGGAGGTCCACACAAGTATTGATGACTCTATCAAGTCGACACAGCCCTCGTTTTTTCCGCAGGGGTATTCTGCAGCTCCCTGACCGATGGCTCAAATGTATCCAACACGACGGGGATTATTTCCCCGATTAGGAATGTATTCAATTTGCTATATTTTGCTGTCAACGTGTCGTGCCTGTGGCCGAGAATTAAGTTGCACACCTAATAATAATAAAAAAATAATCATGATACAATACACCTAGATTTAAGTATAGAAATGATAATATATGAAGTACCGCATATTATAAGTAATGCAGATGTGTATTCAAATTATCAAAAGAAACCACGAAAGTGTGCCAAATATCCGACTTACACTACATCCCACGTTCGCAGAACCCTAAGATGCAAACCTGATATTTCCAACAAGCAGTTAAAGTGCAAATAACTCACCATTAAACAAGACAGTAGGTCGTGAAAGAATGAGACCCATATCCAGAAAGAGAATTCACCAAACAGTAACCCCAACAATTGAAACATACTGTAACACTCCAAAAGCGGTATGTCATGTCACTCACGTAATGCTGCACTAGGAAACACAAGCGAGTGACTGGCCACACAATCGCAATGCAAAACTCCGAATGTAACACACGAAATTACTCAGATCGAAAATACCACTTACATTTAGCAAGACAATTGTATATTCAAGTAACCAAAAAAAGTGAAAAAGTATTATGCAAACAAATTATATTGTTGTCAGTCAACTAATATACAAAAACAATAAAAATGTAAAAATAGGCTAAGGGGGCAATAAATACACAATATGAACGTTAATAGTTCACATGCCTACTATTTAATACCGTCGTTAGCAAAATTTGAAATGTACGTCAAAACTCCTGAAAATCCCGGTCAGCCCAGTCTCATTAAGCAAAAAGATTTTTCCGTATTGGATCCAAAATCGAAATCCACCAGCCCTCAATTTATTACCGAACGACTTTCTAGGCAACGTTAAACTTCCTGAAATCGCAGTCTCAGAACCCTTGAGTAGACGCTTATTTTTGAATATGAAATCAGTTGCGACATTCGTAAAAACTTCACCACAAGCGGTCCTGAACCAGAAACCACTTCACACCCAAGCGATGAGCAGTAACAATGTCTGTTGCAAGCAAATTGCTTTTAATTTTTTTCATTTAAGAAGTCAATTGCCTCACCAATTGGGGGTTTTTTTTTTCAATTTTTTCATTTAAGAAGTCACCTGCTTCACCTTTAAAAAGTCGACTGCCTCACCAGCACGCCCCAATTTTCAGAACCCTAGTAATCAAAACATGCTGTATATGACTCAAAAATAGTAAAGTCTTATCTTGTACAAAATGCTGTACTAAAAACTCAAGCGAGTGACATGCCAAACAATCATAATGCAGTACCCCAAATTTTATGCGCAGAATAAATGATATAAAAATATACCGCATACATTAATAAAGCAGTTATATAATAAAGAACCAAAAAGAAATAAAAAAGAACTATACCAAGAATTACATTGCCTTCAACTGATTCGCACACATAAGATGTAAAAATAAGAAAATTGGCCATAGATACAACAAATAACAATATCTAAGTGTTCATATGCTAACTGTTTAATACCTTCATCAGTGAAATCCGAAATATCCGTTAAGATACAAAACATTATAGTCTGGCCAACCTCTTCAGCAAAAAGATCCTCATGAACTGGGTTCTAAACCGGAATCCACCGGCTCACAATTTGTTACAGAACAATCTTCTGGCTAATACTAAGCTCTCAGTAATAACAATCTTAGATCCCTTAAGTGAACAACACCCTTTACTGAACATGAATCACGTCGCAACCCCCGGAGAAACTGAACAAAATCGATCCTGAACCAGAAATCATTTAACAATCGCGAGTGATGAGCAGTAACAATGTCTATTACTAACAAAGTGTCTGTAATTTGAAGAAAAGAAAAAAGCAGAAAGAATCAAGTCTGTTTAACAGGCCCCCCACTCATTGGCCTCGTCCAGAAAGCGCGATGCCCAGTTAACTGCAAAATGCAATATTTGTACCCCAAATGAGTATCAGGACACAAAATCATGACAAAATGCACAAAGTTTAAAGCTCTGAAGTAACAATAAAAGAACCCGCAAAAATGTGCCAAAATTCCAAGAAACGTTGAACCCTACAGGCACATAAATATAAAAGATAATCCCAATATTTCAAAAAAAAAAAAAAAAAGAAGAATTAAATTCCAAGCAGATACTAGGCAGAAATTCCTGATAGCCACGAACGCATGTAACCAATGTCAGAAGAAAAAAAACACGAAGTAATAACACCAGAACTCAGAGCACACACCAAGAAAACATTAATACACTGCCGGACAATTGCTAAGGACGGATGACAATAGCAACGATAGCAACCATAAAATGGAAGGCAGGAAAATGTGGAAATTAGCATAAGTGCGGGATACAGTAAGACGTGTTGTGCGTATGCAAATTTTGGATTGCCGAACTTGTTCGTGACGTCATAGCGCTGATAAGAGATATAAAGGATTTGACGCGTATTGACCGTTGTTGTTCAAACGCAAAGTTGAAAGGGAAAGAATCAATTGACGAACTTGCAATTTTCAGTATGTCTTCCCGACATCACCTAGATGATTTTACGCGTGGCCGTATTATTGGCAAGATTGAAGAAGGGCGAAAAATAAGAGATGTTGACAGGGAGTTCGACGTCAGCCACAGTGTTGTTTCAAGGCTTTGGAAATCATTTCAAACAAATGGAGAGTGTAGCAAACGTCACGGGGGGAGGTCGTGTTCGCAGTACGACACCTGCAGGAGATCGGTACATAGTGCTATCAACAAAAGACACCGGCGCAGCACAGCTAGTGAGGTAGCAAATCAGTTTATGGCTGCTACTGGCAAGCGGATCTCCCGAAAAACTGTCGCCAGACGTTTGCATGAAGGAGGACTATACGCCCGCCGTCCTGTTGTGTGCATCCCATTGTCCAGACGTTTGCAATGGTGCCATCAACAGCGCAATTGGACTGATAACGACTGGACTGCTGTACTCTTCTCAGATGAGAGTAGATGCAGTCTATCGTCTGATTGTCGACGACAACTGATCTGACGTGATAGTGGTACTGCATATTGTCCAGCAAACATACAGGAAAGGGACCGATATCCGGCATGTAGTGTCATGGTATGGGCTGGCATCATGATCAATGGCCGTACGTCCCTCTATGTGCTTCCAACTGGGACTATGACTGGCCAACGATACATTAATGATGTTCTGCTACCTCATGTTCGCATGTTCCGTGGTGCTGTCGGTGATAGATTCATTTTCATGGACGACAACGCAACATGTCATCAAACAGTCGCTGTCCAGTAGTGTCTTGAGAGCGAGGATATTCAACGCCTCGTATGGCCAGCACTTTCTCCAGATCTGAATCCCATTGAAAATGTGTGGGATGCTTTGGGGAGGAGTCTTGCTGGTCGCCAATACCCTCCAATAAACAAGGACACCCTCATCCGTGCACTGACAGAGGAATGGGATAAATTACCCTAACAGCTGCTTGATAATGTTGTGCAAAGCATGACACGACGTGTGCAATCTTGCATCGCCCTCCATGGTGGCCATATCCCGTATTGACATCTTACGCCGGAACGCCTGCGGACGGTAATTGCATTTTTTTTACGTTTACGTATTCTGCACAAAATGGCCTGTTTGTCCCTGGAACACGTTCCAAAGCCTTCTGGATTTCAGAGCACAATAAATTGTCTTTCTTGTAATGTCCTGGCATTCTGACATTATTTTATTTCACTTGGCATCCAACCACGCTTACTTTTTTATGCGCTATATAGCCGCTTATGATCCGTCCTTAGCAATTGTCCAGCAGTGTATATATCAAATACGTGGAGATATTGTAAATGGACGATGTCATCGCTCTTTCCACGTTATTTTTTAAACAACGCATAGCGACTGAAAAATTGTATTCCGGCACCCCTGGGATCGAACCCCAGAACTCTCGATAACTAGTCGAGTGCGTTCGAATTTACGCTACGGCGCCAACAATTCTCAGCGCCATGCGTGGTTGATCAGTCAGCATCTGACTACACGAATACGTATTGATGGTCTCAGCAACTGAGATGTCGTCATCTGCTGGCATCTCAGCAACTGAGATGTCGTCATCTGGTGGCATTTGCGTTAGTCAGATGCTGACTGATAAACCACGCATGGCGCTGAGAATTGTTGGTGCCGTAGGATAAATTCGAACGCACTCGACTAGTTATCGAAAGTTCTGGGGTTCGATTCCAGCGGTGCCGGAATACATTTTTTCAGTCGCTATGCGTTGTTTAAAAAGTAACGTGGAAAGAGCGATGACATCGTCCATTTCCAAGAAAACATGCCGAAACCCCACAAGGGGTGAGACCAATAATCAAGTGAAATACCCAAAGCAGAAACCCAAGCAATTCTAGTTTACACCAGAACCGCAGAAATCATTAGGTCGTATTCTCAAAAGAATGACGTACCAGAACCTAAGTATCATTATAATGCAAAAAATCATCATGATACAGTACACCTAGATTTACGTCAGTAAATCTAGGTGTACTGTATCATGATGATTTTTAATAGTTGAAGTACCTCAAACTATAAGTAAAAATAATCAAAGGAAACCACGAAAGTGTGCCAAATATCCAACGAACACTGCATCCCACATTCGCAGAACCCTAAAATGTAAACCTAATATTTCAGATGACAAGTTAAAGTGCAAGTAACTCCCCGAAAAACAAGCCAGTAGGCTGTGAAAGAATGACACAAGCGAGCGCCAGGCCTCACAATCGCAATGCAATACGCCGAATGTAACACACAAAATTACTCATATAGAAAATACCACTTACATTTAGCAAGACAATTGTGTATTCAAGTAACGAAAAAAGAAATGGAAAAGTATTATACAAACAATCACATTGCTGTCAGACAACTAATACATAAAAACAATAAAAATGTAAAAATAGGCCAAGGGGTAACAAATACACAATATGAACGTTAATGGTTCACACTCCTACTATTTAATACCGTCATCAGCAAAATTCGAAATATCCGTCAAAGTCCTGAAAATCTCAGTCTGGCCAGCCTCATTAAGCAAAAAGATTTTTCCGTACTGGGTCCAAAATCGAAATCCACCAGCCCTCAGTTTATTACAGAACAACTTTCTAGGCAATGTTAAACTCTCAGTAATCATAGTCTTAGATCCCTTGAGTAGGCGCTTACATTTTAATATGATATCACGCTGCGACATTCGCAAAAACTTCACCACAAGCGGTCTTGAACCAGAAACCACTTCACGACCCAAGCGATGAGCAGTAGCAATGCCTGTTGCAAGCAAATTGCTTTTAATTTTTTCATTTAAGAAGTCAGTTAGATCCATTCCTGATAGCCACGGCCTCACCAATATATATCCATTGGCCTCACCAATTGGATTGCCAGTAGACTCGGGAAGATTATGAAGCACAAGGCAAGTACGCTTACCGTACTTCTCAAGTTCATCGAGGGAGTTTTCTATGCTTCGCAATGAGGACTGGAAAGTGTATATCTTGGTTTCAAAAATTCATCCAGACGTTTGGACCACTGTTCCTCTAGTCCCTTAATAACAGCTGTCAAATCATCCATTAACTCCTTTTTAATCGCAGCAACACCAACGCTTTCCATTTTGTCTGATGATGTAAAACTGGTGCGCAGCCTTGAATCTATTTTATCATCCAAATTTTTTTGTTAACTGCTTCAAGTGCGATGCCTATTGCTTTCGGAAAATCGACAACTCTTCAGAAATGCCGCACATCCTGCTGTCACCAGACGGAGTAGAACCAGATTTCCCCTTGCTGTGTAACTTCGGCGGCATTTTCATAAGGAATATCCCTCTGGTAGCAAAATAACACTATAGAACTGCATGGACGTCAATCAACACTCACCCAACATTCAATGAATGCGACACCCCGGTGTTCAAAAAAGAAAATTCTCTAACACCGGATCACAAAAAGCATGCGACCTCTCGCTGTCAGTTGACTCGTTGCCAATGGAAATGCATCTATCTTCTATTTTCTAAATCTTTAGTCACCAATTCACCCACGCGTGCTAATTTTTGTCATCTGGCTTCAACCTGTAAATCATGTACCAAAGGTAGAAATCTGATAATAGCTGCAATTTCCTCAACTTTTGTTTCACTGGCTGTATTCTTCCAACACGCTAGAGAAGTTCTGTGGAGGAGATGTACTCTCTCAGTGTGGTGTTTGTCTCCGGTCTGTTTCGGAAACTGCTTTCCACATTCTTTTTCTACTTTTGCTCTACTTCCGTTTTAGAACTTTTTTACATCAATAAAATGGTACGAATGGGTCTGTGGCTGGTCTCCTCAGCAGCACACCCATTCGTGCGCTTATGCTCACAGCCGTTCATCGTCATCAACGCTTGCAGTGGGCAATCAACATTGGACAGACTGGAAGAGGGACTCATGGTCAGACGAATCCCATTTTCTGTTACACCATGTCGATGGACAAGCTCGTGTGGAAGGTGTTTACCCAAAGAAGCCTTCTCACCTGAATGCACTGAGGGACGGATCCAGGCAGGTGGAGGGAATGTGGTGTTCTGGGTAATTTTTTCTTGGGGAATACTTGGACCCATTATCCCTGTAGAACTGTCACGTGCCTGAACATTCTGACAGCTGTTACGTACCTGAACATCGTGTTTGACAAAGTACACCCCTTCATGGAAACTGTATTCCCTGACGGAGATAGCGTCTTTCAACAGGAAACTGCTCCATACCACACTGCGAAAAAGGTTCAGGAATGGTTCCGAGAACATGAAGATGAATTCCATTTATTGCCATGACTCCCTAATTGGCCGGACATGATTCCTATAGAGCATTTGTGGTTTGCGTTAGAGAAACTGGTACGAGCAGCATTGCCCTAGCCACGTAATTTACGGGAACTGCGCAATATTCTGTTACAGTCATAGTACCAAATATCAAAAGACAGCAGCGTATCGTTGAATCTATGCCACATCAAGTGAGAGCTCTTTTGGAGGCTACATCATATTAGGTAGGTGGTTTTAATATTTTGGCTGATCGGTATTGATTTCTATTGAATTGGTGCAGATCAAATATTCTATACGAGAGTACCAACTGCAAACTCTCATGAAAATAGGTAGCACCTACCTTAGTCGAAGTTGTTCCCCTCTTAATCGACGCACTTCTACCAACAGATAACGAGGATGTGGATCCTACGGCAATAAACCCCGGAGTGTGTGAGGCAAAGAAGGTGAGCGCAGCTTAGTAGTTTAAGAAGGTCTCCTCAGCCAGGAAATTGCCCAGATTCCGGAAGAGGTGATAATGCACGGAAACAAGGTCTGGGGAGTGTGCAGGTCATGGCAGAGGTTCGTATTCAAAATGGTGAACTTGTTGGGCAGTCCTTTACGAGACATGTGGACGAGCATTGCCGCGTAACAGAAGGACTCTGTGCATTTGGAGCAAAACTGGCTGCTAAGTATTGAGTTCCTTGTGTATTTGCTGCATTTCGTCCCAATAGCAGTTCGAATTTATGGTCTCACATGGTTGGATAAGTGAATAATGGACCAAGACGGCAGCAGAACACCATACGAGAACTAGCACTTTTAGTAGGCATAGCGGTGACTTTTGTCAATGTTTAGGTGGTTTCATGGTATCCAACCACTGTTCTGAGCACTCAATGTTGTCAGGGAGGACATACTTTTCATTGCAGGTTATTTTTTTTATTTGAGGTTTAACGACCACCGTGAGCAACTCAATGGGCTATAAGCAGTCGCCCGTCCCTAATTTAGGGTCACTGGTTCCAGGGAAGGGAGAGAGCCAGTGCCGTAAGGCAAACACAACATCCATGCCTCACCGGGATTCGAACCCGGACCCCGTTCGGACGAATGATCAGAGGCCATCGCTTAGACCACTGCGCCACCGGGGCGGCTCATTGCAGGTTAGGATCTGATGCAGAAATCCCATTCGTCGGTGCCTGATAAGCGGAGAAATGCACACCTCCAGACGACGTAGCTTATTGATACACTCAATTCGTGTGGGGCCGCCCCGGTGGCGCAGTGGTCTAAGGCGCTGGCCTCTGATCATTCGTCCGTAAGGGGTCCGGGTTCGAATCCCGGTGAGGCATGGATGTTGTGTTTATCTTACGGCACTGGCTCTCTCCCTTCCCTGGAACCAGTGACCCTAAATTAGGGACGGGCGACTGCTTATAGCCCATTGAGTTGCTCACGGTGGTCGTTAAACCTCCACTCAAAAAAAAAAAAAAAAAAAAAAAAAAAAAAAATTCGTGTGGCGCCCAAAAATCCGGTTTTTTCAGCTTCACCAAAGTGGCCAGGCTGCGGACAAATGTCAAATGATGCGCACGGACTTTTTCTGCGATCTCACGCACACTTTGTTTTAGGTCAATTTCCACGATATTCTTCAGCCGCTCATCTCTTACAGCTACTGGAGTACGGCCATGAAACGCATTTGCAAGGGATGTGTCTCCTGCTTGGAATTTTGCTAGCCGTAGGGGTATAGTGCGTTCATTGTCAGAATCCTGTCCAAATACCGCATTAATATTTCGGACCGACACACCCATAAGTTTAAACTCATGCAGAAAATAGGTGCAATTGGCCAATCTTCATGGTCCACTTTGACCGAGGCTTGTGCACTCGTGGTTGAACCTTATCTCGAAGTGAGGCTCACAACACGTACACCAGATATATACAGACCTTTTGACCTATGCCATGTAACAGTGCCACGTATGGTCTAGTGGTCAACGGTCCTGACGTTTCTAAGCATGTACGAACACTCGAACCACGAAATATCCGCCTTGCGTCGGATGGGCACGTTAAGCCGCCGGACCCTGGGTATTGGCTCTCCGGTTATAAATGAGGGACTCTTCCTCCTCCTTTCTACTTTGTTTCGGCGTGACTTTCCTGTTGACACCCTAGCCCAAATCTCCTAGCGTCCTACTTCTAAGGGTTGTTTAAAACCTGAGGTCAGACACACCCTTCCTAAAATCCCCTTCATAAATTTCTATGCCATGTGACGTTGCTGGACGACACCATTTCCTTTGAAGGTGTCAAGCATGTCAACCCCCTAAAAGCGGGCATTTCATCGGCAACAAACCACAACGTATTTTCAACCAATTAAAAACCACCAACTTTCTATTTTAACCTCCCACTTTAATTGTTTCACGTAGAATCTATCGCAAACAATACGTATTTTTCCGAATCTGAATTCAATTACTGTTTTTCTTGTTTCTTCACCTATTGGACGGGAAGCGAAGCCATGGGATTATTAACATAACCAGATCAGAAATCATTTAAAATCACGGGACTCCTTCAAAACTCTGATGTTCAAATCTCGGTTTTTCACGTTGTTGTACACGTGTTAAATTTGGGATAACTCACTGTTGTTTTGGGGTAACGCGCTGCAATGGACATCTGTGAATACAAAAATGAAAGACGAATCTTTAAATGTTTCAATTTTTCTGGAGGGTGGCAACATTCTGATGAATTTCGATGAAGTGCTTTGGAGCTTTCCCTCGTGGTTCACCGTTACGGTATTTCGCTTTTCCAAATGATGGCAACAATGAGTACTTTTCACATTTTTAAAGTTATTCCAGTGGATTTTGTATGCATCAAAAACAAAATTCCAAAAATGTAACTGCTGGTTATAGTAGCTGTTGGTTATTTCCCGGAAACGGGTAAAGAAAAACACAAACAAAAATTCGTCGACGGCAAAAGGTGAACACAAATTATTATCCGCCGATGAGAGAAAGATGAACAGCAACAAGAATCTCAATTATGTCTGCTGGCGGACCAAGTACAGGCATGTTCATTATTGAGTCTGCTACCAGCTTGCATTTAGTAGTCTAACTTTTAAATGTAAGAGTTGCCGAGCGGTTGGGGATGATGGGTTCTGACCATTCTTCCGAGATGGATCCGAGTTAGAGTCCCAGTTGAGGCATGGGACGTACGCCTGTTCGATGTGCTTGTCTCCCTCCCAGGAACCAGTGGCCTGCTCATAGTAGTCGTTAACCCCCAAACAAAATATAAGAAAAATGCAACTGTTGATTTTTGCGATTTATTTCATGCAAAGTCCTATCTAGGAATATGGTGACTAAATCATTAAGGGCAAGGGTATTTCCCTTTCAAGGATAAAAACTGATCATTTCAAATTTGGCTACCTTAGCTTGAAAGCAATTATTTTTGAGTTCTTACTGATGGTGTGAGTACATAGCGTAAAAGCCCAAATTTGCCGGTGATGGGATTCGAATCCACATCTTCTTTTCCCGGAGTCGATCCGTTTGAACTACTCGAGACCGCTTGAACTACACCGCCAAAGGCTTATCTCTGCAACTTGCCGTTTTAACTCAGTGGTACGTCACGTATATCCCACCTCCTTGAGAAAAGCAGTGGCACGAAATCGGAGGTCTAGTGTAATCCGCAAACCATGCTTGAAGGAACTCTCTGTAGAAGAAGTAATTTTGATTAATTCTAGACAATGTGTGGAAGAAGCATCGCACATATTTCTCGAACCTCACGACCAGGAGATTCATTTTTGCGTTCGGGTGGTATATAGCGTAAAAACGTTTTTGCAGGTGGTGGATTCTAACCCACTATCCTCGCTGTGGAGCCAGTTATTCTCCTGACTGAACTACACCGACCTTGACATACTACTGCAACTTGCCGTTTTAACATGTTCGTCTGCTCAAAGTCATGTCACAAGTATTTCTTAAATTTATTTTTCGAATCATGAACTGCAGGCTGCGATGCAATTTGTTTGATTGCTCCAGCATTATTGATTTTTTTCTCGCGCTTTCCTATCTCGCATCACAAAAAGTATTGAACACAAAAATATGAAATTTATATCGTTTGTAGGGAATTGTTTGGAGAACACGCTGGAATAAACTGTATTTCGATTCTGGCGATACTTCAAGAGCTATTGTATTTCAAATTTAAGGTAAGCAAAAAAAAAGCTACCAGTTCGCATTCCGGACACACTAATGGCAACAGAACCACGAAACTTTGTAGGCATGTAGGGCCATGGCCGAATTTTTGCACCTCGTTGCCCTTTTTTTGAATTTCGATTTAGTTTACGAGAAATAAAATTTTTAAATTTCACAAAATTCTCTATTTCACGATGGGATCCATTTTAAAAAACGGGTATTTGGCAAACTATAAATCATAACGCATTGCGATTTTTACAACATAAACTTTCAACTATCATCCCTATTTAAAAAAATTGAGAAAAATCACTTTCTGATTTTTAAGCATTTTTTAAAGACACAAAGGAAAGAAACGGACGGCTTCCTCTGTCTTCAGCGGTAACCGCACAGTAAAGTTCTGGTCCCGTGACCTGCTGCCATGGTGACGCAGCTATTTTTAGCGCTCTCTTCTCACTGAGTGAAAGGACAGGCTGCAATCAAACTGGTAATGACGCAGCGACGCTTTTCAAGTTCGGCGTTTTCCACCGGCATTCGTGAATACCTATGTAAATATAAGCTTTAGCCTCACGCTTTCCTAGCTCGCAGCGCAAAAGGTATTGAACAGTTGAGCGAACGTTTTCATTTCGTCAGATGGCATCACCAGAAAGAGACAGTCGAACACATTGGTCGACAATTCTGACGAAATGATGTTTGCAAAGCTGTGACATTTTTGCTGTGTTCGTTTAACCAAGCCACTTCGAAGGAAAAAACAATCGATATGTAAAAAAAAATTAAAAGAATAAATTTCTTTTATGAAAAACAAGATTTGCAAACTTGGAGAAGATAAATTAGAACAGACACGTACTGCTAATAGGACCGAAAATACGTCAGAACATCAATTAATGATTTAAAAAATTACTCTACATATCTTATATTATCCCATCATTATTGACGGGCTTTCACCTTGTAAGCTAAAAAACCGTAAGAAAATACATCTGGTAAGATATTGTTCCCTTTAGGGTGTGTTTCAAGAAAATCGCTTCATAAACTGGAATGAGTGCTCAGGAAGTTCCTGATCAGCCATCTGCTTTCTAAGGTTAACCATAAGAAACAGTAAAAGAGGCATGATCACCGTATTTCTCTGGGCTACAATAATGTGTTCATCGAAAGCAAAAATAAAACACCTACATACGAAAGAATCTGGGAATAGGCACATTAGCTATCATCAGATTTTTTTTACCTTGTACGGTTAACCTTGGTAGCAGTTATGACCTGGGAGTCGTAATTATCTTAGGTCAGAAACCGAACTAGGTATATCAGCTGCATTATATTAATATCCCATCTAAAAATATGTTACCTTTAAACTTTAATTACAATCAAGATAGTTGAAAATGACACATTAAACACGTTTTTCACCGGAGTTTACATCAGATAAATTCCTCACATGCTCTTGTATAAAGGTTACAATATCTAAACTCAGTATTTCGCTCCAGTAAGGACAGATTGTATTTATTAAAGCAAGTAAGAGCAACTAAAACCTTGCTTCATTAAAAACAAAAATGAAACCTTTGAACCTCTTGTAATATTAATGCGAAATTCGGGAAGAAAAAAGTGTGAAATATTTTTTAAATAAAAGTGGCAACAGCCTATTGGCGATGAGAAACTTCTGCGTCTTCTCCTTCAAGTCTTCATTTTCCGGGAAGGACAGAAGACGGATGAGCTTGGGGACTCCCGGACCTCTCCTTCTGATTTGGATGATGGTTGCCATAGAAACGTGATAAATTCTGCCTTATCCATCACACGGACCTGGTGTCTATAAGCTTGCTCGAGCCGGAGCGGGCTGAGCTTACCAGGGTATCCTTCAACGCGACCAACTAAGAGACGTCTGGCACCATAGTAAAAGAGGGGGAAACACCTCCTCCACCCCCTCCTATTGCATCCCTTTACTAGGTCTCTCCACCCCACCCTCCTCCTCCTCAATCTCATCTCAAAACTCCACCCGTCTAGCATCTCCCTGATCTCAGTGTTCTTTTTCCTTGACATTTTTCTTCTTCCTTTCCCCATCCTCTCACGCTAGCTACTCTACGTGCCGATCTATGGATAGGATGAAGACGAAAAAACTTGATGAATAGCAAAGTTGGAAGACGACGAACTTTTAGAGGGGAAAATATTATGACTTTTTGATTTGAGGATTCTGAAAAGATCAGGAATCCCACAGAAAATTTCAGAAGCTATGACGTTTCGGAAAACGTTGCTGCGGCTTGGGACAGCGTGTGTTCATGACTACGAAGAGAGAAAGAAAGAGGGAGAGAGAAGCAGAGGTCCACATGCTGTGTGCACATCAGCTTTTAATATTAGTATTCGTGATTTGAGTTAAAGGATGACGATATATTGCGGTAAACCAACCGTTGCCATTTGTAAAATGTTTTAGGAGAACTTTCAGTTTAGCAGGGCTTACATCCAGTTCCCGAATATTTCTTAAATCAAACAGTCATGCATGAAAAATTTGTTTCTTCCCTTGTTCCTGCGTAATTTTTCATTCTTATCAGTAAAATTGTATCAGCTATCAGTATTTTTACATTCCCATGCATATGTAATATGTAAAGTACTTTAGTAAAAAATACATCAAAAAGTAAAATGAAACTGAAAGAAATTTTTGTTGAAATTATAAAAAAATTCCTTGGGGGGGGGGATTCTCGACAGCACTTGAAAGCACTTTTTTTTCATGCCTTTCAATAGTTTTTGTGAATATCTGAGCACCTCGTTTTTAATATGAACGAACGGTTTGAATTGCATGACTTTTTTTTTTAATAGTCTTGCTCTTTTGCTTTTTCTGTGACCAACACTGTCAGATATCACAAGAATGTTGCATGACACATTCATGAGGGAACTGAACTGAGCAGAAATCAAGACTCACAATTCCTATCTGCAGATTCAATGTTTAACTTCATTTGTTTAACGAAATTGAAGAATTCGGAAACTTGAGATTAAGAATCTGTTCTCGACCATGGGCACTGAATGGTCAATTTGTTCGTACCAGTAGACCATTTTATAAAAACATGCTGACAAGTCATACATTGCCGTCATGTACATTGCTGTCGTCATAAATTGCTGTCAGCTACATAATCAAGAAGACGGGGACACTCTTAGTAGTAGTTCGGAGTACGTT
Organism: Macrothele yani; assembly: GCA_039090855.1. Lineage (NCBI taxonomy): Eukaryota > Metazoa > Arthropoda > Arachnida > Araneae > Macrothelidae > Macrothele > Macrothele yani. Next base: position 98,904,038 of record CM077028.1, on the reverse strand, counting down.
ACTAAAGGTCAAATGGGAGCGTGAAGTAGAGACGTAGTGAGAGGAGGCAAAGAAGGGGAGTTGCCCACGGGCGCCAAAAAGGTTGAAATGATGTTGCTGCTAAATGCGGAAAGAAATTTTGTAATGCAGCAAAGCCTACACTTGTTACGAGGTTATTTCGGGGTCCGATTGTTTATGCCTTGTTGCAACTCACTGCGGAAAATACGAAGCAAATGAATAGTTGACGGTCAACTATCACGTATATGCTACGTATAATCTTTGAGAAAGTCAACTAATTTACCTTCTCAAAGATTATACGTAGCATATACGTGATAGTTGGCCCAGAGAGTTATAGTCTCAAATTGTTTATTAACTCATATGTCTTACGTGCAGTTGTCCCGGATTGATATTAGATGAAAATTATTATTTAATGTCTCTGTTCTCTCACTACCTGATTTATGAATCGCAATTGTTCTCTCTTTCATATTTACCATCTGCATGCAATGTTTCATATTACTTCTCTAATTTGGTCCCCAACGCCCTACCAAGAAAATGCCTGTTCTCCCATCATTATCTCCGCCTGCTCCTTCTAGACCTCTGTCCCCTTTCTAGACTTTCTCTCTCTCTCTCTCTCTCTCTCTCTCTCTCTCTCTCTCTCTCTCTCTCTCTGACCCCTATGTCCGTCGTCGCTAGAAGGATAGAAGCGACAGACGCCTCTGATGCAATAAAACGATCAAGCCCGTTCCGAATCCCCTTGCTGATCACAATGCACAATGACTGCAGCGTAGGCAAATAAAACGATTTACGCACTAAAGATTTTCTAAAACGGCTCTTCCGTACAATGAACGATTCCCTGAGAAACGCATTTCGACAACCTCCAATCACCGATGCCGCCCGATGTAGCGTCTTCGACCTTACAGCCAGAATATCCCGTTTGGAAATGAATTAATACTGAAATCCTTTAGATACTCCAAAATCCTCGCAACACACTTTTCACATGTAGAACATTTACTTGCAATTAAATGTTCACCTCTTTTTTTTTAATTTCTTCTTTTTACTTTTGTTTCACTGTTTAACTACAACCATTAGCATCTCTAAGGGTTATAAGTAGTCGCCCGTCCCTAATTTGGGGTCACTTGTTTCGTGGGAGGAAATGAGCCAGTGCCATCGATAAGCACACCACCCATGCCTCACCCAGAGCAGTAAAATGGGCCCAACTGGGGGAAATAGAAGCCGGCGCCTCAGACCTCTCAGCCACCAGGGCAAAACAAGTATTCTATTTTTGTTTTTGGTTTGCGATTTTGTTAGGTGTCATTGCGTTTTTCGGTGCTCCTTGATTCTGCCCGGTTGATAACATTTACTCTCTTTTGGTTCTGTATGATCTAGGTTAAACTTAATGTGTTTTTCTTTTTAGTGTATTTTGATATAAAATTCAATTTGCTTTGAATAAACTTTCAAAATACATACAATATAGAAATAGAACATGATTTTCCCGGATGGGTGCTGATTGAAACTCGCAACTTTCAGAAACTTAGTCCTCTGTGTTGTTGTTTCTCAAGGGGAACAAATTACGTATCTCCGCCAGGGCGCCAGTCTCTTTCGCTATGTTACTGGCGCCACGTGATCCAATGGATTCTGAGCGTGGGATGACAGTGCTTGTTCGGGGGAGTGATGTCAGGGTCAGAAAAACTGCTTCACTTGAGGAATGTGGAAGAGTAGCAAAGTACTTGAGTTTGCTAAACAATGGTATAGTGGACCCAAAATTTGCAATCGCAAAGGCTAGTCTATGCGGGAAATGAACGGTAGGTAGCAAGATTTCTGTGGTGCAACAGGCCCCTTAACAATCAGACTACACCTCCTGCATTAAAAAAGCAAATGACCAGTCCGTACACCATAGCTGTCTGCAGTGAGTAAGGCGAAACTTCTCCAATAGGCTCGGATCACAAGAAGTGGATGCTGAATGATTAGGAAAGGATCACGTGATCTAATGAATAGCGTTTACAACGGCACCGTACTGGTGGGAGAATGAGAATATGAAGGCCACATCATGAGAGCGTCGGTCCGTTTCACATGGTCACAACTCTTAAGGATGGCAAAAGCAGAGTAATGGTATGGACCACATTTCGTTGGAGACTTTAGACCTCCCTTGATTCGGACGGCTGCACGGTTGAATGTCCAAGGAGATTTAAACACCTTTGCTGATCAGCTTAATCCAACTACGGTCACTCTCTGCCTCGACTGTAATGAAATACTTCCAAAAGAACAATGAACCATTCCACAGTTATTATATTGTCTCGGAGTGGTTTCAAGGACATGATCGAGACTTTTCCCTCCTTCACTGGCCACCCCCAGGTCTGAATTCCACGGAGTACTTGTAAAATAAAGTTTAACGACAACATGCGTCTGAATCCACTGCCATTCAATCTCCGTGATTTGGAAGATGCAATTTGATACGAGTGGGTTGATGTTTCACCGGAAATAGTGTTACGACTGGGGGTGCAAATTTATTGCACTTCGGGTTCGTTATTGATAATGCAGGTGATAATCTTTATTCTGAGAACGTAGACAGTCTAGTGTCAAATTGACAAAACGCCAAATGAAAAACGGTGGCGTAAATTAAGAATACACAAGCTCAGATTTTAATACATTTAAAGATAATTAGCATTTACGCCTACTATTATCGGTTGACATAAATTTAAAGAACAAGAACATGGGCCGGACTTTTGTACTATTCATTCTTCCGACATCATCAGCCAATCACTGTTTCATCAAGCAGCTCGATACGTGGGTTCTACATTAACAGAGGTAGCATCAAAAAGAACAAGAGTTTGGGATTTGTAACCTTCTGCTTCGCAACGAAAAGGAGCCGCTACTTGATCGCATGTAACCTGTGATGAAAAGTGGGTGCTATATGATAACCGTAAGGTATCTGGACAGTGACTGAACCATGGTGTACCACCGAAACATCTTAAACTAAAGTTGAAGCCAAAGAAGGTTTTGTTGGCAATGTGATGCACTATTCAGTGTGTCATACTCTACAGGTTCTTGAATGTTGGTGAAAGCATTACATTAGTCACATAATGTGGATAAATTCACCGAATGCACCAGAAGTTGTGTTCCAAACAGCCATCTATGGTGAACGGGAAGGGTCCTATCCTCCTACACGATAACGCCAGACCACATGTGTCGCAAATGACGAAACAGGAACTACACAAACTGAGGTTCGAAACCCTCCCATATCCAGCCTACTCGCCTGACTTGGCACCTGCCGATTTTCACCTGTCCATTCATTTTAGCAATTACCTCAAATATAGGACCTTCATAAACCGAGAGGTGGCCGAATTTGTATTCCGAGACTTTCTTGCATCCAGAGAGCCAAATTTTATCCGGGCTGGCATTGAAGCACTTGTCACTCGCTGGCAGAGGTGTGAAGCTGCTGAATGCCCCTATTTCGGGTAAAACAAGGTTGTGTGCTATGAGGTATGTCTTTTTCATTTCTACCCTCCAAATCAGCCATTATTTTCCGAACAAAGTGGTATTAGAAACGTTTCATTACCTTACTAAAATCTCGATAATACAAAGAACCAAACTTTGGATCTGCGAAAAACATTTCATTTCCGTCCCGACGGAATAAAGTTATCCACCTCTGTAGTTGTAATATCATGAACATGCCCAGGAGTGTGGATGCAAAGATACATTTGCACTCCCCAAAATTTCCGATGTCCTGATGTTTAATTGCATGTGTGTCATCCAGTTTCGCGTTTACCCAAACTTTAAAAAACTATAAAAGCAATAGAAATATCTTATTTCAGATTTGTATATAACTTAGATGTAATGTTGTCAGATAAGTGAAATGTTCGTAAATCGTATGTCGGAATTATCCCAGTCAAGTAGGAGCCTTGCAACCGGCATAGCTCAGTTAGTTAATTCGCTATGTATTGTGCATTAGGCGTATGTTTCTGACGGGTGTTCGAACCCCGATCCTGCCGGCCATCGAGTCTGTGGTTTTTTCGGGGTTTTCCGCAGGCTCTCCGTATTTTGGGACACGAATGCGTAGATGGTTCTTTCTGAAGTCGGCCTCGGACACGCTGTGTCATTCGTCTACTCTCCCCAGGATGCCTGGGTTTACTATATATGAGTGCCGATGCGCTGGTAGTGAAATAAAATCTGAATGAAATCTGATGCCACGTAACATCAGGCACCTGTACGACTATTACTCACGGATGCTGATGAATGGGAGCCTTGTCGTCGTATAATGAGTGCTGTTGGCTACATGTTATTCAGCGAAGCGAGGCCAAAGGCCAAGCTGAGCTCCCTTTACGAGACTCGAGACAATCAGTTGTTCGGGCATAGGTACGAGATGACACATCCGATCACCGTGATTTTTGGCATGCGATTGGACATCATCCATGATCAGGTTTTGATGCCTTCCGATTCCCGAAATTCCATTTCATTGAGAAATAATTATAATCGTCCAAAAACTTTCATTTTCAGGGGTTTCCCAGGTTTTGAGAAGGGGTCGTTTGTTACCTATCTCCTCCAAAGATCTTCAGCCGATCGCGGTGACACTGGCCACAGAGAAAGAGAGGGAAATGATGAGTGGCATGGGGTTTGGTATCATGGTGATTGGCCCTGTGGTATAAAATTAATGACCATTAAAAAAACTCACCAATTTTAATAATAATTGAAAATATCAGCTCTCTATACGAGACTCGGGACAATTAGTTGTTCGGGTATAGCTACGATGTGACACATCCGATCACCGTGATTTTTGGCATGCGATTGGACATCGTCCATCGTCAGGTTTTGACCACTTCCCATTCCCAAAGTTCCATGTAATTGAGGAATTTTAACTAAAATTATCAAAATTGGTCCGCCTTTTAATGGTTATTATTCCTATAGGACACAACCAATCACCATGATACCAACCCCATGTCACTTATCATTGATTTTTTCAATTAAAAAAAAAGTACGCGCGAACATTCCATTCCATTTGCTTAAATTCGATAGTCGCAATTTTTCACGACGCAATTTGCTCGAGTTTTTTAGTTCTGCCGTCAATTTGAAATTATTTTCGCTCAAAATGATGAAAAAGGAAGCGGAGCACATTGTGGACACAAGAAAACCGTTAGAATTGGCACAGGTAAGCTTTTTTTTTTTTTTTGCTTTTTTTTTCTAACTGTTAACTGCTGAAGTCGCGGTCGAAGCCAACAATATGGCGGCAATGGCGTCGCTTGTCGGTTCAGTGAGTCTTGATGAAAATCGTGGTTCCTGATCTGAGTGTGTGTGTCTTTCCACTTTGTTTACATGCAACCTGATCACAACCAACGTGAAGGCGTGAAAGAAAGTAGTTCATGATAAATTTTAGACATTTCTTTCTTAGAATGTTTCGTACTTTTGTTCTGGAAGTCATAAATTTTACGCGTTCATTTTTCCGAATTTGTTATAATAGACGTCTTAATGAGTTTACATTTTGCAATAGCTTTGCTCAAAATTTGCCAACTGTACCCGAGTTATCGGATACCGTTGGCGGCTTGCCCTAGTTATAATGGGCATCAACAACGCGCGAAGCTAATGGTGTTTTATTAGGGCTAAGGGCATTTATTCGGCGTGGCGTTCAAACTTTTCTTCTCCTGTTTTTTGCCCGGGCGAGGATAACAAATATCTTCGTGAACAGATGACGACCCTGGCCATAGGAGGTTGGAGGCAGTAGCATGGTGGTTTGGAGGTTGATAGGAGGGGGGGTATCGCTTTCGTAGCGGAGAGAGGGGACACGGAGAACGAACTGAAGGACTAAACACCCGAAAGAGAGAACAGTCCATTAAAGCCGCTTATGTCTCCATCCTGGAATCCGAATAATAAACAAAACAATAAATAATAGGTCGGTGGTGTTCACTCCACGGATTCTTTAAGGATTAATCACCAAAAGCTTTGCGCTGTGGTTGTTTTTCTATCTACTATCATCCGCGATTTCAGTATAATGTCAGATGAGTAAAGGAAACAGAAATCTTTGTAAATCATTTTAGTAAATGTCGCAAATGGAAGACAGAAGGTACAGAACGAGGAAACCATAGCGGATGAAGAAGCTTAATCTGATGATATACAGCAGATTACGTTATGGAACATATATTTTTTTTTCGCATTAGAGTAAGATTTTTATACGAAAACCAATTTTTGTAATTATCACAGACTTATTAATTCTTATAAAAAGTTTAAAAATTGTAAGATGTTAACTCAAAAGAAATTGTGGGAAAAAAGTTGTATGTACATGGAAAGCATTTGAACTTATTCCCCAATTCCGTTCAAAGCAAATCAACACAGGTTGCTAACCGGAAATGAAGGAAATCTGAATGAACTGTCTTAAAATTGCAGTATTGCCGGATTCAAGTTCCACTATCTCTCCGGCAATATGCATGGAATAAAATACCACCGATCCCCGTAATACGCTGCTTGACATAGAAAATGCCATACCAGGAAGTATTCCTCGGAGCCCCATGCAAATTGGTGGGTATGAGTTGACCGCACCCTGGGTTATGCAAATGATCTCAGTTGTGACCCAATCACCTGATAGGTGAGCGATACAAAACGGCAAAACGGCTAGGCGTAGCTACGTTTGGTCGCCCACAACTGGACATGTGGGATACTACATCGGAGTGATTTCAGTGGCGAAAGCACGTGCAAGAAGTGGGAATACCTGGGTGACGTTTACGGGAATCTTATCATCACACGGATACCTTTACCAGAGGTTCATCAAAGAGTTCCGTATGGCTGGTTAGGCCCTGCGTCGCATCCAGATACAAACACTGTTTGCCGAATGTGCAGTGGTTGAAGGAAGGTAACTTTTATCGCCGTAGTGGAACTGGTGCAGGCAGCCGGACGTCTGAAATCTAGCATCTTCAGAATCCTCATAGGACGACATTCGGCAGAGGTTACAGGCATTTATGGATATCTCTATTTCGACATGGACTGTGTTTCGCAGATTCACCAATGAAGGTTTGGCCTGTCGCCAGCCTCACTGCAGCACATCGTCAGGAAACGTTGAAGTGGTGCCCTACCAGACATTCGTCGCAGAACGAATGGAGCCATGTTGTATTCAGCGACGAGCCTCGCTTCTGTCTCAGCGTCGACAATCGACGACTAAGAGTCTGGAGACCACAAGATCACCAGGTTTATTTTGCTGCCATCCGTGAACGTCATACACCTTCTCAGTCTAGTGTCGTTGTTTGTGACGCTATCAGTTTCAACAGCTTATCATCGCTAGCAGCGCAACGATATATCGATGTGGGGCTGCAGTTTGTTTTGCCGTAACTCAGTGGTATCCCTAATTCCCAATTTCAACAGGATAGCACTCGTCCGCATAGTATCAACATCAGCAGACAGTGTTTGTAAGGTGTTCAGGTGCTGCCATGGACAGCGCGATTCCCAGACTTCTCCTCAACAGTGAACGTGTGGACGTCATTGGAAGACTACTTAACGCCTATGCACGAACCCCTTGCAATGTCGATGAATTGTGAAGAACGGTCAACGACGCATTGTTAGCGATACCTCAGGACAACTTCTGGGGACTTTTTCACTCGTTATCGTGCTGTTTTGCCGAATGTACAGCCCTGCATATCGGTCATACAACCTACTGATTCAGACCAAATTATGCTGGCTCCTCATCCATCGAATTCATATAATATCTCGGAAATTAAATCACTTCTTTCCCACCTATTTCTCTACATGTGTGGTAAGTTTCATCTTGTTTCGTGGATTTCTTCACGGTGGGGAATTTTCTATATCGAGCAATGTAATTCTTCCGCTCTTGCTCTGCAAGGGAATAGCGTTATCATTGTATCGACTACAAACAGCTGAGCAACAATGTTCAATACTGAGTTGACTGTGAGAGAGCAATTACCTTTTGCGTGAGGTGCCAGTAGTAGCACATTCTACTATGAACCGTATCAGTTGGTCTTACAGGATGTCAACTATCATCAAAACTGGTTACCAACTATTTTCAGACTTTATCCCTAGAGGAAAAAATCAGTTTAGAAACTTAGAAACGGGGCTTTCTAATCGACGGAAAGCGCCGGAACAGCGTTACGACGGCACGTGTTTTGAGCCAAAATTTTTGTTTTTCAGTTTTCGAATAATTGTTTAATTAAAACAGCGTAATAACCGGAACATGTAACTAATAAGACGTTCATTTACCAAGCTGATTTGTTCTTAAAAGTAAATTGTTTTTTTTTTCTTAAAAAGTATTTATGTACTCTTAAATACATTTTAAGAAAAGTATTTAAGAGTACTTAAATATTTTTTTCTTAAAAAAAATACGTAAGCATAACTCTTTTTGTACTGCAAATATTGAATTCCGTTTAAAAGAAAAACAATTTACATTTAAGAACAAAACAGCTCGGTAATTAAACTTTTTTTAAAGAAAAAGTATTTTCAAGTACTTATATCTTAAACTGCACAATCCATGTATAAATTCACTCCCATTGAAGTAGCTATAGCAGGAAGGGGAGAGGTATTGGCTGTAACATTATGCCACCGATCAAAAAGGCTGGTCAAACTGTCAGTTACAGAAACAAGTTAGTAAAATCATGCAATGCATTGATTATGATACGCTTTCCAACATACTAGAAATCGTTACTCAAGTTATTACTCAAGTTATGAGGGAAATGGCTGTGGAATAAATATCACTCTTGTTCCCAGACCTTTGATCCCATTTCGATGATATTCAACAGAACTGGTTCAGTATACCTCCGAAATAACATGATAAAGTTTTGTCGCAATCGAAGCAATTTTACGGAAGTTATGATGCATAAGGGCTATGGAATAGATCCCGCTTCTGTGTCCTAACCTTTGACCCATTTCGCCCATTTCCAATAGGATTCGTCCCCAGGCAGGCCCCTAAAACATACTAACATTTCATCCAAAATCGAAACATTTTTACGTAAGTTATGACGCATAATGGCGATGGAAGTGATTCCGCTCCTATGTCCGGACCTTTGACCCCCATTTCGCCAATTTTCAATACGGTTTGTCCCCAGGTGATCCCCTACCACATACTAAAATTTAATCGAAATCGAACTTTTTTTACGTTAGTTATGACGCATAAGAGCAGTGGAATGGATCCCGCTCCTATGTCCTGACCTTTGACCCCATTTCGTTCACTTTCAATAGGGTTCCTTCCCAGGTGTTCCCCTACTACATACTAAAATTTCATCGAAATCGAACGATTTTTACGCGAGTTATCGTGCGGAGGAACATACGCACACAACGCGTGACGTAATGAGGCAGATGGGAATCACGACCATCTGCTCGCAAGAGTGTGACGTCATAAAACTTTAATAGGATCCGCACATTTGTTTGTCTACTGACGTCATGAAAATGCAGGTCGCGCCATCTTTTTTCTGGACAATTAATGCGTTCACCAGGATGAAAATTTTAACATCGATTAAAATAGCTTCATTTTATAACTTGGAATACCTAATATTTTCTAAAACATAACCATAATTATTCAATCCAACATTTTTTTGTCTACTAACGTCATCAAAGTATAGGTCGCGCCATCCTTTTTCTGGTTTCAACACCACCAAAGGAAAAGTTATTGATTTTTAATATAATTATGGCTATATTTTAGAAAATATTAAGTATTCCAAGTTATAATAAGAAGTTATTTTAATCGATGTTCAAATTTTCATCCATCGGAACACATTAATTGTGAAGTAAATGTGTACAAAAGTTTTTCCATTGGAAGTATAGGAAGCAAAATTACTTGACGTCCACCTTAATAATATGGGATAAGGGCGATGGAATGGATCCCGATCCTATGTCCTAACCTTTGACCCCATTTCGTCCATTTTCAATAGGGTTCGTCCCCAGGTGGTCCCCTACCACATACTAACATTTCATCGAAATCGAACCATTTTCACGCACATTATGACGCATAAAGGCAATGGAATGCAAACCGCTCTTATGCCCTGACCTTTGACTCCAATTCACCCATTTTGAATAGGGTTCGTCTCCAGCCGGTCCCCTACCACATAGTAAAATTTCATTGGAATCGAACCATATTTACGCAAGTTATGACGTATAAGGGTAATGGAATTGATCCCACTCCTACATCGTGACCTTTGACCCCATTTGTCCCATTTTCAATAGGGTTCCTCCCCAGGTGGTCCCCTTCCACATACTGAAATTTCATCGAAATTGAACCATTTTTACGCCAGTTATTCAGTTATCGTGCAGACGGACAAAGCTGGAGCATATACGCTTCTTCAACCTACGGTTGGAAAGCGTAAAAAATGTAAGAGAAGCTTCTTTCACAAAAATTTTCTTCAGAGCACTTCGGCTATTCTTTGACAGTTTCCTAGTAAACATGTACGATGTTAGTTACACTGCTGGCCCCCAAAATGCAACACCGAGAAGGACACGAGATAGCAAAGCCCGATTTACTGGACACATAACAACAGATTCAAAGATGAAACGATTGAGCTTACAGGCCCGTGCAACTTGCGGAACACGCGGAAATCATTATTTTCTGTGGCCTCCATGGCTGGCAATAACGGCTGCTACACGCCGCGGCATCGAGCGAAAGAGGCTTTGAATGTGGGCTTGGGGTATGTCGGTTCTGGCTGCTTCCACACGTTGCCACAGTTCATCAGGCGTAGCCGCGGGTGGTGCTTGCCGGGCCACTCGGTTACCGATCAGCGACCAGACGTGTTCGATGGGCAACATATCGGGAGAACAGGCGGACCACGTCAGCAGTGACACCTGGTGGGCCGTGAAGAATTGTTGCACGATGCGTGCCACGTGCGGGAGCGCATGGTCCTGTTAAAATGTGGCCGCTGGCAGGTCCTGCAGGTAAGGGAGGACTACAGGCTCCAAAACGTCGGAGATGTAGCGGTGGCTATTGAGTGTACCGGCGTTGCGTACCAGACGGGTGCGGGTGTCATATCCAATTGCGCCCCAAACCATAACGCCAGGCAACGGACCGGTATGGCGATGCATAATGCAGGCGTCATACAGTCTCTCGCCGCGGTGCCGCCACAGGCGGATCCGACCATCGTGGTGTTGCAGGCAGAAGCGGGATTCGTCGGAGGAGACAATGTCGTGCCATTCCGTAGTCCAGGTGTAGCGTTCAACGGCCCACTGCCAACGCACTTGCCGGTGGTATAACGTCAATGTAAAACGAAGTAAATTTCTCCGTCATTTTTATCCGCGCCAGGATTCGAACCCGGTCCCCTCATTCCGGAATAAGTTTCTCTACCAATTAAGCTACGCGGACGTTTTATTCTGATTCCTATCTGCCTTTATGTCGTGCGCGTCCTTCTGGCAGGTACGTCACATCTCCTGGTACGTTACATCATCTCCCCCTTATTTATTTATTTATTATTTTTTTTTTTCGAAGTGCTGGAGAAGGGATTCTCTGATTTTTCCTATCTCTCGGTGTGGAAATAACATCACACCTTAGCGAGATTTTGAACGGTCGGGTCATCCGGATAGTTCGGGCGCCATTATAACGAAGTAAATTTCTCCGTCATTTTTGGTCTACGCCTGGATTCGAACCCGAGTCCGCTTATTCCGGAACAAGTCGCTCTACCAATTAAGCTACGCGAACGTTTTATTCTGATTCCTATCTGCCTTTATGTCGTGTGCGTCCTTCTGGCAGGTACGTCACATCTCCTGGTACGTTACAAATGGTAATCGGAGCAATGGGCGACGTGCAACAAGTCCCCGCGCCTGCAGACGACGTCGAACGGTACGTGCTGATACAGGTTGTTGTGCAACACACCCTAATTCCTGCGGTAACGTTCGTGATGTGGCGGTGCGAGCCGCCAATGCCCGGCGCACAACATGCCGGTCCTCTCGTTCGGTGGTGTGCCATGGCTACGGTAATCGCTCACGTCGGTCCGTCATTCCCTCATGTACCCACCGAATCCATTCCCGCCTCACTGTAGCTGGATGTCGTCCCACACGGGCGCCGATGTCCCGGTACGATAAACCGCTGTCGCGATAAGCCACTACTCGTCCTCTGTCGAGCTCTGAAACGTGCTGGAATGACTGCTGTATTCAGCGACGAGGCATCAGGAAGCTTCCCACGCACAGGTCCGGCAGCACAACACACTTCCACTACTTACACCCCGCCTTCTGTGTACCCTTCTTATTGTGCTTATCGGTGGCGTGCCGGGCGCACATGATTTGCATATGCCCTGCAATGCTAATCGTTTGCATGTCCTCTCGCGGGAGACGCATGCTGCGAATTTCAGGCCAATCGGATGCTTTCTTCTTGGTGTTGCATTTTGGGTGGCCAGCAGTGTATATTCTGAGAGCAGATCGAAATCATAATTTAAAGATGGCAAAAATATTATTCAAAAACCTTAATACAGAAAATTTGAAACATAAGCTTCACGTATGTTATTCTGTTTAACCGTTTGCTGCCTTTAATATTGATTCTTTAATTTTTTGTGTTATTATAACTTTTTATTATTGGTTTAAAGAACATTTTTTATTTCGTTCTCGTTAGATGCTTAAATTTCCTTGATTTACACCTGCCCTCTTCCATATAGGGAGTATCATTGGAGCGGAATTAAGGCCAGAGAGCGGGATTAGGCTAAAACATTTGAGTGGAACCCCTAGGCTAAGATGACTGAGTGAGCCCCCCAAAGGATAGGTGACGAAGAATCATTACGAAGTCCATTAAAACCCGAAACTCCAGCAATATTCATTTGTATTTGTGATGAAAATTATGTTTTGCTTTGTTCAAACTAATAAGTTATCTGCATAGTTTTCATATCGACATGTTATGCATTATCCACTGTTCTTACGAGAACACGTGTTAAAAGAATAAGATTTCTAGATTCTATTTTGGATTGTTAATGATTTAGCATTGCATACTTTTCTTGGTGCATCTCTTTTGACATGCAAATTACAAAAAAAAATCGCTGCCAAATTTTTGTGGTTCATTTGCGTAACGATCAAAGGCTAAAATTATGGAAAAAAACGACAACATTTTTCAACTATTTCAGAAATATATTTAACCGTTAGTGTGTAAACCAAATTAGCAGAAGTAAGGCAGTCTAGTCATACAAATACATACAAAATGGAATGTGTGAGTGGTCGTAGCCAGATAAACATACAGCGGTGAGCCATAACATTATGACCACCCCCAACCTAAAGAAATGAGCGCGCCTGGAGACCGAACGGTGGTGCAGGTGAAGTTCACAGAGCAGTATATAAAAAACCCGAGGACCAACTTTCGGTTAGTAGAGTGTTCGGAGTCAGAACAGGAAAAGCTGCCGATTTATCGGAGTTTGATAAAGGACAAATTGTGATAGCGCGGCACCTCGGAACTACGATCATGATTGGATGAAAGTGGCCTGGTCTGACGAATCAAGATTCCTGGTGCATCACGTAGACGGCGGAGCGCGGATACGCCGATTACCAACGGAGGCTATGGCACCTGGATGTACTGTTAGGAGGAAAGAGGCCTATGCTGTGGGCGATGCTTTCTTGAAACACTTTAGGCCTAACAGCACAATCTCTGACAGCTGTCAGGTATCTGAGCATCGATGCAGACCAGGTTCACCCATTCATGGGAACTGTGTTTCCGCTGGTGATGGCCATTACCAACAGAACAATGCGCCAAGCCACAATCGCCAAGGAGTGGTTCGAGGAACATGCTGGTGACTTTCTTCTAATTCCCTGGCCTCCAAATTCACCTGACATGAACCCAATCGGACATTTGTGGTTCGACTTGGAAAAGCGGGTTCGCGCTAAATCAGCACCACCCCGAAATGTACGGAAACTCGAGGACCTGTTGTTGACATTATGGTACCAGATACCCCAGGGTTCCTATCGTCATCTCATCGAATCGGTGCCTTGCCAATTTGCCGCTGTTTTGTGGCCTAAAGTGAATCCTACAGCTTATTAGGTAGGTGGTCATAATGTAAAGGCTCATCGATGTAAGTGCTTTGGATAATTAATAATGTTTACCATATGTTTTTTTTGGCTTATGTTTACTATACGCCTTTTTGCTTATGTTTATCATGTAATGTTTATTGCTGCCTATTTGCTGCTTTTGATTCAGTAGAACAAGAAATCCAGCTTACCGTACTTTTACGGTAGACAGCACCGTTTCCATGAGAACCGAATCTTTCTTCATTTTTTCAGTTTTAAAAACCATTATTTTAAAAATACAGGAGTACTTTAATGAAGATTTTGTAAACAACTGATAGGAGGTTGATGGGTCTGCAGTTTCAAAGATCCTGAAGGTCTATTTTACGTAGCAGGATGACTAGAATTCTTCTAGTCATCGGCAATCTACCCTTCATTGATGCATTAAGTGAAAACTTCGGCGAGCGTATAGTTTCTATTCCTCTATTCTTTCTTGTACAATTGTGTGTGGGTGTGTGGGTGTGTGCGCGCGCTTCGAGAGAGAAGGTGCCGTGTATTATTGGTGACGGATCACATTGTCCGTGTTCATTTCGTCCACCGTTCACTTAGTCCAGTTCACTTTGTCCACCGTTCACTTTGTCTGCTGTTCATAAAGTCCACTGTTCATTTCGTCCACCGTTCACTTAGTCCAGTTCACTTTGTCCACCGTTCACTTTGTCTGCTGTTCATAAAGTCCACTGTTCATTTCGTCCACCGTTCACTTTGTTCACATTCATTTCATCCTCAGAGTGGATGGAATACCGTGGAAATTTTCTGTTTTGATGGAATTTTTGTTACTAGGCAGAAACAAAAAAGTCAGCGGATATTGCTTACATGCGATTTTAAATGTTATTTAAAGTAAAACGAGGAACTGAACTTTGAAGAGCTTCTTAACTCTTCCGTGTAGTTCGATGTCAATCACGATGACATAAATCAATTATACAAGAGTCTTTTAATGTTTTCAAATACATCTTGTATATTGTTTTCATATAGTTCTTTGCTTTTCGGTATATTTATTTTTATTATTGTTTATAATTTCCGTATTACTAATTTTCGTGTGAATGAATTATAATACTACCTCAGGGGGTCAGCGTCATTTTCTTGTAGGACTTCCGTCCACAGGTAGTAGAGTTTAGGTCCCAGCCACCTACAGCGCTATCGCCTTTTGGGCAGGACACAGAAACGGAAGGAATGAGAGCAAGTCTAGCGACTTTGACAGAACAGTTTGTAGTGAGATTAGAGTACAGTAGATGGCGCCACCGTACAAGTACGATATTGCACATAAAGGGGTGAGAGAATTTCAGGTGGGGTATAGGAAAGGATACCCATTTAACCAGTGGGTCCAGCCTGGGGGCCGTCACTTAACGTGCTCGTCCGATGCACGGCGGATATTCAGCGATTGTTAGTAAATCACACCATCTCTGAAAGATCAGCCCAGGCTTGAACCTGGGGACCCAGCATCGATAGTCTGAAACACTAACCACTAAGCCATCCGCGGCTCGAATTATAATACTCTCTGTATGTGTCATCTATATGTTAATTCTATAAGGTTTTTTACTGAGAATCCTATTTTAAGAGAAAGGCTGAATGTAAAGATATGATTAAGGTATCGAAATAAAGATTTTACAGATGTACCAGTCGAAGAGAAAAATGAGATTGGGGCAACGGTTCGGGAGTTTTGGGGCGGCAGAGTTATCATGTGAAGTCTATGGGAGAAGCGTGCGGTTGACTCACGCGCTCTCGAAGACCTAAGCGCTGGCTTATGATGATTCGTTCGTGAAGTGAAGGCGCAAGCATGGAGGGACTGAGATAGTCCAAAGTCCGAAGTCTCATTCGTATCAAAGTTCTTCTCATCGGTACAGCGAACACTCTCGAAGACCTGATTGTGTTATGCCATTGGACTGTGTGATGTATATATACAATTTAATATTCATTCGATCCGGTTGATTCACGTAGGTAAGACGTTTCCCATTATGTAAAGATGTAAATAATCATTACGTTGGCCATTGTTAGTGAAAATATTTAGAATGTATATATCGAGTTGCGCCATCTAACCTATATCTTCATTCTATAAAGTTTTTTACTGTGAGACCTACTTTGAGCGAACAGCTGAATATAAAAATATGGTTCAGGTATCAAAATAAAGGTCTTACCATGTAGATGTGCCAGTTAAACAGAAAACTGAGATTGAGGTAACGGTTCGGGCGTGGTGGGTTCCCATGTAAAGTGTATGGGAGAAGCGTGCGGCCCTTATCTACATCAGGCGCTCAGTTCAGTGTCAGACTTGGTGTTCTATGATCAGTCCTAAAGTAAGTAAATACTTTATTGCATACTTGGCCTTAACAGAATGTCTCTACCGCAAAAAAAAAAAAAAAAAAGAAAAGAAAAGAAAAGCCTTACTGGAAGGCGTGAGCGATCAATGCGTCGCAACTATATGTCTCAGACAAGAGAGAATGAAGAGTATTCGCAACGCGAATCTCATTTTATTACAAACACAGTTATGACAAGATGAAAGTGAAAGAGTGCGCTATCCAGTTGAATGTTTGCACACGATCGAGATTAGTGGACTTCCGCCTCACATTTTACGATTGAAAAATAGTGCAGTCGTTCGTGATGCTCATCACGAACCAGTGGTCTAAGCGCTGGCTTATGATGATTCGTTCGTGAAGGGTCCGGTTTCAAATCCCGGTGAGGCATGGATGTTGTATTTGTTTTACGGCACTGGCTCTCTCCCTTTCCTGGAACCAGTGACCCTAAATTAGGGTCGGGCGACTGCTTGTAACCCTTTGAGTTGCTCACGGTGGTCGTTAAACCTTCAGTCAAAAAAATCACGAGCCTGGACTATTGTCTTTACTGAAGTGGTTGAATGAATTTGTCAATCAAATACAGTTTACATTTGTTGTTTCATATCAGTTTATTCTTTTCAAAAAAAAAAAAAAAAAAAACTAACCGTCGATTCCGACGGGTTTCGTCTGGTAGCTATTTAACGTGAGAAAAGTCCATAAAAGTACATAATGATGAAAAAAAATTTAGCTTGATATTTACTTATTTACAGTGAATTTGCTATGAGGGTGAAGGAAAATAGACTTTTTACATGAAGGAGAAAGGGGGTCTGAATTTTTTCTCTTCAATCCAAAATAATTATGGCCATTAGAATACACTTTGGTTTATGTCATAGTGTTGACGTCGTACCACACAAAAGAGTTAAAAAGCTCTTCAAAGTTCAGTTCCTCGTTTAGCTTTGAATAACATTTAAAATCGTTATATTTTAATCAAAAAACTTAAACAGGAAAAATAATCGTACGTAAGCAATGTCCGCTGACTTTTCTTTTTTTTTTTTTTTCTGCCTAGTAACATAAATTCCATCAAAACAAAAATTTCCACGGTATTCCATCCATTCTGAGGACGAAATGAATGAGGACAAAGTGAACGACGGACGAAATGAATAGTGAACCAAATGAACAGCGGACAAAGTGAACGATGGGCGTAATGAACTGGACCAAGTGAACGTGGACGAAATGAACACCGACAAAGTGATAGGGAACCGTATTATTTGTGTAGAAGCATGCCTCCTGGACCCTTAGGCTGTAGCCCCGCTCAAACTTGGGGACCCTGCTCTAATCAGGGCCAGGGGGTCTACCCCCTGGCCCTGATTAGAGCAGGGTCCCCAAAGTTTGAGCGACTGCTCAGGGTAACCAGCTTACTTGTCAGTCTAATGAGAGAAATTTTAACCGAAGTACATATATGAAACGAGGGATCTATTTACCAAGAAAAATACAGGACTGACTGAGATATCTTCAGTTTTCATCTCATTCAAGGCAGTTTATTCTCGTCTAGGGTGCCCAGATGATCTGATTTTATCAGGATTATCCTGATTTTTGTAAGCTTGTCCTGTTTTCAAGAACGTCCTGATTTCGTACTGAAATTTGGGTTTCCGTCCTGATTTGTCCTGAACTTCTGTAAAACCTTAAGAGATAATTAAGATGAATGCTATAAATAATGCCACAACGAAAGTATGTTTACTATGCAAAATCCTTGATTTGGGGTTTTTCAATCCGTGACCGTTATAGATTTCTTGTGTATGTGTGTGCTGTGTGCATCCTCTAGTTTGTTGTAGTATTAGTACTACAGGGTGTCCCAATCGCTACCGAACCCGGCATTTCTTTAATAATACTGTATTAACACCAATGAAGATATTGCAACGAAATTTGAAGTGGGCTTAACTCATTTTGTGCGAAATGTGATGACATCACAACATGTGCTGGAAGTGGGCACCATTTGCGTCCAGACAGCATTGAACCCGGCGCATCATATTGTGGAAAGTCTTTGTCAGTACGTCCGCCGCCACTGCATGAATTTTTTCAGTGATGTTTGCTTTCAAGGCATCTATGGTTCGCGGTTTCTTTTAGTATACTGTCCCTTTTAGATATCCCCATAAAAAGTAGTCAGGAGGCGTCAGATCGGGCGAGCGCGGTGGCCATAGACCCTTCGAAATGACACGGTCTCCGAAAAAGCACTGAATTTCGGCCATACTGGTGTGTGATGTGTGTGATGTCGCTCCATCATGCTGGTAATATCAAATGGAGAGTTTTTCGTTGTCCAATTGATTTACAAAGGTGTTGAAGATTTCCATATATGCAGCGGTTGTGATGGCTGTCGATGAAGTGACTTCCTTGGAGACGCAAGTAATCGGTCCTTTATAATATGGACCGTTTCCTCGGACATTTTTAAACGACCTCCTGCATGGTCGTCTAATGAAGTCCGCTTGGTTTCCAATTTCTTCGGCAATGGCCAAATGGTGGACTTGCTCGGCGGATGTCTGCCTGCAAACCTCTCCAGGAATTGCTGTTGTCAAGACTTTGTCGATTCTGTTTTTCAATAAGTGCGAACAATAAACACTTGCTCCTCCAGAGTACACCGATACATTTTCACACGTACGCGAACAGCCACGACCACGAGCACTCACAATCAACAACCGTATTGTGTTGCCACGCTCAGCGAAATGACATAACAAAACAGCAGAGAGGCGCGTCCAGCTGGCTGGCGGACAGCGCCGGGTTCAATGCTGTCTGGACGTAAATGGTGGCCACTTCCAGCACATGTTGTGATGTCATCACATTTCACACGAAATGAGGTAAGTCCACTTCAAATTTCGTTGCAATATCTTCGTTGGTGTTAATATTATTAAAAAAGGCCGGGTTCGGTAGCTAGCGGGACACCCTGTACTATAAATTCATTTGCATTTAGCTATATAACTTGTTTTGTTTCCTATTTTTAGGCTAATTCCATTGTTTATTAATAATGGGTACAATAAGAAAGAATCTTTATCGAGAAGAATATTCTAAAGATATTAATGGTATTAAAAAGAGTAAAAATGGAGACTTTTTTGCATTCGGTTCTTATGTTTTATATGGCTTTGGTGGAATAAACGTTATTTTGAGAAGTGCTATTTTTTTTGAAAAACTATCCTGATTTTGAATCAAAGCTATCCTGGGCACCCTATTCTCGTCAGAACTTCTGAGACATTAGTAACCTTGTGATTAATTATATAGACACTAAGAACTTGAAGAAACTGGTATCGTGTAGAGGAATCTGATACTTTATGATTGTCAATGTAACTGATACTAACACTCCTTGATTTCGTTGAATTGCTGTTCAGTGTAATTTCATCAATTATTATTATCGTTATTTCGTGTGCGATATTTAAATAATGGCACTTCTGTTTTAGAAATGCCTTTGTTTAAGAATTGCTTCTTATTAGTTGCCTTTAGCAGTTTTTTTCCTTGTATTAGTGGTCTGGTTCCAGTAGGAAGACTAGGGCACGTGCTCCGTTTCACAAGTGCGGTCAACGGAATAAAAATGAGAAAATAAAGGAAAATGCGTGATCGATGAAACGAAGAACGAGTAATTTCAACCACGGAGAACAGAGATGTAATGCAGCTATCGCCATCTGTCGAGCTAAGATGAAGTTAATTTTGAGATTTAAACATTCATTGCCACGATTAGAAGTTTCCACTTCATCATGCACAAAGTTTTCAAGGTCACTAAAGGTTGGTCGCTTAGTTACCCAACTTAAAATTTACTTTTCTGTTTTTGGATAATATGATTTCATTTTTTGGGAAATATTTTCTTTGGTTTAAAACAGGGACGTCGTCAAGAGACGACCCTGACATTTTTCTTGTCCACTCTGCCGTCCACCCAGTTCAAGATGTCTCATTTTCAATTTGTTTTTTAACTTTAAATTATAATCTGGGCTTTGCTAAGTAATAATGACTCTCGTGTTTTTTGTCGTGTAGCCTAACGTATTTTTCCCTAGGAAGTGCGTTGCTTACTTTTCCGTAGAAAGTAATCGAAATGGCCACAGGGTCATAAAAATCCAGTTGTTCTCCATTTTTTCCAATGCCTTGTTTAAGTCTTTTTGCATGTTAGTATGGCAAGGGGTGAATGAGGAGGTTGGATAATAATTTACTGAGGGAGGTCATTACTATGCCGTTTATTTTCTGCTATTAAGTAGGGATTCCAACACGGAAAGCGGAGTCTAAACTATACCAGCGCTTTGAGACTGTCCCGTGCAGTGAGGGAGCTGGAGGTGGCCGTCGACTGCTTTGGAGGAGACGAGTGCGAGACAAGATCGCTGTCTTGAAGGAAGGAAATTAAGAAACTGAGAGGTGTTGTGTTTGCGTGTCACAATATCAAAATTTGTTTTAGGTTAACAAAAAGAACATTTTTCTTTAAAGGAATTTTCAGGCAATTTTTCATGAGCAAAAATGCAAAATTTTGAAAAGCGCTCTCAGCAAGAAAGAAAGTTGAAAGGGTCGTTCTACCAAAACTTATATCTTGCACTAGTAACCCGGTAGTCATTTCATCTTAATGGTTAACAAATGTCATAACGGTCATGTGTGTGTGTGTGTGTGTGTTTGTCCGGGAAGGGTTGTGGCGAACGCCTTTGTAGCTGGTAGTAAAAGGCACTAAAAATAATTTCTTTCAGTGTTTCGCAAACATAGTTGCTATAAAACTTGTCCCAGCAAACATAATAGTCCCGCACCCGTCGCCCACCCTGATTTCGAAGTCTAGCGAGTTCCATGGTTTCAAAGTACTCAAAAGAAAATAAACCATCTGCAGTATTTTGGTGCACTGAAGTTCATGTCTTTATAATCTTGGCAATCTGACCATACAACTCATTAAAGTCTAAGCCTGAAGATAGTGTTTTATGTTTCATCAAATCATATCTTCATCTCGAAATGGTAAGTATTGCTTATCATCATGACCTTCTCTCAACTCAAACTGTTTCTTTCACTTAGACTCCAATGACAGGGATTAAAATTCAAAGGATCTTATTGTTTAGTTATTAAATGAAATAACCATACGACTAAACTGAAACGTTTGTTTTCATGCTTTTGAAAATACTGTATAGTGTTATAATAAGAGAAATTCAAATAGCAAACCTGAGGTATGTAGGAGCCATACTCCGTTGCTCAGTGTTAGAATTACCAATGACAGACTTTGTAATTTGACATTTAACAATGGATTCTGGTATAATACGAACGACAACGGAAAAGAGAGAGAGAGAGAAAGAGAGAAATGACAAGGAGAGAGATAAAGAGTGAGTAGAAGAACGGAAGAGAATAGGAAGAGATAAAGAAAGGGAGAAGGGAAGAAAAAGACAATGAGGAGAAGGAAAGGAATGAAAAGGTCACAGTGAGAGGAAGGAAACGAATGCCTTGGAAATACAAAAAAAGGGAAGGGTACGAATGGAAAGGGAATACAAAAGGAGAGGAAGAATAAATATTTCCAGTTTGAATCAAGAACAAATGATTTTCGTCTATGAATAATTCATTAAATCGAATTTGTTTGAATCGAGGAGAACCGAAGACTTTTATCTAGGGCAGAGGTTTCCAACCTTTTCTACAGTATTCCTCCCCAATCGGAGCTAGCTTGCAATGGCGCCTCCCCGCTCAGCATACGCACAGGTGTTCATTGCTCTATAATCAATATTTATTTTCTTTATTACAAATATAACGATACGGGTAAGGCTTAATTCAAAATATTAAGAAAAAAATACAAGTGCACTACTAAAAATACAAATATATCTATCTGCAGCACTTTGCACAAATATAGAGGGTAACATCTGTACATAGTATAGGAGTTTATTCCTTCTGAATAAGGTTATAATAATATAAATTTAAAAAATCTTTCCATATTTTCACAAACTGTACACATCAATGTGTTTTGAATTGCACAAACCATCGACGTTTGGTTCTAATTGTTTCAGTCCCAAACACAGGTCTTTCTCCACATTAAGATGATTTCTCTACCTCGTTTTAACTGCAGCCATTACCGAATATCCAGCTGCGCTCAGGTAGCTTATTGGAAATTGTAAGTTCTTTATACTCACTTCGAACTGAAATCCGAAATTCTGGAAGTGTGGTTTTGTGAAACGCTATTTTAGTGTCTTGTCGTTCGAAAGTTCAAAAATTGCTCTTGACCAACTATGCTTAATTTTGACATATCACTCGATGTTACGGAGAATGGATCTCGAATCCAATCGTGTGTGTGGCTGTCGATCTGAGAAAAGTAGACTTCAAACAGGTTTTCCAGTTCTGTTAGGTGCACCGCTACTCTTTTCAAAATGTAATTTATAGTAGAACTATCACCACCATCCTTTGCTGTGAATTTTGTAAACAATGGATACATTTCAGTAATCCCACAATCCATACGACATTTCCAAAAATCTAACTTCTTCACAAAGCCTTCCATTTTGTCCTGCCTATCCAGAACATTTGAGTTCTTTCTATGCAGTGACACATTCAAACTGTTTAATGTTTCAAAAATGTTTGCCAAATAAGCCAGTGTTGCTAAAAATTGGAGATTACACAAGTGTTCTACTAATTCTGTTTTCCCAAGCAGAAAAACTCTAATTTCATCACGCAACTCGAAAAAACGCCGTAGAACTTTTCCACGCGACAGCCACCTGATTTCACTATGAAAAAGTAGATGATTATGTTCAGATTCCATTTCTTCACAAAGTTCTGTTAAGCAACGAAGATGCACTAGCCGGCATTTGATGCAATTAAAAATCTTAACAGCATCCGTAAGAACAGTATCTATATCTGGTTGCATTTTTTTGCAGCCAAAACTTAGCGTTGTATTATATAATGTGCCCATTTTACTTCCGCAGTTGCAGCTTTCACTCAAGTTACGAGACCACTATTCTCTCCTGTCATAGCTGACGCGTTTTCGGTGCATAAACCTATACAACTAGTTGAAGTCAAGCCTTTAGCACAAACAAATTGGCTAAGTACAGCGAATATATCTTCACCTGTAGTTGTTGTTGGGATCGTTTTACAAAACCGTAACTCTCCTCTTATGTTTCCTTCCCTGACATACACTATATTCAAAAAAGTCGCCGGACACATTTTTAAAAGCAAATGAACGGATTCGCTGCGTTATTAAGATGCGCGGTACAGCTGCAAACGGCATAAAAATAAACATGCAGCTGACCGCGATCATATCGCACTGTGAGGTTCAGTGAAAATGTCGCGGCGAGAGAGAGAACTGACTTTGAGAAAGGAAAGATCGTTGGGTGTTGTATTAGTGGGCTGTCCACAAGAGAAACCGAGAGGCGTTTAAACATACCACGTTATCCTTTTTGGGATGTACTGTCTACGTGGAAGACACATGGCGTGCCTAAAGCAGCAAAACGTACTGGCAGACCAAAGAAAATCAGTGATAGAGGACGTCGAAGCCTCAGGAGAGTCGTTACAGCTAATCGACGGAGTACTACACAAGACGTCAGTGTACAGGTGACTAAAAATGCTGGAACCTCGGTATGAACACGTACCATTTGCAGAGAACTTCATTCCATTTGTTACCGTGGTCGTGAGGCTGCTCATAAGCATTTCTTTTCCACTCGGAATGCTACTCGTCGTTTAGCATGGTGTAAAGAACATTTTTCGTGGACCGCAGATCAATGGAAACAGATCGTATGGACTAATGAATCCAGATACACGATCTATTAGTCTGATGGCCGTGTGTGGGTATGGCGGCAGCCGACGGAACGTTATTTACCACCGTGTACTGTTCTTACGGTCAAGTTTGGAGCTGGCAGGGTACTCATGTGGGGGTGTTTTTCGTGCTATGGTCCGGCCCATTGGTTATAGTGGACAAACCTGTTAACCAGCACGTCTACCTCGATATTCTGGGCAATTATGCCTTACCAAATCTGTGGCAATACTATGGAATCGAGTCTTGTTGGCATCAGCAGGATAATGCACCGAGCCATAAAGCAAGGATTTTTACGGCGTGGTTTGACGATTATTCCGTATCGTGTGTGGACTGGCCAGCACAGAGCCCTGATCTTAATCCCATGGAACACCTATGGGATCACTTAGAGCGCCGCATGAGAAGTTTATAACCAAGGCTTACTATTAAACAACAGTTAGCGGCAGCATTATGTACTGAACGGAAGCGCATACCTATTGCTCTGTTCCAAAACCTCGTCGAAAACATGTCCGGAAGTGTCAGTGCATGCATTAAAGCCAAAGGTGGACCGACACCATACTAATGTATGTCAATAAATGCTATGTGGTGTCTCTCTTCTATGTAGCCGATGACTTTTGTCAATATAGTGTATCTCACGTAACAAATAAGCTAAACCTGCGAGGAAATATCGGTTGATTCATCGAGTTGCAACGTAAATATTTGACTGTCTTCTACTAGTTGAATTAACTGCATTTTTAAACCCATAGCCAATTCATTGATTCTCCGTGAAACTGTATTATTTGATAGTGGAATAGTTTGTAATGCCTTCGCAGCGTCCTTGCCATTCAAAATGCGACACATTTCTACAGCTGCCGGAAGCAGCAAATTCTCGGCAATGCTGTGTGATTTCTTACATTTAGCGATTTTGACAGCCATTACATAAGAAGCTTTCACCCCTGTCTACGGCACCTTAGCTTCTATTGACATAACAGTCTTCTGTCGCTTCAATTCCATTTCTTTTCCAACAAAAATCTCAAGTTCCTTTTATATATAATCTTTATGCATAATTTTCAGATGTTTTACACTGGCGGAAAGTGATAAAAGAACACCAAGAAGAAGACGTCTGATACCAACGAAATTTATACAGCATAATAACGGAATACAGAGGATAACGTGATCAAAACATTATGGCAAAATACAGCTGAATTTGCTGGTAAACTGAAAAATAACATTTCCATGCAGCATGGTTAGTACGAGGTTGAACCGCCATGAACTGTGTCACACTGTGCAATTCTGGCATGAAGTCTGTCGTACAGACGTTGGGTGTAAGTTTGGGTATTGAGTTCGAAGCATCCTCAACCTGGACGCGTAAATCGAGGATAGTCGTGGCTGGCCGTGGAGAGCGGATAAGTCGTTGCCCCATAAAATTCCACACGTGCTCAATGGGGGACAAATCCGGTGAACGTGCAGGCCATGGAAGTTGTCTCACACCCTGAAGTGCATGTTGCGCTGCACGTGCCGTGTGTGGGCGTGCGTTATCTTGCTTGAAAACACCACGATGGACCGACCTTACAAATGGCCCAACAGCTGGCTGAATGATCTTGTTGATGTAGGAGGTGCTGTTTAACGTACCTGGTACAAACACTAGTTGTGTACGGGAGTGATAGCTGATCACTCCCCACACCAGGAGACCAGGTGTAGGCTCTGTGTGTCGCTGGCGGATGCAAGAAGGGTGGAGACGCTCCCCTGTGCGTCTACGAACACGCATACGGCCATCGGAGGCTCCCAAGCAGAATCTGCTTTCATCGCTGAACACGACAGATCGCCATTGCGTTCTCCAGTGCAGACGTTGGCGACACCACTGCAGCCGTTCCTGACGGTGGGCTGGAGTCAGAGGTACACATGCCAGAGGCACATGTGCACGTAGTCCTTCATCTAGTCGACGGTTGCGGATTGTTCGCACAGTCACCTCAGTTGCAACGGCAGCTCGGATTTGCGTCTCAGTGGATGTTCTGCTTGACAACGCCGCTCTTCTTATGCGTCAATCGGTCCGCTCATCAGTCCATCTGTGACTCCCGGTTCCACGTCTTCTCGTGTGGGAATGTTCCTCGGATCATCTACGCCACCATCGTACCACCACCGATACTTCCCGTCCAATTCGCTCCGCAATACGACGATACGACCATCCGGCCTCGCAGAGTCTGACTAGACGTCCTCGCTCAAAGTCCGATAACTTCTGAAATCCTACACGTCTTCCATGTCCAGGCATTGCAGCTTCTTCAGGGTCTTCGCACGTGTCCGTACGCCGACGACTGATTACATTCACTTCGCCGTACTCCTTAAATACCACCGACGATAATTTGCATATTATACCGCGTTTTGACGTAAGCGCTCACCAGTTGGTCCCGAAATTAACATCACACCTACGTAAACTCGACTCAATTAACATATGTAAATTTCATGTTCGTCCGCCAATTCCTTCTTGGTGTTCTTTTTTCAATTTCCGCCAGTGTATAAGTTGGCAGGTCTAAGGCTGTCATCGGCGAGAACTTGAAAACAAATGACACAATGCGGTTGTTGAACCGCAGACGAATGTGCTACTAAAACGAGGAAGTCCGAACTTGATATACTCAGCCGAGTCACATTATTGTTATCACCTCCTACTTTTGACGTCAACACCGCGTAGCCAGTGAAAGAAGGCACGTGTCGTGAGCTGGCTTGGAGAGTATATAAGCTGTGCTGTACGAAATCTTAAAACATATCACTCGTTGCTGTCATGGATAAAAGGAGCAATTTATCAGATTTGCAAAAAGGGATGATTATCAGCTTTCGGACCAAGGTGAGCAGTATTTCTGAAACAGCACAGTTTGTGAACTGTTCGCGTGCTGTTGTGGTTAAAGTGTATCGTGGTTAGAGAAATGGCACCATTGTGAATAAGCGAAGTGGGAACTGCGGAGCAGCATGTGCCATTGATGTAAGACGTGAACGTCAGCTTCGAAGGTGTGTGAGGGCCGATCGACCCGCTACACTAGAGTAACTCACTGGCCGAATGAAAGAGGAGGCTATCGGAAGTGTGTCTCAAACGACAGTTCAGTGAAGCCTGCTGCGTATGGGGCTCCGATGCAGACCGATAGTCACTGCACCTATGCTAACGGAGGTGCATCGGCAGAAAAGTCTTAAATTCGCACGGCAATATCAAAATTGGAATTCCTCTGATTGGCAAAGTATTGCCTTCTCCGATGAGTCACGTTTCCTGCTTCATCGAACGGATGGACGTTGGAGAATAAAGGGAGAAACATAGCAGAACAAACACTCTTCAACCATTGCTGGTAGAACAGAAGCTGATTGGGGGCGGCGTTATGGTCTGGAGAATGTTTTCGGGGCATTTCCTGGGTTCACGCTTACCTGTGGAAGGCGCTATGAACCGAATTCGTTATAAAGCCATCCTTGCAGACTACGTACACCCATTCATGCTGATTGTCTTCCCTGGGGCGGATGGAATCTTCCAGTACGACATTGCGACATGTCGCACAGCTATAAATGTCCGAGAGTGGTTGGAAGAGCACGATGAAGACTTCAAAGTACCTCCCTGGCCCTTTAATTCTTCAGAGATTTAAACCCAATTGAGCATCTCTGGGAGCATCTGAATCGTGTTGATCGCTCAATGGGTACTCCACCACGCACCGTCCAACAGCTGCCAGATGCACTGCAGTTGACATTGCTTTACATGCCTGTGAACACCTTCCAGCACCTTACTGAGTCACTCCCAGTCCGTCTAGCTGCTGTCCGCGCTGCACACAGCGGTTACTTAGTTGGTAGTCACAATAATGTGACTCGGCCGTGTAACTTGCGTCATATTGCCTGCAATTTTTCTTTCCTTTATTCGGGGCTGTACTTGTGTCGTCACTATAGTAATCCTGCTACTGTTAACTTTGGAAAGATCTATGAGTAATGCAGAATCTGCTGACTAAAGTAACAGTAGTAATCCTGCTACTGTTACTTTGATCTGCAGATTCTGCATTACTCATAGATCTCTCCAAATGGCGGTCCATTCTCAATGTCAATTAGATTAGTTTAGTTCTAGATTAAGTGGAATACATGGCGACAGTCACAATGAACGTTATTTGGGCGATGACAGAAAACAAATGAGAGAGTGAAGGAAAAACACCATGTGCGCATTGGAGGACTATCCTATTGTGTTTAGAGGGGTGCCCGTTTTTATCCACGTACAGTAAAAAACATTGATCGCATTGGCTCGCGCCTCCCCTGCAGGTGCTCCCGAGGGTGGCTCGCGCCTCCCCTGCAGTCTCCCGAGGGTGGCTCGCGCCTCCCCTGCAGTCTCCCGAGGGTGGCTCGCCTTACCGATTGGGAACCTATGATATAGGGCAGAGGTTCCCAAACTTTTTTGATTCTTGGCGCCCTTGCTGAATCCAGGTTTTCCCAAGCCCTTATTGAATCATGGTTTTCCCAAGGAGCCCTTGTTGAATCCAGGTTTTCCCAAGGCGCCCTTATTGAATCATGGTTTTCCCAAGGCGCCCTTGTTGAATCATGGTTTTCCCAAGGCGCCCTATGTCAAATTCTAACAAGTACACTTTGTCTATGTCAAATTCTAACAAGTACACTTAGGTAAATATAAATCAAACACCTATTAAAGATCACAAAAAAATGTAATTGAAAACATTCAAGTAATTATAATTAGTGGGATGGATGAGCCTGTTTGTCATCGCGCATTTTCTCAAATCTTG
The DNA here is from genome assembly GCA_039090855.1 of Macrothele yani. Lineage (NCBI taxonomy): Eukaryota > Metazoa > Arthropoda > Arachnida > Araneae > Macrothelidae > Macrothele > Macrothele yani. Next base: position 98,875,413 of record CM077028.1, on the reverse strand, counting down.
GAATCAAACTAGACACAGCCACCCTCATTTCCTTTTCCAAATTGATTTTCGCGATATACTTAGTTACAGCGACCGCAGAAACCCGAGCTTCGGACAAATAATAAGTCTCAAATGGAATTAAAATTTTCTGAGCTTTGCCACTCAGAAGAGGATATTCATCTTTTACTGATATATAGTTTTTTGAAAAAACTTGCCTTCAACTGCTGAATTTTTATAAAGTTTACTACATTCACTGCATATTCTAAGAGCTGGTTCAATGTAGGACTCAGGTATTTTGACGCGAGTGCTTCCCTGTGAAGAACGCAATGGTTCCACAGTGCATCAGGGGCTTTGCTTCGAATAACTGCCTGCAATCCTCCGTAACAGCCGGACATACGTGTGTAGAACGAGCACCATCAGTACAGACACCAACGCACTTAGTCCACTCCAAATTATTTTCGGATATAAAAATATCAAGGATTTCGAACAAGTCTTGAGCATTAGCACTACCACTGATACTTTCACAAAAGAGGTCTTCTACAATGTTATTATCATCTATAAACCGTACATAGCAAATCAAGTGAGCATCATTATTATTATCTGTGGCCTCATCCAGCTGCAACAAAAATTCCTTACCTTTCATTTTTCAATTAATTGATCACTGAGGTCCACCGCTATGTGGTGCATTCATTCTGTGACTGATGGAGTTATTGGACAAAGGCACATTTGAAAGCAGCTTCCCAGCAAACTTAGCATTCATAGTGTTAACCATATCTACAGCAGCCGGTAGAATGAGTTCTTCTGCGATGGTATGAGGCTTCTTACATTTTGCGATTCTATGTACCACCTTGTAAGATGCTGGCAAAGCATTGCTTGGTAATGATACCTGCTTATGAAAATCACCTTTTTGTTGATTTAACTCTTGTAACTTTCTCGTAAAGCAATCACGAGATTTACTAAGCATGTTGGGATGATTGGTTTCTAAATGGCGTTTCAACTTACTTGGTAGCATGCACTCTGGCGCCAAAACTTTCATACACAGTACACACTACGGTTTCTCTTCACCATTGACTTTTGTCGACGTAAAACTAAAGTCCAAATAACTGTCATCATATTTTCGATATTTACGCTTCTTCATACTCTTGCCACTATTTGACATCATATTTTCGATATTTACGCTTCTTCATACTCTTGCCACTCTTTATTTTCACTTTCAGAACGCTTATTACTGTTTAGTAAAAACCGATTCATCTTTAAAAATACGTACGAGAAGAAAAACCTCAAAATTTCACTTCACTTGATCACATCAATATTTAGTTGATACGCCGAAAGCTTACAAACGTCGAAACTCAGCGACAGAGCATCAACATAACAGACTACTAACCGCCAAATGAGTCACCAAGGACAACGGAGGAGCTTATTTAAAGTATCTGGTGGACTTCTCAAAAAATCTGGACTGAGAGTCTCATTTCTAGACGCTCGGAGAACGAGGGAGAAATGTTTATCAGAAGCACGGAGGCTGGTGCGAAAGCTCAGATTACTTCCGGTAGCGGCCGCGCGGTACACACATGTGCGCCGGTCGGGCGGCAATCGTGCGAGGGGAAAGCTCACCCTTTAACATTATTGCAGATCGCCATCTTGTAACCATTTGTAGAGGCTTCTGCAATCAGTTCTTACTAAATGAGTTACTGGTTTACACCAGGTCCGCTAGATGTCGCGATGTCGCGTCCTATCACATTGAATTGAAAATGGAAACAAAATTATGAAAATTTTGTAATATTTCGCGGCGCCTATGTGAGAAAGCCGCGGCGCACACTTTGGGAACCACTGATCTAGGGTATAATTCATTAAAACGAATTAGTCTGATTCGAGAAGAGCCCAAGTCTTTTATCTAGCTAGAGGATAATTCATTAAATCGAATTATTTTGAATCGAAAACAAAGATTTTTATCTAGTGCTTAAGTCCTTAAATCGAATTAATGTGAATCGAGAACCAAAGACTTTTATCTAGTTCATAATTCATAAATTTGACATGTCACAATGCAGTGACTGGACACTAAAATGGTGAAAATCTTCCAAATACGTAGAGCCAATGTAAATAGACAAAGTATAATTAAAAAGCTTGTGTCCTTAGGCTCCACCAGATGGAGACGTCTCAGTTGCTGAGCCCATCTCTACGGATTTGTGAAGTCAGATGCTGACAGATAAACACACATAGGGCCGTGGATTGTTGGCACCGTAGCGTAAAGCGAAGCACTCAGCTAGTTATCGAGAGATCTGGGATTCGATCCCAACGGTGTCGAAATACAATTTTTGTGTTCCTGTGTGTTAATTAAAGAAAAACGTGGAAAGAGCGATGACTTTGTCTATTTACTATTTGGGCACTGAAAGACTGAGAAAACGTCATGTGGTCCAACTTGTCGCGGTACACCTTGTTCTGTACCGACGATAGGCAGAGTTTGGCTACAGCCCCATGAAGAGATGAACCCAGCTTGACTTGTAAACACAACTCAGGGTTCTGGAAATGGTGTCATGGTGTGGGGTACGTTCTGTTGGTACGGAGCGGCTCTCCTGATACTGCTGGAAGATCAAGTGTCTCCAAGGATTATCTTAGCATTGTTGCCGATCAAGTTCATTCTGTAATGTAGATTTTTATCTAGTAAATGACGGCTATTTGATGGCCAACAATACCACTGTCTGTCGCGCAAGATATGTTCAGCAGTGATTGAGCGAACGTGACAGCGACTCCCAGCGTCTTCCCTGGCCACCACAAAGCCCGGATCTGCACCCCATTGAGAATGTATGGAACATGTTAGAAAAACAGATCAGGGAGCAAAGTCCACTTACGTCAAATTTGAGCCAGTTAAAGTACTGTCTGTGGAGTGCATCTACATCTGGTATGCTGCAGGCGTAGAGGCATTCCAACACCTTGTGGAACCTGTGCCAAACCCAAACCTCATTCAGGCTAAAGGAGGTCCAAACCAGTTTTGAATGAAAGTTTCTAATTCAGTAGTCGGTATGTGTATCATGTTCATTCCAATAACAGAAAACAATATTGATGTCATAAGTTTTAGAGCAGAAGTGGCCAATATTTAATCCTGGCATGTCACTATTTAGAGAATCAAAACCTCTAATCTAATTATGTAATCTTACCTTACCCCTACCCCTCTTGTAGAAAATACAGCAACAGAAATATATTGGGCCTATTTTATATCTAAAACGTAGTATTTCTTGGATATCTGAGTAGGATAATTGAGAGTTCTGGGTTATTTCTGTTGCTCGTTTCAGATAAATATGAGAAATAAAGGAAAATAGTTATCAATGGGAACGAAAGAAAACTGTATTTTAAAAACAGCACTTATTCCTATTGAGGAGAAACAGTTGTTCCTTTACAAAACACGACTTTCCAGAAGTAATCCTGTATAATTTTTAAAAACCAAATGAATAACAAAGTGGTGAAAATGTAACATACTCCGTAACTGTTTGGTTATGTTTTATTAATAACTAGCTTTACTACCCGGCTTTGCCCGGGATTTAGGCTTAATAATTTCATATTCCCTTATACGTCACTGAAAAAATTGATGCTTGCAAGAAAGAGAAAAACTGATTTCACAAATTCGGTCATTACAAATTATATATTCATAGTGTGATTATTTCAGTACTTGGCCGTACACAACATTTTTGGTTTCTCCTTCAACGGCGGAAATATATAATTGTGTTGAATCCTTTGCTCTTGACATTCCAACATACAGCTGTCCATGTGAGAAGCATCAAATGCATCACGTGCTTTCAGTTTCAGACGTCTTTGAGGGGCGAATCTTTGGGATAAAAAAGTTAAAAACGTATCTTTGCGAGTATTTTATAAAACTGGCTGAAATTGTAATGAACACCATAAATCGTTAATAGGAACATGGCCTCCAAATTTCGCCTGAATCGGTAAATAACTTTTTAAATTTGCCGGCAAAATTTTACTAACCGTTTCTGCGTATATATTTCTGTTTACCGATGAATTAAAAATTCCATGCCTATTTTAAAAAGTTTTGACCGGAATCCGGTGAAATTTTGAGGGACTCCTCCCTCTTATTACCAATTCATGGTGTTGATAAAAATTTCAGCCTGTTTCGTTAAGATTTCGCAAAGTTCATTTTTGCATTTTTTATGCACAATTCTCAAAGAATAGAAACACCTGTGGATGTGCCGCGGCGATGAATGCAGTCACGTGCTTTCAGATAACGATGAAGTAGCAAACGACGATGACTTTATTGATTAGCCTATTAAGTAATTCATAACTCGCGAACGGAACAACGTAGAGAACTTAACATAGTTGCGTTGACATGGAAATTCCATCATTAATAAGCTATGCAAATTTTACGATACCACAGTTCGGCGTTCGAGAGTTTTTGCTGCTTCAGACAAACAGACGTTTTGTGTTTTATATATAAGATACAGTGAGCTTTCAGATAACGATGAAGTAGCAAACGACGATGACTTTATTGATTAGCTTATTAATTAATTCATACCTCGCGAACGGAACAACGAAGAGATCTTAACATAGTTGCGTTGACATGGAAATTCCATTATTAATAAGCTATGCAAATTTTACGATACCACAGTTCGGCGTTCGAGAGTTTTTGCTGCTTCAGACAAACAGACGTTTTGTGTTTTATATATAAGATACAGGGAAACCCCGATTTTACGATTTCATGCGTTAAAAAGTCGTGCGATGCAGGAAAACGTAAAACCGAGTTCGAGATAAAATAAACTTTACAGGCATATACACTGGCGGAAAGTGAAAAAAGAACACCAAGATGGAGACGTCTGATACCTACGAAATTTATACAGCATAATGACGGAATACAGAGGATAACGTGATCAAAATATTATGGCAAAATACAGCTGTATTTGCTGGTAAACTGAAACATAACATTTACATGTAACATAGTTACTACGAGGTTGAAACGCCATGAACTGCGTCACACTGTGCAATTCTGGCATGGAGTCTGTCGTACAGATGTTGGATGTAAGTTTGGGGTATTGAGTTCCAAGCATCCTCAACCTGGACGCGTAAATCGGGGATGGTCGTAGCTGGCCGTGGAGACCGGATAAGTCGTTGTCCCATAAACTCCCACACGTGCTCAATGGGGGACAAATCCGGTGAACGTGCAGGCCATGGAAGTTGTCTCACACCCTGAAGTGCATGTTGCGTTGCACGTGTCGTGTGTGGGCGTGCGTTATCTTGCTGGAAAACACCACGATGGACCGACCTTACAAATGGCACAACAACGGGCTGAATGGTGTTGTTGATGTAGGAGGTGCTGTTTAACGTACCCGGTACAAACACTAGTTGTGTACGGGAGTGATAGCTGATCGCTCCCCACACCAGGAGACCAGGTGTAGGCCCTGTGTGTCGCTGGCGGATGCAAGAAGGGTGGAGACGCTCCCCTGTGCGTCTGCGAACACGCATGCGGCCATCGGAGGTTCCCAAGCAGAATCTCCTTTCATCGCTGAACACGACAGATCGCCATTGCGTTCTCCAGTGCAGACGTTGGCGACACCACTGCAGCCGTTCGTGACGGTGGGCTGGAGTCAGAGGTACACATGCTAGAGGCACACGTGCACGTAGTCCTGCATCCAGTAGACGGTTGCGGGTTGTTCTCACAGTACCCTCAGGGGCAACGGCAGCTCGGGTTTGTGTCGCAGTGGATGTTCTGCTTGACAACGCCGCTCTTCTTATGCGTCGATCGGTCCGCTCATCATTCCGTCTATGACTCCCGGTTCCACGTCTTCTCGTGTGGGAATGTTCCTCGGACCATCTACGCCACATCGTACCACCACCGATACTTCCCGTCCAATTCGCTCCGCAATACGACGATAAGACCATCCGGCCTCGCGGAGTCCAAATACACGACCTCGCTCAAAGTCCGATAACTTCTGAAATCGTACACGTCCGCCATGTCCAGGCATTGCAGCTTCTTCAGGGTCTTCGCACGTGTCCGTACGCCGACGATTGATTACATTCACTTCGCCGTACTCCTTAAATATCACCGACGATAATATGCATATTATGCCGTGTTGTGGCGTAAGCGCTCACCGGTTGGTCCCGAAACTATAATCACACCTACATAAACTTGACCCCATTAACATATGTAAATTTCATGATCGTCCGCCAATTCCTTCTTGGTGTTCTTTTTTCACTTTCCGCCAGTGTATAATGTGTACAAAAAATATAAACCAATGCACACTAGTAGAAGTAGTATAGTATTATATTAGTACATAGCATGTATTATAGACACATTTATGTAAGAACCAAAAAATGCAGTATAACTGCTTACGTACTTGCTTTATGGGATGTTGGTTTGGTAAAAATCGGTTATTTTCCTTTGCTTTATATTTTTAGAGTTTAGCTTAAGCAAAGCTTTCTGAATAATTGAAAGCCTTTGCAAGAGTTTTTCTTGAGAAACGTGACCAAGGAAAAAAATTTCACAAGTTTTAATCCATTTATTGCCGCTTTGAAAGAAGCGAAGGTTCCGAAATTTCGGCTACATTGTCGTCGTCATTATCTTCTTCCGACGAACGATTCATTACATCGGAGATTGCTTGAACCTCTGAAGTTAGCACATTTTAATCACATGCAGCATACTCTTCAAAATCAATTGCAAGTTCATTGATGTAATCATCCTATGACTCAATCGGAATACCAAGTCCATTTGAATCATCCTCTGCTTCCATCGGAGCCCCATGTGGTGTTGGAAATCGGCTCTCCTCAAAAGAAATGCAAGTACTTGTCACGCCATTCCATGAAGAAGATATAAAATGTACAGTTTCCAATACATTGATTTTCTGTTTCTACGCATCTTCAAGGTTTTTGGAATCAAGTTCAGCCAGGGTTTTTTTCACCGTCTCTGGTAAAACCCTTTAAAAGAATGGATAATCCCCAAATCGCACGCTGAAATTTGGTTGTGCAGTTCGGAGGGGGAAAATGTATGCGCACATTTTGAAGTTTCAAATCAACATGAACCGAACACTGATCAATAAATAAGATGGTGTTTCGTTTTGCAATCTTATTTTCTTATCTAGGTTGTACAAAAAGTCTTGAAATGTAGTTTGCGTCAACCATGTCCTTTTGTTTGCTGCATAGCTCGTAGGAAAACTCTTTACATTTTTGAAACAAAGTGGTATCTTAGAATTGCCGATTACCACAGGTGTTAATCTTCACTCCCTTCGGCATTGCAGCCTAATAAGACAGTCAATCGCATTTTTGACATTTTTTTCACCGTGGCAGGATTCTCCCTTTACAACATATGTTTTATAAGGCAGAAGATTTAAAAAAAAAGTCAGTCTCGTGGGCGTTAAAAATGTCCTTCGAAACAAAATTTGTGACTAAAGCAGGTAAGGTCTTCGTCTTCCATTCATCAATTGTAAACGTATCAACACTTGCAGATTCACCACAAAGTGATCGATACGTAAGATTGTGGAGTTTCTTAGTCGATCCATCCATCCATTTGAAGATGTGAAGTTGTCTATACAAAGCCGAGCAGCAATTTTACGGAATTTTCCTTCAATATTAATCCATTTACAGGTGCGTTTGCGGCTCGGGGTTGCCTGAACCACTTCGTTAAAATTGTTTCCAGTTCACCGTAAGGCGAACTTTTCAAAGACCTTCTCTAACTAGCAACCTTTCCGAAGTAATTTTGATTTGACTCTTTCTTTTTTAAAATTGTTTTCAGTGCTGAAACTGGTAATCCAAGAGACTTAGCTAATTCAACTTTAGTTTCATGAAATTCGCTATCTTTTTGCATAATGGAGGCGGCGTTTTTAGCTAAGGAAAGACATTTTCGCTTCTTATTCGCCATCTTCACTCTCAGCGAGATTTAAACAGACAGCAAACTGACTGAATTGCCTCAGAAAGTCACATTGTTCTCGCCAAGCTGAGATGCAGGCCCGTTCATCACGGGGATTTACAGCACTACACGAGGCGCTTCAGCAAAGTTGTTAAGATAAGACACGTACAGTCTATGGAATGCGGCACTGCCCCGTCTGGCGGTCACGTGCTTTCGACAAATTCTGTGTAGGAACAACAGGCTTAAGACAACCTGGTCGTCAGGTTCTGCTGTGGAATGAGGCAGGAGGGGAAAGAGCCAGTTTAAAACAATCTTACATGTACGGTAACCAAGAAAGATACGAAATTAGAGGAAAATCAGGTTTGGCGCCAAAACGTTTAAACGACGTTTGTTGCGGGAAATCGTGTGATTGGGAAAACGTACAGCACGAGGAAAATGAAGGAGAATTATAGGGACTTCAGAAAACATCGCTTGAAACGAAAAATGTAAAATGCGGGGACTTAAGATCAAGGTTTCACTGTAACAGTACTTTTAAACATATAAAATAAGAACAATAAAAAAAATACGGGTATTTAAGTTCTTAGTGAGGTTTTTGGATCACTGTGGTGTTTATGAGTTTTGGATTAGATGTTGCGTTTGTTTAAAGTGCCGCTCTGAATTTTTTTTTTTTTTTTTTTTTTTTTTTGGGAAGAGCAACACATACCCCACAATTAAAACACACAGCACACAGGTTAAGAAGAGTTTCCCTTTGTAAATAAAAACAGTTCTTTCCATTCACTTTTAAACTCTCGAAGAGCGATGTCGTCTTCGTACTTCCTGTAGAAGTAGATGGCTTAGTTGGAGCCAATTACATGACGGTACTAATTGTAAGTACAGCGGTATAGAAACATATTTTACTACAGAGAAAACAAAACACTGCAGTCAGTATGGCACCAAACTGAAGAGTGTGTCTTCGACTAATCAGCTTGGCATTTTGCGGAGGTGGAGGGAGCATGTGTTTCAGCGGAAAGAGAAGAGAAGGACAATGCAAATTTAGCGGAAACGATGCACACTGACGGCCAACCCCACGTAACTTAATTTTCTGTCCATCTAGAAATGTTTATTGTTATCATTTTTTATCTACTGCCACTTTACGTGTGCCGCTAAAAATGCCTTCACGTGCCGCCAGTGGCGTGCGTGTCGCGGGTTGGCCACCTACGCTGCAGAAAATAATCGGCTCATCTTTAGACAAGAAGTATCTATTTTTATTGTTCCAAACATGATTTGTACAATTAATATAAACATTTAACGTCGACCAGGGGCATCAAACAAAGATACTCGCTCTTTCCACGTTTATAAGTGAGTCACGGAAAAATGGTGTAGCGAAGCATATCCGGCGCGTAACTGGAAGACCCTGGGTTCGACTCCCGGTGGCGGTCAATGAAAATTTTTCCGTGACTCACTTATAAATGTGGAAAGAGCGAGTATCTTTGTGTGATGTCCCTGGTCCACGTTAAATGTTTGTATTAATTATTCATTCGCCTTCTATTTATTTCTTCAGTTGCTGCTTACCATCTTTGGTGAATCCCCAGCATTGTGCGGCGCTCCAAGAAGCAACCTGCCAAATTGGCTTGGCAGTTAGCGTGTGTGAGTCTGGAGGAGTTCGAGGCCGCTGTGGTGTAGCGGAAGCATATCCGGCGCGTAACTAGGAGACCCTGGGTTCGACTCCCGGTGGCGGCCAATGAAAATTTCTCCGTGACTCACTTATAAACGTGGAAAGAGCAAGTATCTTTGTTTGATGATTTGTTGTACATCAAGAAAATCAGAAAATATGTGGATAATGCTGATCACTATTATTATGTGATGCAGCAATAATTTTTTTAATCGTACATCAGGAACAGGGGATGTTGTGCAAAACATAAGTATAAGCCACAAGCGCGAACAGTTTCTTATTTAAAATGCACGAAGAAGCCTTTATTGTGACTATAGTTAAATGATGGAAAAAATATTTTTTCAGTACGGCTTCTAGACGTGATTTCGTACTGAATGCAAATGCGCATGTGCATCCCTTCGAAGGAAACCTGTGTATCAGGGAAATTCATGAATACTTGGATATAATAATTCTCGTGGTTATTGATAGCCAGCGGGAAAGAGTATTTCCAATGTGAATTTCCTACAAACGAACAAATAGAAGTATCTACAAATTAATGCCATAAACACGTCATTATTGTATTTATATATTCATGCTTTTATTAATTTTTTAAAGTGTCTCGAGATGAGAGGGAACAGAAGAACGACGTCTTACGTATTCGGTCTACTTGTCACCCAGTACAAATAGAGGGATTTACTTGAAACTAAAAAACAGATAACTTTATTTTAAATACACCAGACATGAATAATAGTGAAACGCATATAACGTGTTAAATCCGTTTATTTTTGTTATGTAGTCAGCACAAAGATTCGCCAAGTTTTTGCACTCCACTGGGAGGCTTTTTCAAAGCAATGGTAGACATAAAAATGCAGGGAATTGGAACACGTAAAGAACTAAGATGATATTTGGAAATAACGTGTGGCATCACGAGCATATTACATGAATTTTTATCACGCAATTATAGGGTGCGCCGTGAAATGTTTCCATCTTTTAATAAGGCATGCCAAACCAATGACAGTTCAGTAGAGGCTATATCATTGCATGCCAGTTTGCTGGATAGGATTTCCACTGTTTCTCTGATGGCAGTCAATAAATGCTCCAATTAGAAATAATTACATGCAAATCTTCGGCCAATTTCTTTCTATTCTTCGGCCGAATTCTTTCTAAAATTTCTTCATTCTTAATCGACATCTCTAGAAAATTTTTTAATTCGGTGTCATTTCTTCAAGTTTCAAATTCAATTTCTTTTCCAATTGAATCCTTTTGATCCTATATAAAATACATTTGCGATATTACCATTAAAATATCAATCCACCTAAAAAAGTCTTTGGATCTAAATGAACTCGCACATGAATCATCTAAATTACTCGCAAAAAAATAAATGGTTATCCTGACAGCAACCTTGCAGGCTGAAATTAATACTAGTTATCCTGACAGTAACCTTACAGGCTGAAATTAATACTGTGCAGTTACGACATATCCACTCACAATTTTCTATTAGAAGTTCAAAGCAGGCCTTGGATAAAATTCGTGCTTTTAACTCTGGAGGTAATGGTTTTATTATGGCATTTCTTGACGTAACTTCTTTGTTCCCCAGTGTTCCTGTTCCCGATGTTATCGATATATTGACTCCAGGCTCCTTTCGTTTGGATTATGCCAACCCGTGGAAGCCTTAGCCGTTGTGCAAGTTTTGAAATTTATTCACCAATGTTCGTATTTCAAATTCAATGGAGTTATTTACCAACAATGACAGGGTACGCCTATATGGGTTTGCCCCTGTCTGGAGTTTTGGCAGAAATCGCCTTGCAATCTTTGGAAGAGCGTGTGTTTATCAATGTGTCTTGCGTCCCGCATTATATTTAAGATACATTGATGATATTCTTAATTTTTGGACTTATTCTCTCGATGAACATATGGATTTTTCCGAACTTATGTCAGCTCAGTTTTCATCTATCAATTTTACAGTTGAGGTTGAGAATTCTTGCTCCCTCGCATTTCTGGATATTTTGTTACAGCGTGACCCAGTATCCCATCGTTTAACTACTTCTGTTAACCGTAAGCCTTCTGCTATTTCTTGTATTATCCCTGCTAATTCTGCTCATCCCTTCCGTTATAAACTTTCGGCACTATATTATTTTGTTCGTCGCGCGTTCACACACTCTTCCACTTCTCGTTTACGCCAACGGGAGTTCAGTATTATTCGGGACATTGCTCTTAGCCATGGGTACACCCAGAGTTGTATCTCCCGTATCATTGCTCATGTCTTGTGACTTGCCTGCCCAGCAGGACGCACACGACGTAAAGGCAGATAGCAGCGACAATGAACGTCAGCGTATCTCAATTGGTAGAGCGACTTATTTCGGAATGAGGGGACCCGGGTTCGAGCACCGGCGTGGACAAAAATGACGGAGAAATTTACTTCGTTATAGTCTCGAGGTTGAGAATTACTACTCTTGCACGCCCGTTCCGTGAAATCAGATTTGTGGGATCGTTGGATTACCTACCAAGTGTTTGCTCTGGTTTGAGTAGTCTGTGCCGAGGTTGTCATTTGGCCTTCGGTCTAAAGACTAGGTCGTTATTTTCTTTTATTTGTAAAGATTGGGACCCTCTTCACAAATTTTCCAGCCATGAGGTTTATTGTGTTCCACTTAGGTCGGTTGTTCCTGATGTACCTGATAGTAGATACATAGGTTCGACTTTTAGACATTTTGATATCAGGTTGGCTGAACATCAGTATAATGTCAAGCGTAAATCTACTGATACTTCTCTGTCATGCCTGGTCAATGCTGGTACCTACATTCCTGACTGGAATGCTTCGCATCTGTTGACTTACGGCCCAAAGGACAAAGTTTCTTTATTGTATATGGAAAGCATGTTTATTCGCCAGTTCGGTGATAAATGTTGCAATGATGATATGCCGTACTATATTCCTCGGGCCTGGAAGAATTTGTTAAATGGACTACCATTACCATTATAAATACTATTCCGAGTTTATTTTGCAGAGGGCGTTACGAATATATTTCAGTGATGTATGTCATTACTGTACCGTCAGGCGGAGCTTTATGGTTTCTTCAATACCATCATATTAAAACTATTTAAGAACTCTGGTTCCATATGCTATGTGTCACCCGATGATGCGGTAGCTGCTAATGCGAAAGATCTTGTGTTTTTAATCTATTGTATATAGCTTTTAACCTCATGTAAATAAATATAGTTCAGAATAGCACTTGAGGATATTTTTGCATGAAATTGGATCGTGCAATGACTTAGGTCTATGTTTTTATACGCATATAAAACCACCTGAATATAATAGCTACGGTTTAGTCGACGACCGCCGTAAGAGTTCCAGTGGAAGCCAACAACAACAAGCCTAGTAAGTGGAAGCCGGATATAATGCGTTCGGTAATACCGCGGAATCGGATATAACGCGGGTCCGATCGTGTCCACCAAACCAAATACATACACAGACCAGTACGTACTCAGATTCAGATATACCGCGGGTATCTCTATAACGCAATTATCGCCTTGTCCCCGTATACACGCGTTATAACAGCAGGCTTCCGCTGTATTAACATTGCTACTTCGTGCAACATCTTTTCATTACGTGGAAATTTTCACGGACTTTTATCGTCTGGTGTAACATTGCGTTTTAATTAAAAGCCAGCATAAAACGGACCTTCATCTACAGTAAATTTTAATCTCAGTTCATTCGGGATAACTTCCTCAATTTCGCACAAGTATCTCACACATCTCACACTCAGCTTGGTTAACTGAAATTCGTAGGGGGTAGGGGGAACTAGCAAGGACATCATAACAAACACCACAAAATGAAATAATGACTTATATTTGAAGCGTAGGAAATGCGTTTAAAACAATATAAAAAAGAATAATTAAAAAAAGAAATAATGAAACTCCTCTTCGATCAACCTGAAAAAGAAAAATTAAAAAGAAGAAAGTGCGGTAACTGTAACAGAGTAAAAAAGTTGAAAATATTCTAGGTGTAAGTTCCCTTACATTACTTTTTTCCAGGCATATCTCTTTAAAAAAAAATAATACTTCGATAACACACAAGCTTCCTTTAATAAAACTTGAAACCAAACAAAGCAATTAGAATAATAACAGAACAATTGTTTTTTTATTTTTTGAAATAACATTCAAAAAATATTAAATTTGTGTTTCAGATGTAGGCAACCTTAACTTATTTTTTTGCGGACACATGACAGTGAAGTCCATCAAGAAGTTGATCATTTTGCAACTCATACAATGTTACTGCATACTCAAACAGTAAAGCAAATGGTCGTCAGTTATGCGATTCCTATCTTTCTTCTTACCTTATTTATTTTCTTTGCGGACATATGATAGTGAAGTCCATCAAGAAGTTGATCATTTTGCAACTCATACTACACTGGTGTGCAAAAATTAAGAATGAAGAGGAGAAATCAGCATAACAGCTGAACGAGCGAGCAGAACGGACCGAAAGACCACTCAGGAGACAGACTAGGGTTCGGTACGGTAGGGCATGCGCATATAGGCACCATGACGTGGGGGTGGGGGAGTGCCGGAAGGGTATAAAGCACACAGGCGGTGTACGCTCAGCAATTCGGTGAAAGCTATTGCACGGTGTACATCGGTTTGAAGGACGTCGAGTTGCTTCCACCGTGTGATATGGCCAACAGGCAATCCAGTAGACGACATCTGGATGACTTTACCCGAGGTCGCGTCATTGGGAAATTGGAAGAAGGTCGAAGTGGGACTAGTGTGGCCAAAGAGTTCGGGATCGCTCACAGCATCGTTTCACGAACTTGGTGAGCATTTCAAACGACAGGAACAGCTGTCCGAGAGTTTAGCAGTGGTCGTCCGCGAGCAACCACGGCTCCGGACGACCGGTATATTGTTCTACAGGCGAGAAGAGCCGGACGGCAGACATTGGGAGAAATCGCAAGGCACATGCAACAGACAACTGGACTTCCGTTATCGCGTTTTACCGTGGCCAGGGGACTGCACAAAGGTGGGCTATTTGCACGACGACCAGTACGGTGTGTGCCATTAACGCCTGCTCATCGGAGACAGCGGTTTCTGCGGTGCCAGGAACACAAGAACTGGACACATCAGCAATGGGGTCGAGTTCTCTTCACAGATGAGAGCCGATTTAGTCTGACGAGCAATTCTGGACTTATACACATCTAGAGAGAGCAGGGGACACGCAATGACACCTCCAACATCATCGAAAGGGACCGGTTTGGAGGTGGCGGAGTTCTCGTTTGGGGCGGTATCATGCTTGGTAGCCGTACTGACCTCCACATCTCCCAAGAAGGTTCAGTCACTGGTGTCCGCTATTGTGCCGAGGTTCTCCTGCCTCACCTGCTTCTGTTTAGAGGTGCTGTGGGTCCTGAGTTCCTCTTCATGGACGACAACGCTACACCTCATCGTACAGTGACTGTCGCAGAGCTGTTGGAGAGTAAAGATATTTAACGCATGGATTTGCCCGCAAGGTTTCCGGACCTAAATCCAATCGAACACGTGTGAGACCTTCTCGGGAGACGCTTGGCAGCACGTCACCAGCCGCCAGCCACGATTCCACAGCTGCGATTGGCGTACAAGAGGAATGGGCCGCGATTCCACAACAGCTCCTTGACAACCTCGTCCTCAGCATGGACAGACGTTGTAAATCCTGCAACGCAGTCAGGGGTGATCATATCCCCTACTAAAGACTGGATTTTTCTTGGCAGCCGCCTGTCACATGGTCATTTCTGTCTTCTGTCCAGTTGTGCTCGAAGCTATCTTTTCAATAAAGTGCCTTTGTACCCTTTGGATTCCTTAATTGGACGGTTTTGCTCACTTGTCCCATATTCTTACATCTTGGGGATCTTAAGATATGATTTGAGTCGATGTGGAGCACTTCTGCACGACGTTACATTCGAAAAACCGTCTCGTCCTTAATTTTTGCACGCCAGTGTATATTACTGCATCCTCAAACAGTAAAGCAAATGGTCGTCAGTTATGCGATTCCTATCTTTCTTCTTACCTTATTTCTTTTCTTTGCGGACACATGACAGTGAAGTCCATCAAGAAGTTGATCATGTTGCAACTCATGCGATGTTACTGCAATCCTCAAACAGCAAAGTAAATGGTCGTGAGTTATACGATTCCTATATTTTGTTTTTATCGCTTTCATTGTAGAAAATAAAGACTCACACAAGTAGGTGGACTAAAAAACAATTGTCATATAAAACGCCAAATTTCGAATGTTTGAATACGTTTCTTCATATAACAGCTGCCAGAATTCTGTGCCACCAATATCATTAGCTCTTACTTTCAAAAATAGGTCGCAGCACAGCTTCGCTGATTCTTCTTCAATTTTAATTGGACCTCCATCTAGTATCTCCGCTATCTTCGAAGTCAGTTCGGCCACATGATCCGTCTTTATTTCCTTGAATGACAATGTCATAAATGCCACAACGTCCTCTAGCGTTGAAAACTCAGAGAACCTCCTTTCGAATTCTCCGAGCAAATCGTCCAATTGCTTTGCAAAGCACTCGAAGTCCGGGAATGTACTACACTCAGACTTGTTCCACACACCTAAAGTTTTTTAAGTCGCCGCTTCTCAGCTGAGTTCCGAATGGTTTGATTCTTTCTTTGAAACTTTTGATCAAGATCATAATTTCTATCAGGGACTTATTTTTTTCTTGTAAACAGAGATTTAATTCATTTAATTTTTCGGTTATATCACAAAGAAGTGATAGCTTCATTAACCACTCTTTATCTTCTAACTGATCGTAAGTCTCTCCCCGTGATTTTAGAAACTCTTTTATTTCCGAAGGTGGCTTCTAAATCTCTTTAAACATGAAGCGAGACCGAGCCAGCGAACATCGGTGCGTAGAAGAAGTTTGGCATGCTCGGCTCCGCATTCTTCAAGTAAAGCTGCTCGAAACTTGTGTCTTTGAAGGCTTCTGGATCGAATTGAGTTCACAGTTTTAAAGGCTGGAGTCATAACATCATTTGAACTTAAAATTTTAGAGCATAACACTTGCTGATGAATAATACAGTGATCGGACGTGAAGGAGAGTATATCTTCGTCATCTCTACACAGTGTGATGAAGCCTACTTTATTTCCTACCACAGCTGGTGCGCCATCGGTAGTCATGGACACTAACTTATGGATCGAAATTTTCGTGTCGGTAATAAACGATTTAAAACCATTGTAGATATATTCACCTCTTGTCTGTTCCTTCAGCGGGACCATTGTTAAAAGCTCTTCTCTGGACGTCAAGTCGGGGAAAACCATTCTAATGAAAATACATAGCTGAGCTGTGTCAATGAAATCTTTAGACTCATCGAACTGCAGAGACAGAAAAGAACTTTTACGTAAATCATCCGTTAACTGGTCTTCTAAGTTCTTACTCATAATTTCCGTCCCTCTCATCACGGTGTTTCGTGATAGAGATACATCTTTAATTGTTGAAAGTATTTTTGATTTATTTTTAAAATCACTGAAAAGAACTTCTCCCGCTTTACAGAAAGCCTCTTTTGTGTGTTCTTCAGTAATCTTGAATGACGCTAATGTCACCGCTTTTGACTTACTGTTAGTCTTTGTGAATACAGACTGCTGAGTGCTCAAATTCGACTTCAGCTCACGAACTTTAGTCTTTCGAAGTTCAATACTACTTGGGAAACTTGTAGCGAATGTTTTGTGAACGGTTTTAAAATGTCATTCTACATTCGCTTTCTTAGACAACTCAACACTGGAGTTACAAATAAGACGAACACAACTATCTTTAAAAAAAAAAAAAAAAAACTATTCCTCCCATTCACTGTGATAGTGATAAGTTTTTGCTTTCTTACTACTACCGCCTGTTGCACCGATATTAATCAGAGTGTACCGAATAACACGGAACTGGGAGTACCAAACAGCAACAATACACTCCACTGAACAGTAAGTCCACTGCAAGGCTGTCTCTCCGCGCCGAATCTCCGACGCGCATGCGCAGTGCAAGAGCGCAGCAATCAGGGAAAGGGGGAAAGATTTGGTGCCGCCGAGTCGTAACGCATTTTTAGAGCACTGGAAACCAAGAAAACCCGTTGCGTTCCCGAAGGCCTGGATCATACGTTTGAGTTGCCTTCAGAAACGTGACCATACCGAAATTCCGCAAATCATACGATTTTTCACCGCGAGCTACCATTTTTCGCCCTGCGGTCGACGTTTTGGCCATCCCTGCTTTATAGAATCGGTTAAACATAGATACATTTCTAACCTGTTGGGTAGATTCCTCTTTACAACATCAACTGGAATAAACTACTCAGAAGTAGAGTTAGTTTCTCTTACGTACAGTTACTAAACAGTAGTGCGTATGTATTTGGAATAGAGTCTTTACTGATCTTACAGATATATATGGAGAATTTATCTATATAATTCAGAGTTCTGGTGAAAAATTCGGGTTTGAGGTAAAGTGGTTAACTTTCTCCTTACTGAAATAAAATATTGCTGCATGTGGACCAATTACAAAAGGAATATAAGAAAAAAAAACAGAGAGGCTTTTTTAAGAGACCAGAATGAACGACTATCGTTTGGACAATATATCTTTCATGATTTTCTTAAATCATAGCCCGCTTTTGTTTGATGAGACATGTACTGTGGTGCTCAGTAAACGCTGATGTTATTCTGATGATGAACTGAATATCCACTAGTGAGAAGCTTTGCTTTCGTAAGCCCAGAACTGAATGCAACTTTACTTAACCAGAATTTGTTCCGAGTCTTGCTTGAAATATTCTAGAAAAGAATGAAAATCTCCATGCAAGCAAGGAAAATATTAGTGAATTCTTGTGCACGTTCTATGTAGATGCCAATTTAAGAAAACTGAATGATCAGTGGAAGGAACTGACGGAAAAGTTACTTAGTATTTCTTGGGCAGTACTGGAAGATGGCCAGCATAATACGTAATTTACCCACCATATATGCCGAAGGAGCCTCATCATAGAATTATCTCAAATGTGTAAAAATCGAAATTTCATGAGCATATGACATTGACTCTGTAACTTATGGTAAAGGTTTTTGAATTACATAACTATATGCTAGAAAAAAATTCCTTGAAAATTTGAATTTTTCGTTCAATTTTCCTTCTCGCCTTTCTTAATAAGACTTTTTTTTTACTTTTCATAAAAAATTTATATAATTGTAAAATAAAGTAGGGAGTATGTAAAGTCATGCCACTATTTCAAGAATTTACTTCCCGAAGGAAACTATAAAAAGTGAAGTAAAAATCTTCCTCAGTTCTCTGAGCAACATCATACAATAAATTTTTGAATAAAAAAAATGAAATGCTTTATCATTTTCATGTCTACTTCTCATGAAAAAAATAACCACGCTTATCAGAAAATTAACAAAAAACATTGCTACCTTCTGATAACCTAACGCTTGGAATGTCAACGATGATAGACTTAAGAATCTGACCAAAAGAGCTTTAACACGGGTTTCGAATAGACAGGACAATGAAAAGGCGTTCTATAAGAGACAAGAAGTTTTAAAGTGAAAGAAAGTAATAAATTAATTTATCAGAAAAATCAGAAATTTCAAAACAAAATCGCTGCAAATATGCTATTTATGTAAAGAACTAGAAACCCAAAAATATAAAAAAAATATGCAAAGTGTTGGGGGGGACAAATAGCTGTTACCAAAGAAATTTGCGCTTTAAATCAATCATTAAATGTGCTTCGTAGATGATTTTGGTGTGCACAGAGTTCCTACAAGGAACAGATGACAATAATGAAAATTATTGCATGTATTTATTGTCAGTTAGAGAATTACTCAAAACCTTAGTCCAAAAGGCATGAAACAGCTCAGTAAAATGAGAAAGAAAACTTAATCACACTCTCATCCCAATTTTTAATAAAACAGAATTACACTGCTGAAAGAATTTGGGAAGCAAAAAATATTATCAGAGTAGGTCGTAATCGAAAATTCAGATTTCAAAATAACACAACAACGATAGTAGCACTTTCACATTCGTTCAAAAACTATGAAACAAATCATTTTATCGAGAAGAGAAAAGAAATTTATAGTCTTAGAATTCAGAAGTTTGAAACATTCGATAGAGGGCATCACAGTACTGGCAACTTTTAAGAGCAACGTACACGAAGTTTAAACAGCCATTGAGAAACCTCTCATTGTTTGGATTAAGGACGAAAAAATCCAAAGCCTTTAAGAATGTCAACATTTTGTGGACAAAACGCGAGTTAGATGTCAAGTGTTATGTGCATGTGTAATATTGGATAATTAATGGGGGAAATGCATTTAGAAATTATATTGCCGTAGAATTCCGGCACAAGCTTGGACCACATTTCTGCAAAGCGGTGTCGCAGTGGTCTAAGCTCTGGCTTCTGTCCATTCGTACGAGATGGCCGGCTTCGAATCCCAGTGAGGCATGGATGTTGTGTTTTTCTTACGATACTGGACTTCTTATTTCTCTGAAACAGTGGCCTTAATTTAGGGACGGGCGACTGCTTATAATCCATCCAGCTGCTCACGGTGATAGTTAATCCCCTTCCCTTCCTCAAAAAACAAGTTAGTAAAATCATGCAATGCATTGATTATGATACGCTTTCCAACATACCAGAAATCATTACTCAAGTTATGAGGATAATGGCTGTTGAATAAATCTCGCTCCTGCCCTGAGCTTTGACCCCATTTTGATGATATTAAACAGAATTGGTTCACTATACCTCCGGAAAAAAATAATAAAGAAGTTTTGTCGCAATAGAAGCACTTTTAGTCAAGTTATGATGAAAATGGCTGTGGAATAAATCTCGCTCCTGTGCCCTGACCTTTGACCCCGTCTGAATGATATTCAACAGAACTGGTTCAGTATACCTCCGAAATAACATCATAAAGTTTTGTCTGAATTGAAGCATTTTTACGTAAGTTATGACGCATTAGGGCAATGGAATGGATCCTTCTCTTAAGTCCTGACCTTTGACCCCATTTCGCCCATTTTCAATAGGGTTTGTCCCCAGGTGGTCGTCTACCACATACTAAAATTTCATCGAAATCGAACCATTTTATGCAAGTTATGCCGCATAAGAGCTATGGAATGGATCCCACTCCTATGTCCTGACCTTTGACCCCATTTCGCCCATTTTCACTAGGGTTCGTCCGCAGGTGGTCCCGTACCACATACTGAACTTTCATCGAAATCAAACCATTTCTACGCGAGTAATCGTGCGGACGGACTGGCAGAGAGACAGACAGACAGACGGACAAAGCTGGAACATATACGCTTCTTCAACCTACGGTTGGAAAGCGTAAAAAAGCCTAACCCAGCAACAGCCGTCGATACAGCAATACACTATTCATTTTTGTTTTGTTTTGCTTTTTGCTTTGTTTTGTTTCCTTTTCTTTTCTAAAATGTTTAAAAGGTTTTTTTTCCAAAAACACAAAAAAAGAGAAAAAAATGCAAAAATATTCAAAGTTTTTAAGGAGAAATATCTACTATATTACAATATAATTTAAAAAATTTATAGTTCCTAAGATTATTTTTGACAAACGGTTGTGTACTTACCCATATTTTTTTTATAGATTTCGGTTAATTTCGTCAAAAATCCATGCTGGAGTATCAACATAAATTACAACAATCTAAATTACAGAATGTGGAAAAACATTCCGCATCTGTGTCTTCTGGATCAATATAGGCAGAAAAATAAAGCACATCTGCATTACAAACGTTGAAGTATCTGAGGTTAATTCCTTCTGCTGATGAAAAGTTGGATTGTATAGCATTAGTCATTGGAGAAATATTCAAGCAACCGTTTGTAGCTAGAATCACTGGGATATTAGTAGAGGCAACAGCAGGTGAATTTAAAAAATTCAAAATGTAAGGCAACATTTTGAAATAAACGGAAATCGAAGGATGTGTCTGTCTTTCCACTCAGTAATCAACAGCATGGAATTACAACTGGAATAAATCTTTCCAAACAAGGTCTAAGTTATTCAGGTTTTCCTTTTCTTGCATTCCTTTGGGATTTCGTCGGAAAATCGACAAAATTTCATTTCAAGAGAGATCTGGGTAGAAAAGTAATGTCACCATGAAGCAGTGTTAATTTTATTTCTAGTGAATAAAAGGAACCAGTGAGCTAAAGCATGTGATGGAAAGACTCCGTATCTTTTCGCAGGATGAGGGGAGAATAAAAGGCATATAGATTTCACTTCAAAATGGAACTGTGAGTGGGAATCGAAGTATTGGTTAGGTGAATTTTTTTCATTATTTAGCATCGTAAAAATATTTTTGGTGGGTAAAAACCCCAAAAGAGAAGAGCTTAACTTCGTAGTCGATAAGTGAAACACCATGCAAATTGTTTCTAACTTTCCAAATTGGAGGTACTACTATAATCTTCTTTTGAGAAGCTTTCAGCCGTGGTTATTTAATTTCATGATAATTAGCTCGTCTAGAAGAAATTTACCATTATCGTCGTATTCCGTGTGAATGTAATGACATGCTAGGAAGACAGCAGGTGATGTAGTGAGCTCGATTGTGACAGCATGAGTGTTATAAATGTTATGTGGACTGGGATCTAATCAACTTTAAACAGGGACACAAATGCAAAGTATGATGACCTGCGCTTTCTCTACATATTCAGATTTCAGGTCATAAAAATAAACATTTAGCTTCTGCTGATTCTCATCAGATGCTGTAGTCGCCCAAACAACAAGGACTGAACCCAGTCTCAGAGTATACAACACTTTCCAAATGGACTCTACAGACTGAAGAAGACAGCTGTCATGTCTCAATGTTCAAAAAAGATTACGTAGAAAATTTGCAGAATTTTGTACTTTAACCGACAATGCTTTGTTTGTTCATCTTATGTTATGCAAAAAATTCATCACATCATCATTGTTGTAACTCGTTCTAATTTCAAAATCTGAAGCCAGGAAAATGATTACTTAAAAAAAACGAACTGGTTCTGAACAAAACAATTAATAATAGGATTTCAGACTGTATTTCGCTTGACCTTTCTGAATCTGCTACACAGTGCATTTCTTTTGTTCTAATACCCAAAAATAGTTTTAGCCTTTTTTTACCAACGTTGAATGAGCCCCTTTACGCCGCCTCAGTGGCTGAGTAGTAAGAGGTATTGGCTTCCAATCATTCATCCAAGATGCGTCTTGGTTCGAATCCCGGATGAGGTATGGATGGTGTGTTTGTCTTATGGCACCGGCTCTCCCTGGAACCAGTTGCCCTAAAGTAGAGACAGGCGACTTCTTATAGCTCATTGAGTCGCCACGGTGGTCGTTATGTCCCTAAATAGAAAAGCAAAAGAAAGATCCCGTTAACATCTAAGGCTATAAAGAGCCGTCCATCCCTAATTTAGAGCGCCGCCCCGGTGGCGCAGTGGTCTAAGCGATGGCCTCTGATCATTTGTCCGAAAGGGGTCCGGGTTCGAATCCCGGTGAGACATGGATGTTGTGTTTGTCTTACGGCACTGGCTCTCTCCCTTCCCTAGAACCAGTGACCCTAAATTAGGGACGGGCGACTGCTTATAGCCCATTGAGTTGCTCACGGTGGTCGTTAAACCTCCAAACAAACAAAAAAACACAAAAAATTTAGAGCTACCGGTTGTAGGGAAGGGAGAAAGCCACGCCGTGAGACAAGCAAATATTTTATGTATAAGAGAATCACCGGAAATCTCTTCTGCTGTTCCGGTTGCGCAGTGGACCAAGCCTTGGCTTGTGACCTTTCCTCCGAGATGGATCCAGTTTCGAATCCCGGTGAGGCATGGATGTTGCATTTGTCTTATAGCACAGGCTGTATAGCCTTCACTGCAACCATTTACTTTAGATCAGGGACAGGCGACAGCTTATATCCCATTGAGTTGCTCGCGGATGTCGTTATCCCCCCCCCCCCCCCAATCACTTACATACATACATACAGAATAGTCAGAAGTTCCCGGTGGTCGAATGATCCACGCCTTTGATCACTTGGCAATCGGGCGGCACAGACGTTTTGTCATCCTATTTCACTATGCATCACAGTTGGTCCCAACGAACCAGAAAGTTGGTCTGTCATAATTGTAATAAGCACGCTGGTTTTGGGTTCAAGAGGCCAAATGAGATACTGTTAAAAGAACCATGAGTGTGTGAAAGAACTGAACCTAAAACCCACCTGCAAATACAAATAATTTCATTTTTCTGCTCTGCTTCGTCAAACAAATGAAAACTTTGCAGTTCACACTTGCAGCAGTCATTGTGTCACTTGGCGGGCAACATGGGAATGAAGCTGATGAATGATATAAACACTATGTTGATAAACCTTATGGAAGTAATTTCGTCACTACGTGGCTCGCATGTAAGATAATGCTGATGAAAAGTAGATGAATTTTCATTAACGTTTACTCAGGTCATTACAGCCGTAAGTGTCCGGCGAAGGAATATATCAAGTGAAGCTCATAAACGGAATAAGAATTATTTTTTTAGAATTTACAGAAGTCATTTCATCTCTATATGAAGTCTTGGGTGCAAACAAAGCTCGGAATGACCTTGTAAGATTTAATATTTCACTGTCACAACTCGAATTTTTCTGGTTACTTGCTGTATGTACTGATTTTGAGACCAAAACTCACTCTCTTTTTTATGACAGCAATATTTCCTCCTTCTTAACAGACTCCTACATTTTTTCTGAGCTAAACACAATTTCTTGAGCTTTGGGGGGGGGGAAGAAGGGGTTAAAACACCACCGTGTGCGTCCGCAGCTGTCCTTAATTCGGAGCCACTGGTTTCAGCGAAGGACGGCCTCTGCCGTAGAATAAGCATAGCACCCATGCTTCATCCGGGGCTCCCTGGCCAGGTGGCCGAATAGTAAGGGACGATGGCTCCCAACCATTCGTCCCAGATGGTGTCCGGTTTCGAATCCCATGTGAGATGTGGGAGGTATATTTGTCTTATGGCACTTGCACTCTTCCTTCTCCGGAATCGACTCTTTTAACGGCTGGAACGAATTAATTCGGGGTTAGAAAAATGAAATCAGCTGCCACTAATGTATTCGCTATCCAAGAAGTGGACCGGACGCAGCAAGTGGAATCTTCAGAAAGCCTGGCTTTCCTTTTAGTTTTGTTACTGAAAGAATTAATTTAAGAGTACGATTGCCACTAATCCTTTCTGACTAACTGACTAATTACCTGTTAAAAGCTACATAAGAATGGAGACCGTAAGAAAGGAAAGAGAGAAAAAGAGAGAGAGAGAGAGAGAGAAGATGATTGAGTCACTTGTTGCAACCCAGTGGCATGATATCTGTGTCAGGGGAGATTCTCTTCTCCATCATGTCTTGGGTCATAAAGCACAGAATAAAGTAAAAATTTTAGGCAGCTTCCTTCGTAAATATCATAAAATCTTAAATGCCTTATATTTAAATACCTTCGAAATAGTAATGTAATTTTATGTCACGCACGAAAAAATAAGGTCTTCACAGAATAAAGGATTAGAAGGGAGGATTTATCACGAGTGGCAGGGTTATGGTCGGTACTGCTGAGATGAGAGGGGGAAAGAAATTGTTTTGCCATAGCTTTTGTACAACCCGGCCGCTATGTGAAAATTTCGGTTTGGAGAGTGCTGTTGGGTACAAATTGTTCCAAGCGCATCGGCGGTTTAAAGGGTTACTGGCCCTACATTAGGGACAGGAGATTGCTTATACTCCTTTAAGTTGCTCACGATGGCCATTCAACCCCCAAACAAAAAAGGATCTGGAGCTCGTGCCCTTTCCCTGCTCATACGATTGGCCAGAAGCTATAACCCCTATGACACCCGGGGTACCTACTTTCTTGAGTACAGCTGGCAGGGTGCTTGTTGGATTTTAATCGCGCAAGAACTTAGGATGATTAAAGAGTATTATGAAAAAAAAACCCATAATTCTGGAGTAAAATCCTGAAAAAGTTTCGCATTTTTTCTTAATCAAAGTATAAGAAAGAAATAAGTTTTTGAATACATATCCGTACCGCAAAGGGTGATCAGATCGTTTACATCATTTGCATTTCCTTCTCAGTATTGGATACCAAACAACATGAGCGTCACATTGTACCATTCATTCTGCCGCTGCTGTTTCTTACGACTTCTTATAAATCTGGCGCGACAGCAATGAGACAGAAAAGGTGTGCATAAAAATAATTGATAAGTGCGCATTTATCTACAGCGATGTTCGGCGAAACCTCACGACCAACCGTAACCGTCCTTTTTTAACTTTCCGATTCTCTCTTGGTATTTTTCAGCGGAGGCCCTTAAAATGTCAGTGAAATGCATGAAAACCTTTCTTTATCCATCTAAAACCATAATGAACGTGCTTATTTTGATCGCTATTAGCACCAGTTTCAGTATCTCGCATTGGCATTCTGATTTCATATAGACATATCGTTCGCCTCTGATAGGTAAGTGTGCGTAGCCTAACAACAATTTTTGAGAATACCCTTTCTACGTGGTAACACTCGAAAGTATCCCAGATACCGGCGCTCATACTTGAGTTTTTAGGAGGGGGCAAACAGAAATTGTAATTACAAATAACATGCAACGGAAATTTGCGTACGGTGTTTGTGTATCTTTTTGTTATGTAACCCGCGTTTTTTTACTACATACATTCAACAAACTGAAATCCAGAAGATCCAAAAGCTACGTAAAAGTGATGGATAAATGAAATTCGACAGCTTATTGGACAATGAGGAAATTTCTTTGTTGTTGATTTACTACTTTTGGCCATTTGTGTCCTATGCGCCACGACACGAAACCCCAAGGGTCACCCAATCGTTCACCAAGTGGGAAAAAATACCTTCAAGTCAAAATTCTGGAAAACGTTTCGGGACATCTTTGTCCAGCAGATGGTAGTATTTTCGGGAGATCTGCTACAGAGGATGACCATAGTTTTCATTTCTCGCCTTTCATACTTTTCCGTACTACGCTGTGCTCTAGCATTCAATACAGAAATTTTACTTTCTGCTGTAAATTCAATACAGAAATTCTGCTTTCTACTGTAATTTTTTTACTTTTTCTGCAGTAAATCCCCAACACTTCCCTCCACTATTACTACACTGCTGGCCACCCAAAATGCAACACCAAGAAGGACACGAGATAGCAAAGCCAGATTTACTGGACACATAACAACAGATACAAAGATTAAACAATTGAACTTACTGGCCCGTGCGACTTGCGGAACACGCAGACATCAATAGTTCGTGTGTCCCCCCATGGTTGGCAATAACGACCGCTACACGCCGCGGCATCGAACGAAAAAGGCTTTGATGTGGGCTTGGGGTATGTCGGTCCAGACTGCTTCCACACGTTGCCACATTTCATCAGGCGTAGCCGCGGGTGGTGCTTGCCGGGCCACTCAGTTGCCGATCAGCGACCAGACGTGTTTGATGGGCGACATATCGGGAGAATAAGCGGGCCAAGGTAGCAGTGAATTGTTGCACGATGCGTGCCACGTGCGGTTGCGCATTGTCCTGTTGAAACGTGGCCGCTGGCAGGTCCTGCAGGTAAGAGAGGACTACAGGCTCCAAAACGTCGGAGATGTAGCGGTGGCTGTTGAGTGTACCGGCGATGCGTACCAGAGGATGCAGGCAGAAGCGGGATTCGTCGGAGAAGACAATATCGTGCCGTTCCGTAATCCAGGTGAGGCGTTCAACGGCCCACTGCCGCCGCACTCGCAAGGTGGTGAAACTTCAATGGTAATCGGAGCAATGAGTGCTGTGCGACAAGTCCCCGCTCCTGTAGACGACGTCAAATGGTATGTGCTGACACAGGTTGTTGCGCAACACACTCTAATTCCAGCGCTAACGTCAATGCCCGCTGCACAACATGCCAGTCCTCTCGTTCGGTAGTGTGCCGAGGCTGCGGCAATCACTCACGTCGGTCCGTCCGTCCCTCCTGCACCCACCTAATCCATACTCGCCTCACTGTGGCTGGATGTCGTCCCACACTGGCGCCGATGTCTCGGTACGATAAACCGCTGTTGCGATTAGCCACTGTTCGTCCTCTGTCGAACTCCGAAACGTGCTGGAATGACAGCCGTATTCTGCGACGAGGCATCAGGAAGCTTCCCACGCACAGGTCCGGCAGAACAACACACTTCCACTACTTACACCCCGCCTTCTGTGCATCCTTCTTATAGTGCTTCTCGATGGCGTGCCGGGCGCACATGATTTGCATATGCCCTGCAATGCTAATCGTTTGCATGTCCTCTCGCGGGCAATGCATACTGCGAATTTCAGGCTAATCGGATGCTTCCTTCTTGGTGTTGTATGTTGGGTGGCCAGCAGTATACGTATATACAACGCATCCATAAATTCAACAGAAAATTCGAAATTAGAATTAGTGTCACCGCAAAAATCTTTGTAATACCTACTAACCACTGAAGTGGCTTGGTCAGATTTCGAGGGAAGACAAACGCCCCCCCCCCCCCTCTCACCACCACTACCATATGGGCGCCTATGATTCCAGTCAGTGCCCCCAATTTTTTTTTAACTTACAGAATCTCTCGTCGTTAAGCTATTTAAGGAGGAACCAGGCAAGAAGTATGCTCGCTCCTAAGTCTCCCAAAAATCACTTGCAAGCTCAGAAAATAGAAAAATATAACTAATGAAGGAAGAAATGTTATACAATTAAAAGATGCATTTACTTCAATTTTTACAGGTTCAGTGACTTTTGAAAATCAGATGATTTACAGCCATTTAAGAAAGGAAGACAAGTTCTGAAGTTCATACGCAACAAGATTTGTTTGGTGGCCATAGAGCAAAGTTTCGTGATGTTAGGAGTAACAGCCTCATACTAGGCCATGCATTGAGCCGGATCCAAGGCAAACTGTTTTCGTTCAAAAACATCCTATGAGAATCCTGCTTCATAGAGTTACAGGGTGATTGCAATTAAAGTGTCCCTATTTGAGGGCATCTACAGAGGCTATTAGCGACAAAAACTCAACCAAACTTAGTAAGTATACTATTCAGTACGTGCGAAAGCGATTTCTGCCGAAAAAATTGTTAAAAAATTTTCTCTGGAGGATAATACTGTGCAAGCGGGAAAAACTGCACATTTCATACGCCAAAACTTTGCATACGCCGTAGCAGATTGATGCGTATAAAGAAAGCCACGAGATGTTTCATGCCATTCGTGCAGTGAGCGAAAGAACTTGGCGGATTGTGCTTTTCTTGTGAAGCTTTACAATCAAAACAACGGAAACGCTCTTGCTGCGATTCGCGGATTTCAACCGTGTAAACGATTGCGAAGAGGTTCATTTATACCATATTCCCTGAGAAGAATGATTGCTTGTTTTAGGAAAACCGGATGTCAAGGAGTAGGACCAGAACGAGAGAACAAAACAGACTGAAGACGATGTGACTGCCATCGTTGAGCGGACACTGGATAATGCAGCTGGTTTCAGCGGTGTTCCTGGAGTGTCCACACAGTTGGATATGCCATACACAACCGTGGTGCAAATTCTGCGTACTGTGTTGCATTTTTATTAGGGCTGTCGACCGATCAATATTTTTAATCGTTTAATATTTCCCCATTGACCGATTAATCGGTAATTTGATCGAGTGAAAAAAATACTGTCACAAAAAATATACGACTGTAAATTACATTATGCATTATTCTATTATTATATCGATACTAAATACGTTGTCTGAAATGTTAGAGTTTTGAATTCATCATAGCCTGTTAATCTAGTAGTATTCATTGCTTTACTTTATCAAAAAATCAGAAATACAAATTAATAATAATTACTTTGAATTTGGTTTGCAGTCATTGCTTTAGCCAAGATTTTAGGCACAAGAGCTTGTCAACTTTGGATGGTTTAAGCAAAGTACGAAGTTTGTTAACAACAATAACAGCGGCACTAAACACTCTTTCACTTGGCACAGACGTTGCTGGAATGCACAGCAACCGTTTTGCTAAAGTAGCGAGCAACGGCAACTGTAATGAATGAGTTCCCCACCCCTGAAGAGGATCTGTAAAATCGTCGTCGAGTTCAGACAAACTCTGATAAATTTGAAGCTCTAATTCTATCTGCGTGCTGACATTTGTGTATGCCTTTATTTTTGTTTCTGGAATCGACGAATTGTCAAAACATAGTTTTCTTCGTTTGTGTTGCACATTACTTTGTTCTTGGTGTAAGGGCATCTGTTGATTTGTTCTACTGAATGAAATTCTGTTCCACACTAGATCTCGGGTTTTTTTCTGGTATACAGCGAAGTGTCTTGAATCGAGGGTCAAGGGCAGTAGCTTCTTGGTACTTGTCGTATAAAGGCCATTGACTCAGTCTTTCCGTTAGATCATCGATCAACATAGGTTTAATTCTGCAAATATATGCTGGGTCGGTATCGGACAATCCCATTGCGCTTTTGAGATGTGTAAAAGCAGGAATTACAAAACTGGCAGTTACATACTTGTGACCTCCGAGTATTTCAGTGATTGATTTCCAAGCAAGGTTTCAATACGCTGATTAGCTTCTCAAGCACTTCACACTCAGCTGTTGTCAGAACAGGGGTATTCGATGCGTTGTCTACCAGAATGGTGTCTACTGTGGTTTTAGCTTTCGCCAGACTTTCCACCATGATGTAGGTACTATTCCAGCGTGTCACTATGTCCTGTTGCATCTTAGTATCAGGAAGACCAAGTTCTTTTTGCTTAGACGAGAGTGTAGCCTCTAAATGTGAGCTGTGTTTAAAATGTCCTACAATTTTTCAGCATTTAGCTAGAACCTTTTCTATCGATGCGACTTTAAGAGCTTTATTTATACTTAATTGTAAATTATGTGCTGAACAGCTTACACTGTAAAACATTGATCTGTTAACGCCAAGAACAATATTTCTGGCATTATCAGTGCAGATGGCAACAAGCTTGTCCGTTAGTTCCCGTTTTTCAACGGGTTCCTCAAATTCAATTGTACACTGATTTGCAGTATGCTTCTCAATCACCTGTTTCACTTGAAGAGTTGCATCACAATAACACCACTCATTGTCAATCCAGTGTACTGTTATTGCTAAGTAGCTGTCGTTGGCGAGTGAGGTCCAAAAATCTCCAGTTAAACTCACATAGGAAGCTCTCTTTAATTCGTTAAACACTCTTGACTTCTGAATGTCGTAAATTTGGACAATTTTGTTCATAATGGTACTTCTGGCAGGTAAATTGTAACACTTAGAATTCAGAGCTGTTTGCAACAACACTTTCAGGCCAGGATCTTCAACAATACTGACAGGTCTCGAACTAGATGCAATCCACAACGCTAATTTATTTGTTAATTCCTGTTCTTTTAATGCAGAAACAGGCTTTTCGAGGACGGAATTTATACCCATTTTCTTCATAGCGGTGGCATTTGAACTAGGCTGTTCCTGTGACGTATTTGATACAATTTCCATGAATGGATGTTGCGATTGTAAATGATAACGTAAGCTAGTCACACTTCCACTGTACTTAAACTTTTTCTCACATTTTAAACAATAAGCATGTCCGCGATCAATAACTTCCCCACTGTCTTCTAATTTATATCCAAAACAAGAGGATAATTTCCCTTTTAATCCCTGAAACTTCATTTTTGGAACTCAAATAAACGTGACAGCAAGAGATGAATCAGCGTTCAAACTAACTTTCTTTCACTGACAGACACTCCCATGCTCATCCCAGTTGGCTCCGCTACCAATAAAGGAACACTATTTGCTTTTTGAATGAGGAGAGAGGGGGTAAAAATTTGCCCCAGACTTTTGCTCTTGCACTGGAAATTCTCCCTGTTGACGGATACAATACTTCGGCAACAGTACGCAACTTCGTTCCTGGGTAATTAAGACTAATTGCATACCCCCATTGATTCCAAGAAACACATGTATTAATCCCCCATCTTTCCTATTGAAAGCTGAATCTCATTGGGAGGACCAGCGGCGTATTTTCATCTGCATCGATGTAATAAAACCTCGGGGACCACTATCCAAGCTCGGAAGATGCCGGCCGTCTGTTATATCGACCTTACGTATTGAAACAACTGACTTTTCACAGACGATTCAGCTGAGACAGGAGTAGAAGAGGTGTGGCACCACGTAATGGCTGACGGGACTGCATTTTCCCTGAATAGCTACACTGCTACAGTCAACAAGCGGATAGCAGGGAGGGGAAGCACAGACAGACCACCATATGAGAAGCGAGCGTAGCGCACAGCAATAAAAGAACGGGAGAACCGCGAGGTCGAGAATCTCTTAACGAAATGCTGGCAGCACAAGTACAGTGTTAAAGGCGGAAGTTCGGAATTGACGTTGGACTTTGAAGACTAGCATACTGACACACAATGAACGATGGAATCCCTGCTGATAGTGGTGACTGCTAGATTTAAACTCCCATTGCCATGAAAAGGCTATTTTCCAAGAAGTGAAGACACAAGCACAAATGTTGTATTCAACAAATTCAAAACTGTATGCAGTTTTTTGGAAGTTCCTAACGAATTTTATTTTTGTACTAATTTTTTAAGTAACCGATTAATCGGGAGAAGAAAATGAGCGTCGATTAAAAAATAGAAGAAAATAATCGGCGACTAAAAAAATTGATCGATTAATCGATCAAACCCGACAGCCCTAATTTTTATCCTTATGAGATCAGACACACATAACAGTTGTCCGATGACGTTCAAATCTGACTAACATTTGCTTTGATATTTCTTGCTCGAATGGAGATCGACGATGCGTGGCTGTGGAAGATATTGTAGGGACACGAGGTTCATTTTCGCCTGAATGATACTGTGAACACCCACAACTGCCGCATGCCTATGCGATCCAGAAAATTCCTTTGCACTCGTCGAAAATCAATGTTTGGAGTGGGATCACAGCAGCGTTCATCATAAGTCCGTTCTTTTTCGAAGACCATCGTCGAACTGGACCTCTCACCTGCTGTATTATTGCCCCGAGTTATGGGGAGCAGCTGCACAGTTTTGTTGTCCCGGAACTGCAGCAACCAGGGTGTCACGGTTTCATCATTTTTATGCAAGACGGAGCCCCACCTCATATCGGACAGTCTGAATAGCAGCTATTGCGACAACATTTCACTAAGAATAGAGTAACTAGTCACTCTTTTCGAATACCATTTCCACCTTGTTCACGGTATCTGAACCCCTGTTCCTTTTTGTTGTGAAGACACCTCAAAAACATGGTTTATCAGGCCAATGTGTCAGACTTGGCAGTCTAAAAAAAACAGTGTAACACAGCGTGTGAGAGACATCTTTGCGTATCAGTTCCATTCTACAAGTGAGCGCACTCCTCAGAGAATGCAACTTTAGGTGTATCATAATGGATGACACATTGAACAATATTCATTGCATTCCCCGCTCATTTAGGTACTACGGTACCAAATGCCACGGTACGGATTGAATCAGCGGCACAGTTAATTTTTTTTATGAGACTTCTATATGGTTCATTTGTCTTACAATTTCACTCTTGCAGATCCCCCTATCAGTGCTTTTTACCTGCTCGAAGCACCATTGTTCCCTGGTGGTGGTTTTCGAATTATATTTATGCGTCAAAATCGCTTGGGAAAACTCAGGAGTATTCCTACTAAGTTTGGTTAAGATGTCTCTCTCCGGCAGCTAGATGTCTCAGCAAACCTGCATATTGAAATAAATGGAAGGAATTTCGGTACAGTACGTAGAAAGTACCGGAATATTATTCTCTCAAGCGTGCATGAACTGCATATGTGCATGTAGTCTATACGAATAGTGCCTAGATTAATGCGTGGTATCTTATATTTGTTTTTTCATTATTCACTGTCGTCTATTCTTATTCCTCCACTCGTTACTTTAAATTTACTGCTGTTGCAATGAATGGATTTCTCAGTCAGCTGCTGTCGACTAAGAAACGACATTCAGGATATATTTTCGTGGAAAATATATCCGGAATGTCTTTTGTAATCTTCATAGGTCTTCGGTTAGTTTTGAGCGTAGTGTTGCGCACAGAAATGTATTTGCTTCCAAAAAGAAAATGGAGAAACGGAATGTCAAGTTTCTGTTCTCGCATAGTATTCATAATCCTCCTTTTTCAAAGCACACTACTGTTTGTGAAAATTGCAACACCATGGAAGAGTGCGCTTGAAACTTACAGGGTATGTACAACAGATTAGGACATGCAAATGATTAAAGTATCACTAAAAATGCGCGTGCGGTTTTGGAGCAGTGCCCTCTGAACTGTCCGGGCTTGGGTACGAAGGGTTGGCTCAAACGAGATGTTGTAATCAGTGAAGAGCCAGTATTGAGTCAAAAGGGTGTTTCTTGTGTCTCGCTATGCCCGTCAACGAACAAGGTCGCATTATGAACACCTGATGGACTTTTAGCGAGGAAGAATTCTTGGGATGAGAGAAGTTGGATTTTTCTGCCGCGAAATCGCTACTCGTACGGAACAAAACACCCGTACAGTGATGCAAACGTAGAGTGAGTTGACTGGTGAGACTGGATGCACAGAAATCCGGAAAATGTACTGCAAAATTGCACGACTGCACGGGATGGAAGACACCTCTACCGCATGGCAGTGACTGATTCAACAACGGCATCCACTGTGTTAGCGCAGCAGTGAATCATTATCACATGTCAGGCTTTTTTCTCCAGCACAGTTCGACGTCGTCTGCTTAACAGAGGACTGGTCGCTAGCAGCTCATTGCTACGCATTCCTTTGACCCTCTGTTGATAACCACAGATGCCTCAGTCTGTAATGGGGTCTGGAACACTATCACATTGGCGAGCTGATTGGCAACATGTCGTGTTTCCTGACTAGTCACGATTTAACTTGATGCGCCATGATGGTCGCGTACGTGTTCGTAGACATCATGGTGAACGGCACCTTGCAGCGTCATGGTTTGGTGCGCCGTTGTGTTCAATTCGCGACCTCGCCTGATACGAATTGAGGAAACCCTCAACAGCCAGCGATGCATCAGGGATGTTTTAGAGGCAGAGATGATACCCTTCCTTCAGAGTTGTCCTGGTGCCATATTCCAGCAAGACAATGCTCGGCCACATGTGGCTTGGAACGTCTAGGACCTCTTCCCTGCATGGCAGATACAGATTTTTCCCTAGCCTGCACGTTCCCCGGGTGCGTGCGTTTGCAGCGTCATGCTCATGTTGGGATCGAACATATCTCGGACATGGTAGCTAAGGAACAGGCTCGCCAAGCGCCTCCGCCAGTCACCACAAATAAACTCTGATCTCGCAGAAGCAGCCTGACAGGCTGTTTCCCAGGAAGATATCAAAAATCTCTTCTATTCAATACCACGCTCTGTAGAGGCTGTTATTGTTGTTGCTCGAGGTGGCTTTACACGATACTGAGTTTTGAAAAGCTTTCTGGAAGGCTATTCCCCAGGACGATATCAAAAACCTCTTCCATTCAATGCCACCCTTAGAGGCTTTTATTGTTGCTCGAGGTGGCTTTACACGATACTGAGTTTTGAAAAGCTTTCTGGAAGGCTATTCCCCAGGACGATATCAAAAACCTCTTCCATTCAATGCCACCATTAGAGGCTGTTATTGTTGCTTTAGGTGGCTTTACACGATACTGAGTTTTGAAAAGCTTTCTGGAAGGCTATTCCCCAGGACGATATCAAAAACCTCTTCCATTCAATGCCACCATTAGAGGCTTTTAATGTTGCTCGAGGTGGCTTTACACGATACTGAGTTTTGAAAAGCTTTCTGGAAGGCTATTCCCCAGGACGATATCAAAAACCTCTTCAAGTCAATGCCACCATTAGAGGCTGTTATTGTTGCTCGAGGTGGCTTTACACGATACTGAGTTTTAAAAAGCTTCCTGGAAAGTTATTCCCCAGGACGATATCAAAAACCTCTTCCATTCAATGCCACCCTTAGAGGCTGTTATTGTTGCTCGAGGTGGCTTTACAGGATACTGAGTTTTAAAAAGCTTCCTGGAAGGTTATTCCCCAGGACGATATCAAAAACCTCTTCCATTCAATGCCACCATTAGAGGCTGTTATTGTTGCTCGAGGTGGCTTTACACGATACTGAGTTTTAAAAAGCTTCCTGGAAGGTTATTCCCCAGGACGATATCAAAAACCTCTTCCATTCAATGCCACCCTTAGAGGCTGTTATTGTTGCTCGAGGTGGCTTTACACGATACTGAGTTTTGAAAAGCTTCCTGTAAGGCTATTCCCCAGGACGATATCAAAATCCTCTTCCATTCAATGCTTTAACAATAACACCCTTAGAGGCTGTTATTGTTGTGCTCGAGGTGGCTTTACACGATACTGAGTTTTGAAAAGCTTCCTGGAAGGCTATTCCCCAGGACGATATCAAAATCCTCTTCCATTCAATGCTACCCTTAGAGGCTGTTATTGTTGTGCTCGAGGTGGCTTCACGCGATACTGAGTTTTAAAGCGCAAGATTCTTGTATCGCTCTATAAATGTAAGCAGTTATCTCCGGTAACATCAGGAATCTGTAACATAAATCACATTTGAGTAGATCGATTTCCCAGTAGGTAGCACAGCCTTGCAATTTAACTTAGACCCAAAAATGAGCTACCGTCTTTTAGGAAGAGAAGATGGTGACTCAGTGTTGGGCCTACGCCAAATTGCAACTCTGAGCCAAAACATAAAAAAGAAACTTAAACCTTCATACGATCATTGTGCGGGATTCTTCGCTCTCCCTAAAATACATGAATCTGGAATTCCTTTCCGGCTTATAGGAAGTAATATCGGAACAGCAGCATATAAGTTATCCAAGTTCTTATCTTCAAAATTATCTACCTTGGCCACTCCAAACGAAACATCTGTGAAAAATTCCATCGAGTTTATCAATCGACTCAAACTACACCCCTGCGTAGATCAACGTATGCTATCCTTTGATGTGGTATCTATGTTCACCAATGTTCCAGTAAAATGAGCTCTGGAATCCCTAAAATTAAGTCTTATATAGCATCATTACAGCCAACCTGAAGAAGAAGAAATAACAAGACTAGTGGGTATATTTGTATAAAACAGAACAGTTTTACTTTCCGTGGAACGTTTTATGAACAGACGGAAGGTCTAGCCATGGGCAGCCCACTGTCACCTATATTATGTGAAATCTACATGCGTCGATTTGAAGAAAAAATTTTCAAACTCGTGGAATTTGACTTATGGATACGATATGTAGACGATACTTTCGTTCGATGGAAGGGAAAACATTCTGAAATTCCGGAATTAGTCAAACTTATTGATTCCAGTTATCCTCAC
The DNA here is from genome assembly GCA_039090855.1 of Macrothele yani. Classification (NCBI taxonomy): domain Eukaryota; kingdom Metazoa; phylum Arthropoda; class Arachnida; order Araneae; family Macrothelidae; genus Macrothele; species Macrothele yani. Next base: position 98,838,758 of record CM077028.1, on the reverse strand, counting down.
ATTCAATTCAGCTACGAAACTGAAAATAACGGATGTCTACCATTCCTCGACGTCCTGGTAACTCGCTCAAAAAGATCTCTCGCAACCACAATTTATCGAAAGCCTTTCGCTGTTTTCTCCACATGTCAAATCCAATCACCCTTGGCAACAAAAACTCAGCGCCTTTTACAGTTGCGTATATCGCGCGATGCATATATGTTCAGATAAAGACAGTTTGGAAAAAGAACTTTATTTCCTTAAACGTATTGCAGTACAGCGAGGATGCAACTCTTCCATTGTAGACAAGGCTCTAACAAAATTCCGGAAACCGAAGCCTATCTCCACGTTAACTCCTGTGATGCGCCCATTGCGAGAGAATTTTGCCATTATTCCTTTTTCCCGTGACATTGCCTTCAAAATTTCAAAAATTCTCAAAACCTTTAATTTTAAGGTGATTTTTAAACCCATAAACAAAATGTGCTTTTTAGGATCAAAGGACTATGTTGAAGACAAAAACTCGTGGGGAATTTATGAAATTCCATGTGAATGTGGCACTTCGTAAATAGGACAGACCCGTAAAGCTTTGCGTTTTCGATTGAAGGAGTACAAGACCTACATTCGGAGTTGTGACCTAAAGAAGTCATCGATGGCTAAACACTATTACGAAAAAGACCATAAATTTCTCTTTGAAGAAGCAAAACTTATTAACAAGCCAGATTCAACCATCAAACGTGATATTTTGAAAGCTTTCCCATATATATCAGAAGTCTTCGCAACTTGTTAATGACATGGCATCCACCCCATTTCTATCAAGCGCGTGAAAGCATCTAACCAAAACACGTGACTGTAAACACCATTTATGATGTCATATACAATTTGATATACTGTGCTACCTGGGTTCTTTCTTGGTGATGCTATTTTCACAAACAGTGGTGTAGAATCAGAGTTTAAATAATTGTAATGGAAGTACCAGGAAGAAAAATAGGTTGAACGTCAGCTATTATAGACTTTTTTTCACATAATACCGGAGCAAACTCTGAGGATTACAATTTGAAAACGACTCAGTAGACAGTTAAACTCAGCAACCTTTGGAGGCCTGTCTGAAGGAATGAATGGATTTCAACTTTTCTTGATCTGCAGTTTGATTCGACTGGAATTTTCAAGTCTTGGTAGCAATTTCCAAGTTATTTTGATAAATCTTTCTCTAAAACGTGATTTTGTTACGAATTTTAGCGTTTTGAACGGAAGCCATCGCTATGTTTCAGTAAAACAAAAAATTCCCGCGAAAAACTTAAACGTTACTTTTTGCCTTAGATGGAATTCAAAGAACCGACTACATGATGTTGCATGATAACCTTGAGTAGAAAAGAATAGGAGCCCCCGTCTCTACGGGGTCATCCACAGAGAATGACAAGAGTGTACTATGGGATTTAAAGCAATGCGTGATATCCAGGAGACGTAATTGTCTGTAACACCCGAAATATACTAAAGAGTGCCCTATTTTACCGAAAAATATGACTAACAATAAGTCCCAAATTTGGCTTTTTTTTTACTTGTTTTACACATTTTTACGGCTTGTCAGAACCAATGAAGTTCTTACACGGAAGTAGAAAGGAGGATCAATGCTGTAGTTTTGCACAAGCCCATCACAAACTCTTGGTTTTGCTGATTTCTGATGAAAAACAAACCTCAGGGAAATTGGTTTTCATCCTTCTGAATGCCATTGAAGGACGAAAAACTTTCCTCACGCGTTGAAAATTATGGCCTAGAGCACAACTGTTTCTGAATTCTATCCTTAGTTCCTAAGCTGAAAGATCAATGGTTTGTCACTTCCACTAGAGCAACTACCATCTTGCGCAAAAATCTATGTCTTTGATCATCTTAAAGGGCCAACACTTGAAGTGCAAATTCTTGCTGTACTGAGACATGATCCCCCCCCCGAATTTTGATGTTATTAAGTCTTCCTTGAATAAAGATATTTTGAAACCACCTTTGGCCTCAATGCATGCACGGACCTTTCGAGACATGCTTTCGACAAGGTTTTGGAACACAGCGATAGGTATGCGCTTCCATTCAGTACATAATGCTGCCGCGAAGTGTTGCTTAATAGTAAGACTTGGTACCAAACTTTTTATGCGGCGCTCTAATTCATCCCATAGGTGCTCTATGGGATTACGATCAGGCCTCTGTGCTGGCCAGTCCACACACGATACGAAATTATTGTCAAACCACGCCGTAACAGTCCTTGCTTTATAGCTCGGTGCATTATCCTGCTGGTACAAACAAGACTCAGTTCCATAGTATTGCCACAGAGTTGGTAGAGTATAATTGTCCAGAATATCGAGGTAGACGTACTGGTTAACAGGTTTGTCCACGATAACCAATGGGACGTGACCATACCACGAAAACCACACCCACACGAGTACACTGCCAACTCCAAACTCGATCGTAGGAACAGTACACTGTGGTAAATATCGTTCCCCCGGCTGCCGCCATACCCACACACGGCCAGACTGATGGATCGTTTATCTGGATTCATCAGTCCATCGGACCCGTTTCCATTGATCTACGGTCCACGATAAATGTTCTTTACACCATGCTAAACGATGAGTAGCATTCCGAGTGGAAATGAAAGGCTTTTGAGCGGCCGCACGACCACGGTAACCCATGGAATGAAGTTTTCTGCGAATGGTACGTGTACATACCGACGTTCCAGCATTTTTACTCACCTGTACACTGAGGTCTTGTGCAGTACTCCGTCGATTAGCTGTAACGACTCTCCTGAGGCTTCGACGTCCTCTCTATCACTGATTTTCTTTGGTCTGCCGGTGCGTTTTGCTACTTCAGGCAAGCAATGTGTCTTCCACTTAGACAATACATCCAAAACAGTTGACTTTGTATGTGTAAACGCCGCTCGGTTTCTCTTATGGACAATCCACTAATATAACACCCAACAATCTTTCCTTTCTGAAAGTCAGTTCTCTCCTGCCGCGACATTTTCACTCAAAATCACAGTGCGATATGATCGCGGTCAGCTGCAGGCTTGTTTTTATACCGTTTGCAGCCGTGCCGCGCATCTTCACAACGCAGCGGATTCGTTCATTTTCTTTTGAAGGGGTGCCCGGTGACTTTTGTCAATATAGTGCATGTGAGCGGCTATTTCTGTCATTTGACTGAATTCTGAGTAAAACCTGAGAGTCACGTGGCATCAGGGGATTTGACCTTCAGTGAGTGAAAGAATTAAAAAGTTGAATTTGTTATGTAAGTTTACTACCTATTATGCCGATTCTTTTTTCTGACCGACAGCGGTTAATTCATTATTCAAAGAGTTTGAATATATGCTCTACGAAGTTCACTAAGAAACTTTAGATAAGAATTGAGTTAAGCAATTTAAGATATAACTACTACATGTTTAAAAGTCCTCAAACAACTATCTTAAATTTCGTAACTTATTGAAAATCAGTTAAGAAAAATCTTGTGCTGTGTTACTTTTTAACTACCGCTGTATTTCGGTGCTTTACAAAGAACACGTTGAGTTCAGTTCAACTTCATTTTATCCTTTCTGGTAAAACTGACTTAAATGTTACGCTACTTATGAATGCTCTTACCATAGATGGTTCAAATACAGCGGCCAGCAAACTGATACAGTTCATATTTTATGTTGAATGTTCCTGAAGGTTGCCCGCAAAATTTAAGGCGTAACTTCTACATAGGCTTTCAAAATAAATAATAATGCGAATATTTTAATAGCATACAGGTTCCTGGAGAATTGTCGTATAAGTTTAACAGGTAATTTCAACATGGGCTGCCATACTTATACTACTTTTATGATACGTATTCCTAAAGATTGCCGATTGAAAATTAAAAGGAAATTTCTGCATCAACTGATAGCTTTCTCTGAAAGTGATACATGCATCTAGTTATTTAAACTGGCATTGTACTCTGCCTTCGGTAGCACAAAATTCTGTTCTAAATGTAGACCCACTCCCAGGAAGTTCTCTCATCAACATATATTTTACCTTGAAGCGCTGTTTTTCGGTATAAAAATTTTTACCGTCACAACTTTCCTGCAGGATATCTTGGTGCAGACAGCAAATAAAACCAGCAGGTAATTCCTACGCATACAACAAGAATATGCATCACTGGATCCTGGTAAACAGTAACGATCTACCGTAGGAGTAATGCGGTTCTGACACCTGTCATTATCGTAATCGAAATCGCGTGCCGTTTTCAATAACCTGAAATTCTGTCAAACATCGTGTCCATCTTTTAAAATCAAAAGAAGAATAAAAAACAAAACAAAGGAAAAACTCAGATACGGCACTCTTGTCGTTGCAGCAGTTCTGCAGTACAAGAACGAAAAAAAAAGCAGGAAAAGAAATAAAAATAATAAGAGCCTGGCTTCGGCCAGGAGAGAAGGGGAGGAAAGGAAAAAAATTACCCGAAATGAAGAACGAATGCTTTGTCCAGGGAGGTATAAAAAAACAAAGCGCGAACAGCGAGCGAGCGATAGAAGCAGTCAAGGGTAGAAAAAGCGAACAAAAGCGAGGCGAGAAGACCGACTCCATAAATCTCTAGCCGACTTGTCCGCCGATTCCTCCTCGGTGAGGTAGAGCCAGCCACATTCCTCTCAGCCCCCTGTAGCAACTTTTCTAATGACCCTATTTATATGCACAACTGTTCCCTCGGGCAAGAGGTGGTGCGAGTAACATTGGAATGGGGGAGGGACCACAAATGTGGGGGATAAGATTTTTCTGTCGCTCCAATGGTCACATGACATTCCTCCTCCTACCCAGTTCTTTTTTCACTGCCTAGCCCCCAACCAAACTTCTTTCCCCCTTCTTCATACCGTGAAAATTCAGTTTTTAAAGTTGAAGAAACAAGTACGTGGGGCAGAGAGGAAGAGGAGAATACCGTCAATTTAAGGGGAAGTTTTTCTGGGGGTGTGACGGAACAAGGCACGCGTTCTTTCCGATGCATTTTGTGTGAGTAAGCCACTACTGTTTTACCTGCGATCGAACTGTGGTAGGAAAGAAAGGAAGAGATATGTGCTCGAATTCATAAAAGCAGAGGGTTCTATGAATAGAATATGAACTCGCACACATTTGCTACAGTTTGTTTTACACACGGGGTAAGGCGAACCAAATTATGTGTATTCACTCTGCTCATGTATTGGTTGCTCCCACGTTCCCATAAAATGTTAAAAACTTTCTGATTTTGTCCTTTTCGACAAATGTGTAATAGTTCTAAACATTTACTGGCGGAAGAGGCGTTACTAGGCATTTTTGCTCCCGAGGCAAAGCTCAAAGTATTGCGCACTCCCCCCTTACCGTCTATCATATACACGGTTGAGTCACATTATTTTGACCACCAGCTAATATCCAGAGTAACCGCCGTGTGCAGCGCGGACAGCAGCTAGACGGGCTGGGAGTGACTCATTAAGGTGCTGAAATGTGTTCACAGGTATGCTGACTGCAGTGCATCTGACAGCTGCTGGAATGTTCGCGGTAGAGGATCCATAGAGACAACAACACGATCGAGGTGGTCTCACAAAAGCTCAATTGAATTTAAGTCTGAGGAATTTGGGGGCCAGCGAAGTACTTTGAAGTCTTCATCGTGCTTTTCCAATCACTCTCGGACATTTCTAACTGTGTGACACGTCGCATTGTCGTGGTTGAAGATCCCATTCTCCCCAGGGAAGACAATCAGCATGTATGGGAGTACGTGGTCTGCAAGGATGGATTCATACCGAATTCGGTCCATAGTCCCAGCAAAAACAGTATTGCTGGCCCAGCACTATGTTGCCGCTGCCGAACCGTCAATAAAATGTCCGGGCGGCCAACAGAAGGGCCAGCAGTTCAGGCCAACAGCTGGCCAACAGTTGGCACCCCATCAGTTGTCATATGCCACAACAGGGCCATCAGTGGTCCATCACAGGCAGTAGCTGCCACAAGTGGCCCTTCAGTGGCCCTGCAAGAATGTGCCAGAAATGATGGCTAGCCTAATGTGGTCCGCTAGTGGGCCGTTAGTGACAGCCAGCAATCACGTGACGTAACTGGTGGCTTGCCGAATCTTGTCCGCCAATTTCCCAGTAGTAGCAATAATAATAAAAAAAAAAAAAAAAGCAAGGATAACCGTAGTTTCCTAAAGCTACAATTTTTTTTTTCTACCCTTACGAAGCTTGTGGATTAACGCACTGCGCTGGGGAAATATTCTCGACAGACCGGAAAAACGCTGTTTGCATCTGACTAGATTCGATCCTGGGCCGTTTGCGTGGAAGCCGCGCTCGCTACCGACCGGACTAATTCACGACGCTCAGATACGTGCTGGAAGCTATCTGTTTGGTATGCAATTTGTGATTGAATGCTTCCCTCTTTCATTTTATAATATTGCGAGGTATTTTTCATAAAAGTCAGTTTCATATAATTGTTAATTTAATTTTTTCAACGTAACGATAGTTTTTTTTTACCTTAAGGGAACTTCACTCATTTTCAAGGCGTGTACATACTTAGAGTCGCTTTCCAAAGTTTTGTACTGTCCTTGCCGTCTTGAAAAGAGATTGTTGAATAAATATATATTTGCCCGGGTTCATGTCACATTCTGTTACATTTTTAACGTTGTGTCTTTCCTTTCCGTTGTCCGAAGCTACATTTGTTTTAAAGAGTAAAATATATTTTATTTTACTTCTCGTTATTTATAAAAGCGAATTCCTCCCAGTCTTGTGTATTCAACCCATGGATGAGTACACCACATAGCAATGCTTTTTTTCTTTCAAATAATTAATAAATTTTGTACGCGTATAATTCTTTTTTTTTCCCCAACAAACGCTATTTTAATGGTTTTCCAGGATATGTGTTTCAAGCGGGTTCAAATTTTTTCTTGTTATTCATCCACTCCATTCCATGAATTGTTATTCATGGGAATGGAGTGGGTGTATTTCATGGCTGTAATCTAGTATTTCACGGCTTAATCTGATATCTTTGTCTACGTAAAATTTCAATAGGAAATTAATTCGCCTCTCCAGATATGGATTTTTTCTTAACATCCACTAAAATAACACGATGGCGATAACGTCGTCTTCAACTAACTGGTACCATGAGAGACACGGCAAGTGCTGCTTCTGCGCATGCGCAGTCCCGATGCTTCCACCTGCTGTTGGGGGTTGCATTGGTTGCCAGCAACGGGCCACTAGTGGCACTTGCTTGGAGGCCCACAATTCACGGCGATGCTGCAGGGCCATCAATGGCTCGCCAACTGATAGCGCTGCCACCAATGGACCACTACCGGGCCGTGAGCGGCAGATTTGAGCCAGCAGGGACCCATCACTGCCAGCTGGTGGCCAGCAGTTTCCCAGCACTTGTGTTTTTGCTGGGAGTGCCTTCCACAGATATGAGTGGACCCTGGGAATGCCACGAAAACATTCCCCAGACTATAACGCTGTCCCCACCAGTTTCTGTTCTTCCAACAATGGTTGAAGAGTGTTTGTTCTCCGATGTTTCTCGCCTAATACGCCAACGTCCATTAGTTCGATGAAGCTGAAAACGTGACTCATCGGCGAAGGCAATCCTTTGCCAATCAGCGGAGGTCCAATTCCGATACTGCCGTGCAAATGTAAGCCTTTTCTGCCGATGCACCTTCGTTACCACAGGTGCAGTGACCATCCGTCTACATCGAAGCCCCATACGCAGCAGGGTTCACTGAACTGTCGTTTTAGGCACACTTCTGGTAACCCCTGGTTCATTCAGCCAGTACGTTGTTCCATTGCAGCGTGTCGATCGGCCCTCAAGCACATTCGAAGCCGACGTTCACCTCTCACATCAATGGCACGTGGTGCTCCGCAGTTTCCACTTCGCTTATTCGCAATGGTGCCATTTCTGCAATCACGATACACTTTAACCACAGCAGCACGCGAACAGTTCACAAAGTGCGCTGTTTCAGAAATACGACCACCCTTGGCCCAAAAGCCGATAATCATCCCTTTTTGCACATCTGATAAATCTCTCTTTTTATCCATGACAGCAACGAGTTATATGTTTTCAGAATGTCTACAGCACACCTCATATATCCTCCAAGCCAGCTAACGACACGTGCCTTCTTTCATTGGCTACGCGCTGTTGACGTCAAAAGTAGAAGTTGGTGCCAATAATGTGACTCGACTGTGTATGTGTACACTGCTGGCCACCCAAAATGCAACACCAAGAGGGACACGAGATAGCAAAGCCAGAGTTACTGGACACATAACAATAGATACAAAGATGAAACGATTGAACTTACAGGCCCGTGCGACTTGCGGAACATGCAGACATAAATAGTTCGTGTGGCCCCCATGGCTGGCAATAACGGCTGCTACGCGCCGCGACATCGAACGAAAGAGACTTTAGATGTGGGCTTGGGGTATGTCGGTCCAGGCTGCTTCCACACATTGCCAGCAGTTCATCAGGCGTAGCCGCGGGTGGGGCTTGCCGGGCCACTCGGTTGCCAATCAGCAACCAGACGTGTTCGATGGGCGACATATCAGGAGAACAGACGGGCCACGGCAGCAGTGACACCTGGTGGGCCGTGAAGAGTTGTTGTACGATGCGTGCCACGCGCGGGCGCGCATTGTCCTGTTGAAACGTGGCCGCTGGCAGGTAAGGGAGGACTGCAGGCTCCAAAACGTCGGAGATGTAGCGGTGGCTGTTGAGTGAACCGGCGATGCGTACCAGAGGGGAGCTGGTGTCATATCCAATTGCGCCCCAAACCATAACCCCAGGCGACGGACCGGTATGGCGATGCATAATGCAGGCGTCATACAGTCTCTCGCCGCGGTGCCGCCACACGCGGATCCGACCATCGTGGCGTTGCAGGCAGAAGCGGGATTCGTCGGAGAAGACAATGTCGTGTCATTCCGTAGTCCAGGTGCGGCGTTCAACGGCCACCTGCCGTCGCACTCGCCGGTGGTGTAACGTCAATGGTAATCGGAGCAATGAGTGCCGTGCGACAAGTCCTCGCTCCTGCAGACGACGTCGAACGGTACGTGCTGACACAGGTTGTTGCGCAACACACCCTAATTCCTGCGCTAACGTTCGTGATGTGGCGGTGCGAGCCGTTAATACCCGCCGCACAACATGCCGGTCCTCTTGTTTGGTGGTGTGCCGCGGCTGCGCCAATCACTCACGTCTGTCTGTCCGTCCTTCCTGCACCCACCGAATCCATACTCGCCTCACTGTGGCTGGATGTCGTCCTACATGGGCACCGATGTCTCGGTACGATAAACCGCTGTCGCGATAAACCACTATTCGTCCTCTGTCGAACTCCGAAACGTGCTGGAATGACTGCCGTATTCTGCGACGAGGCATCAGGAAGCTTCCCACGCACAGGTCCGGCAGCACAACACACTTCGACTACTTACACCCCGCCTTCTGTGCACCCTTCTTATAGTGCTTCTCCGTGGCGTGCCGGGCGCACATGATTTGCATATGCCCTGCAATGCTAATCGTTTGCATGTCTTCTCGCGGGCGACGCATGCTGCGAATTTCAGGCCAATCGAATGCTTCCTTCTTGGTGTTGCATTTTGGGTGGCCAGCTGTGTATATATACATAAACATACATTGCTTGGGGGGGGGGGATAACGTTACACCCCAATGTTACCTCAATTGATTTCTGTATCGCATCAAATGGACCAAATGTAGCTGGAAGTCAAAGCTCGCTGCAACAGTAATGATGGAATAGCCCCCAGAGAATCTTCACCAGTGTGAATGTCATCTTTATCTTGTAACGTACGTTTAACCTCGCCTTGAATTTTTAATGTAAGAAACTAACATCCCCTAAACATTTTGAGGAAGATATGGGAATTTTAGGTTGCCAAGGCTACCAATACTGGTGAAACATATTGCCTAAATATAAACAAATTCTCTAAACAGACAGGTGACAAAGTACGGTGCGACCAAAAAAGAAAAAAACTGTAAATTCTAATTCGAATCAGATTGTAGGCAGTGATTTTTGCGCCCTCTCTTAAGCTGCGCCCCGCTTGCCCCGCCCTAGTTACGCCTCTTCTGGCGGGCATAGTTTTGTTTCCTGCTGAAAGCAGATGCAAACTGTAAGCACGCACTCAAACCGATATGAGTAGTAACTGAGAGCCAATTGCTTCTATTGGGTTGATGCATAAGTTCATGCCGTTTTATTTCACGTGTGTTTCCCAGGTCAGTAGTGACGGTGCAGATGGCCAGCTGTATAACAAACTGTTGCCAGTAATATCGTATATGTAAATCATATGATGTTGTGTGATTGTGGCTAACGGTTGTTTGGTTTTCAGGTCCGGAAGTATGGAGTGTCAAGTAAAGAGGAATGGACATTTCAGACATCTGCTCCTCTACGAGTTCAACAAGGGATCCACAGCCGCCGAAGCTACTCAACAAATGCGTGCTGTGTATGGGGAGGATGCTATTGCTCCGATAACAGCCCTCATATGGTTTAAGCGGTTCCGAGGTGGCAATTTTGAACTCAAAGACTCTCCACGCTCAGATCGTACATCACATTTTGATGAGGATCGTTTGAACCATCTCATCCGCTTGAATTCCTGTCAAACCACACGCGAATTGGCCACTGAAATTGACTGTGTGTGACAGCTGTGACGTATGCGAAAGGTCCAGAAATTGGGGTATTGGGTGCCTCACACTCTCACCGAGGACAGCAAGAATCAGCGTGTTGCCATATGTCCTGGCTCGCCCGTTATTGCGAATGTTCTTAGCAACACAAATCCTTTTTGTCACGTATTGTTACTGGAGATGAAAAGTGTTGCCTGTACATAAATTTTAGGCATCGGAAGGGATGGTTGAGCCCAAACAAGACGCTCACACCACGTCCAAAACAGGACCTTCATTCTGCGAAGACCATGTTATGTGTCTGGTGGGACATGGAAAGCATTATTAACTGAGAAATGTTGCAAAGGAATCGAGCTATCAACGCTGCATTCTGTTGTCAGCAACTCCGCCGAGTGGAGGAAGCAATTCAGCAGAAATGGCCACATCGATGCCATGGTGTCCTTCTCCGACATGATAACACACGCCCTCACAGTGCAAACATGACCAAAATGGCCATTCAGGACATGAAATGGTAGATCCTTTCACGTGCCTAATCCCCAGATGTCGCCCCTTCAGACTGTCGCCTGTTCCGATCTCTTTCGAATGCACTCCATGGCAGAACTTTCAACAATAATGTTGATCTCCAGAATTTCCTTAATTGTTTCTTCGCAGCAAAACCTGCACGTTTTTTTAAGAATAGCATTGCAGACCTATCCACACGTTGAGATATCATTGTAAACAATGGGAGGAGGGGAGGGGGCGTAATACATAGTTGATTGATTCCGTTTTTCCTTCTGATGTAATACATTCCTGTAGTGCGGTGAAAAAACCGACATGAACTTAGGCATCAACCCAATGCAAACAAAAACGGAACTAATACAACACTGCCTAGCCAAATAGAAAAGAAAAACACACATCCTTACTCAACAAAGAATGAAACCAGCAAGGTACCGTGCAGCTGGAGCGTAGTGTCGACAACGCGAACGACAGTGAACACCTACTTCAGCATGTCCCATAGATTCTCAAGAGGACTGGAAACTGGGAATGAAAAGTACTGTGCAAGGTATGCAGATTCTCGGATTGCTTATTTATGGAATCATATATTGTGGGTAGGCGCGTTTTCCTTTTTGAAGATCCCCCTATCTGTCTCAATACAAGTGTGGCATGAAAGGTTGGCCCACAAGAAGATCCAAATGTACTCTGGACGTTACACAGCTAGCCAACAAACTGTATGAAAGGCGCAGCATGTGTCAGATGAATGTACTCCGTACTATACGAGAATACGGACGCCGGTTGATTGAAACTCTGAACGGTTAACCTCGAAAGTGCTGGGTGTACGGTTTCGTGAGCTCGTGCAAGTCACAAAAAAAGAGCATTTAGCAAATGCCTCCTATCACGTGATCTCTTTTGTGCTACTGTCCAGACTTCGTGTTCAAGACACTGCCTCAAACATATTCATGTTTCTCGCTATACGAGTGGCTCCTGATAAACAAGCGACAAGCAATACTTACAAGTTTTGGTATTCTTTGCATGGTTTGTGTGGAGGTTGTTCATTTACTGCTTAAACTGAACTCCGATGTTAGTTGCATTACTGTTTCGGTGCACTACGCACTGGTTTCGCTCCTGGAGATGTCATTTCTACTGGTGGTCTATTTTAGAAAAACAAGCAGTTCCTTCATTAGCTGAATAACAAGGAACTGTACACCAACTGTACTTAAACAGTATAACTCTACTAGCGATCCGAAATTTCTTGGTGCAGAATAGAAATCAAAGTTTCCAAGCTTTCGCACATCAATCAGATGGCTTTTTCAAGGACGGTAGACAGCAAACGGCGAACTGAATAAAAGAACGCTTCAACAATTTGAACGCGGTGACTTGACTTCACAATATCGAAGAGATGCGAAAGTAATCAGGTATTCAAAAACATGAGGCGCTAAGCTCGTTTAGCACGCGGAATCATGGAAGGAAAACCAAGAGGCAATCACTATTAGAAGAACTGGTTCCAAACTCGTGGCAACTCCAGTGAGACGCTGTCATTGCACGACTCGCTGTTGGTTATGATCTCCAAAATTTCGCGAATGGCAGTAGATTTTGGGGTACAGTAGAAAGCTAATTCCTTTACGTCATCCCACATAGGAGCAGCGGACCTGAACTTGACTTCTCTGGACAGCGTCGTGGCTACTTTGCCTTTCTTTATGTCCCTTTCTTGTTTGTTGACTCTAACTCTAAATGAACGTTTAGTCATTCCAATGTAGATCGCTTGGAGCTGTCCGGATATAGTAGAGAGATGACATAAACACCTGCTTCATTGGAAAGTTGGGTCTTGTCAGTGTTTCCCTTAAGCATGGTAAATAAAGATGTCGAAGACCTGATGCCAAAACCGAGATTCATCTTGAGCGCGTTCTTGAACTGATAGAAAACATTTGGTATATAGGGAATTGAGCCCAGGTAGCGTATCGGCGGCATTGGAAGATTAGTACGACTGGTTCGGGTTTTCTCGGTGTAGCTATCTACCAGATTCGGGGAGTTATATTGCCTCAGTGGCTAACTCGACAACGTTTTTCAATTCGCATTGCCTAGAAGGAACATCTGAGGAGACTGCAAAGGCTCTTCGAATTCGAGAACGCAATAAAGCTGTCTTGTAGTCGGCGGGGCAGAATGAGCTGCTAAGCATAAAGTTAGGTACGGATGTTTGTTTATAATAGACTTGTGTGCGAAAGCGATTTTCGGGTAATTTACTCAGTAAAACATCCAGATAAGACAAGGCACCATTGTGTTCGAGCTCTATAGCGAAATTGATAGTAGGGTGAATATCATTGATTTTATCAAGAAAAAGAGGGATCGTCTCCTTTCCGTGAGGCTATATGAAGAATACATCGTCCGCATATCTTAGCCAGGTGGTAGGACTTGGGGTAATAACGTTCTATTATTCAGTTCGCAGTTTGCTGTCTAGTTTCCTTGAAAAAGCCATCTGGTTGATGTGCGAAAGCTTGGAAACTTCGATTTCTATTCTACAGTTTCTTCATTGCTCGCTTAAGCTTCAGACTGCAACTCTGGTAGGGCTAGTAGATGATATCTGTGATCCACAAGATCGTTGTTGCAAATGCAGATAATCAAGCCTGTTTTTTGAGCTCTAAAATGTATCTTTCCCAAGACTGAGACCGAGTGATTTTAATGGGGCAACCACTCTTACATGTCAGACGCTGGTGATCGTTAGCAACTTGTCCTACTGTAATATTTACATCTGCCACAATGTAGTGCGATGTTTGATGTTGTTTAATATACGATGATTGTGCGCGTCTGAGGCTCATAATTTTTTAGTCGTTTTTATATAACACGTGTAGGTGTGTGTAAGAGAAAGTGAGATACCTGTTCACTCTACTGTTCACATTTTCACATCGCATTAAAATACCACTGGGTATGCATTAACCAAAACAAAAGAAGGTTGGATTTTGTTAGGTTTCGTATATCATTACAAGAACCATTGTCACATATTTAGGGGTATTACTAAGTAGTCAAACGTAGATCAAATATCTGTCAAATTTATATGAACTATTATGAACTTTACTCATTAGAAAAAAGCTATTGGGTGTTTGCATAAATTCTACCCGTTTTTGTAGGCTACAAAAAAAGGAGGAGAACACAACAAATAACGTACTTAGGATTTCACATAATTGCCATCATTCTGTATGAGCGTTTGTCATCTGAGTAAGTGAATCCCATGCCGGAAAAACTCCTGTGTTTTAGAGTAAAAAAGTCATGTAATGCCGTTTTCACATCGTCTACATCATCGAAGGTTTGGAGAGCGAAGGCGTTCTGTAACGATCGAAAAAGGTGGTAGTCCATAGGTGCCAGATCAGGGGAATACGCCGGGTGAGGTAACACTTCCCAACCAAAGTCCAGTCATTTTTGCCGAGTGATTAAAGCAGCATGAGGAACGGTTTGGGGATGCAGTCCTCTTTTTGAGATCGATGGAGCAGGCTCCACACCTTAGCAAACAGTTCATCGATGCTTTACATTACGGTACAGTTCCCATTTATCATCACCCGTTACAATTCGTTCCAAAGCTCGGTTCATTTCTGTGACGAGAAAGCAAAGAAACAGAGGTACGGATTCTCTCCTCTCGTTGCTTTGCAGAAAGCTGGTGCGGAATCCAATTATCGAACTTGGTGATGAACCCAAGCGCATGAATCCGTCTTTCGACTGTTGTTCTGTTCACCGACAACGTTTCCGCTCATTCCTGAACGGTTGGATGACATTCATTTGTTACGGTTTGGTCCACATCCTCGTCAGAAACCACGGATGGGCATTCAGGACGTAGTTGATTTTTACAACTTCTCTCTCCGTCCAGGAATTATTTCTGAAACCAACTGCGACATGTGCTATCATCAACTGCATCCTCCCCATACACTTGACAGATGTTGCCGCAAGCCGCGGCTGCAGTACTGCCTTTATCGAACTCATACAGTAAGCAATGTCTAATGTGCTCCTTATCGCATGCCATGTTACACCGTCAGTGATTTCCGCTACGAATGACTTACTCGGACAAACCTAATGCCTCTATATGCTCTACTGCTTCACGCTTTATTGGCTGAAAATTCGGCATCGCAGCGTCATCTGTGACATAACTACTCCGATCGCAATTTGCATCTATTACAAAAACGGGTAAAACTTTTACACACATCCAAAATAAATTTTGTGTAAACACACAGTTATCAATTGCTTGAAATGCGTAGCTTCTTTAAATTAGCGTCATCAAAAGCGACTAAAAAACAGCAGTGTGTGTGATTTTCTCTTTATATCCTTCGAAATATATTTTTTACGCCAATCAACAGGACACTCTCAGTGTAGATATATACACAGAACAAATAGGTTTGCGCAAGACATCACATTTAAAAGTAGTGAGCTCTACAGGTTGCACATGCTAAAATTAAGTGCTTCGGTTGCACTTG
Source organism: Macrothele yani (assembly GCA_039090855.1). Taxonomy (NCBI): domain Eukaryota; kingdom Metazoa; phylum Arthropoda; class Arachnida; order Araneae; family Macrothelidae; genus Macrothele; species Macrothele yani. The sequence goes on along the minus strand of CM077028.1, from coordinate 98,823,265 downwards.
ATTCTGATTACTTCAGCTTTCTACCGAACATACTCTGCCGAAAAGAAAAGAACACCATTAAAAATTGCAGCTGCGTCAATGAAATTTATGTCTAGCAACAACTTGTTAAGAAAGGCAAGTGATCACACATATGAAGTGATTTAATGTTCATTTTACCTTTTAATGCGTATTACAGTGTACAGAAGACACATTTTAATAAGGTGTTGCACCTCCTCCAGCAGCAACGCAAGCTTCCAATATGGCATGCAATCGGTCGTACAAATGCTAGATATCACGCCGGGGGATAGCATTCCATGCGTTTTCAGCTTGGACTAGTAATTCAGAGCTGGTCACTGCCTGCCAGAATCCGCGGAAGAGTCTTTGTCCGATCCAGTCCCAGACATGCTCGATTGTAGACACGTACGGAAAGCGTGCTGGCCAAAATAGTTGATGCACAGACTGAAAAGCATGTTGAGTGGCCCGCGCGCAGTGTGGGCGGGCGTTATCCTGCTGGAATATAGCATCTGAAATCACACTAAAAAATGGCAGGACGACTGGCTGCACGATGTCACTGACATGCGTACTGCTATTCAGTGTACCCTGTACAAACCCCAGACTCGTACGAGAGTGATAGCTAATCGCTCCCCACACCATGATGCACGGCGTGTGGCCTGTGTGTCGTTGGCGGATGCACGATGGCAGGAACCGCTCACTTTGTCGCCTTGGGGAGCGTACACGACCGTCAGACACTCCCAAGCAGAATTGGCTTTCATCACTGAAGACCACTGACCGCCATTCTACCCTCCAATGTACTCGTTCTTGACACCACCGCAAACGTGCTCGACGGGGACCAGGGCTCAGTGGTAACCGTGCCAGCGGCACGCATGCCTGTAGTCCTGCTTCCAACAAACCATTACGTACCGTTCTGGTAGACACCCTTGTTATGACAGAGGATCAAATTTGTGACACCGTAGCCGTCTGCGCTGCCAACGTCCCCCTCCTGATACGCCGATCCTCTCGTGCGTCCGTAACTTTGTTTCCCGGAACCACGCTTGCGAGTGTTCGAATGCTCCTCTGACCACCGACGTCACCATCTGACCACGGCCAATACCTCTCGTTCCACTCGGTCCGCAATTTTATCAAAGGACCAACCTCCTTCCCGCAGACCCACTATACGGCCTCGCTCGAACTCCGATGACTGAACAAATGTTGCGCGCCTGCCTCGTCCAGGCATGGTAGCTTCTTCAACGAGAACTGAATAAGACAACACCAGACGAAGGACCTCGTTCTGCACACTGTAGTTCCTAACTACGCACTGCGTGCATTTGCATGTTGTCGTCCGCAGTGACGACAACATGCAAATTTCCATTATTTCATCCTATGACATTTCAACTTGGATCACAGTTTCTGCTGCCTTTAACAATTAACATATTACAATATGACGTTCCTACCGGCATTCCTTCTGGGTGTTTTTTTTTCACTTTTCGGCAGTGTAGCTATAAATACAGATCGGACAGATAAGTAATGAAAGGTCAAGTTCGCATTGAAAATAGGAAGGCTTACATTGTTGCCTTCAGTGATGATTTTGACGCTTCTATGATTAAAAATATGTACTTACCGTCAAAAGTTAAGAACGAAACAAGAACATATGCGTAGTTCAAAAAGTATATGTCAACCTATAACACAGCCCAATAAAAAAACATTTCTGGTGCTTTAGAAGTTAAATCTATTCTTGGGTATATTTGGGGTGCTAATTCCAAAAATGGTATTGGTTTGGCCGTATCAGCTCTAATTTTGGAGATATGGCATGCCCATCTTAGATGCTGATGTGCAGAAATATAATAAAGTGCATATTTGTTATTAGTGATTATTCAGGGCGATAAAAGAACGTTGTGGTTCTCTGGCGTGTGTAGGAATGCCAACTTTCGTGACGATCCTGTGAAGTGAAGCTCGCCAAGAACAGAAATACGCAGATAGCGAGTGGAATCGGATGAATGTAGATGGCGTCTGCGTTGTATTGCTCCGGGAATTAAGTGAACCAAAATTACGATTATTTGAATTTATATGGATGTAATATTTTAATGTATGATTGTAAAGCCAGTGTCTGTTAGTTTAATTGTGAGTTTGTGAACAACTATACAACTAGAGAATGCAATGTGATCTATTTATGTACGCAGATCGAGTATGGCTTCCTCACGAAGAAGCTGCTTTAACCATCTAGATAGCCTTTGCTACATTTGTGGCGAGCACACCCTAAAAGAAATTTGGAAACCTATTTCTGAGTTTGTGAAGAGGGCGTATCTTGGTTATTTTGATGTCTAGTTTGGAGACCAAGATAATTCCTGGGCTCCTCATATCGTATGCAAAACATGCATGGAGCATTTGCGGCAACGGACGAATGGAAAGAGGAGTTGCCTGAAATTCGGAGTACCAATGGTTTGGAGAGAACCAGAAAACCATGATGACTGTTATTTTTGCCTTGTCAACATTAAGGGCATCAATCGAAATAATCGAAGCTAGTGGACGTATCCTGACATAGATCTGCAAGACAACCTCATCCACACTCAAATGAAGTACCTGTTCTGTCTTTCAACCATCTACCACAACTCCCAGAGGATGATGAAGCACTCATGTTTGATGGCGCACAAGATAACAGAAGTGTAGAAAGTGACAGTGATTTTGTACGAACTTCATCAAGTGTTTAAAGCTTTAACCAACATGAAGTGAGTGACCTCGTCAGGAATCTGAACCTATCAAAGAAATCTTCTGAATCGCTGGTCTCCAAGTTGAATGAAAAAGTTTACTTTATTCTGGAACCAACGTTAAGCTTTATCGTAGCGAAGAAAAGGATTTGCTGCCCTTCTTCTCTAAGGACAATAACATAGTGTTCTGCAATGACGTAAGAAGCCTTCTGAGAAAAATGGGTCTATCAAACTGATTTAGCAATATGTTTATTTCAACTCATTTCTAAGGAAATGGGTTGAAGTAAACTGATTTAGAAATATGTGGTTGTTTTAATTGTGTGTAATATTAATAGCATTAATATTTGTCAAAATATTATCAAAAATAACAGATAATGTGATTAAGGATCCCAAATTTTGACGGACGACCGGTTGGTTCAGCATATAAGGTGGCTACGCCGTATCTCCAAAATTATAGTTGATAGAGAAAACCGATTTCATTTTTGGAATCAGCGCCCCAAATATATCCAAGACTAGGTCTAACTTTTAAGGCACCAAATTGCGTGTTGGGCAGTGTAATGCATGGTACAATGTAGCATAGGCTACATGCCTTACAAGCTTGAGGCAATACAGACACTATAATTCAATAAATACATGCCTCAAATATGCAACCCCAAAACAGGGTGGATATTTGATATATAAAACTTATAGTCAATATGAAGTACACTGACGGAAAAAAATCCCAACATCACGAAAAATTAGCAGTAGAGGAATGAAATGGCGGCAATACATTTGTATAGGTAACATATTTAATCGATTAAGGTTTCAAGATCACAGCGTAATGTAAGCGCGAGAAGAGCCATTTTCAATGTGAAATGCTGGTACATTAATAACCGGTGTAACCGCCAGAATGTTGAATGCAAGCACGCAAACGTTCATGCATTGTGTCGTACAGGTGCTGGATGTCAGTTTGTGGGATGGAGTTCCATGCCTGTTGCACTTGGTCGGTCAATACAGGGACGGTTAATGCTGGTTGGGGGTGACGCTGTCGTCCATTGATGTCCCATACGTGCTCGATTGGAGAAAGATCTGGTGATCTAGCAGGCCACGGCAACATGTCGACACTCTGTAGAGCATGTTGGGTTACAACAGCGGTAGGCGGGAGAGCGTTATACTGTTGGAAAACACCCCTGGAATGCTGTTCATGAATGGCAGCACAACAGGTGGAATCACCAGACCGACGTACAACTGTGCCGTCAGGGTGCGTGGGATAACCACGAGAGTGCTCCTGCTGTCATAGGAAATTGCTCCCCAGACCATAACTCCAGGTGTAGGACCAGTGTGTCTCGGCCGCAGACAGGTTGGTTGCAGGCGCTCACCTGGCCTCCTTCTAACCAACACACGGCCATCACTGGCACCCAGGCAGAACCGGCTTTTATCAGAAAACACAACAGATCTCCACTTCGTCCTCCAATGAGCTCTAGCTTGACACCACTGACGTCGCAAACGGCAGTGATTTGGAGTAAGTGGAATGCACGCTACAGGGCGTCTGGCTCGGAACTGTCCTTCAAGTAACCGATTTGTAACAGTTTGTTGTGTCACTGTGATGGCAACTGCAGCTCGAATTGCTGCCGCAGACGCAGTACGATGCGCCACGGCCATACGCCGTACACGGCGGTCTTCCCTCTCAGTAGTGCCACGTGGCCGGCCGGAACCCGGTCTTCTTGAGGCAGTACCTTCCCTTGACCACCGCTGCCAACAATCATGCACAGTGGCTACATTCCTGCCAAGTCGTTCTGCAATATTGCGGAAAGAAAATCCACCTTCTCGTAGCCCTATTACACGACCTCGTTCAAACTCCGTGAGCTGTTGATAATGGCTTCTTCGTCTTCTTAAAGGCATTCTTGACTAACATCAACACCCTACGTCGAATCTCAACGATAACTAACGCTCACGAACGTTACAGCGCGTATTTACAGCAAACCTGCTTTGCATGTTCCGAGGGGCGCTACTAGCGCCACACGCATGCGCCGAGCGCGAAATTTGCATAGACGTCATCTTACAGATGTACTCTCACCGCCTACCAACTGTCGTTTATCTAACACATCCCCTTCTTGGTGTTGGGATTTTTTTTTCCGTCAATGTATTACTCCCTCTGAATGTTTCGTGGTGGCTTACCACCACGAAAACCGTCAACATGACGATCCAACGGGTAGGACGACAAAAATGGCCAGTAGCGTATGAGAGCAGTACTGATGCTTCGGATTGTGCATAAAGCGACTAAACGCTAGCAGATATATTCAAAAAAGCATTCCCATTTCTCTCAAAAGGAAGATTCTACCAGTGCATACTTCCAATCTTAGCATATGGTGGAGAAACATTACTATTAAATGAAAAATATTTAAAAACATTACAAGTTACCCAATGACACATGCAAAGAATAATATGTGTAAAGCAGAAGCAGAAGAGTACGTGAAAAAGCAGAAGCAGAGGAATGCTTATGTCGAAGAGCGGACAGGCTTAGTCTGGCAAAACTGTTCATTTGTGTTCACCGAAACGTGTAGTCAATGGGCGCCAACTTATCAGAAGAATCGCTGTTGTTTGCAGGTTCCTGTCATTGGAGCAGGGAAACAAATAAATAAGTAGTTAAGCAAATTGAGCGTAATGACAGATGGTTTCGTCCGCACATATCTTTATTCTTCAGATTGGGGGAAAGGGGGAAATATTGACTAGTCAAAATAAATGATATATACTTCCAGCGGGAGATGAATGTTTCGGGAAACTTTCTCTATGTAATTCCCGCCAAAATTTTCTTCTATTTCATCCAGTGCAAAAGTGTTTCTCCCTGTCTTGTGTCCGAGCAAAATCCTTCGTCGTTCTCCCCTTAAAATCTCCAACAAGACTTCTCGTTTATGACTCCTACCCCGTCTCATTTCTTTTCACTATCTGTCTCCGAGGAAAATGCTCTTGACGTACTTAAGAAGTTGACTGTTAATTTTTTACTCGGTTTGTCTCTGGCGGAGGAGAGAGTGTCCTTCAACAATGGGGGAAAGGGGGGTCCTTTTGTTCGTGGGAGGTTCCACTGTCAGCGAGGGAATGACTTTTCCCTAAAGGAATCTGTGCTAAGCTCCTTTTTAACTGAAGATGAATTTCTTTAGGTTCCGTTTGCACACAAAATAACAAAGTTACTAGCAAATAGAAGTCATCGCTCTTTCCACGTTTATAAGTCAGTCACGGAAAAATTTCTCATCGGCCGCCACCGGGAAGGGTTCGTTTCCCGGTGGCGGCTGATGAGAAATTTTCAATGACTCACTTATAAACGTGGTAAGAGCGATGACTTCAAACTTCTATTTGATGTTTCTGGTCCAAGTCAACTGTGTATTTATCACAAAGTTACTATTTAATTATAGTTTAATATTTCCACATAACAATATATATTACGTTCTATATATTATTCTTCATGTTCTGTTATTATTATGCCGCGTTTCGGTATATCTGTAGCCGTTTTCTCACAATGTTGGTGTTTGTGTTTGTAACATAAATTTTGCACATGAGTATTATATTTAATCTATTGAAATGACACAGCAAAATTATCTGTAGTACTTATCGGAGAAAAGTGCCGCCGGACCAAGACTCTGTTATAAATTAATTAAGCTGAAGCTAACTTCAGGTAGACGTTAGGTCGTTGGACTTGGAACCCAGAGTCATTGGTATTCCCTACATTCCTTTTGTGACCTTGAAAAAGACACTAGTACACATTTCAATGGCACATCATTCACACACTATTATCCACATACTGACATAGAGTACAAGACGATTCTCCAGCAAAGATATTCCAAAATGTATGTCTCACCCTCATTTATTAAAACAAACCACGATTTACCTGTACTGGTTCGTAGGTTAAAATAATGGGCAGAATTTGAAAAGACGTCTACTGAAGAGAGAAATCCGATTCAATAGTGCAGAAGGCGATCAGAGACCAAACACTGTGCAAAAGGTGATTAGGACTAATATTGTGTAGGACCTCCTCTAGCTCGAATAACAGCCTGGCATCGACTCCATCAGATACCGGAAGATTTACGGAGGTAATGCAGCCATACCGGTTGTAGCATTGTCCACAATTCCACCCGAGACGTTAGTCGACTATCCATGGATCCGTTGTTCCCCTCCAGCGCATCCCTAAGGGCTTCCACAGAGTTTAAATCCCGGAAACTTGAGAGCCAGGATCCAATGTTCCCCTCCACGGCATCCAAGAAAGCTTCCACATAGTTTAAATCCCGGAAACTTGAGAGCCAGGATCCAATGTTCCCCTCCACGGCATCCAAGAAAGCTTCCACATAGTTTAAATCCCGGAAACTTGAGAGCCAGGATCCATGGATCCGATGTTCCCCTCCACCGCATCCCATAGAGCTTCCACATAGTTTAAATCCCGGAAACTTGAGAGCCACGATCCATGGATCCGATGTTCCCCTCCGCCGCATCCCAGAAGGCTTCCACAGAGTTTAAATCCCGGAAACTTGAGAGCCAGGATCCAATGTTCCCCTCCACGGCATCCAAGAAAGCTTCCACATAGTTTAAATCCCGGAAACTTGAGAGCCAGGATCCAATGTTCCCCTCCACGGCATCCAAGAAAGCTTCCACATAGTTTAAATCCCGGAAACTTGAGAGCCAGGATCCATGGATCCGATGTTCCCCTCCACCGCATCCCATAGAGCTTCCACATAGTTTGAATCCCGGAAACTTGAGAGCCACGATCCATGGATCCGATGTTCCCCTCCGCCGCATCCCAGAGGGCTTCCACATAGTTTAAATCCCGGAAACTTGAGAGCCAGGATCCATGGATCCGATGTTCCCTTCCCCGCATCCCAAAGAGCTTCCACAGAGTTTAAATCCCGGAAACTTGAGAGCCAGGATCCATGGATCCGATGTTCCCCTCCACCGCATCCCAGAGGGCTTCCACATAGTTACATAGTTTAAATCCCGGAATCTTGATAGCCAGGATTCATGGATCCGATGTTCCCCTCCGCCGCATCCCAGAGGGCTTCCACAGAGATTAAATCCCGGAAACTTGAGAGTCAGGATCCATGGATCCGATGTGCCCCTCCACCGCATCCCAGAGAGTTTCCACATAGTTTAAATCACGGAAACTTCAGAGCCAGGATCCATGGATCCGATGTTCCCCTCCACCGCATCCCATAGAGCTTCCACATAGTTTAAATCCCGGAAACTTGAGAGCCAGTATCCATGGATCCGATGTTCCCCTCCACTGCACCCCAGAGAGCTTCCACATAGTTTAAATCCCGGAAACTTGAGAGCCAGGATCCATGGACCCGATGTTCCCCTCCACTGCATCCCAGAGAGCTTCCACAGAATTTAAACTCCGGAAACTTGAGAGCCAGAATCCATGGATCTGATGTCCCCCTCCACCGCATCCGAGAGGGTTTCCACAGAGTTTAAATCCCGGAAACTTGAGAGCCAGTATCCATGGATCCGATGTTCCCCTCCACCGCATCCCAGAGGGCTTCCACATAGTTTAAATCCCGGAAACTTGAGAGCCAGTATCCATGGATCCGATGTTCCCCTCCACCGCATTCCAGAGGGCTTCCACAGAGTTAAAATCTCGGAAACTTGAGAGCCAGGATCCACGGATCCGATGTTCCCCTTCACCGCATCCCAGAAATCTCCCACAGAGTTGAAATCCCGGAAACTTGAGAGCCACGCGATGGTCCCAAACTGAGATGAGTGATCCTCGAGCCACGCCTGGGTGGTTGCTGCCCGGTGGAATGAAGCATTATCCGTATGAAACAGACCATCCGCCGCAGGACGCGCGAAGGACATGCAGGCGTGTACGTGATCAGCCACCATATGCTGGTAGCACGCAGCTGTTAAGAATATTTCCAGACACATTAACGGACATAATATGTCCCATGAGAAAGATCCCTAAACCATCACAAAGGCACCACTGCATTGAAAAGAGCCGACCTGGCAGAACGGCGGTCCGTGTCTTCATGCTGTCGACGCCACACCCGCACCCTCTGGTTAGCTCGGTACAGCTGTAAACGGGATCCATCTGACCAAAAGGCACGGGGCCACTCTGCACAAGTTCAGTTTTGATGTTTCCAGCACCAGGCGAGGCATAATTTCCGATGACGAGCACTCAAAGGCAGCACACGAGTAGGACGTCGGGTAACGTACCCCAGGGACCCGACCTCTGTTCACTCGCTTACACTGCTTGGACCTCCGACATTTTACATGGATGTCGGCGGTCGGTCTATACGAGCCGGGATAATCTACGTCGATCCCTGTCATCAATGGCGTGTAACCGGCCACCGCTTGTTCTCTGGGAGCTGGCACGTCCGTCGATGGTGTACTCGCGGTACACTCTTGATACGGTTGCCCTCGGGAACTCTAGGGTTCCTACCACTTGGGCGATAGAATGACCCATCTGTCTTGCGCCGACAATGCGCCCACGGCTAAAGTCGCTCAGATCACTACTCATGTTCGTCGATTACGATACAAGAAGAAATCCTGCTGTTTGCCTATTTATCGCACACATTCTGTTTGAGTCCTTTCCGCTCTACGCGGGGGATGCCGAAGTCAACTGCCCATCACCACTGTGTATAATGTTTTTTCTACTGAGTGTACACTGAAGTGTCAGAAAACTGGTACACCAGTCTAATACTTGGTAGGTCCCCCACGGGAGCGCAGGACTGCAGAAATACGTCGTGGCACGGGCTCCACTAGCTTCTGGAAATATGATGTTGGCAATGCACACCATACTTCCTGCAGAACGTTCCACAATTCGGGCGTATTCTGAGGTCTCGGTTCCTGAGTTCGATAGCGCGTTGCATGGCATCCCAAATGTGTTCTATCACGTTCACATCTGGGGACTTGGGTGGGAATGGCAACACTTCAAACTCAGATGAATGCTCCTCTAAACCTAATGTGGCGTCCATAGACTTGTGTTGTCCTGTTGGAACAGGCCCAACCCATCAGCATGAATGCAGGTCATGAACGGGTGTACCTCGTTAAAAAGGGTGCGCACATAGCGTTGGCCGGTCCCAAACGTTTGTAGACGTACCAGGTGTCCCAGTGGTCCAGCTAAACACACCCCATACCTTTACGGACCCCCCACCAGCCGGTACAGTTCCCTGTTGACAGGCGAGATCCATAGCTTCATGAGGTTTGCGCCACACACAAATTCTTCCATCTGCCCGTTACAGTTGGAAACGCTACTCGTCAGACCAGGCTACTTGTTTCCAGTCATCAAGTGTCCAGTGGCGGTGTTGCCGTGCCCAAGCGAGACGCATAGCTCTGTGTCGTGCACCCATCAAAGGGACTCGAGCTGGGCGTCGGCTCCCAAAGCCCATATCGTGCAGGTTACGTTGCACAGTCCGGACACTGATGCTTGTTGAGGTTCCAGCATTGAATTCCGATGATATCTGTGAGAGTATTACACGCCTATCGCTTGAAAAGATTCTTGACAGCCGACGATGGTCACGTTCACCCAATGTCTTTTTACGGCCACACTGGTATCGTAGGTTGGAGGTTTGGCTGGAATTCTTGTAGTCACGGTACACCCTTGCAATGGTCGTCCGTGAAAATCCGAACTTCGTTTCTACCTCCGAAATACTATGGCCCATCTCACGAGCGCCAACTATGACACCGCGTGGAAAATCACTTAAATCGCTATTACTTATCCTTCTCATGTCGAAAACAGCTCTGACAGCTGGCAAGGATGTCTATCGCTTTATATACGCACTGGCGTACGCAACCGAGTACGCGCATAGGTGACGTTGCTATGTATTTTGCATAAACTCGTCTGTACCAGTTTTTCTGGCACTTCAGTGTATATATTCCTCTAATAATTTTGTCTTGGACACGATGCTTATATCTGGGCTGCACTCTGGGCTGCTTCTGAAATATGCCTCCCGTTATTTTTGTTTTCAGCACCGTAAAGTAGTGGAACATTTCAGAAATCCGTTTTCTGGGCATCGTTCCGGAATGAAAAAGCTTCGAAAGTTTGGGGGAGATGAGAGAGGCCCCACCACGGTGCCCAGATCTCACTCTTTCGACTACCTTGTAGTGTAAGTTTTAATAGCAGGAATTTGTTGATACTGTAGGAGTAAATATGGCCTATCTCATAGTGACAGTGAAGTGAAATATTACAGCCTGTTTCGAAAAATATGTCAAATTTCGCCACTTGTGTCAAAAATGAAGTCATTTTTGACACAAGTGGCGAAATTTGCATTTCTCAGCCTAACATCCATGTATTCTTAATTTTACGTCTGTATATTTACTTGCTTTGAAGCTACGGTCGAAAAACTGGCTGCACTAACATTATAAAATGATGAAATTATTTTTCAACAGATAGTGGTGAATGCAACAGCGCTTAAGCACGAAAGGAGGGCAAAACAATTTCGTACACTTCTGTATGGGATACATTCATTCCCTCAAAACAGTGAGTAAGCAAGTCGACAGCTAGTCTAAAGACAGATTATGACTACTCCTTTATTTTAGTTTAAAACTCCATTTCAAACTTCAGCAGTATTATGAATGTATGAGTATATACGAGTATATATAATTATATCCAAATTTCTGAACTAAATTTCCAACTATGCCGTTGAGTGGCAACGAATATTTAATCATCTACTCGTGCATTCTTCGAACGGAAACATATATAGAAATCAGGAAACGTGAAATACGGGTGAGGTTCTGCCGGAAAAAATAAATAAAAGAAAAAGAAAGCCCAAAAACACAGAAAAAGGAAGAAACTCTGAAAGCAGCACTCACCTGGTACTATAACGGAGCTGAAAATAATTAAAGTATGAAGCCATGCATAAATCCAACTCTCCTACTTTTTTTACGCATGATCGCATGTTTTAATTGCGATTATCTCTTTTTTGTAGCTTATTCTTTTTACCTTTCCTTATTCCTCGAATAATTTTCGTAGACATTTTTTTCACTTTCTTAACTTTTTTAGAATCCCTGGAACAGCCATCATGTGTTTTTAGCAAATGCGACAGAAACGTTTCTCACACAGATACGTAGCGTAGCGTATGACACTGATCGTATTCAACGACGAGACAAACGTTACTTTGAACACACAGGGTCCTCCATACCTCGTGAAAAATAGCTCAAAACACGCATCTGCAGAACAAAATTGCATATATAAAAAATCAGTTTAGAAATCCGTTTTTTTTTTCACATGTAGAATAAACATTGAACTATCTTTCTTCGTTTTTATATTAGCGTCACTTTGGGGAGTAATATTTTATTTTTATTATCCAAAAAGTGTAAAATAATGGGCAGACTGACCATTATTTTTAAAAAGTTCCGATTTTGATATCTGCTAGGTAAAAAAGCAGAAAAATAGTTTGATATTTTCTCTCGAAATATAAAAATTTGGAAACACATACGAGTGATATGATATATTGATTTTTCCATCTGCGTGATGCTATATTTGTTTCAATTTCGCGTTGAAACAATACGGGGTATGGAGGACTCTTAACGAAGTTTGAGCGCCTTCTCCCATCTAATACGTAAGCCGAAAATTCAATAAGACTGGCATCGGAGAGGTAAAAATCGGTCTAGTCTTAAATCAAGAAACGTTATTGTAACTCTTTTTTTCATAATAAATAAAAAAGATAAAGCAGCTAAAAATAAAAAATAATAGAGCCTTAATCCGAAAAAAAGGTACTTCACTTAGAACGATGGGAGATCGATCTTTTTCATAATAAGCTGTTGCTTCAACATAAACTCTTAACCCCCCCCCCTGTTACCAGTACAGCACTAGATATGGAAATAGGTGAAGAGTTTAATAAATCCGGATTAACTGTTGGGTTAGATGAGTCACGCGGAAAGCTTTCTGACTTAGTTTTAACCATCTTTGACTGAGGTCGATTGTTTTCGAATCAATTAAAGCTTTATGAAGAAAACCGACATATCTCTGCATATTTTTTTCTTTTCCTCGATACTGTTCATTGCTCTCTGCTCTGGGGTTTCCCTCGAGGTGTACGAGTTGAAACATTTCCCCAGTGTCTTCGTCAGTTGATAAAACCGTAACAGCAGTATTCCTCTGATATGAAAAAAGATTATGTTTGCGCATTTTAATATTTTATTTACACAGGTGATTTGTAGTAATGCGATGTAAATTACGACACGTTACGAAAGCATGAGCCAAGAAAAAGTAAACATCGTACTTGAAACGTTTGTTTCAATATTTAGAAGCGGACAGCGAGAAGAAGATATCTGGAGATGCCCTTGTCAATGGAGCAAGCAGTACAACGTTGCGTGAAGCCTATAACCGCGAGTAACTGCCATTAAAGTGTGGGAAAGCAGGTGCTCTTAAAAGCTGTTGCAATATACACTGACGGAAAAAAATCCCAACACCAAGAAGGGATTATGTTAGATAAACCACAGTTGGTAGGCGGTGAGAGTACATCTGTAAGATGACGTCTATGCAAATTTCGCGCTCGGCGCATACGTGTGGCGCTAGTAGCGCCCCTCGGAACATGCAAAGCAGGTTTGCTGTAAATACGCGCTGTAACGTTCGTGAGCGTTAGTTATCGTTGAGATTCGACGTAGTGTGTTGATATTAATCAAGAATGCCTTTAACCCTTTAAGCGGCTCGAACGAAATAACTCGGGGTACGTTTCTGTGGCCCATAACGGCTGGCACGAAATAACTCGGGGTACGTTTCAGTGGCCCATAGCGGCTGGCACGAAATAACTCGGGGTACGCAATCTGTCCACTAACCAGCTCACCCGAGTGACCTCGAACTCCGGATAACAGTGAACATTGCATTTCCCCTTTGCTTTGTTATTCATACTGCTCGTTTACGGGGACGGTTGACACTAATCCTTTCTGACTGATTACCGGCTAAAATGGTTCGGACAATGGCACTGAATCTAAAAGGAGAGACGTTTGGATGTCATTGCAGTTTCTACATTTGTCTTGGAAAGATAAATTCAAGAAGCTTGAACTGTAGTTACGCGACAATTAAAACTGAAGGAAAACTTTAGAGTATTTCAGTAATTCTCTGTAATCAACTTGGCAATAAAAAATATTACTTTCGGGAACACAATCTTTTAATTTTAAAATATTTAATTAAAGCGATTTTATTTAAAGATATAGGAAATCCACTGTGAAACTGATTTTTCGGTTTGCAACAGCAACCTAAAAATAATTTAAATAATTAGACATGATTTTTTTTACATGAAATTTCTCATTAGATGGTACTAAAATTGTGGAGAAACAAAAATTTAAATGTCAAAAATTACTTTATTTTAAGATTTCTCAAAAGTGCTTTGCTATTTTAAATGAAAACAGTAACGATTTGAACTATTAGTGAGAACAGATAGTTACTTATAAGTGTGAGCAATGAAAAGTAAACAACACAAAAGACGATTTTCTTTAATTTAACAGGAGGAAATAATAGGTCGGTTGTCAATCAGCATGCTTAGTACGAAGACAGTTGATCTAATTCTTTTGAACACATATGATTTCGGATTCGAGATGGAAAACGGTTAGCTAGAAAAAATCGCGCTATCCTTGCGGAAGTCCAGTTAGACTCTCATTCATTGTATGTTATTTAGAATTCAATAATATTACAAGCTATGCTTATCGGAAAGCTTAATATCGAGTTGCCCATAGTTGGATCTTTTGAACCTGCATATTTTGAGGAGCGAAATTAGACTGGATTAGTTTTTCATAAATACAGTCATGTAAACACTTGCATTTATTTTAAAAACAGCCAAAGTCTCCTAATGCACAATCTCGTGACTGTTATGTTTAATCCGATGTGAATAACGAATGCGCACAGAAATATTGCTCACAGAAAAAAATCGCACTCCTCGAAAATAAGCAAAAAATGCCCACGTTTTGAAAATAAGATAATACTCAGATGTGTGTTGTTTTCTTACGTCTGTTAGAAACAAGAGGTCATTTTTAATTTCACGAAGAAATATCATGATTTTAACTAAGCAATCGACAAAACTAGTCAGATCATTTCCTCTGCTGAGCGGCAGAACTTTACCTATAGCAATACCAGAAAATTGAACAGTTCTGAAAATTTTACAACAGTCTTGTCAAAAAACTCAGCAATTTTAATATCTCGTAAGTGTGAACTTGGCAATCAAATGTTAATAAGAAGCAAGAACGCGCTGAACCTAAAGCGCTTACAAAATTCCTATGCCTTGGACTTTTCAACAAAATTTAGCTTTTACATTGGAGTTTTAAAGTGAGGTGTATTCAAATATACATTCTAAAATTGGGATAGGAGAATTAGTACATCAATCCTTAGATGCCTGCATAAATAAAAAGACCTAAGCTCTTTTTACGACGTTTTCCGTTAAATGCTTGATATTTCATTTTTGTATACGAATGACAATTACCAATAAAAAAATTGTGCTACACATGAAGCTCGTGCAAAGCCCCTAGGCTTTTTCAGCAGAATTTTTGTTACAATCATAATGTTTGATATGTTTAAATAAATAATAAAAAGTGGTAAATGGATATCAACATATCAGTCATCGGATGTTTGAAACAATATATCAGTCATCAGGTGTTTGTATCTCCCGAACTCTTTAATGCCACATTGTAAATGTCATGCAGTCACTGAACTAGGAAAACAAAAGATAAAGATTAATGGAGATTATTTAATTCACCTTCGCTTTGCTGAAGACGTAGTCAGTTTTGGAACTGGCACTTCAAAACTGCAGAGTATGTTCCAAGAATTTGCTGACAAGAGTGAAGAAGTGGAATTAAAAATTTACTTGCAGAAGAAAAAACTGATGTACAAAGCAAATTTTGAAGATATGAATTTTTTTTTTTTTGGTGTAAGTACGACGTGGATGGTAAGTCAGATAATATCCGAAAACTTGAAAATTTCGTCGCCCTGCTGTGGGAATCGAACCCGCGTCTCCTGATGAATCGAACCCGCGTTTCCTGATGAATCGAACCCGCGTCACCCGGATAGCGCCCGAGTCTATCCGGCAGACACGAATTTGATTCCCGCTCTAGGACGACGACATTTTCAAGTTTTTGGATATTATCTGACTTACCATTCATGCCATATTTACACCAAAAAACGGATTCACAACTTCCAGATTTGTATTGTATGGTGTAATCCTGTATTCCATTCATGATGTACAATGCTTTTACAAGAAATAAAGAATTACTGATTGATAGGGAGAAGCTGGAAATAAAGGATACCTATATTCACCATCGATAGTAGATATCAAGCGATGGTCCCTTTGATGAATAAATTAATCTACGTATAAAACTTGATCGGCGTGCTTTTGGAAGAAACAGTAAATTTTTAAAGAGCAATATGCTATTATGCTTTAAAAGAAAAGTGTTTAATTAAAGCATCCTTCCAGTGCTTACATATGGAGTGGAGACGTAAACCTTAACGAAAAAAGGCTTACAAAAGTACGGACAACTGAAAAGAAGCTTGATGTAACCAGGAAAGAAAAGAAGAGGATTTCATGAATAAGGAAAATGACATGAGTGGAAGACAGCTTGATCAGGGCAAAATCCCTGAAATGGCAATGGGCTGGATATATTGCCAGAGGAACGGACCACCGATGCAGAACTGAAATTTTAGACTGGACTCCACAGGACTAGAAAAGACCCAGAAGGGCACCGCATGGCGAATGGATAGATGAAATTCGAAAGCATGCGGGAGGGACATGGAGGAGACTGGCTCGAGGCAGATCGTTATGGAGGAAAGCTAGGGAGATCTACATCCAACAGTGGATGATAACGGTTGACAATGATGATATAGGTGCAAGAGAAATGGCCACCGGAGATTGGCCACCCAGAGAACTGAACATAAATATATAAAGGGACCGTATAATCGTCCATTTGACTGATCCATGTAAACATTCCTAGTTGTGACTCATAACGACCCTCATAATTTTGTGTTCCTTTTAATTGAGATATTTAGTGTATTATAGAGATGTGAGACTCTTCCTCAGTTCTTTTTCCTGTGTTATTACTATGCCGTTTGTCCCAAAAGTGTAAATTACAAAGGAAACAAAAGAACGACACTTCTGATCTTTCTTTTCTTTCTCTCTTTGATTGAAGGTTTAACGACCACCGTGAGCAACTCGATGGGCTACAAGCTGCCGCCCGTTCCAAATTTAAGGCCACTGATTTCAGGGAAGGGAACAGTGGCATGAAATCAGAATGATCTCATGCCAGTGTTGAATAGATAAATAAGAATGTGGCCCAGTGCCGTAAGACAAAAGCAACGTTCATGCCTCACCAGGCGGGATTCAAACCCAAGCTCTACACGGACGCGTCAATGGGCACGTAAACCATCAGACTCCGGGTACTGGACCCCGGTAATAAATAAGGGCGTCTTCCTCCCCCTTTCTACCCCACTTCCGTGTAACTTTCCTATCGGGCACTCTAGCCCATATCTCCTAGCTTCCTATTTCTAAGGGTTGTTTAAGAACTGGGGTCAGGCATTCCTTTCCTAAAAACCTCTGCATATAATATGATAGGATGTGGGTAAAAATACCCCATGGAAAAAATATTCCCGGAGAAAATACCCCTCAAAACTTAAAAGCGGTAAAAATACCCCAGGAAAATATTCCCTCAAAGGAAATACCCCCAGAACAAATTGTTCACTGTAAACTGCCAAACAGGAACACTGATGCGTGGCAGTGTTCCGGTGTGGCTATTTACCGGCAACCCTGCCACACATCTTTCAGCAACTTGGAAAATTACCCTGTTTTTCATTAAGGGGCCGGGCAAAAATAGTTGTTCCTCCGAAGAACACTTTGAATGTGTGACAATTTTTCTAATGGGGTAGTTTTCCAAATTCCAAATATATTCCAAATTATACGTAACAGTAAAAAAAATCCGAATTATATGTGGCAGTTTTCCAAGGTGCCTAACGAGGGGAAGAAACTCTTTTGTTTGTCTGAATTTCCATGCGGGTTCTTACGAGTTTAGAGCAACTGACCACAAAAGTTCAGGGGGGGCTATAAAGATTGCCGTTTCTGGGCCTATTTTGAGAACTGAATTGGGAACTCCAAACGAATTTCGAGAAAACGTTCCATGTCAGCCAAGCGAGAATTGTACATTAATTTGGTGAAGTCTGTAAAAGGGATACGAGGTGTTTGGTTTGGAGGGCTCTACCCCAACTTCCGTAATTTTATATTCTGGACCTCTAGAGTCGGTCAGTGTATCCTCGATGTTACCCCTGAAGAGGTCTTAGACACGGGAGGGGGGGGCTGAATTCACCCCACCCTCCTGAAAATTCGTGGTAGTGTACAGAATCATTATATAAAACATGGTACTGATGTTTACAGCTCCACGTCCATTTTAACATTTTGTGGTAACCCCCCCCCCAAGTTCACGGACCTCGCGGACACTTCAAGAGGAACATCCTGGATACACTGACAGACTCCAGCGACCCAGAATATAATATTACGGAAGTTGGGGGTAGAGCCCATCCCAAACCAAGTGTGCCTCGAATCCTCGGCAATTTATTTCTTCAAATTAAAGTACAATTCTCTCTCGGCTTACATGGAACGTTTTCTCGAAATTCGTTTGGAGTTCCCAATTCAGTTCTCAATATAGGCTCAAAAACGGCAATCTTTATACCCCCTCCCCCTTGAACGTTTGTGGCCAGTTGCCCTAAACTCGTATGAACCCGCATAACGATTCAGACAAACAAAAGATTTCCTTCCTCTCTTTAGGTACCTTGGAAAACTGTCACACATAACTTGGGAATTTTGAAAACTGCCCCACTGGAAAAATTATCACACATTCAAAGTGTTCTTCGGAGGAACAGCAATTTGTACCAGACCCTTTAATGAAAAACGTGGCAATTTTCCTCTGTGGAAATTTTCCAAGTTGCTGAAAGATGTGTGGCAGAGTTTTCGGTAAATCGCCACACCGGAACACTGCCACACATCAGTGTTCCTGTGTGGCAGTTTTCAGTGAACCGTTTGTTCTGTGGGTATTTCCTCCAGGGGTATTTTTACCGCTTTTCAATTTTCATGGGTATTTTCAGGGGGGGTATTTTTACCGTTTACCGATATGATATGGTGTGATCGTTTCCCGGAAAAGAGCATAGGTAATTCTGGATACCACTTACACTTCGGAGTCCCACTAGAGATTAATACCCCCTACAAGGAAAAAGAAAAAAAGTGTTCCTGAAATGTATATTGTGGTTTCTTAAGAAGGGTTGGAACTGTTTGTTTTTCATTAAGGTACAATAACATCATTCTTTCACTAAAGAAAGAAAATAAAGGGGAAGGTGAAGAAGGGAATGAGATATTTTTACACGTACATCGTTTGCATAATCTAAGAGCTACGGTTCTTGTGGAATTCATACTAATGCAGACATGTTCAAATCAATACCGTTTGTCACTGTTTAATTTACAAATACGAAATATCTAGGTTGCAACTTAAAATCTTTTCAAAAGGTCCGCGGCCTAGGTGGCTTGTAAATAGGTGAGAAATAATCCGTTAAGTGCCTTTCATTAGGTTCAATAAAACGTTTACAAATACGAAATTTCTAGGTTGTAACTTAAAATCTTCTAAAAGGGCCCGCGGCCTAGGTGGCTTGTGAATAGGTGAGGAATAATCCATTGAGTGCCTTTTATTAGGTTTTATAAAATGTTTAGAAATACGGAATATCTAGGTTGTAATTTAAAATCTTCTAAAAAGATCAGCACCTGAATATCGATTCGTTGAGCCCCTGTTAGTTAGCCTTTATTGCTTGTTATCACATGGGAGATATTAAAATCATAACTCAAGATTAAAGGAGTCAGAAAGGTTCTACATAAACCTTGAGCCATTTTGATCTTACATACCCATTGCGATCCCTAGGAAAACTGGTACATTCCGTTTTGTTCAGCTAGGAAAACTCGCACACTTTGTCAAAATCTCGGACCGAAACGCAATTTGTGTATATCCCCTTACTTGAAAGGGTGTACGAGTTTTCCGCCCTTTGCACTTTTCTCAACGGCATGAGAAAGTGTACGAGTTTTCCTGGATCCGTTGGAATAAGGTAATTTAAAAGTAATTTTTGTTCCTTCATCTGAGCAATAGACAAAAATTTTTGGAAGGGTGGGGAAAGGTGACGGACCTTATGGGTTTTGCCCGGGTGTGCGCCACTCATAACATACAGTGGTATGAAAACAAAAGTAACTTCATATCGATATATTTGGTTTTAGCAAAATATAGAACACAATTATTTTGAATTAAATTTAAATTTTATAAATACAAAGTTTTGAAATTAAAAAAATTAGGAAAGAGTAATATGTTATGTGAACAATTTTATTCAAAAATTCAGGGGGTGTTCTCGATAACGGAAGTTGAGGGGAACGCGTGTTCCCGTCTACATACGATTCAACCCCTATGGTTAAATCCAATTTATGCGCATGTAAAACTGTTTTCTTTTTTTCCCAATGCAGTGTGCATCCCTGTCTTTACATGTTAATTCTTTCCTTTAATTTTTTTCTTCTGACCGACTCAGCAAGAATTGTGTTGGAGGAGACTGGCCTTCCTGATCTCGCCTTGGGTCATAGAATGGAGCATAAAGGACACTTTATGACATCGTTAATCCCTGTCACAGGGTTGGGTTCCACCTGCTGAGGTGAGAAGGGGGACAGCAATCGCTATGTTGGAAAAGCTGAAATCCCGCCGCAATGGGACCAGTTTTTCCGGAAGCGAAAGGTGAATTTGGAGAAAATACGCGTTCAAGCTTCGGGTGATTTTTGGCAACATTTTGTTCCCGTAGACCGGCCGGTTAAAGGGTTAAGAAGACGAAGAAGCCATTATCAACAGCTCACGGAGTTTGAACGAGGTCGTGTAATAGGGCTACGAGAAGGTGGATTTTCTTTCCGCAATATTGCAGAACGACTTGGCAGGAATGTAGCCACTGTGCATGATTGTTGGCAGCGGTGGTCAAGGGAAGGTACTGCCTCAAGAAGACCGGGTTCCGGCCGGCCACGTGGCACTACTGAGAGGGAAGACCGCCGTGTACGGCGTATGGACGTGGCGCATCGTACAGCGTCTGCGGCAGCAATTCGAGCTGCAGTTGCCACCACAGTAACACAACGAACTGTTACAAATCGGTTACTTGAAGGACAGTTCCGAGCCAGACGCCCTGTAGCGTGCATTCCACTTACTCCAAACCACTGCCATTTGCGACGTCAGTGGTGTCAAGCTAGAGCTCATTGGAGGACGGAGTGGAGATCTGTTGTGTTTTCTGATGAAAGCCGGTTCGGCCTGGGTGCCAGTGATGGCCGTGTGTTGGTTAGAAGGAGGCCATGTGAGCGCCTGCAACCAACCTGTCTGCGGCCGAGACACACTGGACCTACACCTGGAGTTATGGTCTGGGGAGCAATTTCCTATGACAGAAGGAGCACTCTCGTGGTTATCCCACGCACCCTGACGGCACAGTTGTACGTCGGTCTGGTGATTCAACCTGTTGTGCTGCCATTCATGAACAGCATTCCAGGGGGTGTTTTCCAACAGGATAACGCTCTCCCGCATACCGCTGTTGTAACCCAACATGCTCTACAGAGTATCGACATGTTGCTGTGGCCTGCTAGATCACCAGATCCTTCTCCAATCGAACACGTATGGGACATCTTTGGACGACAACTCCAGCGTCACCCCCAACCAGCATTAACCGTCCCTGTATTGACCGACCAAGTGCAACAGGCATGGAACTCCATCCCACAAACTGACATCCAGCACCTGTACGACACAATGCATGAACGTTTGCGGGCTTGCATTCAACATTCTGGAGGTTACACCGGTTATTAATGTACCAGCATTTCACATTTAAAATGGCTCTTCTCGCGCTTACAATAAGCTGTGATCTTGAAACCTTAATCGATTAAATATGTTACCTATACAAATGTATTGCCGCCATTTCATTCCTCTACAACTATTTTTTCATGGTGTTGGGATCTTTTTTTCCGTCAGTGTATTTTGTGTTGGCCGAATCGCATTCTTCCGTCATAAATGCTTCTATTTTTGCATTGTTATTTCTTGCCGATGTGTGAGAAAATTCTGGATTTATCAAACTCATAGTTAATATGAGGCACCTTCTCATTTCTATTTTGAACTGAAATACATGAATCGTTAGTAAAAGCTCAAAACAAAACAAAACGAGAAAGTTGAAAACTTCACTCGTCTGTGACATGTATTATGGCATGTTACCAATGTGGGAACAATTTTTTTTCAGAATCGGAAATAAAGATCATGAATGACAGAGAAAAGCAGCGAGCCATAATTGAATTCTTGGAAAAGAGGGATGTGAGACTCCAGAAATCCAGAGAAGACTCTTGGCAGTGTATGGAGCTGCCATAATCAATATCAGTAATGCCCAAAGATGGATGAAGAGGATTCTAGAGGGAGATGTTCAGTGTCGGAGAAACAGCGGAGTGGAAGACCCGCAACTGCAGTGACCGATGCCAACAGGCAACGAGTGAAAGACTTCATCACTGCTAATCGTCGTGTCACCATCCAGGAGTTGTGTGATACAATTCATTGTGGTCAGAGTGTATGGAAACATTAATTAGGGATCTCGGCTACAGAAAAATTTGTTCAAAGTGGATCCCAAGAAACCTAAACCGTGAACAATGTGAGCAAAGGGGGGGGCATGTGCCGGAACCTCTTGAACTGTTATGAGAGGGAGGGTGAGGTGTTTTTCTCTAATGTTGTGACGGGTGATGAAACCTGGGTGTTATTTCATGACCCAGAAACAAAACGTGCGTCAATGGAATAGCACCGCACATCAGCTCGACAGAGAAAAGTGAAAACAACTGTTTTTACAGGGAAAGTGATGGTGACAATTTTCTGGGACAAACGTGGTGTCATTTTGACAGATTTCTTTTAACGGGGTGAAACAATAAACAGTGCCCATTATGTGCAGACATTAAAGAAGCTAAGGAAGCTATAAGAAGGAAAAGCCGTGAAATTCCACTTCATAGTGTTGTTTTACACACGTCCTCAATGGAGACTTCACAGGCTATTGCCAAAATGGGGTGGACGGTGATGTCCCAACTCCCCTACAGTCCTGATTTAGCTCTCTTAGACTCTTTCCTGTTTGCCCCTTTGAAAAACACCTTTCGTGGGGAACGTTTCGACGTTGTGACAGACATTAAACTGGCTGTGAACTCATTGGTGAAAAGACAGCCTCAGGAATTTTTCGAAAATGGATTTTACAAATGGGTTCAAAGATGGCGGAAATGTATAGAAAGCGCTGGACAATACTTTGAATAGGCTAGCATTATTAACAATATATCCAGGTATTTTGCCAAGTTTCACATTTTAGCTGCTACAAATAAAAATCTTATGAGGGATGAGGCATTACTTTTAGGATTCCCTTTGTACATAAATAGATACCATTGATACCTTTGTACATAACAGATACCGATTGATACCATGCGAATGCTCCTGGAACCATAATTGGACATCACTATAAGGCAGTATACTACTAGCGGGCGCTTTCCACAGCACGCATAGCGTCACAGAGTAAATATCTACAGAGCAGGAGCTGCTATAGGGTCTACTGAAACTACTCAGTGAACTAAGCTCACAGATAGTGACGGCTTCATCGGCCTGCAACCAAAACTCAAAGTCCACAGCCAAAAAAAAAAAAAAAAAACCCTTCTGTGAATCAACGGCGAGGCTCGATCTCTTCGGCTTCCACGTCGACCATCTTAATGACACACCGATAAGAAATTTCACGAGTTCCTGGTAGGGAAACATTTACTTGCAGTAAAAAAGAATAACAGCATTTTTTTTTCAATTTCGTTGAAGACGACCTTAACTTATCAATATCAACAGGATGTGGCACTGAAATGTTGATAGTCAGATGATAACGGGTCGGTAGGAAATGCTACGATAAATTGCCTTTCTCACTATTTAAGTAAGTAAACTCGAAAGAAGAAGAAAACGATCGAATGAATGAAAATCATCAACATAAACGGTAATTAATGAAAACCCATTCTGAAAGATTAAGATACAAAGCGCTGCAGAACTGCGAATGAAATGGAAGATGGCAACAGATCACTTTAACGTCGTTGATTTCACCACACGCCCGGATGTCTAGTTATTTTACTTCAGTTCCAAGCCGCTGCAGTCGATTCGTGACGTCAGAGTTTCATCTGAGGCTGTCAGTGTTCTTACTGTATGCATAGAGTATATTTACTTTGAGTATAGTGTGACATAATACGCTGTAATGACGAAACTGTACTGGGTATTGCTGGTGTTGGAAAGATGTTTAAAGAACGGGGTACGCTGTAGTACGGAGAGTGCTTATCAGCAGCAGCAAAGCTGATGGATGATAGGGGAAAAAATTATTTTCACCAAAGAAGCGCCCAATGATGTTTGAATTCCTTCTTCCCCTCGCTCCCAGGGTTAAAGATATTCAGGGTTAACACATTCTGAATATCGTATCCAATAATACAACAAGCGTTAGTAATGTTGCGCTTTTTGGACATCGCAAAACATACGGAAAATGTTACATGATGAAAATTATCTGCATAACTCCCTTTTTGGCATTTGTTTATCTGTTTCGTGTTTAACGACCACCATGAGCAATTCGTAGGATTAAAAGCAGTCACCCGTCTCTAATTTGAGGCCACTGGTTCCAGGAAAGGAGGAGAGCCAGTACCATCAGACAAACATACCACCCATGCCTCATCCGGGACTGGAATCCGTGCTCATCTCTGCCGAATGGTCAGAAGCCAGCGCCTAAGATCACTCAGCTACCGAAAGATACCCCATAATACTTTTCCATGCTGCAGCTCTAGCTCAGGTGGAGGGTTTTACGGCTAGTGGAACACTGGAACTGTTTCGTACCTACGTATTTTATGAACAACAAGCTGTATTGCCCGGATTTGCACGGGATTTAGGCTTATTAATTTCATATTTCCTTATATGTCACTCAAAAAATCGGGAAAAAAATTGATGCTTGCAAGAAAGAAACAAGCTTATTTCACAAATTCGGTCAATAAAAATTATTTATTCATAGTGTGATTATTTCAGCATTTAGTCGTACACAACATTTTTGGTTTCTCCTTCATCGGCGACAATATATAATTTTGTTGGATCCTTTGCTCTTGACATTCCAACACACAGCTGTAGAATCAAACGGACCAAAAGCTTTACGAATTATTTAACACGCGTCCAGGAGACACAGCATGGGAACACTGACTGAACAAAATTCGTTAACAATTTGTTATCGGCGATCAAATGCATCACGTGCTTTCTGTTTCAGACGTCTTTGAGGGGCGAATCTCTGGGATAAACAAGTTAAAAACGTATCTTTGCGAATATTTTATGAAACTGGCTGAAATTTTAATGGACACCATAAATCGTTAATAGGAACATGACATCCAAATTTCGCCTGAATCGGTAAATAACTTTTTTAATTAGCCGGCAAAATTTTATTAACCGTTTCTGCGTATATATTTCAGTTTACCGATGAATTAAAAATCTCATGCCTATTTTTAAAAAGTTTTGACCGGATTCTGGTGAAATTTTGAGGGGCTCCTCTTGTTAACAATTCATGGCGCTGATAAAAATTTAAGCCCGTTTCGTTAAGATTTCGCAAAGTTCGTTTTGGCATTTTTTATGCACAGTTCTCAAAGAACACAAACACCCGTGGATGTGCGTGGATGTGTGTGGATGTGCCGTGGCGATGAACGCAATCACGTGATTTCAGATTTGGAACAGATAACGATGACGTAGCAAACGACACTGACTTTATTGATTAAATTATTAAGAAATTCATAACTTGCGAACGGAATAACTTAGCGATTTTAAAATAGTTGCGTTGACCTAGAAATTCCGGTATTAATAAGCTATGCAAATTTCACGATGCTACAGTTCGGTGTTCGAGAGTTTTTGCTGCTTCAGACAAGCAAACAGACGTTTTGTGTTTTATATATTAGATGTCTTCTGGACCTTTTTTGACTCAGTTTCATTTCCCGATGTCGCATCTTGTTTATGATATATCTTTCAATGACAAAAACAGAACGGTAGTTCATCCGACATAAATTATGAATAGGATAAGTACGTTTAATATGTCATTTCGAGCATTCCGTAAGTTTAGTAATTGCCTAACTATATCAGCCCGATTTTATTTCTAGCTCACAGTGGGAAAACCTCTCGCACTCAGGTATTTGTGATAGCAAGCAACTTCAACTTTATTTTATTCATTTCCACATAATACATTTTTTTACCTTCTGAGGATTTTTTATTTCGATTTTACATGGCTAATAAAGTGAAAACTTAATTTATAGGAAGCACTGAGCCTCCAAATCAGTACATGATAAATATCATCGTCTATACGGATTGTGGGCTTTATGTTTTTCATAAGATTTATCAGCTTCATGCGTCACTGCAACATGCTTAAGCTTTTTCCCAAGTCAGTAGTACCAGTCTCTATTCGAGGGAAAGAATGTCTTGTAAGACAAAATGATTTCAGTTTGGCCACCATAATTGTCAGACCTAACGTCTCCTTATTCTTTTTGTGGGGTATTTGGAAGGAGACAGTGTTTGTGAACAGTTTGATAAGTTCCTCACTGCAGGATTTTGCCAGGATTGACATCACATACAGTAAAACATTGCAGAAAAGATAATATAATACATCTATAAAAACAGATATCGTAGTGGGAGAAAGTGCATGCTCAAGAAAGAATGAAATGAGAAAAGAAGTCCATGATTGTAAATAGCTCACTGATCTGCAATTTTTCAACTTTTTTCTGTTGTTTTCAAATGAATAGGTGTATCTGAATGGATTTTTTGCGCAGATTCCGAAAATGAACTTGAAAATTCCGTATCACGTCAAGTTTTTTCATAAATGACGGAAATGTGAAAATTTAAAAAACCGTTAGTTTTTAATGACATTGTTATATGGCAACGTTTGTAACGCGTGAAAATGTTCTCTGGAGGGGCGAAATGATTGTTTAATGAATAGATAAACATAAATACATATTCAAAAGCAAACATACTTAACATTCGCCACTGGGCTCCCATTCAAACTTCCTCTTTTTGGATTGTCTTCGGTGTGCGTCCGTACAGTCTCTGTTCAACATCCAACAATAGTCGGCTATCATATGTACAGTCCACTTTCCTTGGCATTTCTTTTCCATCGCTTTAATATCCTGATGGAAGCAAGCGCTCGCCATGTTCTTTCGAAAAATCACCAAGATTGTTAGGAAAGTAATTTAGATGAGCATAAAGAAAATGAACTTTGACGCTCATGTTGCAACCAAGCAACATGAGCGTCAAAGTTCATAGGATTCCAGCATGTCCTCGACTAAAATGGTGTAATTTGAAGCCTTCGTGTTTCCCAAAAAGTTGTGTACCACATTTCTGAATGCAGTCCACGCTCGCAATTCGCACTCACTCATGGTTTCCTCGAATATGTTGTCTGCCATTAATTTTCGTATTTGAGGGCCTATGAAAATGCCAGCTTTAATTTTTTCAGGCGTGATTGATGGAAACTTACCACCAAGATACTGAAAGCATTTACTGTCCCTGCTTAAAGCTGTCACGAATTGCTTCATTAAGCCAAGTTTGATGTGTAAAGGTGGCAACAGTATTTTCGAGGGATCAACCAGTGGAAGTGAAACAATGTTTTTTTTTCGCCAGGTGTGAATGTACTTCTGACTGGCCACTGCTGCCGAACCCAATGTTCCGTCCTTGCTCTAGAGTCCCATTCACACAAAAAGCAAGGAAATTTGGTGTAGCCTGCTTGTTGGCCGAGCAATATTCCAATCACCTTGAAATCCCCGCACAAAGACCATTCATGAAACTTGTACTGCACACTTTCCAGCAGTAATTTAAGGTTCTCGTATGTCTCTTTCAAAGTCACAGAATGTGCTACTGGAATGGATGGATGAATGTTAGTATTGTGTAATAAAACACCTTTTAAACTGGATTTGCTGGCATCTATGAACAACCTCCACTGTCCTGAATTGTAATTAATGTTGAAGTATTTCATGACTGCCGGAATGTCTCGACAATATACCAAACCGCCTTCCTCAGCAAAGAACGGAACCAATTCTGCTTCTCAGTGTCTGTACCAGAAGAATCTCGTATTAGGACATAGTAAATTATTTTCCTGAAGTCGTGATCCTAAAAGCTCTGCTGCGTCTTTAGGTAAATTCAGATCACGAACCAAATCATTCAGTTCATGCTGGGTAAATGGCACTGGGGTTTTATCCTCCATGCTGTCCAGTTGGTACATCTCATCACTTGTATCACCGTCTGAATCGGTGTCTGTTGGGGGCTTGATATTGGACGGAGAGGGATTCACTATGGGGAACTGGTCTTATGGCAGATGGGATATTGGGATACACAATGTTACGCTTACGGGTTCTGGTATGGCCCACGATATTCACCGTGCAGAAGTAGCAGTCGTCACTGTGATTTTTTGGCTCACGCCACACCATGGGTACACCGAACGGCATTGATGCCCTTTTGCCACTTTTCCAGTTCCTCAAATCCTCCACACATGCACGGCACACATTATGAGGAGACAAAACTTTGTCCTGATCTGCTAATTTAATGCCGAAGTATTGAAAATAAGCATTTTTCACGAAAGGCGTAATATTTTGCCTCTGTTTTTCTCCTGTCGTATAACAGCCATATATGTAGCAAAATATGTCTGGATGATTTACACAACCACGTGAAGCCATTGCACACACCACAAAGAAACAACCGAACGGGGCCAGTCCCTTCTTTGCACTGACTAGTGTAACACGATCTGCCCCGAATGGCGTCACATGTGACCAATAGAAAGAACAGAGCAGGGGCGTGAGGTATGAGTCATACTGCCGTGCCAAGATAACATTCTCTCATGTTCCGCCTTTGTGAGTGGCGAAAATCGTGACGTCATACAGATAAAACCGTTGCATTTCCATTTTCAGCTATATATTTTTGTTTATCTATTCCTTAAACAATCATTCCGCCCCTCCAGAGAACATTTTCACACGTTACAAACGTTGCCATATAACAATGTCATTAAAAAATAACGTTTTTTTTATTTTCACATTTCCGTCATTTGTGAAACAACTTGACGTGATACGGAATTTTGAAGGTCATTTTCGGAATCTGCGCAAGAAATCCATTCAGATACACCTATTCATTTCAAAACAACAAAATCTTGCATATTAGTGTAGTGGATGGATTCTCTATTCCTATGGTTTTTCTTTGAAATTTCGAATAAATCGTTGCTTGAAAGTAACAGAAAATTTGTTATTCGCTATTCTGTTGAATTTGAATCATACGAGAATAAATATTTAAGAATGCTCGAATTCTCATCAAAGAGAGAATTTAAGCAATTCAACAATTTCCATAAATGGTCGCCATAAAGAGAAGTTAGTCGTCCCTAATTCAAGACAATTCGGTCCACAGAAGGAAGCATGAAT
This sequence comes from Macrothele yani, assembly GCA_039090855.1. Taxonomy (NCBI): domain Eukaryota; kingdom Metazoa; phylum Arthropoda; class Arachnida; order Araneae; family Macrothelidae; genus Macrothele; species Macrothele yani. The sequence continues at coordinate 98,794,176 of CM077028.1, read as the reverse complement.
TAGGGAAGAACACACAAATTATGCAGAATTCTTGCCCAAACTCCGCAAGAATCTTAACATTGGATCACCAGGAAAAACTGACATCAAAGTCCGAAAATGAATTCTTTTACTGGACTAACTTGTTCCGCATTCTTCAGCTCCTGTATAGTTGTAATTTTATTAGTTCAATAATTTTATTAAACATAATGGTCTCTTCCGAAAAATTAGACAGTTGCAAAACAAAAGTAATTTTAAGAGACTAAAAGTTTTATATTACTCTTGTGATACTGAGTGTCATCGTTTAAGAAATTAGTATCAGGTCTCCACACTTGTAGATCGCCTCTTTCTGCCTGTCTGTCTCTCTGTTCATCACGCACACACAAACAGAAGCCATGATAATTAACACAGCAATCAGACATCGCTGAATTGACTGTAATTACTGCTTCACACGTGAATTCGATTTCATCAGAAAACTTGAAAATTTAATCGCCGTGGAGCGGGAATCGAACCCGCATCTCCCGATTACCGTTCGAGCGTGCTATCCGTTGCACCACCCACGACGGCGAATTCGCAAGTATCTGAGTGTTAAGAGCATTGGAATATCCTCCGACCGCATTCTTAATCAATGCAGATTCTGAGTCAGTAAAAACACTTCGTGCAGGAGGTTGAAAATTAATGTAAGTACATTGCCGTCTATGCACGATAAAATAGTTTAAAAATCTTTAATGTAAAAACACCTTAGTCATAAAAGCATTCACATAAAAGGCACACTAGAATCTTTCAGATACCATCCTCAGGTGTAAGTCTGATGGTTAGATCAGCAGGATATATACAAAGTGGGATGAGACACACAAATGACGTAGGATGTAATGAAGGCATGCGCACTACAGAGACATAAAAATTTCTAACAGTTCTAACAGGTGAGAGTGTTATTATTAAAAGTTTATAAAAATGTTTTTAGAAGCTGCTATCTGTAGCAGAAATCTCCAGGGATTATGAATGAAACTTAGGTAATCGTCGTTACAGCATTGGTGGTGATGAGCGGAAATCTGCAGACTCTCAGTAAGTAGGGTTAGATGCTTAGATTTCGGAGTGTTGAGAATTTTGGTTTTTTCTCACAATGGTTGAAAAGGTTCGTTAAGGAGTAAACGTTACATTGCTGTATTGGAAGAACAAGTTTTTATATTACATTTGTGTTCTTTAAGGCGAGTACTCAGATTACGAGTTGTTGAACCGATATAGAGTAAGTTCTTCGTTCAAGGTTCGATAGCTTTGAGAGGTATTGCATAGATTCCATGTTGGTCTGATAGCTGTACGGGATCTCTGTCTTTTTTGATGATGGAGTAAATATTGCGTGTTTTTATTCCAAAATTAAGATCAAAAGGTTTACAAATATTTTTCTGATTGTTTACAACAATCGGGATGTAAGGTACAGATCCCACGTAGCGAATGTCACGTTTATTAATGTTAATTAAGGAGCAGGTGGTACGTTCTTGAATTTTTTGTAGGATCCTATTGACAGTAAGTGGTGTATATCCAAAGGCTGTAGTAAGGTCCCTGATTTTTCCGATTTCTGCATTGAATAGCTCAATGGTTGAAGAGTGTGTTTTTGCACGATTTAACATAAAACGAAGTGAGGAAAGGTTTTGAGATATGGCGTGAAAAGATGCTTCAGGGATCATAGAGAATGAAGCAGTAGGTTTTCGATATACTGAAGCAATAATATTGTGGTTATTAGCTTAACGTCTAATCAAAATATCGAGGAAAGGTAATGTTAGATCAGATTCATGTTCAATGGTAAAATTTATAGAAGGGAATTTAGACGACATAGTATCAATGAAAGTATTCAGATCAATAATAGATGAAGACCAAAATAATAAGATATCATCAACGTAACGAATGTATAATAATGGTTTGGTGCAGAAGTTTGAAATAACATCGTTTTCAAGGTGCTGCATTAGTATTTCTGCACGAATTGGGGAGTGGTGATCCCATGGGGGCTCCATCGGTTTGACGGTAAATGGTCTCATTAAAACAGAAGAATGATCTATTATAGACAAGACGAAGTGCACATAGGATAGCTTGTATTTCAGAATCGGAGTATAAAGCTGCCTGCATTTTATCGACTATGAGGTTATGGACGGTTGGAACAGGAATATTTGAGTATAAGGAAATGTCATCCATAGATAGCATAATAAATGGGGTGGTGATGGGAGAAATGGAACGAATTCGAGTTAAGGCTTGGTAGGAACTGGTAATTGAATAATTGGAGGTGTTGGTGAATTGAGAAAGAAAGGAAACTAAAGCCTGTTCGAGAGGTCTGGTAGGTGAGGCATAGCCTGAAACTAGGGGTCGGAGGGGATAACCATCTTCGTGCAGTTTTAGTTTGCCGAAGAGTTCTGGGACTCTAGGTCCTGGTGGGGGTGTAAGCATTTAACAATGTTTGCGGGGAGTGAGTCCAGAGATCTCAGCTTCCGAATTGCGGCAATGGAAGCCGGGGTCGGATCTTTGTTGCAGATGACGTGGGGAATATTGTTGATAGCTGATTCCATTTTTTCGATGTAATCAGATCTATCCAGCACAATAATCTGTGAGCTCTTGTCTGCTGCAATAATTGAAATGTTAGGATTTTTTATGAGGGCACTTAGTTGTTCCTGTTCATCAATAGCATTTTGTTGAGTGGTTTGATTATGTCCAAGCTTAGAATCAAAGGATTTAATGGCACTCGCCATTCTACAGCGAGAAGTCTCTCGAAAAGGTTCCGGCAGATATTTAAAAATTGATTCAATTTGCGGAATTAATGTAAAGATATTGAGACGTGAAGCTGGATAGGCAAATTTTGGGCCGTGGGTAAGAGCTCTAAATTGAGTGGAATTCAAGTTGAGATTGCTGAGATTCAAAAAAGGTAAGGATGATTGGTTAGTTTAGGTGTTCGAACACCCCTCACCAGGACCTAGAGTCCCAGAACTCTTCGGCAAACTAAAACTGCACAAAGATGGCTATCCCCTCCGACCCCTAGTTTTAGGCTATGCCTCACCTACCAGACCTCTCGAACAGGCTTTAGCTTCCTTTCTTTCTCAATTTACCACCACCTCCAATTATTCAATTACCAGTTCCCACCAAGCCTTAACTCGAATTCGTTCCATTTCTCCCATCACCACCCCATTTATTATGCTATCTATGGATGTTATTTCCTTATACCCAAATATTTCTGTTCCAACCGTAAATAACCTCATAGTCGATAAAATGCAGGCAGCTTTATACTCCGATTCTGAAATACAAGCTATTCTATGTGTTTTTCGTCTTGTCTATAATAGATCATTCTTCCGTTTTAATGAGACCATTTACCGTCAAACCGATGGAGCCCCCCATGGCATCACCACTCTCCCCAATTCTTGCAGAAATACTAATGCAGCACCTTGAAAACGATGTTCTTTCAAACTTCTACACCAAACCATTATTATACATTCGTTACGTTGATGATATCTTATTATTTTGGTCTTCATCTATTATTGATCTGAATACTTTCATTGATACTATGTCGTCTAAATATCCTTCTATAAATTTTACCATTGAACATGAATCTGATCTAACATTACCTTCCCTCGATATTTCGATTAGACGTTAAGCTAATAACCACAATATTATTGCTTCAGTATATCGAAAACCTACTGCTTCATTCTCTATGATCCCTGAAGCATCTTCTCACCCCATATCTCAAAACCTTTCCTCACTTCGTTTTATGTTAAATCGTGCAAAAACACACTCTTCAACCATCAAGCTATTCAATGCAGAAATCGGAAAAATCAGGGACCTTACTACAGCCATTGGATATACACCACATACTGTCAATAGGATCCTACAAAAAATTCAAGAACGTACCACCTGCTCCTTAATTAACATTAATAAACGTGACATTCGCTACGTGGGATCTGTACCTTATATCCCGATTGTTATAAACAATCTGAAAAATATTTGTAAACCTTTTGATCTTAATTTTGGAATAAAAACACGCAATATTTACTCCATCATCAAAAAAGACAGAGATCCCGTACAGCTATCAGACCAACATGGAATCTATGCAATACCTCTCAAAGCTATCGAACCTTGAACGAAGAACTTACTCTATATCGGTTCAACAACTCGTAATCTGAGTACTCGCCTTAAAGAACACAAATGTAATATAAAAACTTGTTCTTCCAATACAGCAATGTAACGTTTACTCCTTAACGAACCTTTTCAACCATTGTGAGAAAAACCAAAATTCTCAACACTCCGAAATCTAAGCATCTAACCCTACTTACTGAGAGTCTGCAGATTTCCGCTCATCACCACCAATGCTGTAACGACGATTACCTAAGTTTCATTCATAATCCCTGGAGATTTCTGCTACAGATAGCAGCTTCTAAAAACATTTTTATAAACTTTTAATAATAACACTCTCACCTGTTAGAACTGTTAGAAATTTTTATGTCTCTGTAGTGCGCATGCCTTCATTACATCCTACGTCATTTGTGTGTCTCATCCCACTGTGTATATATCCTGCTGATCTAACCATCAGACTTACACCTGAGGATGGATCCGTTGCGGATCTGAAAGATTCTAGTGTGCCTTTTATGTGAATGCTTTTATGACTAATGTGTTTTTACATTAAAGATTTTTAAACTATTTTATCGTGCATAGACGGCAATGTACTTATATTAATTTTTCAATGCAGATTCTGCTGCTGCCATCTAGCGTTGTTAAGTAAATCTCCAGTTGTTCAGGTAGACACAGTGGAAGAAATATTCTTCTCAAAATACGTGGCAAATACGTCATGATAATTAACACAGCAATCAGACATTGCTGAATTGACTGCAATTATTGTTTCCACTCTGTATACCTGAACAACTGGAGATTTACTTAACAACGCTAGATGGCAGCAGCAGAATCTGCATTAATTAAGAATGCGGTCGGAGGATATTCCGATGCTCTTAACACTCAGATACTTGCGAATTCGCCGTCTTGGGGGGGGGGGGGGGGCGAGCAACGGATATCATGCTCAAACGGTAATCGGAAGATGCGGGTTCGATTCCTGCTCCACGGCGATGAAATTTTGAGGTTTTCTGATGAGATCGAATTCACGTGTGGAACAGTAATTACAGTCAATTCAGCGATGTCTGATTCCTGTGTTAATTATCATGACGTCTTTGCCACGTATTTTGAGAAGAATATTTCTTCCACTCTGTATACAAACAGAAGTCATACACACAATAATATCATCATCATTATTGTTAACAATTACATCAATCCATTGCTGAATGAAGTTTCATCACCCAAGTTTCTTCCACAACGGTCTGTTTTAAGCCAGTTTTCGTCTGGGTCTTTTTCTATCTCTTGTTATAAAGTCTAATACTTCAGTTGTCCATCGGTGGTCTGCTCTTTTAGCATTATGTCCAGTCTAGAGGTGGGCTTAACAGTGATTTTTCTGTCACAGTGGCAATGGTGACAGTTCCACGGAGGTGACAACAGTGACAAAATCACTGTTTACGACAGAGGTAACGAAGCAGTAACGGAACGGCGAGTTTCAAACTTTTGTAAGAAAACTTTTGCTTTCAAATATCACACGAAGCAAAGCTTTCATCTACGACCGTGAAATAATTTCACATCTCACTGGTTTTTCTACGCTTGGCTCAAACATTCTATTACACTCATTGTCATAAAAATCCGCACAACAAGAAAAAACCGTGCGATTAACGCGAAAGTCGGCGAATATCTACGAGGAGGGTCGACATGCAAATGATTAAAGTTTCGTGGGATTCCGCATGCCCGCGCGTCCAACACCGGCGCTGCAATTGAAATCCTTGTGACTAATACGGAACCGCGCAGGGAACTCTACATTAGTGCCGAAGTACACGGTAAGAGTCGGGTGAGATCCCTGAGCGATAGACATGCCGAGGAGCCACCGTAGATGTACGTACGGGCAACTGACGGAGTTTGAACGAGGCCGTATCGTCGGAATGAGAAAAGCAGGGTGGCCGGCGCGCCGACTCGGCCACCATTTGAGCCGGTCGGACAGTACGGTGCAATCGTGTTGGGAGCAATGGACACGGGAAAGCACCCAGACACGGCGGACTGGCTGTGGACGACCCAGACACACCACCAGCAGACAGGACCGTGGGATCGTGAGAGCCGCACGCACATATGCAACGACGTCCTTGTCCAATAGCCAGATACACGTGGCGGCTATACAAGGGATTCCTGTGTCCGCCAGAACCATTTTCAAACGCCTTGTAGAGGCGAATCTTCACTCTCGACGGCCCTTACGTTTTCTTCCATTCATACCTGACCATCGTTGGCGTCGATTGCAGTGGTGTCAGCAGTGAGTAACGTGGAATGTTGTGGACTAGCGACGTATGGTGTTCAGTGACAAATCCTGCTTCTGTATGGGAACGGACGACCACCGTGTCAGAGTGTGGAGGACCACAGGTGAGCACTATAATCTCAACCTCACTGTAAAATGGCACACGTCCCGAACTGCAGGCGTAATGGTCTAGGGAGACATTGCGTATGACAGTCGGACTTCCCTCGCAGTGATACAAGGAACGTTGACAGCCCAGCGCTACGAACAGGAGATCCTGAGGCCCCATGTGCTGCCTTTCCTGGCGGGGCGGCCGAGAGCCATTTTCCAACAAGACAACGCCCGTCCGCACAAGGCTCGGACCTTTCAGGAGTGTCTACATCATGCTTTGATGCTTTCGAGGACTGCTAGATCGTCTGATCTCTCGCCATCGAGCACGTGTGGGACCAGATGGGACGCCAGCTTTCTCCATGTCCCAGTGTTCGTGATTTAGAGAATCATTTACAATAAGTTTAGGCCAATCTGTCCCAGGATAACATATGGCGTCTCTTTGACTCCATGCCGGACCGTATCACCGCATGTATCCGAGCACGAGGCGGTCTGACGTGGTACTAACGCTGACCGGAATGTGTAATCTATGTCCGCGGGAAATCGTCCTGCTGCTGTGATATTGTAATCACTTCTGTTCTTGGTATGTACCAACTCACTACTAAAAACTTATTTCAATACGATGCCTCCTTCTTGGTGCGCGGATTTTTATGACAATGAGTGTATGTTGAATGATTAACAGCATAAACACTTTATTATCGTTCACATTCATCCTTAAGGGCTCCGCGTTAAGAGACGAGCACAAAAAACCGGTATCTTCTGAAGAAAACTGGCATCACTAGCGACCTCTGTGATGTTTCAACAGGAACGACATGGTGACATGGTAACCTTGGACCCCAAGAATTGCTCGGACACGGCTAATGGTGATATTCTTATCAGTGACTTTGTAACTGTTACTTTTTGTCACTGGTCATACGGTGATAGCGATTTTTCAGTAACAGTTACGTGATTTCGGACCCATCTCTAGTCCAGCAAATTGCCATTTCAGCAGCGATTTTACTTTGATCAAAATGACTTCCACTCTTGTAAATTTCCTAATCCACGAGTTCCTTTTCTTACTCTGGTCAACAGGCAAAATGTGTCCTTTACTAAACAGTTAAATCTTACTAGTTATAGTGCTGGTCTCTAATTTTCATAATACTCTGCTTAACAATTAAAATGGGAAATGCCCAGAAATTAGGGGTATATTTTACCACGGGATGGTAGCACAAGGCTGTAAGAGTTTTTCTCATGTCAGCGGCTTTCATTTCCTAACCGCATTGTTGTTCGGTTTACGTCACGGCTGTCATCTCCTTAGCTGTTTTGAGTGTATTTCTATAGATTTTCTGCAAGTTTCAGACAAATATGCCACGTGCATGTGTTAACAGTGCTGATAACTTTTGTAATACAAGTGAGGGAGGGATATTTTCCTAATAGAAACGCCCCATAACTCCTTTAATATGGAAGGCTTGCTACTATTACTTTGGGTGCAAGGTTGGTGTCCAAAAAAGAATGGGCGCCACACGTATGTTGTAACAACTGGGCTTCCAATCTCATAAATTGGATAAATGGCAAAGGACACTCTATGCCTTTCGCTGTGACAGTGCGATATGAAGGGAGCCGACAGATCATGCAACATATTGCTACTTTTGTTCGGTATCTGCTCTTAAGCAAGGGTTTCCAAAGAAGAAAAAAGTGGACAGTAGCTTACCCTAACCTACCACCAGCTTATCTTTAATCTATTATTGTTCTACTAAAAATAACCTACCATCAGTTCATCTTTAATCCCATTGTTTGTTCTACTCGGCAAGTTCCTGGATCATACTCTCCAGCTCCTACGGGGTGCTTCTAAAAATGACTGTGTAATCAGAAAAACCAAGATGGATTGAAAAATCTCCATTAATGTGTATCCCCTTGTCTTCCCTGTTGGATGGTTGAAAGACATTCTGCAATGTGGCAGAGGTATTGAAGTGTTTGGGAGATATAATGCCGCTTTGTCTCATTTCTTTTCCAATTTTTATCGGTGCTGTATCCACAAACAACAGAACCTTTTCACTTACATTTTCACAAATTTAATTAATAATATTAACGTATGTATCTTCAATACCGCAAGTTTTTAAAGACATTATAACTGCTGATGGTTTTACGGAAACATGCATATATATACAGGGTGCATAGGAAAGTCCCTTTATCCTGGAATAACTTGCGAACGGAGAGAGGAACACTTAAGCAAGTAAGATAACGGTATAGTAAAGCGACTACGCCCGATCGAATGCAACCAATAGCAGAGCCCCTAGTGGCGAAATGCGGAAGTTAGCCATTGCAAATCGAAAATGAAAAGAGATAGAGCAAAATTTCCAATTACAAAGTTGTAGAGCATCAATTAATTAGTACAAAACAACATTTGTTTTACACGGATAAGATAAATTGTCGCCTGAATAACCTACAATGTCCGAAATGGATGCGCGACGATTCGAATCTGCATATTCACATTTCGCAAATGTAGCCGTATGCAAGAGCAGATTGTGACGTTGTACCGTACCTACGATATAAAAACCGGTAGCAGGTTGTACCCTGATCAGAAGTTTAGGTCTACATACGCTGTGTGAGAATGGCGAGCTTGGATTTCTGGGGTTACGTAAAAAAATCAGGTGTATGCAACAGCGCCTACAAGTCTGCTGGATCTACGTCGTCGTGTTACAGATGTTTGCAATAGTATGCCACCTTCCATGCTGAGGAATGTGCATGCAGAGTTACTTTTTTAGGCTTTCCAACCGTAGGTTGAAGAAGCGTATATGCTCGAGCTTTTTCCGTCCGTCTGTCGGCACGATAACTCACGTAAAAATGGTTCGATTTCGATGAAATTTTAGTATGTGGTAGGGGACCACCTGGACAGTAACCCTATTGAAAATGGGACAAATGGAGTCAAATGTCAGGACATAGGATCGGGATCCATTCCATCGCCCTTATCCCACACTATTAAGGTGGACGTCAAGTAATTTTGCTTTCTATATTTCCAATGGAAAACCTTTTTAACACATTTCCTTCACAATTAGTGTGTTCCCAAGGATAGAAATTTGAACATCGATTAAAATAACTTCATACTATAACTTGGAAGACTTAACATTTTCTAAAACATAAGCATAATTATATTAAAAAACAATAACGTTTCCTTTAGTGGTGTTGAAACCAGAAAAAAGATGGCGCGACTTGTGCTTTGATGACGTCAGTGGACAAATAAATGTTGGATTGCATAATTACGGTTATGGTTTAGAAAATATTAAGTATTATAAAATTGGATTGCATAATTACGGTTATGGTTTAGAAAATATTAAGGTTTAGAAAATATTAAGTATTATGAAATGAAGCTATTTTAATGGATGTTCAAATTTTCATCCTTGCGAACGCATTATTTGTGAAGAAAATGTGTACGAAGTTTTTCCATTGGAAATATTGGAACCAAAATTACTTGAAGTCCACCTTAAAGTAGCAATTCTTGTATGTATGTATGCACATTTTATTTTGAAAACGGCTCAAAGAACTTTGATGAAAGTCGTTAACCTACAGTTTTTTGGTACTAGAAATCGATTTAGCTTGATCTCGACTTTAGGAGAATTCGTTTAGTGCGTTAAATACCCACCCCGAATTATAACGTTTTTATTGGCATGTCGTCGTTCCATTAATGTTACCAATGCTTAGAAATCTTATGACATCACAATCTCGCGTTTGAGAATGTTGGCGCGCGGTCACGCCCTCTGTCTCATTACGTCACGCGTTGTGTGTGGATCCTATTAAAGTTTTATGACGTCACACTCTTGCGGCGAGCAGATGGTCACCATTCCCATCTGCCTCATTACGTCACGCGTTGTGTGCATATGTCCGTCCGCACGATAACTCGCGTAACAATCGTTCGATTTCGATGAAATTTTAGTATCTGGTAGGGGATCACCTGGGAAGGAACCCTATTTAAAGTGAACGAAATGGGGTCAAAGGTCAGTACATAGGAACGGGATCCATTCCATTGCTGTTATGCGCCATAACTAACGTAAAAAGGTTCGATTTCGATGAAATTTTAGTATGTGGTAGAGGACCACCTGGCGACAAACCCTACTAAGAATGGACGAAATGGGGTCAAAGGTCAGGACATCGGAGCGAAATCACTTCCATCGCCATTACTTACGTAAAAAGGCTTCAATTTGGATAAAATGTTAGTATGTTGCAGGGGCCTGCCTGGGGACGAATTCTATTGAAAATGGACAAAATGGGGTCAAAGGTTAGGACACAGGAGCGGGATCTATTCCATAGCCCTTATGCATCATTACTTACGTACAAATGCTTCGATTGTGACAAAACTTTATCATGTTATTTCGGAGGTATACTGAACCGGTTCTGTTGAATATCATCGAAATGGGATCAAAGGTCAGGGCACAGGACTGAGATTTATTCCACAGCCATTATTCTCATAACTTGAGTGATAACTTGAGTAATGATTTCTGGTAAGTTGGAAAGCGTATCATAATCAATGCATTGCATGATTTTACTAACTTGTTTAGTTTTAATGCAATAAAGTTACATAGAAGAATATCTCCACGCTGTATGAGGAAGGATCGTGTACAGTTGTCCCCTTAGGGTGCTGTAAGCTGTCCTGTGACATTGTGTTTTAGTCGAAAGTGCAGGAAATAGATAGTTAGTATATGGGCATACGGAGGGCACAGATAAGGACACACTGGTAGCTGCGACCCTGTGACGTGTGGTACAGATAAGAGTTTTTAAGTTCCAGGCTCACTGCTGAGTATGTCTACGTAGAAATAAAGATTGGTCTGGTAGCTCTGGCCTAGCTTCATCAGGACGAATGGCACGTAAATATTCAAATCGTATGTGACATCATCAACGCTGTTTACAGTCACGGGTTTTAGTTACTTTCTTCCACGTAGAAATGGTGTGGATACGATGTCGTTAACAAGTTGCAATCAAGGGCGGATCCAGAGAGAGGGGGCGCGGAGGCACTCTCGTCAGAACTGAAGAAAAGCTTCGATTCGTTAGGTTTTAATAACAAATTGAATATTTTTTCGTGAAAGAAAGTAATATTTAAAAGTACACTGAAGTGCCAGAAAAACTGCTACAGACGAGCTTGTGCAAAATACATAGCAATGTCACCTATGCGCGTACTCAGTTGCGTCCGCCAGTGCGTATATAAACCGATAGACATCCTTGCCAGCTGTCAGAGCTGTTTTCGGCATGAGAATAACAAGTAATAACGATTTAAGCGATTTTCACGCGGTGTCATAGTTGGCGCTCGTGAGATGGGCGCGGTGTCATAGTTGGCGCTCGTGAAATATTTTGGAGGTAGAAACGAAGTTCGGATTTTCACGGACGACCATTGCAAGGGTGTACCGTGACTACAAAAATTCCGACAAAACCTCCAACCTACGATACCAGTGTGGCCGCAAAAAGACTTGGATGAACGTGACCATCGTCGGTTGTCAAGAATCGTTTCACGCATAGACGTGCAACACTTCCACAGGTATCATCGGAATTCAATGCTGGAGCCTCAACAAGCATCAGCGTCTGGACTGTGCAAAGTACCCTGCACGATATGGGCTTTGGGAGCCGACGCCCAACTCGACTCCCCTTGATGGGTGCACGACACAGAGCTATGCGCCTCGCTTGGGCACGGCAACACCGCCCCTGGACACTTGATGACTGGAAACAAGTAGCGTGGTCTGACGAGTCGCGTTTCGAACTGTATCGGGCAGATGGCAGGATTCGTGTGTGGCGTAAACTTCATGAAACCATGGATCCCGCCTGTAAACAGGGAACTGTACTGGCTGGTGGGGGTCCGTAATGGTATGGGTTGTGTTTATCTGCACTTCACTGGGACCTCTAGTACGTGTACAAACGTCTGTGACCGGCCAACAATATGTGCGCATCCTTTCTGACGAGGTACACCCGTTCATGTCCTGCATTCATGCTGATGGGTTGCGCCTGTTCCAACAGGACAATGCACCTCCACACAAGTGTCGGGACGCCACATTATGGCGGGGTGCTGCCATTCCCAACCAAGTCCCCAGATCTGAACGTGATATAACTCATTTGGGATGCCATGCAACGCGCTATCGAACACAGGAATCCGAGAACTCGGAATACACCCGAGTTGTGGAATGCTCTGCAGGAAGTATGGTGTGCATTGCCTACAGCATATTTCCAGAAGCTAGTGGAGTCCATGCCGCGTCGTATTTCTGCAGTCCTGCGGTCCCGTGTGGGACCTACCAAGTATTAGATTGGTGTACCAGTTTTTCTGGCACTTCAGTGTATATTACCTTTGTTAATTAATTGGAAGAATTCAAAGACATACTAAGAACACTTTTTCATTTTGCGGGAAAATATAAGTAAGGTCGCTTGTTATTCCCGACACTCCCCCCCCCTCCCACTCACGAAAACCCTGGATCTTCTCCTGTTTGCGATGAATTCTGATACATGTGTAAAGCTTCCAGACTATCGAGTTTTGTGGTTGAATTTGGCTTGTCGATTAGTTTCGCTTTTTCAAAGAGAAATTTATGTTCATTTTCGTAACAGTGCTAGCCATCGACGATTTCTTTAGGTCGCTGTTCCGAATATCGGTCTTGTGTTCCTTCAGTCGAAAACGCAAGGCTCTACATGTCTGTCCTGTATATACGAAGCACCACACTCACATGGGATTTGATAAATTCCCCACGAGTTTTTATCTTCAACATAGTCCTTTGATCCAAAAAAGTTCATTTTTTTTTAAGGATTTAAGAAACACTTTAAAATTAAAAGTTTTGAGAATTTTTGAAATCTTGAAAGAAAAGTCACCGGAAAATGAAACAATGGCAAAATACTCTCGTAATGAGCGCATCACAGGTTGTCTGTAATGGAAGGGTTGCATGCTTGCTGTACTGCAGAACATTTAAGGAAATCAAGTTATTTTTCCAAATTGTCTTCATCCGAACATACAGTGGTGGCAAACATTGCGGACACTTTTTGAAATTTTCATGTTTTGCAACTTTGCAGGCTTATAGGAAATATTAATTTGTACCAAATTCAAATGTTTGTATGTCAATTTAAAGAAAATTTAATGCTGAATTCAATACAAAAAAAAACAGAATGCAAATATATGAAGTACAAAAAAAGGCTATGCTTACTTTAGTGTACAATACACAACTGTGATTCAGTTAAGAAGCGGACTGTAAGTGCAAAACCTACTGGACTATCACAGTCCTTATTCTCGGGACCAATCAAATGGTAGTAGCTGCTATATCTTGTGAGAAGTTGAGGAAATTCAGGTTTGCTGTTTGTTCTGTAGAAGAAAGACTGTTAGCGGTGTAAGTGGAGCGCAATTGTAGATTGTGTGAATAGTTTTAGTATTTCTTTAAACTTAACGTGTAGATAATACACTGAAGAGCAATTGAGTTAGAGACAGCTGGCGTTATGCAAATGTGGCGCTGTGGGCGGCCCTGTAAATGGAAACGACATGACGAATGCAGCAATTTGACAAAATAAGGAGTGATGCGACGGGAATCAGTAAGAGTCGGACGCAGTATGGGTAAGACGAAGGATTTAAGCACATTTGATCGTGGGCAAATTGTCGGGGCCCAACGAAGGGGTCACTCCATCTCGGAAGTCGTGCAGGCACTGGAATTTTCACGAGCCACTGTGTCACGGGTGCACCATGAGTACGTTGAAACCGGTAAAACCATCCCTGCAAGGGCCAACTGCCGTGGACAACAGCGTGTGTATGAACGGGGTCATCATCGGCTAGCTCGCATTGTAACAGCGGATAGACGGGCCACAGTGCAAGAAATCACTAGGCAATTTAACGCTGGTGCACGAAAACGTGTAAGCAGCCACACCATCCAGAACCATCTCCTCGCTGTAGGGTATACAGAATCCATCGTCCCACGAGGTTGCCGCTGCTGACGGCCCATCACAGGGTGCAAAGATTAGCATGGGAGCGGGAACATCGCCACTGGACCCTATACATGTGGTAAAATGTTGCCCGGACTGATGAGTCCAGATTTACGTTGGTACATGCGGATGGCAGAATACGAGTACGGCGCAAACCACATGAAGCGATGGATCCTTCTTGCCAGCAGGGTACTCTTCAAGTTGGTAGAGGTGGCATTCTCGCCTGGGGACTGTTTACGTAGACTGAAATGGGACCCCTGGTACGTGTGACATCGTCCCTTACAGGTCAATGTTACCGGGATATCCTGGACGACCATTTGCTCCCGTTTGTGCGTCTTCAACATCCCACTGGGGACCTCATCCTGCAACAAGACAATGCACCATGCCACCGCTCCCGAATTGTATCCGAATAGTTGGATGAACACTCCACCGACGTGACCTCGCTTTCTTGGCCAGCTAGGTCACCTGACCGCAATCTCATCGAGCACATATGGGATGCCATCGAGAGAGATGTTCGAGGCTCTGACCCCCTCCATCAAATCTTCGTGAACTGTGGGAGCTTGTTCAGGGGTCGTGGATCTGTATGGCTTCCCAACGCTTCCGGTGTCTCGTCGAGTCCATGCCGAGACGAATCGTCGCCGTCATCAGGGCGAAAGGTGGTGCTACACGTTACTAGACAGGTATCTCTAATTCAATTGCTCCTCAGTGGTGGTACAGCAACGGCACCTAAGAAAAAAGTTGATTGGTCACCCACAAAAAGGACCAGGATTGTTTTATTACGTGAATCGTGTCATTATTATGCTGAAATTGCAAGGCAAGTAGATGGGTCAGTGACAACATCTGATGCACGAAAGTGCTGTTTACATTATCAGGAAACTGAAAAAACCTACCTGGAAAAGGCCGAAAAAAATGCACAAAAGCTGCTGATGACAGAAAAATAAAAAGACTGTGTCTGAAAGACAAAAATTTCATCTGAGTCTATCAGAGCTGAACTGTGTTCAACTGGCGTTTCTGTCATTTCAATAACGATAAGGAGCAGATTATCAGATATCGAACTAAGAGGTAGGATTCCCAGGAAAAAGCCATATCTGAATCTACAGCAGCGCAAGAAACGACTACAGCAGGGGAAAGAACACATTGGATGGACAGAAAATCAGTGAACGCAAGTTATTTGTAGTGACGAAAGTAAGATATCCTTATTTAGTTGTGATGGCCGAAAATACGTGAGACGTAGAGTAGGAGAAGTGCTACATCCTGACTGCATGGGGGCCAATGTAAAGCACCCAACAAGCGTTATTATTTGGACATGTATGGCAGCAAATTGTGTTGGCCGCCTTCATGTAATCGGCGGCACATTGAACACAAGAAAATACATTATCACCATCTTGGAACCAAAACCTTCCATCAGGGATCTCTTTCCCAAAAATGCTCCATTTCTTTTTCATCAGGATTCAGCTCCCTGCCACACAGCAAAAATATGCAATCAGTTGTTCATAACAAAGTGAATTCCACTGTTGACCTGGCCAGGAAACAGTAGTGACCTGAACCCGATAAAAAAATTGTGGCATCGTTTGAAAAGCGTTGTGCGAATGAGGCATCCATCAAATAAAAGGCAATTAATTGAGGCTATAATTGTTTCCCGGCACCACGTAATACCGAAGGTAGAGCTTGAAACACTTGTTGGCTCAAGAGACTTCGCTGTGATGCGGTTTGAAAGAATAAAGGCTATCTTACTAAATACTGATAGTACATTGAAATCGTAAGTGCATTACAGTATATTCAGCATGATTGCAGTATTCCCTGCATAACGTTTTTTTTTTTTGTACTGCGCTGTTTTTTGTATTGAATTCAGCATTAAATTATCTTTAAATTGACATATAAACATTTGCATTTGGTGCAAAATAACATTTTCTATAAGCCTGCAAAGTTACAAAACACGAAAATTTCAAAAAGTGTCCACAATTTTTGCCACCACTGTATATGTATCGCGCGATATACGTAACTATAAAAGGCACTGAGTTTTTGTTGCCAGTGATGTTTGTATTTTTCATATGAAGGTGATAAAACAGCGAAAGGCTTCCGATAAATTGTAGATACGAGAGATCCATTTGAGTGTGTAACTAGGACGTCAAGGAATGGAAAAATAAAACATTTGTGAGGAACGTTGTATGTCCTTAACATACATAATCATCACAAAGACCGCAGTTTCCGATTTTGTGAAATTTAAACATGTTGCTTACTAAGTTCCTGTGGCCTATGCAAACAGTTGGGGCTTATGATCTGTGAGGAAATTTTACCCCACTGTCTTCACGATGTTAAAAGACGGTAACGGTAAAGCAAGCAGTATTCTTCAAGACGGTAAGGGATCATAAGCAGTCATCATTATTCTACACTGGTGGAAAAAACTTAAGTTACAAACATAAAAGATGATGCAGCAACGTAACGATTTGATAGACTTTAAATCAAATTTAGATGAGACGTACAACAAAAAATATACGCAAGCATGAAAATAGATAGCCAGTAATAAAGCTCACTGAGAGCAGAAGGGCGTTTTTCCGGTGGTTAACAGCGAGTATGATCGACCCTGACACAGGCCCGTAGCTAGACAGAGAAGCTGAGAGGGACAGCAGAAGATTTAGGCCGGGCAAAAGATAAACTGATTTACACTGAGTGATCACAAAATTATGGCCGCTTAACTTATACTTCGTGGGTTCTCCTTTCGTCCTAAGTACAGCACCTATCCGAAGTGGCATCGATTTAATAAGATGCCGGAAGAAGTTGGGAGATATGGCCAGCCAAGATGTGTGTAATACGGCCTTCAGTGAAGATATGGAGGTAATTGGTGTATCCAGACGCCTGAATGCCCTTCCACAAGTGCTCTATGGGATTGATATCGGAGAAGTTTGGTGGCCAGTCGATGTGCTGGAAGTATGAATTGTGTTCCTCAAACTATTCCCGCACACCATTGGATCTGAGGCCGGCGCATTGTCATCTTAGAAGACACCGTCGCCATTCGGGGAAAACGTGCAACGTTGTTGGGTGTAGAGAATCAGCAAGCAATTCATGATAGTGGGAACTAGACATACGTTATTCCACACGCACCAGGGATCAAAGTTCCAGCCAGGTAAACAGGACCCACACCGTAAAACCACCTCTACCGGCCTGCAATGTAGAGACTATGAAGGATGGATCGAGTGCCTCATGTTTGCATTAAATACATACAAGACTATCCACGGAGTGGAGTAAAAACGCGACTCTTCAGATCAGCACACTTTTTTCTAATCATCCCGCAATCAACTTGCCTGATCTTTTCACCAGGCGAGTGTTCTGCACCGATGAACCGTAGTTAGAATAGGATGTCGTGGGGAGTCATCCGCTGTTATAGCCAATACGTGCTACCGTGCGACGCATGGTCATGATAGATAACGTTCTGGATTGACCTCTTCTCTATCGGGTGGTCAACTGTTGGACGGCGATGGGTCTGTTGGCCTGTACCAGTCGTCCGACTCGGCGCTCACCATTCATGTCAGCCTTTTGCTGTCTTGTGCAGTTTTGCCTTCGGATCATTGTTTGACCCTTTTTACGCCAGTTCTGATACACTTTAACTACAGCAGTTTGCGAACAACCCGCCAGTTTAGCCGTTTGGGAAATCGAGGCACCTGCTCTCCGAGTTTCCACAATCTGTCCTTTCTCAAAGTCCGGTAAATCCTTCCGTTTACCCATCACTAGGGATGCGTAATTTTCGTATTTACGAAAATTACGCTTGCTTTACCGTTACCGTCAATGCGAAATTTGCCAATATAAGCGAATAAATGCGAAAATTTGATTTTAACTACTTTTCCGCGACATCTCGATAATTAACATTTTTAAGCGTAAAATAGGACGTAATTACGCGCCGTGCGTGTCCTATTCAGCGGGCTTTACCGGGGAACACCAGGCCATGCCTCTTTCCCTCTCGGCGGGTCAGCCAGCGCCGTTCAGTCGCATTGGCTGGCTGGCCTTGAAAGAATACGAATGAGCACACTTTGTTTTTGCATTTCGCTAGCAGACTACAAACTACAACGCTCGTGATACATTTGATAGACGTATATTAATATGGGCCGCCCTAAGAAGGAATTAGTTGATAAGAGTGTAAGAGTTTGACCACGGGGGATTGTATTTAAGAGATACAAATATTGTGATGTGCAGATGTTTTAATGTTCGTCTAGAAGGGAAGAAAAGGGATACTTTAATGAAGCATACGACCTCTGCTACTCACTTAAAGTAGAACAAGTTAGTAAAATCATGCAATGCATTGATTATGATACGCTTTCCAATATACTAGAAATCATTACTCAAGCTATGAGGAAAATGGCTGTTGAATAAATCTCACCCCTGTGCCCTGACCTTTGATCCATTTCGATGATATTCAACAGAACTGGTTCAGTATATCTCCGAAATAACATGATAAAGTTTTGTCGCAATCGAAGCAATTTTACGGAAGTTATGATGCATAAGCGCTATGGAATAGATCCCGCTCCTGTGTCCTAACCTTTACCCCATTTCGCCCATTTTCAATAGGATTCGTCCCCAGATAGGTCCCTACAACATACCAACATTTCATCCAAATCGAAACATTTTTACGTAAGTTATGACTCATAATGGCGATGGAAGTGATTCCGTTCCTATGTCCTGACCTTTGACCCCGATTTCACCAATTTTCAACAGGGTTTGTCCCCAGGTGCTGTCCTACCACATACTAAAATTTATTCGAAATCGAACCTGTTTTACGTTAGTTATGACGCACAAGAGCAGTGGAATAGATCCCGCTCTTATATCCTGACCTTTGACCCCATTTCGTTTACTTTCAATAGGGTTCCTTCCAAGGAGGTTAGAAGTAAGAGGAGCTGGCAACAGCCCCTCTCCCTGTGCTTCTGATGCGACGCCACTTTTTATCAGCTGACTACGCCAATGCGCCCAACCTAAGAATCTCCTGTATATCTCTATGGGGAAATCGTGATTTTGAACGGGTTTTTCGGACCCTTACTCTACCCATACAGGCATGAAAAAAATGAGGCTGAAGTATTCATTCCCATAATAAAAAATTTCCAGAAAAAACAGGAAAATATGTGTTGGTATTTCTTTAAAAAATTGAACAAAATAATGATTTTTTGAGCGGAAGTGCATAGTGCGCATGGTTACTTACTGCCCATGTGCAAGTAACCATGTTGAAAATATAACCAAAAGCCTAATGTTAAGAAATAAGAAGTCCGAAATATTCCTTCTTTCCATCCTTGGTTTGCATGCGCTAAGCAAAACTGCTTAAGCCACTGGAAGTGACGTCACGTTCCCGAACTCCCGCAGCACAGACTCCCACCACCTCAGAGAGAGGACAGAAACAGCTGATCTGTTTTGGCTTCACTCAAAACGGGTCCCTTCACCTCCTCTTCTTCTAACCTCCTTGGTTCCTTCCCAGGTGTTCCCCTACCACATACTAAAATTTCATCGAAATCAAACGATTTTTACGCGAGTTATCGTGCGGACGAACATACGCACACAACGCGTGACGTAATGAGGCAGATGGGAATCGCGACTATCTGCTAGCAAGGTGTGACGTCATAATACTTTAATAGGATCAACAAACAACGCGTGACGTAATGAGATAGATGGCATGACCGCGCGCCAACATCTAATGGGGCGACGCCATGACACCACACTACAAACTTGGTAATTCGGGGTGGTTATTTAACCAACTAAACAAATTTTCTTAAAGCCGAGATCAAGCTAAATTGATTTCTAGTACCAGAAAACGGTAGGTTAACGACTTTCATCAAAATCCTTAGAGCCGTTTTCAAAATAAAATTTACATACATACAAGAATTGCTCCTTTAAAGTGAACGTCAAGTAATTTTGCTTCCTGTACTTCGAATGGAAAAATTTCTGTACACATTTTCTTCCCAATTAATGCGTTCCCAAGGATGAAAATTTGAACATCGATTAAAATAGCTTCATTTTATAACTTAGAATACTTAATATTTTCTAAAACATAACCATAATTATGCAATCCAACATTTTTTGTCTGCTGACGTCATGAAAATACAGGCCGCGCCATCTTTTTTCTGGACAATTAATGCGTTCGCAAGGATGAAAATTTGAACATTGACTAAAATAGCTTCATTTTATAACTTGGAATAGTATAGTTAATATCTTCTAAAACATAACCATAATTATGCAATCCAACATTTGTTTGTCTACTGACGTCATGAAAATACAGGCCGCGCCATCTTTTTTCTGGACAATTAATGCATTCACAAGGATGAAAATTTGAACATCGATTAAAATAGCTTCATTTTATAACTTGGAATACTTAATATTTTCTAAAACATAACCATAATTATGCAATCCAACATTTGTTTGTCTACTGACGTCATCAAAGTACAGGTCGTGCCATCCTTTTTCTGGTTTCAACACCACCAAAGGAAAAGTTATTGATTTTTAATATAATTATGGTTATGTTTTGGAAAATATTAAGTATTCCAAGTTATAATAAAGTTATTTTAATCGATGTTCAAATTTTCATCCTTGGGAACACATTAATTGTGAAGGAAATGTGTACAAAAGTTTTTCCATTGGAAGTATAGGAAGCAAAATTACTTGACGTCCACCTTAATAATATAGGATAAGAGCGATGGAATGCATCGCAATCCTATGTCCTGACCTTTGACCCCATTTCGTCCACATTCAATAGGGTTCGTCCCCAGGTGGTCCCCTACCACATACTGAAATTTCATCGAAATCGAACCATTTTTGCGCACGTTATGACGCATAAGGGCAATGGAGTGCATCCCGCTCTTATGTCCTGACCTTTGACCCCACTTCACCCATTTTAAATAAGATTCGTCCCCAGGTGGTCCCCTACCACATAATAAACTTTAATTGAAATCGAACCATATTTACGCAAGTTATGACGCATAAAGGCAATGAAAGGATCCCGCTCCTACGTCGTGACCTTTGACCCCATTTGTCCCATTTTCAATAGGGTTCGTCCCCAGGTGGTCCCCTACCACATACTAAAATTTCATCGAAATCGAACCATTTTTACGCCAGTTATCGTGCGGACGGACGGACAAAGTTGGAGCATATACGCTTCTTCAACCTACGGTTGGAAAGCGTAAAAAACGTAGCTCAGCCAGGCCCATCTGGAGCTAAACGGCAGACTACAATCATCGGTGGTTTTCAAGGGCAAAAACGTGCCAAAAAAGAAAAAAGGATTTTTCAGAGGACAGGGTAAGAATGTGTTTAAAACCAATATTCCCATGCATAAACTAGATCACCCAGCTGTTTTCGATTATTTCGCAAAATATGTGCCTGGTTCAGGTAACCTTCCTTCTGGAGATACTTTGAGACGTAAATACCTACCACTTTGCGGAATTTCTGAGAAAGAGGCAATAAAAGTACAGCTGAAAAATAAACCAGCAGTTGTAGTGGCCGATGAAACATCCGATAAACAAGGGAAGTGTGTTTTTTCAGTCCTATTGAAAACTATTAATTCAGAACCATAACAGTCATGTTTCCTGACAGGTGTATATTTTTTAAACGTTGCTAATTCTTCCACTTGCTCTTAAGCAATAATTGACACCTTGAAAGAATACGAAATTGAATACTCTCAAGTAAAGGGATTAGTATCAGACTCTGCACGTTACATGACTGCGTGCTTCAACTTATTAAAAATACTTCTTGGAGATCATATTTTGCACTACCAATGTTGGGAGCATAAGGCGAATCTTGTGAATGACGTATTTATAAAAAAGTTCAAAGAATGGAATCCCATTGTGGACAAGACGAAGACAGCTTTTTTGCACTCTAGAAAAATGAAAAGTGCATATTTAAGCTACCTGAAAGAAAAGGCACTTCAACTGCCAGCAAAACTCTACCCCATCCCGGTTGCAACCAGGTGGAATTCTTGGTTCAAAGCTGTCATTTTTATTTGAGCGAATATATGGAGCACATTGTTGCTTTTCTCAATGAATATGAGGACGATAGCTCGAGTACCAGTTTCATAAAAGAAAGTTTTGAAAATGAAATTCTAGCTCGTAAAATACGCGTTTAATTGACTTTCGTTTCTAAATTTTGTCCGAAAATTATGAAATTAATTGACAATTTAGAAGGATCAAACTATCCGTTCGCACGCTTTTTGTGGAATAAATTAGTATATTTACAGTCTTCTCTTGAGCGCCAAAGTCAAGGGTGTTTTAGCGAAGACAGAAAGCATTTTGACAAAAGAGAATGATGAAACTGATCAGGAGCACAATATTATGCTGAAGACAGCAGGTGATAAGAGTTTAAATAAATTGACTCTCCACATGACATTCAACGCAACAAATGAAGCCTACCAGCATATTGACAGACTATTTTGTCCATATCTAGCCGCGACCACACCAACATCATCTTTGAACACAAATTTATTATTGGAATGCTTCTCTAAAATACCATTTTTAAAGACATACCATGGGATGAGCTCATCGATAGACACAATCATTTTCACAGACAGCTACTTACGGTGGTCAACCAAGAGACTCCTGTTGATGTCATACAGATTTTAGAATTTTAAAAGCAACAAAATGCTGCTACCTAAGCTATGCAAAGGCAGCTATTCAAATCCTCCATAGTCCGTTTAACAGCGTGGATGCTGATATTTCAGTATGTACAACATCGTTATTGCTGACAGAAGACAAAGGAAGAGAATATAGAAGCTATTTATTACAATGTTAGCTTTTAACAAAGTATTTTGGTACTTAGCCTACCAGAAAGTAAACTTTGAAAAACAGTAAACAAAGTAAAGTAAACTTTGAAAAACAATTTTTTTGTGTCTTCAGTTTTTGCGAATAAACGTGAAATTTTTTATTAATTTTTTTTTTATTGCGAAATTCCGGTTTTTTCTGGGGTTTTATTTTATTTTTATTTTTTGAGAAATTTACGTATCCCTGCCCGTCACGCTCCGAATTTTACTACCTACTGCTCCACTCACACCATATATATATATGCTGCCTCGGACGACTAATTGTGCTCTCTCGGAAATCACGTGGTCGCATTCACTTTTGATAGGGGTGGTCACAATTCAGTGATCACTAGGTGTATAATATACATATATGTGTGCATATTTTTTTACTTTTTAGTCATAATATTTTAAAAGTTGGCGACACTGAATGCGCCTGGTGGACGTGGTGATCAGTTGGACCCGCAGATAGTTTGGCTCTCATACGTTAAATTGGTGTTACATGGCTAGTTTTCTTGCCCTGTGGGGGGTTTGCCTGTCTCGATCCCAGCTCCGAAACAGTTCACTTTTAAAGATTTCTGACCGCAATGCGAACCTTTCATGACTTTCCCGGTGATGCAGTGGTGTAAACACAGACTTGTGACCATTCGTCCGTGAAAGGTCCGGGTTCGAATCCCGATGAGGCATGGATGCTGTGTTTGTCTTACAGCACTGGTTCTCTCCCTTCCCTGGAACTAATGAACCTAATTTTTTTATTTTTTTTTATTGAAGGTTTAACGACCACCGTGAGCAACTCAGTGGGCTATAAGCAGTCCCCAGTCCCTAATTTAGGGTCACTGGTTCCAGGGAAGGGAGAGAGCCAGTGCCGTAAGACAAACACAACATCCATGAATCACGAGGATTCGAACCCGGACCCCTTCGGACGAATGATCAGAGGCCATCGCTTAGACCACTGCGCCACCGGGTCGGAGACCCTAAATTAGGAAGGGGCGACTGCTTATATCCTATTCAGTTACTCACGGTGGTCGTTAAACCCCCAATCCCCCCAAGGTATATAGATTAGAGAGAGGTAAGCCCGTCCGCAAGTCAACTGGTATTGGCTGACCTCCACGGCGCACCCATGACGTCAACGGTGCGCTGGCTCGGAGCAGGACTGGTCCGACTGACCTGAGAGAAGTTTCTGTAAAAACGTATTCACAGCACCACACAGTTTACCACCAAGGTAATAGATTAGTTTACCACTACCACCAGTGTTTACTCCTAAAAATTTACATTTCTTCTGAGTGATTAAAGCAAATTGCATAAATGAAATAAAAAGGAAATGTAGTGAATAAAAATAAAAATATGAAATAAATTGGGGATGTAGTAAATAACGCCCAGAAGAAATCGCGACTCGTTCGCAAAAAAAAAAAAAAAAAAAAACAGTTTCATTCTGTTGATAGCTAGCCAAAGTTTTTGAGTTGATGTCATGTCTATTTAGTAAATAATCAAATGGCGGCAACAACTACTCATCGCTTTTTTTAGTTAATGCTTATTTTTACTTAATTAACTTTTGGACACTAACACTAGTGTAATGAAAGTAAAATTGTAATGAAAATAAAACTTGTTTAAAGTTTCCGAAAAGTTTGATTAGTAAACAATATAGATGGAAGCGTACCTTGAATAAGAATTCTTGTTTTTCCTCATGTACTTTGCTTCTCATCCACTGTGTGTGCACTTTTCATCCACTGTGTGTGCACTTTTCATCCACTGTGTGTGCACTTTTCATCCACTGTTTGGCCTTTTTCTTTGTTTTATTTGCCACTTGCGTTTTTAAGGTCTGATTTAAGAACTTCACTCGGATGAAAATCCGAAGCCTTGAATACAACTTTAAAGCTTTCTCGTCAACATGTCAACATGAGGACACAATTTTTTTAATTTTTCGAATAAGCATTTAACTATTCCGTTTTGTTTTTTTAATTTGACTCCGTGAATTCTCGTAAAGTGCTCCTCAAAACGTTTGATTAGTTCAAACCACTGATTAGATGGCTCTGTAAGTCCTCCTCTGTTCACTGCTTGTAACCATGACGATATATCTTTCTCTTCAGTTGCTTCTTTAGCCAATAAGGGTAATTTAACGCGAAAGGATATGTATCCTGCTATGTATTTCAATGCATCTTCCTCTTTTTTGCCCAGTGCCACATCCTGAATGCATTCGTTACTTGTTTGACCATTCATATTTACAAATCCCAAGTCAGTAGTTTCGGAAAATTCTGTGGCGACGTTTTGTTTCAAGTCAGGTTGCAAACCTTTTAAACAAAGAGTTGTCATGAAAGTTTCGTCGCTCTTTTTTACGTTTGAGGGTGGAGAAGGCCCAATGAGTTTGCCACTCAGTAGCAAAAGGGGCAATCTATACTTAAATTCACTGGGCAAAGGATGATCATATGCATGTCCCATAACTCTGATTTGTGAAAATAAATTCTCCAAGCAATCTTGGTTTAATCTAGTGGTGAGGAGGAAACGAATGCCTACACCACTTTCAGTTATATGCTCATAAAGACTGATTAAAAATGTTACAATAAAACCTTGCTCAAATGGCAAAAGATGTTTTTTTTCGCACACTCGCATTTGCCTTATCGAATCTTTCATGCTTTCCAGAATGTTTTTCTGTTCCTGTATATTAGTACCATAAGGTCACCTTAGACGAACACCGTCCGACGAACAACGAGAATTTAGTAAGTCAAATGAGTCATTCACAAGTTGAACGAAGTTTTCTACTTCTGTTTCATTCGGGAAAATGTACCTAATCGCTGAGGCAATGTGAAGCGAAAAAAGTTGGGCGGCAAGTGAAACGTTCATTCGTTCAGCACCTCTAACATTGACATGAGTAATACTGAATTTAGGGCACAGTTTCAGTTCTCCCTTTTCTTTCTCAAGGAGAGTTTGGAAAATATTTTTATTGATGACAGTTCCCGTTTTAAGCTTTATCCCACTGTCGAGTAAATGGTTTCTTAACAGCTTTAGAAGATGAGGCACATCAGCAAATACAAATATAGGCCTTGCATTATCCACTGGGTTCGGAAAAGAAGTTTTGTATAAGTTGATGCCAAGTGTTTTCCACAGTGACTGGTTACCGCCACCCAAATCCGATGTCATGGCTACAATCTGGAATCCAATTTTTTCGATTTCTGTAATGATGTGAAATAAGATATTTTTCGTCATTCTGCAATCAAAATCATAAAAAACAGGTTGTTTCCATGAATACGTCAAGCCCCTTATCATGGCAACTTGAACAGATTTATGAGGACCCATGACCGTATCTTCAGCGTGATCGTACACCATCTTTCCATCAATACTCATTTCATCTATTAATAAAACGCAAAATCTTTCAAATTGAGTTAGATTTTCGGCATTCTCAGCCATTATTTGGAGGACCTCCCAGAGGAATCCTGGAGCAAACTTAACGTGAGACACCCATTTTTTTAAAGTACTTATTCCAGGCAACGGAATATGCATTTGGCTCCGAATGAAAGAATATGAACGCTTTGATAAGCCGCGCAGAGTCAGAGCCCTATCTATATCTTCTGGTGCCCAGTTAGTTCTTTTTCTCGTTAAAAGTGCTCGCACTTGGGTTTCAGAAAACTCCCAGTAACAGGGCATTTACTTCATTTGAAATCTTTTTCTTTTCTTCTGCTGTGTTATTTTTCTTGGGTTTTATCTTTTGTAATTTGGAAATTCTAGAAGACATCGTACGAATCTTCAGATATAAATGTTGTGCCCTATTTTGCCAAAATAAACACTGTTTCCTTAAAATGCCATTGGATTAAGTGAGGTCATTCACTCGGGCATTCAGTTCAGCAATTTCCTGGTTTTTCATTTCAATATCCTCTATTGATAAAAATGGCAGATGATTACTATTATCTACTTCAGGACGCACATCTTCTGTAGGTGAACATAACTTTAGTCTTTTTGGAGGAATATTCTCAGTAACTTCTACCACATAACGTTTTAGTTCCCTGTTGTGAAGCCTCTTCATTCGTTTCTTGTATTCGGGTACAAGCGGTGAAGTCGTTTTGCAAATACATACATGAGGTACAACACCTTTCTTCAATTGTTTCGTAATATTACCTCCCAATAACTCACTTTTCAGATCTCTTATAAAGTCTTCATCCGCGAAATGCGATGAACATATTCTTGCATTTTCAACATTGAAAACGTCTTCACGACGACACACGTTCAACCACGCCTTTCTTTGAAGCACATCTTTCGGAAAACGATGATAGGTAACACCCGAAGCAGTTTTTTCGTGGTTTTTACAACTTGCAACGGCGCAGATTGGCATGGCTTTTAGAAAACGTTTATTTTGTTATCCAAGCAAACACGTACTTGCACTATACGTAAGATACAATGTAATTACATATATTTTAACTACACGTTAAGATAACTATTTACAAAGATGTACAAAGAAAATTTAAGCAAAACCACATGCAATATGTGTGCGTTAGCAAATAATCAACACGGTAACAAGCCAACGAGCACCGAGTGTGACTAAACACAATGAAACACGAACGGCGATCTTTTGCTCCCAGCGTACCGTTGACGTCACAACAACAGCGCTCCCTCACCACAAGCACAGAATATCTAACGAGAAGAAGTTAAGGCTCAGCGAGACGTAACTAGCGCAGCCGTATCTTTAGGGAAAACATGCAGTGCACAGAAGCCAACATACAGGCTGATGCCGGAGCAGACTGAGTTGGACTGAGCATGCGCGTTTGTGTTTGTTGACTTTCTTCAATTCTCTCTTCTAGCTCTGCGATATATGCTATAGTCGTTTCAGTGATCTGCAATTGTTCAAGTGGACTTACAATTTTATTTTGGTAGTCTGTATCAAGCAAGACATGTCTTTGATGGAAGAAAATGATAAATCTACTAGGTGAGTAATTACGGGTTTTTTTCCCATTCCTTTTTAAGTGTTATTAAAGGAAACATTTTGAGCCTTACATTGTTCAATTGTATGCATGTTGACATGGAGGTTAATCATTTTTCCCGCCTTTACGTAGAATCATTCTCAGTATTATGTTTTCTTAGGATTCACAGCCATTAAGTAAAGAATATAACTAAGGTTACATACCTAACGTGTACGTTTTGTGGAAACCCATTCATGTGCTTCTGAGAATTCCACGAAAACAATTTTTAATACTTCAGGGGTAACACGAACAAAACCCATTGAAATTCAAAAATGGCCTCAGCACATTTGACATTTAAGGTATATTGTTAATATGAAATTCGTGGCAAGCAACCGGGTATTACTATAAAGTAGTTATCTGTAGGTATTTCTGTGCAAATTGCACATGTGTGTGATTTCCCCTGATCATGTGGCCTTGCTGATGCACCTGCAATGCAAAATAATATTTATAATGGTTCCATATAAACCAAACACCCCTAAAATAGGGTTAAATAAAAATTAGGTATAGTATATTTTAGTTAATACTAAAAATTGGAAATTTGTGTCAGCTGTTTAATGAAATAGAACTTCCTCTTCATACCTCCCAAATCAAGCAGGGCATTTTTTTTTTTTTTTTTTTACTTTAAGGTACTTTTCTACAATCGCCATGTTGGTGTTGTGGTGGAAACTAAGCAAAGTGTAAAAATGTATATGCCGCCCCGGTGGCGCAGTGGTCTAGGCGATGGCCTCTGATCATTCGTCCGAACGGGGTCCGGGTTCGAATTCCGTTGAGGCATGGATGTTGTTTTTGTCTTACGGGCACTGGCTCTATCCCTTCCCTGGAACCAGTGACCCTAAATTAGGGACGGGCGACTGCTTATAGCCCATTGAGTTGCTCACGGCGGTCGTTAAACCTTCAATAAAAAAAAGAATATATTTAATATGTACACAGCTTATTAAATTTTTTCTTGTTTGTGGTTTTGTTTGTTGCTGTACACACTTGCACCTGGTAGTACTTAAAGTATTTGTGTTACATGTGTAACTTATGTGTTACACAATATTTATTTTACCTGTGTATTAGTTCTGTGGCCAATATAGATCAATAGCAGGACAAAATGGTTATACAATATGTATTTTCCCAGGTTCCCAAATCCTTAGACCAAAGCCACAGTCAGAGCTGTGACATGCTATGTTCCGAAATTATGAGTGCCAAATAAATTTTTCAGTAGTTTTATTTATTTGCAAACACAACATTCAGGGCGGGCAGTTGAAAAAAACGAAAAACAAATACAAAGTTAACTCTGGTTTGATGACCTTTTTGGCCTTCCTGAGCATAAGAGTAACACAATTTAGGAAAATTCAATTTCTGGACTTAACATTAGTTGACATAATTTCATACCCATTCAGTAATAATAATATAGCAAACACCTCTTTCACAAGGTAATAAGATATTGGGATTTCATATGTAACTTTTTGTTATGCTCACTCCACAGTCAGAGGTGCAACACTATCCCACACAATTATTTCTTTTAAGACTCCCTCACGCAATATTTCAGCTGTTAGAAGGGAGTTATCTGAACGTATGAGTCAGAAGGGCAACACTATTCCACACAACAGCCTCTGATCATTCGTACGAAAGGGTCCGGGTTTGAATCCCGGTGAGGCATGGATGTTGTGTTTGTCTTACGGCACTGGCTATCTCTCTTCCCTGGAACCAGTTACCCTAAATTACAGAGAGGCAACTGCTTGCTCGCCGTGGTCGTTACACCTGCAATCAAAGAAAGAAAAATATCACACACAACTATTCTTTTAGTTTTAGACTTCCGCAATATTTCAACTGAACACAGAGTCATCTGAGCATATTAGAGAGTACTACAGACATGCTATGTTTATAATTATAGCTTGAAAGATGAGAGAGATATTCCTTGTCAGTTTACAAAATAAAATTCTTAAACTGCCTTATGGCAGCAAAAAAGGAGAAAACTATGTAAGGTAAATTTGCCAGGAAATCGTAACCTGCCATAGAGATTTGTATCCATGGTTCCCATACGACTTATGTTGAATACATACTATGTACAGTAAGCACCTGAAATTTTTTTTTTCTCCAGTACCCACCTTCAGACAAAGTTACTACTGCATCCTGAAAACCGGTTCTCTGGCCTACCTCTCTCTCTACATAACTTGCAATCCCCCAGTCAAAAAAAAAAAAAAAAAGAACCTTTCATGACCAAAAATAATACCTTTGTATGATTGCCATGCACAATGGTGCTCAAAATTAAAGGGTAATTTATAAATTCGTACATAACTCGAAGTATTTATGAGAAAATGCAATGAAATTTAGTAAATAGGTTGAACCAGCTTATAATGAGCCCGTAATTACCGAGATCCCGGATTTAGCGAGAAAAACAGAAACTTTTGTTTGATATAATATTAATTCAAAGCTGATTTTATCATTGAAATTCCAGGATTTAACGAAGCAGAGAAAAACTAAGGTGATCACTTTTAACTAGCAAATTACCAAAATTAAAAGAAATTCCATATTTAGCGAAACAAAGAATCCTGATTATTCCATATTTAACGAAGCAACTGCCTCCAGAATCCTGACAGGAAAATTCAATATTTTGTGGAGCATCCAATGCTCTGGTAACTTTCGTCTGGGGCGGACATATTTCCATTCTGACAGTCGCTCTTCACTGCTGGAGAACATCCATACAATGTCTTCGTGGCAAAATCAGCTCGGCGTGGCACTGAAGTGAATAACATCCATGCAATGTCTTCGCGGCAAAATCAGTTCGACGTGTCACTGAAGTGAAAGTAAAAGTAGCCCTAGAACAGCAACAAGATGCGTATGGACTCACGTGTGTTTTTAACGCAATTCTAATTTGCACATTCCGGCTTAATAGTGGCAAAGGTAAATGCGGGACAGTCTTCCGCGTAGATAAATTTGCATGTTTGCCAATTTTCATGTCTTCATTCACATATATTGGCAGATATATACGTTTATATATATAAAAAAAGGTTACATTGAGGATCTCAGGAACTACAGACCTATCAGCCTCCTATCAGTGGTTTATAAAATCTTCACTAAAGTTCTTTCACACCGCTTGAAGGTAACACTGGACATGGCTCAACCGAGAGAACAAGCTGGATTCAGGAGTGGCTACAGCACAATAGATCATATCCACGTACTGAGAGAACTAATTGAAAGAGCGAGGGAATATGAACTTCCATTGTGCATGGCTTTTATCGATTATGAAAAAGCCTTTGATTCGGTGAAACCATCAGCAGTTACAATGACTCTGAAATCCTGCGGTATTGAAGATGCATACATTAATATTATTAATAACATCTATGAAAATGCAAGTGCAAAGATTCATGGCTGTTTGAAAATACAACACACATACAAATTGGAAAGGGAGTGAGACAAGGGGACACCATATCTCCGAAGCTCTTTAATGCCACATTGGAAAATGTCTTTCAATCACTGAACTGGGAAAACAAAGGGATCAAAATTAATAGAGATTATCTAACCCACCTTCGTTTTGCTGATGACGTAGTCATTTTTGCAACTACCCCACCAGAGCTGCAGAGTATGATCCAGGAACTTGCTGACAAGAGTAAAGAAGAGGGATTAAAAATGAACTTTCAGAAGACAAAAGTGATGTTCAATGCTTTTACAAGAAATGAAGATTTATCGATTGATGGAGAATAGCTGGAGATAACAGACACGTACGTTTATCTTGGACAGCAGATATCAAGTGAGGGTCACATTGATGAAGAAATTAATCGGCGTACAAAACTTGCCTGGAGAGCTTTTGGAAGAAACAGCATAATTTTCAAGAGCAATATGCCATTATGTCTTAAAAGAAAAGTGTTTGATCAATGCATCCTTCCAGTGCTTACGTATGGTGCAGAGACGTGGACCTTAACTAAAAGAGACATACAAAGGCTGCAGACAACTCAAAGTAGCATGGAGAGGTGCATGCTTGGTGTAACCAGGAGAGATAAGAAGAGGAACTCGTAGATCAGAAAAATGACGAGAGTGGAAGACATCATGATCAGAGTTAAATACCTGAAATGGCAATGGGTTGGACATACTGCCAGAAGGACAGACCATCGATAGACAGCCGAAATTTTAGATTGGATTCCAAGGGACAGGAAAAGACCCAGAAGAAGACCACATGGGAGATGGGTAGATGAAATTCGAAAATATGCGGTAGTGACATGGAGGAGACTGGCACAAGACAGACCGTTGTGGAGGAAACTTGGGGAGACCTTCGTCCAGCAGTGGATTGAAAATGGTTGACAATGATGATATACGTTTAATCTGTAGTTACGTAATCGATATGTTTCTGTGGTTTACCTATTCATTTTGAGCCCTTTAATTTTCACTCGTTCTCCCTAAATTTCTGTGATGCTATCTGGAAAACAGGTGATACTCTTCCTGGATCCGTTCTGCGAATAGAATAGCTCTTGTCGCTATTAAAAGGCGTCGTGTACTTCGATAAACACAAATCTTATGCGCGTTCGAATTCTCAAACTTCAGTTGCTTGGAAGTTCATTGACCAGAGAATGAAAATGTTAATATGCACGGAAGGTATGGAAAGATACGGGTTTGATAGCCACATCAGGGCAAAGACTCTTACAAGATCCTTTCAGGGTGTTTCCATAGGGTCAATGTGCAAAAATATCCACGAAATGACCACCTGTACTCAATGACATTGAAATCGTACTACACATAAAAAGTGCTCTTAGTTTTTTACAAATCAGTAGGTACGTATTTTATTTTTTAATAAATCAAGCGGTGAAAATTGGCGTTATGGGACACGATGTGTTATTTCCCCGACTAAACTCTTCACGAGTTTACGTCCCCCAAAAACCCTGAGCAATGCCACTGGAAAAAGTCTGGTAGGAATTTGATTTCGTACGAAGCGGTATGGAAATAAGGAGGTCATCTCTAGATTAAGGCGTTTGAGAGATTACACCAATCTGCTTCACTGAATTCGATGATTTGTCCTTTTTCAAACGTGTGTATAACAAAACATTTCGATCCGATCGCACGACGATCATGCCAGAGCAGTAACGCGAAGCCTTTCTTTGTTGTCACCTGGATCGGAAGGAAAACATAGGAAGATCAACTAATTTTGCGAGAGGAAGGACGACTCTAGCTTCTATCGATGAAGCAGTTATACACTGCCGGACAATTGCTAAGGACGGATGTCAATAGCAACGATAGCAACCACAAAATGGAAGGCAGGAAAATGTGGAAATTAGCATAAGTGCGGGATACAGTAAGACGTGTTGTGCGTATGCAAATTTTTGATTGCCGAACTTGTTCGTGACGTCATAGCGCTGATAAGAGATATAAAGGATTTGACGCGTATTGACCGTTGTTGTTCAAACGCAAAGTTAAAAGGGAAAGAATCAATTGACGAACTTGCAATTTTCTGTACGTCTTCCCATCATCACCTAGGTGAATTTACGCGTGGCCGTATTATTGGCAAGATTGAAGAAGGGCGAAAAATAACAGATGCTGCCGGGGAGTTCGACGTCAGCCACAGTGTTGTTTCAAGGCTTTGGAAATCATTTCAAACAAATGGGGAGTGTAGCAAACGTCACGGGAGAGGTCGTGTTCGCAGTACGACACCTGCAGAAGATCGGTACATAGTGCTATCAACAAAAAGACACCGGCGCAGCACAGCTAGTGAGGTATCAAATCAGTTTATGGCTGCTACTGGCAAGCGGATCTCCCGAAAAACTGTCGCCAGACGTTTGCATGAAGGAGGACTATACGCCCGCCGTCCTGTTGTGTGCATCCCATTGTCCAGACGTCACCGTACCGCCCGTTTGCAATGGTGCCATCAACATCGCAATTAGACTGATAACGACTGGTCTGCTGTCCTCTTCTCAGATGAGAGTAGATACAGTCTGTCGTCTGATTGCCGACGACAGCTGATCTGGCGTGATAGTGGTACTGCATATTGCCCAGCAAACATACAGGAAAGGGACCGATATCCGACATGTAGTTTCATGGTATATGCTGGGATCATGATCAATGGCCGTACGTCCATGTATGTGCTTCCAACTGGGACTATGTCTGGCCAACGATACATTAATGATGTTCTGCTACCTCATGTTCGCATGTTCCGTGGTGCTGTCGGTGATAGATTCATTTTCATGGACGACAACGCAACATGTCATCGAACAATCGCTGTCCAGAAGTGTCTTGAGAGCGAGGATATTCAACGCCTCGTATGGCCAGCACGTTCACCAGATCTGAATCCCATTGAAAATGTGTAGGATGCTTTGGGGAGGAGTCGTGCTGGTCGCCAATGCCCTCCAATAAACAAGGACACCCTCATCCGTGCACTGACAGATGAATGGGATAAATTACCCCAACAGCTGCTTGATAATGTTGTGCAAAGCATGACACGACGTGTGGAATCTTGCATCGCCCTCCATGGTGGCCATATCCCGTATTGACATCTTACGCCGGAATGCCTGCGGACGGTAATTGCATTTTTTTCACGTTTACGTATTCTGCACAAAATGGCCTGTTTGTCCCTTGAACACGTTCCAAAGCCTTCTGGATTTCAGAGCACAATAAATTGTCTTTCTTGTAATGTCCTGGCATTCTGACATTATTTTATTTCACTTGGCATCCAACCACACTTACTTTTTTATGCGCTATATAGCCGTTTATGATCCGTCCTTAGCAATTGTCCAGCAGTGTATTAGCCATGCTTTGCCCCCAGTAAACTGTCCCCAGCAATTTTCAATGAACGATGCCCGATGGTCAATAAATTTTCAAATTTATTGACCATCGGGTATCGTTCATTGCATCTGAAGGGGCCACCCCGGGGACTGTGTTATCTGAAGCACTGCCTCAAGATCATTCGTTCGTGTTGGGTACAGGGTCGAACCCCGAATGATACATAGGTGGTGTGTTTGTGTCATTCTGCTGTCTCTCCCTACACTAGAACAAGTATCCCAAAATTTGAGACTGGGACTGCTCTTAGACCTCAGATTTGCTCATGGAGGTCTTATAATCACGAAACAAAACACACACACACAATAGCACCTGAAGGGCTTCGGAAATCCGAATGGCTTTGTGTCATCTTAATCTTAAAATTCCCGTCTTGTCAAGGAGCTGATTTTCATCCACAAGTGAAGAAAATGCGATCGACACTCTGAGGTTCAGCTATCACTTTTCAAAACCTCAATACCCAAGAAGGACGTCCTTGTAGTCGGGAGTCCAACAAGATCCGAAAGTTTGCTGTTTCAACGGTGTCCAACACACTCTGAACTAGCACCTCTACATCGCTGTGGTCCTGCAGCTTTTAAGATTGCTTTTCATTCCAGGAGATCCTGATGACACTATTGGCGTTGAAGAGGTGACTGATTCCCGGGACAAGGTATACAAGTTGCTCTCCTTTTAAAACAACAACAGATACGACTAAAAATGTGGTTTTAGGAACTGACTTGAGTGCCTGTGAACAAGCACCTAATAGGGAAAAGTTGGGTTTTCTTCGATATTGAATATAGTCTGAGTGTTTATATAAAGCAAATTTAATTTCATATAGCAGATCCGGTGGCGAAGTGGTCTAAGCGATGGCCTCTGATTATTAGTCCGAAAGAGGTCCGGGTTCGAATCCCGATGAGGCATGGATGTTGTGTTTGTCTTATGGCACTGACTCTCTCCCTTCCCTGGAACCAGTGATCCTAAACTAGTGACGGGCGAATGCTTATAGCCCATTGAGTTGCTCACGGTGGTTGTTAAATATTCAATAAAAAAAATTCATATAAAATAAAGTTAAAAACACTAATTTGGTTTATACAACAAAAAAAAGAGTATGTTTTATGAATCAGAGCCGGGCTGAATCAAAAGCACAGAATAAAACAGAGCACCTAAAAAAATATCAAATTAAAAAGCAAAAAAATTGAAAATCTATCGCCATTCCGGTGGCTGACCTGTCTGAGGGGCTTTTCATCATTCATCCGTTATCGGCCCGGGTACTTCTTCTTCTTCTTTTTTTTTATGATTGGAGGTTTAACGACTACCGTGAGCAACTCAGTGGGCTATAAGCAGTCACCCGTCCCTAATTTAGGGCCACTGGTTCCAGGGAACGGAAAGAGCCAGAGCCGTAAGACAAACACAACATCCATGCCTCACGGGATTCGAACCCGGACCCATCTCGGACGAATGATCAGAAGCTATCGCTTAGACCACTGCGCCAGGGGCGGCTTGTATATCTTGTAACATGCGTAGACATAACAGAGCCCTTTCTCCAAATGACCCGCTCAATCTTGGCATGTTGATGCCACATCGTAAGAGTGCTACAGAAATAGCGGGCAGCCAAACTAGTCTCTTATATGATATCCGTTGGTGAGTCAAAGATTTTATGTGCTGTTTCCACTCGCCGCTTCGAGAAATCGTGACGTCAGATGGTTCCGAGCGCTCGTTTGAAGGAGGGACGCTGTAATACAAGATCGACTCCTCCATTTAATGCAGTAGAATAATTTTCTCTCATTTTATTTGACGGCGACTCTTACGACATCCACGAGAATGGAATTCATTTGCCTGGTGTTTTCAGGAAGCGCAACAAAAGTTCCTTGATGCTGCAACATTATATCTTAGAGAAGGGGTCCAAACTGTAATTATTTCACTCTGTTCTAAAGTTGATCACACACATTTCTCAGAGTTCAAAATTGGTCACTTCTTAATGACATTGACGACCGATTCAACATCAATGAATCATCAGACTGTAGGTGAGGTTGCTGGAAACGGTAATCGCTTTCTCGACGAGAAGGAGAACAGTTCATAAGCAACTCGTTGTTGATACGGCGGTTTCATTTCTTCCGCCGTAGATATAATAGTTGACCATGAATTCCTTAAATGTCTGAGCAGACAAGGGTACACCATATTGCGAAGGGTATAGTTCCGAATCTTTCATGGTGCAACTTCGAATATAAACCCTAACAGTACCCGTGAAATCATCCTGCTAGACCGGCCGGTCTGACAACGTTCAGCGAGCGAGTTTCTATGCGATTGGCGAGTGCTGAATAAAGATTGCACTATGACTATTGCCGGTAGCGAGCGTTGGGGAATCTCACTACTCCCCTCGCTTGGTTTTTATTTTCGAAAAATGTGTTTCGGTGCAAAGAAAATGCCCTTCTAAGGACAAAGTCCAGTACAGCTCGCATAGAGATTGTAGTGTCATATTGTGGGCACGTCGTCGTCGCGCTGGTCCCCCTAGCCCTGGATTCTTTGATCCGTGATTAAGTCAATGCCCTTGAGCCGCGGTTTGCTGAGGTTTGAATAGAGTGGAAGAACCTCAGGGTGCCCACTCAGCACTTAGTATTTGTGACGATTGGTTAGTGTTGAATACAGATTGCACTAAGTCTATTGCCGGTAGCAAGCGTTGGGGAATCTCACCACTCTCCTCACTTGGTTTTTATTTTTGAAAAAAGTGTTTCGATGCAGTCTCTGGAAATAGAAAGAAAACATCCTTCTAAGGGCAAAATCCAGTACAGCCCACATAGAGATTGTCATGTCAGATTGCGGGTACGTCGACGTCGTGTTTGTCTCCCTAGCCCCTGGGCTCTTTGATCCGGGATGAGGCCAAAGCCCGCGCGCCTCTGATTTGCTGAGTTTTCGCTAGAGTGGAGAACCTCAGGGTGCCTACTCAGTACTTAGCATTTGTGACTTCCTCTCACACAGAGATGTCAGCTGCCCACAAGGGTACAGCAGCTCCAAAAGTGTTAGCCCCTAACCCGTCCCGATTAACCCGGACACTTAACGTAGTGGCCAGAAAACTACCCAGCCCTGTCGGTGGTTCCATAGGGGCTTCCCCCTCATCTCCCGAGTCCAACTGTAAGAAAGTGATCCACACAAAGCCATCGCAGTCCACTTCGAAGGCTCTCCATCGTGAGGAGTTACCACTGGCCACTATATCCGTCAAGGCGGGTCTTCTCCAACACCATTGGGTCAAACCGGTCAAAACGTAGTGTAGACACTTTTTTGCTATCACCATCTCTGGCAAACAAGGGGAAACATCGCCCCAGCCCGAGCCATCTCTGGAAGTTGAAAGGTCGCTCGCTGGCCCTCCGGAGTCCACTCTGGAGGTCAACCAGCACCCCGAAATGACCTAGAAGTTAATTCGTATCTAGGGGAGGTGGAGTCCTTTGCTAGGAACTCCCGGTTCACCTCCTCAGGCCGAGATAAAATTAAGGCGGCCATAGTGGGATCCGCAGGGCTGGTGTCAAGCAAGCCCACGATACGGCAGTCTTAGATGGGAGACCAGAAACCGTAGAGGAGTCGTGCCAAAGTGCCGACGTAGAAGTGACTTCCTACGCCGAAACGACTAGGGGCCTAGTAAGGCCAAAGGGCCTTTGCCTGCCCCAAGAAGGCGGAACAAGGGAGACAGGAGGCACGTTCTCCTAGTCTACCCCACAGTAGTGAACACGTCCTCTGATGACGTGAAAAAGACCCTACAAGCGGTGGTCAACACTGCAAAGCTGCAGCTTGGGGTCAAAGGAGTTAGGAGCATAAGGAGAGGTGGGGTGGCGGTGGAGTGTTCCTGCCCAGGGGAACTCAACCGCCTCGCAGAGGAGTTTAGGAGCAATCACTTGACCAGAAATTGCACACTTCCCAAATCCCCACAGAAGAGACTTCCCCGTTTGATCGTCTATGGCGTCGACGGGGAATCTCACAAAAGGAGTTCATGAAAGGGGTTCGTGAGAAAAACCCCGACCTCGAAAACGGGTTCACAGCCGGTTTTACCTTTAAGGCTAAAGGAGGACGGGTGGTAGACGTGGAGCCTCGGGCCTTCAAGCTCTTAATGGAGCGGAGAAGACTGAACTTGGGTTGGTCAGTCCTCCGTCTTAAAGAGTTCTTGTGTTAAGTCAGGTGCTTCCGCTGCAATGTCTTCGGTCATTTTCGTAGAAACTGTCATGAGTCTGAAGACAGGTGTGACAATTGCGGTGATGTTGGGGACCAGCACCACAAGTGTGCAGCCACAACTAAATGCAGCAATTGCTCGGCTGCGAATGCCAAGTTCCGTCGGAAGCTAGATGTCGACCACTTCAGTACCAGTAAGACCTGTCCCAGTCTGCAACGTGAACTTGGGCAGGTAAAGAACCGCGTCAACTATGGTTGATAGCATGTGGAACTATTCAGAGCATGTGGCTCTTGAGTACAGCGTTAGTCGGTCTATGACCGAGGTGTTTCTGGTGACTCTGGCGCGGAGTTATCACAGCAGCACAGGCCTACTACTGCGGACCATGTAAATTAATATTTCTGTGTATTGTGTTTTTAATATTGGTGAATATTTTGTGAGAGGTGTTGCATGATACCCTTAATTTGATAAATCTGTATGTATTTCTTTTGTAAGATACCATTAAAGGGCGTATGTAAAAAAAACTCGCGTTGGCGAACTGATATCTCAGCCAGTGATGTGAAAAATTAATATTGCTTGCCCCCGCCCATTAGCACGTCGCACAAAAGGGTTAAGGCCGAAGGGTGTAAAGTACCAGACACTTGGGCCGCGGCAGACCCCCGCAGGTTACAAGACCGATCATGTCAGAGTGAAAGACAGTGGTTTCCAGTTACTGACAGGCTTGCTTGTGCAGCGCCGTCAAATTACTATCTTTGAGAGAGCTCCACATAACCCTGCGAAGTCTGCATTTACCCGGGGCTGGCACAGTCATCAGCTTAGCCTTACTTCCTGCCAATGAAACGTGGCCTGATAGGTTTCCCAGAGATATACCATGAAAAATGGATGCAGCAAAATTGGTAGAAAAAGAAGCAGCGTTGTTTTTAATTTCAGAAGTACTTTCTTTCACTTTGAAGATTGTAAGAACACAACGGCTATAATAAATCAACGCAGGGGAATCTGAACTGGAAGATACGGCGATAGAAAATATCCGACGTCAGAGGAACGGCGCAGAGAAAAAGTTGCCTCTTCAAATGACAAAGTTCACCGCTAGGGGCAGCATATAAGCATCATTTGGTTGTTGTCATCCCCTTCTATCACCCACCCATTTACGCACCCACTCTGATGTTGCCATCTCTCGGATTAAATATAATAAAGTTCCATCGTTCTCCGCTAGAGGCAGCACATAAGCATCGACATATCCAACAGCTATACATCCCCATTCCCACCCATCCAGTCATATGTTGCCATCGCTCGGAATAAAAATATGTTGCCGTCGGCTGGAATAGAAATTAATACAGCCCCATCGTTCACCGCTAGGGGCAGAACATAAGCATCGTTTGGTTGTTGCCATCTCCTTCTATCACCCATCAATTTGTGCATCCAACCTGATGTTGCCATTTCTAGGAAATAAAATAAAAAAGTTCCATCGTTCACCGCTAGGGACAGCACATAAGCATCGACATATCCAACAGCTATGCATCCTCCTTTCAACCCATCCACCCAGATGTTGCCATCGCTCGGAATAAATATATGTTGCTATCGCTCGGAATAAAAATTAAAAAAGTTCCGTCCTTCAGCGCTAGGGGCAGCACATAAGCATCGTTTGGTTGTCATCACCTTCTATCACCAACCCATTTGTGCATAGACTCTGATGTCATCTCCCAGAATAAAAATTATAAACTTCCATCGTTCACCGCTAGGGGCAGCATACAGCATCGACATATCCAACACCTATGCATCCCCCTTCCCACCCATCCAATCAGATGTTGTCATCGCTCGGAATAAAAATGAATAAAGTTTCGTCGTTCACCGCTAGGGGAAGCACATAAGCAACGTTTGGTTGTCATCCCCTTCTATTACCCACCCATTTGTGCATTTCCCTCTGATATTGCCACCTCTCGGAATACAAATTATAAAGTTCCATCGTTCACCGCTAGGGGCAGCACATAAGCACCGACACATCCAACACCTATGCATTCCCATTCCCACCCATCACTCAGATGTTGCCATAACTCGGAACAAAAATTAATAAAGTTCCGTTGTTCACCGCTAGGGGCAGCACAAAAACATCGATTGATTGTTGCCATGCCCTTCTATCACCCACTCTTTTATGCATCCACTCTGATATTGCCATCTTTCGGAATAAAAATTATAAAGTTCCATCGTTCACCGCTAGGAGCAGCACATAAGCATCGACTTATCCAACACCTATGCATCCCCCTTCCCACCCATCCACTAAGATATTGCCATCGCTCGGAATAAATATTAATAAAGTTCCATCGTTCACCGCTAGGGGCAGCACATAAGCATCGTTTGGTTGTCATCCCCTTCTATCCCCCACCCATTTGTGCATTCACTCTGATGTTGTCATCTCTCGTAATAAAAATTATAAAGTTCCATCGTTCACCGCTAGGGGCAGCACATAAGCATCGACATATCCATCATCCATGCATCTCCCTGCCCACCCATCCACTTAGATGTTGCCATCGCTCAGAATAAAAATATGTTGCCATCGCTGGTAATAAAAATTAACAAATTTCCGTTGTTCACCGCTAAGGGCAGCACATAAGTATCGTTTGGTTGTCACCCCCTTCTATCACCCACCCATCTGTGCATCCTCTGTGATGTTCCCATCCTCGGAATAAAATTAATAAAGTTCAATCGTTTCCCGCTAGTGGCAGCACATACGCATCGACATATCCAACAGCTATGCGTCCCCATTCCCACCCATCCACTCAGGTGTTGCCATCGCTGGTAATAAAAATTAACAAATTTCCGTCGTTCACCGCTAGGGGCAGCACATAAGCTTCGTTTGGTTGTCATCCCCTTCTATCACCCACCCATTTGTGCATCCTCTGTGATGTTGCCATCCTCGGAATAAAAATAATAAAGTTAAATCGTTACCCGCTAGGGGCAGCACATATGCATCGACATATCCAACGCCAATGCGTCCTCCTCCCCCAGCTGCTCAGGTGTTGTCATCTCTCGGTATAAAAATTATAAAGTTCCTTCGTTCACTACTAGGGGCAGCACATAAGCATCGACATATCACATATCCAACACTTATGCATCCCCATTCCCACCCATCCACTCAGATGTTGCCATAACTCGGAACAAAAATTAATAAAGTTCCGTCGTTTACTGCTAGGGGCAGCACAAAAGCATCGTTTGGTTGTTGCAATGCCCTTCTATCACCCACCCATTTGTGCATCCACTCTGATGTTGTCATCATCCGGAATAAAAATAATAAAATTCCACCGTTCACCGCCAGTTGTAGTACGCATCGACATATGCAAGACCTATGCATCCCCCTTCCCACCCATCCACTCAGATGTTGCCACCGCTCGGAATAAAAATTAATGAAGTTCCTTCGTTCACTACTAGGGGCAACACATAAGCATTGACTTATCACATATCCAACACCTATGCATCCCCATTCCCACCCATCCACTCAGATGTTGCCATAACTCGGAACAAAAATTAATAAAGTTCCGTCGTTTACTGCTAGTGGCCGCACAAAAGCATCGTTTGGTTGTTGCCATGCCCTTCTATCACAGACCCTCTTATGCATTCACTCTGATATTGCC
The DNA here is from genome assembly GCA_039090855.1 of Macrothele yani. NCBI lineage: Eukaryota > Metazoa > Arthropoda > Arachnida > Araneae > Macrothelidae > Macrothele > Macrothele yani. The sequence continues at coordinate 98,751,641 of CM077028.1, read as the reverse complement.
ATCTTTCGGAATAAAAATTATAAAGTTCCATCGTTCACCGCTAGGAGCAGCACATAAGCATCGACTTATCCAACACCTATGCATCCCCCTTCCCACCCATCCACTAAGATATTGCCATCGCTCGGAATAAATATTAATAAAGTTCCATCGTTCACCGCTAGGGGCAGCACATAAGCATCGTTTGGTTGTCATCCCCTTCTATCCCCCACCCATTTGTGCATTCACTCTGATGTTGCCATCTCTCGTAATAAAAATTATTTATAAAGTTCCATCGTTCACCGCTAGGGGCAGCACATAAGCATCGACATATCCATCATCCATGCATTCCCCTGCCCACCCATCCACTTAGATGTTGCCATCGCTCAGAATAAAAATATGTTGCCATCGCTGGTAATAAAAATTAACAAATTTCCGTTGTTCACCGCTAAGGGCAGCACATAAGCATCGTTTGGTTGTCACCCCTTCTAGCCCTTGCGCCAATAAAATCAATGAACCACCCCCTTCTAGCCGCCCCGGTGGCGCAGTGGTCTAAGCGATGGCCTCTGATCATTCGTCCGAACGGGGTCCGGGTTCGAATCCCGGTGAGGCATGGATGTTGTGTTTGTCTTACGGCACTGGCTCTTTCCCTTCCCTGGAACCAGTGACCCTAAATTAGGGACGGGCGACTGCTTATAGCCCATTGAGTTGCTCACGGTGGTCGTTAAACCTCCAACCAAAAAAAAAAAAAAAAAAAACACCCCCTTCTATCACCCACCCATCTGTGCATCCTCTGTGATGTTCCCATCCTCGGAATAAAAATAATAAAGTTCAATCGTTTCCCGCTAGTGGCAGCACATATGCATCGACATATCCAACAGCTATGCGTCCCCAATCCCACCCATCCACTCAGGTGTTGCCATCGCTCGGAATAAAAATATGTTGCCATCGCTGGTAATAAAGATTAACAAATTTCCGTCGTTCACCGCTAGGGGCAGCACATAAGCTTCGTTTGGTTGTCATCCCCTTCTATCACCCACCCATTTGTGCATCCTCTGTGATGTTGCCATCCTCGGAATAAAAATAATAAAGTTAAATCGTTACCCGCTAGGGGCAGCACATATGCATCGACATATCCAACGCCAATGCGTCCCCCTCCCCCAGCTGCTCAGGTGTTGTCATCTCTCGGTATAAAAATTATAAAGTTCCGTCGTTCACTACTAGGGGCAGCACATAGGCATCGACGTATCACATATCCAACACTTATGCGCCCCCATTCCCACCCATCCATTTAGATGTTGCTATCGCTTAGAATAAAAATATGTTGCCGTCGGTCGGAATAGAAATGAATCAAGTTCCATCGTTCACCGCTAGGAAAAGCACATCCATCGTTTGGGTGGTTTTTTTTGTTTTTTTATATTTAGGTTTAACGACCACCGTGAGCAACTCAATGGGCTATAAGCAGTCGCCCGTCCCTAATTTAGGGTCACTGGTTCCAGGGAAGGGAGAGAGCCAGTGCCGTAAGACAAACACAATATCCATGCCTCACCGGGATTCGAACCCGGACCCCTTTTGGACGAATGATCAGAGGCCATCGCCTTAGACCACTGGCCACCGGGGCAGCGTTTGGGTGTTGTCTTCTCTCTTTCCAAACACTGTGATTTTGGCATCGCTCGAAAGAGAGTTTCTCTTCACGCCGGCCTTATAGTCCATATAATTGTTGGTGGTATGGTTGTAGCGGCTATGATTGTCAGCGTTTTGAACTGTCGATGTTATGACTGTCCGTGCTATAATTTGGCGGTGTTATGAATTTCGGTGTTATGATTTTTCGGTGTTTCGACATATCGGTGTTTTTGATCGGTGGGTGTTGTGATCTTCGGCATTTTGACCGGCACCCGTTCCCAGGAAGCATCTCCCTTCATTTCTCCGGTTGCAATTGTTTTCAGTACAAAGCGGTGCCGAACAGTTTAATTTTATTTCCTAGTTCCGGAATTCGACACCTGTGTCGCTGTTGTTTTTCCCAGACTGCTATTCCAACTATATCCAGTGTTTCAAATGTTATTTCATGGTAATGGTTTCGGTTACTTGGAATTTTATTTCTTATCCGTACGACTGTCCATCAGGTGGCGCTGTAGACGTTCCCGGAATATCTGCTACTCTTTCCCGAGCTCCACATTTTCCCACACAAAGTGTTGCCAGAGATGGTAATTTCATTTCTTAGTTCCATAATTCTCTACTAGGTGCACTGTTGTTGACACCCTCACTACTTCCGGAATTTCCAATTTTTTTCGCAGAAAGAACATTTTTTTTTTTTCGTATGAGTTATTTCTTAGTTCCTCCATTCTCCATCACGGCGCGTTCTAGTAGTTCTTAGACTGACTCTCTCATTACTTCCAGTGTTTCAATTTTTTCCCGGTACGAGTTGCCGTAGTTTGGAATTTTATTTCTGAGTTTCGCAAATTCCCTCCGTAGACATTGTTTGTTTTTTTTTTTTTTTTGTTCACAGAAAGCTGCGGAGAAGCGTAATTTTTTTTTTTTTTAGTCGCACTATTCCCCGCCAGAGGCTCTATGGTCGTTTCCCGACTGTCATTATTCCAGTCTGCAGATTTTTTAAAAGGAAGACACACCAAAAATTGGAATTTTTCTGTTATATTTTGGTCGCTTTAACGTTTTACTCACCCCCACCCCAACGGTGAGAGGTGGTGGGGGGTGGGGGGTGCTGGTTTGTTTTCAAAATGATTCCTTATTAGGTTCGGCGTTAGGTTTTTTACCTAAGGAAGAAGTGTCTAAAATTGGAAAATTTCTTTCTGAATACATGCTTTCGTATCCACCAAAAGCGCTTGAGTCGTAAAAATTCGGATAGGTTTTTTAAAGAACCTTAATTCGTGTATGAGTCAATATAAACAACACTTTTACACGATATTATAAAAGTCGATGATGGTGATTATAAAACTTTATTCAAAAGGTTGAAATACATTAGCACTTTCGGGTCTACTATAGACGCATCTTCAGATTTGAAATAATCGAAGCCGCCTCGGTGGCGCAGTGGTCTAAGGCGCTGGCCTATGATCATTCGTCCGTAACGGGTCCAGGTTCGAATCGAATCCCGGTCAGGCATGGATGTTGTGTTTGTCTTACGGCACTGGCTCACTCCCTTCCCTGGAACCAGTGACCCTAAATTAGGGACGGGCGACTGCTTATAGCCCATTGAGTTGCTCACGGTGGTCGTTAAACCTCCAATCAAAAAAAAAAAAATCGAACTCTGAGATTACATATGGTTATACACTGCCGGACAATTGCTAAGGACGGATGACAATAGCAACGATAGCAACCATAAAATGGAAGGCAGGAAAATGTGGAAATTAGCATAAGTGCGGGATACAGTAAGACGTGTTGTGCGTATGCAAATTTTGGATTGCCGAACTTGTTCGTGACGTCATAGCGCTGATAAGAGATATAAAGGATTTGACGCGTATTGACCGTTGCTGTTCAAACGCAAAGTTGAAAGGGAAAGAATCAATTGACGAACTTGCAATTTTCAGTATGTCTTCCCGACATCACCTAGATGATTTTACGCGTGGCCGTATTATTGGCAAGATTGAAGAAGGGCGAAAAATAGCAGATGTTGCCAGGGAGTTCGACGTCAGCCCCAGTGTTGTTTCAAGGCTTTGGAAATCATTTCAAACAAATGGAGAGTGTAGCTAACGTTTCCGGGGGAGGTCGTGTTCGCAGTACGACACCTGCAGAAGATCGGTACATAGTGCTATTGACAAAAAGACACCGGCGCAGCACAGCTAGTGAGGTAACAAATCAGTTTATGGCTGCTACTGGCAAGCGGATCTCCCGTAAAACTGTCGCCAGACGTTTGCATGAAGGAGGACTATACGCCCGCCGTGCTGTTGTGTGCATCCCATTGTCGAGACGTCACCGTACCGCCCGTTTGCAATGGGGCCATCAACATCGCAATTGGACTGATAACGACTGGTCTGCTGTCCTCTTCTCAGATGAGAGTAGATACAGTCTATCGTCTGATTGTCGACGACAACTGATCTGGCGTGATAGTGGTACTGCATATTGTCCAGCAAACATACAGGAAAGGGACCAATATCCGACATGTAGTGTCATGGTATGGGCTGGCACCATGATTAATGGCCGTACGTCCGTCTATGTGCTTCTAACTGGGACTATGACTGGCCAACGATACATTAATGATGTTCTGCTACCTCATGTTCGCATGTTCCGTGGTGCTGTCGGTGATAGATTCATTTTCATGGACTACAACGCAACATGTCATCGAACAGTCGCTGTCCAGGAGTGTCTTGAGAGCGAGGATATTCAACGCCTCGTATGGCCAGCACGTTCTCCAGATCTGAATCCCATTGAAAATGTGTGGGATGCTTTGGGGAGGAGTGTTGCTGGTCGCCAATGCCCTCCAATAAACAAGGACACCCTCATCCGTTCACTGACAGAGGAATGGGATAAATTACCCCAACAGCTGCTTGATAATGTTGTGCAAAGCATGACACGACGTGTGGAATCTTGCATCGCCCTCCATGGTGGCCATATCCCGCATTGACATCTTACGCCGGAACGCCTGCGGACGGTAACTGCATTTTTTTCACGTTTACATATTCTGCACAAAATGGCCTGTTTGTCCCTTGAACACGTTCCAAAGCCTTCTGGATTTCAGAGCACAATAAATTGTCTTTCTTGTAATGTCCTGGCATTCTGACATTATTTTATTTCACTTGGGATCCAACCACACTTACTTTTTTATGCGCTATATAGCCGTTTATGATCCGTCCTTAGCAATTGCCCAGCAGTGTATATCAAGAACAATGCTAGATTACAACTTAAAACTTGAGAAGCAAAACACATATGTGACGTAGTCAATCACAAAACCTGTGCACGAGAGTCAACGTCTTGTGGGAAGGGATACAGATAGTTCAAAATAAGGTTCTTCCAAACCCCCGGAATGTAATTAGGAAAATCATCATTGCAACAAGAGTCAAAGTTCTTAAATATAAATAAACTTTCTGTAAATAACAAATTTGATTTACATGACGGAGATGCCAGTATTAACATCTGGAAAAAACTTACCACTGTTAACTGCTCTTGCCAAGGCAGTCGTTTGTGATCCGTTTCAAACATTGTATTTGTGTTCTATAAGTCTAGTATGAAACTTCCTAGAAGTTGAGCCGTTATATACAGAATCGTTAGTTCCTGGGTCGTTTGATCTCAACGGAATACAGTAAACACCCCATTTGTCGAGGCTTGGCACAGGATCACGGTCGCTGCGCACCGATGATCAGGCCCTGATTTACGGGAGGGCACACGGGGCACGTGCCTATGGCCCCCCAAATTTGAATTAAATGTGTACTTAGTTAATGGGAATTTTGTGTGTGTATATTTAAAATTTATTTTTTACTTTTGCATGATCATGAGTCATATGTTCATAAATGTGGTGCTTGCATGCAGTGAGTTTGAGTTTCGAGTTTCACGTAAACACATGGCCATTATTGAGTTTCAGTGGTTTAATAACCTTCAAATGGCCATTGAGAAGGAGGATCGCTTCCATTGATTCACGTGACCTTTTCTTGCTTCTCCGAGCGCACCTAAACTCAACTGATCCTTCAACTTCCTGCACACGGCTTATCGTTGTCGTAACTGTAACCGCGAACGCGATGGCTTGGTTGTATTTTGCGTTGCGTTTCTTGTAGTCTGATGGAATGTTGGATATATGTTAATTTATTATATATAATCAAATTTAGTTAGTTGTAACAATATATTTAAGTTGAAATGTTTAACAGTTAAATTATGTCAAAACGAACATATTTATCCGGCAGTGCTAAACGGAAAGTCAAACAATTGAAACTGAAAGATGATGACCTGCAGCATGGTAGCATTGAACGTTTTGCCATTAAAAAATTGGATATTTCACTTGGTCCCAAAAGTCCTACACATTCCTCTAATTTTACAACTGTTGAGTCTCTTGAGTGTAATTTCTCTTTTTTTTTTTTTTTTTGATTGGAGGATTAACGACCACCGTGAGCAACTCAATGGGCTATAAGCAGCCGCCCGTCCCTAATTTAGGGTCACTGGTTCCAGAGAAGGGAGAGAGCCAGTGCCAAAAGACAAACACAACATCCATGCCTCACCGGGATTCGAACCCGGAATATGTCTTTGGAAGACAGTAATCTAACTTCAAAATCATCTAACATCACAGATGCTCCTAATTGGGGAAACATTTTGAATTCATCTAATGAAGAGAGCACAAGTTCCACAATGGATGCAGTGGATCCTTCCTTATGGGATGAAATTACAAAAGGAATGCGCGAATGCTTTTTAAACAATCCGCCAGTCCAAGATTTGAAGTTGCTGGCATTCACAGGGAAGGATATCTGTGGTAAAAAACGTTTCCTAACAGAAGGTAAGTTTTTCAGAATAAAAAGTATTAATGAGAAGGTAAAACGCGACTGGCTTTTTTATCCCCATCAACTTGGAGCACTACAGCATTAGGATGCACAGGTTTTTCTGACTGGAAGCATGCAAATGAACGTCTTACAGAGCATGAAAATTCACACATACACAGGCAAGCAGTATGTGACTATTCATCACGCATGAATGCTTCTGCACGCATTGACTGTCAGATAGTTATGCAGTAACGAAATGAATCCAAGTACTGGCAAGATGTTTTGCATAGAGTTGTTGCAACAGTTAAGTATCTCTCAGTTCGTGGGTTGCCAATGTATGGTGATGATGAAACAATAGGATCAGTCCAGAATGGAAATTTCCTGGGCTGCTTAGAATTAATTGCAGAATTTGATCCATTCTTAGCTCAACACTTGGAAAAATTTGGAAATCCAGGAAGTGGTAACACCAGTTACTTATCTTCAACATGTGTGGATGAATTTGTTGAATTAATGGCTGTACGTGTTTTTAATGCCATCACTGATGAAATAAAAATGTCAAAATATTTTTTCTGTCATAGTTGACTCAACTCCAGATATTACACATATAGATCAACTGACTTTTATCATAAGGTATTTCAACAAAGATTGTGAAGCAAAATAACGGTTTTTGACATTTATTCCATTCCATGGACATACTGCAGAAAACATTACAAATGCCATGATATCTTTTCTACAGGAGGCTTGCTTGGATATTATGAATGTCAGAAGCCAAAGCTACGGCAATGCCACCAACAAGTCTGGGAAGTATTCTGGTGTTCAAACACGCATTAGGGAAATCAATCCACTAGCGGAATATGTGCCCTGTTCTGCTCACACTTTAAATTTAGTTGGTGTGAATAGCATAGATAGTTGTGGTAAAGTTATTTCTTTTTTCACATTTTTGCAAAAACTCTATACTTATTTTTCTGCATCAACTCCCCGTTGGAAGATGCTTCAGGAGAAAGTCCAGGAAGCACATGGAAATTCATCACTCACACTGAAGAGTCGGTCAGTTACCAGATGGTGTGCAGATGTTGCAGATACACGATCAGTGAGGAAAAATTATCGTGAAATAGAGAAAGTTTTAGTATTTCTGTCAGAAAATGTAGATGATTCTCGACAGACAAGAGATGAAGCAAAATCACTGCTGAAGAAAATGCGAACAATGGAAATATCGATCAGCACAGTAGTTTGGGACACAATACTTCAGAGATTAAACTGTGCAAATCAAATTTGCCAGAATCCAAAAGGAAATATTTCTGAAGTACCTAAAATTTTCCAGTCGTTAATTGAATTCATTCAGTTCGTGAGGGAAAATTTTGAAGTCTATGAAGAAGAAGCTAAAACATTAGTGTCTGAAAATGTGCAATACCATGGTCATGATTCCCGAAGAAAGAAAGTGCCCAAGAATAAACACCTAAATGAATGTAACAGTGAACATATAGAACTCAGTGCAAGGGATATATTTAGAACTCAGGTTAATTATGTGCTTTGTGATGCTTTAGTCACTCAGCTTCCAAACAGAAAAAGTGCTTATGAAAATATAATGAGAAAATTTGAATTTTAAAATCAAGATCTGAAATTTTTGAAGGGGCAAAAGCATTGCAGGGATACTATAACAATGACCTTGACGATCAGTTTGCCGATGAGTTTTTGCAATTCTCCTCAATGATGGGGGAGCATGCAACCATTCCCCAGATGCTGCAAACTTTGAAGGTAAACAATTTAGAAGCCACATTTCCGAACATTGAGACTGCACTTAGAATGTTCATGACATTACCGATTTCAAATTGTACAAGTGAGAGATCATTTTCTTTGCTGAAATGACTGAAAAATCCCTTACGATCAACCATGCGAGAAACGAAACTGGCATCATTAGCTCTGCTGTCTTTGGAGAGTGATGTGACACAGTCTTTAAATTATGATTCTCTAATACATGACTTTGCATCTAGGAAATGTAGAAGAAAAAAATTTTACCCTACTGTTTCGTCCTGATATAGGAGGTAAATTTTCAATTCTTTTTATTCATTCCTAAAAATAAAGAATAGTAAATGAGTCATCACAAACAAAAAAGATCTGGTGCCCAAACACAGCACTTTGTCATCGTATTGTCAGTTTTGTTTGACACTGGACAATTTATACATTCATGTCATTATGTGCTCGTTAGATTTTGGTAAAAATTGGTAAAATGTGTAGTTTAGCGTTCTAAATTATTTGGTCGGAAAAGTTGCAAAATTTCGAAAAAGTGTGACGTACAGATTCTAAAATATGCAATTTAAGGGGAAATGGTGAAAAAATTTCATCATTAGAATGAATATTAAAGATGTTTACCAAAAAACTTGAACTCCAAGCATGACGAGTCAGCAGACGCTGCGGGAGGCCTTAAACAACGCTGAGGCGATGACATGTAGCTGTGCTCTGTTGAAAGGAAGAATCGCTGCAGCCAGGATATTCACGAGCGGAATAGTTCAACAGTAACCAGGTACGCTGTTGTCAGGAAAGAGTGTAGTGCTACGCTACAGAAAATAGTTAATTTCGGTGTCAGTTCTTGACATCGCAATCGGACAGTTTCTTGGTTTTTTCGCATGGGATTCTTTTATGCTGAATGTACAGTATGAACTCATTTCTCCATGGAAGCTTTTTTTTTATTTAGTAATCAAACTTTCACTTTGAGGCTTGCCATCTAACTTCCGTTGGAGAGAATGCAACACCGACTCTAACGCTTTTCTAGGAACAAGAAAGGCATGTGTATACTTACTATTTCGTATCACGGAATTACATACCAAAGAACGAAGACAATCTCTGCATGTTTATTTAAAAAGTGAAACAGAAATTACAAACTATATTCTTTAGCGTAGCAGTATATTCTGTTACTCTTTCCTGACAAGAGCGTACCTGATTCCTGTTGTACTCTTCTGCCCATGAATTCCCCGCCACAGCAAACTTTCCTTTCAACGGAGCAAAGCTTCAGGTCGTCGCAGCAGGTGTGTTTACTCATCGTACTTGGACTACTTGGAGGTAAGTTTTTCGGTAAACATCTTTAATATGCATTTTTTTGTTTAGTTTTACAACTTTTCTGACCAAATAATTTAGGACGCTGAAGTACACATTTACCAAAAATTGAACCGGTACTAGGTGTTGTTTCCCTCAGCTTTTCAGATTATTATTATGTCTTTTTTTTTTTTTTTTTTTTTTTTTTTTTTTGTATAACTCAGACTCTTCCCCATCAACACAAAATTTTATGTTTTGCAGTTTTCTGATATATTGATCTTAATGCGCTGATTTGATCTTGGTAGAAACCGGGAAGCTGGAAGTAGGGGTTCCCGAAGCACTTTTTCAATTTTTTTTGTAGCTTCACATCTCTATTTATGAGAAAGTCCAGTGGAGGTCACCGTGGATTTTTTTCTTGTTTTAGTTCACATTTTTAGTAGGATGCATTGTTCTCATGTTCTAGACGCAAGAATCAGTACATTGCAAGACCACAATATTCACTATAATTAAGATGTCCATTTATTTTGTCATAGATATATTGTTATAGTTAGAATCTATGGGGTCATTAAAACCACAAACTACTGATCAACCAGTTGTCCCCGCACAGCCAGAGTTGTATAAAAATAAAATGTATCTGCGGACACAGCTATTGAAACAGAAAACTCGCTGCAAACCCGCAAACCATGATAACAATAGAATAAGATAATTTAAAGGAAAATTAACCCAGCAAAAACACAAGTGCTGGGAAACTGCTGGCCACCAGCTGGCAGTGATGGGTCACTGCTGGCTGAAATCTGCCGCTCACGGCCCGGTAGTGGTCCGTTGGTGGCAGCGCTATCAGTTGGCGAGCCATTGATGGCCCTGCAGCATCGCCGTGAATTGTGGGCCTCCAAGCAAGTGCCACTAGTGGCCCGTTGCTGGCAACCAATGCAACCCCCAACAGCAGGTGGAAGCATCGGGACTGCGCATGCGCAGAAGCAACACTTGCTGTGTCTCTCATGGTACCAGTTGAAGACGACGCTATCGCCATCGTGTTATTTTAGTGGATGTTAAGAAAAAAATCCATATGTGGAGAGGCGAATTAATTTCCTAATGAAATTTTACGTCGACGAAGATATCAGATTAATAAGCCGTGAAATACTAGATTACAGCCATGAAAAACACCCACTCAATTCCCATGAATAACAATTCATGGAATGGAGTGGATAAATAACAAGAAAAAATTTGAAACCGCTTGAAACACATATCCTGGAAAACCATTAAAATAGCGTTTGTTGGGGAAAAAAAAAGAATTATACGCGTACAAAATTTATTAATTATTTGAAAGAAAAAAAAAGCAACGGTATGTGGTGTACTCATCCATGGTTAAATACACAAGACTGGGAGGAATTCGCTTCTAAAAATAACGAGAAGTAAAATAAAATATCTTTTACTCTTTAAAACAAATGTAGCTTCGGACAACGGAAAGGAAAGACACAACGTTAAAAATGTAACAGAATGTGACATGAACCCGGGTAAATATTTATTTATTCAACAATCTTTTTTACAAAACTTTGGAATGCGACTCTAAGTATGTACACGCCTTGAAAATGAGTGAAGTCCCTCCCCTTAAGGTAAAAAAAAAAACTATCGTTACGTTGAAAAAATTAATTTATCAATTATATGAAACTGACTTTTATGAAAAATACCTCGCAATATTATAAAATGAAAGAGTAAAGCATTCGATTACAATATGCATACCAAACATATAGCTTCCAGCACGTACCTGAGCTTCGTGAATTAGTCCGGTCAGTAGCGAGCGCGGCTTCCATATAAACGGCCCAGGATCGAATCTAGTCAAATGCAAACGTCGTTTTTCCGGTCTGTCGAGAAAAGTTCCCCAGCGCAGTGCGTTAATTCACAAGCTTCGTGAGGGTAGAAAAAAATTGTAGCTTTAGGAAACTGCGGTTATCCTTGCTTTTTTTTTTTATTATTATTATTGCTACTACTGGGAAATTGGCGGACAAGATTCGGCAAGCCACCAGTTACGTCACGTGGTTGCTGGCTGCCACTAACGGCCCACTAGCGGACCACATTAGGCTAGCCATCATTTCTGGCAAGTACTTGCAGGGCCACTGAAGGGCCACTTGTGGCAGCTACTGCCTGTGGTGGACCACTGATGGCCCTGTTGTGGCATATGACAATTGATGGGGTGCCAACTGTTGGCCAGCTGTTGGCCTGAACTGCTGGCCCTTCTGTTGGCCGCCCGGACATTTTATTGACGGTTCGGCAGCGGCAACATAGTGCTGGGCCATTGCTGGCAGTGCTAGCTGCCAGCAATGGCCCACTGTTGGCCCAGCAATACTGTTTTTGCTGGGAATAAAACAAATAATTTTTAGAACATTACAGATTCCAATGAGGACAAAATAAGTACATTTCAATTGAATGTGCAGCAACGTGTGTAAAATGGACTTTTATGGCAAAATATTAAAATATTGGACTACGAACCTCATAAAAACAAGAGATTATTTAAAGAAAGTTTTTATATCCAGAAAAACAGTTCTATCAATGAACCTTCAAAAATTATAAATATCATTTTCAACAAGTTAATTCAAAAATACTGGACTTACAAAATGCATAAGGAAATCATTTTTATTTAATTGGCAACTGAAAGGGGAACCTGGCAATAAAATTTAAATTCTGTGTAAACAAAACTTTTAATACAGTTCGTATACATTGAGAACAGGCCTTGATAAAATCTAGAGGCCGGAAATGTCTGTAAAAACAAAATAACTCAGAAGATGTGAAAAATAATTTTCTTCAGTTGTAATAGAATTAAGTATATTAATCTGAGTAAAGCGTTGAGTAAGTGTTTTAATTGCTGTATTAGGCCTAACATTCTTATTTTTTAATCTACATGCAAAAACTGTCTGCAAACCTGCTAATTATTTGGAAACTAACAGTGTAAGCATGTACGTCTACATTCTGCTACTCTACACACAGTGACTATTATTTGGTCGATAGAGAATAAGGAGGGGGGCGGAAATGTTTTGCGCCCTGCGCCTCGCATGTAGTAAATTGGGCCCTGCCGCTGATAAGATATTCATGATTTTGACTCCAAAGTCGACTTGATATCTGTGGCAGGCATTATTTAAATCATGAACAATAAGTGGACTAAATTGTACTGACACCACAAATCTTGGCTTCTGATTCTCCTTAGACAAGGAAGTTAGTGTGCTATTTGCAACTTTCCCAATTATACGTTGAACTGTGTTTTCAGGGTACCCATAAACTCGTGCTAAGTCTGTAATTTTCTTGAACTTCCGATTACGAGTAATTGAAGAAGAAGAATGTGAGAAGGCGCGATTAACGAAAAAGTAAAACGTTGAAATTTTTGATCATCAGGATGGGCAGATGCAAAAGGAATTAAAGAGGAATATGCTGAAGGCTTTATTGTAAACAGAAAAACTGACAGAATGTGAAACAGAATCACGTACAAGAAAGATCTCCAAAAAAGGTAACGAATGGTTATTCTCCATTTCAACCGAATACCTGATGGTTGGATGAAAGGAAGAAATAAAGTCAACAAATTTAGGATGGTCGCTGTTGGTAGACGGCCAGAAAACCAGGACGTCGTCAACGTAACGAATAAAAAGGTAAGGGTTAACATCAAATTGGCCCAGAGCCTGGTTTTCTAAATTTTGAAGTAAAATGTCTGCCAACACATGAGAAAGGGGGACCCCATAGGGACTCCTTCAATCTGTCGATAAATTTGTTTGTTGAATCTGAAATACGACCTATCTTTAACAGGTTTCAAAGCACGGTCAACGGCTTGGATCTCCAACGGCGAATATAAATCTAAAGCGGGCAATTTGGAATTGAAAATATTGTGAATTATTATATAATGTTTGTTGACATTCTTTCTTCCTTTCATCCAACCATTAGGTATTCGGTTGAAATGGAGAATAACCATTCGTTACCTTTTTTAGACATCTTTCTTGTACGTGATTCTGTTTCACATTCTGTCAGTTTTTCTGTTTACAGAAAACCTTCAGCATACTCCTCTTTAATTCTTTTTACATCTGCCCATCCTGATGATCAAAAATTGTCAACGTTTTACTTTTTCGTTAATCGCGCCTACTCACATTCTTCTTCTTCAATTACTCGTAATCAGGAGTTCAAGAAAATTACAGACTTAGCACGAATTTATGGGTACCCTGAAAACACAGTTCAACGTATAATGGGGAAAGTTGCAAATACACTGACGGGAAAAAAATCCCAACACCAAGAAAGGGTTGTCTTAGATAAACGACAGTTGGTAGGCGGTGAGAGTACATCTGTAAGATGACGTCTATGCAAATTTCGCGCTAGGCGCATACGTGTGGCGCTAGTAGCGCCCCTCGGAACATGCAAAGTAGGTTTGCTGTAAATACGCGCTGTAACGTTCGTGAGAGTTAGTTATCGTTGAGATTCGACGTAGTGTGTTGATGTTAGTCAAGAATGCCTTTAAGAAGACGAAGAAGCCATTATCAACAGCTCACGGAGTTCGAACGAGGTCGTGTAATAGGGCTACGAGAAGGTGGATTTTCTTTCCTCAATATTGCAGAATGACTTGGCGGGAATGTAGCCACTGTGCATGATTGTTGGCAGCGGTGGTCAAAGGACAGGTACTACCTCAAGAAGACCGGGTTCCGGCCTGCCACGTGGCACTACTGAGAGGGAAGACCGCCGTGTGCGGCGTATGGCCGTGGCGCATCGTACTGCGTCTGTGGCAGCAATTCGAGCTGCAGTTGCTACCACAGTGACACAACAAACTGTTACAAATCGGTTACTTGAAGGACAGCTCCGAGGCAGACACCCTGTAGCGTGCAATCCACTTACTCCAAACCACTGCCGTTGGCGACGTCAATGGTGTCAAGCTAGAGCTCATTGGAGGACGGAGTGGATATCTGTTGTGTTTTCTGATGAAAGCCGGTTCTTCCTGGGTGCCAGTGATGGCCGTGTGTTGGTTAGAAGGAGGCCAGGTGAGCGTATGCAACCAACCTGTCTGCGGCCGAGACACACTGGACCTACACCTGGAGTTATGGTCTGGGGAGCAATTTCCTATGACAACAGGAGCACTCTCGTGGTTATTCCACGCACCCTGACGGCACAGTTGTACGTCGGTCTGGTGATTCAACCTGTTGTGCTGCCATTCATGAACAGTATTCCAGGGGGTGTTTTCCAACAGTATAACGCTCGCCCGCATACCGCTGTTGTAACCCAACATGCTCTACAGAGTGTCGACATGTTTCCGTGGCCTGCTAGATCACCAGATCTTTCTCCCATCGAGCACGTATGGGACATCATTGGACGACAACTCCAGCGTCACCCTCAACTAGCATTAACCGTCCCTGTATTGACCAACTAAGTGCAACAGGCATGGAACTCCATCCTACAAACTGACATCCGGCACCTGTACGACATAATGCATGAACGTTTGCATGCTTGCATTCAACATTCTGGCGGTTACACCGGTTATTAATGTACCAGCATTTCACATTTAAAATGGCTCTTCTCGCGCTTACATTAAGCTGTGATCTTGAAACCTTAATCGATTAAATATGTTACCTATACAAATGTATTGCCGCCATTTCATTCCTCTACAACTATTTTTTCGTGGTGTTGGGATTTTTTTCCCGTCAGTGTAGGACACTAACTTCCTTGCCTAAGGAGAATCAGAAGCCAAGATTTGTGGGGTCAGTACAATTTATTTCACTTATTGTTCATGCCCTAAAGAATGCCTGCCACAGATATCAAGTCGACTTTGGAGTCAAAACCATGAATATCTTATCATCGATCCGTAGCGACCGTGATCCTGTGCCAAGCCTCGACAAATGGGGTGTTTACTGTATTCCGTTGAGATCAAACGACCCAGGAACTAACGATTCTGTATATATCGGCTCAACTTCTAGGAAATTTCATACTAGACTTATAGAACACAAATACAACGTACGAAACGGATCACAAACGACTGCCTTGGCAAGAGCAGTTAACAGCGGTAAGTTTTTTCTAGATTGGGACAATATGTCAATACTGGCATCTCCGTCATGTAAATCAAATTTGTTATTTACAGAAAGTTTATTTATACTTAAGAACTTTGTTGCAATGATGATTTTCCTAATTACATTCCGGGGGTTTGGAAGAATCTTATTTTGAACAAACAGTACCCCATCCTACAAGACGTTGACTCTCGTGCACAGGTTTTCTGACTGACTACGTCACATATGTGTTTTGCTTCTCAAGTTTTAAGTTACAATCTGGCATTGTTCTTGATATATAACCATATGTAATCTCAGAGTTCGATTATTTCAAATCTGAAGATGGGTCTATGGTAGACTCGAAAGTGCTAATGTATTTCAACCTTTTGATTAAAGTTTTATAGTCACTATTATTGACTTTTGTAATATCATGTAAAAGCGGCAAGTGTTGTTTATATCCGGATAGATAGCAGTTGGACTCACCTGCTACGTATCTGTACCGATGTGGACAGCTATTCCCAGAAAATTTTCCATGTATATCTGCAAAACTGCTACGTACTTCACTGTTTATCTGAGAATTTAAACCGAGAAGCCTACCCATTGGAAATGTGGTACTGCGTATGTAATTTCCACTTAACTTTGGAAATCTTTTTTTTTTTTATTGGAGGTTTAACGACCACCGTGAGCAACTCTATGGGCTATAAGCAGTCGCCCGTCCATAATTTAGGGTCACTGGTTCCAGGGAAGGGAGAGAGCCAGTACCGTAAGACAAACACAACATACATGCCTGACCGGGATTCGAACCCGGACCCCTTACGGACGAATGATCAGAGGCCAACGCCTTAGACCACTGCGCCACCGGGGCGGCGGTTATAGGCTTCACGCAAAGTGGTACTGCTCCATTAAAAAGGGCATCTCCAGATATCTTATTCTAACCTCCTTGGTACGACCGTACGGGTTCGAGTCCTGGCTGAGACATGGATGCTGTGTTTTTCTTGCAGCACTTGCTCTCTTTCTCTCTCTCTCTTCCCTAGAACGAATGTCTCCAAATTAGAGACAGTTGACTGCTTATAGTCCTTGGAGTTGCTCTAGCTGGTCGTTAAACTCGGAAAGAAGAAAAAAAGAAGTCAAATTTTGTTTTCACAGGAAGCATGTCGGAAAATTAGTACAACGAAAACTACTTTTAAGAACATTTTTCATTAGAAATCTAAAGAGCTAATGAGGAAGTGTAAATTCGAGGACATTTGAGGACAAACATCAAAATTTGAGGACATTTGAGGACAAACATCAAAATTTGAGGGCATTTGAGGACAAACATCAAAATTTGAGAACAATTTGCGTCCCCAAAGGCATCAGACGTTTTTGGGGACAGTAAACAAAATTATAGGACTGTCCTCAAGAATTGGGGACTTCTGGTCAGCTTGGTTTACCTGCGTAGTTTAACATCAGTAATTTATTTTAACTATTTGGATAATTTAAATCATAATAACTAAGTTTTCTACTCTCCACAAAGTTAACTGAAAGGTTGGAAACTCATTTCCCTGTAGTTTCTTCACAAATTATTCTTCTGTTTCGTTTGGGGACGATCTGTTTTGTTCATTCCAGTTCATCCTAGCAATAGAAACTGATTTTAGTATATATACAGTATATATATATTGCTCTGGATGTAAGGTCAGGTGATGCGTAACATCACAGCCTCTCCTTGACAAATGTCAACCCCGCCTTCTCGTGGTACATCCTGTTCCCACTAAAGGGGCTCTGACGACCGCCAATAGCGGTATAACTATACCATCGGGATTAGAGGAAATTCTATCCCACACTCACCAACCCGCTTGGCCAGCGTGGTGAGTTATGGCCAAACCCCTCCAAAATGATTCCACAACTTAAATCTTGGCCCTCAGTCTCCGGCAGCTGGAATGTACCTGGCCAAGGCAGCGGCCAGTGCGACATGAAGGCAGAGGGTGCTAAGAATTCCCGGAGGACCGGACTAGGCTGCCATCTGATGCTGACCTTGGCTACGTACAACGGACGCTCCCTATCTTCTGATTCAAGGCTTCTTGAATTGGAAGAGGAACTACAAAGGATCAAGTGGGACATTGTGGGGCTAAGTGAGGTAAGGAGAAAAGGAGAAAATCTCATCGAACTGAAAAGTGGACATCTCTTCTACTATCGTGGGACAGATACTGGCAGAACTAGTGGTGTTGGATTTATAATAAACAAGAAACTGAAGGATAAAGTGGTAGAAGTTGAAAGTTCCTCTGACAGAGCTGCACGACTTGTTATCCAACTCTCGAAAAGATACCAGGCTCAGATTATTCAAACTTATGCACCCACCACAAGTCATCCTGAAGAAGAAATTGAAGAATTTTATGAGGAAATTTGTCATCTAAATAATAAAGGTAAGCAGCACTTGAAAATAATTATGGGAGATTTCAATGCAAAAATAGGGCAACGGCAACAGAATGAAACTTCAGTAGGTAAATTCGGTCATGGCAACAGAAACCAGCGTGGAAATACTCTCGTTGAGTTTGCAGAGGCAGAAGGGTTTTTCATCTTGAACTCCTTCTTCAAGAAAAAGCCACACAGGAAATGGACATGGAGACATCCAAATGGGACGACGAGTGAAATTGATTTTATTATGTGTAACAAAAAATTCGTCATAGAAGACTGCAGTGTGCTAAACAAGTTCAACACAGGTAGTGACCATAGATTGGTGAGATGTAAGATGCACCTCAACACCAAACTTGAACGTGGCAAGCTCATAAGACAAACAAAATCTATTGACATAACCAACCTTAAAAAACACCATAATACCTTCAAGTTGGACCTGAAGAACAGGTTCTCTGCTTTAGAAGGCCTAACATCGGAAGAAGTGGACATCTCTGAAGTTAACAGAAAAGTAACCAAAGCTCTTATGGAAACAGCAACAAAATTAGCTGGGTCTAAGAACAAGTTGCATGTAAACAAATTATCAGGAAAAACGAAAATGTTGATGCAAAAAAGAAGAGAGATGCGGACAAATAAAGAAGATGTGACTTCCAAAGTGGAATATATAGAGCTATGCAAGACAGTAAGAAAAAGTATCACTGAAGACGTAAGAAAATTCAACTGTGAACTAGTGAGGAAAGCAATTGAAAACAACCAAAGCCTAAAGATAGCAAAGGGACATCTCAGTAAGGGAAGAAAACAGATTATGGCACCGAGAAAAGAAGATGGTTCTGTAACAAGAAATAGAGGCGAAATTTTGACAAGAGTGAAAGATTTCTACTCCAAATTATATGAAAGGGATGATACATGCACGCCAGACATCATGAAAGATACCAGTACCAGAGTTCCTCCAGTCCTTCCAGCAGAAGTTGCACATGCAATCAAGAACATGAAGCGGGGAAAAGCTCCAGGAGAAGATGGAATTACTGTAGACATCATACAAGAAGCAAGTGGAGAAATTGAAACAGTACTCGCCCAACTTTTCACTCGATGCCTTAATGAAGGAAAGATTCCTGAGGATTGGAACACCGCTACAATGATCCTGCTACATAAGAAAGGTGACATTGAGGATCTCGGAAACTACAGACCTATCAGCCTCCTATCAGTAGTTTATAAAATATTCACTAAAGTTCTTTCACACCGCTTGAAGGTAACACTAGACATGGCTCAACCGAGAGAACAAGCTGGATTCAGGAGTGGCTACAGCACAATAGATCATATCCACGTACTGAGAGAACTAATTGAAAGAGCGAGGAAATATGAACTTCCATTGTGCATGGCTTTTATCGATTATGAAAAAGCCTTTGATTCGGTGAAACCATCAGCAGTTACAATGGCTCTGAAAACCTGCGGTATTGAAGATGCATACATTAATATTATTAATAACATCTATGAAAATGCAAGTGCAAAGATTCGGCTGTTTGAAAATACAACACACATAAAAATTGGAAAGGGAGTGAGACAAGGTGACACCATATCTCCGAAGCTCTTTAATGCCACATTGGAGAGTGTTTTTCAGTCGCTGAGCTGGGAAAACAAAGGGATAAAGATTAATGGAGATTATCTAACCCACCTTCGTTTTGCTGATGACGTAGTCATTTTTGCAACTACCCCATCAGAGCTGCAGAGTATGATCCAGGAACTTACTGACAAGAGTAAAGAAGTGGGATTAAAAATGAACTTTCAGAAGACAAAAGTGATGTTCAATGCTTTTACAAGAAATGAAGATTTATTGATTGATGGAGAAAAGCTGGAGATAACAGACACGTACGTTTATCTTGGACAGCAGATATCAAGTGAGGGTCACATTGATGAAGAAATTAATCGGCGTACAAAACTTGCCTGGAGAGCTTTTGGAAGAAACAGCATAATTTTCAAGAGCAATATGCCATTATGTCTTAAAAGAAAAGTGTTTGATCAATGCATCCTTCCAGTGCTTACGTATGGTGCAGAGACGTGGACCTTAACTAAAAGAGATATACAAAGACTGCAGACAACTCAAAGTAGCATGGAGAGGTGCATGCTTCGTGTAACCAGGAGAGATAAGAAGAGGAACTCGTGGATCCGAAAAATGACAAGAGTGGAAGACATCATGATCAGAGTTAAATCCCTGAAATGGCAATGGGCTGGACATACTGCCAGAAGGACAGATCATCGATGGACAGCCGAAATTTTAGATTGGATTCCAAGGGACAGGAAAAGACCCAGAAGAAGACCACATGGGAGATGGGTGGATGAAATTCGAAAGTATGCAGGGGGGACATGGAGGAGACTGGCACAAGACAGACCGTTGTGGAGGAAACTTGGGGAGACCTTCGTCCAGCAGTGGATTGATAATGGTTGACAATGATGATGATGATGATATATTGCTCCACTAAGCTTCTCTCTCCTAACTTGCTTAATAGTTGCACTAAATCTTTATAACCATCTGATAAACGTCAAATAAGCATTAATTTTTAATATCCTGAAAAAAAAGGATTTGTAAGCATTTTAATGTGCACTCTAAATTAAAAATCAAATCACTATACGTGTCCAGGTGTAATTTAGGAATGCTATGAGTGATTATTAAGTCATATTTTTTGACGTTGTGCTTATCAGATGCCTGTATGTGTAATAATGCTGACTTTGTGTTTCACTTAAAAATGACATTATTACTTGTCGATCGCTCTTCGATGTGATGAAAATATTAGTTGCTTTAAAAAAAGAACTGCAGTGTATAGTAATATTCAAGAAACGCTTTTAGCGTATTAATCCCGTTCATTTCTTATGGTGTTGTAATCACAGAGATTCGCCAAGCTTTCGCACTCCACTGGGAGGCTTTTTCAAGGCAACGGTAGACATAAAGATGCAAGGAATTGCAACAGATAAGGAACAAAGATCATTTTTGAAAGTAACGTGGGTGATGTCGCCAGCGTATCGCCAGTAACGTGGGTGATGTCGCCAGCGCACGGAATTACACAGTGCACGGCGACGTGTTCCCGTCTTTTAATAACGCATGCCAAACCATTGGTAGTTCAATAGAGATCATGTCATTGCACGCTACTTTGTTGGAGAGGATTTCGACAGTTTCTTTGATGGCAGTCTCTTTAAAGTTGGGGTAAGGGGCAATTCTTCTAATATTATTCCATACTGGAGTGGCCGATGAATGCAAGACTTCTCTGGCGAGGGATGTATTCTGCATGTCCTGGTTGACACTTCGCACGTGTTATTTACATCTAGTGTCCAAGGATCGCTTTGTCATTCCGATATATATCTTTTCCGTGTTGTCAGGATATACCAACGGTATAGCGTACACACCCGCCTTTTCTTTTTCACACTGTCTCTCCTTGCAGTTTGATACTATATGTGATAATGGGGTCGGGGGACTTCATTGCTATTAATATGCTGTATTTACGTAACAAATTCTTTAACCAATATGCAAAACCTGGGATATATGAGATGGATCCTGCGTACTTCATTGTCTTACTAGGTGATTTTGTTGCTGCTGACATTGTACGATTTCTTACAGTTCTATGTATTATGTCTATTTCATCCCTCTTATATCCAGCCTTTAGACCTTTGCTATAAATATTATCAATTGCATTGTTATTTAGGTAGTCGGGGTGGCGTACGTTATACGCTCTATAGAACCATGCTCGAAAAGCAAAAAGTTTGTATTCTTTTGGACAGTGCGAATCAGGAGAGAAAAGGTTCGGTACTGCGGTCGGTTTATAATAAACGTTAAAATCGAAGCTGGATGTTCTATTTCTTCTGAGCGCGAGGTCAAGATAATTCAACGTTCCAACCAGCATAGCCGTAGCGATGGGGGGGGGGGGGGGCAGGGGCGGCCACCCTAGGCTCCGAGCTGGAGGGGGCGCCATCGAGACGTAGACTTTTTTTATAAATGTAAAAAATGTGAAATTAATTTGTACGCGTAATTAAAAAAATGTATAAAATTTATATATATAAGGACACTATAACAAAACTACTCATAAGATGATTTTCAGGAATGGCAACGCTGGAGATTCTGGAGATGAAGTCTGTAGACGAGCGCAGCATATGGTCGGATTCAGGCAGGAAGGATGTGAGGAAACGCGCCAATTATTTTTCTAGGTGGCAGGAAGGAGCAGATCTACGTGAGACAATCGGTCTAATAGGAAGCTCTGGTTTATGGTGCTTTAAACGCCCAATAAGTTGCGGGATTTTGGGTCCCGGAGGGAGCTTAGCGGCTCTTATAAGATTTGGTGGTAGGTGTGCCATCTTTGCCACTCTCTTTAGCTTGGCAGTCCATCGGTTCAGGGGGCTAGTGAGTTGCACTGTTGGCTCTGATTGTTGGATGAATTCATTGATCTTCCGCTCGTAGTCTATAGTATCCAAAGCTGCTAACTGTTGGGATATATCGGTTAAAACAAAAACAAATGATGGGTCGTTCTTGAAGGCGTTAATATCCGTCCTTGGCATTGGATCTCTCTTCTTGGTTCTGCTTTGTTTTTGTGTTTGTTGTAGCTTCAGGGCACACTGATGGCGGAGTGCGTCTCGGTGCTCTGAAAAAACATTGCTGATCAAATTCTCGACCAGCCGGATAATTTTCGAAGGATGTAGATGAGCTTCGAAGGCATGCTTAGGTCCTTTGTGCAGGGTAGTTAACTCATCGTGAGAGAAATTCCTTGATGAGATGTTGACTATAGGAACCACGAAGTTGGATGAGTGAGGTTGCTGCGGGTTTCTTAGGCTGGTAAGTTTATTAGCATGTTTCATCGATAGTGACTTATATTGCCTTTGTACTAGCATGTGTAATTTAGGCATGAAAAAATCCAGTTCCAGGGGAGTGGTTTCAGTGAGCTTGGTATAGAGTCTAAAAAGCCGTGTCTCGAAAGCTATTACCTTTCTTCTTCTAAGCTGGACTAGATGAGATAGGGTTTGTTGCTGGAAAAGTTGTTTCTTTCTCTGGAACCACTGGCTGTCTATAGTGGTTTTAAATCGGAGGAATTTTGATACCACTTAATATTGCTCGCAGGTGGAGAGGAAGGTAAGGTGACAGCGTTCTTCTTCAAGCTTAATTCTTAGACGTTGGTACTCCATACAAATACCCATGTTGCCCGGAAATAGCATGAATACAGAAATAAACAGGTGGGTAGTTACACCATAACGATTCTTGTGAAAATCCGTTTATTTTGGCGCAATATACAGTAAAGAAACGAGTGAGCTTTCACTACCAACGGGTAGTTTCTTCAGGCTGGAATAACGTATAAAAAATATATACAAGAATTTAAATGCAAGATAACAATAATATAAACGTAAAAAACTTCGTGCAGGCGGGTGAAAGGCATGTGCTAGTCGTGTGCTGTTCGCAGAAACATGCGCCATGCAAAAGGTAAATCAAAAGAAAGTTCATCGTGGCACGTGATCGGGTTAGTTATAATTTCAATGGATTCCCTTATAGCAGTGGCCTTGGTGTTCGGGTAGGAGGCGATTTTCTTCATGTCGCCCCATTGTGGAGTGGTTGAATGTGTTGTGACCTCCTTCGCTAGTGCTGTGTTTATTCTTCCCGCTGCAACATCTCTCTTGTGCTCCGCTAATCTTACCTTGAAGGAGCGCTTTGTCATGCCCACATATTCTTTCATTGATCCGTCGGCGTAGAATAGCGGTATAGAGTAGACTCCGGCGTCAGAAAACTCCGTGATAGTGTTCTTTTTTGAAGTGAGGATCCTGGCGAGTGGTTTTGGTCCTCTTATCTCGATGTCAAGCCCAAAATTTCCGGAGCGAGTTCTTGAGAAAATAACTGAAATGCTGTATGTAGGGGAAGGATCCAATGTAGCGGGGTGGGTTGTCATATGTCCGGTTGTCAGGGCTGATTGATTTCATTTTCGCCCTTTCAATAATGGCTTCTATCCTCTGTACATCATAACCTGCTGTGGTTGCAAGGCTTCGCAAATCATTGAGTTCTTTCCGGAGAGTAGGTAGATCAGAACAGTGCGTGAAGGTCCGTTGTGCCCTGTGTTGAAAAAAGGGCCATTCTGTGCATCATCGGGCATGCACACCTTCCGTGTGGTGTCTTTTTGACAAGTACATCAAGGAACGGGAGCATGTTGTTGGATTCCTGTCCATCGTGAAATTGATGCTTGGGTGCATAGTATTGAGCCGTTCGAAACAGCGATTGAGATGAATACTGTCATGCGGTTAGATGAAGAATATGTCATCGGCGTATCTCAGCCATATTGTTGGGAGCAGGGTTTGAGCGCTGAGGATTTTCTCTTCTAGTGGACGAAGGACAGCTTCAGAAAGCACGGCTGAGAGTGCTGATCCCATAGGGACTCCTTTAGATTGCTTATAGATTTGGTCTTTGAAACAGAAAAAATTGGAGTCTGTGACGAATTCAATAAGGTGGAAAATATGGAGGAGCTAGTCTTGTTGAAACAAGGCAGAAGCTGTCAGCGCTTGTTTAAGATTGCCAATGGCCTCAGCAATCGGGATGGATGGGTATAAGGATACTATATCAAAACTACCCATAAGAGGATTTTCAGGAATGGTAACGCTGGAGATTCTGGAGATGAAGTCTGTAGACGAGCGCAGCACATTGTCGGATTCAGGCAGGAAGGATATGAGGAAACGCGCCAATTCTTTTTCTAGGTGGCAGGCAGGAGCAGATCTACGTGAGACAATCCGTCTAATAGGAAGTTCTGGTATATGGTGCTTTAAACGCCCAATAAATTGCGGGATTTTGGGTCCCGGAGGGAGCTTAGCGGTCTCATAAGATTTGGTAGTAGTTTCTTATTATAATCCGCTGTGGGAGCATCTTTGGGGTTGGCCCCTTTCAAAGTGTTAATTGAAAGAGTAAGTCTTTTAATTCGTTAGTGTTGACGCTAACGGACATATCCGGTCAGATAGCTATTATGCACACGGCGGGTTATAATAAGAAACTTGAGGACTTTATTTCCGATTCTGGATCTACGGTCTTACAAACTAACCCTCTAAGTTCTTTGGGTTGCACGGGTACAACGAGTTGCAAGACTACCTGCTCTTCCGGATGATCTCAAGAAAACCTCCAAATTACCGCCTGGCCTCTGATCCCAAAGCTCTTTGGTAGACTTTAACACCACAAGCCCGGCAATCCATCGAGACCGATTGTGTCCAGAAGGTCCGCACCGACCTACCACTTAGAGAAGGCATTATTCAAATTCCTGACTAGTCATCTACCTGAATCGGACGTTGTGTTAACTTCTACTTTAGATTTCATCACGAAAACCAAGCAACTCACCGTTCAACAACATGATATTATCGGCAGTTTCGAGGTGCTATCCCTTTACATATCAGTCCCCGTGCCGGAAGCCATCAGAACGTTGAAGGAGGCTGTCTCTAATTCATCAGTTTATTCGCAAGAGTCTTGCCTCAGCATCTTCAAATTAATGGACTTGATCTCAAATTCCAACTACTTCAGTTTCTAAGGGCACGTTTATAAGCAAGTAAATGGCGCTCCGATGGGATCTTCGCTTTCAGCCGT
This sequence comes from Macrothele yani, assembly GCA_039090855.1. Classification (NCBI taxonomy): domain Eukaryota; kingdom Metazoa; phylum Arthropoda; class Arachnida; order Araneae; family Macrothelidae; genus Macrothele; species Macrothele yani. The sequence goes on along the minus strand of CM077028.1, from coordinate 98,726,256 downwards.
TCTCGCAGATGCAATATTTAACCCCATTGAGCAACATACATGTATATTCACTAACATCACCCCAAGGCTTTCCACCTTGTTGCGATATGCGGACGGCGTATTTTTCACATGGCCTCACGGAAAGGAGACTCTCCCATCTTTCCTCGATAAAGTCAATTATATACACCCTACGATCAATTAACTATGGAGCTTGAGAGCAGTGGCACCTTACCTTATCTCGATGTCTTAGTGAGAAAATCACAGGACAATCGCATTCGTACGGAAGTCTATTATAAACCCACCTCCGTTCCCAACTTGATGCTCCGTAGTTCATTCTGTCCTGATGATTACAAGACGGCCTTCTTCCGTTCTTGAATTAGAAGAGCTTTCGCCGTCTCCTCAGATGTTCGTTCTCCAGATTCGGAACTAGAAAGCATCGTCGAATTGGCCACTGAGGCAGGATATACGTCGAACCAGATGCATAACTTTATCGAAAAAGCCCGAACCAGCCGTGTCAATCTTTCTATGCCGCAACTTCGCTACCTGGGCTCTATTCCCTACATACCAAAAGTTTCCTATCAACTCAAAAACGCGCTCAGGAGGATGAGCTTCGGTGTCGGCATAAGGTCTCCGGCATCTTTATATACGATGCTTAAGAGAAATATTGACAAGCCCCCTCTTCTCATTGAGGCAAGTGTTTATGCAATCCCACTCAATATCCGGACGGCTCCAGGCGATACTACATCGGAATGACCAAACGTTCGTTTGGAATTAAATTCAACGAACATAAAAGGAATACAAAATACGGTAAAATAACTACTGCTGTAAGGGTCGCCCGCAATCAAACTGTCAATTATGAATTTATGTACTTTTAATATTGTGATGAACATGTGCGGACGGACGTTTCATTCCGCCATTTTGTTGTTTCAGATAAGAACTGATATTCTTCACCACCCACGTGGTGCAATTTTAATCCTATGGGGGATTAAGAGAGGGGTGCATGAACACCTGGGGCATCTGACCTTGAAGAGTCAGCTGCTCGAGTGCTTCTGTTAAACAAGTTGTCATACTGCTTTTGTATACGTGCAAGGTTGTAATCCCCTGCGGGTATCCGACGACATTCCTGAGTACAGGTATTTCACGTGCTGACCGGGAAAACCAGTTTTTCTTGCGCATGCGTGATAGAGGACAGAAAGGGCGAGGAGGATTAAGGGAGACAGTTGAGCTTCGGTCGTCAAGGAGATAGGGTCCTGGTTTGGACACCAGTTTCTGACGGAAGGACTGCGGTTATCGCAGACGTGCAGCGTGGTGAACGGGAAGGAGGATTCCTTCGTCCACCGGGTATCGCGGAAAGAATTGTGGAAAGGTAGCACGTGGTCAGCACGGGAACCTGAGCGGAAAATCATCGGAAACCCGTGAAGCAAATGTTATCGGAATAATAAAGTCTTGTTGTTGTTTTTATTTCCGTGTACTGGACTGAGTTTGTCGAGGTAATTATTCTTCTACACAAGGACGCCTTCAGCCGCCTTGATAGCCAGATCGTATAGTAAAGGCGAGGCGGTAGCTCGCTATACGGCGGGAAAGAAAAAGTATTATCTAAGAATTGATATGTCTGGCCCTACAGCCAGATAAAGTGGCGCAGTCGGTAGGATCAGCCTGAAAGCGAGCTCATGAATGACGTGAATGGCAACACGTGTGAAGAAGGAACAACGGACTTTTTGTGAAAATTCCTGTGACCGAATGACAGAACTCTGACGACGTGCCGACCGGAAGAAAGAGACACCAGCGTGCTAGCCGAGATAAGGTATCCATCGTGTCGACTAAGACAAAGACAGTGTGCACCTCAGCGTACGGAAATCCCAAGCAGGACGAGGACTTACAAGCAAGACAAGAGAAGAAGCCTGAGTGCTCCGGTAACGTACCACATTTTTTTTCTGAGATTATTTCTGTGTCTTTGCCTGTGCATTTGGTATAATTTAGGGTTAAGAGTAGAAGTTCACATCATGGTACTAGAAAGGAAAGGGAAAGCTAATAATTAGATATTCTCAGAGTAAAGCATTGTAAAGTAAAATTTTGTAACAGTTAATTTTATGTCAGTTGCTAGAGAATGCGAAGTGTCAAAATATTTTCATTAAGTAATAAGTGTGTTTAGATAAGTCGAGTTTTCATGTTTACGATTTAAGAAATTTGAAGCTAAAATAGCGTAGTGGGTTTTTTTTTTTTTTTTTTTTGTGTAGCGAAAGAGGCAGAAGGAATATAAGTATTCTGAGTAAAACAGGATAATAGATGTTCGGGTAATGCATGAAGGTAGAGATAGGTTAGAAACAAGACGGAAAGTAGGTTAACCTTCGATGATTTAATGCGGAAGTTTGCATGATTTCTTTTCTTATTTCTTTGCATGAGTGTATTATTAGTATGTGTATTGTAGTGTATTATCATGACTGAGCTTTTGGAAGGGAAAGTTGAGGATAATTTAGACGCGGACAACGAAGATAATAGTATTCTTAACGATTCAGAATTAGATTCTAGTAAAAGAGTAAGCATTAATATGGAAGACAAGAAAAATAATCCAGCTAGAATGGAATGGGAACTTCAATTTAAAATGCTTGAGATAGAAGAGAGAAAGGCTGAGAGGGAACAAAGAATGCTAGAATTACAATTAGCGGATAGGAAAGAAGAAAGGGAATTTGAGTTAAGAAAATTAGAATTAATTAATGAGAAAGAGAAGGAGTCTATTAAAAGTAAAAATGAGGGTAAGTTGGCCGACTACATGAGAATCTTAGAAAGAACTTTACCCAGAAGTCCCAGTAAGCCGGAAGAAATTCTGGACTTCTTTGATTCGTTAGAAAGGGCATTTGTATTACACTCAGTACCGGAAGAAATGAAAGGTCGTTTGGTGATAGCCTTATTCAATTCAGAATGTGTGAACCACTTATTTCGTCGTTTGACTAGAGAGCAGTACGATAAGTACGAAATAGTTAAGGAGGCAATTTTGATGGAATGCCATTTGACTCCGGATATTTATTTGAAACAGTTTGAGAATATTAGTAAGAACAAAGGGGAAAGCTACTTGCAGTTAGCGGGACGTATTAAGAGGACCCTAACCTACTACATCAACAGTAGTGAAGTGAAAGAATTCGATCAGTTGGTCAATTTGTTGGTATGCGACAAATTCAAAACTTTGTTGTCCCCAGAACTGAAGACCTACATTCTTCAAAGAGGTTCCGTAGGGAAGTTAGTTCCTTCGACAGAATTAGGAGAACTTTGTGATTTATACGAAAGTCACGTGGGAGCTATGGGAATAGAAGTAGGAAGATGTAAACCCAGTCATCCCTTGGGAAAGTATTTCAAAGGAGGTCAATCAGAAGCCTGGAAGGGAAGTTTTCAGACAGGCGGAAATCAATTGAAAGGAAAGTTTTACGGGACAGATCAGAGCGTCGGACATAAGCCAGGTTATTCAGCAGCGAGGCCTATCGTAGGAAATTCTAGTTTGGATAAGGGAATTATATGCTTTAGATGTGGAGTAGTGGGGCACCGTAAAGCAAACTGTAACCAGAAGGCATCCCAGAGTACTCCCAGCTCTTACTCTCAGAATTGGAAGAAAGACCCCCAAATAACGTAAATAGAGTAGCGATGGGACAAAAGGGAGCCGAAGATGTTTCAGAGAGAAGGATAGAGGTCAGCGATGATAAAAGAATGACGGCTAAGGTAGATAGAGTTTTAGGCCCGGAAGGAAGTCAGAACGAGGTAATAGAAATTCCGGTAGGAGAAGTGAAAATGGTTAAGTCGGAATGCGGAAAGAGCACCGAAATCCTTATTGACTCAGGCGCGGAGGTGAGTTGTGTAAGAGGAGGGTTACTTGGCGAAGAGCTGTTGGAACCAAAGGGTAGAATAATTTTAAGAGGCTTCGATGGTAGTAAGGGAGAGTTTGTCATTAAACAATTGAATCTCCGATTAGATGAAGAGGGATTAGAAACAGGAGAAGCGCCAGAAAGTTTTTGTGAAGTGATGTGTGCAATTGTTCCTAATCTGGTAAACAGGGTAATTATAGCAGCGGAGGATTACCAGCGCATGAAATGTTTAAGGGAAGCTACTCCGATGTGGGCAACCTCGTGTGAAAAGGCGTTAGAGTTAGGGAATAGACCGGATAGGCCGGATGTGCATCCAGAAACTGAGACTGGCGAAGCGCTAGTCGAAGAAGAGGATATTCTAGGAATGGAAAGCCCGGCGATCACAGATATTTCAACGGAGGAGGAGCAAGCGCGCTTGGTTGGTAAAGCGTGGCTTGAAGAGCAAAATAGCCCCAGGATATTAGCGCTCAGTGCTGGAGGCGGCGAGGAGAATCAGCTAGGGCAACAGCAGGTCGACCAATCAGGAGAGGCAAAGAGAGCTAGCGAGGAAACAGGAGATAGCGTTACGGATTTGGATACGAGTGAAGCTCAGGAGAATTCAGACAGACGCTTGTTTACAGAGCAACAAAAGAGGTGTGTGACGTTAGCAGCCGCTAGGAATGAGGCGGAAAATGGCAGAGGTGGTTATCTCTATACGGATGGAATGTTGTATCATCGGGAGCAAGTGTTGGGACAGGTTACGCTACAGTTGGTAGTTCCTGAAGAGCGGAGGGCGCAAGTGTTAAAGCTGGCACACGATTCGGTTTTTGGCGCGCATTTAGGCCACAAGAAGACCCTAGAGCGGATTAGATATTCTTTCTACTGGCCTACCTTGAAGAAAGATGTGCGTAGATATTGTGATGTATGCGAAGCGTGTCAGTTGAGACGTTCCATCACGAGGGCAGACAGGGTTCCGATTGAGGCAGTTAGGAGACCCCCCAGACCATTTCAGGTTGTTAATGTGGACTTAATCGGACCGATTGAACCACCGTCGAGCAAGGTCGACCAATCGGTGGATATTAGTGATAGTAGATCAGCATACTAGGTGGCCGGAAGCCGTATGTCTGACTTCATTGAATGCCCGGAGCACGTGCGACGCACTACTGGAAATTTTTCAGCGCACAGGGATTCCGGAGGTAGTAGCGATGGACCGGGGCACAAATTTTGTGTCGGGGTTGACACAAGAGATCCTAAGGCGTCTAGGGTCGACTCCTAGGTTCTCCGTCCCGGGAAATCCCGCCTCGAACGGTCTTGTCGAGCGATTCAACAGAGTTTTGAAAGGAATGCTGCATCATGTGATAAGGGAGGAACCTCGGCAGTGGCATAAGGCTTTGCCATATTTATTATGGGCCTATAGAGAGGTTCCCAATGTTACCACGGGCGCGGCCCCGTTTCAGTTGCTATACGGGCGAGAGCCCATTGGTCCGCTGGCCATTCTGAAGAAAAATTGGGCGGGGGAATGTAGGCTGCCCGTTGGCATATCAGTATCAGCGGAGCAGTACCTGCAGCAAATGAAGGAGCGCATGGAGAAGGCGGCTCAGCAAGTGGAGGAGGTGGCGGTGGAACAGCAGCGACGGTATACGTCGTATTATAACCGTCGGCTGCGACAGAGGTCCTTTCAAGTGGGAGACCAGGTGATAGCCCTGATCCCGGACTCCAAGAACAAGGTGTATGCTAGGTGGACCGGCCCAGTGCACATAACTGAGAAACGGGGGTCCAATAGCTATGTAGTTGAACTAGGAAACGGGCAGCTTCGGCATGTACACGTGGGGAAGCTAAGAGAGTTTAAGCCCCGGATCAGTGTAGTCGGAGTGATTTTTGAGACCGATGAGGAGTTCGGCAAAATTAAGGAGGCTCCGGTGAGGAAAACGGAGGAAGCAAAAGAACCTGAGGAAATCAGGATAGATAGGGAGAGGATAACTCGGGAGCAACTTAGGGAGTTACAGGAGCTGGTGAACAGCTCGAAGAAGTTCTTTTCGGGAGAAGTGGGAGAGACGTCAGTGGGGAAGCACGCAATTACACTCAAGCCGGAAAGCGTACTTCGTACCCAGCACAGGTACAAGGTGCCACAATCGATGCAGAGAGCAGTGGAGAGCCAGATCCAGGAGTTGTGGGATCGTGGGATGATTGAAGAATCAAAAGAAGAGTATAGTCATCCGGTAGTATGTGTGGCTAAGAAAAATGGAGAGGTTCGGATGTGTGTAGATTACATAATGTTAAATTCTCACACTGTTCCGGACGCATTTCCGATGTCTCATATCCCAGATTTGTTAGCGAAGGTGGGGGCAGCCCGGTATATTACTATGCTTGACATGTTAAAGGGGTACTATCAAATCCCAATGGACCCCGACAGTAGAAAGTATACCACTTTTGCAACGCATAAGGGGCTCTATCAATGGAAAGTAATGCCCTTTGGGTTATCAGGAGCGGCGGCTACTTTTCAGAGAGCCATGAATAAGGTTTTGACCCCGCACCAAGACTATGCGATAGCGTACCTGGACGACGTGGCTATTTTTTCTGGCTCATGGGAGGAGCATTTGAAACATTTGAAAGGAGTAATTGAAAGTTTGGAGGCGGCAGGCTTTACGGGAAATTTGAACAAATGCTGTTTCGCCCGTACAGAGGTGAATTACTTAGGGCACGTGGTCGGCTCGGGCCATCACCGGCCGGATCCCGAGAAATTACAGGCCATCAGGGACCTTTTGCCCCCTCAGACGAAAAAGGAAATACGTAGCTTTTTGGGATTATGTGGGTATTACCGTGATTACGTACCTAACTTCGCAAAGATAGCTAAACCTTTAACAGATTGTACAGGGAAAAGGGCAGCAGATAGGGTAGTTTGGTCGGAAAAGTTGGAGGAATCATTCAGGACTCTGAAGGAAAATTTGTGTAAGGCACCGGTATTAAACACCCCGGATTTCAGTAAGCATTATATCTTACACACGGATGCGAGTTCCTTTGCGGTGGCATGTTGTTTGAGTCAGATTGATGAGGAAGGCAACATTAGGCCAGTGGCCTATGCTAGCAAAAAATTAAATGGGACGCAAGCCAGATGGGCGGTCAGCCATCAGGAGGCGTACGCCATAGTATGGGGTTTGCAAAGGTTTGAAGGGTGGATTTTCGGTAACCGGGTCGAAGTTATGTCCGATCACAACCCCCTTACTTTTCTCACCCGTTCCGCATCGCAAAGTTCAAAATTACAGCGTTGGAGTTTGGCTATTTCCCAATTTAATTTATCCATATCTCATGTCGCGGGCAAACTAATTCCTCACGCCGATGCGTTGTCAAGACTCAGTTTTAAAGAGTAGGGCAGCGCCATGGTGAGAATGTTTCACGGCACAGGTGGAGATCCACAGAAGGTCTCAGGGTGGTACAAGTGTATATGTTACATAACGTGCGAGAAGTGAAAAAGTGTATTATGTTGTGTCACCCAAGATCTGCAGGCAAGGAAGAGACTGACTCGAGAATACGGCAAAAGACTGTATCTCTCGTTCATTTGGTGGGGGCCTGTAAGGGTCGCCCGCAATCAAACTGTCAATTATGAATTTATGTACTTTTAATATTGTGATGAACATGTGCGGACGGACGTTTCATTCCGCCATTTTGTTGTTTCAGATAAGAACTGGTATTCTTCACCACCCACGTGGTGCAATTTTAATCCTATGGGGGATTAAGAGAGGGGTGCATGAACACCTGGGGCATCTGACCTTGAAGAGTCAGCTGCTCGAGTGCTTCTGTTAAACAAGTTGTCATACTGCTTTTGTATACGTGCAAGGTTGTAATCCCCTGCGGGTATCCGACGACATTCCTGAGTACAGGTATTTCACGTGCTGACCGGGAAAACCAGTTTTTCTTGCGCATGCGTGATAGAGGACAGAAAGGGCGAGGAGGATTAAGGGAGACAGTTGAGCTTCGGTCGTCAAGGAGATAGGGTCCTGGTTTGGACACCAGTTTCTGACGGAAGGACTGCGGTTATCGCAGACGTGCAGCGTGGTGAACGGGAAGGAGGATTCCTTCGTCCACCGGGTATCGCGGAAAGAATTGTGGAAAGGTAGCACGTGGTCAGCACGGGAACCTGAGCGGAAAATCATCGGAAACCCGTGAAGCAAATGTTATCGGAATAATAAAGTCTTGTTGTTGTTTTTATTTCCGTGTACTGGACTGAGTTTGTCGAGGTAATTATTCTTCTACACAAGGACGCCTTCAGCCGCCTTGATAGCCAGATCGTATAGTAAAGGCGAGGCGGTAGCTCGCTATACGGCGGGAAAGAAAAAGTATTATCTAAGAATTGATATGTCTGGCCCTACAACTGCCCTATCAAGAGAGGTCAAGTTCAAGTCCGCTGATCCTATGTGGAATGATATCAAGAAATTAGCTTCATACTCCACACCTAAATTTACTGCCATTTGCGAAACCTTGGAAATCTTTACCAGCAGCGAGGCTTGTAATGATAGCGTCTCTCTTGAGTTGCCACGCATTTGGAATCAATTCTTCAAATAATGCTGTATTTTCTACTACTGTACCTCGCGCCCAACGAGCGTGACCTCGTTTCTTCGGATGTCTGGTCACATTTGCGCCTATTCATTTATTGTCTAGTCAAGTCACCACGCTCAAATTGTTGAAGTGTTCCATTATCAAGTTTGCAGTTAACTGTCTACTTTCCTTGAAAAAGCCATGTGGTTGATGTGCGAAAGCTTGGAAACTCTTGTTTATATTCTACGCCAAGAAATTCTAAATCAAGTTCGGCAAATCCAAAAGTGGGATTTTCTGATTGGAAAAAATTACACCCTCGAATTCCAGAGCATGAAAATTCAGTAGAGCACCGTGAGTGCTATGTTACCTGGAAAAGCTTTGAAAAAAGGATTGTAGTGGACAGTGCAATTGATACTGAACTGCAGCAAATGATTACAAAAGAAAAGAGAAATGGCGGCACATTCTCAGAATCATTGTCGATTGCATTTTGTTTTGTTCAGTCGGCAACTTAGCCTTTCGAGGTTCAAGTACAAAGATAGGTGAAGACAATTGTGGATTTTTTTTTACATTTGCTAGGGTTTGTTTCTCATTATGATAAACAGCTAAAAGAGTATATTACCATTGCCAAAGAAAAGCCAGGATTCCAAATTACCTTTCCCCAACAATTCAAAACGAGTTCATCAATTTAATAGGTGACACTGTACACCAAGAAATACTGTACGACAAGAAATACTGTACTAAAAGACATAAGAGAGGCAAAATATTTCTCAATTTCATTTGATTGTACACCAGATGTAGCCCATCAGGAACAAATGTGCCAGATTATTAGGTTCGTGAAAGTTTCGGCGGATGTTTGCTCTGTTGAAGAAAGTTTCATCGATTTCATAAAAACTAGTGAAACGACTGGGGCTGGTTTAACTGAAGAAATTCTACAAAAAATTGAAGCCGATGGGCTTGACATTCGTAATTGCCGGGGGCAAGCATACAATAATGGTTTAAACAAGGCGGGGAAGTATTCAGGAGTCCAGGTCCGTATACAAGCAATCTGCTGCGATGCACGTTTTATGCCATGTGCTGCTCATTCATTGAACTTCGTTGGTGTTCACGCTGCTGGAGTCTCTCCAGATATTATCACATTTTTTGGCACAGTGCAAGAACTGTACAAAATATTTGCTTACAATGTCAAAATGTGGGAAATATTATCCAGCAAACTTTCTACTACTCTCAAGCGTCACTGTGATAAAAGGTGGGCATCCAAATACTCTGCTGTTCATGCACTATATTCACAACTTGATAAAGTCATCGAAGCCTTAGAGGAAATTTCTGACAACCCTCAATTACATGATGACTGTTTATCAGTGGTTAAAATCTTCTGAAACAAATTAATTATAAGTTTGTTTGTTACTCTGTTATGTGGGAAAAATACTAAATCCAATCTCCCGCATGAATGAACAACTACAGCGTAAATATGTGACCGTGGCCTGTGCAGTTAGTCACTTGACAGGATTGAAAGCTGCTTTACAAGACATCCGGGATACCTATACAGGGATTGATGTTATACTGGGCGAAGCATCGGACATCTGTGCCGCAACATCTCCTGACTGCTTTTTCGATTAGAAAAGGGCAAGGAAGAGGAAAAGGCTCACATTGGAAGAAAGTGAGTACACTGTTTTGACAGGAAAACAAAGGTTCAGTATGGATTTTCATGCTGTTTTGGACAAAGTCTTAGAACAAATGGAATGGCGTTTTAAATGTTTGATTGAAATGTTAGATGACTTTAATTTCTTAACTGGCAAGTCTTTGCAATATATGACTGTAGAAGAGTTAAAGGCTAGTGCAATGCGCTTAGCAAATAAATATGATAAGGATCTGGATGCTACTGAAATAGAGGGGGAAATGGCTAGTTTTAAGTTTCAGGCCACTTCTTTATTTTTAAAAAATCAGGTTTTTTCTAAAGCAACCTCTCTTGACCTATTCAATTTAATTCCCCAAATGTCTCTTGACACATCTTACCCAAACTTAGTAATTGCTTTCACATTATTCTTAACATTACCAATTACTAATGCGTCTAGTGAACGAAATTTTAGTAAGCTGAAAATAATAAAAAATTACTTAAGGCGATAAAATTACCACTCTAATGGGTCAAGAGAGGTTAACGCACCTGGCAATTCTGTCAATAGAAAAAGATATTGCTAAAAATATTAATTATGATCAAATAGTAAATGATTTTGCTGCTGTTAAAGACTGAAGGGTGCATTTGTAAATACAAAATCTTTCTGTTAAGGCTTAAGCATAATTTTAAGCAAATGCTGCTTGTACATATTTTTTCAGTTGTTCAGAAGCACTTGAGGTACCAATTAATAATAAATAAAAAGTACTCTCCATTCAAGCTATGTACAATGTTTTTTCTTTCTTCTATAATCCCTATTGAAGCTCATATAATCACCACAGGCTATTGAATACGATTACCTATATAAGTTTTTTTAAATATTGTATTATGAGTAATATTTTATATAAAAAATTAACATTTTGTTACTATTTCATTCAATTAGCAAGTTATACACGGGACAATAATTGCAAATAACAATATAAATCCCAATATTTTTAGTATACAGGTATTGTACTATATCTGCAAACAGGTATATAATAAAATCTGACACCGTCACCTGTTCCAGTTGGACTGGGGCAGGGGGGCGCCGGTTTTACTGCTTGCCCCAGGCGCCAATACCTCTAGCTACGGCCCTGCAGCCAGGACATGCAGAATACAGCCCACGCCAGAGAAGTCATGCATTCATCGGCCACTCCAGTATGGAATAATATTAGAAGAATTGCTCCTGCTTACACTAACTTTCAAGAAACTGTCATCAGGGAAACTGTCGAAATCCTCTCCAAAAAAGTAGCGTGCAATGACATGATCTCTACTGAACTACCAATGGTTTGGCATGCATTATTAAAAGACGGGAACACGTCGCCGCGCACCGTGTAATTCCGTGCTAAAAACATTTCACGAAATACGCTAGTGATATCACCCACGTTACTTTCAAAAATCATCTTTGTTCCTTATCTGCTGCAATTCCCTGCATTTTTATGTCTACCGTTGCCTTGAAAGAGCCTCCCAGCGGAGTGCGAAAGCTTGGCGAATCTCTGTGATTACAACACCATAAGAAATAAACGGGATTAATACGCTATGTGCGTTTCTTGAATATTCATATTGTGGTGTATTAAAAATAAGTAGTGTATAGTGCTTATCAATGTCCACAGGTCACGTAACTATCGTTGGCAGTCGTCGATTGTTTATAAATACGACATGAATAAACTCATGGAGGTAAGAAATATAGGAGACGCTTTAACCGCAGATTTCTGAAGCCAATCTGTTTACTGTTATGGTATCCCTCCGCGTGCTTGGTTACCCTCTTGGTCGTGTCTGCCATAGGAAAACATTAAAAATTTGTGGTTTTTAGAAGCTCATATTTTTTGTTAAACTGGCTTGTCAGCGTAGATTTTTTTCTGTGTTTCACAGCATACTTTAGCTTGTTCATATTTGGTTTCCATGGGATCCTGCGTGACATTCAGTTGTGCTAATAAACTTAAAAAGAAAATACCAGGTATGTCAATCCACCGGTTAGTATCACTTTATTTTCCGTTTACTAGGTTTAAATTCTTAAGTTCTTTGGGATTCAATCGTCGATTGCAATTTTTTTTATTGGAGGTTTAACGACCACCGTGAGCAACTCAATGGGCTATAAGCAGTCGCCCGTCCCTAATTTAGGGTCACTGGTTCCAGGGAAGGGAGAGAGCCAGTGCCGTAAGACAAACACAACATCCATGCCTCACCGGGATTCGAACACGGACCCCTTACGGACGAATGATCAGAGGCCAGCGCCTTAGACCACTGCGCCACCGCGGCTTGCAATTTACTGTGAATGGCTACTGTGTATTTTTCTGTGATTTGCTTGCTTTTAGCATATTATGCAATGTTCTAAATTTGTTGCAAAATTAAAGAAGTCGCTAGGTTTACGTAGGTTATACAGAGCTGTTTACGAAAGTTGTAGCAAATTTTTCTGGAATAGTGCAAGTTATGTAATCGGAGGGGTATTCATAACTGAGCCACGTTTAAAAGGATGTTCAATACAACTACATTATTAAGATAATCGTCTTTGAATTATTAATAACCCACCTATAATTATGACAGTGTTCGTATCCAAAAATTTTGCACTATAAGCAGCAACGATAGGGTTTAGGAATTAGCTACATTTACCAAAAGTCCATATCTATTTCTTTTTAAAAGTATATATCTATTTCTTTTTTCCTGTTTTAAAGCATGACCAGTATACTAAATTGCAGATTTGATCATAGCTAGTAAATAATACTCATTTTAAACTAATAGACAAGGCGCTTTTGAGCTTAGATAGTGTGCTACAAGATCAGTTAATATAACTGGAGCTCCTTTATTTAAAATTGAACTTCACAGTACAAATAGAGTTTCTCTGGATTAGCAGAGAACATTAAAACAGTAACTTTTGCATGTGAGGCACTGCACTCACCGTGTTTTGGAATTATATGACAATGCAAAACATTACTGTTATTCCTAGTTGTAAATGCATTTATGGCACCTCCATTCATAGTGTGCTGGGGAATTAACTTTTTTGCGGGTCTTATAGAAGTTATTATTTAAAACAATTACCACCAACTTTTTTGAATAATAAACTCTATAAGACCCGTAAAAAAGTTAATTCCACGTTAGTGTTAATAACTCCTGGTTCACAACAAGACCACTTTGTATGTGAAACATAAAATGATGGTGATACTAAACACAGTAGATGAGAAAAGTTGAAATACAAAGGGTGCACATATACAGTATTTAAAAGATAAAAAAGAAAAAAAGGATAGAAGTAAGAGACAAATAAACAAGGAAACATTTGAAAGTGACCAAACATGATTACCTTAGATTGAAGATTTGCACTTCTGGCTCCTCTCAAGCTATGACCCTGTAAACATATGTATGGACATTTTGATTTTTGAAGAAATATTCTCATAATACATGGAAATACGTTAGAATTATTAACACAGCAATCATAGATCTCTAAATTGCCTGTATTTCCTGTTCATTCCAGAAATAGATTTGATTCACTTCGGCCACCCCATTTCTAGTCATTGCACATTTTCGGTATTCTAAAACTTCATGTTCTCTTATTCATTTTACAGAGCAGTAAACATTTTAGGATCATCAGTTACTTTGATATTCCATAAATAAGCTATCAGTCAAGTATATTTCATTTACTTCTGGTACCAAATATTTTCTTTACCTGATTTAGTTGCCATTCTGTAATGCATGTATATGATCTGAGATAAAACATTGTTTTCATTCATTTTAACTCTCTCATAAATAATCTGCTTTTTCTATCTAACATTAATTACAGCATTAATGCTCTACAGCATAGATGCTCTAATTAAACTTTCCCCTTTTGATTCTCTGTTGATTTTTAAAGTCCGTCTTGTTACTTTTCTTCATTTACATCATACCTTATTTTTTTTGGTAAAATCAGTGAGATGTAGCTAAAAGGTCATTCCCCGCACAGTGGGTCTAGCATGTATGTTTTGTCTATCGAGCTAATGACCTGTCTCTGTTTTATCAACAGATTGTAATTTCTTCAAAGCTGAGGTATTTGTGGTAGCTGAAATATTCAAATATTTATTGTGGTTTATTTGCTCACAGTTTATGTTTTGATTAGCTGAGTGTAATTAGCCTGTACTGTTTTGCACATCAGTGTAAATATCCTGTACCCAAAATTTTGATAGTTGTTACAGATTTCCTGTATTGTATATATACATTTTTATATTCTTTGGTATTCTTGTTGTGTATCCATGCATCCCCCACCCTTCATTTTTTGTTTTCCCATTAGGACTGAAGGACTAAGCTTTTTAAGAGAAAAGACGCTCATAGCTGCTGTGGTACCCATTGTATGTGAAGGAAATCATTTTGCTGCTGCTAGTGAAGGTTACTGAAGATGAGATTTGACTATTTGAGATAAGTTTTTCGTATTGGATTTACATATAAATTTCCATACAAATATTTGTCTTTAATGGTCTGAATTGCAGCAGTAAGCTAAGTTCCAGCTACAAATATTGTTGGGTAAGCTTTTCTTTTCTCGCATATATAAAAATGACTTCAAGAAGTTTAATATGTATGTGGGCATCAACTCGTAATAATATTTCTTCATGTTCTAACTAGCTCATTCTCTTTTGTCTTGTGTAACTAGAGGTATATTGAACCCCCATTAGGAAATGATATTACTGACGTATTTTCTACAGCTTACAATGTACATAATGAGTGTGAAATGCAGCTCATAGCTAGGCTTTTTGATGACAGAAATGGAGGGAAATCTTGAATTCAGTGAAGTAAAAATATAACAGCATAAAATTGTAAAGATATTAATTGCAATATATGAAAAATGTATAGTTATGGTAAACAAATAAATTACTTGAGTGAAAACTTTATTGTTTAACTAATCAGATGAAATAGCCTGTCGTAAGAAGTTCTAGCTTAAAAGGTCAGCGTTATTTTTGGAAATCAGATTTTGGTACTGGATTTGTTACATGGATAACAGTGAACTAAAGATGATTTAGTATCTGATGGCAGAAAATTTGCACCTATATTTCCCATGCACTTCTGATTAGTTATCCATTAATTTTTGTGGACATAAAATGTAGGTTAAATGTGCATTAGCATATGGGCTGCTGTTAACAATACTCTCTGGTCATTAGAACTAAAATTAATCACATTGTTGCGTTGATTAACCACACCTTATGTGATCAGATTTTCTTATTCTTGAACATATGTTGTAACAAACTTCAGGATTTATCCTCAATGAATTCTTTATTAATAAATATAACCTTGCTCATAAATGGTATATGTATATTTCAAAAACCAAATTAAAAACCCTTATTATAGTATACACACGTCTGTTTAATTTACTACTTAAAAGCTATTAACTTATTACATTTTTTTTATTGGTGGTTTAACGACCACCGTGAGCAACTCAATGGGCTATAAGCAGTCGCCCGTCCCTAATTTAGGGTCACTGGTTCCAGGGAAGGGAGAGAGCCAGTGCCGTAAGACAAACACAACATCCATGCCTGACCAGGATTCGAACCCGGACCCCTTACGGACGAATGATCAGAGGCCAACGCCTTAGACCACTGCGCCACCGGGGCGGCCATTATTACATTATGAGTGTGCCGCTGTTAATAGTGTTGTGTATTAGAAGTATAATATTTTGAAAGAAGTTGGATTTATTTTAAAAGAGATCTTACAGCAGGAATTATTTCTGCTGCTTATGTAAATGTTTTTATCAAGTCAGATTTCTTTTACCATCAGCAGGATTTGTAAATCCTATTTCCACAAACTAATAAATTGTGTATTTTCTTGCTATATTTTGAAACTGCAGTCTTTAAAAAGATCCTCCCCCCTCCTCCCGAAAAACATTTCCCCTCCTATTAAGGAATGTAGTTTTAAAATTATTTACATTCACACCTTTGAAGCCCAGCCACAGTTCTAACCAAACCAGTTGGAATTTCCTACCTCCATTAGAAGAAACTAAAATAAGTCAAGTGCTTAAAGCAATTATAAAAAATAAAATGAAGACACAGTAACGTCATATCTTTAGTCTGATTTTTTAAATTTCTTTGAACAAAGTCGCAGATTCCCCATTTTTTCTATAAAGTCTTGGAAATAAAATCTAGATATTTCATGAACTTTTGTTTTTTTAAATAATAATGTTCAATGAGAATATTCTCCCCCTCCCCTTGTTTATTGCTTAAGAACAATCATAATTGTTCTTCTAGTAAAACATGCGCGGAATGTCGATGTCGTTGGGTACTTTAATTTTCCTCCTGACAACATGGCAGAAGTGTTCCCTTCCTTTAAAGTACGATCTTTTGAAAAATTCACTCATAATACAAATTCTCTGAAGCTAGACCGTTAACAATATTTTACGATAATCCGCTAAAACAGACAAATATTTTAAACGCTTTGTAAAATTAAGTTTAGTATAAACACATTTTAAATCGTCAGTTCATATACGTTTCAGTCGTTAGGAAGAGCCTTTTTTAGATCTCTTTCCCTCCATGAAAATCTAAGTTTCTGTACTAAAATTCCTTTCATGTAAACCTAAGAGTTTCTAAAACCTATTCCATTGCTTTTCCATTTCGCTAATAATTTAAGAAAATGTAAAATCTTAAGAAAACGAACAGGGTCTTACTAATGCTTTCCTACGGAAAATCGTCTTCTTTTGCATTTTGATGGTAACCACGCCAAAGTTGGCACTACTACTACTTTTTTTTTTTTTTTTTTTTGATTGGAGGTTTAACGAACACCGTGAGCAACTCAATGGGCTATAAGCAGTCGCCCGTCTCTAATTTAGGGTCACTGGTTCCAGGAAAGGGAGAGAGAGCCAGTGCCGTAAGACAAACACACCATCCATGCCTCACCGGAATCGAACTCGGACCCCTTTCGGACGAATGATCAGATGCCATCGCTTCTTTCTTTCACCGCGGTAGCGTACAAACCCGGCTTCACTTTGCTAGCATGGGAAGAGTTGGTGACAGCGTCTCCTCTTATTCCTACCTCCATGAATAACCTGAACTGAGATTTTTTAATGTTTGAAGGTTTAACGACCACCGTGAGCTACTCAATGGGCTATAAGCACTCGCCCGTCCCTTATTTAGAGCTACTGGTTTCAGGGAAGGGAAAGAACCAGTGTCGTAAGACAAACACAACATCCATGCCACACTGGAATTCGAACCCAGACCTTTTCGCGGACGAATGGTCATAAGCCATCGCTTTGGCCACTGCGCCACCGGGGCGGCAAACTGCGATTTTAACTTATTTCATTTAATTCTCCTTTGCTACATTTCTGTTTAATTCTCGTCTGCTGTGCTAATTCTTTAACAAAATGCTGAGATAACTCATTGCATATAATGCATTTTAAATCCAAAACTGATTATTTAAAAACGCTAACTGGATACTTCGTTTTCCTAAGCGAACTCTCAATGGAGAGAAAATTTGAATTTACAAAATGACACCTTAATAAGTAAGAAAATAATGCTTCTGTGTAAAAATGTTTTCAATTCAAGCAATAATAATTTAATACGCAAAGAATGTTATGATTATCTTCTGCACATCAGAACGGAGTCAACGTATCTGGCGCCGGTCGCGGCCAATGAATGAACGATCGTCATCACGCCTTAGCACTTAAACGATCTCGACTGGGTAGGCAGTGTATAATTAGAAGGGCCGTGCTCGAGTTTGGTCGCGGTTATGTGGAGTAACCGTCCTTTCGTAATCTGGCAGCTAAAATTAAATCAGTGCAATGGCGGTTCCTAGGATGGATGTAAATTCTCAAATTTGCAAGACTACGCTAGTAAGTGTTTACTACAGATCAAAGCATGAGCCATTGGATGAAAGTTGATAGAAATGCCTAGCAACGAGTTCTGTGTACATAATTTTGTTTACGAATTATTTACTTGACATCGTTTATGTAAAATGCGACATATCACTTCATATATGGCGCATTTTGATATGATCCGTGCCCACAGTTATTGCAGATCAGTTTAATTCTCTGTCAGTGGTATTTCCACATATTCAACAGATCTTCTAACAGGTCGTGTGTATTTATTGGCTTTTGTGTTCTGTTGCCATCGTAGTCCGTAGGTGAAATGTGTCCGCTACCAGTTGGCCCCGAGATAGGTTTTAGTTTCATATATGGAACAGGGCCGTAGCCAGAGGAGAGGGGGGACCTGTGTTTCCTTTTGCCCAACCTAGCGACTCACACAACAGTATAGGGCCTAATCTCTTTCACATCTTTTGCCCGACCTGGCGACTCATACAACAGTATAGGGCCTAACCTCTTTCACATCTTTTGCCCGACCTAGCGAATCACACAACACTATAGGGCCTAACCTCTTTTGCCCGACCACTTTACATCCTTCGCCCGATCTCAACCGTCAGCCGCCCCTCCCAACTTGCTTCTTTGGCTACGGGCCTGATATAGAAGGTTCTTTTTTTGTTTTCAGTACATAGTTAAACTTGCCATTCTTGGTTTCCAGAAGATTGTGTATATGAGGTACTAATGAGCTTTACATGATATTAATGCATCCTGTTGCCAGCCTTCTAGGATACTAGCCTCTGCTGCCAGTGATTTTTGGGTCAAGTAAGGGTATTTATTGTGAATGTTTCCCCTTAACTTCTGCTGTTTGTGCAGTAATTAAATTGCAAAGAAAAAAGATGCACTCATCTTATAAAGCTATGCAAGTCATCAGTTCACATTCTTAGTTTGTATGTTGACTGTGTTTAGGTGGCAATTTGTAGAACTAAGGTTCTAAATGAGATAAATGTGTGCATTGGTTTTTTCCAAATCCATGGCGCTGGTAGCAAAATAACATACTATGACCAAGAAGATTGGAATAAGGTATCTGGAGATGCCCTCGTCAATGTAGCAGTACCACTTTGCGTGAAGCCTATTACTACAAAGCGACTGCCATTCAAGTGTGGAAAAGTTGGTGGTTTCCAAGGCTATTACAATACATTTTGTGTTGGCTGAATTGCATTCTTTCATTGCAAATGTTTCTAATTTTGCATCACAACTTTCCACGAATGTGTGAGTAAATGCTGAATTTATAAAACTCTTAAAGATTGTGAGGCACCTTCCCATTTATATTTTAAATTAAAATTCAGGAAATAGTGCAAGTTCAAAACAAATATAATATTAAAATTGAAAACTTCGCTCGTGTGTAAAGTATAATTCATTCTGACACGTCTTTCGGGGTCCGCTTCAACCACGTAACAGAACATCGTCAGCAACAGGCCGGTGATCACATGCTTTGTTTTGCAGGTCCGTATTTCGACTTTGAAACTGCACAAACCATCGCCGAATGGTTCATTCGTTGGCTGTATTCTCCCCAAACGCTTTGTTAACGTTTCAAGCGGCAATTCCTGCAGATTGGCCCAGTTTAAATTCATACAGTAAGATGATTCTCAAATCCAGTGTCTGCACGTTTCCTTTGCAAACCACATTGCGTCCAAACATTTGCTTTGTTTTGCAGGTCCGTATCTCCACTTCAAAACTGCACAAACTATTGCCAAATGGTTCATTGTTGCCTGTATTCTCCCTAAATGCTTTGTTAACATTTCAAGCAGCAATTCCTGCAGAATGGCCCAGTTTAAATTCATACAGGAAGATGACTCTCAAATCCGGTGTCTGCATGTTTCCTTTGCAAGCCACGTTACGTCCAAACAAACCACACCTGAACCTTGTTCTTCACACACGTGCTAGCTATTTATAGTAGCTCTGTGAGGTAATACCCGCAACACCTGTGGGTGGTTCCATTCCGCTGTGGTGGGGTCCTGTCTCGTTCGCGCCAGACGTTTCATTCGCACCAACCCAATATTAACACGATTTCTGCACCCAAGAATCGCACAATTCAAAAATACACAGCTGAAACTTGGGTATCATGTAAACAAATCAAAATTCCCACACTTTGTAGCTTCATGGTTAAGAGATCCAGGGCATCACCAGAAGTCTAATTCTAACCTTGAATATGACCAAGGATCAAGTACCTATGGGAAGCACAAACTACTGAAAAAAGGCATTTACTATTATGGTAATTAGTTTACTAAATCAAATGTAAATAATGGTGTTTAATTTTTTGGTAAGTATGCATAGATTTTTTCCAAGAATCTGTAAATAACTATTGATGTCAATTCAACACAACACTCAACCTTGACATCTTTGATTTTAACAGAAATTGGTGGTTACATTTTCGGTAGTAAAGAAAAACGCAAGTTTTTAAAATTACCTTTTGGGTTGATTTGAGAAAAATGTAATTACATTTTGAAACATTTTCAACAACTTTTATATTTTTGGATCTGTGCTATCTAGCTTATAGCTTTCTTCATATATTTGAATGCAGCAGTAATATCTAACTTTAAAAAATATTCTGCTTTGTTGGCTGTAGAATTTGAATTATACTTGCAATCTCATATGAATGCCATGATCACAACATTGTCTGTGATTTTGAGTAAAAACTGGTAAACCTAACAACTTAGATATCACTGGGAAATGAATCTTCTTGAAGAAATAATTCTTCACATGCAAATGGTATCGATAAATGCGCCATTTTTCACTGTTTTTCATGTATCCACCTCTTCAGAAAACTTCAGAAATGCGTTGCTGTAGAGTGAGAATAAAATCTGTGTCTGCCACCCGGTGGCGCAGTGGTCAAGTGATGGCCTTTGATCATTCGTTGGAAAGGGATCCGGGTTTGTATCCCGGTGAGGCATGGATGTTGTGTTTGTCTTACGGCACTGGCTCTCTCCCTTCTCTGGAATCAGTGGCCTTAAATTAGGGACGGATGACTGCTTATAGCCCATTAAGTTGCTCATGGTGGTCGTTAAACCTCCAGTTAAAAAAAAAAGAAAAACCTGTCTCCCAATGGTACTAGTTTCCATTAAGGGCTTCATATAATTTACCTGTTTTTTTCACGAAACCCATGTTTTCCAGTTATTTGCAGTCTTATGATGCCATAACAGTCAAAGGAACATGAAATTTTGCCATGTAAATTTGTCAAAATAAAATTTCAAAATCTGTACCTATTTGCTGCGATGCTTTGGCAACCACAATAGTGCCTAGTTATTTTTACAGCAAAGATGTCATCTGCAACATGCTGGAAAGGGGGGGGTGCTAGTTCTACCAAATATTTTGTATGAAAATATGTTTGGATTATCAAAGTTTAAAGACTATTTCTCGTTAATGAAGATTTCATTACGTTTTACTAAATTTCTAAACATGCTATTGATAGAAAAGTCATGTGCTTTTAAACTGATTTTTGACTCTACTGTTCTTCTACACCACAATCCCGCTACGCAGTTCAGAAAAAATTTAAAAGCTTACCATTATGTTTTCAAAGTGAAACCAATTGAGATTCTCTGCACTATGGGTACTTAGGCAGCAAAACTGAAAAGTTTTGTGATGGCTTTGGGATGCTAAAAGTTAGCTTAAGTCATTTTTTGGCTTAGAATCTTAATGAAATCATACACTTTTATAAAATAATTTATACTAATTTGTTTAAAACTGTTCTTGTAAGAATATATGCAAAAATTACCTGTTTGTGAGGAGGATGAAACCACTGTACTCCCTACATTCCAAAAGCATTGTCAGCCAACTTGTTTTCAGTCATATGATGAGATACAGTGTTGCCAGTTGTATTTTTATAAATTTCTTTAACTTGTGTCAATTAAGGTGGACGTCAAGTAATTTTGCTTCCTATACTTCCAATGGAAAAACTTTTGTACACATTTCCTTCACAATTAGTGTGTTCCCAAGGATGAAAATTTGAACACCGATTAAAATAACATCATATTATAACTTGGAATACTTAACATTTTCTAAAACATAACCATAATTATATTAAAATCAATAACTTTTCCTTTGGTGGTGTTGAAACGAGAAAAAGATGGTGCAACCTGTACTTTGATGACGTCAGTAGAAAAACAAATGTTGGATTGCATAATTATGGTTATGTTTTAGAAAATATTAGGTATTCCAAGTTATAAAATGAAGCTATTTTAATCGATGTTCAAATTTTCATCCTTCGGAACGCATTAATTGTGAAGAAAATGTGTACAGAAGTTTTTCCATTGGAAGTATAGGAAACAAAATTACTTGATGTCCACCTTATCCTTTAAAAAAATGTTGATAATATTAACACAAAGTAAACAAGAAAGAAAACACCGAATTTTCGGGTGTAATAAGCACGTCTTTTGAATCCGTTCTGAAGCAAATTAAATTTATCAAAGCTATTCAAAGTCAATGGAACCGGTATGGAAAACAATAGTATCTGACGGAAGAAAAAAGTTTTTCAATCGGGTTTTTAATCCCTCAAATATTGCTGTAAACGGAATCGTGAGCTTACGCCCTCTGGTTGCAGACTTGTGCTTTAAGAAAAACGTGAATTTATATGAGAAACATTTCGCACCCGAAACGCTCTCTAACACAGAAATAATTTTTCAAATCTGACTCTTAGAAACAGAGATATCGACAAAAATAAGATGTGACTTTACGTACCCTGGTGGAAATACATCAGAAGCATTATTTTAGGAAGAAGGTATTCTCAAAAGTTTTATGCATATGAGCGATATCGGTCCAAGAAAAAAAAAATTTAGTCGAGTTTTCAGGATCCCAGATTTTGCTGCAAATACATCAGAAGCAGATATTAACACTTATGACCCCTGGTGGCCAAACCATTCTTTACCAAACATTAAAATTATTATTATTATTATTATTATTTTTTTTTTGATTGGAGGTTTAACGACCACCGTGAGCAACTCAATGGGCTATAAGCAGTCGCCCGTCCCTAATTTAGGGTCACTGGTTCCAGGGAAGGGAGAGAACCAGTGTCGTAAGACAAACACAACATCCATGCCTCACCGGGATTCGAACCCGGACCCCTTACGGACGAATGATCAGAGGCCAACGCCTTAGACCACTGCGCTACCGGGGCGGCATTAGAAATTATGTGAAAAATATTTTCCATCAGGTCTTGTATGCGATACAGGAAAAATTGTTCAAATCAGAGTTTTAGGAGCAGAAATAACGCAGAAAACGTAATTTACCTTTGTGCCCGGAAAGTCTATGATTTACTTGAAAATTTTGAATTTATAGGGAAAACGTTTCGCATCGGAAACAATACCCAACAAAGGAGGAATTTTTCAAATCGGACTCTTAGAAGTAAAGATATTGACAAAAATAAAATATACATCTACGCCCCCTGGCGTAGAAACCATGCTTTATTTCAAGAAGAAAATGTTCCTAAAAGGTTTGTCGACATGAGTAGTATCGGTCAACAAATTACTTTTTTTCAATCGAGATTTTAAGAGCTCATATTTTGCTGCAAATACATCAGAAGCGGAAATTAAGACTTACACCATCTGGTGGCCAAACCATTTTTTACAAAAATTAGAATTATGTGCAAAGGATTTCCATCAGGAGCTGTATCCGGTGCAGAAAGAATTTTTCAAATCTGAGATTTAGAAACAGAGATATAGGGAGAAAGTAATTTACCTTTACGCCCCCTAGCGGAAAGTCTATGAATAACTTGAAAATTTTGAAATTATATGAAAAACATGTCACACTGGAAACACTATCCTACAAAGAAGGAATTTTTTAAATCGGACTCCTAGAAGTAGAGAGATATTTACAAAAATAAAATATACATCCTCGCCCCTGACGTAGAAACCATGCATTATTTTAAGAAGAAAATGTTTCCAAAAGGTTTGTCGACATGAGTAGTATCGGTCTACAAGCGACGTGTTTTTTTCAATCAAGAATTTAGAAGCTCATATTTGCTGCAAATATATCAGGAGCAGAAATTAAGATTTACGCCCCCTGCTGGCCAAACCATTTTTTTACAAAAAAAATAGAAATTATGTGCAAACAATTTCCCATCAGGAGCTCTATCCTGTGCAGAAATAATTTTTCAAATCGGAGATTTAGAAGCAGATATATAGGGGTACTATATATATATATATAGGGGTACTGCCAGAAGGACAGACCATAGATGGACAGCCGAAATTTTAGATTGGATTCCAAGGGACAGGAAAAGACCCAGAAAAAGACCACATGGGAGATGGGTGGATGAAATTCGTAAATATGCGGGAGTGACATGGAGGAGACTGGCACAAGACAGACCGTTGTGGAGGAAACTTGGGGAGACCTTCGTCCAGCAGTGGATTGATAATGGTTGACAATGATGATGATGATGATATAGGGGTAAACACAATTTACCTCTACAGCCCCTAGCGGAAAGTCTATGATTTACTTGAAAATTTTGAATTTATAGGAAAAACATTTCGTATGGGAAACAATATCCAACAAAGGAGGATTTTTTCAAATCTGACTCTTAGAAGTAAAGATATTGACAAAAATAAGATATACATCTACGCCCCCTGGCGGAGGAGAAACTGTGGAATATTTTAAGAAGAAAATATTCTGAAAAGGTTTATCGATGTGAGTGGCATCAGTCCACAAAAGAATTTTTTCAATCGATATTTTAGAAGCTCAGAGTTTATGGCAAATACATCGGAAGCAAAAATTAACACTTACGGCCCCTGGTGGAAGTATTTATTACCAAAAATTAGAAATTATGTGCAAAAGATATTCCATCAAGAGGTGTATCTGCTGAAGAAAACATTTTTCAAATCAGAGCTTTAGAAGAACAGTTATCGAGAAAAATGTAATTTACTTTTACGCCCCTAGCGGAAAATCTATGTGTAATTTGAAAAAGTAACTATATCTAAAATACTCTTCGACATAAATGGAATTGAAAGATAAAATAATTTTTTCAATCAGATGTTTAGAAGCAAGTATGTAGAATAAAACTATATTTTTGAATTTGACATCATCTGCATTTGCGCCCTCTAGCGGCGAAATTGTACACTGTAAAAAAAAAAAAAAAACTAAATAAAAGATCATATTTCAAGCTTCCCAATGCAAAAACAATTTTTCAAATCGGACTAATAGTTCCAGAGATATTGTGGGTGCGGACGGACGGACAAACCGATAACATAAGCACAATCTTTTTTCACAAAAGACGTGCTAAAAATTAGATGTCAGATTGATATTTCCATGGTATGACCCACTTTACACACTTAAGATATCTCGCCGTTTATTCATTGGATTCATTATCGTGGTGAACAGCACATCTTTATGATTGGGAACTGATGGTGAATTATAGGACTGGTTAGAATAACCTGGATATGGTATCTGTGGACGCATCTCCTTTTGGTCTGAACTGAGCAGCTGGAAAACAGCAGCTACACATATGAGGTGTATTAAAGCATTCTTTGAAAATTGCATAAGTGCCTCCTGTGGAGGTGTTCAACTGTTGAGTAGACATATGAACTACTGTGTGATCATCATGCTTTATTATGGGAGTAGTATTTATAATTATTTTGGACACAAAATTTAGGTCCATATCCTTTTTTACGCTTTCCAACCGTAGGTTGAAGAAGCGTATATGCTCCAGCTTTGTCCGTCCGTCTGTCGGCACGATAACTCGCGTAAAAATGGTTCGATTTTGATGAAATTTTAGTATGTGGTAGGGGACCACCTGGGGACGAACCCTATTGAAAATGGACGAAATGGGGTCAAAGGTCAGGACATAATTTCAGGAAAAACAAAAATGTTGATGCAAAAGAGAAGGGAGACGAGGACAAATAACTAGATGTAACTTCCAACGTGGAATATATAGAGCTATGCAAGACAGTGAGAAAAGGTATCACTGAAGACATAAGGAAATTTAATTGTGAACTGGTGAAGAAAGCAATAGAAAACAACCAGAGCCTGAGGAGAGCAAAAGGACATCTCAGTAAGGGAAGAAAACAGATTATGGCTCTGAGAAAAGAAGATGGTACTGTAACAACAAATAGAAGCAAAATTTTGACAAGGGTGAAAGATTTCTATTCAAAACTATATGAAAGAGATGAGACATCTATTCCAGACATTACGACAGGTTCCAGTGCCGAAGTCCCTCCAATCCTCCCTGCAGAAGTTACATATGCAATTAAGAACATGAAACAGGGAAGAGCTCCAGGAGAAGATGGAATTACTGTGGACATAAAACAAGAACCAAGTGGAAAAATTGAAACTACACTTGCCCAAGTTTTCACCAGATGTCTTAATGAAGGGAAGATTCCTGAGGATTGGAACAATGCTACAATGATCTTGCTCCATAAAAAAGGTGACATTGAGGATCTCGGGAACTACAGACACGTCAGCCTCCTTTCAGTGGTTTATAAAATCTTCACTAAGGTTCTTTCACATTGCTTGAAGGTAACACTAGACTTGGCCCAACCAAGAGAACAAGCTTTATTCAGGAGTGGCTACAGCACTATAGATCATAACCATGTACTGCGAGAACTAATTGAAAGAACAAGAGAATATGAACTCCCATTATGCATGGCTTTTATTGACTGTGAAAAGGCCTTCGATTCCGTGAAACCATCAGCAGCAACAGTGGCTTTGAAGTCCTGCGGTATTGAAGATGCATAGTTTTTTGCATACATTAGCATTATTAATAACATCTATGAAAATGCAAGTGCAAAGGTTCGGATATTTGAGGATACTGCACAAATAAGAATTGGAAAGGGAGTGAGACAAGGTGACACCATATCTCCGAAGCTCTTTAACGCCACATTGCAAAATGCCTCTCAATCATTGAACTGGAAAAACAAAGGGATAAAGATTAATGGAGATTATCTAACTCACCTTCGTTTTGATGATGACGTAGTCATCTTTGCAACTACCGCTTCAGAGCTGTAGAGTATGATCTAAGAACTTGCTGACAATAGTAAAGAAGTGGGATTAAAAATGAACTTTCAGAAGACAAAAGTGATGTACAATGCATGCTTTTACAAGAAATGAAGATTTGGTGATTGATGAAGAAAAGCTTGAGACAACCGATTCCTACATTTATCTTGGGCAGCAGATATCGAGTGAGGGTCACATTGATGAAGAAATTAATAGGCATATAAAACTTGGATGGAGAGCTTTTGGAAGGAACAGTACAATTTTTAAGAGCAGTATGCCAGTATGTCTCAAAAGAAAAGTGTTTAATCAATGCATCCTGCCAGTGCTTACATATGGAGCTGAGACATGGACCTTAACTAAAACAGACGACATACAAAGACTGCAGACAACTCAAAGAAGCATGGAGAGATGTATGCTTGGTGTAACCAGGAAAGATAAGAAAAGGAACTAGTGGATAAGGAAAATGACAGGAGTGGACGACATCATGACCAGAGTGAAATCACTGAAGTGGCAATGGGCTAGACATGTTTCCAGAAGAACAGACCATCGATGGACAACCGAAATTTTAGACTGGATTCCGAGGGACAGGAAAAGGCCCAAAAGACCTCATGGGAGATGGAAGGATGAAATTCGAAAGTATGCTGGAGTGACGTGGAGGAGACAGTCCCAAGACAGACAATTGTGGAAGAAATTTGGGAAGACCTTTCATCCAGCAGTGGATTGGTAATGGTTGATTGATGATGATGTATATATTTGGTGTCCAAATTTTTTTTAAATATGTTTTATTTTAAATCAGTGGTGTAAGCATTAAAAAAAGTCAATACAGCATCATCTTTGCACCCAAAATGTAATCCAAAGAAATGGACCATACTCTACACAGTTTTTTTTTTTTTTTTTAATGAAAGCTAGTCTTTAGAAGGCCCTCTTTGGTTTGGACAATTCTTGGCATCCTCACTTCTCTGATTTTGTGAAGTTGATTTTCATTTATTTGATGAGTATAAATTCAATCTCATTTCAGAAAGAGATGAGGGTATTATTATAAGGTTCATTTTGCTTTTAAATGCCTGACTAAATTTTTCGCCTAGTTGTAAATGAATTTACAGCACCTCTATTCATAGTTTACTGTGGAAATAACTTTTTTATGGGTCTTATAGAGGTTATTATTCAAAAAAATTTGGTGGTCAATTTTTCAAATTAAAGCCTAGTTCATCATCAGGACTACATCACTGGAGTAGTTGCTGCCACTCAGTTGGAAGTGTCCAACCGCAATTATCGTTAATTGTGGTACTTCTTCCTCTCGCTATTTCCATCCCTTTTTCTGGTTTCCTCTTTACTAAGTTTGATTGGTGGACGATTATTCTTACTGAGTCATAATTTATGAACACCTACTTGCTTGTATATGTCTGTTTAGCCCTGTTGTTATTTCCTAGATTTAACCTTGACCTCAAGAGTGGAGAGAATCTTCACTCAGCTTTTTAGAAAACCCACTAACACAGGAAAGATATGAGACTTCTACTCATTCCACACTGATGATATTAATTCTAATACGGCGAGACAATTTTTGGAAAAAATTGAAATCCTTGTCTCTTCAGATGCTCAAAAAGATATTCACAGAGAAGAATAAAAAAGAATGTTGGCAGAGAACAATTACCTCTCCCCATATATTAAGAAGTTATTTAGAAAAGTGCCAAAAAAAAAAAAAGCAGAAAATAAACAACTTCAAATTCACTCAGCAAAATTACGTACCACAAGGGACTTTTCGAAAAATTGAAGAGGATCGGAGCAGAATATAATATCAGACTTGCTCCAGATCTAAATAAATTAAAGAAATTCCTGCCAGCTCTAAAACAAAAAGAAACAAACATCCAATTGCAAGAAGTAGTATATTGCATAGACTGTAATTGCGGGCTGAGCTATATAGGAGAAACGGGAAGAAGTATTAAAGTCTGAATGAAAGAACACCAAGCGGCTATAAAGAACATTAGTAACAAAACAGGGCTAAACAGACATATACAAGCAAGTGAACACTCCATAAATTGGGACTCAATAAGAATAATCGCTCACCAATCAAACTTAGTAAAGAGAAAACTAGAAGAAGGGATGGAAATAGCAAGAAGAATTACCAGAATTAATGATAATTGTGGTTGGACACTTCCGACTGAGTGGCAGCAACTACTCTAGTGACGTAGTCCTGATGATGAACTAGGCTTTAGTTCAAAAATTTGACCACCAAATTTTTTTGAATAATGACCTCTATAAGACCCATAAAAAAGTTATTTCCTCTGTGAATTTTTCAGTTAGCAGAAGTTGGAGCATGTTGCCCAACCTTTGTTGCATGATTTAGTTAGTGACCAGGTAAAAACACTTCACTAGGGGTGACCTCAAGTTTAGAACTGAAAATGCATCAGATGCAATGTGTTCTGCTGTTCATGGCCTGAAAGTAGATATGGAATTTCATTTTTGAATTTTTATTGTTCAGTTCTTTGATTTTATTTTATTATTTGTGAACTATCATCTTTTAATTTCATCCTTCTAATTGTCTTAATTAAATCTTGGTTTTTGATGTTCATGTTTATCAGTAGATTTTCCATCTGCTCAACATTCTACTGTTATCCTTACATAGGACAATAGTAGTTACTGTGGAACTCAGACGGGTAAAAGGACTTATACAATATTTTTGTTGTGCACTGAACATTCAAACTATTGCTTTTCTTTCAGCTTTTTATTTTGTTATTTAATTCCTTTGCTTTACTCCCTTTTTTAACATTTTAATTATTTTACAAATTTCCTTTGAAAGGTGTATTTCTACTACCAGAGTTACTACATGCTACAAAGTTAAATAGTGATCTCTTAATGTTAAGATTGCAAATATAATTTTGCAAAAAAATTGAATGTAATATTTTTTCTCTAAATTTAATTTTCTACATGCCATACATCCAGTAATAAATTTGGGAGTGACTGTTTACACCAGCCATTAGTGCTCATGGATTGGAGTTGCTAAAGCCCACACAATTCACATTATTTCAGTGATTTTTTTGTTATCAGTAAAAAGTGAACAAATTGAACTAATCATGTGTCACATTCTTCTGATTTTGTGTGTCTGTGTCATTTTGCTCTCTTACTTCCCAGATAAACTATATATAGAGAAGTTTATTTTATGTATTTCATTAGTAATGTTAAACTTCTTTCAGTGTGGGCCTATGATTGTTCTGTTTTAAGCTTACTTTTTTTATGAACAAATTGCAGTTAAAATCACTTATAATAACTGAGGTAAGCTGTGGATGTGTGCATGCATTCCTTGTGTGATAAATGCTGTTTACATGTATTCTTAACTGAAAAATCACTTAGTTCACATACAAATTAAGTGGAACAAAAATGCCATGCAAAACAAAAGAGATACTGATACCTTTACTATTTTTGAGTACCATAATTTTTGGGCTAAGTGTCGCATTCAGCGTAAGGGCCACACTTGACATAAATCACTGTTTAGGAAACAAATTCATTGTAAGAGCTGCACCCCCAAATTTTGTAAGCTAATAGCCATCAATGTGAGGGCTTCAATAAATAATGTAGTAATACTTTTGGATCACTATATGAACCACCTACATAGTTTGTCATTTTTCCATAATTTTTTATCTTTTAAGCTATTATCTGTAATTTAATGATTTAACATAAAATGAAATGGATAATGATTGAAAATTCTGAATTTTTTCTTCTTCATTGTCTTATTTATTTGCAATTAATAGTCATGTTTAGAGAGTGATTCCCAGACAGAGCTGGTAAGCACTGTCCCATTGTTGTTTTCACTCTGGCAGAAAGGGTTTTCTACTTCATGAAGTAGTGACACCATGCAGGCCTGCCTATAAGAACTTTTGTTTATTTGTGCTGCAAGTATTCTGTCTTGAAAATGAATCTTTATAGTGGATAATGGGCTGCCTTTGACTTCTGATCCAAGCTTCCAAGTTTTTCTCTGACTGGCCACAATGGAACAGTGCATATGTTTTTCTTCTTATGCTTCAGCATGAGTGACAGAACATTTTTCTCTTTCCTCTACCAGTGCATACATGTTTTGTCAACACTAAGATGTCAACCAGCACTTCGATTTCCAAGTGTTTCAAATTTTCAGTTACCTAGATTTTAAAATTTGCTGTATAGTTTTTCAGTGTTTTAGACATTACATTTTAATGCATTAACTAAGAACATTCCAGTTTAAGAAAAAAATCTGCCTGTCAGTTTGAAGACAAAATGAATGATGTGGCAAATAAGTGGACAATGAGAAAGACAGCACCCATGAAAACAGAAAGAGTTAAATGTTTCCTGCCACTTCCCGAGGGGGAAAGCCGGCAAGAGAGAAGACGAAGGCACAAAAACCATGTTGTGCAAATAACAGGCATATGCCGCTACAAAGTTTACATGCCCAGAAACCAATTGTAGAGAATCTGAACTTCTGCGAGCTGCTAGTCTAATACTTATATTAAATTAAATACAGTTCAGTAGGCAATAATTTAGATACATTGTGAGTTGCATTAATGAAACATTTGCATTCTTTCTCAATATTAAATTTAATGACATAATAGCATCATATTTTGGTATTTTTGAGAGATTTCACTGTGTTCTAAAACTTTTAATCTGTGCAGTTTTGTGAGAAATGTGGGAAAGACAAGTCAGTGGGGAAAATAGCTCTGATGGATCTTCCTCTTCTCAATAATCTTGCAGAAATCAACATATGGTTCGAAAAGCAAGGGAAATTCATGGCCATTTATTGTGAAAGTAAAACTTACACATTGTTTGATGGGCAGTTGTTTAGAAGAAAAAAAAATGGAAAGAGAGCCACGGGGCTGGCAAACCGCACCTTTTTTACCAAAAGAGTTGTGGTGCTTTGCCCAAAAATTACGGTACATTTTTTTCCATGTTATTTTTAAATCATGTGGGGTAAGACCTACATATTGGTATATGTAGTTTAGTGTTTTACTTCTCATAAGCTGATAATTTTTCTTCTTTTTTTAGTCTCGTTACCAGAAATCTTTATGCAGTCCATTGGTAACACGATGCCAGGAACTCAAGCAGTTAATGCAGGAAGCTTCTTTGAGGGTAATCCTTTATATGTAAAATTCAATAGAAAAGAAAAGTTATTCAAAAATTAGGCATTAAGTTCAAATAATGAAGTGTACAAGTAATTGTGCAGTTTTAATGATTAAATGATCTGCCTCTTTTGAGTAGTCTGGGCTAGTGTTTCATCCTTTTTGTATTTTGATTGATACTTACTGTGTTCTCTTTTTATGTGAAAATTTCAGCCTCCCTTGCAAAATTCTGAAAATTTCAATTCAATATTTTGTGAAATATAAAATGGTGATAAAGTACAGTAGATTATGACTTCTGATTCATTTGTTAAATGACTCAGCTGTCTTTTGAGGAGCATGAAACATGAATTAATTTTTATGGTCTTGTGTTTCTTGTTTTTCACACCTTGCTTTGCTTATTGCACATCTAGCAAATGTTTTTTCTCTCTCTCTCTCTCTCTCACGGTTGCACTGTATAAGGCGGGTACATTATATTCCATTATTCAGAGCAGTCAGTTCCTTTAGACACATCAAAATCATTGGAAATGTATTGGGACTTTTTTTCCCCCCTCTTCTATTTCACTGCTTATGATGATTTATAATCAGGGCACAAAATTTGCTGTTGCCCAGTCGCCAACGGCGACCGGAAATTTATTGTTGGCGAGCAGTAAAAATATTAAATTGTTTTCCTGTTTAGCATTTGATGCTGTTGGCGGTATCTTCACAAAAATATTTTGAACTGTGATGGTATCTTCACTTTCAGTAAAATGTTATCTTAAAAATGTTTTAGTGTGAAAGGCATCTTGAGTATTGTATTTAACTGTGCTTTCTTTTTTTTTTTTTTTTCGTTATGAAATGTTTCCAGTAAAATGGTTTCTGACGGAAGTGTATCAATCATTGCGTCATCACTAGCAGCCCAGCAAGCTGACGAGAGCCTCTTCTTCTTTGTAGCGACAGCTGATCAGAGGCGAAGCTCGCTGAAAGTAACTCCAAGGCATTGTGGGAGGAAGCGTTTCTTCCCTACGTGCATTTCTAGGTCTCCCAGAGCAGGGATGGTCATATCTGTGGATATTCATTCCCGAAACATTCACGCATCCGTAATATGGGTGGAAATTTTAGATGTATCAGCGAAAACCACAATGTTTTGCTAAAGAACCAAAGAATTTGCATCTTTCCCATCTGCAGCAGTTATTGGCACACAATGAATAAATCGCCATTCAGTATATCGGTGATAGTTCACTAATTCAACATCGAGTAACCATAATATTTGTTGAAGTGCTTGATGTATTGTAAACCTTGATGCATTGGCTCCAGTAACATCGAGGATAAGAACTCTATTTTCGGTGCTGAAACATTGCAAAAAATAGCAAAAAATCACTGATTCGCGACATAGAAAGGGGATATTTCCTTTCTCTGTATAAGAATATGAAAAAGACAAATTCATTTACTTATCGCAGAAAAATTTGGAGTTGCAGGGATCGCATTCCTCCTAAAATTCCTAATATTTTGTGACCCTCGTTAAATTCCTAAAATTATACCTAAAATTTACTATTCTTCCTAAAATTTTCCTAAGCTTATTTATTAAAAATACAACCGTTATTAACGCCAATAAATTTACCATTACGGTAAGGTAAAAAGACCTGTTATTGTAGAAATTGTAGAAACACAGCCTATATGCTGCGCTGCTGAAGAGAGGGAAAATGACGCCATCGAGATGCACATGCTTCGGAGCGGGGGGGGGGGGGGGGTGCTCCACCTTTGTGCCTTCAAACAGTTTTCGAGAGTAACAGAGATCTAATGGAAAAGGGGAGGGGTCATTTTCACCCCTGGTTTGCGCTTTGCAGACGAACTCCGTGGCACGCAGAAGATCATATTTTATTTTTGGACATGCCTCGTGGACCCTCCTCTTTCTGCTGATGTTTTGTTATTGTAAACCGCAGGTGGGTGGAAGCAAAGAGGAAACATGTGACCTCCTTCTGTAACCTCCGGTAATGACGATGGGATGGTAGCTGAGTGTTATCGTGGCAGGCAGTAGAGCACGTGATCATTGACCTTCGATCGTGCGTCGGCGACAGCGACCTTCTATGCACAATATATCTCGGCTCCGACTCGCTTTGACTGAACTTGCGTGAGATGCGTATGATAGTTTCTGGTTTTGCGTCTTTTATGGTGTTCTCTGTGCTGTGTGCAGGTTCAGTTCTCTAGTGGTGACTTGCTTTTTTTCTTTTCTATCTTCTGACATCTTCGCAGCCAAACTTCAGGAAGTTCTCTGGTTTTGCAATATTGGAACGTGCTTTTGTACTTCCCTTTCATTTTCTGGTTAGTAATACAAGTGTTTAAGATGCCTAAATCCAAAACGAAATTTTAAGATGCGTGGCTCGCCAAAGAATTGGACGGAGTGAAGTTGAAAGAATGGTGTTCTGCAACTGAAACAATATTTTCTGCTAAGTGTATATTGTGTTCAGAAATTTTCAATATTTCTAATAGTGGCTTTTCACAAGTAAAAGCGCATCATAAAGGAAAAAAACATTTGCAGAAATTCCAAAGTAAATTTCAAAATAAGTCCATCCTGAAAGCCTTTGGAGAATGGGATCTTCAGCCCAAAACAAATATTAGTGAAATACTGAGTCATGATTTACAGCTGGCTAAAGCCAAAGCATTATGGGCCATGAAAGTTGCTAAGGACAATATGTCTTTTGTTTCATGCACTGAAACAGTTGAACTTTTCAAAGAAATGTTTCCTGATTCTGCTATTGCAGCCAAAATTCGACTTAAAGAAAAAAGTTGCTTATGTGATATCACATGGATTGTCAAAATATTTTGAAGAGGATTTGAAAAAAGACATTGCATCTAGTAGCCCAGGAAAGGTTTACTATAGCATTTGATGAAACTACAAATACACAAGTTAAACGGCAGTTGGATGTGTATCTCAGGTACTGGTCTTCAGAAATAAATTCAGTTTCTTGCCGATACCTAACAAGCATTTTTCTGGGTCATGCAACAGCAGATATTTTGCTAAAAGAAATTCTTGATGTGTTATCATCCTTCAATATTTCGTTGAACAGAATTATTTGTGTATCCATGGACAGCCCAAATGTAAATAAGTGCTTTTTATGCAAATTCAATGAAGTTGTAAAACAAGAAACAGGGCAGAAATCTTTGGAACTAGGTTTTTGCAACCTGCATGTTGTTAGTAATGCATTTAAAATTTTTTTGACAAGCTTAAATATAGATTTTGACGAATTTGCTACTGATATGCATTACTTTTTAAAGAGTAGTGCTGCAAGACGAGAGGATTATAAATCTGTCGAGGATATAACATTGGTCACAGCCAAATTTCTTTTGCAGCATGTCAGCAACAGATGGTTAACCGTTGGTTCTGTAGCCCAGAGGCTCTTGGATCAATGGCTAAATATTACAGAATATTTTTTAAACTTCTTGCCATCTCAAAAAATATTTGAAAAACAACTACGCAATTCAGCAAGGTATAAAAGGATTCACTGTTTCCTGAAAAATGAGCTAACTCCTTGCTATTTAGCATTAATTTCATTTTCACACCAAAATTTTGAAAAGTTTTAATTATGTTATCAGAGTGAAGAACCAAAAAATACACCAGTTATATTCTGATTTAAATACTTTAATGAGGAATGTTATGGCTCAATTTATCCAAGATGATGTTATTGCAGGGAAATTTGGAGAAGACCTAAAGAATGTAGATTTTGAAAACAAAAATTCATGGAAAAAACTAGGGGAGTTAGAAGTTGGTATGAAGACAAAAAATCTCCTCAGGAATGTTCAGGAGACCAGGCAGAAATTATTTCTCTTAGATGTAAGATCATCACTAATGGCAACCACAAAATATTTAAAGTCAAATTTGCCACTCTGCAATCAAAAGCTAAGAGACATAGAAGTTTTAAAGGTAAAAGAACTAAAGAAAGAGTCAACTCAACTTTCAGTCACTGAAGGACTTTCGGAAATAACCAGAATTTCAAGTGTTCTGCATCTTTCTGAGGAACAAATTGATAGAGTAAAGAGAAGAGTGGAAACTTTTAAATTGCGATAAGCCAACTCTAGATGAACTCGTAAAATTTTCAGAGGAAGGGCATATTCCAGTGCGGATGGATCATTACTGGCGTAATATATTTAGTATTAAAGACTCTAGCGGAAAAGAAAAATACTTAAATCTTGCTAAACTCATCAAGTCAATTTTAGTTTTACCTCATGGTAATGCTGATGCAGAAAGGGGATTTTCGGTTAGCACTGCTCTGTTAAGGAAGGACAAGGCTAACTTAAAAGACTCAACTATAACATCATTAAGAATAGTTAAAGGGGCCATTAAACACTATGAATGTGTAAGTAAAGTTCCCATAACAAGAAATTTGTTAAATAGTGTTCGTGATTCACATAAATTTTATAAAGAGTATGTTGATAAGCTGAAGGAAGAAGAATAAAAAAGGTAAAAGAAAGGAAGCAGAAAGAGAGGGAAAATAAGGAAAAGCAGCTAGAGAAAAAAAGAAAAGCTGAGTTTGATGACAAAATAAAAGAAAATGATGCAGAAATAAATAGACTTAAAAAAGATAAAGAAGCCTCCCTAGCAGTAATTCAAGAGGGAACAGAAAGAATGAGAAAAGCTGTAGAAAAACAAAATACTGTTGAATGCAGTTGCCTCTAACTTGATCATACAAGGTTCAGCTGAAATAAAGAAAACTGAAAGTAAATTAGTTGTGGTGGAAGCAGAAAAAGATAGGCTTATCAGGAAAAGGTTAAAACAATATGAAAAAAGCAATTCAGTGAACAATTGTACATAGTTCTTGGTTTTCAATTACCTTTTTAGGATATTATAATTTAATGTGAAACCTGAAAACTTTACTGTGAAAATCATGAATTGCTTCCAGATGGTTCAACAGCATATTAATGTTCAAAGTGAAACTTGAATGTTGTAAATATACTTGAATATGATAATAACACGTGAAAAGATGAGAACTGAACATTAGAAGTAAATCGTACTTAAACTTTAGACGTTATGCAAAAAATTTGGGTGTGAACTTCGACCATATATACTAATGGACTGCGTATTGGCAATAGCTGCATCAAAGCCGCCATGGCTCCAACATTGGGCACGTTATCATGAGACTCTAAATTTCGTGTAAAAATGCTGTTATGAATACTAATTTACGCTGCAGAACTTCAGTGTTTTCGGTGTATTATGTGAATGCGCCTCATATATAATGAAAACTCTTCAGGTAAGTTTACTTATGAGCTATATACATGCATGATCGGGTTGTTTACATTTTGTGATTTATAATGTGATGAACATTTGCGAAGAATTTGGAACATGCATTTCATTTTTTTTTCTTAAGTTACTATATTTTTATATCAATAGCTGCAAGTTTCTGGTTAAGTAATTGAACTTTATTGACTTAGGTATTTAATTTGTTTCTTACCCATGAAAAATCATAGAATTTCCTTTACGATATCACTCAGAGCAACCATAAGCACAGCAGGTGTAACCCATCTTTTTGACTGATGTCATGTGATTTTATGTTGGAGCCAGAAATTTTGATGCCATGCGCAGTCTATCAGTATATATAGTTGAAGGGTGTGAAGCAAACTCTTTACAATGTATACAAAGTTGTTTTACTAGATGTATACAAATATACATCTAGTTTTTATTGAAATACACTCCTAAAATTTTTCTAAAAATTCCTACCTAAAATTTTCCAGAAGTATGCTATGATTCCTGGAGTTGATTGCGCTATTGCAGTTTCAAACATCGGTCATGAAACCTCGATTTTTTTTTTTTTGGCGCATGCGCGGGGTACTTATCGGTTCCGTAACATCAAGGAAAAGAACTCGATTTTCGATGATGAAACATCAAACAAAACGGCAAAAAAGTCCGTAATTCATGACCTAATATTATATTTAAAAGAATGCAACAAAGAGAAATTCATTTACTTCACATAGAAAATATTCTTTTGCAGTTTCTAATGTCGATTATCTCTTGGAAAAACGTCAATTCTTAAAAACACTGATATTTTTCCCCATCCGTACTCTGATTAATCTTTGCTGTACCTTCCGGGAAACGTATTTATGTACATATGAGGAAAAGGAGCATGGTGGTGCAGGTGCTGACAATTCGCTTTATGGGTTGTGGTGTATGAGCGACATTTTTTTAAAATGTTATTTTAGTTATTTCTTATGACTTTTCTGGTTTAATACAACCTGGAGGGTTATTATTATTACTATTATTTTCTGAGATCTCAGCTGTAGCACAATTGACGAGTTGTATATATATATATATCATCATCATTGTCAACCATTATCAATCCACTGCTGGACGAAGGTCTCCCCAAGTTTCCTCCACAACGGTCTGTCTTGTGCCAATCTCCTCCATGTCACTCCCACATACTTTCGAATTTCATCCACCCATCTTCCATGTGGTCTTCTTCTGTGTCTTTTCCTGTCCCTTGGAATCCAATGTAAAATTTCTGCTGTCCATCGATGGTCTGTCCTTTTGGCAGTATGTCCAGCCCATTGCCATTTCAGGGATTTAACTCTGATCATGATGTCTTCCACTCTTGTCATTTTTCTGATCCACGAGTTCCTCTTCTTATCTCTCCTGGTTACACCAAGCATGCACCTCTCCATGCTGCTTTTAGTTGTCTGCAGCCTTTGTATGTCTCTTTTAGTTAAGGTCCACGTCTCTGCACCATATGTAAGCACTGGAAGGATGCATTGATCAAACACTTTTCTTTTAAGACATAATGGCATATTACTCTTGAAAATTATGCTGTTTCTTCCAAAAGCTCTCCAGGCAAGTTTTGTACGCCGATTAATTTCTTCATCAATGTGACCCTCACTTGATATCTGCTGTCCAAGATAAACGTACGTGTCTGTTATCTCCAGCTATTCTCCATCAATCGATAAATCTTCATTTCTTGTAAAAGCATTGAACATCACTTTTGTCTTCTGAAAGTTCATTTTTAATCCCACTTCTTTACTCTTGTCAGCAAGTTCCTGGATCATACTCTTCAGCTCTGATGGGGTAGTTGCAAAAATGACTACGTCATCAGCAAAACGAAGGTGGGTTAGATAATCTCCATTAATCTTTATCCCCTTGTTTTCCCAGCTCAGCGACTGAAAAACACTCTCCAATGTGGCATTAAAGAGCTTCGGAGATATGGTGTCCCCTTGTCTCACTCCCTTTCCAATTTTTATGTGTGCTGTATTTTCAAACAGCCGAATCTTTGCACTTGCATTTTCATAGATGTTATTAAAAATATTAGTATGCATCTTCAATACCGCAGGATTTCAGAGCCATTGTAACTGCTGATGGTTTCACCGAATCAAAGGCTTTTTCATAATCGATAAAAGTCGTGCACAATGGAAGTTCATATTCCTTCGCTCTTTCAATTAGTTCTCTCAGTACGTGGATATGATCTATTGTGCTGTAGCCACTCCTGAATCCAGCTTGTTCTCTTGGTTGAGCCATGTCCAGCGTTACCTTCAAGCGGTGTGAAAGAACTTTAGTGAAGATTTTATAAACCACTGATAGGAGGCTGATAGGTCTGTAGTTCCCGAGATCATCAATGTCACCTTTTTTATGTAGCAGGATCATTGGAGCGGTGTTCCAATCCTCAGGAATCTTCCCTTCATTAAGGCATCGAGTGAAAATTTAGGCGAGTACTGTTTCGATTTCTCCACTTGCTTCTTGTATGATGTCTACAGTAATTCCATCTTCTCCTGGAACTTTCCCCCGCTTTATGTTCTTGATTGCATGTGCAACTTCTGCTGGAAGGACTGGAGGAACTCTGGTACTGGTACCTTTCATGATGTCTGGAGTACATGTATCATCCCTTTCGTATAATTTGGAGTAGAAATCTTTCACTCTTGTCAAAATTTCGCCTCTATTTCTTGTTACAGAACCATCTTCTTTTCTCAGTGCCATAATCTGTTTTCTTCCCTTACTGAGATGTCCCTTTGCTATCTTTAGGCTTTGGTTGTTTTCAATTGCTTTCCTCCCTAGTTCACAGTTGAATTTTCTTACGTCTTCACTGATACTTTTTCTTACTGTCTTGCATAGCTCTATATATTCCACTTCGGAAGTCACATCTTCTTTAGTTATCCTAATCTCTCTTCTTTTTTGCATCAACATTTTGGTTTTTCCTGATAATTTGTTCACATGCAATTTGTTCTTAGACCCAGCTAATTTTGTTGCTGTTTCCATAAGAGCTTTGGTTACTTTTCTGTTAACTTCAGAAATATCCACTTCTTCCGATGTTTGACCTTCTAAAGCAGAGAACCTGTTCTTCAGTTCCAACTTGAAGGTATTATGGTGTTTTTTAAGGTTGGTTATGTCAATAGATTTTTTTGTCTTGTGAGCTTGTCACGTTCAAGTTTAGTGTTGAGGTGCATCTTACATCTCACCAAGCTATGGTCACTACCTGTGTTGAACTAGTTTAGCACACTGCAGTCTTCAATGACAAATTTTTTGTTAAACATAATAAAATCAATTTCACTTGTCGTCCCATTTGGATGTCTTCATGTCCATTTCCTGTGTGGCTTTTTCTTGAAAAAGGAGTTCAAGAAGATAAACCCTTCTGCCTCTGCAAACTCAACGATAGTATTTCCACGCTGGTTTCTGTTGCCGTTGCCCTATTTTTGCATTGAAATCTCCCATAATTATCTTCAAGTGCTGCTTACCTTTATTATTTACATGACGAATATCCTCATAAAATTCTTCAATTTCTTCTTCAGGATGACTTGTGGTGGGTGCATAAGTTTGAATAATCTGAGCCTGGTATCTTTTCGAGAGTTGGATAACGAGTCGTGAAGCTCTGTCAGAGGAACTTTCAACTTCTACAACTTTATCCTTCAGTTTCTTGTTTATTATAAATCCAACACCACTAGTTCTGCCAGTATCTGTCCCACGATAGTAGAAGAGATGTCCATTTTTCAGTTCAATGAGATCTCCTTTTCTCCTTACCTCACTTAGCCCGACGATTTCCCACTTGATCCTTTGTAGTTCCTCTTCCTATTCAAGAAGCCTTGAATCAGAAGATAGGGAGTGTCCATTATACGTAGCCAAGGTCAGCATCAGATGGCAGCCTAGTCCGGTCCTCCGGGGATTCGTAGCACTCTCTGCCTTCATGTCGCACTGGCCGCTGCCTTGGCCAGGTACATTCCAGCTGCTGGAGACCGAGGGCCAAGATTTAAGTTGTGGATTCATTTTGGAGGGGTTTGGCCATAACTCACCACGCTGGCCAAGCGGGTTGCTGAGTGTGGGGTAGCATTTCCTCTAATCCCGATGGTATAGTTATACCACTATTGGCGGTCGTCAGAGCCCCTTTAGTGGGAACAGGATGCACCACAAGGAGGCGGGATTGACATGCTGATGATACTGGATCAGAAAAGAAAACAGCAAAATATTTTGCTTCTAAATTAGAGGTTGCCATAAAGGAATGCAAAGAAAAATTTGGGAAACCTGTTTTTGCTGTGTAACTGACAATGAAAGCTAAATAATAAAAATGTAGAAAATTTTAAATGAAAAATATCCAACTCTCAGATATATCTTCCCTTACCACAGATATATCTTCCCTTACCTTCCCAACTCTCTTGTTCTTCTCACTATAAAACAGTGTATTATTTTTACTTGAGAGCTCCCCCTTTCCCCACCCTGTCAATTTATCTACCTTTAGATACTTCATGATGCAATAACCAGAATTTATGTCAGCTGTATTGTACGAGTAAATAGGGGTAAAATCATTACATTGAACTCTTTCAAAGGTGAGTATCAACAATGTATTTATTCAGTTAAAGTAAATTTTTTCACCTATACTTCAATAGCATTTCATATGTAGGCCTAGTTTATAAAATAAAATCTTGTTCTACACAACCTTGATTTAGAAGCAGGAACATAATAAGTCTATAGTTTTTATTTAATCACAAACTTATCCAAAAACACTCCTCCCGTCCCTGCTTGATATGAAAGTCTTTGTCACTTTGTCCAAATCAGTAGTATCGAATATGTTCTGGTGGACATAGCACAACACTTCATGGTTAAGCCGTTTCTGTGTCATTACTGACCTCATGTATGACTTCAGTTTTCGCAGAGCACTGAAGCTCCTCTCTGCGTCACAGTTCGGTGCTGGAGACACTAGCAAAATACGGACGTTTTCAACATTTCCAAAGAGACTTCTAACTTCCTTTGTCATTTTCCTTAAGGCTTACCTGACATCGCCCAAGCAAGTAACCTGATCTTGAATTTTCTGCATGAAAAGTCACAATTCTACTTTTAGCATCGAAGAGTCTATTTCAGGGTATCTTTCTACAATTGGAAAGTTTTCTCCTTTGATGAGTACATTCTCCAGCTCAACCTGTTTCTGAAGACCTTTCTGATGGAGGATGCGATTCTGGAGTCTCGCCACTGCTGTATCCAGCCCTTGAAAGTATTGCTTCCTGTAGAACTCTTCGCATGAACTGAATTCATGTGGCTCTGCTGGTCTGTCAAGTCGTTTTGGAGGTCGCCTGGCTCTTGGAAGTTTTATAGGTTCCAGACCAAGTTTTTCTATAGTTTCCTCACAGTCTGTGTAGGTAGAAGAATACCTTTCATTAGTCCTTACTCCGTTTAGCCCATCAACGATCGTTTCAAGTGACTTAACAAGTCCTGCTAAAGTGCTTTCTCTCCCCTGGAAAGACCTGTAGCAAGAAGATCGATTGCCTGTTTGCCCAAAATTAATCCCAAGTATATGTTGCTCCATTTTCTAAAACGTTGATAAGACTGCTGGCGCCTTCATAGCCTTCTTCAGACAGTTGTCTCAAAGTTTCAAGGATCAAGGAGTACTTTTTCAAGAATTTGTCTATCTGCGAGCTTCTGTAATTCCATCTTGTCAGACAGAGGGGTCTGATCTTGGCAATATTTCCTACGGGCACTGGGCTTCTATCTCGAGGACATTTCGGAATAAAGCAGTAGCCTTTGTCCTAGAGAAGAGGATTCCCAGCTGATTTGCTGATTCCATGGAGTTTTTCACAATTAAGCTTGAATTACAGCTTCATGACTAAATTTGAGCAATGGGCACTACAGTGCACGTAATCTGCCAAAGGTTGCTTTTCAATTATGATAGACTGTGCACCTTTCATGCCCACTCATGTTACCAGCTCCATCATAAGTCTGACCCCCGAAAATTTTTGCCAATGGGAGTTGCAAATTTTTGGAGAAAAAAAAATTGAGTCGAACATTTTTGGAGAATACAAAACTGGTAGGCTTACTGTATTTAGTACAGTAATAAGAAATTCTCAATGTTTTAATTGATTTGTAAAAAAATATTCTGAATGTTTTAATTTATTTGTAAAAAAATATTCTGAATGTTTTAATTGATCTGTAAAAAAAAATTCCCACGTCAATGTAGCCTGTCCCTCGGTTCCCCATTTGGCACAATATTGGGGGGGGACACATCCCTGAATCCCCATAGGACGTGACGCCCGTGGTACTAAGAATGGACTGCTAGCACACCGAGTACTTCCCGACATCATAACTATGGAGCCCAAAAGGCCATTGACCCCAGAGAAGAACGTCACCTCTGTCGACTGGTAAAGGGCAAACGACGCTTAACACTGCAGCAATTGACCACACAGATGAACGCTGGGGCACCCAGGTATGTGTCCCCGATAACAGTCGAGTGAAATCTGCTATGCATGGGTCTCTGGAGTTGACGCTGCGTCAAGGTGCCCATGTTAACCTAGGTCCATCTGCAACAACGCCTGCAGTTCGCATGGGAGTATTGTCATAGAACAGCGGAAGAGTGGGAAATGATTGCCTTCTTCAACAAATGGAGGTTTTTACTCCACAGAAGTGACGGGCAGTGGCTGATACGGCGTCAGACACACCAGAACCAACACCCAGACATGCTTGCTGGTCAAGTACAGGACAGCAGTGGCAGTGTGCATGTCTGGGGGATGTTTTCCTGGTACACCCTGGGACCTGGTATCACTAGATGGGTCCCTGAATGCCAATAGCTCCCTGTCCATCTTTACTGACCACATGCTCTTCATGTTGGACGTTTACTAAACTCTTCATGTTGGACGTTTACCCTGGTGGTGATGGTATCTACCAACAAAATAATGCACCCTGTCACGTCACTAAGGGGTGCATGATGGGTTCCAGGAACATGTCACAGATGTCTCCTTTCTCCCTTGGCTGATGAAATCGCCTGACCTCAATCCCGTAGAGCACTTGTAGGACTATTTGGATCAACAAGTTCGGCGTGCCGACCCACAACCACGTCATCTTTAGGACCTCTGTGCTCTGCTGCCATTCAAATGGGCACACATGCCTCGGGCAACCTTCCAGTGCCTCATTGTGTCCATGCTACGTCGTCTCGCTGCTGTCATCCGGGCCAAGGGTGGTTATTCCCATTATTAGGTAGGTGGTCATAGCATTCTGATATGACCGTGTATTTGCCTGGTGTAATGGCTTTCAAAATTAATGACACAGACTATTACCTAACATCAATGATGAAAGAAAGTGTCATCAGCCAGCTTTCTTCCATAAAATGGCAGCAAATCATGGCAAAAAGTCTGAAAAAGGTTCAAATTCAAAATTGCCTGCAGGATTTTTTTTTTTTTTTTTTATGCCTACATTCAGTACCAACTTCATCTGCTGCCATTGAGAGAATTTTCTCTATGTTTGAACTAGCTTGGAATAAGTTATGAAATAGGCTTGGGGTAGAGGAAGCCACAAAACTTGTTCAGTTTATACATTTTTAAGATCGTAGCATGGAACAAAATTTCCTGTAGATTGGAGATTGGTA
Source organism: Macrothele yani (assembly GCA_039090855.1). NCBI lineage: Eukaryota > Metazoa > Arthropoda > Arachnida > Araneae > Macrothelidae > Macrothele > Macrothele yani. Next base: position 98,681,680 of record CM077028.1, on the reverse strand, counting down.
GTTTTGTTTCGGGCTGAAACCTCTGAGATTACATTAATTATTTTAAATGTAGCTGTTTCACAGAAAAATTTAGAGGTTTGAAAGTATTTGAAAATTGTGTGGGTCACAAAACTATGATAATTTCAGCCTGCTTTTGAGGTTCTAGTAAAATACAAAGCAAAAATACTTTATTATCTGTACCATTATTTAATATTTGGGCAATCTTTGTAAATAGTGAAAAACCACTGCAGTTTACATGCTCAGACGTGCCAACTCTCCGGATTTAGGCGGGAGACTCCGGATTTTCAGCCATTCCTCCTGCCCTCCAGATAAATGTCAAATTCTCCCGATTTTCGCCGATAATTAGCCGTTATGATGGTCGAAATAATGAAATTCCATCAACCACTGCCTTGGATCAACACAGAAGAAAAAGATTTTGAACCGCTTGTGAAATCTTTTTATTTCTGCGTCAATGCAAGATGGCATTTACAGTCAACAGTATCGCACTTTACCTCTCCTCATATCTGCAAAAAGAAAGCCACCCCTGGTGGCGCAGTGGTCTATTTTATGTTGGTTATAAACACACTTTCGCGCCAGCTGTGACCTGCTTATCGTTATCGTTTCACAGTCTTCCCGCTCCTAGCTGTGAGCTCTGCTTATGTTTTCTTCAGAGTTTTGGGAGTGCTTTTCGGTTTTGCTTTACTGTGGAGATTTTTATTTCTTGTTTTGCACCATGTTTGTCTCTTTTCCCTTCTTCGTCGCATTTTGTAGAAGATTAATGTGCTCCTTTGTTCATCTCTAATTGTGAATCTGTTACTGTCAGCTTTGTTTTACCTTCTGTTGTAGCATTTTGTGTACACTTAGTTTGTGAATTTTTTTTTTTTTTCTCATTCCTTTCGCTTACTTTTTACGGGAGATTTTTCCTTTTGCATTACGCCACTTTCGCGGTTTTTAATGTTTTATTTTATGTCATATCTTTGGCAATTTGTTTCTTCTTTACATATTAGCTGTTATTGTCTTTGCTGCATAATAAAGCTGTGAAACTGAGCGCCGGCTTTCGACAAATTGTCCGAGAGTGGTCCGGGTTCGAATCGCAGTGGGGCATGAATGCTGCATACTTGCTAACTTTTACGGATTTCTGCTTAATTTTACTGATTTATGGATAGAAGTATTTTATTTTTTTACGGATTTTTTATTATTTCGATTGCTCAATCGAAATATTTCAATTCTTTGCAACCATCCATTTGGATTTTCTACCGGATCTTACGAGCGCCGTGTTACGCGATGATGTCATCTTTGACTCGCCGGCTTCGTGCGGAGCCATCAAGTATAACGATGGCTCCGCGTCGTGCGGTAGCTCTCTCTCTCTCCACAGGAGTGCTCAAGTGACGTGCTGACCACAGTTCTCCAAAATGCGTAATCTAATTACACGTCTAGTACGCATCGAAATTTTATCAACGCGTAAAAATACGCATCTGGAATTTTTCTTGACGCGTAAAAATATGCATCTGGAATTTTTCTCCACGTGTAAAAGTACGTGTCAAAAAATTTTCTCGAGGCGTAAAAAATACGCATGGTGAATTTTTCTTGGTGCGTAAAAACTACTTATCGAAGAATTATACCATTTCGAAAAATACGCATCGGGACGGTATTTCGTCTTTCAAAGACGGAAGTAAACGAAATAAAGATGTTTTCAAATTTCTTTTTCCTGTGATGTTTGCCTTTGTCCAGTATTGTTGTTATATATCATTTTATTCCGTAATTATTTGTATTTCAGTTTGAAAATGGAGGGAAAATTTCAAAAAACGGAAATTCAAGGGCGAAAAAAAAAAAAATGCTATTAATTGTATTTGGTTGACAACTATTTTTACTATGCTTTTTATTTTACATATAAACATACAGTCTGCATTTAGAATAACTTTTTAAACATTAAAAATGTTATGTACCAATAATACTACTTCTGGAAAATTGCTCCTGCATCTGAAAAATGTCGATAAAAAATAGCGCTCATGTGATTTTTATGAGCTGTAAAAAATCTCCTGATTTTTTAATTTTGAAGGTTGGCACGTCTGCATGCTGCACACAAATAATACCTCAGGCAAATTTTATTTAAAGATAATATTTTAGTTAGAAGCTATGTTATATTCTGTTTCTCAATTTTTTTTTTTTTTAATAGATAATGTTAATTCTGTTTCTCTATTTTTGTATTTTTATTTTATTTTGAATAGATAATGTTGGTCTATTCTGTAGTTATTCTTTGTAGGTGAAAAGCTATTTATATGCAACCATTTATTATTTCCATGATTATTGTTTAATTTTCTTATTTCTGATCAGTTGCTTTGTTAGCTGATCTGAAAGATTTGTTTTGTGTTGCTAAATAATAAAATCGGTGAACCATCACCTTTGAGAAGAGGGTAAGAAAGAGAATCTAGTCATTATTCCTATTATTATTAATTGTAAAAGAAAATATTTTATTGGGTGCTGATAAAATTTTGAATATTGTAGGAGCAAAAGTAGAATCTAATTTTCAAAAAACCCAGGGGGTTTTTTTCAACTAAGCCCAGCCCGAAAAATCCGGTGGGTTTTTTCAAACTGGGCCCACCCTGGCAAACCCTGCCAACAGTATATAAGTAATTTCTAGTTATATCAGTTAAATGTGTACTTGGCACTTTGTCTTTCTTTGAGGAGCTAACCTCTGAATCTCAGAGAACAACTTAATAATATATGTATCGGTGATTCCATGCCAAATCAACCAGTCACTCAACCTGACCATCTCAGATTTCAATGAAACCTTCGGGGATCATTCTTCCTAGGGATATAAATGAGAATATATTTTTAAATGTTTTTAATCTTATTGGGTTTTCATGTAATTAATTTTAAACATTTTAAAAAATTGTTATTTTTTTGGCTTACATAAACTTTTTCAATTTTGAATTTCTCAAGTTCTATAAGGCCTAGAGGTTGTTTGACCCCTCATTTTAAAGAGAATTCCATAAGTTTTAATTTGATATGCAACTTGACTATGCTTGGTGAAAAACATTTTTTTTTTTTAATTTTAAGATAGTGTTTTTTAAAAATTTTGAAAAAAATATATGTTTTTTTGTAATATCATTAGTTTTAAACCCTGAAACTTTTAGAGTGGGATCTCAATGGGATCAGGAGTTATGGTACATGTTATGATGTGAACTCCCGATTAAGACAAGCAAAGATGTAACAAGCAATATAATTTGCAAAACGGCAACATCTAAATGTTACTTCGCAAATTGTGTTAATTGCCGAGGAAGTGATAATTTGAAGGCTGTGTTTGAAGAAGCTTTTGAGCTTAAATAGCATTGAAAATGTGAGTTTCAAACAATGGATGCAGATTGATAAGAAGTGTGTCCTGGAAACTATTATAAAACCGACAGAAGAGTTTTTGGATTATTTGTTTCAGAGTTTGCCAAAACTTTTAAGACACTCTTTCATTGCTACTCAACAGTCTTCCTATTTGCGACACTTGAAAGAAAATCTATGTCAAAACCAATGCATTGTACTTTGTGATTTAGCTGAAAATTATGCATTTGTGCTTCAAGATTCGCACAAGACTTTCATTGGAACAATGCTCAAGCAACAATACATCCGTTTGTTATATACTACGTTGATGAGGAACCAAAAAGTTGGCGCACCTGAGCTTAGTTGTTATTTCTGATTGTATGGTGCATGATACAGTTGCTGTTCATTTGTTTCAATGCCTCATGATTGACTTTCTTAAACAGAATCTGCCCCATAAACCCAAAAAGCTGAATTACTTTTTAGATGGAGCATCATCACAGTACAAAAACAAATCAAACTTTCTCATACTCTGCCATCATGAGAAAGATTTTGGCATCAAGGCGGAATGGAACTTCTTTGCATCGTCACATGGAAAAAATGCATGTGATGGTGTTGGAGGAACTGTTAAACGATTAGCAGCATTGGCCAGTCTACGAATGGTCTACAATGATCAAATTATGACCCCTCGCCAACTTTATGATTGGGCTAAAGACAATATTGTCAACATCAGTTTTTGTATTCCACTACAGATGAATACGAGGCAGAGGAAAAGACCTTGAAGAGTAGGTTTGAAGCAGCAACAGCAACGGGTACTCAACAATTTCACAGTTACAGTCCTGTGAATGAGGCTAGAGTTTTAGTGAAAAGCTACTCATTTTCAGAGGAATCAAGTGTAAAAATAGTTTCAGCTGATGACACTGATGATGATCTGGACATTAATTACATTGTTGCCTTTGTTATATGTCAATACTCAGACAAGTGGTGGTTAGGTTGTGTGTTAGGAATAGAAGATGAAGTAAAAATAAGTTTTTTGGAACCACTTGGCCGTTCTCCATCTTTCAAATACCCACAATTTACTGACATACTTAGTTGTGCATAAAAGTGAGGTTTTAACAAAAGTTGATCCTACAACAGCTACAGAAAGAGTTTATCGACTTACAGACTCAGAAACCAAAAAGGCAAACAAGAAATTATTTGCTAAATTAAATAACTAAAAGGTCCCTATTTTGGCGTAACTACAACTCTGAGTGCTAACTAAAAAAAACTTATTAATTTTACCAGGTAAAACTTTTAGTCTGTTGGGACTATCCTTCCCTTGTTTTATGTTTGACTATGTATTAGTATCATGTATTATGTAAATGTTAAAGCTCAGTGTCCATTATCATGTAAATACACGAAAACGAGAATTATAATCCATTATTACTTGTATAAGTAACTTTAAGTTTTTTGACATAGCTCCCGATCCCATTGAGATCCCACTCTAAAAGTTTCAGGATTTAAAGCTTATAATATTACAAAAAACATATACTTTTTCAAATTTTTTAAAAAACACTATCTTAAAAAAGTTTATATTTTTTTTAAATTAAAAAAAATTTTTTTTTCACCAAGCATAGTAGTCAAGTTGCATATTAAATTAAAACTTATGAAATTATCTTTAAAATGAGGGTCAAACAACTCTCTAGGCCTTATAGAACTTGAGAAATTCAAGATTGAAAAAGTTTTTATGCAAGCCAAAAAACAACGATTTTTCAAAATTTTAAAAATTAATTACATGAAACCCCAATGAGATAAAAAAATTTAAAAATATGTTCTCATTTATATCATTAGGGAGAATGAATGATCCATGAAGGTTTCATTGAAATCTAAGATGGTCAGGTTGAATATTGAAATGTTTTGGTTGATTTAGCATGGAATGACCCGTATGTATGTATATTGCTTTACCAGAGTTGCATACTAATTGTAAAAAGGTTCTGATGTATGCAAATTGCCATCATAATTGCTGCTTGTTATTTTTAGAACACTTCTGGGTCCTTTTAAAAACACATACCCAGATAGATAAGAAATCTTTAGAAACAGTGTTTGTTTGTGGGTGAATCTCAAAGTATGAGATTTATTCTTGGAACCAAGTTGTGTATATCATGCAGAAGAATATTGTCTCTGAATCATGGTAATGCAGAATATGTTGAGGATGCTATTAAACCAGTGGTTCCCAAACTTTTTCGATTCTCGGCGCCCTTGCTGAATCCAGGTTTTCCCAAGGCGCCCTATGTCAAATTCTAACAAGTACACTTAGGTAAAAATAAATAAAACACGTATTGAAGATCACAAAAAAAAATGTAATTGAAAAAAATTTAACTAATTATAATTAGTGGGTGGATGAGCCTGTTGATCACCGCACATTTTCTCAAATCTTGGAATCAAACTGGACACAGCCACCCTCATTTCCTTCTCCACATTGATTTTCGTGCAATACTTAGTTTTTATCACAGTGACCGCCAAAAACCCAGCTTCGCACAAATTTAAGTCGCAAATGGAATTAAAATTCTCTGAACTTTACCATTCAGAAGGGGATATTCATCTTTTACTGATATCCAAAATTCATTTAACTCCATTATGCTAAATTTTGTTTTTAACGTATTGTCACAAGACAACTCAATAAGATTCTCTTCTTCTGCAGTAGTAAATTCAGATGGAGCAGTGGCACGAAATGGATCTGGAATCCATACAAATTTATCGATATTATCATTTTGAAAATATTTCTCAAACCAGGTGATGAGCTGTTATAAGTGTTCATCAAAAATGGATTTCACGCCTCGAGAGAAATCAACTCCATTGGAGGTCAAAAACTGTTGCAACAAGGGGGAACATTCTTTACCTCCGTCTTCATTCATTTTTCTTTTACATAGTTTTAGTTTTTTTATATAAGCTGAAATTTTCTCAATCGACTTTAAAAGGTGCATGTTGCTTCCCTGCAGGTAGGGATTCAGAGCATTCATCTTTTCAAAAATATGAAATACATATACTAGTTTTACCAAAAAATCTTCATTCGCAAAATTTTCGGTATACTTGTGGTCTTTCTCTTTAAGAAAAATATCAATTTCCTGTCGCAGTTCAAACGCACAAGACAAAACATTACCACGAGAGAGCCATCGCGAAGTGCTGTAGTACAACAAAGACGTGTGCTCGGATTCCATATCCTCACACAGTTTTTTGAAAAACCTTGCCTTCAACGACCGAATTTTTATAAAGTTTACTACATTCACTACATATTCTAAGACCTGGTTCAATGTAGGACTCAGATATTTTGACGCGAGTGCTTCCCTGTGAATAGCGCAATAGGTCTACAGTGCATCAGGGGCTTTGCTTCGAATAAGTGCCTGCAATCCTCCATAACAGCTGGACATAGAACGAGCACCATCAGTACAAACACCAACTCACTTATTCCACTCCAAATTATTTTCGGATATAAAAGTATCAGGGATCTCGAACAAGTCTTGAGCCTTAGCACTACCAGTGATACTTTTACAAAAGAGAAGGTCTTCTACAATGTCATTACCATTTATAAACCGTACATAGCAAATCAAGTGCAAGCATCACTATTACTATCTGTTGCCTCATCCAGCTGCAACACAAATTCCTTACCTTTCATTTTTCAATTAATTGATCATTGAGATCCAATATGTGCTGTATTCTGCGACTGATGGTGTTATTGGACAAAGGCACATTTGAAAGCAGCTTCCCAGCAGACTCACCGATCATAATGTTCACCATATCTATAGCAGCTGGTAGAATGAGTTCTTCTGCGATGGTATGAGGCTTCTTACATTTTGCGATTCTATGTGCCCCCTTGTAAGATGCTAGCAAAGCCTTGCTTGTTATTGATGCCTGCTTATAAAAACTACCTTTTTGTTGATTTTAACTCTTGTAACTTTCTTGTAAAGCAATCACGAGATTTACTAAGCATGCTGGGATGATTGGTTTCTAAATGGTGTTTCAACTTACTTGGTAGCATGCACTCTGGCGCCAAAACTTTCGTACACTGTACACACTGCAGCCTCTCTTCACCATTGACTTCTGTCGACGTAAAACTAAAGTCCAAATAACTGTCATCATATTTTTGATATTTACGCTTCTTCATACTCTTGCCACTATTTGACGGTGTGCCCTCTTTATTTTCACTTTCAGAACGCTTATTACTGTTTAGTAAAAACCGATCCATTTTTAAAAATACATACGAGAAGAAAAACTTCAAAAACTTTACTTAATCACAACAATATTCAGTTGATATGCCAAAAGCTTACAAACGCCAAAACTCAGTGACAGCATCAACATAACAGACTGCTAACCGCCGAATGAGTCACAAATGACAATGGATGAGCATATTTAAAGGATCTGGTGACCTTCTCGAAAAATCTGGACTGAGAGTATTATTTCTAGACGCTCGGAGAACGAGGGAGAAATGTTTATCAGAAGCCCGGAGACTGGTGCGAAAGCTCAGGTTACTTCAGGTAGCGGCCGTGCAGAATACACATGTGCGCCCGTCGGGCGGCAATAGTGCGGGGGAAAGTTCACACTTGTAACATTATTGTAGAGTGCCATCTAGTAACCATTTGTAGAGGCTTCTGCAAATAGTTATTACTAAGTGAGTTATTGGTTTGCACCAGGTCAGCTAGATGTTGCGATGTCGCTTCTTATCACATTGAATTGAAAATGGAAATAAAATTTTGTAATATTTCGTGGCACCCCTGTGAGGAAGCCGCTGCGCACACTTTGGGAACCACTGCATTAAGCTGATGAAGATGACACCTTGATTTTCTGATACCCTTGAATTGCTTGAGTATATTTAATTCTAATTACACTTGAAGAATCTTTATTTAATCTTCATTTAATATTCCTTTCCTGAGTTCCTTTGGTTTTTTACAGATATTTCCGTAAAAAACTAAATGAAGATTCTTCAAGTGTAACTAGAATTGAATAATATATCTGGGTAAAGCCTTGAGTAAGTGATTTTAATGCTTGAGTATAACTGTGAATTACTTGGTTGTCATTGATAAAAGTTTCAAAAAGTGATTGAGCAAAAGATTCAATAAAATACAACACATATCAAAAAGAATTGCTGACAGATGTAAGATCAGCTGCAAAAATATGGATATTAGAATATTGCGAATGACCATGCACCCAGAGATGCCAACTTTTACGGATTTTCCGCAGTTTGTATGGATTTTCACTCCATCTTATGGTTTTACGGAAACGCCATGCACGCAATTTTCTATTTTTTACCGTCTTTTGATAAAAAAAAAAACATACATTACAGGTAGTCCCTATACGCCTTTGATGTTCTGACTTCCCCCGCCAACGGAGCCGGAGCTTCTCGTACACTGTTTGTCACGTGATTCCCCATACAGCCATTTGAGAGTGCCGTGCGCAAAAGCCGAGAGGGTGCTCAGCTCAGCATCTTTTGCAAACTCTTTACATTGATTACATGTGGCTTTGTGCTTGTGAAAATTCTGGTGCAAATGTTTTAACTCTTTCCGCTCGACTGTCAGGTGACACCCAACATTACGAAGTCGCTAAATAGCTTAACCCGCCACGCCGATGACACCTCTATACTCGCACGTAAGCAATCGCGAGGAATTTCTCTTTTCGTTGAATAGGTCGGGTGTCATCCACCACACCTATGACGCCTCTATAGCTCGCTCGTCGGCACTCGCGAGGAATTTCTTTTTGCTGTATAGGTCGGGTGTCATCCGCCACGCCGATGACACCTCTATAGCTCAGATGTCGGCACTCGCTAAGATTTTTTTTTGTTTTCGCCGAATAGCTTGCGTGTCGGGTGGATGACGCCTCTATAGCTTGTATGTTGGGGCTTGCGAGACGTTTATTTTTTGCCGAATAGCTAGCGTGTCAGGTGCCGATCATGCCTCTTATAGCTCGGATGTCAGTGCTGGCGAGCCAAAGCTGAACTTTTACTGCTAAGTTGTGTCCTCTACTGCAGAAATATATAATTTTTGTATAAAACTACATTTTGGAACATTCATTTTATTAAAAAGTGTTATAAACGATTCTGAGATTTTAAAATAAATATTTTTGATATACTGAAAATCTTATTAAAGGTCGAAGCGGTTTTACTGAAACTACTGAAAACTTCGAAATTTTTAACTGATGACTCCTTTCTCAGGTTGGCATTTCTGTGCACCTGCTCAAGCTAAACCTGGCTGCACAAGTTTACTGATGAAACAGCATGCAAAATTCGACTTGGATTGCTCTGTACTAGATATAATTCAGATTTTAACAGTAGTTTTTAATACATGGGAATATTAACTAAATATTTGAATATTAGAGCTTTCAAAGTGTGGGAGTGCAGAATGTTTTTTTAAGTAGTAATAAAATTTGTTAATACCTTTTCACATCTTTTTATAGTCACAACCAGAAATCGCGTTAACGCCTGGACAGACATATTTCACACAACAAAAACGAAAATTACTTCCTGAAAAAGTACCAGGACGTATTTTTACTGCTTCTAAAATTAGCCATCCTGGTTTTAAAACCACCCTCTAACTTTTTTTAATTATAATCATTACTATTATTTTTTTCCTCGGCTTTTCCACACAGCAGTTACGCTGTCAAGAACGTAATTCCTCCTTCGTTTCCTACCCCAGTTCTTTGTCTCTTCTCAGATTTTGCATATCCTGGGCTGCAGGGAAACACGACTTCAAAGGGCAAGGCATGTGTGGGGAAAAAAACGTTATCTATGTCGCAACTTGGGAAGATAAATTCCACTGACCTTGAGCTCTGTTGTGCTGGGCACGGCACAACGTACTCGCAAGCCCAGACGAAATGGAGGGAAAGCAACTTTTTTTTTTTTTTTTGAGAGAGAGAGTTTCAAAGGTTTGTGAACAGCATTGTCAAAAAAGAAATAGCTGTTCTACATCTAAAAAAAGTTGGATGAATGGGGCAGATTCCAGTTATTTACTTACAACTTCCTTGTTTTGGGGTAACATCAAAATATGAGTAAGCATTGTGTTGTGAATGTAAACAAAAATTGCAGACAATAAAAAATATATATGTTATGTTTTTGTCTCACACTAAGACATCTGGAAATATCCCAAATGGACCATCAGATAGATTTGCTTTGATCTTTTGCTGTTTTACTGTTAAATGAGTTTCCAACCTTTTCTCCATTGAACAAAGATCGCTTGACATTATGGTATCTGTGTGATTGACACCACATTTTCTTGGTGTCTTTAATCTCTTGCCCCGTTCCATTTTTTCGCCACTTTCATTCAAGGGAACTGAATGCACCTTTCCTCCCTCTGTTTTGTTTACACACCCATGTGGTACATCCTGACATCCACAAACTAGCCAGGTCTTATATAACATGAAACACAGGGGATGGTTAGAGTAGCAAAAGGGAGACAAGAAGTATTCCAATCTTTATTGTTTAGATGTGGCCTTTAAGAACAAGCATTACCTAGGGGGAATTGAAAGGAATCTTGACTGCAGAGGTAAGCATGCATGGTTTTAACCTTCGGAATTATTGCTCTGTTTTAAATTTTGCTATGCTTATTACATAATTAAAATAACTGCATGTCCTATTTACTTTCAAGTCTGTTGTAATTTTTATTCTTTTATTTTTTTAATTTTATGGCTTTTTCTTAAATGCTTTTTTACCACAAGGAATAAGATTTGAAGTACTTTTAGAACTGTGATTCACGTTTAAATTCTCTCTCATGCTGTTTGGTTGCTCAACCAAGTGTTTTAGCTGAATATTTCTGATGATTTGTTCAAACCTTCTCACAACTTGTGTATTTTTTGAAATCATTTTTCTGTTTTTTGTGACAGATGACGAGTATGGGTCGGGCCAGGAAAGTAATAGATGCATGCAAAAACTTTTACTAAATTATTCTTTGCGCACCTTTGAGGGCGGTTATGTTAATTTAAAATTTTAGAGGGATTTAAACTTGCATCTATGGCTTTGCAGAAACCCATTTCCAACTAGGTCTTTCTGGAAGTGAGAAAATTCAGAGTTTTGCTGGTCCTTGATAATGCCAAGGCTCGGCATTATCAACACTTTCTACATTCAGGTTTGCTATTACTTTATTTAAATTTTTTGCTCATGCCTGTTGGGTTTTGAGGTTTCCTTTGTTGTTTTTGTCCGTGTTAAATAATTTTATTTCAGTCTCTACTTTGTAGTGTGTGTATATATATATATTTATATTTAATGGGGGATGTAAGGTCAGGTGACGCACAACATACTACAGCCTCTCCTCGACAAATGTCAACCCCGCTTTCTCGTGGTGCATCCTGTTCCCACTAAAGGGGTTCTGACGACCGCCAATAGCAGTATAACTATACCATCGGGATTAGAGGAAATGCTATCCCACCTCACCAAACCTCTTGGCCAGCATGGTGAGTTATGGAACTGGATGTAAGGTCAGGACATGCGTAACATTACAGCCTCTCCTTGACAAATGTCAACCCTGCCTTCTCGTGGTACATCCTGTTCCCACTAAAGGGGCTCTGACGACCGCCAATAGCAGTATAACTATACCATCGGGATTAGAGGAAATGCTATCCCACACTCACCAACCCGCTTGACCAGCGTGGTGAGTTATGGCCAAACCCCTCAAAAAATGACTCCACAACTTAAATCTTGGCCCTCAGTCTCCGGCAGCTGGAATGTACCTGGCCAAGGCAGCGGACAGTGCGACATGAAGGCAGAGGGTGCTAAGAATCACCGAAGGACCGGACTAGGCTGCCATCTGATGCTGACCTTGGCTACTTACAATGGACGCTCCCTATCTTCTGATTCAAAGCTTCTTGAATTGGAAGAGGAACTACAAAGCATCAAGTGGGACATCGTCGGGCTAAGTGAGGTAAGGAGAAAAGGAGAAGATCTCATTGAACTGAAAAGTGGACATCTCTTCTACTATCATGGGACAGATACTGGCAGAACTAGTGATGTTGGATTTATAATAAACAAGAAACTGAAGGATAAAGTTGTAGAAGTTGAAAGTTAATCTGACAGAGTTGCACGACTCGTTATCCAACTCTCGAGAAGATACCAGGCTCAGATAATTCAAACTTATGCACCCACCACAAGTCATCCTGAAGAAGAAATTGAAGAATTTTATGAGGAAATTTGTCATCTAAATAATAAAGGTAAGCAGCATTTGAAGATAATTATGGGAGATTTCAATGCAAAAATAGGGCAACAGAATGAAACTTCGGTTGGTAAATTCGGTCACGGCAACAGAAACCAGCGTGGAAATACTCTCGTTGAGTTTGCAGAGGCAGAAGGGTTTTTCATCTTGAACTCCTTTTTCAAGAAAAAGCCACACAGAAAATGGACATGGAGACATCCAAATGGAGCGACAAGTGAAATTGATTTTATTATCTGTAACAAGAAATTTGTCATGGAAGACTGCAGTGTGCTAAACAAGTTCAACACAGGTAGTGACCATAGATTGGTGAGATGTAAGATGCATCTCAACACTAAACTTGAACGTGGCAAGCTCATAAGACAAACAAAATGTATTGACATAACCAACCTTAAAAACACCATAATACCTTCAAGTTGGAACTGAAGAACAGATTCTCCGCTTTAGAAGACCTAACATCGGAAGAAGTGGATATTTCTGAAGTTAACAGGAAAGTAACCAAAGCTCTTATGGAAACAGCAACAAAATTAGCTGGGTCTAAGAACAAGTTGCATGTGAACAAATTATCAGGAAAAACCAAAATGTTGATGCAAAAAAGAAGAGAGATGAGAACAACTAAAGAAGATGTGACTTCCAAAGTAGAATATATAGAGCTATGCAAGACAGTACGAAAAAGTATCACTGAAGACGTAAGGAAATTCAACTGTGAACCAGTGAGGAAAGAAATTGAAAACAACCAAAGCCTAAAGATAGCAAAGGGACATCTCAGTAAGGGAAGAAAACAGATTATGGCACTGAGAAAAGAAGATGGTTCTGTAACAAGAAAGAGAGGCAAAATTTTGACAAGAGTGAAAGATTTCTACTCCAAATTATATGAAAGGGATGATACATGTACTCCAGACATCATAAAAGGTACCAGAGTTCTTCCAGTCCTCCCAGCAGAAGTTGCACATGCAATCAAGAACATGAAGCGGGGAAAAGCTCCAGGAGAAGATGGAATTACTGTAGACATCATACAAGAAGCAAGTGGAGAAATCAAAACAGTACTCGCCCAAATTTTCACTCGATGCCTTAATGAAGGGAAGATCCCTGAGGATTGGAACAACGCTACAATGATCCTGCTACATAAAAAAGGTGACATTGAGAATCTCAGGAACTACAGACTTATCAGCCTCCTATCAGTGGTTTATAAAATTTTCACTAAAGTTCTTTCACACCGTTTGAAGGTAACACTGGACACCGCTCAACCGAGAGAACAAGCTGGATTCAGGAGTGGCTACAGCACAATAGATCATATCCACGTACTGAGAGAACTAATTGAAAGAGCGAGGGAATATGAACTTCCATTGTGCATGGCTTTTATCGATTATGAAAAAGCCTTTGATTCGGTGAAACCAATCAGCAGTTACAATGGCTCTGAAATCCTGTGGTATTGAAGATGCATACATTAATATTATTAATAACATCTATGAAAATGCAAGTGCAAAGATTCGGCTGTTTGAGAATACAGCACACATAAAAGTAGGAAAGGGAGTGAGAGAAGGTGACACCATATCTCCGAAGCTCTTTAATGCTACATTGGAGGGTGTCTTTCAGTCGCTGAGCTGGGAAAACAAGGGGATAAAGATTAATGGAGATTATCTAACTCACCTTCGTTTTGCTGATGACGTAGTCATTTTTGCAACTACCCCAACAGAGCTGCACAGTATGATCCAGGAACTTGCTGACAAGAGTAAAGAAGTGGGATTAAAAATGAACTTTCAGAAGACAAAAGTGATGTTCAATGCTTTTACAAGAAATGAAGATTTATCGATTGATGGAGAAAAGCTGGAGATAACAGACACGTACGTTTATCTTGGACAGCAGATATCAAGTGAGGGTCACATTGATGAAGAAATTAATTGGCGTACAAAACTTGCCTGGAGAGCTTTTGGAAGAAACAGCATAATTTTCAAGAGCAATATGCAATGCATCCTTCCAGTGCTTACGTATGGTGCAGAGACGTGGACCTTAACTAAAAGAGACATACAAAGGCTGCAGATAACTCAAAGAGCCATGGAGAGGTGTATGCTTGGTGTAACCAGGAGGGATAAGAAGAGGAACTCGTGGATCCGAAAAATGACAAGAGTGGAAGATATCATGATCAGAGTTAAATCCGTGAAATGGCAATGGGCTGGACATACTGCCAGAAGGACAGACCATTGATGGACAGCGGAAATTTTAGATTGGATTCCAAGGGACAGGAAAAGACCCAGAAGAAAACCACATGGGAGATGGGTGGATGAAATTCGAAAGTATGCAGGAGTGACATGGAGGAGACTGGCACAAGACAGACCGTTGTGGAGGAAACTTGGGGAGACCTTCATCCAGCAGTGGATTGATAATGGTTGACAATGATGATGATGATGATATTTAATGGGGGATGTAAGGTCAGGTGATGCACAACATACTACAGCCTCTCCTCGACAAATGTCAACCCCACCTTCTCGTGGTGCATCCTGTTCCCACTAAAGGGGCTCTGACGACCGCCAATAGCAGTATAACAATACCATCGGGATTAGAGGAAATGTTATCCCACCTCACCAAACCTCTTGGCCAGCATGGTGAGTTATGGCCAAACCCCTCCAAAATGACTCCACAACTTAAATCTTGGCCCTCAGTCTCTGGCAGCTGGAATGTACCTGGCCAAGGCAGCGGCCAGTGCAACATGAAGGCAGATGGTGCTAAGAATCACCGGAGGACCGGACTAGGCTGCCATCTGCTGCTGACTTTGGCTACATATAATGGACACTCCCTATCTTCTGATTCAAGGCTCCTTGAATTGGAAGAACTACAAAGGATCAAGTGGGACATTGTCGGGCTAAATGAGGTAAGGAGAAAAGGAGATCTCATTGAACTGAAAAGTGGACGTCTCTTCTACTATCGGGGGACAGATACTGGCAGAACTAGTGGTGTTGGATTTATAATAAACAAGAAACTGAAGGATAAAGTTCTTCTGACAGAGCTGCACCACTCGTTATCCAACTCTCGAGAAGATACCAGGCTCAGATTATTCAAGCTTACGCATCCACCACAAGTCATCCTGAAGAAGAGATTAAAGAATTTTATGAGGAAATTCGTCATCTAAATAATAAAGGCAAGCAGCACTTGAAGATCATTATGAGAGATTTCAATGCGAAAATAGGGCAACAGCAACAGAATGAAGCTTCAGTAGGTAAATTCAGTCACAGCAACAGGAACCAGCGTGGAAATACTCTCGTAGAATTTGCAGAGGCAGAAGGGTTTTTCATCATGAACTCCTGTTTCAAGAAAAAGCCGCAAAGGAAATGGACATGGAGGCATCCCAATGGATTGACAAGTGAAATTGATTTTATTATGTGTAACAACAAATTTGTCATGGAAGACTGCAGTGTGCTAAACAAGTTCAACACAGGTAGTGACCATAGAATGATAAGATGTAAGATGCCCCTCAATACTAAACTTGAGCATGGCAAGCTTATAAAACAAACAAAGTGTATTGACATGACCAACCTCAAAAAACACCATAATACCTTCAAATTGGAACTGAGGAACAGATTCTCTGCTTTAGAAGGTCTAACATCGGAAGAAGTGGACATCCTGAAGTTAACAGAAAACTAACCAAGGCTCTTATGGAAACAGCAACAAAAATAGCTGGTACTAAGAACAAGTTGCATACGAACAAATTATCAAGAAAAACTAAAATTCGAGATCCTACTAAGGCAGCTATGTCTTTCAAAGAAGAATTCACTGTCATACTAGTTTCACCATCTAATTTGTTTTTTCTGTCAATGAACGTGCTTCCTAAATGTACAAACTCATTCACCTGGCCTATGTAGACTAATCTTGCATTCTGTACTAACTGTTCATCACTCAAAAATCATAACTTTGGTTTTTCCTTTATTTATATGTAGTTTGAAATTTATACAAAAAAAACTTTGTACTTTCAGGGCAACATACTCTGCAACTCACTTTTGCTCTCTGCCTACAGGATTGTATCATCAGTTTACAGCAATCTGTACACACAGATATTACCAAGTCATAAACTAGTATTGTCTGTTTCAGCATCACACATGTACACATCCATAAATATGTTAAACAGTCGTGGTGACATGACACTACTTTGTCCAACTCCAGCATGAACAGAAAACCATTTTGATAAAAAATAAAACAATATAGTATAAAACAGGGTTGTCCAACCTTTTTGCATAAAGGGCCACTTAAAAAATTTTCACGGAACTGGTGGGCCAATTGTTGCTGTGAATGCCGTAAAAAATGTGTGTGTGTGTGTGTGTGTGGATGTGCAGAATTCCAGTAAGATTTTCATCTGTCAGATGGGACTTTGATTTTGTTTTAATGGCTTTCATCCTTGAAAATAGCTGTTAGCAGCAATATATGCTAACAAACAGTGCAATGCATCAGAGAATATATTTTTTATAACATGTTAACAAATCATGCTCTACAAATGCTCTCTTCATGGCAGTGTCATTTTTAATCTCAGCCTGTTCCATCTGCAATATATCAGTCTGAGCATCATTGACATCGGTTCCAAATAGATCTGAAAGCAACTTCATTTCACTATTGTGTTCTCTGAAATCCGAAAATCTTTCTGTGAATTCATGACTAAGTTTTTCAATCAGTTCTGAGTACTTTTTATGGTTCATAGTCTCGGACAGTGTTGTTGATAACGTAGTGAAACGGACAACATTTTTCACAATCAGCTGTTGCTGAAACAGTAACTTCTGCATGAACGCTTGCATATGCTTGTACAGTTTATTGGCAAGTTGATGCCTTCCTTGTAATTTAACATTTAAGTCTGCAAGATATTTCATTGTGATATCGGCTAGGAATGCCAAGTCATTCAGCTACTCATCGTCATTCATGAAACTTACAGCTTTTCTCCTTTTTTGGGGGGGGGGGGGAACGAAGGTCTTTATTTCTTCAAGCAGTGTCCAGAATCTGGCAATTGTTGCCACCCTGCTGAGCCAGCAAACGTGGTTGAAGTAAATTACATCACCTTTGAATGATTCTAATTCTGCAAGTAAAGTTTTGAACTATCTGTGATTGAGTTCTTGGACCTTATAAATCTGATTGTTGAAACAGCATTTTCCATTACGTGTTGCATATCCATGGTCTTTACACACAGTTGCTCTTGTCAAATGATGCAGTGACATGCAGCGACATATTAGGCACTGATTTCAACATTAGATTTGCAAATCCATTATGCTTTCTTATCATCGCCGGGGCTACATCTGTTGTAATTCCACAGGTTTATCTCCCGGAAGGTTAAATTTCACCAAGACATGTTTTCCCTCGTCAAAAATATCTTTTCAAGTTGTTGTGCCTTTCAATGGACACAAGTTCAATAGTTCCTCAACGATTTCAAAAGTTGCAGTGACTCTTCGTACATACGAGAGATAGGATACATTGTAGATTGTCAGTTATGCTGTGTATCGCTTATATCTGTACTTTCATCGAAGGCTAAGCTGTAAAATTGGCAAGATTTGATTCTTTTAATAAGAGCGTTTTCAATGTTGGTTGCTAAATCTTCTACTCTTCTAGTGACTGTCTGGTGTGAAAGATTCGTTTTATCAACCATCGACTTTTTATTAAGGCATGCTACAGATGTACAAGCAATCTTTTACAAATTCTCCATCTGATAACGGTTTACCTATCTTGCTATTTCTTCGGCTGCCAAATAACTGATCTTGGTAGCCGTTTAAGAACTTTGATTTGCAGCTTCAAAGGAAGATTGTTGCCTGACAATATTGTTCTTTAGAGAGTTCACTTGATCAATTCTGTCTTGGTCTGTTAGATTGCCATATTTGCATATTTGCTGGCATGCTTTGTAGAATAATGACTCTTGATATTATATATTATTCTTTTACTACAGCGATGCTCTCTTGGCATATCGGACACAATATGCCCCGTTACGCTTGCTAACAAAAAAAATCATCGGTCTAAGTGCCTTTAAAAGCTCTACATTCGATTTTCCTTTTCTTGTGTGTATTCACTGGAGCCTCCATGTTTGGTGCAATGTATTTTAACAAGAGCTTCTCTGGATACCTAACTAATAAGAAACACACTGATGTTTAGCTAGCACAGTTACTTCTGTGAGAAAAACTTCCAATTGAAAAGACAATTTCCTAATGAAAACCTAAGGAGATAATTGTCATGTGGAACTCAGCTTTGTGTGGAGCAGGTGGATAGTCGACACCTGACTGGCTAAAGAAAACAATGCATCCAGTGTCTGTGCAGATCTTTTCTTCTCTCCTCAACTGTTCTCTAGGCTATTTGTTTGCTCACTTGTGATAGGGAAAAGGGTTCCCGCGTGAAAAAGTTTTCATACTGATCCTGCGGTTTTTTCTTATTTCTGAAGAATCTATTTTTCTACAATTTTTGTTTTTCTTTATTAAATCCTGGAATTTTAAAAATTCCGAACAGTAACTGTCGGGCCGAATTAAAACTTTGGTGGGCCGTATGTTGGACAACCCTGGTATAAAATAACACCATTCACCTGTACTCATGCTGTACTGCCAGCATACATAACTTTCACACTATTAAGCAGATTCCCAGTTACTCTATATTTATTAAAGACTTTTCAGAGAAATATCCTGTTTACTCAGTCGTAAGCTTTCTCTGAATCTATTAAAGCAGCAAAAACTTTCTTACCAACAGCCTGATACTTCTCAACCATCATATGTAATGCAAAAATTTGCCTAGTTCAGCCCGTACCAGGCATAAACCATTCTGTACATCCCACACCTTATCGGATGTAACACCTCGTACCTTATCGATAATGACCTTTTCAAGCATTCTCCCTTGTATACTAAGCAGGCTGATACCATGATTGTTCATGCATTCAGCCTGATCACCTTTTCCCTTATACAGGGGCACAACGATAGCATCCCTCCAATTCTGAGGGGCCATTCCTAACTCCCAGCACAAATGGCAAATTTCAGTTAACTAGTCAGTTAAGAGTCACCACCATATTTTAACATCTCAGCAGTTATGCCATCTACTCTCAAAGCACTACCTTTCTGAAAAGAGTTTAGAAAAGCTTTATAAACCTCTTCTCTTGATATCCTTCCTATGCTTCCTTCTCTAACTATTGCATCTGTTTCCTAGAATTATGGCAATGCTGATAATTTCAAGAATAATTGCAATGCCAGTTTAATAGATAGCACTTTGTAGAATTGATTCTATTAAAGTTAATTTTTATGGAACTAGCACTGCTACTTAATTTTTAACTGACATAATGTTGATTTCTAAGAATGAAGCAAATGAAAAAGAAACCTGGAAGATTCTTAGCTGTGGTATTTCTTTGTTATCCACCCAGTATCATGCTGTACATGCGTACAAGCACTGCATGTTTAATTCACATTTTTTATTTTATGGCATTTTAAGAACAATAAATTTTTTATAGTGATGAGAAGTGAAATTTCTAGACTGATGTGCCCAGCTTTACAAAAGTTTGGTATTTCATTTTCAGTGAAATACAAACAATGTCCGAAAAGTTCCAGGACTCACAGCATAGCTGACGTAAAAGTAGTGAGATAAAAATATCATGTGTATGCCAGAAGACAGCCGTCCTTAGCCAATCAGCAAACAGCTGGAAACCAGTTTATACTAATACCAACAGGCAGCAGACGCACATTAAGGGAGTCATAGCAAGCGTTATCATCCCATTTCATTTTAACCATTGGAGAGGAGAGATTTAACATCTGTTTTTGTTGGAAACTTGGTAAATCAGCTACTGAAACTTACAGAATGTTAAAACAAGCATATGGAGCCACAGCATTATCTTGCAACAGAGTTTTCGAATGGTATGCACTATTATGTGGTGGGCAGAAATCCTTTGATATTGATCTGAGATGTGGGTGACCCTCCAGTGTGCAGACAGTGGAAAAAATTAAACAGGTGCAGAATCAGGTAAAGAAAGATCGCCGAATTACAGTGAGGCTTTTGGTTAAGTTTGTGGGCATTAGTATGACTATCTGTCTTGATATTCTATGCGCGGATCTGGGAAAACAAATGGTACCTCGCCCACTGGAGGGAAGCCCAAATCTGGGATCATCATCAAAGGATTCCTGCCCATCACGAAACCGTTCATACCATTTGAATACTCTGAGCTGTAGGATAATGCTGTGTCTCGATATGCTTCTTTTAACATTCTGTAAGTTTCAGTAGCTGATTTACCAAATTTCCAACGCAGATGGAAGTTTACTCTCTGCTCTTCCATGGCTAAAATGAAATGGATGAGAACACTTGCTATGACTCCCTTAATGCCTGTGTGCCACCTGTCGGTACTGGTATAATCAGGTTTACAGCTGTTAGCTGATTGGCCAAGGACTGCTGTCTTCTGGCTCACACATGATATTTTTATCTCACTACTGTTACGTTGGTTATGCGCTCAGTCCCGGAACTTTTCAGACGTAGGTTGTACTTCATTTAATTTTGAATACAATTTGCATGCTTAAAATGTAAAATCATAATAGAGCTTCAGATGACTTCTAAATACCAGTTCCATGTTTATTGATATTAATTTAATTTTCGTATTTTATAGTGTCTGTTTTAATCATTAAAATGTTTTTAAATTAACTATTATTTCTATTGTAGGATTTACAAGGTTTGTTCCCTCTGCTAATCACAAATATATTTGGTTTCCAAGAGCCAGTTGACTGGGGCTTAACCATTCTCACACGTAATAATAATCCCAGGGATTTTGAAATCATGCGGAATTTTCTTCATCCTGATGGTCCTGTATTCGTTCTCTCATATCGATTACTTGCAGAAGGATGCCCTCAGTTTGAATTTCCTACATCTTGTCTTCCGGTGAGCATAGAGACAATATTTAAGTTCAGGTTAAAACATCTATAGCAGAAGCCAAAGTTATTCTTAAATTTATGTGCATACAAATATAAGTATTACAAGGTTGCTTACCTCTTTCAACATTTCTCTACATGTTTCCTTCGTTCTGCCGTCATGCTTGGTTTAGACTTCCGGTGCGGTGTTCCATATTTGGTCTTCAGGTTCTTTCAAATGCTCTACCAACGCTGAAGTGCCTTGTTGTCCAGGTTGCAAAATTGTATCCCCCTCCCCTCCCACCAGCTTATAAAACCTAACTTTCGTTGCTAAAAACCAATTATTGAACACAAAAAACTTTTGATATTATGGACTAACACAAACTGCCTATTTACAAACATACAAAATTCCGAACGAAAAAGTTAAAAACGTATATACAAATATTTACACACGACTCATTCCTTGGACTCCTCAACACCCCACGAACAACCAACCACTGCCTAAGCCATTCCAACGCAGATTGCCTCAAGCACTTTCTACCCTCAACAGGGTCATCTTCAGGAGGTGTTCTAGATGTTTTCTCTTCTGCCACTGCAGCAAGAGTGAGTGATACGCCCGGCTTCCTCGCCCCGCCCCGCCCCATCGTCATCCACGAAACACTTCCACCGTGGCTCCATCTGTTATTGATCCAAGTGAACTCTTCATTTTCTTTTTTCCCTTCTGTGTTTTTTTTTTTTTTTTTTTGGACAATTTTTATTAGTTCCTTCCATTTCTCATTAAGGATATTTGGAACGTTATTATTACAAACTCGGTATCTATTTTTTTCAATTAATACAGATTCTGCAATACGTAGGTGTCTTTCATTGCGACATGTTTTTATTATTTTAATATCTTCAAAATTCGGATATTTCTGGTTATCTAGGCAGTACTGTATCAGTGCTGTTTTTGCTTTTTTTTTTTGCCAATTTTTAATATGCTGTTGTAATCGGTGTTTTAACTGATTTTTAGTACTTCCAATATATGACATTGGTGGGATTCCACTTATGGGTATTTCATACACACCAGCTTTTTCCAAGATACTACATTTTCCAGTGTTATTAATTATCATATCTCCAATAGTCATTACTTTGGTTCCCATCTGAATTCCATATTTATTGCATAATTTATTGATTTCCGTAGAGATTCCTGGTAGGTAAGGTGTTGATCCGACATATTGTAATTGTTTTTTTCTGTTAGATGAATATGTATCCTGCATTTTTACATGTGCGAAGGTCCCACGAATGTTTGCAAAAATTAAAATACACAAGGATGGTAACCCCATAGTATCCAAGAGGGAGCTCTCCATTGATTAATCTTGAAAATATATTTGCAGTTTCTTGGCACGATATTTATGAAAACACAATACAATGTAAAGAATACATATAAATTTATTGAAATTGTGAAAAATGTAAACCAAGATCTAAAAGATTACAGAATGGCTAGTATGGATGTCAAGGCACTATTTCCAAGTACCCCAGTACCAGAAGCTATTGAGATTATTAATAAAAAATTACAACAGGATCAATCTCTTAATAACACACAACTACAAGAGTTAAAAACAATTTTATTATACATATATGAAAATAATATCTTCAAATATGATGAGAAATTATACAAACAAATCTTTGGTGGTCCAATGGGCTCTCCTCTGTCAAACCTGTTTGCAGAAGTAATTATGAACAACATAGAAGAACAAATTATCAGTACATTGGATGAACCACCATTAGGTTACTGCAGATATATAGATGATATCTTCATCATGACCAGAATGAAAATTGATGAGCTGGAATCTTTAACACAACAACTTAGTAATGTCTATCCCACAATAAAATTGACAGTAGAACACGAAGAAGAAAATATCTTACCTTACTTGGATGTCAAGATCATCAAGCAAAATAACCAACTGCAGTATAAGGTACACAGAAAACAAACTTATGTCCCAGTTCTGATACCATATAACTCAACACACCCTTACGCGCAGAAATGTATTAGCTTAAAAACATTAATTAAAAGAGCTATTACACATTCATCTAATGAAGAATTTCGTAATGAAGAAATAAATTATATTAAAGAAATCACATACAACTATTTATACCCTCCACAGAAGATAAATAAATGGATATATGAAGTACATGTAAAAATGCAGATTACATATTCACCTAACAGAAAAAAACAATTACAATATGTCGGAGCAACACCTTACCTACCAGGAATCTCTACGGAAATCAATAAATTATGCCATAAATATGGAATTCAGATGGGAACCAAAGTAATGACTATTGGAGATATGATAATTAATAACACTGGAAAATGTAGTATCTTGGAAAAAGCAGGTGTGTATGAAATACCTATAAGTGGAATCCCACCAATATCATATATTGGAAGTACTAAAAATCAGTTAAAACACCGATTACAACAGCATATTAAAAATTGGCAAAAAAAAGAAGCAAAAACAGCACTGATACAGTACTGCCTAGATAACCAGAAATATCCGAATTTTGAAGATATTAAAATAATAAAAACATGTCGCAATGAAAGACACCTACGTATTGCAGAATCTGTATTAATTGAAAAAAATAGATACTGAGTTTGTAATAATAACGTTCCAAATATCCTTAATGAGAAATGGAAGGAACTAATAAAAACTGACAAAAAAAACCAAAAACACAGAAGGGAAAAAAGAAAATGAAGAGTTCACTAGGGTCAATAACAGATGCAGCCACGGTGGAAGTGTTTCGTGGATGACGATGGGGCGGGGCGTGGAAGCCGGGCATATCACTCACTCTTGCTGCAGTGGCAGAAGAGAAAACATCTAGAACACCTCCTGAAGATGACCCTGTAGAGGGTAAGAAAGAGCTTGAGGCAATCTGCGTTGAAATGGCTTAGGGTGTAGTTGGTTGTTCGTGGGGTGTTGAGGAGTCCAAGGAATGAGTCGTGTGTAAATATTTGTATATACGTTTTTAACTTTTTCGTTTGTAATTTTGTATGTTTGTAAATAGGCAGTTTGTGTTTGTCCATAATATCAAAAGTTTTTTGTGTTCAATAATTGGTTTTTAGCAACGAAAGTTAGGTTTTATAAGCTGGTGGGAGGGGAGGGGGATACAATTTTGCAACCTGGACAACAAGGCACTTCAGCGTTGGTAGAGCATTTGAAAGAACCCGGAGACCAAATATGGAACACCTCACCGGAAGCCTAAACCAAGCATGACGGCAGAACAGAAGGAAACATGTAGAGAAATGTTGAAAGAGGCAAGGAACCTTGTAATATTTATAGAGACAACGCTTTACTTTCAACTAAATGTCTTTACAGAAGAGCACACTGAATAAGCATAACTGAAATATCTTTCAACTGAAAGAAGTAGAGAAGTAGTTTCAGATATCTGCTGATATGTATTTGCCTGCCAGCAGCTTAGAATAACAGTTCTTAATTAAGTGGCTTTTTAAAAGGTTATTTGTGTAAGCATGAGTTATGGATGGTGCTTTCCCTTAGAGTTCTTGCAAATGATGCACAACAGGAAAAGATTCAGTTCCAATTTTTTTATAAAATAAAATTTTCATTTGATTTAAAGTAAGGCAGAGAAGAACATCCAAATATAAATATACAGGGGTCATGCTGCCAATTCCATTCTTTGTAATTTGCAAAAAAAAAAAAAAAAAAAAAAAAAAAAGAAAAGAAAAGAAAAAAAATTGCTGATTGATAAAAAGTTTTGGCAAAAATATTGGTGAGCACCTTGTTTAATGCCATCAAAGCTAAAACAATCTTTAATTTTTATTCAATTTGGTATTTGAAAAATGAAATTCAAATGTTAGTTAATTTTTTCATTGTTTACATTGCACGTGAGACGGAAACCGATCATTTGAAAATTGTGACACAATGTCTGACATAAGACCTATTGTAACACTTTATATGTTTTTTATAATTCCAATGGAGAATGAAATAAAATTGGTGACTTCAGATCATATTTGGCAAATGAGTTGGCAATTTTTGTAATAAAGCCAGAGCAACTGTTGAGTATGATTTCTAACATGAAACAGACTACAGGCCTATCAAGTTTTGAAATGTGGGTAATAGTAAATCTTTAGTTCTATTGAGTCTATTGTTTGCAGCAATAAACATATGGACCACTGAGTCTGGAAAATAGTTCTTTGTAGTGGTGTCAGATGAATGAGAGAGAACTGGAATTTTGTTCTCTGATTTTTATTTAAGGAATTGTATTTCTCTAAGTTGTTGTTGTAATATTTGTAACTATATATTTTTTCTAAATTACAATTTGAATTCTATATTACCACTGCAAAATCTATCATGATTACAAGTGTTAATAATACCGGGTGTTTCACTGGGTAGTAACAAAAGAAAGAGACAATAAAGTTAACTTACTTTATTAGAAGAGGAAAAATATATTTACAGGAGTAAGAGTAGGCAAAAGGTAATCAATGGATGACATGTTCCACATGATGACCATCCGCTGTCACGGCATGGCGAATACGTGCTTCAAAGTGCTGCAATACTGATGGGAAGATGTTCGACGGGGTCCGTGCAATTTCCTGTTGGATGGCACGTTGGTATACCCAATCTTTCAGATAGTCCCACAAGAAGAAATCGAGCGGCGTTAAATCGGGGCTGTACTGAGGCCAAGAGAGACCGGCTGAAAAACATTGGGGGAATCGTGTGGCAATGACCGTGGGCCATACTGCTGGTGAAGCAAATCAAGAACAGCATTTGTGGAGTGTGGCGGTGCTTCGTCCTGTTGAAATGTGCGGTTGTGAATCTAGTTTTCCTGAACTGCAGCGGGGAAAAAATGATTCTTCAAAAGGTCACTGTAGGTGGCAGTGGTAACTGTGGACTCCAGGAAAAATGGCTCAATAAGGCCATCACCACTCATTGCACACCAAACAGTTAGCTCCAGCAGATGGAGAGGCTTCACAACACAGACCGCCGGCTTCTCGCTTCCCCACAAGCGGTAATTTTGCCGGTTAACGTAGCCATCCAACCAGAAATGCGCCTCATCGCTGAAGACAATGTTCTTCATATCAAAGCTGTGCTCATCGATCAGTGAACACGTCATTTGCAAACTCATAACACTACTGGATGGCTGTTGTGCTCAAAAGCTGATGCACCTGGATTTTGTAGGGAAACATCGAAATCCAACATCACAATCTACCATGTGGATGCTGGGCTAACGTCTAGTTGCTGTGCAAGTCTTCATGTTGACGTACCAGTTTCTTTGTGCAGAAGTTCTCGTGCGGCTTCGATGTTTTCTGCCGTCCACGCTGTTTTTCTCTTCGTCACCACGTCATCTGTGACACTGCTGGTTCGTTCGAATTTCGCTACCGATTTCGTCAGGTGCGCACGGGATGGTTTATGATGATTCTTAAACACTCTACTCCACTTTCATAACACCTTTGTGGGGTTTCCACCCTCTGCATACCAATTTTTCACCAAGAAAACTCTTTATTTCGTGGTATATCGCTGTATGTCCGAAATCACGTGTCCACCATGCCACTGCTTCCTCACGAATGCTTGTTGCCTGCTGATCGACATCTCGGACTTACAGTGCCATCTCGTTATTGTTTAATGATTTATTCCACAGGAAAGTTGTCTCTACCCAGTGTAACACCCGGTATATCATGCTTGCTCATGTTTCAATAAATGTCCTAGATGTACAGTTTCTCCAGGATTCATTGACATAGTATATCCTAAAATGTGTGTCATTTGTTGGTCTAGTCACTGCAATTTACAATTCATTCTTGTCCTAATGCATTTTAAACCATTGCATTAGGGTCAGTTGTTGTGGTATATGTAAGTAACGAGTCTTCTAAATTTGCATGTATAAAGCACATGTAGTTGCTTTAATAACCTATTTAATTCTAGTAGGCCTAACTTGTGTATTTGGGCATAAGCATTGTTTTATGTTTTGGTGTTAAAAGGGGTTTTAAAGTTACATAAATTGACCTTGAATCTGGAAAGTCTGGTGGGACCATGACTTTTCTTGATTTTAGGATCTTGGGTAGTAACAGAGCAGTGTATAATATGAATGATAATAATAATACAGTGAAACCTCCAAATAACGGTCACTGCTCTGACCGGGGAAAAAGCAAGCGATATTCGGAGGTTAGGCCTAGGTTAACATTGCTAGTCCATTGCTTTGGTGCAAAAGGAGAATAATTGTACAAAGCGTACACACAAAGAAAATGGTTTCAGAGCTTTCTCGAAAAGTTAGAATGCTGAATGAAACTCAATATAACAATTTTAAATAAAATCATGGTGTAGAGGATTTTAGGAAAGTGATGTCTAGCCCATTGTCTCAAATTTCCCTTTAGAAATATCAAACTAGGAGGCTAAGTTTAGGGTATGCTAAGGGAAAGAAAAATGTTAGACAGTGAAGTGGAATTGCACAGTTAGCCAATCGTGTGCCGAGAAATAGAAACAGAACCCACAGGGTCCAATCAAAGATATACCGCCACCAACAAAAAGCATTTCAAGCACCTTTCCCCCAAGGTTGCGACTGAAACATACACAGTAGCTGAAGTTTCCCTCGCATAGAACTAAACATTAACTCCTTTCTTTTTGCTTAAGCATACCATTGTACTCGCCGTAATTCAACCTATCCAGCTCGTGGCACAGTAGCATTCTTTATTCCTTTTGCCGAAGTACCGAAAAAACTGCATGAAATCCTAAAGGACAAGGGGTCCGTTAAATCTCTTTTGGGACTGACTGGAGTGTCCGTTGGCTGCTGTTAAGAGGTTTCGCTGTTTGGAGGTTATTGTTAATGTTAATCCTATTGCAATTGTTCTGTACCAATCAAAACTTGCTGTTGCTTGGAGGTTACTGTTGATCGGAGGTGTCCATTAATGGAGGTTTCACTGTAATTAAGATTCTCAGTGCGTAGGTGTTAATGATTTGTTATTTTTGTATTTCCAAGTGAGATCATTACCTACTGTAGATGATTACATTGTGTTTGAAAGGCACAAGAGAATATCTTGTGCCTGCGGATGATAAACGTTTTCAAGGGAATCATTAGGAATTTCATCTCATTTAACAGCGTGATGTGGCCAGAGTTGTTTAAAAATGAAATGTACCTGCGTACACAACCATTGAAACAGAAAACTTGCTGCAAACCCACGAAGCGTGAACCACGATAAAAACAGAATAAGATAATTTAAAGGAAAATTAATGAAACAATAAATAATTATTAGAACACTGCAGATTATAATGAGGACAAAATAAGTGCATTACAATTGAATGTTCAGCAATTTGGATGAAATGGATCTTTATGGCAGAATATTAGAATATTGTGCTATGAACCTTGTAAAAGCAAAAGACTAATTAAAGAAAAATTTTATATTGAGAAAAACAGTTCCATTAACGAACCTTCAAAAATTATAAATGGCATTTTTAACAACTTCATTGAAAAGTAGTAGACTTACAAAGTACATAAGAATTTAATTTAATAACTGGCAACTGCAAGAAGAACCTGGCAATAAAATTAAAATTCTTTCTGTGTAAACCGAAACTTTTGATAGAGTTCCCATTCATTGAGAACAGACCTTGATAAAATCTAGAGGCCAGAAATGTCTGTAAAAGCAAAAGAACTCAGAAGATATGAAAAAATAACTGAATGTTCTTCAAGTCAAAATAGAATTAAGGATATTAATCTGAGCAAAGCCTTGAGTAAGTGCTTTAATTACAGTAAATAATTTTTTTTTTAATCTACATACAGAAACTATCTGCAAAATTTGCTAATGATTTGGAAACTGTCCACATACAGCGTACGTCTACATTCTGCTACTATGGATTTGGCCAGCTTATTAAATGTTTTACATTTTACGCATTCAATTTTTTTGTTTGTTTAGGCTTTTCTTTTGACAAAACCTCTTGTACTTTTATATCATCATCATCATCTTACACTTAGTGTTCAAGCATTGGTTGTCACAATTACTTAAAAGAAAGAAAACAAGATTAATGCTGGGTTGCAGTGAACTTTATCTGTTAATTGTAATATTTCTTACCTCTAACATACTGTTTCCTCAATTGCTAGTGGCTGATTATGCATCTGCAATGTACCATGTTATAGACTTGCTCCAAGACTTTGCAGTCCTTGCCGATTCTCTTATTCCTCATCAAGGTTTCTCATTAACTTTTCCCTGTGCTGTGCAAGTAGCAAGCTGAGTTCTAAAATCTGCATTACAAATTACGAGTATGTTCTGACACTGAATCCTACCATATTTTCCATGATATTCTTTGCAATACTCTCAGCTGCTTCTTTCTTAGTTGGTTTTTATAAAGCTGAGAAAAGACTTTCCAGGCTTTGCTGATTCTATTGTATAATTCCTTTTCAAGGTTTTGTGTCTCACCAGTAATCAGCCACACCCAGATACTTAAAATCTGCCACCTGTTCTAGCTTCTTCACCTGAAATACAGTTAGTAATTTTTATAGTTCAACTGACCACTGATTTAGACTTCCCAATAATATTTATATTCATCCCAAACCTAAACTGAAATTGCATGCATCTGTAGATGTATTAATCCAATGGACTGTAGTCTGAAATATTTTCAAATTGTGGAGAAATTAATCAGCAGACATTTTTGTGCACCATAAAAACTAGTTTTTGAGAAAATGCTGAAGAATGTTACATAAAACATTGTAATTGCATGTTACAAAAATAAACTTTTATTTTTATTTTATTTTTTCAAAGTGCAATAAAAATGTAACAAATTTAAGACCTAACACAACCAGTGGTTAGGTTTTCTTGACATAAACAGGTAAAAGGATGTAGTTAACATTAAGATAACACGGTTAAGGAGTGGAGCAAGAGAATTAATTTCTCTGCTTGTCATAATTAATGTCTTAAAAACAGTAACTATTTCTAAAATCACTAGCCAATAATAGTGATCTTAAAAAAATTAGTTGTCGTTATTTTGCCATTGC
Organism: Macrothele yani; assembly: GCA_039090855.1. Classification (NCBI taxonomy): domain Eukaryota; kingdom Metazoa; phylum Arthropoda; class Arachnida; order Araneae; family Macrothelidae; genus Macrothele; species Macrothele yani. The sequence goes on along the minus strand of CM077028.1, from coordinate 98,651,436 downwards.
TATGTTTTAAAAATAGTATTGCAATATTTGAATTTTTTTCAATTTCATGAGACTATATTTTATTTTGTGCATTGTATATAATGATGTGTTAATTTAAAAATTTGATTTATTTCAGACTCATAGTGGGCAGACATTAGAAGAAAATCCATTTTCATCAATGTTCTCAAGTAGACTCTCAGGGCAAACACTTGGGTCTCTTCCATCATCTCTTCGTCTTAGTATCCTTTTTCTGCCATTTATTTTGTAAATCACATATGACAGTCCTTTATATGTTTAAAAAAATTCTCTGTCTCTCTCACACACCATTATGTATTTTAATTTATAAGAAAATTTTGGTTTGCTTCCTGAAATCATGTACTCATGCATTTATAGGGTGACATTTTAAATTTGTCCGTATAACTGAACGTAGCAAAATATGATCATAAGTTCAAGTAAAGATGAATTTGTAATGAATATGAATGGTTTTGCAGACAGGAAAAGTTCTTGTTAGCTATGGGGTTTACAAGCTGCAGAACCCTTCTTTCTGTGGTGAGGATTGCATCATTAAAATGGTCACTGACCCTTCTTCGAGCTTTGAAGAGAAAGCAGGTTTATTTACTGTCGCAAATCACCTCAAAAAGTGACAGTTCTCCAATGCACACGTGTGCTCTCTGAAGAGTTTTCCTAAATTGTGCCACTATCATGTTTTCTGGGATCACAGCCTGCCCATAGCTTTTCCTTAGTGAAGAAATAATTTAAAATCCATTCCTTATTCATGTTTATTTTTATGTTCAAATATCATTATTTTGTGCCACATCTTGTGTGCATATTTTTATTAAATCCTTACTGGATATGACTTCTGTAATCAAGGTATGTTACATTTTGTTTCTTTTTCCTTTTGCATGATATGAATTCAGTTTGATAAATTCACACTTTGCAATTCCACTAAATTTTTTACTCACAGCCTTCACTGTTGGTATCATTATCATCCAACACTTGTAATGTGCTAGTATGTTCACTTTTAATCTTGCTTCATCTCGTCATCATAATACTTAAAAGTTCAGTTCAAGCATGTGTCTTGGACAAAAAGAAAATAATTGTAATGCTTTGTTTTAAATAGTTGATCAAAAATTGCCATCTTCAAAATTATTTTTCCATTTATAGAAGTGTTTGTAATCATTTATTAAATAAAAAGTTTCCACCTGATGCATTTTAGTAAAATGTAACAGTTGCTTTTATGAAAAATATGAAAGGGGGGGGGTAATTTGACATTTCGTGGTGTGAAAAGCCATTATTTCTGGGACTTCCTAATTCGTCCTCATGGGCATAAGAAATGTGCCTTTCTGCTTCTCAGATCTCTTGGGGCTTTTTTTACCCTAGTGACAATCAATCAGTGGTGCTTATTGGCTAATGTAGTAGCTTTCATTAAAATAGCCATAGATGAACTTTATGACAGAGCAATTCATTTTTTTTCTTTTGCAGGCTAGTAAGGAAGTTGTAGTTCAGTGTGTGGATTTTATGTAATATTTATTCAGATAAGTAAAACAAGAAAGATGACTCTGAATTTTCGGTTGTAATGAGCATGAAAGATTGAATGCTTTCCGATGCAAATAAAAAAATTTCAAAATTCTTCATAATCAATGGAAGAGGTTAGAAAAAAAAATCAACCAGTTTTCTACAGTCAATAAAACATGCACAAATATCAATAGAATCAGTTATTTTCACCAGCTGCTAAAAAGTATGTTACGAAAATTAACAAATGGTGCACAAAAAGTTTCTAATAGGAAAAGGAAGGTATGAGAGACAAAGAGATTTTTGAATCAAACAGTTAAAGGAAGAAATATAGAATCAAACGTGATATAACTCTACACCTCCTAGTGGAAGAATTTTGCATAATGGAAAAGTTGAAAATAGGCAAAAAGTATTCTTCATGGCAAAATCTGTGCCAAGGAAAAAAAAAAGCTTTTCAAATTAATCTCCCGAAAGCAGAGATGAAAAGAAAGAGATATTGACCTTTACACTGCCTAGCGGGAAAGCTGTATATTATTAAAAGAGGATAATGTTCCTGATCTTTATTGTAGCGAATGGCATACAGTAAAAAAACAAGAGAGAAAGAAAGAAAAAGGAAAATTTCAATAGGTTTTCTAGATGGGAGATACAGCTGCAAATAGAAGTGCACAAACACCACTTAGTGACAGAATGTGAACTACAAAACTCTACAAATACAAACCTAAAGTGTTCCAAAAGGTAAATGGCATCTGGTGTTAGAAGAACTTTTTAAATCGGGCATTTAGAAGCAGGTCATTCTGTGTCAAAACATCACAGCACTCAACCTTGACATCTCCGATTTTAACAAAAATTGCTGAGAAGGTAGTCCTTATGTAGTCAAGTAAAAATATTTTTTTGGAATTTTCTTTTGGATTGTTTTGAAAATAAAAAAGGTCAAAATTTTGAATTTCTGTGCATTTTTTGAAAACTCGTAACCATTCAACTGTTAATATCTTGAGATAAAAATATGTTATCCAGTTGATTGTGGTGTCAATAGAAAGCTTATTAAACAAGCTTGAATATAATAAAATTCACAGAATTTCCCTTTTAAATTTTTTTTTCATTTAAATATTTCAAAAAGTGACATTTTAATTTTTTTCCAAATTTTTTATGTTGGATATCCTTGACATATCATAAAATTTTGAGAGTGGCAATCTAACAACTTCTAGAGTTACAACGAAATTTTGTTTTCAATAAGTTTAAGTTTCAGAATGTATCACATCTCTTCAAACCCGTATATATATATTTTTTTTATTTACAATGCATGGATTAAAGTTTATTGTGTAACATTTGGGTGGGGTTGGGGTCAGTGTTTACCAATATAAGATACCTTTTTAATGCTTAACTCCTTGATAATGGTTAAATAAGATTCCTTATTATTGCTTTATTTACAATAAATAAAAAACTGCTTTAGCCAATGTGACAGCGGTCTTTCCTTCTAAAAGCCAATCAGATTTGTCCTTCGTGTAATGTTACAGTTCCGATTTAAAAATCAGGAACTTAGAGCTGTTGAAAGGCATATTTAAAAGGCATTCTCCACCCCCAAAGTTTTTTTTTTTTTTTGTTAAAATGGGACGTGTTAGTTGCATTTTTTTCTATTGTAAACATTAGCAAAAAAAATGCTTTAATTTAATAAAAATGCATCAACTTACATTGAAAAAAAAAATCCTTTTTTTCTTCTATTTCCCATTAACTTTTATTTTGTTCTGGTGTATTTCAAAAACTTCCATTTTTTGCATTGCTTCAATTTGCAGGAAGTATACAAATTATTTTGAAAGGCAAAATATCTCTCTCTCTCACACACACACACACAGCATTATTAATTTCTGTTGCAAGATTCTGCTCAAGGATTCCATTGGAAAAATTTTCAACTCACAATTCTCCCATTTGTTGCATATTACAAAAACTCAGGGAATACTGAATGTACAAATTATAATTTTGGAGAGATTGCAACACAATGCAGTAGCAGTTCATCCTTTTTAGCATTGCTTGCATTTTTCAATAAAAGTTAAAAAAAAAAAAGACTGAAACATTCAGATGGATCAGCACAATATCAGAACTGTTAAAAATTGATAAATTTCTGGTAAAATTAATAGATTTTGGAACAGTTGCTCAGTTGAACTTTTATGCAACATCCCACGTAATAGTGCTTATGATGGTGTTAGTGGCAATTTTAAGTCTTACGGCTAAAGGAAGTTTACAAAGGCCCTATAATAATGCTGATTATGACACCCTATGAATTATATAACTGGACAACCAAACACATGCTAGCTTGTGATTTTGAATACCTCTGTGAAAAGTTGGTATGAAGCTGAAAAAAACTTGCCAAGACCTGAGATATTGCAAAAAGTGGATAAAAAGACAGCAACTGGACGAATTTACAAGATCTTACAAGAAAATACTGTAAAACTCGGGAACATTTCCACAGTGCAGGAAATTTTAATTTTGCCAACACAGTTAAAATGACAGAAAACTTACACTGATTATCGCATTTACACTAGAGTGCAGTTGTTTCCTAGTTTGAAGTCAGCAGTCTAAATGTAAAATAATAAAGCATCACACAGAAAACATTTTCATGTGGTGCACTTGATGTAAACTTTGCTCTTTATTTTAAATAAAAATAGTTTTCTTCAGTAGTTACAATATAAAATTGTCATCACTAAACAAGAAGATAAATTTTTGCAGATTTTAAAATTAGATATCAGTGCCAATTTCAAATGCATTAAGGCTGTCTTTGAATGAGTGTTAAGCTTCATCTTCTGCGATAGATGGCGCAAAATATCACTCCTTGGGCGTGGCTTTTACGTCTTGAGGGATTGTCCCAGAAGTTGGCGTCGGTGAATGACTGGAGACCTTACCATATTCAGAATGGAAGTGAACTCTCGTTGGCTCCACAATGAAAAGACAAAATATACGCGGTTACATTTTAACCAATGACATTGTTTGGGGGCGTAGTTTCTGTCTCAAATTCCAGTGTTCTCTCGTAATGTACACATTTTTTCTTCAAAAAATGAATGTACTGTAGAATTTAAGATGATCTATAGAAGACAAGATTCCAGTCTCACTTCAGTGACCATTCTTTGATTTCTATTTGGCCTAGATAATTAAAAAAATCGGGCAGAAATGAGAGATTTCATTTCTTCCACACAGAAACACTGCCAAGCTAACATCTGGCACCATCTAGCGCCAAATTGGAATACTTTCGAGTCAGATAAATTGAATTTAAAAAAAAAATTCTAACAATTTTTTTGGAAAAATAACTGCGACTCGTATTAGCTATGGGTCGATTTTATTTGTGCTCAAAATTTCAAACTCTACGAAGTAATAGTTTTCAAAAAAATGTGTACAAAAGAATTTGCATTACAGATATAGGACAGAATTTGTTACACTCATTCAAGACAGCCTTAAGTAAACTCTTTTTAGCAAATAACATGTACTCTTGTTTAAAGCTGAACTGCTAATATATTACAGTAAAGCACCGTTTATACGTTTCTCAGTTATACAATAAAAGATATAAGAACAAGACGATATAAGAAAAAAAAAAAGATATAAGAACAAGAAGAATTTATTTGAAATCTGGAGCAAGGTCAGACATTCCAATCAAGAACTTGTACGTGCGTAACATAGAATGCGCAATAAAACAAAAATCTGAATGCGCAGAAACATTCAGTCGACATAGAACTTTTGGGTCATCCAGCTGATTGAGAGATAGTAGGCTGATGTACAACAAGCGTGATGTTAAGAAACACATCATTTTGCCCACAGAAGATGACTACACAAAATTAGTTGAAACTAGTTTGGGAGTGTTAGTGTAGCGGGAAACGATGTTCAGACTATTGTCAAGACAAAATGTTTCGTACATCATCGATTTCCCTTCAACTTAATTAAAATGTTCAATATTTTAAAGATTTTAAATGTCATTTTTGGAAGTACAACTCACTGAAATGGAATACTGACTTATCAAATTTTTTAACGTATCAAGTGAATACGAAGTCTAGGAATGCTTTACGACTGAGGGCCCAATTGGCTGACTGGTCTTCACAACTTTCATCATTCTCCTTTTTAACTTTTGCCGGGTCTGTCTGCTCTTAATCATTTCACCCCGCTTTTAAGGGTCTTTAACTAATAGTTCTGTGTCTGGCGCTCTTTGGCCAAGTCTGGCCCTTGCGCCACAAAAATCAATTAACTAACTAACTAACTAACTAACTTTACGACTGAATATTTTACCAAATTGATTCCCCTTCAAATTGAAGGTTAAGCCATTTCATAGTTCATTATTTTAACATTTAAACGTTGGAATCACAAGACAATAGGAAGAAGGGTTGCCCAGCTATTGAAACTATACAAGCCTAAAATTGTCACGAAGTGATTTCGACAAATTCAAGAAATCTTGGAATATTGCAGAAAAAGCTCAATGTTCCTGAATACTCCATGAAAACAGAACGTGAGTAATTGTTTTCATTCATATTATATTTTTTACTTTAATTTTATAATATCAGGTTGCATTCAACAATATTAGCCCTATGTAGACAAAGAAGGAACGTTTTCCGTGAGCACCATAGCGTTCATATAACGTGAGAAACAGTGCACAATATATCAGCTATATAGTTGAAAAATATGTACAATAAATCAAATGACATTGTGGTGAAAAAAAATTTACGCCAGGCTGCTGAAGCTTATATTCAGTGTGCAAAAAATACATGCAAAAGACACTACCATTATGTAGTGATCTTTTAATGTGCATATCAGCTATTGATCCTTCTGCAAGGGGACATAATCTAACTTTAAAAAGACAAAATACTTCCACAGTTCCTTACAAATATATTGAATTCAGAGGAAATGGAAAGCTATGATCTGGAAATTCACCAGTTTCAGGCAGATTAACAACTTCCATCTCCTGTTGATAAAGTTGTAAACTTTGTAAAAATTGATGCATGGTGGGCAAAGGTATTTAACCTCTCCAAGTACACTATGTTATCTAAAATAGTAAAAGCCTTGATATCATGCTTTCATGGTCCACAGGTTGAAAGTTCTTTCAGCATGATGGATGAAATTATAGATATAAAATCAGGAAGAATGAACATTGAAACCTACTCAGTTATACAGACTGTGAAGTATAAACTTAAAGTACAAGGTAAGTCTGCAGTTAATTTCTTCAGTGAAGAAAATTTTTGCAAGAAGCAGTTGATGCCAACCTCTGCCAAAATCTTAGGACATTAAAAAAAAAGTTACACCGAAGAAATTGAGAGGAAAAGAAAGGCAAAAAGAAAAAAACAATGGATGCTGTTCAGCTGCAGAGTCAATGTAAAATAAATATAGCTGTGCAGCTTGCTGAAAAGAAAGCCAGGCTTGCTCACAAAGGAAACTTGAACTGATGTGCAAGCAAGTACAACAAAAAAGGGCAAAATATCTTTGAAGCAACTTGTTTAAAAACCATAGCACTTCTAGTCATTTTTTTTTATATTTGTACATATTCAAATATACACTGAGTGGCCACTTTATTATGACCACCTGACAGTTTTAAGCAAATGAGTTATGGCTGCTCTCTGTTGCCGCCAGAGGGCGAGGCTAGTATAAAAAGGGAAAGCTTAGTGCTTGCGACAGTAGTAGAAGTGATTTTTGGGTGACGAGATGGGTAAAAAATGCGATTTGACGGACTTTCAACATGGGATGATTGTAGGAGCTCGGAGCCATGGAGCGAGTATCACCGAAACCGCTGCGTTCATGAAGTGTTCCAGAGCAGTTGTTGTTAAAGAGTCTATGTGCAACGTGTGGTCGTCATGGACTAGTGACTGCTCGGGCGGAACGGAGAGTGTCCAGACTGGTAACAGACAACAGAAGGGCAACAGTGCAGCAAATTACAGACCATCTTAATCAACGATCCCCTCAAATGATCTCTGCACGCACTGTTCGCCGTACACTGCATCGGATGGGATATGGTAGTCGAAGGCCTGTTCGAACACCTTTGCTGTCTGCAGTTAACAAGAGAAAATGTCTCCAGTTCGCACAGGAGCATAAGGATTGGACAGTCGATAATTGGAAACAAATTATGTGGTCCGATGAATCACGTTTTCAGTTGAACCATGCTGATGGCAGAGTGAAAATTTGGCAGAAACAGCACCAAAGCATGGACCCCATATGCATTGCTACAACCCTTCAGACGTTATGGTTTGGGGAATGTTTTCCTGGCATGCTTTGGGCCCTTTAATCTGTGTTGATCAACATCTGACTGGCACATCATATCTAAACATCATTGCGGACCAAGTGCATCCTGTCATGTGGATGGTTTATCCCAATGGCGATGGCTACTTTCAACAAAATAATGTGTTCTGCCATAGTGCTCGTAATTTACAGGATTGGTTTTAGGAACATGCCGGTGAGTTTACTTTGCTTAGGTGGCCCCCACAATCTCCAGATCTCAACCCCATTGAGAATTTGGGGGATGAAGTTGAACGAGCCATCAGACAGCTGGATCCACAACCCTGCAATCTCACACTCCTGGAAAGTGCTATTCATCAAGCATGGTCTCAGATTCCACAAACCACCTGTGAAGATCTCGTGGGGTCCATGCCACGAAGAATCAACGCAGTATTAAAGGCAAAAGGTGGCCCAACGAAGTACTGAGGGGTTGGTCATAATAAAGTGGCCACTCAGTGTATATTGCAACACATATTCCAATTATCATTTAATAAGAATCTGTGAATTTAACTTATTTTCACACACGTTATGACTTTTGGGACACATTTCATTTCTGAAAAATTTGATACATTAGAGTGCTACTAAGCCAACAAGACTGACTTATCTCTTGTACTATGGTGTTTAACCAAAACTAATCTGTGGATATATGTTTCTAATTCTTGCAAGTTTCTAATTGCTTGACTAAATGCACAAACTTTCCCAGACAAATACTTTTCACCTCATGATTTCAAGGGTCGGAGTTGTCTTGAAGTTCCTGATTTTTAATTTTTTTGTCCTGAAATGTCCTTATTTTTGTTCTATACCCTGAAAATATGAATGTAATCCTGAAATTTTAAGAATAAACTGTAAACCTTTGTATAGTGATTCATCATTCAGTGTTTACAAGTACCACATAAATAAAAAAAACTGGAACGAGAGTGCGTTGAGTTGCTCACGGTGGTAGTTAAACCTTAAATAAATAAATAAATAAATAACAAGCAAGAATGAGGGAGCTCTTGAGTGACGTTTCCAAGAACTGTCAGCTGCGGCGCGCCATGTGAAAGCATTTCCGCTTTTGTGAGATTGCTCCAGGATCTGCTCGGCGCAACAAGATTCCCGAGGATTAAACTGAAGTCACATGATTCTTATCCCTGCATTGAAACCTCGCTTTGCTGTTGTCTTTGCGCCACGATAGCTCGAGCATACGGCACCGCTTATCTGATGGCTTATCCCGCCACTCAGCAACCTCACTTTGCTGTCTTTGCGTGACCCTTTGGAGATCCTCTGCCTTTCCGATTCTTCGAAATAGTAACACCATTAGTAGAGATGCCAAGTACTATGTACTTTGAATCCTCCGAAATATCTAATATATGTACTGTGGATTTCTACGGATATCATGTTCAAACTATGAACTTATGGAGGTGTGAAAAACTACAGATTTTTCCAAAAATCTCTGATATTTCCATAAAATTTAATTGAAAAAAAAGTTGATCATAGTCAAATGTAGTGATTTTTGTGGTAACATCACAAAGCCGTCACACAGCAAGCATGTTTGCACAATGTTCTTCATGCGCAGCTGTTCTTTGCCCATAGAAAGAGAAAATCTCTCCCTCTGTCTTTTGCAAACAGCCAAAGAAAATGTCTCACCACAACACAGCAGCTGCATGCATTCTCTTCTTTATCCTTATCATATTCGTCTTCAACATTAAATATTGTAATTAATTAATATTGATTCTTTCTAGATTATATTTTATTTAACGTTGTAAAAATGTTGTGTATTCCTTCAACTTTTATGTCATGAACCTTTAAAAAATGTGTTTTATGTTTACGCCTTAATCATGCAATTGTTCTAAACAGCTTTATCTTGCTTTCGATGTATATATTTCTATGTGTCAAATGTTTAACGCAATGTTTTTTTTTACGCTTCGAAGCGAAGCGATGTTCGTTGCGAAACACCTGCTTGTGTTTCCCTTCTTCGTGTGCATGCCAGATGTGACATATTTTCTCACGCTCCTCCTTCGCTGTCAGCAGCGAGTTTTTGTTTATGTTACTACGACAGATTTGTGAAGAGCACTTCTTTTTTTCTCTCGTAAAAATGTTCTGCTAAACAGAGGGGTGTTTTATTTTATCTTGTCAGATTCACAAGAACTTTCTTCCTTAATAGCTTGTTTTAAAGATTTCTTTCCCCAGATCATTCTTTGTTGGGGATCTTTTAATTTCAGTTTTAATCCTTTTGTTTTTTATTTGATGATTTTATTTTCATTACTCACTTGCATATTAAGTTGTGACATTTTATTTCCCCGCATCTTAGCAGAAAACTTCTATTGTGTTAATCAAACGTTGCATGGATTTTTATTGTAATTTATTCTATTTGCATTGCCTTTTTATTTTATCCTTTTTTTTTCAGAAATGATTTATTTATGCAATTTAAAATACCTTTTTGATTAGTTTTTTCATATCATAAGCATTTAATGCTAATTTTCTATTTATCCGCATAATAAAATTATGAAACCTTTCAAAGTTAATTATTCTGTGCGTCATTGGTCTTTGCTGCTATAGTGTTTGTCGTGTGCGAATTTACTTGTGATAGCATCGAGTAAATGCCCACTTGCCTCTACTAATATTCTCAGATCTAAAAAGCAAAAAAGTTGTCAAAAATTCAAGGAGAGTTATTCGCAAGAATTTCTGTGTCTAAAATTGTCTCTGGTATCCGAAAACCATGGGTTTTGTTCCCTGTGCGCATTTGATTTTTCAATCACACACGGACGAAAAGACTATTGCGGTCGGCATTTTCATTTTAAAAAACAGGAGGAATAACCATAAGTGTGTGGCATCATGCACTTATGGCATAACATATTTATTAATATAACATATTAAAAGGCAGAGTTGAAATGGTATGTATTTTTTGTGTATTTACTAAGTTTTTTTCCATTTTAATGGTACTTAGGTATGTTGCAAAATTTATCCAAGTATTGTCCTCCATCCAGATTAAAATGTAGCAGTGCACTCTGGGAAATATACATGCTACCTGCAAATTTTAATGGGGAAACTTGACTTGACTTAACTATGGAAAAACTATGCACGTTTGGACTACTGATGACTTCCTTCAGTTGTTGGCATCTCTGCACTAGCAAAATTTAATTATTCTCGGCATTTTTCCGTAAAAAAAATTCCGTAATTTTGCTTGGATTTTCGCCCTAATTTGTTGCGCCGAGACACTTGTTGACCAGCGCCCTCCATAGGAAGAGGCAGGGTTTAAAGTGCTGATCACTTTGATTTATGTGTAGCTGTGACTTTTGCTTGTTCCTGTGCCCTGAAACCAAAACCATAACTGAAACAACAGAGTTCTAAACAGAGGACGTGCCACACCACAAGGATGGATGTTTTTCTTGGTTGATGTATACGAGTGTCGTCTTTTTTGTACCAAATTTTTTTCTGCTATTTTTGCGGTACCGTGTCAAATTTGATAACAAACAGCATAATTCATTATCCATCTTGTTTAAGTTCTTATTGAAATGCTGCGGAAAACAAAGTTTTCATCAGCTTGGTTTGAAAATAACAAGCAAGATCGAAATGGGGACTTAGTGAAAAATTGGTGCCATGCAAATGACGATATATTTTCGGCCACGTGCGTTCTCTGCAACAAGGACTTTAGCATTGCCAATATGGGATTTTTGCAAGTGCTTTCACATGCAGATGGGAAGAAACATAAAGTAGCTGCCAGAAGTATGTCTAGACAGCTCGTTTTCAAAACATCAAATAATATTAACCAGTAAAATTGTCCAATCATCAAATAATGTTTTACAGGTAATCAATAAAAGTGTCCAACACTGGCAACCAACTGCAATAAGTGATAAAGTTTTGAAAGCAGAAGCTCTACTAATACTACTAGCTATTAAGAGCAATTATTCATTTCAGTCGTTTGGTAACTTAGCCGAAATATATTCTTTTATTTTTGATGATTCTGCCATTGCAAAATGTCTGAAGTTGTCCGATAAAAAAATCCGTTATGTGGTGAACTTTGGCTTAGCTCCATACTTCAAAGCCAGTCTTTTTCTTGATATTGGAAACTTCCTTTTATACCATTTATTTTGATGAAACAACTACAGTACAGGCAAAGAAGCAAATTTGACATTCATATATCATATTGGTCAGAAAGTCGTACAAAAATTGTAACTTCATACTGTGACTCTAAATTCTTGGGACATGCGCAGATAAAATTGTAAAATTAATTCTAGATTTCATATCTTCACATGGGCTAAGTTTAGAAAAGATGTTGCAATGCTCTATGGATGGTCCGAATGTAAACCTGTCTGTTTTCAAGAAATTGAATGCTGAATTGAACTTGCAGTCAGTTTCTGACTTGGTTGATTTTGGGACCTGCTGTTTGCATGTGATGCATGGTGCTCTGAAGAAAGGACTAGATAAACTTCACATTGATATTGCTACTCTTGCTACTGATATTTATCAGTGTTTCAAAATGTCTGCTTGTCGAAGGGAAGATTATCACAATATACAATTGGAAAACCTAATGGGTTGTGCAGCTAAAAATGTTTTCCTTCGTCATGTTGAGAGCAGGTGGCTAACCCTAGGTCCTGTTTGTGAGAGAATTATTGAACAGTATTCTGCATTAATTGAGTATTTTTTTACATGCCTTCCAAAGCAGAAAAATGTGAAACTTGGTTCTAGGTACGATCAGATACTTTCCCAATTGAAACATCCCCATACTATTATTTACTTGCATTTTGTGCTTTTTTCGACAGAAATATTCATGCCATACCTCAAGGTTTTACAGAATGAAGAACCCATGATTCACGTGTTATCATCATCGTCAACCATTATCAATCCACTGCTGAACGAAGGTCTCCCCAAGTTTCCTCCACAACAGTCTGTTTTGTGCCAGTCTCCTCCATGTCACTCCTGCATACTTTCGAATTTCATCCACCCATATCCCATGTGGTCTTCTTCTGGGTCTTTTCCTGTCCCTTGGAATCCAATCTAAAATTTCGGCTGTCCATCGATGGTCTGTCCTTCTGGCAGTATGTCCAGCCCACTGCCATTTCAGGGATTTAACTCTGATCATGATGTCTTCCACTCTTGTCATTTTTTGGATCGACGAGTTCCTCTTCTTATCTCTCCTGGTTACACCAAGCATGCACCTCTCCATGCTGCTTTGAGTTGTCTGTAACCTTTGTATGTCTCTTTTAGTTAAGGTCCACGTCTCTGCACCATATGTAAGCACTGGAAGGATGCATTGATCAAACACTTTTCTTTTAAGACATAATGGCATATTGCTCTTGAAAATTATGCCGTTTCTTCCAAAAGCTCTCCAGGCAAGTTTTGTACGCCGATTAATTTCTTCACCAATGTGACCCTCACTTGATATCTGCTGTCCAAGATAAACGTACGTGTCTGTTATCTCCAGCTTTTCTCCATCAATCGATAAATCTTCATTTCTTGTAAAAGCATTGTACATCACTTTTGTCTTCTGAAAGTTCATTTTTAATCCCACTTCTTTACTCTTGTCAGCAAGTTCCTGGATCATACTCTGCAGCTCTGATGGGGTAATTGCAAAAATGACTGTGTCATCAGCAAAACGAAGATGAGTTAGATAATCTCCATTAATCTTTATCCCTTTGTTTTCCCAGCTCAGCGACTGAAAGACACCCTCCAATGTAGCATTAAAAAGCTTCAGAGATATGGTGTCACCTTGTCTCACTCCCTTTCCAACTTTTATGTGTGCTGTATTCTCAAACAGCCGAATCTTTGCACTTGCATTTTCATAGATGTTATTAATAATATTAATGTGTGCATCTTCAATACCGCAGGATTTCAGAGCCATTGTAACTGCTGATGGTTTCACCGAAACAAAGGCTTTTTCCTAATCGATAAAAGCCATACACAATGGAAGTTCATATTCCCTCGCTCTTTCAGTTAGTTCTCTCAGTACGTGGATATGATCTATTGTGCTGTAGCCACTCCTGAATCCAGCTTGTTCTCTCGGTTGAGCCATGTCCAGTGTTACCTTCAAGCGGTGCGAAAGAACTTTAGTGAAGATTTTATAAACCACTGATAGGTCTGTAGTTCCTGATATCCTCAATGTCACCTTTTTTATGTAGCAAGATCATTGTAGCGTTGACTATTGGTTGGTTGCCTTTGGATAAAATTGATGTTGGTAGTAGTGCCTGCCATATTCTAGCACAGAACAAAAACATAAATGAGAAGAAAGTGTTACTGGGGATAAGAAGCTGTTTCATTGCTGCAACAGAATATTTGTTTAAAAAACTACCACTGAATAACTTTCTTCTACGAGACATCCAATCTATTCATCCTTTGTTTCAGAAGAAGGAAAGAGCAAAAGATGCTGTGAAACGCCTGAGTCATCATATGTTTAAAGTCACCAAAACTGACAGTGTGTGTGATAAGATAAATACAGAGTGGTCACTGTACATGTATGAGAACATGGCAGCTAATCGTAAAAGTTACGAGGAAGATAATGATATTTGTAAGTATTGGGCAGCAGTGGCTAGCATTAATGATTCTGCAGGTTTACTTAAATACAGTTCATTATCAGCCCTGTTGAAGACATGTTTGACATTGTCACATGGAAATGCACTTCCTGAAAGGGGCTTTTCCCAGAACAACAACATTGTCACAAAAGAAAGAGTGTCACTTTCAGAGTTATCTGTCAGATCATATACATATCTGTAAAGAAGCGATTCGATTGCACAATAACTCCATACTTTCAATACCCATAACTAAAGGCCTCGTAAATAGTGTAAAGCAGGCCTACGCACAATATGCCTCCTACTTGGAACAACAGAAAGAAGAGGAAAGGATGCAAAGAAATGCTAAAAGAAAGGCTGAAGAACAAATTATGCAGACTTTGGAAAAGCAAAATAAGCGTGTGAGGCTGGATCAGCTGTCCAAACTTAAGACAGAAGAAAATTCCTTAATGAACGACCAGAAAACTGCTCATAAGCTCTTGGCTGAAGCTTCAAAAAAATTGAATAGTGCAATAAAAGAAAACAGCATGAGCAACATAAAAGTTGCCCAAATGATGTTATCAACAGGAAATATAGAACTAGAAAAAACAACCAACAAATTGAAAGAAATACATAAATCAATAGTAGAACTTGAAGGCAAAATTTCCAAATGTGAATAAAGTTTTCTAAGTTGTAAGTATCAAAAAATTTTATTTTAGTGAAGCACTCTTACTATGATTTTATAGAAATAAGGCTGATTGTTAGGACGAAGTTTCAATGAGAGCGGGAGCCATTTCCCACGCTGAAAAAAAGAAAGCTGTCGTGAAAACAATTTCCTGCTAACAATCCGGCCATAATTTAGGTAGTTTTTTTGGTGAAAGAAGAACAATTTCTGCGTTTTTACCAATATTTTACTTAATTTACCTCCCAGCTCTGACAAAATACGTCCTGAAATTGTCCTGAAATTTTAAGAAAAACTGTGTCCTGAAATTTTTTTTTTTTCGCTCCTACCCCTGTGATTTAGCTAGCAAATATTTACATGTAAGTTTTAAATCTGATTTTTAAAAATATTTCATTTTATTTTGTTTTAAATTCTCTACTTTTCTATTGTGAATATAATAATGTGCTTCCCTTTGATATTTACTTACATAGTTTACAGAAAATAATTCCATATGGCTTGTGCAATCTTAAATATTGTATGTGCTGTATTTGAATTTGTTCATACCACGTGTTCGCGTGTCCCAATTTTCCACCCAGTTAAAAAGTTCAGCGTTTTTTGACATCCGCCTGTCTCACGTATAATTAATAAGAGAAATTTTGTTTTCCATTAAAATAATTACCTGTAGATTCAAAATATGCATTTCATCAAAAGTTTGTTTTGAGCAATAAGAATTTCCAATAAAAGTGCTTGTATGTGGTTATAGTAGAAGTAATTTATACCAGGACAGTAACAGCAGTGGCCTCTTCAGCTTAATGCATGTGAAAGATCCTCATTTAACTTGAAATTTACATCTAGCTGAAGTGGGGGGAATCAAAGGTGCTTGTTTTGATTTTCATCCAAAGAACACCAAGGGTTGTAAACTTATAAACCGATATACTGAATCATCCAAAATGTTCTAATAATGGGTGCCCCTTTGTATTGGTGCCCGCCGACTCATACTGATAACAAGTTAGCTTATCATTAATACCTTTGCTGTTACATGCAGAAAATTTGTGTTATTAAGTCTTCAGTAGTCTAATTTCATTAGCCAAGATGTGCTGATAATTGATTTCCTTATGTAAAGTCACATTCAACATGACAGTGGGTAACATACAGACTGACACTCTGCAATTTCATGTAGGGATTCCTCCCAAGATTAGGTCTAGGCATGAACACCTTAGCCTGTAGAGAGAAAGAGAGACCTGTTAGGTTTTACGATTTTCCCGTAAAATTTACGGAAATGAGACTTGTTTTATGGTTTTAGGGGTAAATTGTTAATTTTACGGATTTAGTGATTCTGCCAGATATTTTTTCTTCTGATGATTTTGCACCCACCATTAGAACTTTTTTATTTAACTTAATCCATTTAAAATAAAGTGCCGGTGTAAGTTTTCCCACATGTTTTCGGTTTATTGTTTTGTGTTATCTCAAACAGTAAAGAGCTTGCACCACACATAAACTGAACTGCCCTAGCTGGGCCTGTCCATCTCTCGCTATGTTTACCCTGCCCCCCTTTTCAGATATGGTTCTTCATTGTTCATTAGTTGAACATAATTTACCAGTTAGTGTCCCTCAGTCACTCTCATTTATGCCAATAAATTCAAACATCTGTAGTCATATCGATTAAAAGTTGATTCTTGATTTGGGTAATTTATTATTTTTAATCAATATGCAACATAAGTAATTTAATCCAACTTATTGATTAAATTGTTCATCAAATATAGCTTTTTTTTTTTTTTTATGGACTTCAGTTTCTGAAAGTTGGCAGGTATGGAGAGGGAGAGAGAGAGAGAGAGAGAGAGAGAGAGAGAGAGAGAGAGAGAGAGAGAGAGAGAGGGGTATTTGAGTCATGCATTATACTGGAAAGGACGTAGTAGTGGGTCAGAGAATCGTGACAGGAAAGTGGAAAAGCACAATGTGAAGGAGGAAGAGTGTGCAGGAAGGCAAAAGATATAATGATCCTATTGAATGCAGTATATGCTGAAATAGTTTCATGGGGTCATCATGTCAAATCAACCAGCAAAAATAGCATTTTCAACGTGACCATTTTTGATTTTTATGAAACTTGGTATATTTGTAGTGTTCGTCAATATAAACAAACATTATTTTCTTCAGAATTTTTTATGCATCCATTTTTTAGTTATTGAATTTTAGAAATTAAAAAAAACCCCATGAAATTTCATCTGCTGAGTGAATTTGAACTGCCAATTACTCTGGTTCTAGTAGAGCTGGGCTCATGAATTATGGCTCATTTTAAAGGTCTTTAGTTAGGCTTTCATTTGATATGCCACATGACACTATTAAATTTTTCAAATTTCAGGGTCATTCAAAAAAAATTTAAGTATTAAAAAAGTATCTTTAAAATATCTGAAAAAATATATGTTTAACATACATTATTGTTCTACATATCCTGAAAGTTTTATAATGGGATCTTAATGGGATTACTATAAAAAAAATAACATAGAACAATGCAACTAAAATGCACCATCAGTGACTGAACAACTGTTTATTTGGTCAGTCTAAAATGTTATCCCTGGTCTTACAGACACTGTAAATGTTAATGAATTACAATATAAATAATTAAAAAGTTAATATATATCCATAGGGTAACAAATTGTGTTTCTTTCAGGTTTTAAAGTAGAAACAAATTAAAGTATGGATGCCAGCAGACCAACCACATCAAAAGTTTGTAGTGCAGATTACTGCTGCAACCCCCTTGGGAAGCCAAACCATAAACATTACAAAAGAAATCTGATACCAGTTTCCAATTCCCTATTGTTACAGAACAATATGCTCAAAACTGGAGACACGATCTGTGACAGTTGTCGTAAAACAATCCAGAAATTTGACTCTGAAGCTTCTGAACATTCTTCTTCACCTCTTGACAGTTCTAATGAGCAAGAAGCCAAAGCCCAAGCTTTTCCATCTGAAACCACTGGATTATCAACTCCTGAAAAAGTGCAGGCTATTATAGAAGCACTTAACAGAAGTTTACAAGGTCTGGATGAAACACCAATAAAAAAAAAGGAAAAATGCTTGCAAGAAAAAAAAATACCCTGAACAGAAATATAAAAAATCCCCAAGAAGCATTTCGAACCAAATTATTAAACTTGAGCCCTGCATTAAAACCAAAAGATATTCCATCTTCTGAACCGGAAATTATAAGCCAGTTGAAAGAAAAATTTCATTCTGCAGAAAACAAAAGCATAAGAATGCAAATATTGACCACACTACCTAATTCTTGGTCACTGAAACGAATTAAAATAGAATTTGGAGTTTCAAATTTCATGGCCAGAAAGGCTAAAACACTAATAAAAGAAAAAAGTCATCATGACTTCCCCTGATCTAAAGCCAGGAAAGACTTTAGACCAAGACATGGCAAATTTAATACAAGAATTTTATTAGAGGGAAGATGTAAGCCGCCAAATGCCAGGAAAAAAAGACTGTTTCCATTAAAACAGAAAATAAGCATCAGCAGTTACAAAAAAAGTTGCTTCTGAGTAATTTGCGTGAATTGTGTACTCTTTTTAAAGAGAGATTTCCAGAGAGATATAGGTGGGGTTCTTCAAGTTCTGTGAATTTCATCCTAAGCACTGTGTACTTGCAGGAGCAAGTGGCACACATTCTGTTCGTGTTTGTACAATGCATCAGAATGCTACACTGATGATGGCACAATGCAAGTTATCTGAATTAACAGGAAACAATAAACTCATATAAAGATGTCCTTGCAAACATAATTTGTGGAAACCCTACATCTGCATGTCATTTCAGCCAGTGCAACAATTGTCCAGGACTAGAAGAGCTCAAGAAACGATTTGAAGATTGTTTTGATCTAAGTAGTATAGAAAATGTTACATTCAAACAATGGATGCAGTTAGAGAAGAAAACAGTTTTTGAAACAGTATCAAAATCCACACAGAAGTTTTTAGACCTGTTTGGAAAACTAGCACTGCTTCACCATTCTTTTATAGCAACTCAACAGTCATGTTACCTAAGACACCTTAAAGACACGGTAACAGAAAGTCAATACATAGTAATTTATGACTTTGCTGAAAATTATTCTTTTTGTATTGCAAGATGCAGCTCAGGGTTTTCACTGGAACAATGCCCAGGCAAACCTGCATCCTATAGTTATATACTACCGTGATGAGAAAACTCAGAACCTAGGACATGTAAGTTTTGTGCTTATATCCGATTGCCTGCTTCATGACTATAGCTGTCCGTCTGTTTCAGCGTCACCTAATTATTTCATGCAGTCACATTTTTCTCAAAAACCTAATAAGATATTTTATTTTTCTATTGGAACAGGTTCACAATACAAAGAACAAGTCAAACTTCCTCAACTTGTGCTACCACGAGACTGACTTTAATACAAAAGCAGAATGGAATTTTTTTGCAACAGCACTTGGCAAAAATGCATATGATGGGATAGGGGAAACTCTGAAGTGTTGAGCTGCAAAAGCAAGTTTGCAACTTGTTTATAATGATCAAATCATGACCCCGTGCCAACTCTTTGAATGGGCAAGTGCTAATATTGCCTCCATTCACTTTCAGTTTGCAACAACAGAAAATTACAAAGAGGAGGACATTTTTCTTAAAAGTAGAATAACTTCTGTTAAGACAATAAATGGTGCTCAGAAATTCCATTGTTTCATTCCTGCAGGAAAACACACATTATTAGTCAAAGGTTACTCAGAGCCTCGAACATCTCTCTCAATGGCATCCCAGATGTGCTCGATGGGATTGAGGTCAGGTGACCTAGCTGGCCAAGGAAGCTAGGTCACGTCGGTGGAGTGTTCATCCAACCATTCGGATACAATTCGGGAGCGATGGCACGGTGCATTGTCTTGTTGCAGGATGAGGTCCCCAGTGGGATGTTGAAGACACAAATGGAAGCAAATGGTTATCTAGGATATATTGGTAACATTGACCTGTGAGGGACGACGTCAGACGTACCAGGGGTCCCATTTTAGTCCACATAAACGGTCCCCAGACGAGAATGCCACCCCCACCAGCTTGAAGAGTACCCTGCTGGCAAGAAGGATCAATCGCTTCATGTGGTTTGCGCTGTACTCGTATCCTGCCATCCGCATGTACCAACGTGAATCTCAACTCATCAGTCCAGGCAACATTTTTCCAAATGTCTAGGGTCCAGTGGCAATGTTCGTGTGCCCATGCTAATCTTTGCACCCTGTGATGTGTGGTCAGCAGCGGTACAATCGTGGGATGATGGCTTCTGTACCCCATAACGAGGAGATGGTTCTGGATGGTGTGACTGCTTACACATTTTTGTGCACCAGTGTTAAATTGCCGAGTGATTTCTTGCACTGTGGCCCGTCTATCCGCTGTTACAATGAGAGCTAGCCGACGATGATCCTGCTCATCCACACACTGTTGTCCACGGTAGTTGGCCCTTGCAGGGATGGTTTTACCGGATTCGATGTACTCATAGTGCACCCGTAACACAGTGGCTCGTGAAAATCCCAGTGCCTGCACGACTTCCGAGATGGAGTGACCCATTCGTCGGGCCCCGACAATTTGCCCACGATCAAAACGCTTAGATCCTTCGTCTTACCCATACTGCATCTGACTCTTACTGATTCCTGTCGCATCACTCCTTATATTGTCGGATTGCTGCATACGTCATGTCGTTTCTGTTTACAGGGCTGCCCACAACACCACATTTGCATCACACCAGCTGTCTCTAATTCAATTGCTCTTCTGTGTATATAGTAATAATGAACATTGGAATCGTAAAGTGAGCTCGTGCATAAGTAATTTAATTAAATTAAGCTTACAATTACGACTGAGATTAAATAGTGTGTAATGAGAAGCATTTATTGTTACAAAAGTTTGTGACATTCAGGTGTGTTATCAAGACACAACAAAATTTGGTATACAATCGTGCATTATGTCAGTAGAATAATCTTTTTTTTTATATAGAGGAAATTAATTCTTTTTTTCTCCCGAATTCTGAAATTTCTTCTTCAGCAATTTGTAAAGAAAATGATGCGAACATTTTTGTATTCTTGAGTTTCGAGAAATGTTAATTTGTGTGCCTGATGTAAATTTTATGTGAACATTAGGATCCCCAGAATCTGCACCATTCCCCCCCCCACTAGACAGGGAGTCGCCAAAACCAGAGGTCAGAATACCGTTTCCTGTCAGCCAGAAATTCCTTAGTAAGTCACCTTGAAAATGATAAGTCCCCAGGGCATAGAAGGGTGAATTTCAAAAACTTTTTGCAAAGTCATGGTCAAGAGGACGCCATGGATGGGTTCCTAGCAGGTTCTTTCGTCCCCCACCACACCCCTTGTAAAACACCTACGCTTCAAGCTACGAAACATGAAGAAGGACTTTGACCCAATTGCGTGGCTGAAAAAGTAGAGCATCCATTTTGGCGCATGCGTGCAAGAGTCTAGTAAAAGTTTGTGGAAAGAGAAGATTTCTCTCTTCACTCCCTCACTCTCTCACTTGAATCCTGTTGATCGTGGCGTGAGGTTTAACCTCCCACACACCTTTCTGTTTTTGCTAAGTGGATCAGTTTGACCCACTCTTATCCCCTGGTTCTCTTCCAGTAGGGAAGGCTCTCTATGGAGTTGAAAAAGTAATTGCCCCATGCTTGATGGTATCAGCAAACTTCCTGGCCAAGCACCCTAGTCTCTAATGTCTTGAACTGTTGACGATGGATGATCATACGCCTGTGCCTCCTAGCCATTTTGTTCCCCACCCAGAAGGCGAATACCCACCGTGACTACGCCAGTAGAAGCCATTGTTGCAGACAGCTTGAAGGAGTGAAAAAAAATAATTTTTTAACGAAAATGAGGCAGCTCTACCCTTAGACACCTGAATACTTGAACATCATTCCCCAGAGAACTCTCTATGCCTGGTTGTCGTTCATCTCATTTCCAGAAGAAATGGAAGGGAAAAAAAACCTAGACCAGTGTGACTTGTATTCCTTGCCCCACGACTGATGAGCCTCCTTTGAAAAACGTTGCATTGTTTCTGACTCGATGATGCTGAAATAACTATGCAGGGAAAAGAACTAGGTAATTTTGCAACTATACAATTCATTTTGTCAACATGTCCAACCGACTCTATCGCTTTTTGAAATTCCGAAAAAATGTGCTGCCTTAATTAATTGAAAAAACAAAACAAAAAAAAAACAGGATACAACTCTCGAAACTTACTCTAAAGTGGATTATTTTGTTGAAAAAATTGTCTTATTAAGCTGTAGCTGCTAAGTGTCATGATACCATTTGCTTAACAAAAAATTGTTTAATGTGTCCTTGTTTGTAGAGGGAAGTTATTAAGATATAATGTTGGTTAAAACCAAATGCAAGTAAATTTTAAGAGGAATCAAAGGGGGGGGGGAGAATAAAGAAACATGTTATTTGAAAGGATGCAATTAATATAAAGAAAAAAAAAACTTCAGAGGCAGGGGTAATGCCTTACACGCTGAGAAACCTCAGTGCTCATTTTATTTTTGGCCAAAGTGTATTATTCTTTTGTATTGTGCATGATGTTTTGTGAATGTACCTACAAGGGAAATATCAAGTGTAGATCACATATTTTTTTTTTTTTTTTTTTCCTGAAATGATATTTGAATCATGCTGGATTTTGAATAATAAATGAAAATTTACAAATTAAAATGTTTAAATTTTGGATACCTGGCAAATCAGAAAATTGTATAATCAATTTGAAATATACACCCAACAAAATTGAAATTGGTCTCTAAAACTCATTTTTGGCATTCGTGGGTGCTTTGTGAATGAAAAACAAAAAATCTATCTAAGAATCTCAACAAAATTCTGATCAGGCGAGAGGCCTGCTCAACAATAAATACAACTGACAATCAGTTTTTACACCTAAAATTTTGAGTCACCTTTATTACTTGTTTATGTGTGTTCAGTGAATCCAAGGTATTGATAGGTAAATTTTGTGCAAACTTTTTTTTTTTTTTTTTTTTTTTTTTTTGTCAAGCACTAAATCACCTCTGCACTTGCCAGAGTTCAAGGATCTGAGCCTGGTAAAATTTGATTAATAGATACTTCGACAACGTAAATTTTGCTGTTTGTGCATACAGTTTTTCTTTTGTTCTACCACTACTTACTTTTTTTTATACATCACGTGCCATATTGTCTCACGTTGTTTTATACAAGTGTATTTTTACATTATAATACATGGTCATAGTGACCAGTTCACATTAGAACATTTTTCAATATATCACAAACAAAATGGGGAATGTCCTGCCAGTCAGGGGTGGAACCGGTAAGTACATCTGGCACATTTCAGTTGCATTATTCCATGGTATCTTTTTTTTTTTTTTTTTTTATAGTGATCCCATTATGAAACCTTCAGGATATGTATAAAGATAATGAGTGTTAAACATATATTTTTTCAGATTTTTTTTTTAAAGATACTTGTTTTTTAATATTTAACTTTTTTTAATGACCTTGAAATTAAATTTTTTTTAATAGTGTCATATCAAATGACAGCCCAACTTAAAGATCTTTAAAATGAGCCATAATTCATGAGCCTGTCTCTATTAGAACCAGAGTAATTGGCAGTTCAAGTTTGCTCCACAGATGAAATTTCATGTTGTTTTTTTTGTTGAAATTTTAAAATTCTATAATTAAAAACCGGATGTATTAAAAATTTGGAAAAAAATCATGTGTGTTTATATTGATGAACACTACAAATATACCAAGTTTAATGAAAAACAAAAAATGGTCGGGTTGTGAGCCTAGTTGATTTGATATGGAATGACCCCATGCTCTTATTTTCACAATAGTTTAAACATGCAGTGGACTCACAATTACTGATTGTTGTACAAACACATCACTAAGCTGTTATTTGAGTTTCAGAGGTTAACTCGTTAACTCCTCAAAGAAAGCGAGTGCATCTACCAGATTAATGTTTAAAACTGGTGGTGCTAGATTTTATGCACTGTTGATGCATTAAATGTCTCCATTTACAGTGATCTCGGCACACAACTCGAACTTCACTGGCATCCATCACATGTCTCACACAAGAGCTTTTGTATTTCATGCTCATTATCCTTTTCTCATGCAAACATTCCTGAATCTGGTCCTCCCATGCTTTCCTTGGCTTTCCTCTACCTTCCTTTTCTGCCAGTTGGGCTGAATAAATTCTCTTTCTAAGCATTTCACCACTCATTCTTTCAACTTGACCAAAACCACAGCTTGGAAAACAACATTTGCTCCAAATTACACATCTACCTTCATGCCCCACACGATTAGAATGTGTCTTGTACAAACTCTCGTAAGCAGTGGTGTATTTATGACCCCCCCCGCCCCCATCATCCAAAAGTGTTTCATTTTTTTGTTAAAATGTGACATTAAAAAATGCTTTAATTTATTTCTTGTTTTTCATATTTTTTTTTTTTTTTTTTTTTTTTTTGGTTCTGTTGATTTCAAAAATTTTTGTTTTTGGTCTCCCTTTCGTGGAAAAAAAAATTCTATATACGCCCCTACTTGTAATACATTTCTTCATCTCACAAACAACTCTTTTGTCTCTTCTGAAATACCCAAGTTTCACTGCCGTGCATCAGAGTAGGAACAATTACACTTTCATACTGAGCCATTCAGGGCCTTTTCAAGAACCCATCAGTCCTGTGAAATCCTCCTAAGGTAGCTATGACTTTCAAAGATGAATTCACTAGCCTACTAATTTTGCCATCTAATTTCTTTTCTCTGTCAAACATACTTCTTAAATATACAAACTCATTCCCCTGGTCAATCATTGTGCCATTTAGACTCATTCAGTGCTAACAGTTCACTGAATGTAATATAAGTCTAAATGGCAGAGTGATTGACCATGTGGGACCCATGTATCGAGCTTCTTGACCTTACCAATTTGATGGACATGTTTGGAAGTGGTTGACACTGACACATTGTACTGTTTGGCGAGTTCTCTGACTGTGATGCAAGAATTTGCCTCTACATTTGCCTTCAGAGCATTGTTATCAATGATCGAATGTCGTCCTTGGCCCTCCTCATCTTGTAGGTTCGTGTCACTGGAACGAAACTTCAAACCACCGAGAAACAATACATTGAGATGCAGCCTCCTTTCCCCCATACCTCGGCCTAATTATGGTAAGTTTGTGCCGCATTACGACCCAATTTTGAGCTCATGAAGCAGGATCTCCTACAACTCTCTCCTTCCTAGCATGTTGTACAGACTACTTTCACATGGGTAGCAACAACTGCAGCTCAACTGATTATGATGTGTATGTGGCATCTGAGTCGCCGTTCAACTCGTGCGAATGTAGTGCTCACCCTAGTTGTTGTTTTTTTACAGCTGGGTGGCAAGAAATTTTAACTGGATGGTAGTTTTAATAGCCCCCCCCTCCAATCAAAAACGAAAAACAGATGTTGTTTTGCTTAACACACATATATCATCATCATCATCATCAACCATTATCAATCCACTGCTGGACGAAGGTCTCCCCAAGTTTCCTCCACAACGGTCTGTCTTGTGCCAGTCTCCTCCATGTCACCCCTGCATACTTTCGAATTTCATCCACCCATCTCCCATGTGGTCTTCTTCTGGGTCTTTTCCTGTCCCTTGGAATCCAATCTAAAATTTCGGCTGTCCATCGATGATCTGTCCTTCTGGCAGTATGTCCAGCCCATTGCCATTTCAGGGATTTAACTCTGATCATGATGTCTTCCACTCTTGTCATTTTTCGGATCCACGAGTTCCTCTTCTTATCTCTCCTGGTTACACCAAGCATGCACCTCTCCATGCTACTTTGAGTTGTCTGCAGCCTTTGTATGTCTCTTTTAGTTAAGGTCCACGTCTCTGCACCATACGTAAGCACTGGAAGGATGCATTGATCAAACACTTTTCTTTTAAGACATAATGGCATATTGCTCTTGAAAATTATGTTGTTTCTTCCAAAAGCTCTCCAGGCAAGTTTTGTACACCAATTAATTCTTCATCAATGTGACCCTCACTTGATATCTGCTGTCCAAGATAAACGTACGTGTCTGTTATCTCCAGCTTTTCTCCATCAATCGATAAATCTTCATTTCTTGTAAAAGCATTGAACATCACTTTTGTCTTCTGAAAGTTCATTTTTAATCCCACTTCTTTACTCTTGTCAGCAAGTTCCTGGATCATACTCTGCAGCTCTGATGGGGTAGTTGCAAAAATGACTACGTCATCAGCAAAATGAAGGTGGGTTAGATAATCTCCATTAATCTTCATCCCCTTGTTTTCCCAGCTCAGCGACTGAAAAACACCCCCCAATGTGGCATTAAAGAGCTTCGGAGATATGGTGTCACCTTGTCTCACTCCCTTTCCAATTTTTACGTGTGTTGTATTTTCAAACAGCCGAATCTTTGCACTTGCATTTTCATAGATGTTATTAATAATATTAATGTATGCATCTTCAATACCGCAGGATTTCAGAGCCATTGCAACTGCTGATGGTTTCACCGAATCAAAGGCTTTTTCATAATCGATAAAAGCCATGCACAATGGAAGTTCATATTCCCTCGCTCTTTCAATTAGTTCTCTCAGCACGTGGATATGATCTATTGTGCTGTAGCCACTCCTGAATCCAGCTTGTTCTCTCGGTTGAGCCATGTCCAGTGTTACCTTCAAGCGGTGTGAAAGAACTTTAGTGAAGATTTTATAAACTACTGATAGGAGGCTGATAGGTCTGTAGTTTCCGAGATCCTCAATGTCACCTTTCTTATGTAGCAGGATCATTGTAGCGGTGTTCCAATCCTCAGGAATCTTTCCTTCATTAAGGCATCGAGTGAAAATTTGGGCGAGTACTGTTTCGATTTCTCCACTTGCTTCTTGTATGATGTCTACAGTAATTCCATCTTCTCCTGGAGCTTTTCCCCGCTTCATGTTCTTGATTGCATGTGCAACTTCTGCTGGAAGGACTGGAGGAACTCTGGTACTGGTATCTTTCATGATGTCTGGAGTGCATGTATCATCCCTTTCATATAATTTGGAGTAGAAATCTTTCACTCTTGTCAAAATTTCGCCTCTATTTCTTGTTACAGAACCATCTTCTTTTCTCAGTGCCATAATCTGTTTTCTTCCCTTACTGAGATGTCCCTTTGCTATCTTTAGGCTTTGGTTGTTTTCAATTGCTTTCCTCACTAGTTCACAGTTGAATTTCCTTACGTCGTCAGTGATACTTTTTCTTACTGTCTTGCATAGCTCTATATATTCCACTTTGGAAGTCACATCTTCTTTAGTTGTCCTCATCTCTCTTCTTTTTTGCATCAACATTTTCGTTTTTCCTGATAATTTATTTACATGCAACTTGTTCTTAGACCCAGCTAATTTTGTTGCTGTTTCCATAAGAGCTTTGGTTACTTTTCTGTTAACTTCAGAGATGTCCACTTCTTCTGATGTTAGGCCTTCTAAAGCAGAGAACCTGTTCTTCAGTTCCAACTTGAAGGTATTATGGTGTTTTTTAAGGTTGGTTATGTCAATACATTTTGTTTGTCTTATGAGCTTGCCACGTTTGAGTTTAGTGTTGAGGTGCATCTTACATCTCACCAATCTATGGTCACTACCTGTGTTGAACTTGTTTAGCACACTGCAGTCTTCTATGACGAATTTTTTGTTACACATAATAAAATCAATTTCACTTGTCGTCCCATTTGGATGTCTCCATGTCCATTTCCTGTGTGTCTTTTTCTTGAAGAAGGAGTTCAAGATGAAAAACCCTTCTGCCTCTGCAAACTCAACGAGAGTATTTCCACGCTGGTTTCTGTTGCCGTGACCGAATTTACCTACTGAAGTTTCATTCTGTTGCCTTTGCCCTATTTTTGCATTGAAATCTCCCATAATTATCTTTAAGTGCTGCTTACCTTTATTATTTAGATGACGAATATCCTCATAAAATTCTTCAATTTCTTCTTCAGGATGACTTGTGGTGGGTGCATAAGTTTGAATAATCTGAGCCTGGTATCTTTTCGAGAGTTGGATAACAAGTCTTGCAGCTCTGTCAGAGGAACTTTCAACTTCTACAACTTTATCCTTCAGTTTCTTGTTTATTATAAATCCAACACCACTAGTTCTGCCAGTATCTGTCCCACGATAGTAGAAGAGATGTCCACTTTTCAGTTCAATGAGATATTCTCCTTTTCTCCTTACCTCACTTAGCCCCACGATGTCCCACTTGATCCTTTGTAGTTCCTCTTCCAATTCAAGAAGCCTTGAATCAGAAGATAGGGAGCGTCCATTGTACGTAGCCAAGGTCAGCATCAGATGGCAGCCTAGTCCGGTCCTCCGGGGATTCTTAGCACCCTCTGCCTTCATGTCGCACTGGCCGCTGCCTTGGCCAGGTACATTCCAGCTGCTGGAGACTGAGGGCCAAGATTTAAGTTGTGGAATCATTTTGGAGGGGTTTGGCCATAACTCACCACGCTGGCCAAGCGGGTTGGCGAGTGTGGGATAGAATTTCCTCTAATTCCGATGGTATAGTTATACCGCTATTATATATATATATATATATATATATATATATATATATATATATATATATATATATATATACTATAAAGATACCTAAGCAAAAAAATACATATATAATTTTGACTCACACCTAGTACAACATAGAAAAGGTTATGTGTCTACCTGCGTGAGTAAAATGCTTAGGTATCTTTATAGTATGTGAATTCTGAATTTTCAAAACTGCTGCGTTGCGCGTTTTGATTTTCAGGTTATTTTGCACCCTTCGTTTTAAATTCCAAAATTTTTTCCTTAGTCTTCAGTTTTGCTCTTAAGTATATATATATATATATATATATATATATATATATAATACTTATTAAACATCTTTAGCGGTGTGTTAGGCATTAAAGTAACATGACACGATCAACAACATTAGAAAATTGTACATAAATGATAAAAAAATTAGTACTTAACTAATAAATCAGATTTGATGCAAATTTCAGCCAGTTTTCGTCAATATTGATGGTGTATGTAGGGATAAGTTTTCCAAATGTTCATTAAAGGAAATTTAACTGGGCAGCAGAGAAAATTAGCTGGGCGGGCCGCCCAGTTGAAATAGCTCTAGGGAGTACACTACGAATGGCGCTGCAAGCGGGTTGGTCTGCAAGCATTGTAAGCAAGTTGAATGTAGTACCTCAGAAAATCTGCCATTATTTTCCAAACTACTTGGTACTTGTTTTACTGTTATATTATGGGCAACAAATTTTATGTTTTTTTAGTTGCTTTTTTTTTCCATGTTAGTGCATTTTTAAGGGAAGAATAAATGTCCCCAAGGACCACTGCGCCTGTATGTTTTGATTTGGATTTATCTGATCACGTTTTTACCCATTCCTTCATTTCCTACCCTCTCTGCACTCATTCTGGTGGGGAAGACTCAGTAAAAATGTTGTAGGATTAAAATTGGCAATAACTGCTAAAGAAAGAAAAGATAAATGAAAGATATGAGCATCACATATAAGACTTAAAATTTCGTTATTTAAAGGTATTCTAACATGTTGGCACAAAGATTTGAAGTCAAAACATCAGTTAAGAGTTACTGCAATCACAATAATTTTGCAGTCACAAGTGAAATTTTTATCTTTTTATGTAGCTTAATGATATCGTACTAATGAGATATTAATGTATAGATTGCATTTTAATCGCTGTAAACATTAAATAGTGTCAAATATTTAATTATAGCACATGAAATTGATTAAAATCAACAAATTATTTGCATAATAAATTGGCTTTTAATTTATATACGGTAAATATGTTTAATCAATGTGTTTGTATCAGTCAATCAAACATAGCGATTAAACGTTCACTGAAATTTTTTTACAGATTTCGATCCTTGAAAGTTGGAAGGTCTGATATAATAAATTCCGTTTTCCTAACATACAGTGATGAGACGCAGCTTTGCACTCTCAGAAGCCGCATGTAAACTTTGATGATTAAATATACATTTGATGTGACTAATCATCAAAACGATTAGACATTATCATGACATCTTAGCAGCGATGGATGTGATAGGTGATGTTTTAGAAAGTGAAATTGTATATCATTAAATGTTTTTCATGAACTGTTTTATCACCCATAATCCCATACAGTGCAACAACATACCTAGTCTTTCTATGGCACAAGGGTTAGGCAGCATTTATAAAATCTCTTAGTCTGTGTGTAAGTTGTGGGTAAGGTATGGATCCATGTTTCTTCCAAAGTTTTGTTTCTTTCCCTTCTCTAAAGTCAGTATCCCCTCAGTTACTGATTCTGGCTTTAAGCTTGTGCAGTTTATTAAACTTTTTTATTTTTAAATAGAAAAATATTAAGATTAAGAATGCCTATTAGAATAGGTAAGGCCAGAACAAATGTTTCTGAAAATTTGAAAGCTTTAAAATTTACTTATAGCTAAAGTAGCCTGATATCATGCTGTATATCCTTTCTGTATTTTATTTGAAGTAATGACTCTTGGTACACAATTTTTGCCTTATTTTTACACCCCTTAACTGTCATACAGATGCTTTTGAATTTTATTTTTTCCATTTTGCCTATTATATTACACGTCAGGAAACTGAAAAGGTATGTTCACTTCTACATTGTTGGTAATTTTGTAAACTTTGTTTTCAATAAAACTAACCTCTGTATGGTTTTACCAAATGAATATAAAGTACTTTATTGTTCTTCATAAACATGTTTAATTATTGTTTATGTGTTCACATTTCATACTTGCTCTTCCAGTGTTATTTTAATTACATCATGTGCCTTGTATGTGGAACTTTTACATAGTAATTTCATTTATTTCAAGATCCTTTGCAATTTGATATTGAACAGAATTTTGTTACTGCTGAAACATTCCAACATGAAATTTTCATGTTTTGCAGCGTCAAACAGATGTACCTTAACAAAAAAAAAAAAAAAAAAAACAACAGAGAAGAGCTTTCATGTTTTATATGTTCTTCAGGATTTAGCATCCCATGTTTTGAGGAGAGAGTGTAAAACCGTGATATTATGAGCTATTAAGCTGTTGCTAGTTACATGAAACATATGAGTGGAATAACTGAAATCTTAGGGAAAAGTACAAAATGCTTTGAGTTCACTCATTCATAATATCATGCTGGGCATACTAAATTACATGTTTTATTATTATTATTATTTTATTGTAAAACCATCTTACTATCATATATTCTGTTATACATGTTCTTTTATATCTTCGGATTCAAAGTCAAGCACCCCGAAAGAAAGAATTGTATAATATATAACGTGCCCTTATCGGGTCTTTTAATATATCTTGCAAGAAGCAATTGATAATGCACTGTTTAATATATTATATAAGTACTTAGTACTTACTATTGTTACAGCTGATTATTTACTTCATCTGTTCTTCATGACCTCTTCCTATTCATTCTTGCTTGCAGGTTTCTTGTTATTTCATGCTTTTCAATGTAGGTTTCTTTCTCTTTTTTTTTTTCTTTTTACGCTTTCCAACCGTAGGTTGAAGAAGCTTATATGCTCCAGCTTTTTCCGTCCGTCTGTCGGCACGATAACTCACATAAGAATGGTTCGATTTCGATGAAATTTTAGTATGTGGTAGGGGACGAACCCTATGAAAATGGGTGAAGTCGGGTCAAAGGTCACGCCATAAGAGCGCGATCCATTCAATTGCCCTTATGCGTCATAACTTGCGTAAATATGGTTCGATTTCAATGAAATTTTAGTATGTGGTAGGGGACCACCAGGGGACAAACCCTGTTGAAAATGGGTGAAGTGGGATCAAAGGTCACGCCATAAGAGCGGGATCCATTCAATTGCCCTTATGCGTCATAACTTGCGTAAATATGGTTCAATTTCAATGAAATTTTAGTATGCGGTAGGGGACCACCTGGGGACGAACTCTATTGAAAATGGGTGAAGTGGAGTCAAAGCTCAGGACATAGGAGCGGGATGCATTCCATTGCCTTTATGCGTCATAAGGTGCGTAAAAATGGTTCGATTTTGATGAAATTTTAGTATGTGGTAGGGGGCCACCTGGAGAGGAACCCTATAGAAAATAGTACAAATGGAGTCAAAGGTCAGAACATAGGTTTCGGGATCCATTCCATTGCCCTTATCCCACACTATTAAGGTGGAGGTCAAGTAATTTTGCTTCCTATATTTCCAATGGAAAATCTTTTGTACACATTTCCTTCACAATTAGTGTGTTCCCAAGGATGGAAATTTGAACATCGATTAAAATAACTTCATACTATAACTTGAAATACTTAACATTTTCTAAAACCTAAGCATAATTATATTAAAAAACAATAACGTTTCCTTTGGTGGTGTTGAAACCAGAAAAAAGATGGCGCGACTTGTACTTTGATTACGTCAGTGGACAAATAAATGTTGGATTGCATAATACGGTTATGGTTTAGAAAATATTTTTACAGTTATGGTTTAGAAAATATTAAGTATTCCAAGTTATGAAATGAAGCTATTTTAAAATCGATGTTCAAATTTTCATTCTTAGGAACGCATTGATTGTGAAGAAAATGTATACAGAAGTTTTTCCATTGGAAGTATAGGAAGCAAAATTACTTGGTGTCCACCTTAAAGTAACAATTCTTGTATGTATGTATGTACATTTTATTTTGAAAACAGCTCTAAGAATTTTGATGGAAGTTGTTAGTCTACCATTTTCTGGTACTAGAAATCGATTTAGCTTGATCTCGACTTTAGGAGAATTCGTTTAGTGGGTTAAATAACCATCCCGAATTATAACGTTTTTAGTGTCATGGCGTCGTTTCATTAATGTTTCCAATGCTTAGAAATCTTATGACGTCACAATCTCGTGTTTGAGAATGTTGGTGCGCGGTCACGCCATCTGTCTCATTACGTCACGCGTTGTGTGTGGATCCTATTAAAGTTTTATGACGTCATACTCTTGCGAGCAGATGGTCGTGATTCCCATCTGCTTCATTACGTCACGCATTGTGTACGTATGTCCGTCCGCACGATAGCTCGCGTAACAATCGTTCGATTTCGATGAAATTTTAGTATCTGGTAGGGTATTGCCTGGAAAGGAACCTTATTTAAAGTGAACGAAATGGGGTGAAAGGTCAGTACATAGGAGCGGGATCCATTCCACTGCTGTTATGCGTCATAACTAACGTAACAAAGGTTCGATTTCGATGAAATTTTAGTATGTGGTAGGGAACCACCTGGCCACAAACCCTATTGAAAATGGGCGAAATGGGGTCAAAGGTTAGGACACAGGAGCGGGATCTATTCCATAGCCCTTATGCATCATAACTTACGTAAAAATGCTTCGATTGCGACAAAACTTTATCATGTTATTTCAGAGGTATACCGAACCGGTTCTGTTGAATATCACCGATATGGGATGAAGGGTCAGGGCACAGGACCGAGATTTATTCCACAGCCATTATTCTCATAACTTGAGTAATGATTTCTGGTATGTTGGAAAGCGTATTATAATCAATGCATTGCATGATTTTACAATCTTGTTTTCCTGTAGATTAAGCAGTGTTCATTATATTGTACAATCAGGTCATAGAAATGGATGTGTTCGATATACGAGCACTGTATCATGACCCTCCATTTCTGCCGTATTTTCTCAAATTTTCGTCCTTGGTCCAATTATTTCCTAACTATCTGTACATTTTAAAGAAGTTGAGATTAAAAAGTCTATATAAAATCTATTGCTTGTCCACCATGCAAATCAATGTTTCAGAGTCTTTCATATCGATATTGTGATGTCGCAGATAGTTGTTCTTTGTGGGTTAAAATTTATCTCTTTATACTTAAAAAAAACATAAAATGAAACTACTTACATTCAAGAATTATCTATTTACATCTATTAATCAGTTCATGAATTGCATCCTCTCGAGAGTCATGAAGTAGTAAGCTGTATTTGGCGTTGCGGCCACGCCCTTTCTTTTGCCGATATTGTTGCAACTATGTTCCTGACAGTTTTTCATTATCAGCATATATTTAAAATATCTGAATATTTAAAACATTTATAAATGAAGAATGTCTAAACAACTATGGATGTCTTCCAACGAAAACCGCTCAGTTGAACTTATACAATCTCGAAGTGCTCTCCTCATAATCCGAAGCGTCACGCCGGACGCGTTTCACTCAGCCTACCTCGCTGGCATCTTCAACGGTGATTAACAAATCACTGTAGTTGTGCTGAGCTTCCAAAAATCATGCCCCTTTATAAATGTTTTAAATATTCAGATATTTTAAGTATACACTGATAATGACAAGCTCTCAGGAACATAGTTGCAACAATATCGGCAACTGTAACAAAGGGAGGGCGTGGCTGCAACGCCAAATACAGCCTACTACTTTGTGACCCTCAAGAGGATGCAATTCATGGACTGATTAATAGATGTAAATAGATAATTCTTGAATGTAAGTAGTTTCATTTTATGTTTTTTTTAAGTATAGAGAGATAAATTTTAACCCACAAAGAACAACTATCTGCGACATCACAATATCGATATGAAAGACTCTGAAACATTGATTTGCATGGTGGACAAGCAATAGATTTTATATAGACTTTTTAATCTCGGCTTTTTTAAATGTACAGATAGTTAGGACATAATAATTGGACCAAGGACAAAAATTTGAGAAAATACGGCAGAAATGGCGGGTCCCAATACAGTGCTCGTATATCAAACACATCCATTCCTATGACCTGATTGTACAATATAATAAACACTGCTTAATCTAGGGGGGGGGTACATTAAAAAGCATGAAATAGCAAGAAACCTGCAAGCACGAATGAATAGGAAGAGGTCATGAAGAACAGATGAAGTAAATAACCTGCTGTAACAATAGTAAGTACTAAGTACTTATATGACAGATTAAACAGTGCATTATCAATTGCTCCTTGTAAGATATCATATTAAAAGTCCCAATAAGGGCACATTATATATTATACAATTCTTCCTTTTGAGGTGCTCAACTTTGAATCTAAAGATATAAAAGAATGTGTATAACAGAAGATATGATAGTAAGATGATTTTACTACTGAACAAATACAAAATGCTACTACAGAATCATATCCTGTGATGTGATATACAAACTGTTTCCACTTATGTGAACAATGTAATTGTTAGTGTTACAGCAGCCATCTTTGCCATGTTTCTGGTGTGTAAGTTCCAGGCAGTGTTGCCATTTTACTAATTTATCAGATCTACTGATTTTGACTCCTGTCAACTGATTTACTGATAGATTTCAATAAACCATGGGATTCTACTGATTTTT
Organism: Macrothele yani; assembly: GCA_039090855.1. Classification (NCBI taxonomy): domain Eukaryota; kingdom Metazoa; phylum Arthropoda; class Arachnida; order Araneae; family Macrothelidae; genus Macrothele; species Macrothele yani. The sequence continues at coordinate 98,616,285 of CM077028.1, read as the reverse complement.
CTTGATTTTAAGGCAAACTGCTGATTTTTCTAGTGTTTTGTCTCAATTTTTGGTAGTTTTTCATGTAAACTCTAAAATAATTTGCATGATGCTCTTCTGATTTTAATGTTATATAATTTTTCAAACCGATTTATATGGTTTAGTGAAATCCCATTATTTGTCTAAGCTGATTAAGTGAATGATTAATTAATGCTTTTGGAGAGGCTTTTAGGAAGTGTCTAACTCCAGGTCTTAAACAGTCCTTAGAAGTAAGGAGGTAGGATGTTTAGGCAGGTGTTTGAGAGGAAACCCACAAATGGAAGTGCTGTAGAAAAGTTACGGGTTTGTCAGTCAGTCCTGTCATCCACCCAGATGCCAAAAGGGAGTCACTAGAGGACAAGGGCTGGAAACCCTCTGAGCAGTGAAGCTGAAAAAAAGAGGTGAGGTGCATCGCTACCTATATGGTTCATCTAATGCCACTTAGAGAGGCTGTGTAACCATGTCTGCAGCATGGTTACACAGCCTCAGTAGTACTCACTACCTACTAGTCCAGTGGATAGCACTAATCCCAGAAGTCTGAGGAGCAAAAGCTGACGAGGATTGTTTTTTTTTTTTTTTTTTTTTTTTTGCCTGAAGATTGTAGGCAACCAACAAGAACCACACCCCCTTGCAAGATTCACCATAGAAGCAAAAGTCTGGAAATAGAAGCAAAAGTGCAAGGGTCACAATTAGAAGCCAAGGTGAAGTGTATAATAGGCAATAGTCAAGTTTGTAAATCCTCACTGGTTATGACTGTCACTCCTGCTCTTGCAATTAATTTGTAAGTGTGATTAAAAATTTTGCAAATCTGCAATCCAAATTTAGTTTTTATGAATTCATACTTCAGTTATCATGGAATATTTTTTAAATCTAGTTTTGTAATCCGTCTGTTGTACAAAGATTCTAGCATTTTTCTAAAATCCAAAATATTACAAAAACAATATACAGTATATATATACTGTATATTGTTTTTAGGGTGAGTCAAAAGTCCTTAGACAAATTTTAAGGGTAAGTCAGGCATACAAACCCCAATCATTTTGACTTAGGAAGGTGTGGTCGCAAACGCGACGGACGACCACTAGAGGGGGCTCATTGACAGTGAATTAACCAAAAAAAAGGATACCAGATAAAGTGTACAACACTGGTTTAATGCAATACAGGTTTACAACAACACAGGTTTACAGGTTCTATGAATAACAGCAGTACAGTGACAAGTAGTACGTAGTATTACAGTCACATGTATCAACAACAAACCTTTTACAGTACGTACCGTAATACTTAAAGTAAGTGTTCAAAGGACTTGCCGTCTGAAGCGATACATGCTTCGCGACGTCGACGCATGGACCGTCGTACACTTTCAAAGATGCTGGGCCTCTTACGGATCCATGCAGCTGCTTCAATGACTCTCGCGACGAGGTCTTTGTCGGTCGTCACAGGGGTTTTGTAAACAAGGTTCTTCATGTAGCCCCACAGGAAGAAATCAAGGGGGGACAAGTCGGGATCGTGGAGGCCACACGACATGGCCGCCCCGGCCGATCCGACTCGCTGGTTAAGTTGGATCGAGATAGTGCCACACAATCTGACTGTGCGTGCAGGCGCCCCATTGTGCTGAAACCACATGTTACTGTGAATGCCTGCCGTGACGTCATGGAGTAACTCTGGTAAAACATTCTCCAAAAATATCTGATACGTTCTCCCGTTGATCCATGGTGGCAGAAGGAATGGGCCTAGCAAACAATCTCCCACAATGCCTGCCCAAACATTTAAGGTGAATCGTTACTGTGCACCATGTGGCTTTGTTGCTCGTGGGTTTCATATGCCCACACATGCCAGTTATGCACATTCACAACACAGTCCCTTGAAAATGTAGCTTCATCCGTGAAACAAACCTAGGCTGGAAAATCAGCCTGCGCTGCAGCTTCTTGCAAAAACCAAACTGCAAATGCGAGTCGTCGGGGGTAATCTCCAGCTCCGAGTGTCGGAGACACGTTGAATGTGGTAAGGGTGTAAACACTCATTGTGCAATACGCGCACACGCTGGATTGCAAAAACGCCAAGGTTACGAGAAATGGTTCGCATACTTGTACTTGGGTCACATTCCACTTCGCATATCATCACTTCTTCCATGACAGGTGAACACGTTGTTTGGTCTCGACCACAATGTCTGCTTACTTCGAATCACCCTGTTGTATACAATCGTTGGTACAAACGTCTGATGATGGGGCACCTGCCGATTTTTGTAGCATTGACGATACAAATGCTGTGCTACACTCCCATTTCCTTTCGCTTCCCCATAAATTAAATGCATCTCTGCCATCTCCTTACGAGTGTACTCTTGCATCCTACTACGGCAATGTGTGCGCCTCGAAGGATCCTGCCACACACGTCTCAACTCACTCGCTTACGAAGAGCCCCCTCTAGTGGTCGTCCGTTACGTTTGCGACCACAAGTTCATATGTAAAAAAGACTTGTGTTTGTATGCCTGACCTACCCTTAAAGTTTGTCTAAGGACTTTTGACTTGCCCTGTATGTATCATCATCATTTTCAACCATTGTCAATCCACTGCTGGACGAAGGTCTCCCCAAGTTTCCTCCACAACGGTCTGTCCTGTGCCAGTCTCCATGTCACTCCCGCATACTTTCGAATTTCATCCACCCATCTTCCATGTGGTCTTCTTCTGGGTCTTTTCCCGTCCCTTGGAATCCAATCTAAAATTTGGGCTGTCCATCGATGGTCCGTCCTTCTGGCAGTATGTCCAGCCCATTGCCATTTCAGGGATTTAACTCTGATCATGATGTCTTCCACTCGTGTCATTTTTCGGATCCACAAGTTCCTCTTCTTATCTCTCCTGGTTACACCAAGCATGCACCTCTCCATGCTGCTTTGAGTTGTCTGCAGCCTTTGTATGTCTCTTTTAGTTAAGGTCCACGTCTCTGCACCATACGTAAGCACTGGAAGAATGCATTGATCAAACACTTTTCTTTTAAGACATAATGGCATACTGCCCTTGAAAATTATACTGTTTCTTCCAAAAGATCTCCAGGCAAGTTTTGTACGCCGATTAATTTCTTCATCAATGTGACCCTCACTTGATATCAGCTGTCCAAGATAAACGTATGTATCTGTTATCTCCAGCTTTTCTCCATCAACCGATAAATCTTCATTTCTCGTAAAAGCATTGTACATCACTTTTGTCTTCTGAAAGTTCATTTTTAATCCCACTTCTTTACTCTTGTCAGCAAGTTCCTGGATCATACTCTGCAGCTCTGATGGGGTAGATGCAAAGATGACTATGTCATCAGCAAAACGAAGGTGGGTTAGATAATCTCCATTAATCTTTATCCCTTTTTTTCCCAGTTCAGTGATTGAAAGACATTTTCCAATGTGGCATTAAAAAGCTTCAGAGATATGGTGTCACCTTGTCTCACTCCTTTTCCAATTTTTATGTTTGTTGTATTTTCAAACAGCCGAATCTTTGCACTTGCGTTTTCATAGATGTTATTAAAAATATTAATGTACGCATCTTCAATACCACAGGATTTCGGGGCCATTGTAACTGCTGATGGTTTCACCGAATCAAAGGCTTTTTCATAATCGATAAAAGCCATGCACAATGGAAGTTCATATTCCTTCGCTCTTTCAATTAGTTCTCTCAGTACGTGGATATGATCTATTGTGCTGTAGCCACTCCTGAATCCAGCTTGTTCTCTCGGTTGAGCCATGTCCAGTGTCACTTTTAAGGTGTGAAAGAACTTTAGTGAAGATTTTATAAACCACTGATAGGAGGCTGATAGGTCTGTAGTTCCTGAGATCCTCAATGTCACCTTTTTTATGTAGCAAGATCATTGTAGGGTTGTTCCAATCCTCAGGAATCTTCCCTTCATTAAGGCATCGAGTGAAAATTTGGGCGAGTACTGTTTCGATTTCTCCACTTGCTTCTTGTATGATGTCTACAGTAATTCCATCTTCTCCTGGAGCTTTTCCCTGCTTCATGTTCTTGATTGCATGTGCAACTTCTGCTGGAAGGACTGGAAGAACTCTGGTACCTTTCATGATGTCTGGAGTACATGTATCATCCCTTTCATATAATTTGGAGTAGAAATCTTTCACTCTTGTCAAAATTTCTCCTCTATTTCTTGTTACAGAACCATCTTCTTTTCTCAGTGCCATAATCTGTTTTCTTCCCTTACTGAGATGTCCCTTTGCAATCTTTAGGCTTTGGTTGTTTTCAATTGCTTTCCTTACTAGTTCACAGTTGAATTTCCTTACGTCTTCAGTGATACTTTTTCGTACTGTCTTGCATAGCTCTATATATTCCACTTTGGAAGTCACATCTTCTTTAGTTGTCCTCATCTCTCTTCTTTTTGAATCTTACATCTCACCAATCTATAGTCACTACCTGTGTTGAACTTGTTTAGCACACTGCAGTCTTCTATGACGAATTTTTTGTTACACATAATAAAATCAATTTCACATGTTGTCCCATTTGGATGTCTCCATGTCCATTTCCTGTGTTTCTTTTTCTTGAAAAAGGAGTTCAAGATGAAAAACCCTTCTGCCTCTGCAAACTCTACGAGAGTATTTCCACGCTGGTTTCTGTTGCCGTGACCGAATTTACCTACTGAAGTTTCATTCTGTTGCCGTTGCCCTATTTTTGCATTGAAATCTCCCATAATTATCTTTAAGTGCTGCTTACCTTTATTATTTAGATGACGAATATCCTCATAAAATTCTTCAATTTCTTCTTCAGGATGACTTGTGGTTGGCGCATAAGTTTGAATAATCTGAGCCTGGTATCTTCTCGAGAGTTGGATAACGAGTCGTGCAGCTCTGTCAGAGGAACTTTCAACTTCTACAACTTTATCCTTCAGTTTCTTGTTTATTATAAATCCAACACCACTAGTTCTGCCAGTATCTGTCCCACGATAGTAGAAGAGATGTCCACTTTTCAGTTCATTGAGATCTTCTCCTTTTCTCCTTACCTCACTTAGCTCGACGATGTCCCACTTGATCCTTTGTAGTTCTTCTTCCAATTCAAGAAGCCTTGAATCAGAAGATAGGGAGCGTCCATTATACGTAGCCAAGGTCAGCATCAGATGGCAGCCTAGTCCGGTCCTCCGGGGATTCTTAGCACCCTCTGCCTTCATGTTGCACTGGCCGCTGCCTTGGCCAGGTACATTCCAGCTGCCGGAGACTGAGAGCCAAGATTTAAGTTGTGGAGTCATTTTGGAGGGGTATGGCCATAACTCACCACGCTGGCCAAGCGGGTTGGTGAGTGTGGGATAGCATTTCCTCTAATCCCGATGGTATAGTTATACTGCTATTGGCGGTCGTCAGAGCCCCTTTAGTGGGAACAGGATGTACCACGAGAAGGCAGGGTTGACATTTGTCAAGGAGAGGCTGTGATGTTACGCATCACCTGACCTTACATCCCATACTATATATATATGGGTCTATATATCCAGGCAGTGACCATAGATTGGTGAGATGTAAGATGCACCTCAACACTAAACTCGAACGTAGCAAGCTCATAAGACAAACAAAATGTATTGACATAACCAACCTTAAAAAACACCATAATACCTTCAAATTGGAACTGAAGAACAGATTCTCTGCTTTAGAAGGCCTAACATCGGAAGAAGTGGATATTTTTGAAGTTAACAGAAAAGTAACCAAAGCTTTTATGGAAACAGCAACAAAATTAACAGGGTCTAAGAACAAGTTGCATGTGAACAAATTATCCGGAAAAAGCAAAATGTTGATGCAAAAAAGAAGAGATGAGGACAACTAAAGAAGATGTGACTTCTAAAGTGGAATATATAGAGCTATGCTAGACAGTACGAAAAAGTATCACTGAAGACGTAAGGAAATTCAACTGTGAGCTAGTGAGGAAAGCAATTGAAAACAACCAAAGCCTAAAGATAGCAAAGGAACATCTCAATAAGGGAAGAAAACAGATTACGGCACTGAGAAAAGAAGATGGTTCTGTAACAAGAAATAGAGGCGAAATTTTGACAAGAGTGAAAGATTTCTACTCCAAATTTTATGAAAGGGATGATACATGTACTCCAGGCATCATGAAAGGTACCAGAGTTCTTCCAGTCCTTCCAGCAGAAGTTGCACATGCAATCAAGAACATGAAGCGGGGAAAAGCTCCAGGAGAAGATGGAATTACTGTAGACATCATACAAGAAGCAAGTGGAGAAATCGAAACAGTACTCGCCCAAATTTTCACTCGATGCCTTAATGAAGGGAAAATTCCTGATTATTGGAACAACGCTACAATGTTTTTGCTACATAAAAAAGGTGACATTGAGGATCTCAGGAACTACAGACCTATCAGCCTCCTATCAGTGGTTTATAAAATCTTCACTAAAGTTCTTTCACACCGCTTGAAGGTAACACTGGACATGGCTCAACCGAGAGAACAAGCTGGATTCAGGAGTGGCTACAGCACAATAGATCATATCCACGTACTGAGAGAACTAATTGAAAGAGCGAGGGAATATGAACTTCCATTGTGCATGGCTTTTATCGATTATGAAAAAGCCTTTGATTCAGTGAAACCATCAGCAGTTGCAATGGCTCTGAAATCCTGCGGTATTGAAGATGCATACATTAATATTTTTAATAACATCTATGAAAATGCTAGTGCAAAGATTCGGCTATTTGAAAATACAACACACATAAAAATTGGAAAAGGAGTGAGACAAGGTGACACCATATCTCCGAAGCTCCTTAATGCCACATTGGAAAATGTCTTTGAATCACTGAACTGGGAAAACAAAGGCATAAAGATTAATGGAGATTATCTAACCCACCTTCGTTTTGCTGATGACATAGTCATTTTTGCAACTACCCCATCAGAGCTACAGAGTATGATCCAGGAACTTGCTGACAAGAGTAAAGAAGTGGGATTAAAAATGAACTTTCAGAAGACAAAAGTGATGTTCAATGCTTTTACAAGAAATGAAGATTTATCGATTGATGGAGAAAAGCTGGAGATAACAGACACGTACGTTTATCTTGGACAGCAGATATCAAGTGAGGGTCACATTGGTGAAGAAATTAATTGGTGTACAAAACTTGCCTGGAGAGCTTTTGGAAGAAACAGCATAATTTTCAAGAGCAATATGCCATTATGTCTTAAAAGAAAAGTGTTTGATCAATGCATCCTTCCAGTGCTTACGTATGGTGCAGAGACGTGGACCTTAGCTAAAAGAGACATACAAAGGCTGCAGACAACTGAAAGCAGCATGGAGAGGTGCATGCTTGGTGTAACCAGGAGAGATAAGAAGACAAACACGTGGATCCGAAAAATGACAAGAGTGGAAGACATCATGATCAGAGTTAAATCCCTGAAATGGCAATGGGCTGGACATACTGCCAGAAGAACAGACCATCGATGGACAGCCGAAATTTTAGATTGGATTCCAAGGGACAGGAAAAGACCCAGAAGAAGACCACATGGAAGATGGGTGGATGAAATTCGAAAGTATGCGGGAGTGACATGGAGGAGACTAGCACAAGACAGACCGTTGTGGAGGAAACTTGGGAGACCTTCGTCCAGCAGTGGATTGATAATGGTTGACAATGATGATGATATATGTATACATATATATATAGTATATGCCGTTACTATTATCTGCACTAATGCAAGTTTTAATGATGTGCATTATTTTCTAAAACTCATCATTAGTAATATCATGTAAAAAAAAATTACCCATGGTCATATTGGTTTGAATTTTGCATTTAGGTGTGGCATTTTTGTGTGGAGGACTGGTATTACAGTATCTGCCGATAATAAAATCAGCCACTTGATAAACTCAAATTCCCAGAAACAGAGTCAAACCAATGCAATATCATTGTAAAATCGCCGGTTAATTAAATCAACACTGCCGCTTATGAAAATCAAATATTTTCAGTGATAACGTCAAGCAACATAGCAACTGAGCAAAGAAAAAATCAAGGTCAAAGGTGGAGGAAGGTCATTGTGAAGAATGTGGAGGGGCAGAAAACCGGTTCCACAACTAGTTCTGGGCAGCCTGCGAAAGCTTTCTTTCTGTGTGTGTGGTCATTTGGCATTCTGTCAGTTGTGGAGATTAAGAATTTGAGCGTTAGGGAAAAGCAAGAAATGTTGCTGAAATTCGATGACTTGCCTAAATGCAGTCAAAGAGAGGCTGCTTCAAAATTGGGATTTCTCAATCAGCTTTATGTAAGTTATTGAAGCAAAGAGGGAAATTTTCTGATCAGGTGGTGACAAATGGGAATTTATCTCTCAAGCGGAAATGCGAAGGAAAGTTAGATGAAATTGAATCTGCACTTGTAGAGTCGTTTAAGAATGCCAGACTGATGAAGGTTCCCATCTCCCGCTCTATTTTGTTTGTAAAAGCGCAACAGTTTGCTAACCTCCTTGGAGTCTAAAACTTTACGCCTACAGATGGATGGCTGACACGATGGAGGGAACGCAACAACACGTCTACAGGAAGCTTCACAGCGAATATAACATTGCATTTTTTAACTCTTGTACTTGTATTCCTGTTAGAAAAATTCTAACAGGAATACAAGTACAGGAGTTAAAAAATGTAATGTTATATATATATGAAAATAATGATTTTGCGTTTGAAGATATTATTTATAAACAAAATACAGGAGGACCTATGGGGTCGCCCTTGTCCAAGGTTCTTTAACACACAAGGCTGTGCCCGTAAGACCCCTGTAAAGCCTTCGCGGGAGTGCGGAAGAGATGGTCTGATGACGTCAGCTGTTTTAAGAACTAACTAGTTTAGTGCACCGAAGGTCAAAGCAGTCACAAATGTCATTTGACTCTTGTTCAAAGGGCTGTTTTTTTCTGCTTCTAGAATGATTTTAGTGCATATATAGTAAGTGGAAATAGCTAAGTTTGTTTGCAAATACAGTAGACTCGCGTTTTTATAAATCTGTAGGGACCACTGAAAAAGTTTGTAAAAGTGAATAGAATTTTAAAAATAAAAAAATCCAATCTGTACTGACCTTTAATTACTAGATGACATGAAAAGTCATTAATTTTGGTTTGCTTCAGAACAACACTTTGGTAAACATGTGCTTCCATAGCATCAATGCTACCAAGCATGTCAGCATTGCAATCTGCTTCAAAAAATGGCGCAGTCCTGACAAATATTCTGTCACTTCTTTAAGTGGTGGGTCAAGGGATGGCCTCGCATCCCTCTTCATCGTCGGAAATATCTTCCGCATTTGGCCCCGCAACTTGTTCAATTATCTCGTCGTCAGATATCTCCTCTGTGCACAAAATGTTCTCATCCACGCACAAGAAATCCTGAAAAGTCATATCTTCAGGCACATGTAGGTTCCTGTTGCGAAGTTCGTGCAGCAAAATTTCATCATCACTGGGATCACTATCCACAATGTTTTTCTCTGCAGACGTTGCTTTATCTTTACTGAAGCCTGCATGATGAAAACAGTTGGCAATCATTGCTTGAGAGATTCATTCCACGCACGAACTGACAGATGCATCGCTCCCAGCAAATCAATTTCATAGCTCTTTCCATGTTCCAAGTCAAGAATCACCCGTTTCAAAAGCATTCGGCAATAGTTTCTCTTAAAACACTGGATTACGCCTTAATCCATGGGCTGTAAAACTGAAGGGACGTTAGGTGAAAGAAACTCCACCCGGATCGCCTGCTGTCCATGAACCGGAACGTGAGCTGTACAATTATCCACGACTAGGAGAATTTTGCGTTTCTTTGCAGAAAAGTACTGGTCCAACTCTCTCAACCATTTTTCATAAATGACACCTGTCATCCACGCTTTCTTGTTTGCATGGTACTCTCCAGGGAGTTTTTTCACGTTCTTAAAGCATAAACATATAAAACGAGCGAAACCCACAGTCACGTACGGTAAAAGGTTCGTTTAGCGGTAGCTTTCGGTCATCCTACGACCTTGATCACCTGCGATCGACTGGATGGGCTGGTTGCCAGAACTACAATTTGAAGTCTGTTTAAATAATTCTTAAAGCATCTGGGCTTCTTTGACTTTGCAATGAACAGAAGGGGCAGCTTTTCTGAGCCGGACATGTTGGCTCCCATTAAGACCGTAATCCGCTGTTTAGCTTTCGTGCCAACACTGCATACGTCACCCTTGAAAACCAATGTTTTGTCTGGCAGCACTTTAAAAAACAAACCCCACTCGTCAGCATTAAAAACATCTTCCAATGGAAATTCGGAAAGTAGAGCTTTGAGCCTTCCTTCTTTCCACTCGTTAGTATAGATCGTGTCGACTGCTGCACTTTCTCCACAAACTTTTCTGAAGGTCAAGCCGTGTTGCAACTTGAACTTTTGCAGCCAACCATCAGATACCTTAAAATCTTTCAATTCCATCCTCGAAGCAAAAAATTCTGCTTGATCTTTGAGTAGATTGCCATCAATAGGTATATTCTTGCCTCTCATTTTCCTGAGCCAAACAACTAAAGCCTCCTCCAGTTCAGGGTACTTAGCTTCACGGAAGTACTTTCGGGAAGGTGCAAGTCTGCCGCCATCGTGAACAGAAACAATTTTTTCTCTTGCTTTGCTGATCGTAGATCGTAGATTCTTCAGTATGCCGAACTTCTCTGCAATCTGTTTTGCTTAGCACATGAGCATCAACATCCTTCAAAATCTGTTTCTCAATGTCTACTGATAAACAGATTCGTTTCTTTTTACTCAACATCGCAAGCAAAAAAAATCTTCCTCACATGGAAATGAAACGACTGACTCATGAATGAAGTAAAGCAAAGGAGAAAGAAATGCAGCCTTCAAACAGCTTCTGATTGGTTTATTCCCCGCAGCAAATGAGAACCCATCCCCCGCCTCCGCCCATCACACTGTGTGCACGTGTTGGCATTGATGACTCACTTCCTGTTGTTCACAGCTTTGGTGTTTGTTGTAGATGAAAAATGGTGAGGAATTTTAGTTCATGTAAAAGAGAGAATGGAGAATGTACATTCGTGTTGTTCGTTAAATGGAACTGAAAATTACATTACGATGTATGAAAGAATTTGGTGAATTGAGGAAATTTTAGTTCGTATAAAAGAGAGAATGTATGTTTGTTGTTTGTTAAATGGAGCAGAAAATTACATTACGCTGTATGGAAGAATTTTTGGACCAACAAATTCGTTCGTAAATATGAATAGTTCGCAAAAAAGAGGTTCGTAAAAACACGAGTCTACTGTAGTTTATTCTTTCGAGATGCCTTCGAGTTCCTGCACTGTTGCAGACTGCAAGAATAACTACAGAAATACCAAAGGATCCCCAATTACATACCACAGATTTCCGAAAGTGACTGAGCCCTGCAGGTTATGAAAATTACGCTGTAAACGAGGTGATACTTTTTTTCCAGAATCAGGGGTGTTTAGATTGGGATGGGAGGGGGAGGGGAGTTGCTGCTTCAGCAAAAACATTTTAAAGAATAGACTTTTTTGCAGAAACTTCACATGAATAAAGAAATAGTCAGGATTTTTTTGCGGCAGCTTTAAAAGGATTATTTTAAACAAAAGTAGTTGTTGTTTTTTTATTTGTTTTTTTTTTCCAAGATTTAAATTTATAAAAACCGGATGACGGAAAAGCAGTTGCTTCAGAAGACCTGGGGCCCCTTTTCATATCCATAGCAAAGGTTCCAATGAATGTGTATTAACAAGGGGATGTGAAAGAAATATCAGTTCGATGAATGAAAATGTTTTATCAATGAAGATAAGATGTTATGAATTGCAGTTTTTTGCACGCCTGCTTCAGAATATAATGAATTTAAAGTTGTTCTTTTCGGTATATGCAGAGACCTGCGTCGTTGTTTTTTTTTTTTTTTATATAACAGAGTCAAGAGAAAATTAATTACTAAGTGCAAAACATTGTGACATTATGTTGTGTTTTTTATATTCAAAAATAAATAATTTACGTAGTTTTGCTCTATTGGGGGGGGCATGATTCTTAATTGTTACTTATTTATTTGCTTACTTATGTTCTGTATTTTCGTATAAATCGGAAAATTTCATTAGGCACTCTCACAGAAGTTACGTGTTCTGTAGTCCTGATTGTGAGACGTTTCAAAGAGGATAGGCCTTAGTTGTCTAAAAGAATCAAATTTGCTTGACATGTTCAACTTACTTTTGCATAACTGTTTTGTAGTATTTACTACTGGTATAAAACTAGGGAAATTATTTCAATTTCAACATGCAGATTTGTGTTACATGCAAAAACGCAATCATTTTGGTCTTATGCAAAATACCTGTAGGTTCCAAAGAATTTTAATTATTAAAATGCCTGTAACTTAATTAATAACATGCAATAAAAAAAATAACTAATTGAGTTCTAATGGAGTTGCCGCAAAAAAAGCATTGAGCGGATGTTCCTCCCAATCCATGGCGAACATGAAATGAAAGAAAAGTGAAAAATATTACGACAAACGTATTAGAGGCAACGGAAAAAAATTCCTCTAAAATTCAGCCGAGGCATTAAACTTTTCATGAAAACACGTTCTATGATTCGAATGAGGCACATCAATTAATTCGCAGCTGAAAGAAAAAAAATTAGAAAACTCAAGCTTCTGAAGATAACTACATGAAGAAAGGATTTTTTTTTTTTTTTTTCAAATTTGTTATTTCTCACATTTGTTCAATGGCGCCCCAAGGATTTCTTCATATGGGTGGCCAAAAAATATTGAAGATACAAATGAAAATACACCGGAGAAAACATCTCTGAAAATATTGGTAAGTGTTAAAAATATTTCCAATGATTCATAAAATATATATTTAAAATCACATACAAATATATTTAAAAAATATGCAGCCAATGACGAAAAACGAAGGACCAAGCGATATCGGGTCCCTGTGCCAACCCAATTGAGAAACTCCAGAGCATTTGTTTATTTACAGAATTTTGCATAAGAAATCTTTAGATTTTTCTCTGAGAACATGTTGATACTAAGTGATAATCAAATTCGGAGACAAGTAATTAGAATTCATTTATTACAGAACTAAATATACGAAGTCATTACGCGAACGCATTGCTTCTACCAACAAACTGCCTGTATGTCAATAGACAGGAACGACTCTCGTGTTCGCTGCTTGTAAGGCAGGTGACGTCAGAGAGAATGCTGTGCAGGAAAGCTTATCCAGTACTCCCGTATGAGCAAACCTAGTAGTCTATTAACCTTGGCCCCTGTCTACATTATATGCAGAAGTTATTATGACAGATATTGAAGCCAAAGTGATAAATAGCGTGAATGAACCACCATTAATATACTGTAGATATATTAATGATGTTTTCATTTTATCAAAATTGAATTCTGCAGAACTAGAAGACATAGCTAAAAATATTTAAAGAAGAGTATTCATCCATTGAAGTAACAATTGAAGTTGAACCGCAGAATACCTTTGCTTATCTTGATGTACAGATTATAAAACGACCCAACACATTAGATTATACTGTTTATAGAAAATCGTCATACATACCTGTGATAATACCATATGATTTTAATCATCCATATGCTCATAAATGTAACAGTATTAAGACTTTAATAAAAAGAGCTTTTACGCACACAAATATATTACAGATGTAGCAAGAAATTATGGATATCCCAGTAAAAAAATAAAAAAAATGGATTAATGAAGTACAGAACAATTGTATTAATTATTCAAACATAAGAAGGAAATAATAATAAGCAGATTAAATATATTGGATCGTTTCCGCACAGAGAAGGAATTTCAGTTGAAATAAATAAATTGTGTAATAAGTTGAATTTACAATTAGGCAATAAAGTGCACACCATTAAAAATATTGTACTTAATACAAAAGAAAATAAGAAGTTCTTAGACAGAGCTGGAGTTTACAAAATTCCTATAAGTAACAGTCCTGCCGTATGATATATAGGAAGCGCTAAAAATAAACTAAAACATCATTTACAACAGCATCTAAGGAATTGGCAGAAAAAGAAGCAAAAACTGCATTGGTCCAGTACTGTATCGAACAAAATCAATACCCAAAGTTTAATGAAATAAAAATTATTAAGAACTGTCGTACGGAAAGGCATTTAAAACTAGCAGAGATAGTATTTATTGAAAAAAACAGACACAGGTTATGTAATGTTAACGATCCTAATAGCTTAAACACATATTGGGAGGATTTTATCAGAAAGGAAAGTCACGCAGAAGAACGAGGGGGGGGGGGGTATTAAAAAAATTATGACATTATAAGTAGATTAATTTCAAAAATCAACTACAACCGGCTATCGAACAGATATTTGCAAGTACAAAAAGAAGACTGTTGGGTCATCTAATAGATGGCGCTGCTGCGGTGAAGAACAGTGATGGGACGATGCAGCATGAGAACTAGAACATTCGCTGCGTTGGAGAGCGGGACGGAGGGACATTTGTTATGTCCACTCTTTGGTAATGGCCTGGGCAGAGGCTGAAAGTACTAGGAAAGTACGGTTGTTGCTGTGTGGGGAGAGGTCTGAGATTATTGAGGATAATGGTATTTGTTGTGTCAGGTTTGGTTTGTTTCAATTAATTACCAGTGTGCAGTTGTAAATAATTATGGGTTGCAGTTTTTGACTTTGAAGTTTTAGGAAATGTGTAATATAGTTTTTTTTATTGTTTTTTTTTTTTTAAATTAGATATTGGTGTTTTAGGGAGTTGAATTAGTGTAATTGTAGTTGATTATTTTGAATTGGCATTTAGTTATTGGAGGGGGGGGGGTGAAGTTTGTGTGTGTTGAAAAAGATGTGTGTTTTGGGCCTTGAACCACAATGTGATTAATGAAAATGTGTGCAGGAGATGAAAACCTCCTAAATGATATTTGGGATAAAGGTGAGTAACCTCAAAAATGTAGATTATTTTATCTTGTTAAAACAGAAGTTTAGTGACATTACTGTTGTTTAGGGTCAGTTTTATGTTAATTCCAAGTTGATGAATGTGATTTATTTGGTTACTTGCAGATCCTTTCACAGTATCCAGACTTTGATTCAAGTGCCATGTTGTATGCCATCTTACTTGAAGAATATTTTAGCTATTTTTTGCCTTTGGAAGGTGGTGTTCCAGCTATTCCTTTTGCACAATCTGTTCTCTCAGCATCCGGCCAACAAATTTCAATGTTGTCTCCCTTCAGTAGGTATGCTGTTTAATAATAAGTAACATTCCAAAGTGTGCTCTAAAATTATCCTTTACCAAAAATTATAGAAATTTGGGTACAAAAAACAAACTGATCATTGGGTAAACAAAAGAACAGAAGATATTGCAGAGTTGTATCAAAATATACAAAAGCAAAAAAGAGTTTCTATCATACCAAATAATGAAAAATCATAACAGTAAATGTAGAACCTCACTGAGTTTTCATCTGAATGTGTTTTGTACCTGAACCAAAAAGTGCCCAAAATTTTCTGCACTTTCCTAACAGAATTGTTTTATGAAATCTATTGCAAAACAATTCCTTTCTCTCTCTCATTCAAGCAGCACTGTTAAAAAAACCTGCCACTGGTGATAAGCACTTGCTTTTAATTCTTTTTCTCTGCTCCATGACCCAAGGCATGATGGAAAAGTAGTGGTCCTCCTGACTTGGACATCATGCCACTGGGTTGAAACAACTGATTCGAGCATCATCTCTCTCCTTTCTTAGGTTTCCTGTCACCATTGTTATAGCAGTTTGAGCTGGTAATCAGTCAAATGATTCGCATCAATCATCTCCTAAATAACTCCTTTGAGTAAGGGTAAAGCAATGCTTCCTGGTGCAGGTTTACACATTCCAGCGGCATTCAACCCACTTCTTAGATAGTGAATATATTCTTTCAAGCTAAGTTCTGCACATTTTGCTAACCCTGAGTTTATTCATTCCAGCCAGTTAAAGGATTAATCATGATAAAAAAAGTTTCTGATATTTCAATGTAGAACTGCTATTAAAAGCAGCGACAATACTGTTCATCATGTATATTTTGTTTAGGTATGCAGGGTGGAGTAGTTAGGTCCATATAATGATATGAAAATACAAAATGAACATTAATGGTAAAAAATTTTACTTACGCATAATAATTTCGGCAATTTTTAGTCACTGTGGCAAAGCTTCTGCTCAATAGAACGGACATTTGCTTATTTAGATGAGATCCAAGTTCTGCCTGAACGGAAGATTCACGGATTCAAAAACACTATTTCGAGTTAAAATTCTATACCTTTGTATAGGTGTTTGCAAAGAATGATAATTAAAAATGTGAAGGTAAAAAAAAAAATGAATAAAAAGGCACAAAGGAATAAAAGATGGACCCAAACTTAATTCACCACCGCAACACACTTCCAAACATGTTTTGGCAAGAATTTTGCCTTCCTCAGTGGAAACATTAAGGTGTACGTGGTCACCAAGTCCTCGTCGACGATCCTCGAAAGACTGATGTAACGTCTTGTATTGTATCGCTCTGCCTTCAGCCTTCGTCGTCGCAGACCATGGACAACAGCATATCACTGTGCAGGCTGTTAGTGGCAACATCTATGGCATTGTGTTCTTCGTGGTCTACTTTTGCCATTCTGCACCTGTGATCTTTGAACCTGTGTTTATTAGCATTTTGAACTCGATTGTTTTTCTGTTTGATCAGATATCGCCAGGCATGAGGTAATTCAATCGGTGAATTAGTGTTGCAGCATCTATTTCCAAATTTCCTAATGACCACCGCTTCCGATGTTATGATCTGTCTATGGGTCTTGTGTGATGTCAAATGTTTAATATTCTCCCAATCAGGCTTCGATTGATTTTCTATGCAGTGTTGTATCAGAGCCGTTCTTGGTCTTTTCTTTTGCCAATCTTGAATATGTTTTTTCAATCTCGTAATCATTCGTCTTTTTGTACTTCCGATATAAATGGAATCTTGTTGATTATTGTCTGTCTTGGTTGGAATGGCATATACTCGTGCTCGATCTAGGATGGATTTTTTTTGTTATTACCAGAAGTTAGTAATGAGCCATTATCAATGATGGTTTCTGCCAGATTTATTTCATTTGAAACACATTCTTTCTTTAATATGTTACTCAATGGTGGTAAGTATGGAAAGGATATGTAAGATTTATATATATTCTTTTGTTTCGTCTGGTTTTGATTATTCTTAAGATTGTTGTATATTGAATTAATCAAACGTTTATTGTATCCAAAATATTCAGCTATATTTTCAATCCATTGTATCTCTATAACTTCGAACTCTGCCATAGAGGAATGAATGCGTTGTAGCTCTGTTAATGTAATATTGGAAGGCAGCTCCACATTGAAGTCTTTGGCCACGTAATATCACACCATATGCCTTTTTTTGCGTATGGGAATATAAGAATGTTTCTGATATGTTAACTCTACTTGTATTAAATAGCCACACATTGACTTCCGTTTAACTAAGTGTTCTGACTAGGGAAATTCCTGCTGAAATTGTATTAGTAATTGTGCTTGCTGTTGTATTAAAGTGTTATCGATTGATGAAAACGTTTATTTTGAAAACTGTAGAACCTTCACCATCTCACATATGCACCAACGTACTTGTTCAGGCATGTTATGAAAAACAAATGATTTAAGAGTGAAAAGAAAACAAATCATTAATAATTTGTAACACTTTCTTCATTTCTTTAGTCTTTTGAAAGATTTTGTGCCTCTGATGGATTGTGACTGTAATGACTAATGGCTGAGTTTACACCATCAACCCACTTTTGTTCTTCATCTGCCCCTTTGTATGCAGCCTGATGTTTTAGAATGTAACATTTCTCTGGGTAATCTTTCATTGGATATACATATCGAAACTACACTCACGGACAATGAAATTTGCGCACCGAGAAGGAAGCATCGGATTGAATTGAAATTTTATGAATGTACTGATACAGATGAATGATACACATGATGTCAAAAACAGAGCTGCAGGACAATTACAGAGTGATCTGTAGCACGCAGTCCGGTCGTCTTCAATTGCACGTCGCACCGCCTCGTGCAGCGATACGTGCTGCAATATGGTCCAGCATGGAGGCAAACAGATGCCTGATGTTGTCCTGCGGCAGACTGGCCCACATGCGTTGGATGATATGCTCCAAATCCTGGATAGTGTGGAACGGCGGCAGCTGGGGTTTCAACTGGTCCCACACATGCTCAATAGAGGACATGTCCGGGGAGCGGGCAGGCCGTGGAAATGTCTGTACATGACGTAGGCAGTCCTGGGCAATCGGAGCCGTGTGCGGGCGAGCATTATCCTGCTGGTATAGCACACCTGGAATCCTGGCCGGAAATGGGAGCACATGGGGCCATAGGATCTCGTCCACATACCGCTGCCCCGTCAATGATCCACGTACCACTACTAGAACTGATCGGCTATCATAGGCAATGGCTCCCCAGACCATAATGCCTGCAGTGGGGCAGGTGTGGCGCTCAATAGTGAGGTTGGGATTGTGCCGTTGACCCAGGGACCTCCACACCCATACACGATGATCATCTGCCCCCAAAACGAAGTGGCACTCATCGCTAAACACCACACGTTGCTAGTCTGTGGCATTCCATGTCACTTTGGCCTGGCACCATTGCACACGGAGCCTTTGATGTTTTAGTGTTAATGGCAGCACACGTAAGGGGCACTGGGATCGCAGATTCGCTTTCGCAAGGCGTCGGCAAATGGTTCGTGGGCACACAGGAACCACTACATCTGCCTGTACAGTGGACCGGGTCCCCGTGGGAACCGTTTGTGCCTGGCGCACAATCCGTTGATCCTCTCTACTGGGGGTCCGCCTGTAGCCACTCTGCCACGTGGAAGTGCCGTCACGTGTCCACTGCTCCCAACACAGTCAGACGGTATGTGCAGAAGAACCCACGTGGCAGGCTATATGGCGCTCCCACCACCCTGCGGTTTTCAGCCCGATGATCAGGCCTTTCTCAAAGTCGGTAAGTTGCATAAATCGACGTGTCTCTGGAATCTACCTGGGATTCTTGTCACTCTGTACTCTTGCTTGCGTCGGCTGGTGCTTTTCACTTTAATGGGACAGCAACTACACTTCGGTTTGTAAGGCTGCCAGTTCGTGCTTGCAGCGCCACCACAGGATGTGCGGTCATGCAGACTCGCACCAAACGTAGATCATTTGCATACCAGCACGCACTCTAGCTATTTGCAAAGTTTCGCTGCTGTAGCATGTTTTCTTCTAGGTGGGCAAATTTCATTGTCCGTGATTGTACTTTATGTTCTGTTTAACTTTTTCTGTGACAGAAACCTACCCAACTCAGTTCCATTATCTACATTACTGATTTACTAAAGCACACATGACAATGGTAAAAGGCAGATCAGTGATTCTGCTACTAAATCCACATATTTTTTAATGAGGAACTTTGCATACAAAAGAGTAAAACTACACTGCTGGCCACCCAAAACGCAACACCAAGAAAGAAGCATCCGATTGGCCTGAAATTCGCAGCATGCGTCACCCGCGAAAGGGCATGCAAACGATTAGCATTGCAGGGCACATGCAAATCATGTGCTTCCGGCACGCCACCGAGAAGCACTATAAGAAGGGTGCACAGAAGGCGGGGTGTAAGTAGTGGAAGTGTGTTGTGCTGCCGGACCTGTGCGTGGGAAGCTTCCAGATGCCTCGTTGCAGAATACAGCAGTCATTCCAGCACGTTTTGGAGTTCGACAGAGGACAAATAGTGGCTTATCACGACAGCGGTTTATCGTACCGAGACATTGCCGCCCGTGTGGGATGACATTCAGCCACCGTGCGGCGAGTATGAATTCGGTGGGTGCAGCAGGGACGGACGGACCGACGTAAATGATTGCCGCAGCCGCGGCACACCACCGAACGAGAGGACCGGCATGTTGTGCGGCGGGCATTGACGGCTCGCACTGCCACATCACGAACGTTAGCGCAGGAATTAGGGTGTGTTGCACAACAACCTGTGTCAGCACATACCGTTCGACGTCATCTGCAAGAGCGGGGACTTTTCGCATGGTGCCCATTGCTCCGATTACTAGTGACGTTACACCACCGGCGAGTGCAGCGGCAGTGGGCCGTTGAACGCCGCACCTGGCCTACGGAATAGCACGACATTGTCTTCTCCGACGAATCCCAATTCTGCCTGCAACACCACGATGGTCGGATCCGCGTGCGTCGGCTAGAGACTGTATGACGCCTGCATTATGCATCGCCATACCAGTCTGTCACCTGCCGTTATGGTTTGGGGCGCAATCGGATATGACACCCGCACCCCTCTAGTACGCATCGCTGGTACACTCAACAGCCGCCGCTACATCTACGATGTTTTGGAGCCTGTAGTCCTCCCTTACCTGCAGGACCTGCCAGCAGCCACGTTTCAACAGGACAATGCGCGCCCGCACGTGGCACACATCGTGCAACAATTCTTCACAACCTGCCAGGTGTCACTGCTGCCGTGGCCCGCCTGTTCTCCTGATATGTCGCCCATCGGACAGGTCTGGTTGCTGATCGACAACCGAGTGGTCCGTCAAGCACCACCCGCGTCTATGCCTGATGAACTGTGGCAATGTGTGGAAGCAGCCTGGACCGACATACCCCAAGCCCACATCCAAAGCCTCTTTCGTTCGATGCCGCGGCGTGTAGCGGCCATTATTGCCAGCCATGGGGGCCACATGAACTATTGATGTCTGCGTGTTCTGCAAGTTGCACTGGCCTGTAAGCTCAATCGTTTCACCTTTGTATCTGTTGTTATGTGTCCAGTAAATCTGGCTTTGCTATCTCGTGTCCTTCTTGGTGTTGCATTTTGGGTGGCCAGCAGTTTATCTACTTTCCTTGAAAAAGCCATCTGGTTGATGTGCGAAAGCTTGGAAATATATATTTATATTTTTATGCCAATAAATCAGATTACTAGTATAGTTTTACTCACATATTTTTTCCCTGACATTCTTCATACCAGTCTTCTAACTTCCCGAAGAAGCCGTTGTTCTGCATTCAACTTTCATTGCTGTAAAAGTTTTTTGACCAGTGTTTCTTCCTTTCTTTCTTTTTTTTTTTTTTTTTTTTAGTAAAAATTGTTTTATGTAGATGAAAAGCTAAGGAAATCGTAGGTAGATCAGATTCAGGAGTGTCTGCATGAGAAAAAGATTGAGTATGAAGTGTAGAAGGTCTTGTATACGTTGGGTGTGATGGATATCAGTGAAGCACGAGTTGTATGTCAAGATCTCTGTAAATGGAGAAGTTTGATATGGCACCAGTAAGTAAATAATCAGTTAGAAATGTATCTGGTAGTTCATATTTCTTTGTGGATCTAACCTGAATCTGAGAGAACAGCTTAGTGATATTAAAAAAAAAAAAAAAGTTTATCTTTGTTGATTCTGTTGTCTGATTCCTTGCCAAACTTTCCCATTTCATCAGCAGTGTGTCCAAATGTCCTTTTTTTAAAGGATTGTCCTTTAAAACTGTGACTACTGATACAAGTCCTTTATTTGTCCTTTATTTTAAGTGAGTTGAGAACATCAACTATCTACAAAAATATTAAGGGTAAGTTACAAAAATGCATTTTATTTTAAATTAACCTAATTCATTTTGTCTCGATATTTTTTGTTTGTAAGGGCAATGATGAACTATAATACTGAGCCCTTATTTCTTAACACTGCTACTGTTTTTATTATTTTGTTTTAACGAAGTTCTGAAGTATTAAAGTAGTATATGACTCTGGATATCTCTGTGGTGATGCTTCCTTTCTTATATGAGCCTTTGGTTTACCACATTAATTATTTTTCTTTTAATTGAGTTTGTTTTGTAGCTTTTTTAATGATGAAATGAAGACTAATTTTTATCTTTACTCCACAGATTTCTAGTTCAACATGTTTAAACGACAGTGCCACTATCAAAGTGATTGGTCCTCTTCTTGTCAAAAAGACAATAATGATGATGAAATTGTCAAATGGTGCAGACCAGGAAAGAAGAACACTCAAGCTTCATGTGTGTGGTGCTCAAAATAATTTTCAGTGTCTACAATGGGTGTTCAGGAGGTTTTACAACATTCAAGAAGTGAAAATCACAAGAAAAATAGAGAAGCTGTAACAAAGTCAAAGGACTTGACAAAAAGTTTCAAAAGTCAAACAATAATTAGTAATCAGGTTACTACTGCTGAAGTTTTGTGAGCCTCTACACTTGTTGAACACAATATTCCATTCAGGTTTTGTGATCATTCAACACAGTTGTTTCAGAGAATGTTTCCTGACTCTAAAATTGCTGAATCATTTTCAATGCACCGAACAAAGATGTCTTACCTAGTTAGATATGGTTTGGGGCAAACATATGAAACCATTTTAAAGGATAGTTTGAAAGGGAAATATGTGTCGATTGGACTAGATGAAAGCAATGACAGTGGTGTGCATAATAAAAAAAGAGCTTGAAATAACCGTACGATATTTTGATGATGTGCAACAGTGAATTGTAATAGATTTTCTTGAAAGGGTATATTTGCGAGGAGCTAAAGCACTTCCCATGAAAGAAAAATTGATTTCTGTTTTACAAATGTTTGTCATCAATATATCTAAGGTAATATGCTTTATGACTGATAGTCCACAAGTTATGGTAGGCTGTAAAAAAGGCATGCTAACTCTTTTAAAGCAAGAAAATCCCCACTTGCTTGATGTAGGTCGATGTTCATTACATCATGTCATGAATGCTGTAAAAAAGGCTGTAAATGAATTCGATTCTTCACTTTCTGAATCTGCAGTGGATGTATTCTACTATTTCCATGGCAATGGTGTAAGATCAGCTGATTATGGCAAGAGTCAGGAACATGTAGGTGCTCCAAAACATGTATTTATGAGACCTGTTGAAGCTAGATTTTTAACTTTTGGACCAGTATTTGATCATTTATTGGAGCAAAAAGATGCCTTGATTCACTACTTCTTATCCTTTGTACCTGCACATCGTTCCAAAGAACTGAAAACCAGTGAAAAGTTGCACAGAATAATTTCTGCATTGAAACAAGGTGACATTTTTATCCACTATCAGTTTATGCATGGTGTGTTTAGCATTGTGAATATATTTCAGTTATTTTTCCAGAAAGAAGAACCTCTGATTCATCTTCTTTATTATGAAATGACTTCATTAGTAAAGATGGTAATGAAAAGAGCTATGGTAGATGAAGTTGTTGATAACACTCCAGGCCATAAACTTGCAGATTTAGATGTCAGTCAACATTCGAAACCTTTGGAAAGGATGGCTATTGGTGTTTTGACAAAGAGTGCAATGAAGTCTCTAACAGCAGAGACAAAGAAAAAAATGCTACTTTTAGAGTGGAAAAAATTCTACAATGTGTTAATTAAAAAGTTGCTGCACTATCTTCCATTGCAGAACAAAATATTAAGAGACTTGCAGGCACTGCAGCCAGACCAAAAGAACAGCCCAAAAAGTGTTGCTTCACTTATGAACATTGCTAAAAAGCCTTCCTAATGTTGTTCCAAACCTAAAGCTAGATGAATTGTCCACGGAATGGGATTTGTGCAAGCTGGAGAACGTTGATGGCAAAAAGCGCATTGATGAATATTGGGCAGAAATTTTCAAAAGAACCCTCAGAGATATGCAACCCTTCAAGACTTGATCATGGCATGTTTGTCCATACATCATGGTAACAGTGATGTGGAGCAAAGTTTTTCAGTTGACAGAGACATTTTGACTTGTAAAAGAACTCAACTACATGATGAAACTGTGACTTCTTTGAAAAGAGTTAAGTCTCATATGAAGAGGACAAAAACTGTATGTATTGAAATTGAAGTTACGCCACCTCTTAAAAGAGCATGTGTGGATGCTCACAAAATGTTTGCTGAACATCTAGCTGAAGAGAAACGTATGCGATTGGAAGAAGAACAGAAGAAACAGGCCACAAAAGATCAAGAGGCAGCTCTCCACAAACAAGCTGAGGAATTAAGAAAGAAGGAAGAAAAACTTCAAATAAAAGAGCGAGAAAAGAAAGCGGATGAGAAGAGACTTAAAGCAAATCATCAAAGACAAATTGTCAAAGATTTAATGGCCAAAGTACAAAAATCACTGAATGAGGATGATAATTTGGAAAAAGGAGATGACAAAAATACAGAAAGATAAAGCCAAGATTAAACAAAGCGTCTTATCCTCTTTTGTTTTTGTTCAGGAAAAACATTAAAGGTGTGGTGGTTTTTTTTTTTTTTTTTTGGTTTTTTTTTTTTTTTTTTTGCAGAAAAAGGCATGAGTAAGAATAAGGAAAGATTACATAGTTTTGTTTTGTGTGTTTAAAATATAGCAGTTACTTTCAGTTTTTGTGAAGTTATGACATTTAAAAGGTATTTGTGTAACATTTTACAATTTTAACCCACTAGGCACTTGCACAATATATTGTTCACTCTTTTTCATACTGGTATGTGATGATGTACTTATTTTTATTTGGGAAAAAAAGGTTGTGCATTAGAAACGTTAAGTTGCTGGAACTTTTTATAAAATGTATTCAATTTATATGTATTTCGTATACCGGTACCTACGTCAATGTATATTATTTTATGTACAATCAATTATAAGTGTAGAAAATAAATTTATTTAAATGTGAAAATTGGATTATAACTGTGGGAGGAACGGAATGGCTATAAGGGGTGAAGAGGAGGCCATTTTGAAAAATAAAAATTCTTTCTTTTTTTAACATGTTTAAAACAGATTTCAGTTGAATACAGGAACCTTTAATTCAAAAACAAAAGTTTTACCCCAAATCAGGGTGGGGGGCCGGTACTTTTCAGATTCCTTAATTTTTTACATTTGCTGCTGGACACTCTGCATCAGTAGCTACTTTAATAAGGATTCTTCGTGCGCTAAACAATATTTTAATTCGAAAAGCCTTTCAGCACGATAAGATATATTTAATAGTACAGTCTGGCAAAATCCGTACAAAAGTTAGCCAATAAGTCTAGAACACCGGATGACCGTAAATTTTGTAATGAGATTAAACAGCTGAAGTTATTGAAGTCTGATGAAACTATCTCCATTTTAAAAGCTGACAAGACGCAACAAATTGTCATCTTAAACAAAGCAGACTATGTTAATAAGATGAATGATGCCATTGCGAGTATACCGCACAAGATCATATCTTCGGATCCAACCTCATCTACAGTATCAGCAGTGGCAAAACTCAGAAACCATGGAGGCTTGCCTGCAAATGTTGCTAAGGATATATACCCTACTATAGGCCCTCGAATACCTGAGTTATTTGGCCAAGTAAAGACTCATAAGGAGGGTCTTCCTGTACGCCCACTTCTATCAGGATATGCAAGCCCAACCCGCCAGCACGAAAGTGCTCTGGCAAAATTCCTCAAACCATTAACTACAGGTTCCTCCTACTCAGTTAATAGCTCTGTTAAGGCTATTGACAATATTAAGCCATTCTTACGAATAGGAAAGCCGTTTGCTATGGCATCACTCGACGTTGTCTCTTTGTACTCCAATGTGCCGATTGGAGATGTACACTCCATTATTGAGAACCGTCTATTGGCTTTGAATTCTTATACTATTAATGAAATTCAAGCAATTATAAATGCTCTACGTTTTGTACAGAAACACACATTCTTCCGGTATGAAGGAACCATTTACCGCCAGACTGGAGGTGCGCCGATGGGTTCCCCACTTTCGGGGGTGCTCGCTGAATTGTTAATGCAAGACCTAGAAAACAATGTTTTACAATATTTCCAACTTAAGCCTGATCTCTACATTAGATATGTAGACGACATACTTGTTTTCTGGCCGCATCATAAAAACAAAATTGAAGAGTTTGCTAAAGAGCTCTCAAAACATTACAGTTCCATAAATTTTACCATTGAGCATGAAAATGATAATACTCTTCCATTCTTGGACATATTACTAAAAAGACACCCAGATACCAATTGTTTATCCTATTCAGTGTACAGAAAGCCTGAAACACAATCTGCTATTATTCCGCATAATTCATCGCACCCAAGAAAACAAAAACTAGGAGCTATAGAGTACATGGTCCGAAGAGCCTTCACCCACTCCTCCAATATCCAGGCTAGAAGAAATGAGTTAAATCATATCCAGATGATTACGATGGCGCATGGCTACCATAAAACGATCGTTGAAAAAATTGCTCGATCAGTGAAATGTCTACACAAAAGTACCTTACAAAGGGAAACCAGAATTACAAAATATGTTGGCACTATGGACTATATACCTGAAGTCACTACAATACTAAAGAACATATGCAAAAACACCACATTGCGTTTGGTGAAAGTACGAAAAGTATTCGAGCCATCGTGCAAAAAGACCGTGACCAAGTTTCCACACTCAACAGACATGGGGTTTACAAAATACCCTTAATTCCTATTGACCCAGAAGATCCAGCAATTGCATATATTGGATCCACTGCGCGCCCATTGCGAACAAGAATATATGAGCACAAGTACTCAATTACTAATAACTCTGATGCTACCTCTCTTGCACGATTAGTTAATAGAGGTATCTACCGACCAGACTGGACCAATGCCAGTGTGCTGAGCTCAAATCGTACAAAGCGATCTCTTCGATTCGCGGAGAGTTTATGTATATTATCGCACAACTCTGACTGCTGTAATGAAGAAACTCCACGTTTCGTTCCAGTGCCTTGGGCCATGTTAATGCGGCCAGAACAGCATACTCCTATCCAGCAACACTTAACTCCTAATAATTCATTTACAGTTTGACTAATAATGTCAACTTATTAATTATCCTCTGTGTATATATTTTCTTCGCATATGTAATAGCAATTCATAGTATCATTTGTTGAAACCCTTTAACGCATGACAAAAATTCTACTATATTTAATGTAAACATCGTTATTGTTATCACGTGCTCGCGTAATTTGAAAATGCTTCTTGCTTTTATCCGTTGTTTTGTTTATGTATATTGAAATACCTGACGATGGAGCACATGGTGCTTTGAAAGATCTTGTAAGTTGTTGTGCCTTATAAATGTCTATTTTTTAGTACAGACTGTACTATTAAATATATCTTATCGTGCTGAAAGGCTTTTCGAATTAAAATATTGTTTAGCGCACGAAGAATCCTTATTAAAGTTAACGCCTTGTAAAACTTCTATTTACATTTGCTTCGTTTTCGAACTATTTGTAATGACGGATGAAAAAGCAAAAATGTTCTTCAAATGCAAGCGACGCCTGGTAACAGAAGAAGCCCATCTTGCTTTTCTAATAAATTGCCGAGACCTTCAAATTATTCCTAAGTACTTATGGATAAGATGCCATATAGTTTCTATACGCGATAGAACTGTTATTCAAAAAGCAGAATATAAACGACTAACGGCCGAAATAAGAAGAAAGCGGTCTTATATAAATATTCTGCAACGTAACACGTATTCTGCCTACAAAACTTTTATGGCTTGCACTCACCCTATTATTCAAGATAGAACTATGGTTTTATTTACGTCTAAACTTCTTCAGAGAGTTGCTACAATGCAAGAAAGACACATTAGAAAACTGAGAAATCTCATTGCTGACAAGGTGGAATCTCAACGAGAACCATCGAATATGAGCAAAACTGCAAATGGTCTATATCAGACACAATTCTTAAACCTGAGTAACCTAGTCCTTAACCCCACACAGTCTGAGGCTCTAAAACGAGGACTAAAGTTTGCTTACCCGACAAACAAAGTTAATAAATGTCACCTTATTACGCAGATGGAAAATATCGTTGAAACCATTCCTCAAACTGAAAGAGAACACGTACGATATAAACTGGCAAAATCCGTACAAAAGTTAGCCAATAAGTCTAGAACACCGGATGACCGTAAATTTTGTAATGAGATTAAACAGCTGAAGTTATTGAAGTCTGATGAAACTATCTCCATTTTAAAAGCTGACAAGACGCAACAAATTGTCATCTTAAACAAAGCAGACTATGTTAATAAGATGAATGATGCCATTGCGAGTATACCGCACAAGATCATATCTTCGGATCCAACCTCATCTACAGTATCAGCAGTGGCAAAACTCAGAAACCATGGAGGCTTGCCTGCAAATGTTGCTAAGGATATATACCCTACTATAGGCCCTCGAATACCTGAGTTATTTGGCCAAGTAAAGACTCATAAGGAGGGTCTTCCTGTACGCCCACTTCTATCAGGATATGCAAGCCCAACCCGCCAGCTCGAAAGTGCTCTGGCAAAATTCCTCAAACCATTAACTACAGGTTCCTCCTACTCAGTTAATAGCTCTGTTAAGGCTATTGACAATATTAAGCCATTCTTACGAATAGGAAAGCCGTTTGCTATGGCATCACTCGACGTTGTCTCTTTGTACTCCAATGTGCCGATTGGAGATGTACACTCCATTATTGAGAACCGTCTATTGGCTTTGAATTCTTATACTATTAATGAAATTCAAGCAATTATAAATGCTCTACGTTTTGTACAGAAACACACATTCTTCCGGTATGAAGGAACCATTTACCGCCAGACTGGAGGTGCGCCGATGGGTTCCCCACTTTCGGGGTGCTCGCTGAATTGTTAATGCAAGACCTAGAAAACAATGTTTTACAATATTTCCAACTTAAGCCTGATCTCTACATTAGATATGTAGACGACATACTTGTTTTCTGGCCGCATCATAAAAACAAAATTGAAGAGTTTGCTAAAGAGCTCTCAAAACATTACAGTTCCATAAATTTTACCATTGAGCATGAAAATGATAATACTCTTCCATTCTTGGACATATTACTAAAAAGACACCCAGATACCAATTGTTTATCCTATTCAGTGTACAGAAAGCCTGAAACACAATCTGCTATTATTCCGCATAATTCATCGCACCCAAGAAAACAAAAACTAGGAGCTATAGAGTACATGGTCCGAAGAGCCTTCACCCACTCCTCCAATATCCAGGCTAGAAGAAATGAGTTAAATCATATCCAGATGATTACGATGGCGCATGGCTACCATAAAACGATCGTTGAAAAAATTGCTCGATCAGTGAAATGTCTACACAAAAGTACCTTACAAAGGGAAACCAGAATTACAAAATATGTTGGCACTATGGACTATATACCTGAAGTCACTACAATACTAAAGAACATATGCAAAAAACACCACATTGCGTTTGGTGAAAGTACGAAAAGTATTCGAGCCATCGTGCAAAAAGACCGTGACCAAGTTTCCACACTCAACAGACATGGGGTTTACAAAATACCCTTAATTCCTATTGACCCAGAAGATCCAGCAATTGCATATATTGGATCCACTGCACGCCCATTGCGAACAAGAATATATGAGCACAAGTACTCAATTACTAATAACTCTGATGCTACCTCTCTTGCACGATTAGTTAATAGAGGTATCTACCGACCAGACTGGACCAATGCCAGTGTGCTGAGCTCAAATCGTACAAAGCGATCTCTTCGATTCGCGGAGAGTTTATGTATATTATCGCACAACTCTGACTGCTGTAATGAAGAAACTCCACGTTTCGTTCCAGTGCCTTGGGCCATGTTAATGCGGCCAGAACAGCATACTCCTATCCAGCAACACTTAACTCCTAATAATTCATTTACAGTTTGACTAATAATGTCAACTTATTAATTATCCTCTGTGTATATATTTTCTTCGCATATGTAATAGCAATTCATAGTATCATTTGTTGAAACCCTTTAACGCATGACAAAAATTCTACTATATTTAATGTAAACATCGTTATTGTTATCACGTGCTCGCGTAATTTGAAAATGCTTCTTGCTTTTATCCGTTGTTTTGTTTATGTATATTGAAATACCTGACGATGGAGCACATGGTGCTTTGAAAGATCTTGTAAGTTGTTGTGCCTTATAAATGTCTATTTTTTAGTACAGACTGTACTATTAAATATATCTTATCGTGCTGAAAGGCTTTTCGAATTAAAATATTGTTTAGCGCACGAAGAATCCTTATTAAAGTTAACGCCTTGTAAAACTTCTATTTACATTTGCTTCGTTTTCGAACTATTTGTAATGACGGATGAAAAAGCAAAAATGTTCTTCAAATGCAAGCGACGCCTGGTAACAGAAGAAGCCCATCTTGCTTTTCTAATAAATTGCCGAGACCTTCAAATTATTCCTAAGTACTTATGGATAAGATGCCATATAGTTTCTATACGCGATAGAACTGTTATTCAAAAAGCAGAATATAAACGACTAACGGCCGAAATAAGAAGAAAGCGGTCTTATATAAATATTCTGCAACGTAACACGTATTCTGCCTACAAAACTTTTATGGCTTGCACTCACCCTATTATTCAAGATAGAACTATGGTTTTATTTACGTCTAAACTTCTTCAGAGAGTTGCTACAATGCAAGAAAGACACATTAGAAAACTGAGAAATCTCATTGCTGACAAGGTGGAATCTCAACGAGAACCATCGAATATGAGCAAAACTGCAAATGGTCTATATCAGACACAATTCTTAAACCTGAGTAACCTAGTCCTTAACCCCACACAGTCTGAGGCTCTAAAACGAGGACTAAAGTTTGCTTACCCGACAAACAAAGTTAATAAATGTCACCTTATTACGCAGATGGAAAATATCGTTGAAACCATTCCTCAAACTGAAAGAGAACACGTACGATATAAACTGGCAAAATCCGTACAAAAGTTAGCCAATAAGTCTAGAACACCGGATGACCGTAAATTTTGTAATGAGATTAAACAGCTGAAGTTATTGAAGTCTGATGAAACTATCTCCATTTTAAAAGCTGACAAGACGCAACAAATTGTCATCTTAAACAAAGCAGACTATGTTAATAAGATGAATGATGCCATTGCGAGTATACCGCACAAGATCATATCTTCGGATCCAACCTCATCTACAGTATCAGCAGTGGCAAAACTCAGAAACCATGGAGGCTTGCCTGCAAATGTTGCTAAGGATATATACCCTACTATAGGCCCTCGAATACCTGAGTTATTTGGCCAAGTAAAGACTCATAAGGAGGGTCTTCCTGTACGCCCACTTCTATCAGGATATGCAAGCCCAACCCGCCAGCTCGAAAGTGCTCTGGCAAAATTCCTCAAACCATTAACTACAGGTTCCTCCTACTCAGTTAATAGCTCTGTTAAGGCTATTGACAATATTAAGCCATTCTTACGAATAGGAAAGCCGTTTGCTATGGCATCACTCGACGTTGTCTCTTTGTACTCCAATGTGCCGATTGGAGATGTACACTCCATTATTGAGAACCGTCTATTGGCTTTGAATTCTTATACTATTAATGAAATTCAAGCAATTATAAATGCTCTACGTTTTGTACAGAAACACACATTCTTCCGGTATGAAGGAACCATTTACCGCCAGACTGGAGGTGCGCCGATGGGTTCCCCACTTTCGGGGTGCTCGCTGAATTGTTAATGCAAGACCTAGAAAACAATGTTTTACAATATTTCCAACTTAAGCCTGATCTCTACATTAGATATGTAGACGACATACTTGTTTTCTGGCCGCATCATAAAAACAAAATTGAAGAGTTTGCTAAAGAGCTCTCAAAACATTACAGTTCCATAAATTTTACCATTGAGCATGAAAATGATAATACTCTTCCATTCTTGGACATATTACTAAAAAGACACCCAGATACCAATTGTTTATCCTATTCAGTGTACAGAAAGCCTGAAACACAATCTGCTATTATTCCGCATAATTCATCGCACCCAAGAAAACAAAAACTAGGAGCTATAGAGTACATGGTCCGAAGAGCCTTCACCCACTCCTCCAATATCCAGGCTAGAAGAAATGAGTTAAATCATATCCAGATGATTACGATGGCGCATGGCTACCATAAAACGATCGTTGAAAAAATTGCTCGATCAGTGAAATGTCTACACAAAAGTACCTTACAAAGGGAAACCAGAATTACAAAATATGTTGGCACTATGGACTATATACCTGAAGTCACTACAATACTAAAGAACATATGCAAAAAACACCACATTGCGTTTGGTGAAAGTACGAAAAGTATTCGAGCCATCGTGCAAAAAGACCGTGACCAAGTTTCCACACTCAACAGACATGGGGTTTACAAAATACCCTTAATTCCTATTGACCCAGAAGATCCAGCAATTGCATATATTGGATCCACTGCACGCCCATTGCGAACAAGAATATATGAGCACAAGTACTCAATTACTAATAACTCTGATGCTACCTCTCTTGCACGATTAGTTAATAGAGGTATCTACCGACCAGACTGGACCAATGCCAGTGTGCTGAGCTCAAATCGTACAAAGCGATCTCTTCGATTCGCGGAGAGTTTATGTATATTATCGCACAACTCTGACTGCTGTAATGAAGAAACTCCACGTTTCGTTCCAGTGCCTTGGGCCATGTTAATGCGGCCAGAACAGCATACTCCTATCCAGCAACACTTAACTCCTAATAATTCATTTACAGTTTGACTAATAATGTCAACTTATTAATTATCCTCTGTGTATATATTTTCTTCGCATATGTAATAGCAATTCATAGTATCATTTGTTGAAACCCTTTAACGCATGACAAAAATTCTACTATATTTAATGTAAACATCGTTATTGTTATCACGTGCTCGCGTAATTTGAAAATGCTTCTTGCTTTTATCCGTTGTTTTGTTTATGTATATTGAAATACCTGACGATGGAGCACATGGTGCTTTGAAAGATCTTGTAAGTTGTTGTGCCTTATAAATGTCTATTTTTTAGTACAGACTGTACTATTAAATATATCTTATCGTGCTGAAAGGCTTTTCGAATTAAAATATTCAGTAGCTACTCCCAAAACAATTTAAATGTATACTATACTAATAATAAGCTTAACTTTAGCGAACACAAAGTTGCTGAGCTCGTTTTGTTACATTTTAAGCATGTGTAGCAGCGTTCGAATTACCCAGTGCTCCGCTGGCCATTGGCCAGTAAAACGTCCGTCGGACCACTGAACTATTCATTTTACTGGCCTGGGTGGCCAGTAAGTTTTTTTTTTTTTTTTTCCTTTTTCTAATTTGTCGCAAGTTAAAAATGAATTTCTATTTCTTTTACCATGCTTGTACAGTTTTCTTTTTAGGCTGCAAACTAATGATAGGTTTAAAAACAAATGTTGGAGATTAATTCCATTGAAATCATGCATTATTTTCAACATATATTGTAAATGTCTTTAAAGAAATCATGCATTATTTTCAACATATATTGTAAATGTCTTTAAATTTTTTTATTTTTTTATGGACCAGTGAGCATTTTGGTGGACCAGTGGTTTCCAAACTCTAAAGGTCTGCTGGGCCAGTAGAAGAGTTATTTCTAATTCTAACATTGTGTAGACAAATACTAACTTCCCAGTGGTGAGATGTGTTCAATAATTATAAATGCTGAATGTAATCTTATGCACATTAACCATAAGAGAACAGTTAACTTGATAAAAACAAGTAATTCAAAATCTGTAACTTAATTGCTTTCTAAATCTAAAACTAGCCTAACCCTAACCTCTACTTCATTAGTTAACTCCAAAACACTAGTTTACAGTTCTGGAATGTTAATAAAATGTTAAAAAAAGGATCACTAAAAACATATTTACACCTTTGAAACTTTAAAAAACTGACATATCAAACCGGACAGGAGATTTGAATATTTTCACCCAGCAGCCATGGGCATTTCAGTAAAGTTGGTCTTAACACATTAGCTGCCAACTATTATTAGTATAGTTCTAATTTTGAGTTGCGTGTTTTTTGGTGAAATGATTGGTTGAACATTTAAGTTCAACCAGCATATCTCATTTTCCAATTTAAATCTGTTAGCTTCTCTATCCCTTTCCCCTGTACTGTACGATTACAACTCTTGAGGTCTGCCTCAACAGCCACTGATTTAAAAACTTCAGAATTTATCTTTATTACAGTGTTTTAATGAATCTTGCTCAGCTGTGTGGCAGTGTTTTCACTTGATCGGCTCTAAGGCTGATTTAAGGTTTTACTGCCAATTGTTTACACTATTTGGAGCTAACACTGAGTCATCTGTTACAGAAACCTATTGACACTAAGTCCATCTGCTTCTGTGTCCATTAATAACCACTTCATTCACATAAATTAAAATCCAAACTTGAGGGCATCCTACATCCCTTTCATAACTCTTAGTTAAATCTTGAACCGTTTACCAGCAGTGCCACCCATTCAGACTTTTGGTAGACTTATAATTTAAAAGCTTGTTACTGTTGTCACACACAAGTTTTTACACCAAAGCCACACTGAAGAATTTCTTTACAGGTTTCTGATCAAGTGCTTTTTGTAAGTCAGTAAACATAAAGAAATAATGGTATACCTTATGATATTCATTGAAATTATACTTCTCGCGTAAAACTGTCTGAGCAATACTAAGTCCAAGCACAAATACATTATCCTAACCTCCCTTGCACCTCTTGAAGTCATGCTGTCATTCATTCAGAACTTTATGTTGGTACTAAATATTTTAATGGATAAATTACAGTAATGAAAACTTTTACTAAATTTGACAGACATTAACATTTTTATGGTGAGAACTTGTACTGTATGTTGTCAGAAAAGGTTTCCAGATAATGATGGTGTTGTACAGTTCATCCATATTGCAAGAGTTAGAAGTAAGACTAAATTTCAATCTTTTCTTGAGAATACACTGTTACTTAATTTGCAAAGGAAGCAATATATTCAGTGTAATGTTCCAGTATGGAGAGTATGAACACAGTATGAATCAGGCAGAGTTATTCATTCTTATTTAATTGTTTCCTGATAATAGAATCTCAGAAAAAGAATTTTTGCTTCTGCTGTTTGGATGCATCTTACACCACGTTCCATCATTGAAGAATTTGTATTGACAACAGAAAAGAAAAAAATTTCCATTTGCACTCTGAAATCATTGCTTTATCCTTAGTCAGATCAAGGCTAAAGGCTAACAAAGTTTTATTTACAAGGGTTACCCTAAAAATATTGCCTTTTGCTAATAACTCCTGTAATCTTGAAAATATTTACATGACGGTTTGTATAAATCTAGATTTACCTTCTGAGTAAATGTAGACCTTTTTTTTTTTTTGTTGTTGTTGTACAGATTTGTCGATGCTAAGGGGGAATATGCATTCCCCCTAAAACAAAGAACTGCTATTGAGTTTTTGATAATGGAAAGTTTCAAGACAATAGAGGTCCATATGAGGCTGAAAAGGGTTAATGAAAATGCAACAAGCAACATTAGCAGTGACAAAAGATGCAGGGGTCACGTTGCTGATCGCATTCTTCACAAATTGGAAAAAGAAATCGCTTTTGCGATGGAAAAAAGTTTTCGTAAAAATAGTGGTGATTACCTTTTTGTACTGTTATAACACTGGTGAAAAAAAAATTAATTTGATAAATGAGTTGGTGAAAATTTAAAAAAAAGCCGGAGCAACTGCTGAGATGGGTGAAGAGGTTTCAAGCTGGAGAAACTTCACTGGTTGGCAAACAACACAGCAGAAGACCTTCACTAGTCATCGACAAGAACCGACAGCAATTTGATGAACTTGTTTGAAGTGATTAATACACTGGCATGCAAAAATTAAGGACGAGATGGTTTTTGGAATGTAACATCGTGCAGAAGTGCTCCACATTGACTCAAATCATACCATAAGATCCCCAAGATGTAAGAATATGGGACAAGTGAGCAAAACCATCCAAACAAGGAATCCAAAGGATACAAAGGCACTTTATTGAAAAGGTAGCTTCAAGCACAACTGGACAGAAACATCCATGTGACAGGCCGCTGCCAAGAAAAATCCAGTCTATAGTAGGGGATATGATCA
This sequence comes from Macrothele yani, assembly GCA_039090855.1. Lineage (NCBI taxonomy): Eukaryota > Metazoa > Arthropoda > Arachnida > Araneae > Macrothelidae > Macrothele > Macrothele yani. Next base: position 98,580,497 of record CM077028.1, on the reverse strand, counting down.
CCCCTGACTGCGTTGCAGGATTTACGTCTGTCCATGCTGAGGACGAGGTTGTCAAGGAGCTGTTGAAGCATCGCGGCCCATTCCTCTTGTAGCACCAATCGCAGCTGCAGAATCGTTGCTGGTGAAGTGCTGCCAAGCATCTCCCGAGAAGGTCCCACACGTGTTCGATTCGATTTTGGTCCGGGGACCTTGAGTGCCAATCCATGCGTTGAATATCTTCACTCTACAACAGCTCTGCATCAGCCACTGTACGATGAGGTGTAGCGTTGTCGTCCATGAAGAGAAACTCAGGACCCACAGCACCTCTAAACTGATGCACGTGAGGCAGGAGAACCTCGGTACAATAGCGGACACCAGTGACTGAACCTCCTTGGAAGATCTGGAGGCCAGTACGGCTACCAAGCATGATACCGCTCCAAACGAGAACTCCGCCACCTCCAAACTGGTCTCTTTCGATTTTGTTGGAGGTGTGATTGCGTGTTCCCTGCTCTCTCCAGATGTGTATACGTCTAGAATCGCTCATCAGACTAACCCGGCTCTCATCCGTAAAGAGAACTCGACCCCATTGCTGATGTGTCCAGTTCTTGTGTTCCTGGCACCACAGAAACCGCTGTCTCCGATTAGCAGGTGTTAATGGCACACACCGTACTGGTCGTCATGCAAATAGACCACCTTTGTGCAGCCTCCTGGCCACGGTAAAACGCGATAACGATTTAACTAGCTAGTTTTATCACATTTTTTATGTTTATTTTTTAGTGACTGAGTTATTTTGTGTGACCAAAGTATTGCTTTTGTCATGATTAGGCAAAAATTCAAGCAGCAGCTAAACATTGCAATGGAATATTCCTACTGCATTGTCCATATAACAGCTTGTCATGTTACTTTCCTTATTTTTAACAAATCTTCACTGCAGACAGGAAATGAAATGTGTGTCCTCATCTGTTATCTCTCTCTCTCTCTCTCTGTCTCTCTCTCTGTCTCTCTCTGTCTCTCTCTCTCTCTCTCTCTCTCTCTCGAACGAACGAACAATGATAACATCCTTCCAATCCTGAGGGACCATTCCTAACTCCCAGTACAATGGGCAAATGTCAATTAACCAAGTCATTTACAGAGTCACCACCATATTTTAACATCTCAGCAGTTATGCCATCAACTCCCAGAGCATTACCATTCTGAAGAGATTTTAGAGCTTTACACACCTCTTGAGATCCTTCCTGTGCTTCTAATTTTATTGCATGGTCCAAAATAATGATTAATCGTGTGATGTTTCTGACTTAAAAGCAGTAGAGGGATGACTGATGAAGGTATGCTTTGAAATACAGTCAGTTACCTGCTCCATAATTGTGTTGATGGACATAAAGTTCCAAAGTTTTAAGCAACTATTGGTGGATAAAGAATAAAGCTATGGGCAAAGATAAAAAAAAAAATTAAACTGTTCTGATTCAAATTAATTATTTGCAAGTAATGTCCTCTAATAAATATTCATTAATATCATTTCAAAGGACTTAACTTGAATTCCAAAAACCACATATTAAGCACTATTTGTTCTGACTTGTGAATATTTAGTATTGGTTTGTTAATTATGCATTTTAGTAGTTACCACTGATGTCTTTTTTTTCCCCCTTTTACATTTCAGCAGTATTCCTCAGTCACATTTTTCTAGTTTGGGTAGTCCACTGCGATCAAACCCTGCTCATCGGTCTTTGCTGCGACATAGACCAGGTCTTCTGAAACCAGGAACACCTCTATCTGTACCTCCATCATCAGGAACCGGTGGACCTGGTACTGTGGAATCATCACCAGCTGAAATCTGGAGATCAGAAGCATTTGTTTTCATTCTGGCTGAAATGTATCTTAATCAGAACACGCAAGCCATGCAAAGAAACAGACCAGTCTCATTCCTTGTAAGTTACTTCCAGTTTCTTTCTTTCTGGAACTCATATGCATCACAGAATCATAAAGATACGATAAAATCTTGTTTTTGAATACAAAAAGAAATATCCCATCATGCAAAATTTAGGTTCCAGTTTTAATATTATCATACATGAGATTCTTCCTCAGATTCGCAGAATTACGCTTTTTCTATCGTCATTTAGGTCGTTTGCAAGATCGATGCAAAAACGAGAAATTTTGTACGGATTGGTGGGAAGGAGGGGGGGGGCATCTGCCATCTGGGACTGGTATTTCGTCTTCCAAAACTTTCGAAAGCGGAAGTTAAACAGAGTGCAGATTTTTCACGTAATCATAATTTTTTTTTTTCTCACAATGTTGCTTCTGCCTAGTTATTGTTAAATATAATTTTATTGTATAAATGTTTGTATTTCAGCATGAAAATGTGGGTAACGATTTCTGAAAACGGAAGTTAAGGCGGCTCGAAGATATCCCTTGTAGTCTTCAGGCATGAGTTTCATCCATGGATTCGCGGAATTCCCCATTTCCATTATCATTTAGGGCAATCTTGTGATCAATGCACAATTGAACAAAAATTTGGGGGGGGGGGGGGAGGGACTAGTGGTAGTGAATTCTGTTTGAGGACAGAATTCCATTTTCGAAACTCTAAAACAGTAGTTAGATGGAGTGGAGATTACTCCTGTAATCGTTATTTTTTTTCTCACTGTGTTTCTTTTCCCCAGTATTGTTAAATATCCTCAAATATTTGCATCTCAGCTTAAAAATGAGGGGGAAAGTTTCCAAAGACGGAAATCAAACTAAACTAAGATTTCTTTCATAATCATAAAAAATTTTTTAGCCTGTGATGCTCTCACTATCCTACTATCCTGTGTTGTTAAATGTCACTTTTCCCCATAAATGTTTGCATTTAAGCTTGATAAGGGAGGGAAAATTTGTAAGAATTGATGCATGGTTGTTCAAAGTATTCATGTTCTCAAAGTTATCTAAAATAGTGAAAGCTTTGATATCATGTATTCATGTTCCTCAGGCTGAAAGTTCTTCCGGCATGATGGATAAAATTTTCATCTGAGGGAATAAAAACATAAGAAAAAGAAAAAAAGAAAAGCGACAATGAAGAAATGAGAAGGGAGTGATGATATCAATAGAAAATATATTTAAGCAATGAATGCTGTGCATCTGGAGAGTCAACAAAAGACAAATATGGCTGTGTGATTTGCAGAGAAGAAAGCAATTCCAAAGGAAACTTAAGCTGATGTTTTAGTAAGTACAGCAAAAAAAATAAAAAAATAATGGTGCCTTTTAAAACTATATTATTTTGTTTTGAATTCAATAATTTTATATTGTGAACACAGTGATGTGCTCCAGTTTAATATTTACATAAATAAATTACAGTGAACAATTTCATCTCATGCTGTGTTATATTCACACTTTCTGACCGTGTGTTCTGATTTTTAATCCAGTTTAAAAGTTCAGCTTTTTTGTTTCTTGGTTGATCTCATGTACGTATTATCTGAATTGAATTTAATATACAACTTTGAAAATCATGAATTATCATTTTTAGATGGTAGACGGTTCTTTGCACCAAATTTTCAGGTTCTTTGTTTGGCATTTACATTATTATTATTATTATTATTATTATTATTATTATTATTGTTGTATATAGAAATGTAATAACTGTTTCCTAGTTACTCAACTGCTCTGGATACTTGGAAATTATGTCGTGCTGAAGAAAGAATTTTGAGAATTCTTGAAGAGTTGAGAGACAATCAAAATAAAACCAGTAAACACACATATTTATTAGACTGTTGTTTTTGTTTTATTTTGGTTTAATGTGGCCATATTTTGTTATCCCTTTTGACAATGAGATACACTAAACTATGTGCAGTTAGGGCTCTTTTTTTTTTTTTTTTTTTTTTTTCGTCAATCTGTAAACAATGTGCAACATTGCTAACAAATCTTCAAAATTAGTTGCAGTCCTTTTCAGGTACATTCCTAAAATCTTTCTGTTATGGATGATTTTAATTAAGAAAGTGTTAGAATGAAGTAGTTCCAGGCCTGCTGATAAATTTGCTAAGTTTATGCTCAAACTTGTTCTCCAGCAGTTTGTTCCAACTCCATAACTTATCTGTGAAATTTTGTATTTATTAAGCTAAGACAAAAATTTACATATAGTATGTGCATCTGAGGGCTCCCTGTGACAGTTCCTGACTGAAAAAAGGAGCAAACATGTCAGATGTTTTACCATTGAAATCTTATTTTTGAAGCATGTGTAAACTTTTGTGACATCATTCTATTTTTCATAATTTGCTCTATATGATAATTTTTACATTTGAAGTGTTGTGTTTGTATCATCTGTCTATCTATTTGTGTATGCTTTTGTAAATTGATCACAAAGGTGAAACCAATAGTGTCTACTATAGCAGTGATCTGTTTTATTTTCCTTTATAAAACTTGAAACTCCCCAAAACAATTTGTTTGAAATTAATATAAATAGCTGAAATTACTTGTTTTTCATGGAAAATCATAAATTTTGATGTAGTAGGAATGAATGAGTTAGCAAATCAAATTCTTGTTGCACTTACTACATGTAAATTCAGCCTGTTGCAAAAAGGGTTTTGTGTGACCATCTTTCCATGAATCACATTCAATTAAAACTCATAAATGGGCTAAAAAATTGCTGGAGTTGAGATGAGATAACTTGACAAATAGCATTCATGATAGTACCAGTGAAAGGTATGGAGATCTATCATTCCCCACCTGTAGGAAAAAGATTAAAAGAAATCGTTAAACACTGGAATGTTTATCAGGGAAACCATTCCTTTTGTATACAGCATCAGTACCTGTCATGCTTTTTTTTTTTAGTGTAAATTCCTAAATGTTAAATTCAAGTCCTACCATGTAGCCAACTCTGCAGGAAACTTGAAAATTGTAAAATTGTAAGCCTATTGTCATTGAGCAGGAAACTAACCCATGTTTCCCAATTTTGATCTAAGTATACTACTAGTTGGATCATTCCATATCAAGTGATCGAATTTATGGAAAAAAAAATTACCTCACATTTAATGATTTTTTTCAAATTTGGCTCATCTATTGTACCTCATAAGATAATTAACAAGAAAGATGACACCGAATTTTCGGGTGTAATAAGCACATCTTTTGAATCCGCTCTGACGCAAATTAAATTTATCAAAGCTATTCAAAGTCAATGGAACCGGTATGGAAAACAATAGTATCTGACGGAAGAAAGAAGTTTTTCAATCGGGTCTTTAATCCCTCAGATATTGCTGTAAATGGAATCGTGAGCTTACGAACTCTTAGAAACAGAGTTATCGACAAAAATAAGATGTGACTTTACGTCCCTTGGTGGGAAAACCGTGCATTATTTTAGGAAGAACGTATTCACAAAAGGTTTATCCATATAAGCGGTATTGGTCCAAGAAAAAATTTTAGTCGAGTTTTCAGGAGCCCAGATTTTGCTATAAATACATCAGAAGTAGAAATTAACACTTATGACCCCTGGTGGCCAAACTATTTTTTACCAAACATTAGAAATTACGTGAAAAATATTTTCAGTCGGGTCTTGTATGCGATACAGGAAGAATTTTTCAAATCGGAGTTTTAGGAGCAGAAAACGCAATTTACCATTGTGCGCCCTAGCGGAAAGTCTATGATTTACTTGAAAATTTTGAATTTATAGGAAAAACATTTCACATCAGAAACACTATCCAACAAAGAAGGAATTTTTCAAATCGGACTTTTAGAAGTAGAGATATTGACAAAAATAAGATATAAATCTACGCCCCTGGCGTAGAACCCATGCATTATTTCAAGAAGAAAATGTTCCCAAAATGTTCATCGACATGAGTACTATCGGTCCACAAAAGACTTTTTTTCAATCGAGATTTTAGAAGCTCATATTTTGCTCAATACATTAGAAGCGGAAATTAAGACTTACGCCACCTGGTGGCCAAACAATTTTTTACAAAAATTTGAAATTATGTGCAAACGATTTCCCATCAGAAGCTGTATCCGGTGCAGAAAGAATTTTTCAGATCGGAGATTTAGAAGCAGAGATATAGGGGGAAATGCAATTTACCTTTACGCCCCTAGAGGAAAGTCTATGAATTACTTGAAAATTTTGAATTTATAGGAAAAACATGTCACACTAGAAACACTATCCAACAAAGAAGAAATTTTTTTAAATTGGACTCTTAGAAGTCCAGATATTGACAAAAATAAGATATACATCTACGCCCCTGGCGTAGAAACCGTACACTATTTTAAGAAGAAAATGTTTCTAAAAAGTTTGTGGGCATGAGTAGTATCGGTCAACAAACGATGTTATTTTCAATCGAGAATTTAGAAGCTCATATTTTGCTGCAAATACATCATAAGCGGAAATTAAGGTTTACGCCCCTGGTGGCCAAACCATTTTTTTTTCTTACAAAAATTAGAAATTATGTGCAAACAATTTCCCATCAGGAGCTGTATCCGGTACAGAAAGAATTTTTCAGATCGGAGATTCAGAAGCGGAGATATAGGGGGAAACGCAATTTACCTTTACGCCCCTAGCGGAAAGTCTATGAATTACTTGAAAATTTTGAAATTATATGAAAAACATGTCGCACGGGAAACACTATCCAACAAAGAAGGAATTTTTCAAATCGGACTCCTAGAAGTCGAGATATTGACAAAAATCAGATATACATCTACGCCCCCTGGCAGAGAAACTGTGAAATATTTTAGGAAGAAAATGTTCCAAAAATGTTTATCTGTGTGAGTGGCATCAGTCCACGAAAGAATTTTTTCAATCGATATTTTAGAAGCTCAGATTTTATGGCAAATACATCAGAAGCGAAAATTAACACTTACGCCCCCTGGTGACCAAAGTATTCTTTGCCAAAAATTTGAAATTATATGCAGAAGATTGTGCATCAGGAGATGTATCCGCTGGGAAAAAAAATTCAAATCGGAGTTTTAGAAGACGAGTTATCGGAAAAAATGCAATTTCCTTTTACGCCCTCTAGCAGAAAATCTGTGCGTAATTTGAAAAAGAAACTATATCCAAAATACACTTCGACATAAATGGAATCAAAAGATAAGATTTTTTTCAATCGGATGTTCAGAAGCAAATATGTGGAATAAAACGTATTTTTGAATTTGACATCATCTGCATTTACGCCCTCTAGCGGCGAAATTGTACATCGTAAAAAAAAAAAGAAATGAAGGATCATCATTTGCATATTTCAAGCTTTCGAATGCAAAAAGAATTTTTCAAATGAGACTAATAGTTGCAGAGATACCGTGGGTACAGATGGACGGACTGACAAACCGATAACATAAGCACGATCTTTTTTTTAAAAATACGTGCTAAAAATCCAAATTTTTAGATTTTTATCTCCTTTAGTTTTCCAGTTATAGGACTTTAATTTTTTTTTTAAATCATGTTTTTGTTGACACTTGAACACAAAATTGATAATAACTTATCACCAAAAAGAGCTAGGAAGGTTTGGTAAAAAACATTTTGCAGCATTTTTCATGGATTTTCATATGATTACATCATGACTAATTTTATAAAAATCTTAATTTCAAGATCATTTAAAAAATTTTAAAATATGAATTTCTCTTTAAAAATATGATTGAAAATATCCAAACAATTCTCAAAAATTATTTCATATATTGTCATTATTTATGCTAAATTTCAAGTTGTGATCTCAATGGCATCATATTTTTTCTAATTTTTGAATATATTCTGACATGTCAAGAAATGAATATTTTTCAGATTCAGGCTTACAGAATGGCTTTAAGTGTGGTTTAAGCATCACAAAGCACATTTTTGATAGTCCTAATGCAATTCAGTTCTAGAATATGCTGCAATAAAACTTAACTACAATTAGACATTATTCATTTATGTATTGAAATAAAATCATGTATGAAAAGTTCACACCAGTTCAGCTCTTCAATTGGAGTGCTTCGAATATTTCTTCAATTCAGTTTTTTATATAACTGTCAGGACCATTCAGAAGAAGAAGAGTTATTAAAAGCTCGATTTTTAAAAGCATTACCTATTGAAGGAACACAAAAATACCACAGCTTTATTCCATTCAGCCAATGTGAAATTAGTACAAAAGTGTTCTCATATAGTAATGACTTTCAGAAGCACAATGAAGGAAATTCAAACATCCCAAGTCTGATTGACCTGAAAGGGTACATCACATGTAAATGTAACCAGAAGTGTTAGATAGATGTTAAAAATGAAAAAATGACAATTTCTTGCACCCATCGAGACCAGCGCCATCCTTTGTTTACCCACAACAAAAAGATACTATGTCAGTCTCAAGAGACCGAATTCTGACTTGTGTAGATCCTAGAACTCCAGCAGGCCACACATACATTGAATGAAGAGCAATTGAATTAGAGATACCTGTCTAGTAACGTGTAGCACCACCTTTCGCCCTGATGACGGCGGCGATTCGTCTCGACAAGACACTGTAAGCGTTGGGAAGCCATACGGATCCACGACCCCTGAACAAGCTCCCACAGTTCACGAAGATTTGATGAAGGGGTTCAGAGCCTCGAACATATCTCTCGATGGCATCCCAGATGTGCTCGAAGGGATTGAGGTAGGGCGACCTAGCTGGCCAAGGAAGCGAGTCACGTGGGTGGAGTGTTCATCCAACCATTCGGATACAATTCAGGAGCGATGGCACGGTACATTGTCTTGTTGCAGGTGAGGTACTTAGTGGGATGTTGAAGACGCACAAACGGGAAGCAAATGGTCGTCCAGGATACCCCGGTAACATTGACCTGTGAGGGATGATGTCACACGTACCAGGGGTCCCATTTCAGTCTACGTAAACAGTCCCCAGACGAGAATGCCACCCCCACCAGCTTGAAGAGTACCCTGCTGGCAAGAAGGATCCATCGCTTCATGTGGTTTGCGCCGTACTCGTATTCTGCCATCCGCATGTACCGATGTGAATCTCGACTCATCAGTCCAGGCAACATTTTCCCACATGTCTAGGGCCCAGTGGCGATGTTCCCGCACCCATGCTAATCTTTGCACCCTGTGATGTGCGGTCAGCAGCGGTACCCTCGTGGGACGATGGCTTCTGTGTACCCCATAGCGAGGAGAAGGTTCTGGATGGTGTGGTTGCTTACACGTTTTTGTGCTCCAGCGTTAAATTGCAGAGTCATTTCTTGCACTGTGGCCCGTCTATCCGCTGTTGCAATACGAGCTAGCCGACGATTACACCGCTCATTCACACGTTGTTGTCCACGGCAGTTGGCCCTTGCAGGGATGGTTTTGCTGCATTCTATGTACTCACAGTGCACCCATGACACAGTGGCTCGTGAAAATACGAGTGCCTGCACGACTTCTGAGATGGAGTGACCCATTCGTCAGGCCCAGACAATTTGCCCACGATCAAATGCGCTTAGATCCTTCGTCTTACTCATACTGCGTCCGACTCTTACAGATTCCCGTCGCACTACTCCTTATATTGTCGGATCGCTGCATCCGTCATGTCGTTTCCGTTTACAGGGCCGCCCACAGCGCCACATTGGCATAACGCCAACTGTCTCTAATTCAATTGCTTTTCAGTGTATTTTCTATCACAGAAAGAAATGAGTGAAGCAACTACAACTCTAAACAAAAGATCAGGTCTGAAATGATTTGGACATTAGTTTGAAGTAAGTACATTTAAATTTAACTGTTATGCGACAGTAAAACATTGTTCTATTAGTGGTTATAAACAAGTATTATAAGAATTGGAACTATTGTTATACCACTGACTTCTTTGTATCCTGTGGTAAAGGTATAAATAATTTGGAAATGTCAATATTCAAAATATATAGCTGTGGTGCCTGTTTTTATTCTACATTATATTCATAATACAGTACTGTCAATTTTTTCTGTAACTGAAATAAGTATATATTTCATATATACACAAAATTCTTCCATTGTGTGCCTAATAGAAACTAGATAGGACATGGCCTTAACTGTGTCGCTTGATTTTGAAAATATTCATTTTTCAACAGGACAAAATATGTTTGAAAAAACTGAATTAAAATGGTCCCATTGAGATACCAACTTAAAATTTGGCATGAATAAAGACAAAATATGCAAGAATTTTTGAGAATTTTTTGAAAAAAATTTAATCATATGTTTTAAGAGAAATTTAAATTTTAAAACTTTTTAAATGACCTTGAAATTAACACTTTCATAAAATTAGTCATGGTGTATATCATATGAAAGCCCATGAAAAATGCTGCAAAATGATTTTTACCAGATCGTTCTAACTCCGGTGATGAGTTATATTCAATTTTGTGCTCAAGCATAAACATTTTTTTTTTTTTGAGTTAATTACCTTTAGGGGTTACTTAATGCAAAGTATTACCGTCTTTTGCACGATCTGAAAAGACTGCAATACTTTGCATTAAGTGGCATGAATATAATCTATCAACAGACCTTTAGGGGTACAATAGATGAGCCAAATTTGAAAAAAATCAAATCACTTGATATGGAATGGACCCGATCAGCCCATATCCAGGTAACTGAAGTATAGGAGATCATGGTGATGAGACACTCCAGGTTTGTTAATAGACTCAGCTCAGGAACTGCAAGGTCTTCAGATAATATTATAGATGCTCTGATGAAAATCAATTTTTTTTAAACATACAGTTAACTGTACTATGCATGCATGTGAAACAGAAGCATTTCAGGGTCACTTGGAAGAGTTTAATGCAAATAGGGGTATGCATAACAGTTTCACTGCAATTGAAGTATGTACATGTCTCAACACAGTTAGTACCAAAACAAGGATTTTATAGCCAAAAATTTAGAGCCTCTAGTAGGGGAATCATCATGTGTAATTAAAAGTACATTTAATTATCAATATTAGTTATTCTGATAAAAGCAAAACACTTCTTATGAGCATATATGGCTGAATATCTGTGAAGTTCATTTACATAGTATTGTCAACATGTGTTGATGTACATATGTATTTACCTATTAAGATAATCATGCCAATAGAAGTAATGTGCAATTATATATCCTGAGTTTTAACTTGTATGCATAAAAAGAACTTATTTATGTATTAGGTGTGCAACTTAATTCTCGGCCACAGGCACGACACGTTGACAGCAAATCGAATATGTACCTAATCAGGGAAATAATCCCCGTCACGTTGGATACATTTGAGCCATCGGTCAGGGAGCTGCCGAATGCCACTGCAAAAAAGAGGGTTGTTTCGAATTGATAAAGTCATCAATACTTGTGTGGGCCTCCTTGACAGAAGTGAAGTGCTTATCACTCAGGTGTTTTTGCACGAAGCGAAAGAGGTGATAATCCAACGGGACGAAGTCTGGAGAATACGCTGGGTGGGACAAAATCTCCCATCCCAGGTCGGTGATCGTGTTTAAAGTCGTTTTTGCGGTGTGAGGACGTGTGTTATCCTGAAGCAACAGGACCGACCTTCTGCCCTTGCCAGTGTATGGCCTTTTCGTCTCCATTGCGTCACTCAAACGAATGAGTTGCTTTACCAGTAGACCATATTGCTGTCTTAAGCACGAAGAACAAGACATAACCCATTTCAACACGAAATAAACCAGGTCAAATCATCGCAAGCTGTGAAAACATTTTTTTTACTTACGAGAATTAAAACTTGTTTAAAATGATTAAAACAATGTGCGAGATCTTTCGGGTCTGTCTTTACAGACCCATCCTCAGGCACAACAAGAAAACTCTCACGGGGGACACTGGCTTATATACGTACCTCTGTGCATCAGCAAGATACGACCTTGTTTTACGGTGCATGCGTTGCATCTTGCTGATGCACAGAGGTGCGTATATAAGCCAGTGTCCCCCGTGAGAGTTTTCTTGTTGTGCCTGAGGATGGGTCTGTAAAGACAGACCCGAAAGATCTCGCACATTGTTTGAATCATTTTAACCTTTTAAATAAGTTTTAATTCTCGTAAGTAAAAAATATTTTCACAGCTTGCGATGATTTGACCTGGTTTATTTCGTGTTGAAATGGGTTATGTCTTATTCTTCGTGCTTAAGACAGCAATATGGTGTACTGGTAAATCTTAATTAGCACGACAAAAACTTCCACTCATCGAATGAGTGGCTGACAATATTCGGCATTGACCGTTTCACCAGGTTTGAGCAACTCATAGTGTACGAAACTGCGGTGATCCCACTATATGCACAGCAACAACTTCCTGGCATGGATACTTGGTTTGTCGGTACTGGTGGTAGGCTGACCTGGATAAGCCCACGATTTGCGCTGCTTAGGATTATCGTAGAGGATCCACTTCTCATCACAGGTCAAAATCTTGTGGAAAAAATCCTTCTTCTTGAATCTGGAGAGCAAGGACACAGCAACATCGTAGCGCCTAGACTTGTTCGCAGCTGTGAGTTGGTGGGCAATCCAACGGCCCTCCTTGTGAATCCATCCAAGCTTGTGCAGGCGCTTTGCAATAGCTTGCCGTTTTACTCCTAGTTCCTGGGCGAGCTCTGACTGTGTGCGTCAGGGATCCGCGTCCAACAGTTGTTCCAGTTCCTCATCGTCAACTTTCTGTGTCTGTCCCGGACGTTCTGTATCATGGAGATCGAAATTTCCCTGCTTAAACTGCTGGAATCACTTCTTACACGTACTGTAGGACACAACAGCCTCACCCAAAGCAGCACAGATCATTTGCTGGGCTTCCGCTGCACTGTTTTTCAGCTGAAACTCAAACAGGAGGCAGTGTCTCAAATGTTGCTTCTCGAATGACATTGCTTTCACCATCTACTTTCGTCTCTTCTGTCACTACAGCTGTGAGCAGTTACGATTGCCTGGAAAGCTGTTGGATGGTGCTGCAATAAGCCAATTTCGCACATAGCTATTTTCATTTTCCGACGTTCTATGATCGCTAGCGGTTAGAATTAAGTTGCACACCACCTAATACATTTTTCCGACGTTCTATGATCGCTTGCCGAGAATTAAGTTGCACACCTAATACAAATTTAATTATTTTTATGAAATCATTGTTTCAACATGATGTTTATGTCATTCACTGTATTTATTTGTTTAGTTAAATGGAATGTTTGAGATTTTCACAATAATTGATTATGAAAGAATTTTTAAAGTAATTTTGATGTATTCATATTCTACACTGAATTTTGTCATGAACTTTTCTTTTAGGCCAAACCTACTATAGATTCTTTTGAATTTGAGCATTCTTTACAGAATTTCCCCCTGTTTTCAGTAAGTTTAGTCTCTGTTGATGCAGAAATGTTATAATTGATCTCATTTAGCTTTTTGGCTATAAGCAGTTAATTTCGTTTCTTTTCATTTTGCAACTTCCATTCTTTTGTTGCTGATTTTAACTGCTGTTATGTGATTGTCCTTTAAAACACAGTAACCCAACTGTGCAGATTTTTTTTTTTAAGTTTTATGGACTAACAGCATGGGTATGTGTTCAGAGAATGTTTTCTAACTTAGCTAGTTAGTTTTGTAGATTTAAACCTTGTGTTAACATTCTCTGCTGTGGTAGGGACATATGTAGGCAGATTTTCCTCTATTATAGCTCCTAGATAATATACATTTTCTTGTTTTGTGAAGAGTAGTTGCACCTTTTTTTTTTTTTTTTTATTTGTGTTATTTTATAAAATATATTTTCGTGTTGCTTATATGCTACATGTTGTAAAACTTTTAACACATTGACTGCCACACTAGAAAAACAAGTTTTTCCCTTGGGGCCACCATGTTTTATTATGAAAATAGAATAAAAACTTCAAAAACAAAACAATCCTGTCTAATTTAATTGTAACAATAAGAACATCAACAAGTAAGATTTTCACGAACCAACTGCAGGGTTTTGCCCAAAGGGTCAACCATTACGTAACATGTATGTTACAGCATGGCAGCTTGCCTACGCACCACACGGTTCCCAAGGTAAAGAGATGTGTTAGTTATATATGCTTCACGAGGCCCCAGGCGCAAAACTAGCAAGAGTTAAATACAACTCGTGTGGCAGTTAATGTGTTAAACAGGTCACTTGAGCACTGGATGTAAATATTTTATTGAGTATTAGGTGTAAATGTGGTACACTTAGCCAATGTCCAACATGAAGGACGTATTTCTTGATTTTTTTTTTTTTCTTTGAGAGAGAGAATACACACAGTTTATACAGAGAGAGAAAATGCACACACTCTGAATGATTAGATCACAAATAGCAAAGGAAAAAAATCACTGGTGTGTATAAAGAAGATATCATCAAAGTAGGAGAAGCTGAAGATAGCTACCAGAAAGAAATATTAAACATAATAAATATATGATACAACAAACAGCTACATGGTTGATTCCCAAAAGACATGTGGTAGAGGAGATGAAGAAAAGAACTAGAAATAACTACAAAATGAAACATTTTCTGAAACAGAATGCATGATTTTTACAGCTGAAGGGTAAGTTCTGTAAGGTAATTTCATGAAAGTACGAACTAGGAAGGTAATGAATATCAGTAAATACAGGTTATGCAAAGAAAAAGACAAAACTGTCGACCATGAAATTAGCTCTTGCAGCAAGGTAGCTCAAACAGACTACCAGAAAGTTACAGCACAAAAAAAAAAAAAAAAAATTACCACTGCAAGAAATTGATGGGAGCATAGACCCGAAAAGCTATGAAGAGGGTTGAAAATGAACTTTTATGAGAATTTAGAATTCAAACAGATAAAAATTTAGGTCATAATACATCTAGTATTATTGTATTAAAAAATGCAGATGTGGTAATCCCAAGAAATTGTAGGATTATGGGGAGGGGGGAATAGCAAAGATTGCCAAAGACTGATTTGTAAATGAAAGTTCAACACCTCCTGGCTAAAAGAGCAACAATTGTTCCAGTAGCTGTTGGTGCATTAGGAGCTATCCAAGAAAGCTAAAAGTACACATAGAAGAGACTAAAATTGGCAAGACAAAAGTAACACAGCAACAAAAAGTGGTACTACTTTGAACTTCCCCACGCCGTCCCGATGGCGCAGTGGTCTAAGGTGATGGCCTCTGATCATTCGTCCGTAAGGGGTCCGGGTTCAAATCCCGGTCAGGCATGGATGTTATGTTTGTCTTACGGCACTGGCTCTCTCCCTTCCCTGGAACCAGTGACCCTAAATTAGGGACAGGCGACTGCTTATTGCCCATTGAGTTGCTCAGGGTGGTCGTTAAACCTCCAATAAAAAAAAACAAAAAAACTTCCCCACATGAAGATAACTCACTGATTTTTGGATAGTCTTAATCGTTGATTGTCCAAAACTCTGTCACAACATCTGGTGGATTGTGAACATGACAAAGAATAGTAATAAAACAAATGGAATTTGATACTGGTTTGATTTGAATGTTCAGCTCTTTTGATGCACTTCAAGAATTCTGCCTCTGTTATTTTGCTATCTTTATCTGTAATGACCAATTTTACATTTTCAGTGCATCTTGTTGTATGTCTACATCATAGTCAATGTACTTATTTAATGCTACAATTTTAAAGATTGTTATTTTGTGTGCAAGTGCCTAAATTTCCCTGCAAAAATTTAATCTCTTTCAATTGGATTCATCGGGAAAACGTATCTGGAAGTCTTATATTCATACAGCATTGCAAACGTCAAAAAAGTCACATAGCTGCTTAATTATTGACGTGCTATTTAGACAATCTACATTTTGAGGTTACTCACCTTTATCCCAAATATCGTTTAGGAGGTTTTCATCTCTTGCACACATTTCCAACACGTAATTTTCAGTAGTCACATTGTGGTTCAAGGCCCAAAAAATGCACGTCACACTCTTGCAAAACTTTGGGGGGTTTTTTGGGGGGGGGAGGGGGCGATGGTCTCCAATAACTAAATGCCAGATTCAAAATAATGAACTACAATGACACATAATTCAACTCCCTAAAAGCACCTATCTAATTAAAACCTCAATAAAAAAAACTTATATTACACATTTCCTAAAACATCAAAGTTTAAAACTGCAACCCATAATTATTTACAACTGCACACCGGTAACTAATTGAAACAAACCAAACCTGACACAACCACTATCCTCATTAATCTCGGACCTCTCCCCACTCAGCAATAAGCGTACTATCCTAGCATTTTCAGCCTCAGCCCAGGCCATTTTCAAGGAGTGAACGCAACAGATGAATCCCCGTCGCTGCCCTCAAACGTAGCGAATGTTCGAAGTCTTGCTTGGCATCATCTCATCATCGTTATTCACCACTCAGTGCAGTGGCGCCATCTATTAACTGACCCATTAAGTCTTCTTTAGTTATTGGGGAAAGAAAAAAAACCCGACCAAAGTTTTGCGTGAGTGTGATGTGCATTTTTTGGGCCTTGAACCACGATGTGACTACTAAAAATTATGTGTTGGAAATGTGTGTAAGAGATGAAAACCTCCTAAAGGATATTTGGGATAAAGGTGAGTAACCTCAAAAATGTACATATCTGGAAGTGTAATTATGTATATGTATCTATGACTTGCACACTACTGCTGTGCCATGCCCATGATGAAAATGAGCTAAACTTCAACACTAGATTCTGAAGGAATATGGTGGTATGAGCGATCTTAAGTAGTGAGGACAGGCTCCAAAAGTGTCCTGAGTAGATTCTAGACATGACTTAAGCAGGGGTAGGAGTTGTCCTTATATTCCTGATTTTTCTTGTTTATATCCTGTAAGTCCTTAGTTTTTACTATTTTGTCCTGAAATTTTGAAAGAAAAATAATTTACTTTCAAAATTTGACTTTGTGTGTGTGTGTGTGTGTGTGTGTGTGTGTGTGTGTGTGTGTGTGTGTGTGTGTGTGTGTGTGTGTGTGTGTTTTATTAAAAGCAATTGCAATCAGCAATAGTGAAAATAAAGAACCCTTTTGAATTAAAATTTTATGACAATCACTTGTGCAACCCTTCTATCTTCCTCGCAAGCAATAACAGGCAACCATAGCTTCCATCACTAAAAATTTCAGTGTTTTTAATGGACTGGTTAGTTCCTGCAAATCATAATTCCTCAACGCATAATAGCAGTGTTTCTCTAAATGCTTTTTTGCATAATTAAATAACTTGTCATTGGATTCAAGTTAAATTTGCAGGGTAACTTTATATGACCAAGTTATCAGCTTTTTTTTCAATTTAAAATCTTATTTTTCTCCATTTTTATCTCAGGAAAGGAACACAGCAGGTTACAGGGCTCAGAATGGAAAGGTGGCAAGTGGATGGAGTTTCAAAGAGTTCTATCTGCTTTGTTTTTTTCATTTCAGTGTTCATTTATTTTAATTGATATGATGGATACATTTCTCATGTTTAATTGATAGAATAATTTTTTTCTTGGTCTTTTCTCATATTCATTGAAGTTGAAAAAATATGATCAGACAAAGGTCTTCGCTCTTTCCACGTTCATAAGTGAGTCACAGAAAAATTCTCATTGGCCGCCACCAGGAGTCGAACCCGGCAGCATATTTGGTGCATAACTGGAAGATCCTGGGTTCAACTCCCGGTGGCGGCCAATGAGAATTTTTCTGTGACTCACTTATGAACGTGGAAAGAGCGAAGACCTTTGTTTGAATTTCCTGGTCCACGTTAAATGTCTGTATTAAATACGATCAGATTGAATAATTTTTGTAAAAAATTGTGTAACATTTTTTGTGTTCCAGATAATGACCATATGTATCACATTTTGTATGTCCTGAAAGTGTTCTGAATTTTTTTTTTTTTTTTTTTTCTAATCTTATCCTGAAATTCTGTTTTTGTAACTCCTAACCCTACTTAAGGTTTCCAGCAAAAGTCCAGGCTGTGTGGTGTATGGTTTTTTTATATCTTATTGTATTTTAATGGTTTGAACTTTTAATATTTTACACACACACACACACACACACACACACACACACACACACACGGGGTGTCCGAGAATTATTGAACACATTACAAATTTATGTACGAAAAAAACTATGAGCATTGTCTGTTTTTCTATGTCACATATTACTAACACAGTTTCTATATTTTTGCTTTGCAGAATTGTTATTCCCAGAATCCGATAGATGGCGCTAGGTGTGGCCTGATGAGGAATGTATGAGAAATGCGTAATCAGTAGTAATGTTATCCATACAGCAGAAGGTGATGTGTGTGTTATGGCTTGCGGAATTAAAGTATGTCATTAAAGTACGGTACTGTTTAGAGTATGGTTGTAACCCTCCTTCAATGAATTCAATTAAGCGGTGGATGAAACAGTTTAAAGAAACTGGCAATCTGGAACATCGTGGAGGAGCCGGTAGGCCTAGCATCAGCGGTTAGACAGTTGACCATGTTAATGAAAGTTTCAGACGAAGCCCCAGCAAATCCGTTCGTAAAGTAAGCAGAGAACTGTGCATTCCGAAATTGACAGTTCACGATATCTTGCACAAAAAATTAAAGTTTCATGCTTATAAAATTCAAATAGTGTAAAAGATGCATGTAAATGATCACACTCTGCGATACAATTTTGCTGTGGATATGTTGAATCAAGTGGAAAACGACGAAAACTTTCTCAGTACTGTAATTTTTAGTGATGAATCCACATTTCATGTATCAGGTATTGTGAATCATCACAACTGTAGGATATGGGGCAGTGAACCGCCTCATGCTGCTATTGAACTGGAACGTGATTCCCCAAAAGTTAATGTGTGGTGCGCCCTATCAAAAAGAGAAGTGATTGGCCCTTTCTTCTTCTGCGAAAAGTATAAATAGTGACATTTACTTGGATATGCTAGAAAATTTCGCTATACCCCAGATCAAAAGATATGACAGCCAGAGTCACATAATATAGACGTACACGCGTACGCAGTACGCGGATAGCTTCCAAATTATTAGCAGATTTTGCAAATAGTTTTGGCTTGTAGATTAAAATAATAAAAATGTTATTTACAGCAATTAAAACACTTGCTCAAGGCTTTACTCAGATTTATATATTTAATTATATCTAAACGTGTGAATGTCCAACTATTTTTCACATCTTCCGATAGTGAGTTCTTTGTTTTTACAGACGTTTCTAGCCTCTTCATTTTATCAAGGCCTGTTCTCAATATATAGGAACTGTAACAAAAGTTCCGTTTACACTTCCTTATGTATTTTATAAGTCTATTATTTTTGAATTGAGTTGTTGAAAATGCTATTTATAATTTTTAAAGATTCATTAACGGAACTGCTTTTCTAGATATAAAAACTTTCTTTAATTAGTAGCTTTTTATGAGGTACATAGTTCAATATTTTAAACTTTAGGCCTTAAGGTCCATTTTACACACTTCTACGCATTCAGTCGTAATGTACTTTTGTCCTCTCTGGAATCTGTAATGTTCTAATAATTGTTATATTAATTTTTCTTTAAATTTTCCTATTCTATTGTTATTGGGATTCACAGGTTTGCAGCAAGTTTTCTGTTTTAATGGTTGTGTACGCAGATACATTTTATTTTTATACAACTCAGATGACAGCGTCGTTTTCCAACAAGACGGCGCACTTCCGAATTGGCCGACATGTGTACGTAAGTGCCTAAATGAGCATTTCCCCAACAGATGGATTGGGTGTGGTGGTCCCATTCCGTGGCCTTCTTGCTCTCCAGATCTAACTCCATTGGATTATTTCATGTGGGGTTATGTGAAGGATCGTGTCTATCGGACGCCTTGTACTGATTTGCAGTAACTGAAGCAACGTATCACAGCTGCTATTAATTCCATAACTCCTCAGATGCTTGCCAATGCATGGCATGAAATAGAGTAGTTCGCTTGGACGTACTACAATCAACCAAGGAATCTCACATTGAAATTTATTAACTTGTGTAGTTACATTGTAAGTTAGTACAGTCAGTTCCTTTCTATCTGTTTAATGTTTTGTTTTATATAATTTTGTAATGTGTCCAATAATTCTTGAACACCCTGTGTGTGTGTGTGTGTGTGTGTGTGTGTGTGTGTGTGTGTATATATATATCATCATCATCATCATTGTCAACCATTATCAATCCACTGCTGGACGAAGGTCTCCCCAAGTTTCCTCCACAACGGTCTGTCTTGTGCCAGTCTCCTCCATGTCACCCCTACATACTTTCGAATTTCATCCACCCATCTCCCATGTGGTCTTCTTCTGGGTCTTTTCCTGTCCCTTGGAATCCAATCTAAAATTTCGGCTGTCCATCGATGATCTGTCCTTCGGACAGTATGTCCAGCCCATTGCCATTTCAGGGATTTAACTCTGATCATGATGTCTTCCACTCTTGTCCTTTTTCGGATCCACAAGTTCCTCTTCTTATCTCTCCTGGTTACACGAAGCATGCACCTCTCCATGCTTCTTTGAGTTGTCTGCAGTCTTTGTATATCTCTTTTAGTTAAGGTCCACGTCTCTGCACCATACGTAAGCACTGGAAGGATGCATTGATCAAACACTTTTCTTTTAAGACATAATGGCATATTGCTCTTGAAAATTATGCTGTTTCTTCCAAAAGCTCTCCAGGCAAGTTTTGTACGCCGATTAATTTCTTCATCAATGTGACCCTCACTTGATATCTGCTGTCCAAGATAAACGTACGTGTCTGTTATCTCCAGCTTTTCTCCATCAATCAATAAATCTTCATTTCTTGTAAAAGCATTGAACATCACTTTTGTCTTCTGAAAGTTCATTTTTAATCCCACTTCTTTACTCTTGTCAGCAAGTTCCTGGATCATACTCTGTAGCTCTGATGGGGTAGTTGCAAATATGACTACGTCATCAGCAAAACGAAGGTGGGTTAGATAATCTCCATTAATCTTTATCCCTTTGTTTTCCCAGCTCAGCGACTGAAAAACACCATCCAATGTGGCATTAAAGAGCTTCGGAGATATGGTGTCACCTTGTCTCACTCCCTTTCCAATTTTTATGTGTGTTGTATTTTCAAACAACCGAATCTTTGCACTTGCATTTTCATAGATGTTATTAATAATATTAATGTATGCATCTTCAATACCGCAGGTTTTCAGAGCCATTGTAACTGCTGATGGTTTCACCGAATCAAAGGCTTTTTCATAATCGATAAAAGCCATGCACAGTGGAAGTTCATATTCCCTCGCTCTTTCAATTAGTTCTCTCAGTACGTGGATATGATCTATTGTGCTGTAGCCACTCCTGAACCCAGCTTGTTCTCTCGGTTGAGCCATGTCCAGCGTTACCTTCAAGCGGTGTGAAAGAACTTTAGTGAAGATTTTATAAACTACTGATAGGAGGCTGATAGGTCTGTAGTTTCCGAGATCCTCAATGTCACCTTTCTTATGTAGCAGGATCATTGTAGGATGTACCACGAGAAGGTGGGGTTGACTTTTGTCAAGGAGAGGCTGTGATGTTACGCATCACCTGACCTTACATCCCTGTATATATATATATATATATATTCTATAAAGAAGATACCTAAGCAAAAAAATACATATATAATTTTGACTCACACCTAGTACAACATAGAAAAGGTTATGTATCTACCTGTGCGATCAAAAGGAAAAAGATAAAAAAATAAAATAAAACAACTGAATGTAGAAGGTGTCGAGAATACTGAGCCTTGGCTTTATCAAGGACCAGCAAAACTCTGCATTTTCTCACTTCCACAAAGACCTAGTTGGAAATGGGTTTCTGCAAGGCCATAGATGCAAGTAACATTCCCACCTAAAATAGTTTAAAAAATATATATATAAGTCATGTCCTCCTTAGAGTTGCATGACCTAGCACTAGTTAACAATTTCGCTTGCATCCATTAACCTTCCTGGCCGACCCATACTCTTCATCTGTTACTATTAAACAGAGAGAAGAAGATTAAAGAGAACTCAAGCTGTGAGAGTGACATAATAATTAGAAATGATTTTCAGCCATAATGATTTTCAGCCATACGAAATTCCAAGTTCGTTTGAGAGAGAATTTAAACCTGAAAAACAATGCAAGAAATCCAAATTTTACATTGCAATTAAAAAAGGAAATGTTAATTTATAACGAACAGATTTTTGAAAGAAAACTTGAGTCTAAAACCCCCTACTCTACAACTTATGATTAACATTTAAAACGAGAATAAGTTAAAGATAATAATTAACTAAAGAAAACTTTGTGAAAGTTATATACCTTAAACAGTTAGTTGCAATATGTACAAAGTATTTCAGCAGTGCTTTAAGTGCATAATTAATTAGTTATTAAGAACTTAACTACTTTGAAAAAACAGCGCATAGACAGCGCATAGAAAAGGAACAAGCTAAGCCATCTTCTGTTCCTAGGTACCCCAAAAGACGCTCAAAAGTTACAAAGAAAAGAAAGAGTAAAACCTGCAAAATGTTAACAGACAAACCAATGCCTAAAAGTTGAAAAGCTAAAAAACGACAGAGAAAAGGTACATGAAGTACAAACATTGAACTTATAAAACCTAGAACCCAAAAACAAGGAAGAGAGCTTACCTCTTGTGTTACAAAAACTTTTCTCCTCACAAGAGAAGAACATGGCTGACCTCTTCTGCCACTCCCTAGGCAGCTGGGGGCAGTGAGGGTGGGGCTGATGGCCTCCTCATACAGCAAGAAACCAACGCGCGGAGATTTTAACCAGAGAAAAAAAAATATATAAACATAAGACTGTGGATCTGTATGATCAGAAAGAGACAGTCTTATGTTTATATATTTTTTTTTCTCTAGTTAAAATCTCCGCGCGTTGGTTTCTTGCTGTATGAGGAGGCCATCAGCCCCACCCTCACTGCCCCCCAGCTGCCTAGGAGTGGCAGAAGAGGTCAGCCATGTTCTTCTCTTGTGAGGAGAAAAGTTTTTGTAACACAAGAGGTAAGCTCTCTTCCTTGTTTTTGGGTTCTAGGTTTTATAAGTTCAATGTTTGTACTTCATGTACCTTTTCTCTGTCGTTTTTTAGCTTTTCAACTTTTAGGCATTGGTTTGTCTGTTAACATTTTTGCGTGGTTTTACTCTTTCTTTTCTTTGTAACTTTGAGCGTCTTTGGGGTACCTAGGAACAGAAGATGGCTTAGCTTGTTCCTTTTCTATGCGCTGTCTATGCGCTGTTTTTTCAAAGTAGTTAAGTTCTTAATAACTAATTAATTATGCACTTAAAGCACTGCTGAAATACTTTGTACATATTGCAACTAACTGTTTAAGGTATATAACTTTCACAAAGTTTTCTTTAGTTAATTATTATCTTTAACTTATTCTCGTTTTCGTGTTGTCATAAGTTGTAGAGTAGGGGGTTTTAGACTCAAGTTTTCTTTCAAAAATCTGTTCGTTATAAATTAACATTTCCTTTTTTAATTGCAATGTAAAATTTGGATTTCTTTTGCATTGTTTTTCAGGTTTAAATTCTCTCTCAAACGAACTTGGAATTTCGTTATGGCTGAAAATCATTTCTAATTATTATGTCACTCTCACAGCTTGAGTTCTCTTTAATCTTCTTTCTCTCTGTTTAATAGTAACAGATGAAGAGTATGGGTCGGGCCAGGAAGGTTAATGGATGCAAGCGAAATTGTTAACTAGTGCTAGGTCATGCAACTCTAAGGAGGACATGACTTATATATATATTTTTTAAACTATTTTAGGTGGGAATGTTACTTGCATCTATGGCCTTGCAGAAACCCATTTCCAACTAGGTCTTTGTGGGAAGTGAGAAAATGCAGAGTTTTGCTGGTCCTTGATAAAGCCAAGGCTCAGTATTCTCGACACCTTCTACATTCAGTTGTTTTATTTTATTTTTTTATCTTTTTTCCTTTTGATCGCACAGGTAGATACATAACCTTTTCTATGTTGTACTAGGTGTGAGTCAAAATTATATATGTATTTTTTTGCTTAGGTATCTTCTTTATAGAATGTGAATTCTGAATTTTCAAAACTGCTGCGTTATGCGCGTTTTGATTTTCAGGTTATTTTGCACCCTTCGTTTTAAATTCTAAAATTTTTTCCCTTAGTCTTCAGTTTTGCTCTTTAGTATATATATATATATATATATATATATGGGATGTAAGGACAGGTGATGCGTAACATCACAGCCTCTCCTTGACAAATGTCAACCCCGCCTTCTCGTGGTGCATCCTGTTCCCACTAAAGGGGCTCTGACGACCGCCAATAGCAGTATAACTATACCATCGGGATTAAGAGGAAATGCTATCCCACACTCACCAACCCGCTTGGCCAGCGTGGTGAGTTATGGCCAAACCCCTCCAAAATGACTCCACAACTTAAATCTTGGCCCTCAGTCTCCGGCAGCTGGAATGTACCTGGCCAAGGCAGCGGCCAGTGCGACATGAACACAGAGGGTGCTAAGAATCCCCGGAGGACCGGACTAGGCTGCCATCTGATCCTGACCTTGGC
Source organism: Macrothele yani (assembly GCA_039090855.1). Taxonomy (NCBI): domain Eukaryota; kingdom Metazoa; phylum Arthropoda; class Arachnida; order Araneae; family Macrothelidae; genus Macrothele; species Macrothele yani. Next base: position 98,556,238 of record CM077028.1, on the reverse strand, counting down.
TACGTATAATGGACGCTCCCTATCTTCTGATTCAAGGCTTCTTGAATTGGAAGAGGAACTACAATGGATCAAGTGGTACATCGTCGGGCTAAGTGAGGTAAAGAGAAAAGGAGAAGATCTCATTGAACTGAAAAGTGGACATCTCTTCTACTATTGTGGGACTGATACTGGCAGAACTAGTGGTGTTGGATTTATAATAAACAAGAAACTGAAGGATAAAGTTGTAGAAGTTGAAAGTTCGTCTGACAGAGCTGCACGACTCATTATCCAACTCTCGAAAAGATACCAGGCTCAGATAATTCAAACTTATGCACCCACCACAAGTCATCCTGAAGAAGAAATTGAAGAATTTTATGAGGAAATTCGTCATCTAAATAATAAAGGTAAGCAGCACTTAAAGATAATTATGGTAGATTTCAATGCAAAAATAGGGCAACGGCAACAGAGTGAAACTTCAGTAGGTAAATTTGGTCACGGCAACAGAAACCAGCGTGGAAATACTCTCGTAGAGTTTGCAGAGGCAGAAGGGTTTTTCATCTTGAACTCCTTTTTCAAGAAAAAGCCACACAGGAAATGGACATGGGGACATCCAAATGGGACGATAAGTGAAATTGATTTTACTATGTGTAACAAAAAATTCGTCATAGAAGACTGCAGTGTGCTAAACACGTTCAACACAGGTAGTGGCCATAGATTGGTGAGATGTAAGAGGCACCTCAACACTAAACTCGAACGTAGCAAGTTCATAACACAAACAAAATGTATTGACATAACCAACCTTAAAAAACACCGTAATACCTTCAAGTTGGAACTGAAGAACAGATTCTCTGCTTTAGAAGGCCTAACATTGGAAGAAGTGGATATTTCTGAAGTTAACAGAAAAGTAACCAAAGCTCTTATGGAAAGAGCAACAAAATTAGCTGGGTCTAAGAACAACTTGCATGTAAACAAATTATCAGGAAAAACCAAAATGTTGATGCAAAAGAGAAGAGAGATGAGGACAACTAAAGAAGATGGGACTTCCAAAGTGGAATATATAGAGCTATGCAAGACAGTACGAAAAAGTATCACTGAAGACGTAAAGAAATTCAACTGCGAACTAGTAAGGAAAGCAATTGAAAACAACCAAAGCCTAAAGATAGCATAGGGACATCTCAGTAAGGGAAGAAAACAGATTATGGCACTGAGAAAAGAAGTTGGTTCTGTAATAAGAAATAGAGGCGAAATTTTGACAAGAGTGAAGGATTTCTACTCCAAATTATATGAAAGGGATGATATATGTACTCCAGACATCATGAAAAGTACCAGAGTTCTTCCAGTCCTCCCAGCAGAAGTTGCACATGCAATCAAGAACATGAAGTGGGGACAAGCTCCAGGAGAAGATGGAATTACTGTAGACATCATACAAGAAGCAAGTGGAGAAATCGAAACAGTACTAGCCCAAATTTTCACTCGATGCCTTTATGAAGGGAAGATTCCTGAGGATTGGAACAACGCTACAATGATCTTGCTACATAAAAAAGGTGACATTGAGGATCTCAGGAACTACAGACCTATCAGCCTCCTATCAGTGGTTTATAAAATCTTCACTAAAGTTCTTTCACACTGCTTAAAGGTGACACTGGACATGGCTCAACCGAGAGAACAAGCTGGATTCAGGAGTGGCTACAGCACAATAGATCATATCCACGTACTGAGAGAACTAATTGAAAGAGCGAGGGAATATGAACTTCCATTGTGCATGGCTTTTATCGATTATGAAAAAGCCTTTGATTCGGTGAAACCATCAGCAGTTACAATGGCCCTGAAATCCTGCGGTATTGAAGATGCGTACATTAATATTATTAATAACATCTATGAAAATGCAAGTGCAAAGATTCGGCTGTTTGAAAATACAACACACATAAAAATTGGAAAAGGAGTGAGACAAGGTGACACCATATCTCCAAAGCTCTTTAATGCCACATTGGAAAATGTCTTTCAATCACTGAACTGGGAAAACAAAGGGATAAAGATTAATGGAGATTATCTAACCCACCTCTGCAGCTCTGATCGGGTAGTTGCAAAAATGACATAGTCATTTTTGCAACTACCCGATCAGAGCTGCAGAGTATGATCCAGGAACTTGCTGACAAGAGTAAAGAAGTGGGATTAAAAATGAACTTTCAGAAGACAAAAGTGATGTTCAATGCTTTTACAAGAAATGAAGATTTATCGATTGATGGAGAAAAGCTGGAGATAACAGATAACAGACACGTACGTTTATCTTGGACAGCAGATATCAAGTGAGGGTCACATTGATGAAGAAGTTAATTGGCGTACAAAACTTGCCTGGAGAGCTTTTGGAAGAAACAGCATAATTTTCAAGAGCAATATGCCAATTATGTCTTAAAAGAAAAGTGTTTGATCAATGCATCCTTCCAGTGCTTACGTATGGTGCAGAGACGTGGACCTTAACTAAAAGAGACATACAAAGGTTGCAGACAACTCAAAGCAGCATGGAGAGGTGCATGCTTGGTGTAACCAGGAGAGATAAGAAGAGGAACTTGTGGATTTGAAAAATGACAAGAGTGGAAGACATCATGAACAGAGTTAAATCCCTGAAATGGCAATGGGCTGGACATACAAGAACCCAAATATATACACTGATAAGTAAGGTGGTCACGGTTAAACAACTACCTGGTAAGCCAAAAAATGTGTGAGTTGACAAGATGCAAGACTGTGTATGTAGATAAGATCTTCAGCTATTAGGGACCCACCAAATAGCAGTTTCTGTTACCTATATATTTAAAATTGTTAGGCCCTAGGTTTATAAAGCATGTCAATGTGTAATTTGAAACTTTTGGATACTGAATTAAAGTTCAAAATTAAATGGTTAAAATGATGCCTTAAGAAATTTTTAGGAAAATTGTCTACTCATCTACCAGTTTCATAGAATGGCTAAAATTTGCTCTACACAGCTCTTACTTGCAAAAAATCTAAAAGCTCTTCTTTCTAAATTGCAATCTAACAATTTTCCTAAAAATTTCTTAAGGCATCATTTTAACCATTTAATTTTGAACTTTAATTCGGTGTCCAAAAGTTTCAAATTACACACTGACATGCTTTATTAACCTAGGACCTAACATTTTAAATATATATGTAACACAAAGTGCTATTTGGTGGGTCTCTAATAGCTGAAGATCTTATCTACATACACAGTCTTGCATCTTGTCAACTCACACATTTTTTGGCTTACCAGGTAGTTGTTTAACTATGACCACCTTTCTTATCAGTGTATATAATGGGTTCTTGTGGGTGCTCTGTTCAGTCTTGTTTGACTCTTTGTCATGGCGGTTTTTGTTCTGCCAGTAAGCTTTTAATTCTTCTTTTTTAAATTTGATTTTTGTAATTTTTGTGTTTATTAGAATTTGGTTTTGTGGCCTAATTAGCATGACCAACCGACAATTTTGGCTTGCCTTGTCGTTTTGTTGGTACCAGAAAGGCTACTCCCACAGGTTGATGCTCTCCTGATGACGGCAACCTGTTTCAGTTTTTTACTTGTTTTGAAATTTTGTATTTTTGTTCTGTAATATTTTCATTTTATATAAGCTACTACATGAGGTTTAGCTGCCTTCGGTGCTTCTCATGGTATTAGCCTTTTTTGTCTAATTTTCTTGTGTTAAATAATTTATTTATAAAGTCATTTTTTTATGTACTATCTATTATATATATATATATATATATATATATATCATCAACAACAACAACAACCATTATCAATCCACTGCTGGATGAAGGTCTCCCCAAATTTCTTCCACAATTGTCTGTCTTAGGCCTGTCTCCTCCATGTCACTCCAGCATACTTTCGAATTTCATCCTTCCATCTTCCATGCGGTCTTGTTCTGGGTATTTTCCTATCCCTCGGAACCCAGTCTAAAATTTCGGTTGTCCATCGGTGGTCCGTTCTTCTGGCAACATGTCCAGCCCATTGCCATTTCAGTGATTTCACTCTGGTCAGGATGTTGTCCACTCCTGTCATTTTCCTTATCTACAAGTTCCTCTTCTTATCTTTCCTAGTTACACCAAGCATGCATCTCTCTATGCTGCTTTGAGTTGTCTGCAGTTTTTTGTATGTCTTTTTTAGTTAAGGTCCATGTCTCTGCTCCATACGTAAGCACTGGCAGGATGCATTGATTAAACACTTTTCTTTTGAGACATAATGCCATACTGCTCTTTAAAATTGTACTGTTTCTTCCAAAAGCTCTCCATCCAAGTTTTCTGTGCCGATTAATTTCTTCATCAATGTGACCCTCACTCGATATCTGCTGCCCAAGATAAATGTAGGAATCGGTTGTCTCAAGCTTTTCTCCATCAATCAATAAATCTTCGTTTCTTGTAAAAGCATTGTACATCACTTTTGTCTTCTAAAAGTTCATTTTTAATCCCACTTCTTTACTCTTGTCAGCAAGTTCTTGGATCATACTCTGCAGCTCTGAAGGGGTAGTTGCAAAGATGACTACGTCATCAGCAAAACAAAGGTAAGTTAAGTAATCTCCATTAATCTTTATCCCTTTGTTTTCCCAGTTCAATGATTGAAAGACATTTTGCAATGTGGCATTAAAGAGCTTGGGAGATATGGTGTCACCTTGTCTCAATCCCTTTCCAATTCTTATTTGTGCTGTATACTCAAATATCCGAACTTTTGCACTTGCATTTTCATAGATGTTATTAATAATGCTAATGTATGCATCTTCAATACCGCAGGATTTCAAAGCCATTGTTGCTGCTGATGGTTTCACGAAATGGAAGGCCTTTTCATAGTCAATAAAGGCCATGCATAAAGGAGTTCATATTCTCTTGTTCTTTCAATTAGTTCTCTCAGTTCATGGATATGATATCTATAGTGCTGTAGCCACTCCTGCATCCAGCTTGTTCTCTTGGTTGAGCCATGTCTACTGTTTCCTTCAAGTGATGTGAAAGAACTTTAGTGAAGATTTTATAAACCACTGAAAGGAGGTTGATGGGCCTGTAGTTCCTGAGATCCTCAACATCACCTTTTTTATGGAGCAAGATTATTGTAACATTGTTCAAATCCTCAGGAATCTTCCCTTCATTAAGACAACTGGTGAAAACTTGGGCGAGTGTAGTTTCAATTTCTCCACTTGCTTCTTGTATAACGTCCACGGTAATTCCATCTTCTCCTGGAGCTCTTCCCCGTTTCATGTCCTTAATATTGCATATGTAACTTCTGAAGGGAGGATTGGAGGGACTTTGGCACTGGTACCTGTCGTAATGTCTGGAATATATGTATTATCCCTTTCATATAGTTTTGAACAGAAATCTTTTACCCTTGTCAAAATTTTGCTTCTATTTCTTGTTACAGTACCATCATCTTTTCTCAGAGCTATAATATGTTTTCTTCCCTTACTGAGATGTCATTTGCTCTCTTCCGGCTCTGGTTGTTTTCAATTGCTTTCCTCACTAGTTCACAATTGAATTTCCTTATGTCTTCAGTGATACCTCTTCACACTGTGATGCATAGCTCTATATATTCCACGTTGGAAGTTGGGTCATTTCATGTCAAATCATACAGCTGAAATAGAGTTTGACACCCAAGGTTGGGAGATTTTAATGAAACTTGGTGAGTTTGTTCTATACATGGATATAAGCACACACACCAATTTTTTTCTCGTTGTATCAATTAGTTTCAGAACTACAGCACCTCAAAGTTTTAGCAAAAATGCGTAAAAAGCAAGGAATCGCCCGTTCGGCTACCCTGCATACTTCTACGGTTTTTGTCATAACAAAGAGTTTTTTTTTAAAATAAGAGAGTTCATTTTTTTGCATTTTGCTCAGCATTAAATGGTTAATGAAAATATGTGGTAAGATTGAGGTTTAATAGTCATTAATATAGCTAAAAAGTTCCCAAAAGTGCAAAAATTTTGACCTGTGCTTGAAAACTGTCCTATAACATGAGTCTCTCTCCAGACCCCTATAAACCTATTATACCACTGAAAACTAGACAAAAAATGCAAAAAAATGGTGTAATAAAATTAGTGGGGTTTTAAGTTTTCACCAACTTAAAACGCGGATCAAAGTTCCAACTTTTGAACATACCAAAGTCGCACGTACCTACTAGACATGCCTACTGAAATATTTATTTTTTATCATGAAGTTCTCATCATGTAAATAACATAAAGACTCCAGAAAAATAATTTACTTTTACAATGTACGTTCTTAATTTTATGTTTGAGTATTTTAAGTAGACTAATTTTACAACTGTTAAGGTTGTAGATTGGGAGTGCTCATATAAATCATCAAACACAATAAACAAATGGAACATCATGGTTCAGTTCATCTGATATGAAACACAAAGGAGTTTCTTTAAGTGATCCATCAGCTGTCATAGTGTAGGTTACAGTAGGATGTAAGGAACAACTTAAATGACTCCTGTGGTAGAACTGCTTCCTTGTGGTGTAAGTTGAGTGCAGATGCTAAGAATGCAAATGCCAAAATAAAGCCATAGGGTGAATGGGAGGGGAACCAGAGTAGGGGTAGAAGGGTGGAAGGAACAAGCTGTGATATGCAGACTCCATGTCTAAACAGTCTGGTGCCATCTGTAGCTCAGCATTTGTCTTTGTTTTTAGTCTGAACTGTGTAAGCCGTCAAGTGATAATAATTTTTTTGTGTGCTGTCTGCTTGTACATAATTAATTTGTAGTCTATTTTAGTGATGATATTTTAGTGTTTTTTCTCTGTATTTGTAGAGTGTGTTTGTTTCTAATTATGGAAGCAGATTATTGTTTGGAATATGGGTCTGAAAATGTATGCAAGGTAGGAACAGTGCTATCATCTTCTTGTTCTAATAAAAGTTTAACAACAAAACATGATATATTTATCATCAAAGAAAAATTAAATGAAGAGCAATTACAGTTATTGACTTGGAGAACAGGTTTCCAAAATTATGACAAAGAAGTTGACACTATTTGCTTTCATCACTTTTATTACTATTTTACTTACTTTGAACAAAGACAGAAATCTTGCTGTGACCCCTATAAAAGTCATTTAAAGCATATTACAAACAAGAGAGATGTAAGAAAAATAACTTTGCAAAAGACGAAATATCACAAAGAAAAAAACAACGTAAATTTAATACCTGGCCAACTTTTATGTAGTACCTGCCGTAAAACTTTATCTGAAGAAAATGAAGCAAAGGTGCATGAAGGAAATGCAGAGAGTGATGAAGACTTAGTTGATGTGGCCAAAAATGTTGATTTAGAATTGGCTTCAAGATTTACAGAAAAGGGCAAGTTGAACAAGTCATTAGAAGGAATAGATGTCTCATTATTGAAGCTGCAATCAGTTTCTTCGCATTCTAGGAAGAGCTATGCAAAAAGAAAGTTTAAGCAGGCTGAAGCCCAAATCAAAAAGAAATTATCCTTTGTTTTAAAAGTAGATGAAGCACACAGTGATGATACGGAAAGTGATAGTGAAAAAGATAAGAAAAATGAAGAAATTAAAAACAAACGTGCTGATATTGACAGACTAGTTGAGCTGATGAAAGTCAAGTTGAATTGCAATTTAAGTAAAAAAGAAAAATACAAATACTTACTCTTGCACCTCAATCATGGTCTCGCAAAAGAGTTGCCACTGAGTTCAATGTCACAGAGTATATGGTTCGAAAGGCTTGGAACCTAACACTAGAAAAGGTGATCCTGGCTATACCTGGTCCAATTGAAGGGCATAAAATTTCCCCTGAAGTAATAGACACTGTTACAAATGTCTATGAAGATGATGAATATAGTATGATGATGCCTGGCATTAAAGACAGAGTAAGTGTGAAGAAAAATGAATATAAACAGAAACTATTATTATTATTATGTAATCTACTACAATTGTATTTTTCATTCAAACAAAAATACCCTGAAATAAAAATAGGTTTTTCAAAATTTTGCTGTTTGCACCCAAAATGGTGTGTCTTAGCGGGATCCCCTGGCACTCATGCAATGTGCGTGTGTGTAATTCACCAAAATGTGTATCTCTTAGCCTCTGCACTCAACTTACACCACAAGGAAGCAGTTCACCAGCTGATGGACAAACTTGTTTGCAGCAGGGAAAATAGACCGTGTGTGTTGCGTTGTTGCAGTGACTGCCCTCATAATACTGAGCCACTTGAAAAGTACTTAAGTGAGATTTTGGAAGATTATGATGGCGGTGATGAAATACAATTTTCACAATGGGTGAATGAGGAACGAATGAAACTACAGTCAATGAATCTCCTTGTTCATGAATTCATAGAGTTGGTAACAGAAAAAGTAGAAGCTCTTATACCCCATTCATATATATCTAAAATACAAAATGCTTACCTCAAAAGCAGAAAAGAAAACTTGAGTGATGATGAAGGGTTGATCTTGATGGATTTTGCAGAAAACTACAATTTTGTTCTACAAAATAAGGTACAAATGTACCACTGGAGTGATCCTACTGTAATCTACACTAAGGCAGCTGATGGATTTGTACATCACTCTGTACATCCTACTGTAATCTACACTAAGACAGCTGATGGATCTCTTAAAGAAACTCCTTTGTGTTTCATATCAGATGACTTGAACCATGATGTTCCATTTGTTTATTGTGTTCAGCACAAAACAACAGACTTCATAAAAACTCATTTCCCACGTATAAATAAAGTGGAATATTTCAAAGACTGTTGTGCTGCTCAGTACAAAAATTTTAAGAGCATGATGAACTTGTGTGCTCACAAAACAGTCTTTCCATGCCACAAGCCATGGAAAAACTGTGTGTGATGGGATTGGTGGAACAGTAAAAAGAACCGGAATAATAAAAAAATCTTCAGAGTATTTACCAATCCACACAAATTACAAATGCCTACCAAATGTACGAGTTTTGCTGTGGTCTGTTTTCCAAAATATCTTTATTTTTTTTAAATGAAGACATCAACAGCAGTAGAAAGATACTTGCAGAACAATTTTCTAAGGGGAAAACAATACCTGGGACAAGGAGTTATCATTCTTTTAGTCCCTTAACAACAGATGAAATCACAGCAAAACGTACAAGTCTGGATCTTGAAATATGTCTTAGATGGAATTTTACTACAGGGGCTGAAAAAACATCAATGCTGCAACTTGTAGTTCCAAGTCTACAGAATTATGTTGCATGTGTGTATGAAGGAACTGGTAGATTGGACTGGTCAGTAAAATTATCAAAGAAGAAGGAGATTACTCAATCATATTGATGCATCCACATGGTCCTTCAGAAACATTTTATTGGCCGAAACGACAAGATGATTGCCCTGTACCCCCTCAGCACATTGTATGTGTGGTTGATACCCCTGAAGTGACTTTGCAACTGGGAGGTTTTTACAGAATTGAATCTACATCTAAGAAAAAATTACCGAAAAATGGAATATTTTTAAAGAAAATTGTTAAAAAATGTTCAAGATGATTGTAAAGAACTTAAAATCTACCTCTAAAGTACTAAATACAATCATTTAAATTGACTATGATTTTTATGCTTCCGATCTACAACCTTAACAGTTGTAAAATTAGTCTACTTAAAATACTCAAACATAAAATTAAGAGCGTACATTGTAAAAGTAAATTATTTTTTCTGAAGTCTTTATGTTATTTACATGAAGAGAACAACACTTCATGTTAAAAAATAAAAAATAAATTTTTCAGGGGGCATGTCTAGTAGATACGTGTGACTTTGGTATTTTCAAAAGTTAGAACTTTGATCTGGGCTCTAAGTTGGCGAAAACTCAAAACCCCACCAATTTTATTACACCATTTTGTTTCATTTTTTGTCTAGTTTTCAGTGGTATAATGGGTTTATAGGGATCTGGAGAGAGACTCATGTTATAGAACAGTTTTCAAGTACAGGTCAAAATTTTGGGAAAATTTTATTTTTGCACTTTTAGGGATTTTTTAGCTATATTAATGGCTATTAAACCTGAATTTGACCATACATTTTCATTAACCATTTACTGCTGAGCAAAATGCAAAAAAAAAAAAATAACTCTCTATTTTCAAAAATAACTTTTTTATGACAAAAACCGTAGAAGTATGTAGGGTAGCCGAACGGGCGATTCCTTGCTTTTTACACATTTTTGCCAAAACTTTGAGGTGCTGTAGTTCTGAAACTAATTGATTCAACGAGAAAAAAAAAATTGGTGTGTGTGCTTATATCCATGTATAGAACAAACTCGCCAAGTTTCATTAAAATCTGCCAGCCTTGGGTGTCAACCCCTGGATGATTTGACGTGGAATGACCTAACGTCTCTCTTTGTCCTGATCTCCCTTCTCTTTTGCATCAACATTTTTGTTTTTCCTGAAATTTTCTTCATATGTAACTTGATCTTAGTACCACCTATTTCTGTTGCTGTTTCCGTAAGAGCCTTGGCGAGTTCTCTGTTAACTTCAGAAATATCCACTTCTTCTGATGTTAGGCCTTCTAAAGCAGAGAATCTGTTCCTCAGATCCAACTTGAAGGTATTATGGTGTTTTTTAAGGTTGGTTATGTCAATACATTTTGTTTGTCTTATGAGCTTGCCACATTCGAGTTTAGTGTTGAGGGTGCATCTTACATCTCACCAATCTATAGTCACTACCTGTGTTGAATTTGTTTAGCACACTGCAGTCTTCGATGACAAAATTTTTGTTACACATAATAAAATCAATTTCACTTGTCATCCCAATTGGATGTCTCCATGTCCATTTCCTGTGTGGCTTTTTCTTGAAAAAGGAGTTCAAGATGAAAAAAACCTTTCTGCTTCTGCAAATTCTACGAGCGTATTTCCACGTTGATTTCTGTTCCCTTAGCTGAATTTACCAACCAAAGTTTCATTCTGTTGCTGTTGCCCTATTGTTGCATTGAAATCACCCATAATGATCTTCAAGTGCTGTTTGCCTTTGTTATTTAGATTGCAAATTTCCTCATAAAATTCTTGAATTTGTTCTTCAGCATGACTTGTGGTGGGTGCATAATCTTGAGTAATCTGAGCATGGTATCTTCTCGAGAGTTGGATAACGTGTCGTGCATCTCTGTCAGAGGAACTTTCAACTTCTAGAACATTGTCCATCAGTCTTTTGTTTATTATAAATCCAACACCACTAGTTCTGCCAATATCTGTCCCACGATAGTAGAAGAGATGTCCACTTTTCAATTCAATGAGATCTTCTCCTCTTCTTCTTTACCTCACTTAGCCCCACAATGTCCCACTTGATCTTTTGTAGTTCCTCCTCCAATTCAAGGAGCCTTGAATCAGAAGATAAGGAGCGTTTGTTGTAAGTAGCCAAGGTCAGCATCAGATGGCAGCCTAGTCCGTTCCTCCGGTGATTCTTAGCACCCTCTGCCTTCATGTCGCACTGACTGCTGCCTTGGCCAGGTACTTTCCAGCTGCCAGAGAATGAAGGTCAAGATTTAAGTTGTGGAGTCATTTTGGAGGGGTTTGGTCATAACTCACCATGCTGGCCAAGCGGGTTGGTGAGTGTGGGATAGCATTTCTGCTAATCCCGATGGTATAGTTATGTCGCTATTGGTGGTCGTCAGAGCCCCTTTAGATGGAACAGTGTGTGCATATACACTGAAGTGCCAGAAAAACTGGTACACCTATCTAATACTTGGTAGGTCCCCCACAGGAGCGCAGGGCTGCAGAAATACGACGGGGCATGGACTCCACTAGCTTCTGGAAATATGCAGTAGTGTGATTCCACAGTGTTTGAGCCTGTGATGTTAAATTTTCATTTCACCAAAAACATAAAATGTTATATATCAAATTAAAAGTAATTGTATGTAGATTATGATTTTTAAAACAGTTTTGGCAAAATTATTAAAAAAATCCATAAAATTCATAATATATAGTGAAATTTCATGTTTTTAAGTTGCGGACATGACAAACAATATTTCAGGTTTCTGTTGTTTCCACATGTAATATTAATAATTAAGCGTTTTTTTCTTGCACATCCATGCAATCTCAATAATAGAGGCAGAAACCCTTAAACAATTATCTTGCAGATTGCATTCTAGGGACCCTTAAGTAAGATTCAGTCATGTCTGCAACAAAAAAATGCCAAATTTTCCCTCAAGAGTAGCCATTAATAACTCTGAAACCTTAAAATGCTTATTTTCTCTGTCTATTAATAATGTTTCAGCATTCTGATTAAGAAAATTGTATTTCTGTTCTTGATTAATATATATATATATCATCATCATCATCATCATTGTCAACCATTATCAATCCACTGCTGGACGAAGGTCTCCCCAAGTTTCCTCCACAACGGTCTGTCTTGTGCCAGTCTCCTCCATGTCACCCCTGCATACTTTCGAATTTCATCCACCCATCTCCCATGTGGTCTTCTTCTGGGTCTTTTCCTGTCCCTTGGAATCCAATCTAAAATTTCGGCTGTCCATCGATGATCTGTCCTTCTGGCAGTATGTCCAGCCCATTGCCATTTCAGGGATTTAACTCTGATCATGATGTCTTCCACTCTTGTCATTTTTCGGATCCACGAGTTCCTCTTCTTATCTCTCCTGGTTACACCAAACATGCACCTCTCCATGCTTTTTTGAGTTGTCTGCAGCCTTTGTATGTCTCTTTTAGTTAAGGTCCACGTCTCTGCACCATACGTAAGCACTGGAAGGATGCATTGATAAAACACTTTTCTTTTGAGACATAATGGCATATTACCCTTGAAAATTATGCTGTTTCTTCCAAAAGCTCTCCAGGCAAGTTTTGTACGCCGATTAATATCTTCATCAATGTGACCCTCACTTCATATCTGCTGTCCAGTATAAACGTACGTATCTGTTATCTCCAGCTTTTCTCCATCAATCGATAAATCTTCATTTCTTGTAAAAGCATTGAACATCACTTTTGTCTTCTGAAAGTTCATTTTTAATCCCACTTCTTTACTCTTGTCAGCAAGTTCCTGGATCATACTCTGCAGCTCTGATGGGGTAGTTGCAAAAATGACTACGTCATCAGCAAAACGAAGGTGGGTTAGATAATCTCCATTAATCTTTATCCCCTTGTTTTCCCAGCTCAGCGACTGAAAAACACCCTCCAATGTGGCATTAAAGAGCTTCGGAGATATGGTGTCACCTTGTCTCACTCCCTTTCCAATTTTTACGTGTGTTGTATTTTCAAACAGCCTAATCTTTGCACTTGCATTTTCATAGATGTTATTAATAATATTAATGTATGCATCTTCAATACCGCAGGTTTTCAGAGCCATTTTAACTGCTGATGGTTTCACCGAATCAAAGGCTTTTTCATAATCGATAAAAGCCATGCACAATGGAAGTTCATATTCCCTCGCTCTTTCAATTAGTTCTCTGAGCACGTGGATATGATCTATTGTGCTGTAGCCACTCCTGAATCCAGCTTGTTCTCTCGGTTGAGCCATGTCCAGTGTTACCTTCAAGCGGTGTGAAAGAACTTTAGTGAAGATTTTATAAATTACTGATAGGAGGCTGATAGGTCTGTAGTTTCCGAGATCCTCAATGTCACCTTTCTTATGTAGTAGGATCATTGTAGCGGTGTTCCAATCCTCAGGAATCTTTCCTTCATTAAGGCATCGAGTGAAAATTTGGGCGAGTACTGTTTCGATTTCTCCACTTGCTTCTTGTATGATGTCTACAGTAATTCCATCTTCTCCTGGAGCTTTTCCTCGCTTCATGTTCTTGATTGCATGTGCAACTTCTGCTGGAAGGACTGGAGGAACTCTGGTACTGGTATCTTTCATGATGTCTGGAGTGCATATATCATCCCTTTCATATAATTTGGAGTAGAAATCTTTCACTCTTGTCAAAATTTCGCCTCTATTTCTTGTTACAGAACCATCTTCTTTTCTCAGTGCCATAATCTGTTTTCTTCTCTTACTGAGATGTCCCTTTGCTATCTTTAGGCTTTGGTTGTTTTCAATTGCTTTCCTGACTAGTTCACAGTTGAATTTCCTTACGTCTTCAGTGATATTTTTTCTTACTGTCTTGCATAGCTCTATATATTCCACTTTGGAAGTCACATCTTCTTTAATTGTCCTCATCTCTCTTCTTTTTTGAATCAACATTTTGGTTTTTCCTGATAATTTGTTCACATGCAACTTGTTCTTAGACCCAGCTAATTTTGTTGCTGTTTCCATAAGAGCTTTGGTTACTTTTCTGTTAACTTCAGAGATGTCCACTTCTTCCGATGTTAGGCCTTCTAAAGCAGAGAACCTGTTCTTCAGTTCTAACTTGAAGGTATTATGGTGTTTTTTAAGGTTGGTTATGTCAATACATTTTGTTTGTCTTATGAGCTTGCCACGTTCAAGTTTAGTGTTGAGGTGCATCTTACATCTCACCAATCTATGGTCACTACCTGTGTTGAACTTGTTTAGCACACTGCAGTCTTCTATGACGAATTTTTTGTTACACATAATAAAATCAATTTCACTTGTCGTCCCATTTGGATGTCTCCATGTCCATTTCCTGTGTGGCTTTTTCTTGAAGAAGGAGTTCAAGATGAAAAACCCTTCTGCCTCTGCAAACTCAACGAGAGTATTTCCACGCTGGTTTCTGTTGCCATGACCGAATTTACCTACTGAAGTTTCATTCTGTTGCCGTTGCCCTATTTTTGCATTGAAATCTCCCATAATTATTTTCAAGTGCTGCTTACCTTTATTATTTAGATGACAAATTTCCTCATAAAATTCTTCAATTTCTTCTTCAGGATGACTTGTGGTGGGTGCATAAGTTTGAATAATCTGAGCCTGGTATCTTTTCGAGAGTTGGATAACAAGTCGTGCAGCTCTGTCAGAGGAACTTTCAACTTCTACAACTTTATCCTTCAGTTTCTTGTTTATTATAAATCCAACACCACTAGTTCTGCCAGTATCTGTCCCACGATAGTAGAAGAGATGTCCACTTTTCAGTTCAATGAGATCTTCTCCTTTTCTCCTTACCTCACTTAGCCCGACGATGTCCCACTTGATCCTTTGTAGTTCCTCTTCCAATTCAAGAAGCCTTGAATCAGAAGATAGGGAGCGTCCGTTGTAGGTAGCCAAGGTCAGCATCAAATGGCAGCCTAGTCCGGTCCTCCGGGGATTCTTAGCACCCTCTGCCTTCATGTCGCACTGGCCGCTGCCTTGGCCAGGTACATTCCAGCTGCCGGAGACTGAGGGCCAAGATTTAAGTTGTAGAGTCATTTTGGAGGTGTTTGGCCATAACTCACCACGCTGGCCAAGCGGGTTGGTGAGTGTGGGATAGCATTTCCTCTGATCCCGATGGTATAGTTATACCGCTATGGGCGGTCGTCAGAGCCCCTTTAGTGGGAACAGGATGCACCACGAGAAGGCGGGGTTGACATTTGTCAAGGAGAGGCTGTGATGTTACGCATCACCTGACCTTACATCCCATATATATATATATATATTTCCCAATTGTGTCATGTCTGCAATGTTGCAGACATGACAAGTTATGCTGCTTTAACCACGATTTTATTTATGGTTATTTGAAAAACATGTTCTAACCATCTACCTCAGGGTTTCTAGCATGGTAAACAGAAATTTCTTGCCAAAATCCACAAGCAAGAAGGTACATGTGTTAAGTACCTTGATATGTAAAATGTCACCACTGAAGAGAAAGAGGTTGATTGAAACCACAATTCCAGAAAAAAAGACAACATCTACGTATTTTAAATATGGAAGTTGGTGTCAACCGGAAGTCAAGGTGTGATACATTGTCTGAAGAAATCATCGTAAATGTAAGGGAATTTTATGTCAGAGATGACATTAGCTGCATGTGCTCAGGAGAGAAAGAGACTATGAAAACACCAACAGGAAGGGAAACTCACATGAAACGTTACCTAGTCATGACTATTGGAAAAGTATATGCTGTCTTTTTGAGTGAAAATCACAAAGCTGAGGTTGGTAAAACTAAGTTTCATAAGCTGCACCCCAAACATGTTTTTCCATCAGGAAAAAAGATCAGGAAGTGTGCCTGTGCATTTATCACAAAAACATTGACATGCTTCTCTCAGGATTCAGCACTATTTGTCCTGACCTCCCAAAGAATGCAGAAATGCTTGCAAAGGAAAGTGTTTGTGCTTTCAACCAAGATCACATTACATGCATTGACAGAAGCTGTCCCATGTGTAGTGCAGAAGAATATGTTAATGTAAAAATACCTGAGGAAAAGTTAGACTTCACTGTGAAGTATTATCAGTGTTGTCAAAATGATGAAGGCTACACACTAAAAAGACAAGTTGTAACACATCTGGGCGGTGCCAAGGTAGATCTCCAAGCACAACTGCATACCTTTACAAGGCATGTATACAATGCTTCAAAACAACATTCAGAACTACCCCATCTAAAAGAACACCTTCTGAATGATGAGATAATCATGCTCATTGACTTTGCAGAAAATTATGCAATAAAGCATGATCGGGAGATCATGAGCGCACACTGGGCTGCCGAAAGTATAGCAATTTATACTGTGTGGCATATTTTGTAGGGCCAGATGGCACTCTGCAGCACCAATCTTATGCCATCATCTCTGACAATTTGACACACAGTAAAGATTCTGCTAAAGTGTTAAAACTGAAAGAGAGACATAGTACCTGCAAATCTGTACCTGATACAAGATCACTACATTTTATACACCCTATAAGATCAAATTTAGTTGAATATTCCTTCAATTCTACATTTTCATGTCCCCACGAGATGAAACAAGCCATAATATTTCCTACAACTGTTCTGCAGAATGTTCCTCAAGCTTCTGAATCAGCTTCTCCCCAGATAATAGAAGATTTACAAGAAGGCCAATGGATTGCGGTCCTATTTGATGAGCATTGGTGGCCTGGTCAAGTAGCAGATGTAGACCAAAAACACACGACTGTAAAACACGTTTTCCAGCCTATAGCTGAAAACAAATTTAAGTATTTGGAAAAGCCACAGTTCGAAATGATTCCAATTCATAGCTGTTTGTCTGTCTGTCTTGGAGTGTGATCTGTCACCTGATCAAATAGCATGTTTTTTTCCCTTATTATTTGAACATTACACTGAAGATAAAGAGCATTGTTAATAAAGTATACTGAAGAATGGAACTCGTCAATTATACTTTCTTCATAGCTTAGTTTCGAGCCTATCCATACTTAATGAAAATGTCTTTTATGAAACACAATCTAATAGCTGTCAAAGCACGATAAAACGATGTAGGTCTTAAAGCGTTTCATAAAATCTAAAATATATACACACTAAAAAAGCTAGATCTTTTGCATGTGCTACACATGCATCATCAGGCTATGTACTGATCAAGTCCGGTGCATGCAGGTATATATATATATATATATATATATATATATATCAGAAAATGTATGCGCATAAATCTGCGCAGGGTACAACAAATAAACAGGGATGTAATTTCAAACACTAAATTAAAACTGAATCCCTTGCCAATTGTTTCCACGAAGAAGGTATAATAACTGGAGTTTTATTATTGCAACATTGTTCACCATATGCGATAATAAACATACTTTCAGAAAATAAAGTAAGTCTTTTGGTATGAGTATGCGAGATAATAAATGCGTCGTTCAATAATGGTATGAAAGTCTTCTTTCACTAGGCGAGCAAGGCCTGTAGCAGATGAACCAGTTCTTACAGAATACTTGTGCTCCCGGATTCGAGTCGATAAGCTACGGAGGGTGGATCCGATGTAAATTATAGTAGTACGTGGGGAGTCATTACTCACCAAGGGAATACCGTATACACCACATTGTCTCAGGTTGTCAGGTTTATCTTTATCATTATGAAAGGCACCAAAAAGACAACAATTAGAGTCACCAAAATCAATTTTGTTTTTTCGACATAAATTACGAAGTAGTGGAGTAATAAGTGAGTGATAAGAGAATGAACCGACGAATCTTTTCGTTTTATTATCCACAGTTGTAAGTGTGGTAGAGCTTAAATGACGATACCTTGATATAAGGGTTTCAACATGCGAGGCAATGTAGCCAAAATGTTCAGCAATGCTAAAGACCCTAGAAAGTTCTAAGTCGCGGGAGACAATAGTAGATGAGTGGGTATGGGCTCGCGCCACCAAACTGCGAAGTGCAGCAAGCTTATGTTTTCTGAGGTGACAGGAATCGTGAGGGATAAGGATAGGAGTAAAAGATGGTTTACGATATACAGTAAATTATAAAGAGTTGGTCAAAGGGTCCCGGGTAACTAAACAGTCAAGGAAAGGCAGGGAGAAATTACTTTCATGTTCAATGATGAATTGAATGGAGGGAAACGGCAAAGATAAGTGAGCTTTAAACAAATTCAGAAGGTCTATGGAATGTGGCCACAGCATAAAAATATCATCGACATAACGCATATATAACAGAGAGGGTGGAAAGAATGAAGAAAGGGTGGAAGTTTCAAGGTACTGCATGGCGAGTTCCGCAACTACACTGGACAAAAGGGAGCCCATGGGCGCTCCACTCGCCTGTCAGTAAATGACGTCTTTAAATTGAAAGTAAATACGTTTAGAGACAAGGGTTAATGCATCAGTGACAGCTTGAATTTGAGTCAGGGTTGCTGGACCACTGTCGATAAGTTTTGCTTGAATAATATCGTGGATTCATTCAACAGGGATACATACCAATCTATTCCATTTGTTCTGGTTTCCCTTGACGCTGTGTCACTCTTCCCCAGTATCCCTACTGATGAAATCCACGATATTATTCAAACAAAACTCATCGACCGTGGTCAAGCAACCCTGACTCAAATTCAAGCTGTCATTGATGCATTAACCCTTGTCTCCAAACGTACTTACTTTCAATTTAAAGACGTTGTTTACTGACAGGTGAGTGGAGTGCCCATGGGCTCCCCTTTGTCCAGCGTATTTGCGGAACTCGCCATGCAGTACTTTGAAACTTCCACCCTTTCTTCATTCTCTCCACCCTCTCTGTTATATATGTGTTATGTTGATGATATTTTTATGCTGTGGCCACATTTCATAGACCTTCTGAATTTGTTTAAAGCTCACTTATCTTTGCCGTTTCCCTCCATTCAATTCACCATTGAACATGAAAGTAATTTCTCCCTGCCTTTCCTTGACTGTTTAATTACTCGGGACCCTTTGACCAACTCTTTATCGTTTACTGTTATATCATAAACCATCTTTTACTCCTATCCTTATCCCTCATGATTCCTGTCACCTCAGAAAACATAAGCTTGCTGCACTTCGCAGTTTGGTGGTGCGAGCCCATTCCCACTCGTCTACTATTGTCTTCCGCGACTTAGAACTTTCTAGGGTCTTGAGCATTGCTGAACATTTTGGTTACCCTGCCTCACATGTTGAAACCCTTGTTTCAAGGTATCGTCGTGTAAGTTCTACCACTCTTACACCTGTGGATAATAAAACGAAAAGATTCGTTGGTTCATTCTCTTATCACCCACTTATTACTCCACTACTTCGTAATTTATGTCGAAAAACAAAATTGATTTTGGTGACTCTACTTGTTTTTTTTTTTTTTTTGGTGCCTTTCATAATGGTAAAGATAAACCCGACAACCTGAGACAATGTGGTGTATACGGTATTCCCTTGGTGAGTAATGACTCCCCACGTTTTACTATAACTTACTTCGGATCCATCCTTAGTAGCTTATCGACTCGAATCCGGGAGCACAAGTATTCTGTAAGAACTGGTTCATCTGCTACAGGCCTTGCTCACCTAGTGAAAGAAGACTCTTTCATACCATTATGGAACGACACATTTATTATCTCGCGTACTCATACCAAAAGACTTACTTTAGTTTCTGAAAGTATGTTTATTATCACATATGGTGAACAATGTTGCAATAATGAAACCCGAGTTATTATACCTTCTTCGTGGAAACAATTGGCAAGGGATTCAGTTTTAATTTAGTGTTTGAATTTACATACATACCTCTTTTCATGTTTGTTTATTGTACCCTGTGCAGATTTATGTGCATACATTTTCTGATATATATATATATACCTGCATGCACCGGATTGATCAGTACATAGCCTGATGATGCATGTGTAGCATATGCGAAAGATCTAGCGTTTTTTAGTGTGTATATATTTTAGATTTTATTAAACGCTTTAAGACCTACATCGTTTTATCGTGCTTCGACAGCTATTGGATTGTGTTACTATCTAGCACGAAGATATTTTGATATATGTCTTTTATGTATTTTTGGCATTTAATAATTTGGTAAAAATTTGTAAAAAATATGTAATGTTACAACCAACAATAATGCAGCAGCATTCCACTAAAAGACTGTATAAGAGACATTTACCATTTTTCTCGCACTTGCATAACTGATGTATCATTACAGTAGAAAGCCCTTAAAGGAATTTATGTCATGTCCACAACGTCATGTCTGCAACACACGGATTTTTTTTAAATAAATAAATCCAAGCTTATACAATTCATTTAGTTTTAAATTCTACTAATTTCATTTCATAAATGTTCATTATATCCTTACCCCCAAATTTCTTTTATTTATTACTTATATTTACAGATTTTCTTTAAAATATCAAGACTCATAAAAAGTGGGACCTGTGAGTCATGTCTGCAATGACTCTAAAGTATTTTTTTTTTCTAAATATAAGTACATTTAGGTATTTAAATCAACATATGACCTGAAACATTGACATCTATTAGAGTTGTAAAAAAATATTATTCACCTAGCTCAATTTTTTATAAAAATATGGTGCACAATACTGTGGAATCACCCTGTAGGCAATACATACCATACTTCCTGCAGAGCATTCCACAATTCGGGTGTATTCCGAGGTCTCGGATTCCTGTGTTCGATAGTGCTTTGCATGGCATCCCAAATGTGTTCTTTCACGTTCACAGGCGACCTGGAAAACCGGGAATTCTCGGGGAATTTGAAAATTGTTCCAAAAATCAGGGGAAATTGTGCTTTTCCATAAAAATCAGGGAATTTTTTATCAGGGAACTATAAAAACAGGGATTTTTTTTATTTTGCCGGAACGTACCATATTTCCCAGATTTCACGGCCGTTTTCTAGATTCATTGTCTTCCAGTTTTGCGGCCGGAAAGAAATTTATTTTTATTCTGTCATATTTCTATTTCATAATGCATGAAGAAATTTATTTATAGCTATTTTAAAACGATATTCCAATTACTGCAAGAGCTGGCTGGTTGCAAAAATAGGGTAGTCCGACACCCGGAACCATAGATTTTCACATCTGGGTCATTCCACGCAAAATCGTCAGATATTGAAATAAATTTCCACCAACACATCTCCGATTCTTACGATTTTTTTTTTTTTTTTTTTTTTTTAACGGGTAGCTGCCTCTAAGTTATAAAAAACCCTGAAAGTTTCAACTTTTTTTGTTTCTGATAGATTAGAAGATATTATTTTTTGAATTTTTGTTCATAGTAGAACCGTTTTCCGTAAAGATGCAAATATCTCCATTATTTAGAATAAGAAATATAAAATTCATCATTCTCTCAACATCGCACAAATGTATTGCCCTTCATAAAGATATTGTTAAGTATAAACATGCCACTCGCCGCAGGATGATAATTTATGTTGACAAAAAAGTGTTGGGAGGATTTTATGAGCAAACATGCACACAAAACTTCCTCTAATTGTTTCTGGTACGATTAATTTGACGTAGCGTGGAAATGAACTATGACCTGCGAGAAAAGTTCAGTACTAATGTTTGTGTCACAAACTTATCCAATCAATTTTAAGACTTCTGGATTTTGGAAGTACTAATATGAATTGTAGCCTCTCAGGCAAAATGGTATTCCGTATTAACTGTTCGTTTTCTCCACTTGTTGCTTCCATTATTTTTTCTTTATCCCTGGGTTTAATTTTTTTTTTTTTTTTTTTTTTTTTTTTGCCGTTATGACATTAGGATCTCTGTGTACCAGCTTATTGGTTATGAAATTTAACAGCACAATGTCTAAATATCCTATGCTGCGTTATTTAGAAGCAAATAGCAGAGGTGCCAACTATTACGAATTGCCCTGTAATTATTACGGTTTTGACTGTCAGATTACGGAATTACAGATAGGTTGGAAGAATTACGGAATTCAGTGTGTTTTGGAGAATCTCAATTTTGTATCCTTTTTTGTTAAACCCTTTTAGTGCGACGCTGCCGATTTCTCGGCCTTCGATTTTGATCCGCATATTTTCCGAATCAGACTGCGAATTTCTGTGTCTCAATGATCATATCATTCATCAATCATATCGTTCTGAAATGGAATGTCCATGAACCATATCGTCAAACAGTGATATTATCGGAAGAATGGTACCGTAATTTTCGTCGTATAATCCGCGGATTATCTACTAAAAAAGTTAAAATTATGGGTTTTGCGGGTTATACACAGATGCGGTTAATACGCCGATTTAAAAAAAAATTAAGACCTTCCGATTTTAAAAAATCAGCAGCGTGATTGTGCAGGGAAGGGTGTAATAATTGGAAAAGGAACTCCCTCGGAAGAATTTTCATCAGTTCAGGAGTTTGTACGGAGCGGGGAGGAGAGAGAGGAATGTTGTAACGAAAGATCGAGAAAGTTGTGGGGAGGGACTGCAGGGGTCATTTTGATATCGTTGAGGAGAGCTCTGACTGTCGTGTCGGCTCTGTTTTTTGGCAAAAAGCCAAAGAAGTACGCACAGCGCTTGCTGCACGAACCTATGCGTTTCTCCTTTCGGATTTTATGTGCGCGACCTTGTATCTAGTTTGCTTTCGTTGTTTTGGCGAACGTCGCTGCTGCTGTTTTCCTTCATTGCTAATCATGATGTCTCTGAAAAGGAAACGTTTCAGTTACACTGCCGAATTTAAACTTAAGGTGGTGGACAGAATTGAGGATATGATCATGTCACTGCGCAATAGTTTTGAGGTCAGAACACAATCGTGCAGCAACATACGGAAAGCCTCTGTGTCGCGATCTAAAACGTAAACAAATCCGTTGGTAAATTCCGCGGGAGAATTCACGGAAGTTTTTTATTGGCCCACGTATAAGACGATCTCTCAACTCTGAAAGCAGGAATCCCTCCAAAAACTTTCGACTTATACGCGAGTACAAACAGTATTTCTACGACTTGTTCTGTATCAGCCTTTCGTCATTGGCAAGGTGTAATGCAATGCTCTGGAGCTACATCGGCATGATCTCTGGATGCCACACCCTTTATCTGTTCGTAGGTTAAAATATAAAACAGTAACCTTAAAAAATGAATTTCTTCATTTAATAAAATATTTTTTTTTACTCTTACTTCTTCGGACTCGTGTGTTTCTGGAACGTGGAAAGAGCGACGTATTTATTTATTTACTGACGCCACATATTTGGAGGATTTTCACCTTGGATCTCGCCCTTTAGAATTAACTGCTATAATATATATAGCCAGTGCCGTTAATACCCACCAGATGGAGACGTCTCAGTAGCTGAGCCCATCTGACGGATTTATGATGTCAGAAGCTGACTTAAAAATACACATAACACCGTGGATTGTTGGCCACCATGGTGTAAAGCTAACGCGCTCGGCTAGATATCGAGAGATCCGCGGATTCAATACCCCGGCGGCGGCTGACAACAATTTTTCGGTTGCTATGTGTTTCTGGAACGTGGAAAAAGCGATGTGTTTATGTGGCCGACTTTTCTGTCGGAAATTCCACTTCTGGTTCAACATCTATGATGTGCAGATTATACGAAGGATTTTTTTTTTTTTAATGTGAATTTCGCGGTCTGCGGATAATCTGACGAAAATTACGGGTAATATGCCGTAAGTGTCATCGCTTGCTATCGGTTCCCCACGCAATTTCTCCGTGTGACAGAAGAAAGATTACTTTAGCCAAAACTTTTCCTAATGCAGTTGAGGCAGGGCTGTTCACTTGGCATTGTTGGTGTATTATAAGACGTCGTACTCTCGGAAATCACTTTTTTCGAGCCCTGTTCGAAATGCAATAACTATCAACTCGTCGCAACGCGTGGTCTCGCAATGAAGGATGTTTATATTTCTTGCGGACTTTCGCCGCGCGGGAGAACGAAGTGCGGTGTTTTATTACTAGAAGCTCTTCACATTATTCATTTCTTTTTCCCAAACAAACAGACACAATTGCAAAACTCCGTGAATTAGGAATCCCCCTCTTTTTCCAAACTCGTGTTAGCAAAGGATGACTTTATTGACAGCTTGTTCCTCAGGCTAGCAGACGTGCTTTTTTCTACTGCGTGAAATTTTTTTCTAAGGTTATTTGAAATGGCTTGTAGTGAGAGTGAAAGTTTGCCAAGTGATGGTGATGATTTTGAATCATCTGAGAGTGATATTGGCGTAGCAACATCAAGCCAGTGGCACGGTGGCTAGCTTTCTATTTTCGTGAGTTGCGACTATTTTCGTGAGTTGGGTAGATTGACAGCACTGTTTTAAAAATGTGAGTGAAAACCTAATGTTGTAAGACACTGTTGCGTGAATCATGGAATACTAAATTCTTTATCACCTTAAACTGAATTGCTAAATAAGGACAGGAAAGCATAAAGCTGTCAACTTTAGATAATGTTCTGAAGACCTCCAGTCAGTAAATTGTTACATATTCATTTGAAAATTTTCTTAGATTTTAATTTTATTTTGAATACAATTATAAAAGTGAATTCATTATGCAGTAAATAATAACATGACGATGATGGGCAAAACACGTAACAATATTAACAAATAAAGGTAACTTGATCACGCTAGTTACGTTAAATGAAAACTTTACCAAAAAGTTCGTAAGTTGGAAGCTTTTGACCTTATCTTAGGTCTTCATCACGCCAATGGAGGACTAAGATTGATGCCAGATTCTACATTTGAATTTTTCCTATTTTTGTTGCCAAAACTTAGAATTGATCTCCAGATCATCGGAATGTAGAAAGGAGATTCGGAATTGCAAGTCATTGAGTTGAAAATAATTTCCAGGCTTTCACGGTAACGGAGGGCAAAACGATTGTCAAAAGAAGCAATTCGTTTTGCTTCGTTCCAGTGGGGAACCGCAGAAGTGTCTTCCATTGTCAAAATAGACAAGGCAGTATTAGGATTGGCTTTCGAAACATCTTTTTTATGTTCCAAAATTCTATGGCTAATGCTCCTGTATGTGCTTCCAATGTATAAGTTATCCCCAGTAGAAGAAGAGATAGGAATGCAGTAAACTCCTGGGAGGTTCAATGCTTTCAACTTTGTCCCTATCCCTTTGTAGAAGTTTCAAGATGTTTGGGATAGATTTAATGGCAAGATGGTAACCAAAACTTCTAAAAAGAATCTGTAACTTATAAGCATAGGAAGGATGGTAAGGAACAGAACCACAGAATTTCAGGTCTTCTTTCTTATGAAGGAAGAGGCATTTGATTTTCGAATGGTTTTCATATTTCTTTATGAGGGAGTTGACTGTAACAGCAGGGAAACCATGGGAGAGGGCTATTGTAGAAATTTTGGATAGTTCTTCTTGAAGAGAGAGTTGGTTGTTGCAAATGATATGAGCCCTGTGGATGTAGGACTTTAATGCTGCAAGCTTGTAGAGATGCAGGGTGAAAGATTTGTAGGGAATGATGTTAGTGGCAGCAGAAGGTTTACGATAGACGGAACGAGTAATAGAGAGATCAGCGTTTCTGCAGATAGATACATCCAGGAAATCAATTTTGTGGTTTACTTCCTTAGATATAGTGAGATTAAAGGAAGGAAATTTTTCCATAATGGAGTTGATCAGTGTCTGTAGTTCAGACACTGATGAACTCCATTATGGAAAAAGTGATATCTCACTCCCTCCTTACTTTAGAACTCCCAGGCTTTTCCTGCAAGTGAAACTGCATAAAGCTGATAACCCCGTCAGGACTTTAGTGGAATATTCTTTTTCTCCAGCAGTAAACCTTGAAAAGAGATTGGTCCTCAAATGCAAATCCCTGGCAGCCAACCATCCTCATACTGTTGTCTCTACTTCAAACTTCATCCACAAACTTCCTAATTCCTTTTCTCCTAGTGTTAATCTGTATACTCTTGATGTAGAATCTTTGTTTCCCTCTGTACCATATTTTGATTCCTACATGCTCCTCATGAAGAAATTGATTCTTCATTTTGAACCCCCGGTACTCTTATCAAAGATCTTTATGATTGTTTCCACACTATTCATCAACATAGTTGTTTTGTTTTCAACAAAATTGTGTATAGGCAACAATCTGGTCTCCCCATGGGCTCACCTCTTTCCCCTCTGCTTGCAGAAATCTACATGCAACATATTGAAGTTTCCATCATTCCTCAACACCCTTTTCAACCTTCCCTATGGTTAAGATATGTAGATGACATTTTCATTAGCTGGCCACATACAGAGTCTGAACTAAAGACACTGATCAACTCCATTACGAAAAAATTTCCTTCGATTAATCTCACTATATCTAAGGAAGTAAACCACAAAATTGATTTCCTGGATGTATCTATCTGCAGAAACGCTGATCTCTCTATTACTCGTTCCGTCTATCGTAAACCTTCTGTGGCCACTAACATCATTCCCTACAAATCTTTCACCCTGCATCTCTACAAGCTTGCAGCATTAAAGTCCTACATCCACAGGGCTCATATCATTTGCAACAACCAACTCTCTCTTCAAGAAGAACTATCCAAAATTTCTACAATAGCCCTCTCCCATGGTTTCCCTGCTGTTACAGTCAACTCCCTCATAAAGAAATATGAAAACCATTCGAAAATCAAATGCCTCCTCCTTCATAAGAAAGAAGACCTGAAATTCTGTGGTTCTGTTCCTTACCATCCTTCCTATGCTTATAAGTTACAGATTCTTTTTAGAAGTTTTGGTTACCATCTTGCCATTAAATCTACCCCAAACATCTTGAAACTTCTACAAAGGGATAGGGACAAAGTTGAAAGCCTGAACCTCCCAGGAGTTTACTGCATTCCTATCTCTTCTTCTACTGGGGATAACTTATACATTGGAAGCACATATAGGAGCATTAGCCATAGAATTTTGGAACATAAAAAAGATGTTTCGAAAGCCAATCCTAATACTGCCTTGTCTATTTTGACAATGGAAGACACTTCTGCGGTTCCCCACTGGAACGAAGCAAAACGAATTGCTTCTTTTGACAATCGTTTTGCCCTCCGTTACCGTGAAAGCCTGGAAATTATTTTCAACTCAATGACTTGCAATTCCGAATCTCCTTTCTACATTCCGATGATCTGGAGATCAATTCTAAGTTTTGGCAACAAAAATAGGAAAAATTCAAATGTAGAATCTGGCATCAATCTTAGTCTTCCATTGGCATGATGAAGACCTAAGATAAGGTCGAAAGCTTCCAACTTACGAACTTTTTGGTAAAATTTTCATTTAACGTAACTAGCGTGATCAAGTTACCTTTATTTGTTAGTAAATAATAAATCTCAGAACTTTTAAATAAATAAATAAATACTTGTGATACCAATTGAACAGCCCTTTATTTTCAACTGTGTTTAAAAATTAACAAATCATATCATCATCATCATCATCATTGTCAACCATTATCAATCCACTGCTGGACGAAGGTCTTCCCAAGTTTCCTCCCAAACGGTCTGTCTTGTGCCAGTCTCCTCCATGTCACTCCCGCATATTTTCGAATTTCATCCACCCATCTTCCATGTGGTCTTCTTCTGGGTCTTTTCCTGTCCCTTGGAATCCAATCTAAAATTTCGGCTGTCCATCGATAGTCTGTCCTTCTGGCAGTATGACCAGCCCATTGCCATTTCAGGGATTTAACTCTGATCATGATGTCTTCCACTCTTGTCATTTTTCGGATCCACGAGTTCCTCTTCTTATCTCTCCTGGTTACACCAAGCATGCACCTCTCCATGCTTTTTTGAGTTGTCTGCAGCCTTTGTATGTCTGTTTTAGTTAAGGTCCACGTCTCTGCACCATACGTAAGCACTGGAAGGATGCATTGATCAAACACTTTTCTTTTAAGACATACTGGCATATTGCTCTTGAAAATTATGCTGTTTCTTCCAAAAGCTCTCCAGGCAAGTTTTGTACGCTGATTAATTTCTTCATCAATGTGACCCTCACTTTAATATCTGCTGTCCAAGATAAACGTACGTGTCTGTTATCTCCAGCTTTTCTCCATCAATCGATAAATCTTCATTTCTTGTAAAAGCATTGAACATCACTTTTGTCTCCTGAAAGTTCATTTTTCATCCCACTTCTTTACTCTTGTCAGCAAGTTCCTGGATCATACTCTGCAGCTCTGATGGGGTAGTTGCAAAAATGACTATGTCATCAGCAAAACGAAGGTGGGTTAGACAATCTCCATTAATCTTTATCCCTTTGTTTTCCCAGTTCAGTGATTGAAAGACATTTTCCAATGTGGCATTAAAGAGCTTTGGAGATATGGTGTCACCTTGTCTCACTCCTTTTCCAGTTTTTATGTGTGTTGTATTTTCAAACAGCCGAATCTTTGCACTTGCATTTTCATAGATGTTATTAATAATATTAATGTATGCATCTTCAATACCGCAGGATTTCAGAGCCATTGTAACTGCTGATGGTTTCACCGAATCAAAGGCTTTTTCGTAATCAATAAAAGCCATGCACAATGGAAGTTGATATTCCCTCGATCTTTCAATTAGTTCTCTCAGTACGTGGATATGACCTATTGTCCTGTAGCCACTCCTGAATCCAGCTTGTTCTCTCGGTTGAGCCATGTCCAGTGTCACCTTCAAGCGGTGTGAAAGAAACTTTAGTGAAGATTTTATAAACCACTGATAGGATGCTGATAGGTCTGTAGTTCCTGAGATCCTCAATGTCACCTTTTTTATGTAGCAAGATCATTTGTAGCGTTCTAATCCTCGGGAATCTTCCCTTCATTAAGGCATCGAGTGAAAATCTGGGCGAGTACTGTTTCGATTTCTCCACTTGCTTCTTGTATGATGTCTACAGTAATTCCATCTTCTCCTGGAGCTTTTCCCCGCTTCATGTTCTTGATTGCATGTGCAACTTCTGCTGGGAGGACTGGAAGAACTCTGGTACCTTTAATGATGTCTGGAGTACATGTATCATTCCTTTCATATAATTTGGAGTAGAAATCTTTCACTCTTGTCAAAATTTTGCCTCTATTTCTTGTTACAGAACCATCTTCCTTTCTCAGTGCCATAATCTGTTTTCTTCCCTTACTGAGATGTCCCTTTGCTATCTTTAGGCTTTGGTTGTTTTCAATTGCTTTCCTCACTAGTTCACAGTTGAATTTCCTTACGTCTTCAGTGATACTTTTTCGTACTGTCTTGCATAGCTCTATATATTCCACTTTGGAAGTAACATCTTCTTTAGTTGTCCTCATCTCTCTTCTTTTTGCATCAACATTTTGGTTTTTCCTGATAATTTGTTCACGTGCAACTTGTTCTTAGACCCAGCTAATTTTGTTGCTGTTTCCATAAGAGCTTTGGTTACTTTTCTGTTAACTTCCGAAATATCCACTTCTTCCGATGTTAGGCCTTCTAAAGCAGAGAATCTGTTCTTGAGTTCCAGCTTGAAGGTATTATGGTGTTTTTTAAGGTTGGTTATGTCAATACATTTTGTTTGTCTTATGAGCTTGCTACGTTCGAGTTTAGTGTTGAGGTGCATCTTACATCTCACCAATCTATGGTCACTAATTGTGTTGAACTTGTTTAGCACACTGCAGTCTTCTATGACAAATTTTTTGTTACACATAATGAAATCAATTTCACTTGTCCCATTTGGATGTCTCCATGTCCATTTCCTGTGTGGCTTTTTCTTGAAAATGGAGTTCAAGATGAAAAACCCTTCTGCCTCTGCAAACTCAACGAGAGTATTTCCATGCTGGTTTCTGTTGCCGTGACCGAATTTACCTACTGAAGTTTCATTCTGTTGCTGGTGCCCTATTTTTGCATTGAAATCTCCCATAATCATCTTTAAGTGCTGCTTACCTTTATTATTTAGGTGACGAATTTCCTCGTAAAATTCTTCAATTTCTTCTTCAGGATGACTTGTGGTGGGTGCATAAGTTTGAATAATCTGAGCCTGGTATCTTCTCGAGAGTTGGATAACGAGTCGTGCAGCTCTGTCAGAGGAACTTTCAACTTCTACAACTTTATCCTTCAGTTTCTTGTTTATTATAAAACCAACACCACTATTTCTGCCAGTATCAGTCCCACGATAGTAGAAGAGATGTCCACTTTTCAGTTCAATGAGATCTTCTCCTTTTCTCCTCACCTCACTTAGCCCGACGATGTCCCACTTGATCCTTTGTAGTTCCTCTTCCAATTCAAGAAGCCTTGAATCAGAAGATAGGGAGTGTCCGTTATACGTAGCCAAGGTCAGCATCAGATGGCAGCCTAGTCCGGTCCTCCGAGGATTCTTAGCACCCTCTGCCTTCATGTCGCACTGGCCGCTGCCTTGGCCAGGTACATTTCAGCTGCCGGAGACTGAGGGCCAAGATTTAAGTTGTGGAGTTATTTTGGAGGGGTTTGGCCATAACTCACCACTCTGGCCAAGCGGGTTGGTGAGTGTGGGATAGCATTTCTTCTAATCCCGATGGTATAGTTATACCGCTATTGGCGGTCGTCAGAGCCCCTTTAGTGGGAACAGGATGTACCACGAGAAGGCGGGGTTGACATTTGCCAAGGAGAGGCTGTGATGTTACGCATCACCTGACCTTACATCCCTAACAAATCATATATATATATATGGAATTTTTTTTTAGAATATGTATATTGTGTAGATGAGGCCTCATCTCCCAGATTTCAGGAACATATCCTAAGTGCTAAACATGGTGTGCTGCCTGCATTGACAGAAATGATCAAAATGTGGTAGCCTGGCCAGAGTTTTCAGTTTATTGGCCATCATACCTGAAGTAGTTTTTCCACTTAGGTAGTGTATATGTGTGTCTGCTGCAATATTTGTTTCTTGAAGATGGACTGCAAAAATTCTTTTTGCACTTAATCAGCCATATGAGTCTTAACAAAATTATTTTTGATTTTCCACTTTTGCAGACTGTACACATTTTTTTTTTCTGCTGCATGAATATTACTTGTGTTTGTCACAATATTGCTGTTTCTAGATTTAGAGGGTTATAAAAATTTATTTGGGTTGTTCCAGAGGATTTTTCTGCTTTTCTTGGTAAATGATTTGATGTGTCTGTTTCTTAAACATGTATTAGAAAACCTTTTTTGTTATTATTATTATTAATTCCTTAGTATAGATTTGGTAATTCACATAGCACATTATATGTCCATAGACACTCCATTGCAATTTTTCTGGAAGTTTGTGTATGATTATAGAATGTTCCAGTTGTGCATAAGCATATCAAAAGATGCAGTGATACAACCTGAGACTTCTGGGGCATTCCTGGCATTGGATTTTTGAGCCTATCTTTTCTTTCTTCTTTTTTTCCCCATGTGTCCTGATCAACTTCCTGAAATATTTTATTCTTGTGTATAGGTCATAAATTAAACTAAAGAGTTTCTTTTCCCTTCTTTCTTTTCCTCCTTTTTTTTTTTTTTCTGTCTTCCTTTTTATTGTAATTTCAGATAATTTACCATATTGCAATAGTTTTTAAAGGTAAGTAATGTTTGAATTTTTAAAAATTTGTAGTTTTACTTTTTAATGTAATAGAGAGTACAAAATAAGTCCAGAGTTTGCACAGCCCCTGGAATTCTGGAAAAGTCCTTGAATTTGATTTCTGGAATTTTTTATTAACTCCTGGAAAAGCCCTAGTGATATGTGATAGCACGTATTGTTAACACAAAGAATTCACTTGGTTCTCCTTCGTCTCTGTTCCATGCCATCCCCCCCTTCCTCAATAAAGGAGCAGTTTGTGAATTCTTCAACTGAGTAATACCTGCTATAATTTAATCTCTGAGTAAAGCCAAAAGTAAGTTTTCTAATACAGTAGTGTGGTGGTTCTGTTTTACTCAGCTTTTCCATTTTTGATTAAATATACATATATGTTGTTATTTTATAGGTGCAATACTAATCACACATATATGTAGAATATAAAATAATTGATCTTTTGTTAAAGCTTTTTGTTTTTATTTGATCACTTTTTCATGGAAAATGAAGAAAGATTTTAATTTTATTTTAAGATTGCAAAGCATTATTTGTATCCTCTCCCCATTTTTCACATTGTATTGCAGTGTTATGTTTTACACATTTTCATTTTATACAGGAAGCATTCATACCAAATACACTCCATGTGTGGGTGCTGAGAACTTTCATCAAATATCTACATTATTTTTCTAACAGCACTAAGTCTTCTAGTCACCCATCCAGTTATGCTCACCTGTCACTTAATGTCTTGGAACAATTAAAATGGTAGGTAATATCTTCTTAATTCATTGAACTTCATCTGTTAAAGGTTTTTAAATTAATTTTGTTGTGCCAGGTGTCATAATGATCCCAGTGTGAAATAATAATAATAATAAGAGAGAGATTAATTGAATTCTGAATCGCAAATGGGTTGTGCATATTTAATAAGTTTTTAAATTACAACTCATATATCCACACATATATGTTAAAAAATAACACTCTGGGGCAGAAAAGTGTAATAGATTTTGTTGTTTGTGATCAGCTTGCAAAAACTTCATTGTTCACACCCATGCGATGAGGGGTGCAGATGTTGGCTTTGTTCATTGTCTGTTAGTGTCAAGAGTGAAACTGAATGTTGGTTGGGGAAAGAGGAATAGGAAGATGCCTGTGATGAAAAGAATAGGTTAAGAGGTTTCCTGAAGAACACATCAGCATTATTCTGAAATACTCAGTCAACAACTGAATGAGCTCAACTTTTGTGAGAGGGATGTGAAAAAGAAGTGGGCATGTTTTAGGAACTGTGTTGTCACTATCGTTGAAGTGGTTTGTGGTAATGCAACAGCAGGTAGCATTAAATGTGATACTTAGTGGCAGGAAGCATATTTGAGGATGTTGCAAAGTAGAGTTCCTGAGGATGAATGTCACTACAAGAAGCATCAAGCAGCAAAGCTGGTTCATCAAAGTAAGGCAAAAGTTAGAAAGGGCTGGGTGGAAAGGCATGAATTGGCTTTTTGGAAAGATTGGAAAACCTTCTGGAAGTAAACAAGACATGGGGAAAATAGGGGAAACAAAGTTCTAAGTTGTGTGAAGAATAAGATCAGAGAAATGATATAGGACCCTAATAAGTTGTGTGGAAGATGAAACGAATATTTCTGTGAGTTATTAGAACATGAAAGCAAATATGATTGTGAGGCAGAAGCAGATGATGTCACATTGGAAGAGGAAGCACAGCAGTGATCTAAAGGAAAGAGGTTTGTAAAGCTCTAACATCTCTTCAAGACGATAGGGTTTGGGAGTAGATTGCATAACTGCTGAGATGTTAAAACATGATAACAGTTCTGTAATTCATTGTTAACTGAAATTTGCCAGTTATGCTGGGAGTTCAGGAATGGTCTCTCAGGGTTATACAGATGCTATCATTGCTCCTTTACATAAGAAAAAAGTAAATCAAGACTAAATGCAAGAACTCTCATGGTATCAGCCTGCTGAGTGTGCCAGGGAAAGTGTTTGGAAAAAATCATCAAAAACACACTGGACAAAAAATTAGTCACCCCTGTCAGAACTTTCCTAATAATGGGTGACAGCACCTCTTGCCTTGGTAACAGCATAAATCCGGTGTTTTAGAGACTCCACGAGGTTGTGGATGTATTGAACATCGATTTTCAGCCACTGGTGCATCAATTGGTCCCGAAGTTCTGTCAGAGTACGTGGTTGTCTATTCTGGCGTTTCACCTTCTGTTCTTAATGACCCCACAGATTTTCAATAGGATTTAAATCTGGGGATTAG
This sequence comes from Macrothele yani, assembly GCA_039090855.1. Lineage (NCBI taxonomy): Eukaryota > Metazoa > Arthropoda > Arachnida > Araneae > Macrothelidae > Macrothele > Macrothele yani. Next base: position 98,522,432 of record CM077028.1, on the reverse strand, counting down.
GCGGGCCAGTCGAGGTGAGACAGTGTTGCTAATTGTTCGTTGTGCCACTCAGATACAGTTTTAGCCCTGTGCACACAGCAGTTGTCTTGGAAGACAGGAGTGGCAATGTGATGCTGCTTCTGGAGATATAGGGCAACACTTCGTCATTCAGAATGCGGAGGTACGCATCCTGGTTCAAATTCATTGTCACTGCAACAAGATGGCCCATTTCGTGGTATGAAAAACATCCCTAAAACATCACAGAACCTCCTCCAGCTTGAACAACACCTTCGACACAATCAGGATTAAAGGCTTCATTGGGCCTGTGATGCACTTGTTGCCTCGCATCATTGGAGTACAAACAAAAACGAGATTCTTCAGACCAAAATACTCATTTCCGATCCTCCACAGTAAAGTTTTGGTGCCTCTGAGCCCATTGATAATGTGCAACTTTGTGACTTGCTGTTAAGAAAGGCCTCTTCCGTGGTACTCTGCTCCAGATGTCCATTGCATACAGTTCTCGTTGCAATGTCCTTTTGGAAATTGGTTGGACTTTCATTGACTGTTTGGAGCAATTGTTGCCTGGTTTGAAACTGATTTGCAGTTACTAGGCGTGAAAAGTGGCAGCGGTCCTTGTTGGTGAGAATCGTTTTCCGGCCACAGTTACGTTGCTGATTTTTAGTTGACAGTGAACTACCCCACTGTTTGTAGACCCACTGGACAGTATGCTTTGACACACCAACAAATTGGGCGACTTCATTCACTTTGTGTCAGTGGGCACGGCCAAACACGATGGCTCCTTTTTGCCACTCAGTAACATCTGTCTTATGACCCATATTGCAGACTAAATTCAACACACAAACGTTGTTCTTCACCACTGCAAGAGACAGAAATGATCCTATAGACCATGGCAGTGCTATTTATCTCTCAACAATGCTGTCGCGGCGCCCTCTGTACAACTGGTAACTTCCTACTGTCGTTTCTGTTAGGGGTGACTAATTTTTTGTCTGGTGTGCTTACTATCAATAAGGTGTCTTACAACAGAGAAGGTGTGGGATGTACAGAGTGATTGTATGCCTAATAAGAGCTGCACTAACCAAATTTTTGCATTAGTATGATGATTGAAAAGTATCTGTTTGTCAATAAGAAAGTTTTTGCTGCCTTTGTAGATTTAGAAAAAAGCTTATGATTGGGTAAATAAGGTGTTTCTGTGGAAAGTCTTGAAAAATTATGATATAACTGAGAATGTGCTTTAAAAGTGTGAAAGCTCTGTATGTTAATAATGAAACATGTTTAAGAGTGAATGATGGTTTTCTGTTGGTGCAGGAGTCAGACAGGGTTCTGTAATATCACCATGGCTTGACGATTATGGGCAAAACACGTAACAATATTAACAAATAAAGGTAACTTGATCACGCTAGTTACGTTAACTGAAACTTTTACAAAAAGTTCGTAAGTTGGAAGCTTTCGACCTTATCTTAGATCTTCATCACGCCAATGCTGGATGAAGACCTAAGATAAGGTCGAAAGCTTCCAACTTACGAACTTTGTAAAGTTTCAGTTAACGTAACTAGCGTGATCAAGTTACCTTTATTTATCACCATGGCTGTTTAATATATTTATTGATGTGGTTCTTTTTGGTTTCGCAGTGATTTGTTGTAATATTACTAAAGTACTACTTCACCTTTATTACAAAACACTATTCTAGAACATAACTTTATTAAATAACAGAAGATGATACATGATGAGCTCTTCGCTCACAATTCACATGACCTCTCTTTTCCGAGGCAAATCCTAGAATGTAACGCTATTACGTCATACACAGAGCGTCTGCATTGCAGAGCGCATCTCGCACCATCTGTTATACGAAAAAGACATTGAGAATTACAAAAAAAAAAAAAAAAAAAAAAAAAACATTTATGGATATATGCATGTGTGTTACCAAAGTAAACAAAAGGGTCATTCCATGTCAAATTACCCAGGCTCACAACCCAACCATTTTTTACTTTCATGAAACTTGGTATATTTGTAGTGTTCATCAATATAAGCAAGCATGGTTTGTTCAGAATTTTTAATGCATCCGTTTTTTAGTTACTGAATTTTAAAATAAAAAAACAACATGAAATTTCATCTGCTGAGCGAATTTGAACTGCCAATTACTCTGGTTCTAGTAGAGCTAGGCTCATGAATTATGGCTCATTTTCAAGATCTTTAGTTGGGCTTTCATTTGATATGCCCCATGGCATTCAAAAAAATTAAAATATTAAAAAACAAGTCCTTAAAAAATCTGAAAAAAATATTTTACGTACATTATTGTTCTACATATCCTGAAAGTTTCATAATGGGATCTCAACAGTATCACTATAAAAAAATAATAAATAGCATTGAACAATACAACTGAAATATGCCAAATGTACTTACCAGTTCTCTCCCCCCCCTGACTGGCACGGCATTCTTCATTTGTTTTGTGTAAAATGACATACATGTTCTTCCAAACAATGGGAATGTTAAACAATGAAAATAAGCATCTAAATCATTTGAAACTGAGTTCCGGTCTGATTCAGTTCATAATTCTGTATAGCGTTCAATGTGCATGTTTACACTTAGAAAATAATTTTATCTTCTATATGTACAATGCTGTTTTCCGTTCTTTTAAATTTTGCTACACTTGTATGCCAGTGCTTGGTTTGCCTTCTTTGTCTCTGTAATTGTTAAATTATATATCTCTTCCAGTAGCTGTCGTAGGGTCAACTTTTAACAAAACATCAGATTTATGAACCAATAGTACATATGGTGATTGAGGATACTTGTATGATAGAGATGGACCATGTTGCTCTAGGAAGCTCACTTTAACCTCTTCTGTGTCCTCATTCACACCAAGTACATATCCAAACCACCAGTATTTACTAATCACAAAACCTACCATATTTTCTAAACTAATGTTCTCTTCGGCTTTATCTGTTACGCATATCTCTTCTTTAAAATGCTCAGAAAGTGAGTAACCTTTGACTAATAATGTGTGTTTTCCTGCAGGAATGAAACAATGGAGTTTCTGAGCACCACTTATTGTCTTAACAGAAGTTATTCTACTTTTAAGGATAATTTCCTCTTCTTTGTAATTTTCTGTTATTGCAAACTGAAAGTGAATGGAGGCAATATTAGTACTGTCCCATTCAAATAGTTGGCGTGGGGTCATGATTTAGTCATTATAAACAAATCGTAAACTTGCCATGTGCTGTAGCAAAAAAATTCCATTCTGCTTTTATATTTAAAGTTAGTCTCGTGGTAGCACAAGTTGAGGAAGTTTTACTTGTTTTTGTATTGTGAAGCTGCTCCATCAGAAAAATAAAATATCTTTTCAGGTTTTTGAGAAAAATGTGCATGAAATTAATTATGTAATGCTGAAACAGATGGACAGCTATACTGTCCTGAATTAGGCAATTGAATATAATCACAAAACTTAAATGTCCTAGGTTCTGAGTTTTCTCATCACGGTAGTATGTTACTATAGGATGCAGGGTTGCCTGGGCATTGTTCCAGTGAAAACCCTGAGCTGCATCTTGCAATACAAAAGAATAATTTTCAGCAAAGTCACAAATTACTATGTATTGATTTTCTGTTACCATGTCTTTAAGGTGTCTTAGGTAACATGACAGTTGAGTTGCTAATAAAAGAATAATGAAGCAATGCTGGAAGTTTTCCAAATACTCCTGTGTGGATTTCGATAATGTTTCAAGAACTGTTCTCTTCTCTAATTGCATCCATTGTTTGAATGTCACACTTTCTATACTATTTCGATCAAAACAATTTTCAAATAGTTTCTTGAGCTCTTTTAGTCGTGTACAATTGTTGCACAGGCTGAAGTAACGTGCAGGTTTAGGGTTTCCACAAATTATGTTTGCAAGGACATCTTTATAGGAGTTTATTGCCTGACCAGTGTCTCCTGTTAATTCTCAATCTTCAAATCGTATCTTGAGCTCTTTTAGTCCTGTACAATTGTTGCACAGGCTGAAGTAACATGCAGGTGTAGGGTTTTTGCAAATTATGTTTGCAAGGACATCTTTATAGAACTTTATTGGCTGAACAGTGTCTCCTGTTAATTCAGGTAACTTGCATTGTGCCATCATCAGTGTAGCATTCTGATGCATTTTGCAAACACAAACAGAATGTGTGCCACTTGCTCCTGCAAGTATGCAGTGTTTAGGGCGAAGTTCACAGAACTTGGAAAACCCCACCTTTTTCTTTGAAAATCTTTTTAAAAAGAATATACAATTCACACAAATTACTCAGGAGCAACTTTTTTGTACCTGTTGATGCTTATTTTCTGTTTTAACAAAAACAGCCTTTTTTTTTTTTTTTTTTCTCCTGGCATTTGGCAGCTTACATCTTCACTCTCATAAAATTCTTGTATTAAATTTGCTGTGTCTTTGTCTAAAGTCTTTCCTGGCTTTGGATCAGGAGAAGGCATGATACCTTTTTCTTTTACTAGCTTTTTAGCCTTTCTGGCCATGAAATTTTTGAAACTCCAAATTCTATTTCAATTCATTTCAGTTACCAAGAATTAGGTAGTGTGGTCAATATTTGCATTCTCGTGCTTTTATTTCCTGCAGAATGAAATTTTTCTTTCAACTGGCTCATAATTTCTGGTTCAGAAGATGGAATATCCTTTGGTTCCTACGCAGGACTCAAGTTTAATAATTTGGTTCGAAATGCTTCTTGGGCTTTTTTATATTTCTGTTCAGGGTTTTTTTTTTTTTTTTTTTGCTTGCAGGTGTTTTTTCGTGATTGGTGTTTCATCCAGACATTGTAAACTTCTGTTAAGGGCTTCTATAGCCTGCACTTCTTCAAGAGTTGATAATCCAGTGGTTTCAGATGGAAAAGCTTGGGCATTGGCATCTTGCTCATTAGAACTGTCAGAAGGTGAAGAGGAATGTTCAGTAGCTTCAAAGTTAAATTTCTAGATCTTGTCTCCAGTTTTGTGCATATTTTTCTGTAACAATAGATTTTTGGAAACTGGTCTCAGATTTTATTTTATTTTTTTGTAATGTTTATGGTTTGACTTCCCAAGGAGGTTGCAGCAGTAAACTGCACTACAAATTTTTGATGTGGTTGGTCTGCTGGCATCCATTTTTTAATTTGCTTCTACTTTAAAACCTGAAAGAAACACAATTTGTTACCCTATGGATATATGCTTTTTAACTAATTGTAATGTAATTCATTAACATTTATAGTGTTTGTAAGACCAGGGATAACATTTTAGACTGTCAATCACTGATGGCACATTTCAGTTGCATTATTCTGTTATTTATTTTTTTATGGTGATCCCATTGAGATCCCAATTTAAAACTCAGGATATGTAAAAAAATACTCTACGTTAAACATTTTTTTTTTTCAGATTTTTTTAGACATTTGTTTTTTAATATTTTCATTTTAATATTTTTAATGACTTTGAAATTTTAATAGTCATGTGGCATATGAAATGAAAGCCAAACTAAAGATCTTAATGAGCCATAATTCATGAGCCTAGCTCTACTAGAACCAGAGCAATTGGCAGTTCAAGTTCACTCAGCAGATGAAATTTCATGGTCTGTTTTTTTTTTTTTTTGCTAAGTACACATTTACTGATAGAACTAAAACTTACTTATTGTTGGTGTATCAAATGTCTCCATATGCAACGATCTCTGCACACTGCTCGAGCTTCATTAACATCCATCATACACGCTGCACACAAGACCTTTTGTACTTCGTACTCATAATCTTTTTCTCCAGACATTCCTGAATCTGGTCCTCCCATGATTTCCTTGGCCACCTTCAACCTTTCTTTCCTGCCACTTGGGCTGAAAAAATTTTCTTAGTCAGCACCTCATCACTCATTCTTCCAACATGGCCAAACCACCTAAGAATATTAGTCTCCACCTTACTAACAACATTTTGCATCACATTACACATCTGCAACACATCTTCATTCCTCACAAATATCCATGTATGTAGATTTCTGTTTGCTGATGTCACTGTCATGTTGGCGTAGAGCAAAAGTGAGTTGCAGAGTATGTTTTCTCAGATGTATAACATTTATATGAAATTCAAACTGAGTATAAATAAGGGAACATCCCACACTATCTCTTATGTAAGACCCAGCCATTTATGCTAGCAGTAGAGCTTGTGTACGAGAAAATGGTTTTCTATTGGTGCAGGAGTCAGACAGGGTTGTTTAATGTCACCATGGCTGTTTAATATATTTATGGATGCATGCATGCGTGATGCCAAAATAGAAAACAGTGGTATATGTCTTCATGATATCCATGTGTGCTGTATGCTGATAACACTGTCCTGTTGGCAGAGAGCAAAAGTGAGTTGCAGAGTTTGTTGTACCTGATGCACGAAGTTTGCATAAAATTCAAACAGTATAAATAAGGGAAAACCCAAAGTTATGGTGTTTGAGAGAGGAACTGATAGCACTGAATGTAATGTAAGTATAAACGACACTGTGATTGACCAGGTGAGTGAGTTTGTGTATTTAGGAAGCATGTTTGACAGAGAGAACAAATTGGATGGTGAAATTAGTAGGCGAGTGAATTCTTCATTGAAAGTCATAGCTGCTCTGGGAGGTTTTCATAGGAATTATGGGTTCTCTAGAGAGTCCCACATGGCTGTGTATGAAAAGGTAATTGTCCCTACTCTGATGTATGGTAGTGAAACCTGGGTACTACAGAAGAAACATAGAAGTTGTTTGTGTGCTGGAGAAATGCGTTCCCTACAGGGGGGGGTAAGACACGGTATGATTGTGTGAGGAATGAAGATGTGTTGCAGTTGTGTGATGTGAAGCAAAATGTTGTTAGCAAGGTGGAGACTAATTGGTAGTGAAACCTGGGTACTACAGAAGAAACATAGAAGTTGTTTGTGTGCTGGAGAAATGCGTTCCTTACAGGGGGGGGGGTAAGACACGGTATGATTGTGTGAGGAATGAAGATGTGTTGCAGTTGTGTGATGTGAAGCAAAATGTTGTTAGCAAGGTGGAGACTAATATGCTTTGGTGGCTTGGCCATGTTGAAAGAATGAGTGATGAGATGCTTACTAAGAAAATCCTTTTAGCCCAAGTAGCAGGAAGGAAAGGCAGAGGAAGGCCAAGGAAGACATGGGTGGATCAGATTCAGGAGTGTCTGCATGAGAAAAAGATTATGAGTATGAAGTATAAAAGATCTTGTGTGCGGCATGTAATGGATATCAGTGAAGCCCGAGTTGTATGTCAAAATCGCTGTAAATGGAGAAGTTTGATATGACAACAGTAAGTAAAAATATCTGGTGTTTTGTATTTCTTTTTGGAGCTAACCTCTGAATCTCGGAGAACAGCTTAGTGATATGTATGTATAAATAAGAGAAAACCAAAGTTATGGATTTTGAGCAAGGAACTGTTTATATGAAATGCTGGATCAGTCTAAATGGTACTTAGAAGGCCAGTTAAATGAATTTGTATATTTAGGTAGTATGCCTGACAGGGAGAACAGATTAGATGGTTAAATTAGTGGATGAGTGAATTCATCTTTGAAAGTTGTAACTGCCTTAGGAGGATTTTGAAGGATTGGTGGATTCTCAAAAAGCCTCCAAATGGCGGTGTATTGCAGTAATTGATCCTATTCTGATGTATTGCAGAGGAGATATAGGACTCATTTGTGTGCTGAAGAGATGCATTACTTATGGGGTATTTGTGGCAAGATACGTTATGATCATGTGAGGAACAAAGATGTTTTGCAGATGTGTAATGCAAAGCAAAATGTGGAGACATATTCTGGGTGGTTTGGCCATGTTGGAAGAATGAGTGGTGCAATGCTCACTAACAGAATGTATTCAGTCTAAGAGGTGGGAAAGAAAGGTAGAGGAAGGCCAAGGAAATCATGGGAGGACCAGATTCAGGAATGTCTATATGAGAAAAAGATGATTGTAAAGTACAAAAAGTCTTGTGTGAGACGTGTGATGAAGGCCAGTGAAGCTTGAATTTTTGCATAGATCACTGCAAGTGGAGAGTTTTGGTACATCAACAGTAAATAAAATCTAGCACCATGTGTTGTAAATTTTAATCTGGCAGGTGAGCCTTCTTTGAGGAGGTAACGTCTGAATCTCAGAGAACAGCTTAATGATGTGTATCTATTAAAAGTAATGTCTGTTAAAATATCAAATGTAATTTGGAGCTGCAAAACCAATTTTTAGGAATAATGATATTACTAATATTTTTAAATTTAATTGAGATTATTCTACAGACCTCAAAATTAAAATTGAGCTACCCCTCCCCCTCCCCCAATTTTGGAACAATTTGTCGCATGTAAACAAGTAAGGTACCGTTAGAAAGCACTTAAGGGGAACTATCACGTGATGCAAAAAAATGTGCTAATTAGTGCTTTATTTCCAAACTTTTTCATATAATAGTATGTTGTTTTGTGCACATTCTATTTAGCTCATGCAAAACCCCTTCCAAATTTCATACAAATCGGCCAATAAATATGCGTACAGTGATCTTTGGAAAAAAGATGCAGCTAATGTTAAACTGCAAAAGTTGTTTTTGATATACTCGGTCGAGTCACATTATTGTGCTCACCAGCTAATATCCAGAGTAACTACCATGTGTAGCTCAGGCAGCAGCTAGACTGCTGAGAGTGACTCAATAAAGTGCTGGAAGGTGTTCACAGGTATGTGGAGCCATGCTGACTGCAGTGCATCTGACAGCTGCTAAAGGGTGTGAGGTGGAAGATCCATAAAGCAAACACCACCATCGAGGTGGTCCCACAGATGCTCAATTGGGTTTAAGTCTGGGGAATTAGGGGGCCAGGGAAGTACTTTGAAGTCTTCATCGTGCTCTTCCAACCACTCTGCAACATTTCCAGCTGTGTGACACATCGCATTGTCATGCTGGAAAATCCCATCCACCCCAGGGAAGACAATCAGCATGTATGGGTGTATGTGGTCTGCAAGGATGAATTCATAATGAATTCGGTCCATAGTGCCTTCCACAGGTATGAGTGGGCCCAGAGAATGCCACAAAAACATTACCCAGACCATAATGCTGCCCCCACCAGCTTGTGTTCTTTCAGCAATGGTTGAAGAGTGTTTGTTCTCTGATGTCTTTTGCTTTATACGCTAGTAGAAAATGTGACTCATCGGAGAAGGCAGTCCTTTGCGAATCAGTGGAGGTCCAATTCCGATACTGCTGTAAGCCTTTTCTGCCAATGCACCTTCATTAGCGTAGGTGCAGTGACCATTCGTCTGCATCGGAGCCCCATACGCAGCAGGGTTCACTGAACTGTTGTTTTTTACACACTTCCAATAGCTCCCTGGTTCATCTGGCCAGTGAGTTGCTCCACTGTAGCGCGCCAATCTGTCCTCATGCACCTTCAAAACCGACGTTCACCTCTCACATCAATGGCACATGGTGCTTCCGCAGTTTCCACATCACTTATTCACAATCGTGCCGTTTCTCCAATCACGATACCTTTTTAACCACAGCAGCACATGAACAGTTCACAAAAAGCGGTGTTTCAGAAATACTGCCAGCCTTGGCCTGAAAGCTGATAATCATACCTTTTTGAAAATCTGATAAATCGCTCCATTTATCCATGACAGCAACTAGTGATATGTTTTCAGATTGCCAACAGCACACCTTATATATCCTCCAAGCCAGCTCACGACATTTGCCTTCATTGGCTACATGCTGTTGACATCAAAAGTAGGAGGTGGTCACAATAATGTGACTTGACTGTGTATATTGTATCATTTAATTGAGAACAGATACAAATGATTCGGTGTTGCAATAGTAAAACACAAAGAAACCCAGATAATATGAGCCGATATATAAGCACAGAACTGGTGTATTAAGCGAATTATGAATTATGGAATACAATTATGAAGAAAATGAATGATGACCATATCTGATCAGTAGTCCATGGGATGTAAAATATTTTTAAACCCCTAAATCCAAAATTACAGCAAGATAACGTGAAACTTCGCCGAGATATTAGTGAAAACACAAACATGCATTAATTAAGGGACCGCGCATAACAAAAATATTTTTCTTTACTTACAGTAAAAATGTTTACCTCGCAATGCTTAGAAACACACGGAGAAGAAAGGGTTTCAACATGTTGCTGTTCGACGTTAAGGAGCAGGATGGCTGATTCCAAGAAAGCAATAATACAAGGTGGAAACCATGGGATGTGAAATATCATTATACCCCTAAATTCAAAATTGCAATTTTTATGATGAATAATATAAGTTAATAATACATACATATCACTAAGCTGTTCTCTGAGATTCAGATGTTAGTTCCACAAAGAAATACAAAGTACCAGATAATTTTACTTACTGTTGCTGTATCAAACTTCTCCATTTACAGCCATCTTGACATACAACTCAGGCTTCGCTGACATCCATCACACGTCATACACAAGACTTTCTAATATATAAGTTAATAATTGTACACAAAAAAAATGATTTATGAAATACGTAAAACACAACATCAAAAACATACTTCAATGCAGTTACCTATTTCATTTTAGCACATATTTTGTAAAAAAGATGGTGCTTATGTTATTGGTTTGTTTTTCCGTCTGTGGACAACTATTAGTCTGATTTGAAACATGATTTTTGCATTGGGAAGCTTGAAATGTAAGAATGATGATCCTTGCATTCCAGGGTTGTTGTTGTTTTTTTCCAATACACAACTTCGCCGCTAGAAGGCGTAAATACAGATGATATTGAATTGAAAATACATTTCATTGCATTATTTGCTTCTAAATATCGGACTGAAAAAATTATTCCCTCCTTTCGATACCATTTATAACATAGACTATTTTGGCACAGTTTCTTTTCAAGTAATGCAAACATTTTCTGCTAGGGGGTGTGAAGGTAAATTGCATTTCCCCCAGTATCTCAGCTTCTAAAACTCTGATTTGGAAAATTCTTCCTGCATCAGAGACAGCTCCTCATGGAAAATGTTTGGCATATAATTTCTAATTTTTGATAAAGAAAGGTTGGGCCACCAGGGGTGACTTCTATATGTTGTTTAATTCTACAACACAAATAAAACAGTGCATTCTACAATACAAAAGCTCGATGTAAATTTGTTTTCTGTATATTTCTTACATTAAAACTTTTACAGCTTCGTGAAATTTTGAAACCGTGGTCATGCAAATGAAAACTGCAAGTTGTTGCCTGCGCAAGTGAATTCATATGTTTTTTTTTTTTTTTTTTTTTGCACATTCACGCCCTTGTGTCCGTTTAGTACAAAATTATGGTATAATCAGCATGTATCTGTTTATAGTTGTGATTTATTGATATTTTTCATTGTGGTTGTATTCCTAAAACTGTTTGTAATATAGAAAACCGAACTGCCATGATGCTGTAATACAGAAGCGGAATCTATGTGTGTAGCTAAGATCTGTTCGCAAACCGCCTCTCCCAAATTAGACATTTACGACTACTGGTTAAGAAATAAGTGTGTATGATTTGTTTGCCATGTGATCAAAATGAATTTTAAAAGTTCAGATTTTTAAACCAGAAACAACAGTTGAAATGTAAAGGTTTTCCTTGTTATCACCAAATTGTTTTTGGAATCGATGATCTACAACTAAACTTTAACAATTAATGCTGATGTAAAGGATTTTAGGAAAGTAGTAACCACTCATGTGTCATTTGTTGCACATCGATATCCATCTGCTACCCATTTAGTAAACAGCAGCACCACACCTTGTATATTTCACAGTGTATATATGAGAGGTAACAACTCTCACCATTGCCACAAAGAACCTTTTCACAGTGGTATATTTGAGTTGAGCATAAACTATATTTGCAGCTTTATTTCATTAGGTCAGCCCAGCCGTATTGTTATATGATCCTTGTTTACGTGTGGCAGTGCCCGGCCAGCATGTGCACTATTCAGCTGATTTTCGTTATATATGACCAATGTTAAGCAGCAGTAGTTTTATACATAATTCCAATTATATCTTATATTTGCATCCTCGGTTTCAGTATTTGTGCTTTCAAAATATTTGAATAAAGAACTGCTGTTCTGCCAGGAATCGGGAAATGTCATAGATGACAGCTACATAATGTAACTATAGCAATCAACAAATGAACACAAGGAACTTTGCCTATGGTGACTCTCCTTGCCAGTGATCCTGCAATCCTCCCCTCTAAAAAAGCATTTCCATCATCATCATAGACTGTATCACTAATATCTTTATTAGTAGACTCAATAATTCCTTGTCCTCCTATTTTGTTCGTTTACCAGGTTTGTTTTCAAACCTACATGGCAAGATTTGTTTTGTGTTATTTGGAAACCAGATTGTCCAAAACAAATTTCAACTTGCACAGATTCAGGTTTTCCGTTTTTAGAAAATACAAACTCATTATTCTAACACTAATTTAAGTCATTAGCATTAATGATGAAGTTGTTATGGAGGAAACTGCAAAAGTAAATAAAGCCCATCCGTGGATAAATGGGGCACCTAGGCAATATTTGTATAGATCACGGTCAAGGTATACAATGCATCGATCAACAACTTGTATTGAATATTTTAAAAGCAATGAAGATTTTTCGGAGGTTCGGACAACAAGATGCAGACTTCCCGGTATCATCACTATTCATGCAGGGAAGAAAATATTCTAGGTTCGTTTCCCATTTACCAGATGTAGATATATGGGTAACTTAATTTGCAAATATCTTCATTATCGATTATCCGATTTGGATGACATTTAAGATTTAGGGGTTTTCCATGTACTGAATGGAATGTATATAAAATAACATACCCCTTATCTAGAAAAATTTGGAGATAGAAAGCTAATTAGCATTTTCTTCGTATCATATGATAGTTCCCTTTAAGTGCTTTCTAACAGTACCTTACTTGTTTACATGCGACAAATGATTCCAAAGTTGGGGAGGGGGCTTGGTTTTAATTTTGATGTCTGTACATGTTAATGGGAAGCAAATCCCCTAGAGGAAATAATTTTTCAGAAATACATGGAAGGCACACACAAATGCAGACGTACCAACTCTCCAGAATTAGGCGAGAGACTCCGGATTTTCAGCTCTTCCTCTGGATGAATGTCAAATTCTCCTGATTTTTGATGATAATTAGCTATTATGATGGTCGAAATTCCATCAACCACCGCCTTCGATCAACGCAGAAGAAAAAGATTTCGAACTGCCTGTGAAATCTTTTTCTTTCTGTGTCAATGTAAGACACCATTACAGTCATCAGTTTTGTACTTTTCCTCTCCTTCTATCTGCAAAAGAAAGCCGCTGGGGCGCGGTGGTCTGAGCTTTGGCTTCCGACCAATCGTACGAGATAGGTCCGAATCCTGGTGAGGCAGGGATGTTGTATTTGTCTTATGGCACTGGCTTTCTCCCTTCCCTGGTACCAGTGGCCCTAAATTAGGGACTGGCGACTGCTTATTGCCCACTAAGTTGCTCACAGTAGTCGTTAAACCTCCAACCAGAAAAAAAAAAAGAAAAAAAAAAGAGCTTAATACTTCCACATTTGTTTTGACAGAAACCACTGTCTTCATGAATGGAATACAGGATTACACCATACAATATATATTTTGAAGATGACAATCCGTTTTTTGGTGTGTTGTCCTCCTATTTTGTTTTTATCCAAAAAATGGATAAAAACAGAATAGGAGGACAAGGAATTATTGAGTCTACCACAAAAAAACACATTGTCTTCTTCAAAATTTGTACCACTGTCTTCGTTGATTCCATTTCACGATAATGATGTGCGAATTAAATAAAAAGTGTTTCGATGAGAAACGCTATGAATGTACCGTAATTCCAGGTAGATAAGCAGCGGCTTATACAGCATGGTGGCGTATATGGCTTTATTTTTTCTTTTTTTTTTTTTTTTTTTTTTTTCTGGCAAAGCAAAGTTATGTAACAAAAAACGTTTTGGCTTGTTCCTTTCTTTTTCCGCGGGAAGATATCTCAATAGAGTGGGAATGGCATAACAATGTTACAGCCACATGAAATAAATTCCACCCACCCCTCTTAAAACAAGACATGCAAATAATAGGTTATAGGATTGAGGTGGGACAGGCAGGAGAGAGGTGACTGATAAAACTAAAAACAAAATCCGTGGCTGGGGCAAACTTCGCAGGGAATCAATCTTGTTAGCAAGGATCGCCCTTGTTTCACGCTCTTAGCAACTAACTCTCTTTGAACTCGTGACGTCATCAGCTTCGCTCCGAGGATCCGGGCTAATGCTCTCTCTCTCCCCTCTTGAAACGGGATATCCGACTACCATCCAAGATCAACTATCATTGGTCAATGAAAGCACGTGCAAATTTTGTCAGTGACGTGTGCGTTCATTGCATTCAGTTCGCCAAATCGCATTTTCTCGAGTACGCTACGCATAGTTCTATGTTATCGTGGAAAGTAAAATGACGAAACACAGAAGTTACACTTCTAGTTTTAAGCTAATGGTAAATAAATATGTTTTTCCGAATCCTGGAAAAACATCAAAACTTCGACGATTATTTTGGAAGCAAGCATTATTTCTAAAAACTGCGGTGAAATGCCATAAGACAGCGAAAGTGATGCGGACGACCCCAAAGTTTTTTTAGATGATGAGCTTTTAAAACTTTTTAATTCGGACAGTGAAGTTTCCGATTTTGATGGATTTGTTTGAAAAACTATGTGTACCAGATATTTTCAGAATGTTGTGCGTGTATTTTTTAAATTCTTGAGGTATAAATGTTTTATATTAAGCGCCTTATGATTCTTCGAGTAAATTTTTATAAAATAGGTAGTAGGGTAAGTGTTATCCTTAAGATTGAATCTTGTTTAATTGATATTTTTATTTATTATTTGAAAGATCAGGTAATATATTTTTATCTACGTAATGTTTTCAAGACTCCGCCGTGGTACTACCCCACCTTACTGCGAAGGTGCAGCGTTTCTGGTGATTTTTTTTCATTCCGCCCCTTCTTTTTATCGCTGCGGTTTTATGTACCCGAAATTACGGTATAAAAAAAATATTTTTCTGAAGTTAAAAAAACAATAATAAACTCCATATTTCTCCAAAATAGTAAATAAATGTTTCTTCAAACTGGGGTTTGAAAGGAAGAAAAGCTTTAAAGGAAAAAACTAAAGAGTTACGTTTAAAAAAAAAGTAGTTAATGGATATGTAGTAATAAAAATTTAATGCGTAACTTCTAAAGTGTTCAATGGATTCTGGTGAAAATTAAAACTGAACTTATGCTGCAACATCTCATTCACTAAAAAAAATTCACTCACTTATATTAAAAATCGGGAAAAATTTGTTTTAAAAAATACTCCCAGTCCAATTGTCATATGACGCCTTCAGCAAAGAGCTCACTCGCTCTGGCACTAGAATGCCGGGGAGGTTCAGTAATTGATTGACAGATGGGAGCTGCCCTGCCTTTTTCTTGCAGTTCTTTCTTTCAACTTCTTGCCTCAACAGAGCCGCTCGCATTCTAAGTGATGATAAACAGTTAAGTTGCGGCAAATTCACTTAACGACAAAAGGGAGTAGTTACAGATGGCCTCGCCTTGTAACGAAAAGAGATGTTAGTACGATCCTTTTTGTCGCCTTCACTCTCAACCTAAAAAAGAAACAAAAAACAGTTGGCTGCTATTTTATTAATAAAAAACAAGAACATGAGGGCCATTTTACGCTTTCATTATCTTGCAGAATCAACCTACCTGAAAACGAATTTCAGTAGGGGGTGGGTGTTGATTTTCGCGCTTTCTCCAGAACTTTTAGTGGACCAATAATACTACTTCTGGAAAATTGTTCCTATGTCTGGAAAATGTCGATGAAAAAAATAGCGCCCGTGTGATTTTATGAGCTGTGAAAATCTCCCAATTTTCAGATTTTGAAGGTTGGTATGTCTGCAATCTTATTATTGGCACAAAGGTGCCAAATTTTTCCATTTCCCATGTAGCCATTTTTTTTTTTTTTTTTTTTTTTTTGAAAACTTGAAACTGCATCACCCTGGAGCAAAAATTGAGCCTGCATCTCCCAATTTTCTTTTAAGCATGCTTTCTGAGCAGTGTTCTGATTCCTTAGCTGCAACTGCTTAGCTTCAGTTGCTTAGAACTTTGTTGCTCTGAATGGTATAACTGTAGCTTGCTCAAATAGAAATCAGGAGATGCAGATATGATTCCTGCTCCAGGGCAATGCAATTTTAAAGTTGTCTGAAAAAATGGCTACAAGGGAAACAGTGAAAGAATGTCATTTCTGCGCAAAAAATTACATTAATTATTACACATATATATACATACCACTCAACTGTTCTCTGAGATTCAGAGGTTAGCTCCACAAAGAAATACAAACTACCAGATAAATTTTTAACTGATTATTTACTTACTGTTGCTGTATCAAACTTCTCCATTCACAGCGATCTTGACACACAACTTGGGTTTAACTGACATCCATGACATGACGTACACAAGACCTTCTATACTTCATATTCATAATCTTTTTCTCATACAGACACTCCTGAATCTGATCCTCCTATGATGTCTTTGGCCTTCCTTTGCCCTTCTTTCCTGCCACTTGGGCTGAAAAAAAAATTCTTAGTAAGTATCTCATCACTCATTCTTTCTACATAGCCAAACCACCTAAGAATATTAGCCTCCACCTTGCTAACAACTTTTTGCCTCACATTACACAAGTGCAGCACATCTTTATTCCTCACATGATCAGAGAGTGTTTTGCCACAAATCTCCCATAAGTAACGCATTTCTCCAGCACACAAACAACTTCTATGTTTCTTCTGTAGTACCCAAGTTTCACTGCCATACATCAAAGTAGGGACAATTACACTCATACACAGCCATGCAGGACTCTCTTGAGAACCCATTATTCCTGTGAAAACCTCCCAAAGCCGCTATGACTTTCAATGAAGAATTCACTCTCCTACTAATTTCACCATCCAATTTGTTCTCTCTGTCAAACATGCTTCCTAAATACACAAACTCATTCACCTGGTCAATCACTGTGCCATTTAGACTTATATTACATTCAGTACTACCAGTTCCTTACACTGAGTTTGAATTTCACACAAACTTCGTGCATCTGGGCCAACATATTCTACAACTCACTCTCTGCCAACAGGACAGTGACATCAGCATACAGCAATCTGCACACACAGATATCACCAAGACATAAACCAGTATTATCTATTTTGGCATCACACATTGATAAATATATTAAACATCCATGGTGACGTTACACAACTTTATCTGACTCCTGCACCAATCGAAAACAATTTTGATAAAACACCATTCACTCGTACACAAGCTCTTCCAGCAAATTTGGCTTTTCCACTATTAAGTAGATCCCTAGTAATACCATATTTATTCGATACTTTCCACAAAAGTATCCTATTCACTCGGTCGTAAGCTTTCTCTAAATCTATGAAGGCAGCAAAAACTTTCTTACCAACAGCCAGATACTTTTCAATCATCATGCTCCATGCAAAAATTTGGTTAGTGCAGCCTTTACTAGGCAAAAAACACTCTGAACATCCCACACTTTCTCTGATGTAAGATCCCATACTTTTTCAATAATGACTACCAAATATTTTCCCTGCCACACTGAGTAGGCTAATACCACAATAGTTCTTGCAGTTTTTCTGATCCGTTTTTCCCTTATACAAGGGAACAATGATAGCATCCTTCCAATCCCGTGGGACAATTCCTAACTTCCAGCACAACTGACAAATTTCAGTTAACGAGTCAATTACAGAGTCACTACCCTATTTCAACATCTCAGCAGGTATGCCATCCACTCCTGGAGCCTCTCCAGTCTGGAGAGATTTTAGAGCTTTACACACCTCTTCTCTTGAGATCCCTCCAGTGCTTCCATCCTCCACTGTGGCAACATCTGCTTCTGCCACAGAATCACCTTTGCTTTTTTATCTAATAACTCACAGAAGTATTCACACCCATCTTTCCCTTAACTCATTGGGCTGCCCAATCCTATTCTTCACACATCTTACAACTTTGTTTTCCCTATTTTACATGAGTCTCATGTACTTCCAGAGTCTTTCTATCTCTACAAAAAGCCAATTCATGCCTTTCCACCTTCTCCTTCCTATGTTTTGCCTTACTCTCGCGAACCAGCTTATGCTGCTTCACGCTTCTTACAGCGATATTCATCCACAGAGACTCTACCTTGCAACATCCCCAAAAAGGCTTCCTTCTTTCTCTTTACTGCCTCTTCAATGTCACTATCCACCAAGCATCATCTATATAGTTACCCACTATTGTGGTGCCACAGACCTCTTCAGCAACAGTTACAATACAGTTCTTAAAACATTCCCACTTCTTTTCTACATCCTTCTCACATGACTTCATCTCCTTCAGTCATTCTCTGAGTATGTTAGAATAATGCTGTTGATCTTCAGAGAGCCTTTCAACCTTTATTCTTTCTGTCCTAGGCCTCTTCCTATTCCTTTCCTCCAACCAGCATTAAGTTTCACTCATGACACTAACATGTAATGATCAGAGCCAACATCTGCACCTCTCATCACACGAGTGTCAACAACTAAGTGTTTCAGACGCTGATCATAAACAACAAAATCTATCACACTCTTTTGACCAAGAGTGCGATTTTCCCAAGTATATGTGTGGATATACTTGTGGTTGAAAAACATATTAGATACACACAATCCATTCTCAATACAGAGTTCAATTAATCTTTCACCATTATCATTCACCCAAGGATCATTAAACTTACTCAGAGCCGCCCCGGTGGCGCAGTGGTCTAAGCGATGGCCTCTGATCATTCGTCCGAAAGGGGTCCGGATCCCGGTGAGGCATGGATGTTGTGTTTGTCTTACGGCACTGGCTCTCTCCCTTCCCTGGAACCAGTGACCCTAAATTAGGGACGGGTGACTGCTTATAGCCCATTGAGTTGCTCGCGGTGGTCCTTAAACCTCCAATCCAAAAAAAAAAAAAAAACTTACTCAGAACAGTGTCAGAAATTGCATTCTGCACACCTACTCTAGCATTGAAATCCCCTGCTATTATAACTTTTTCTTTAGTATCAAGCTGGCTCAAAACAGCTTTTACCTCATTCCAGAAAT
Organism: Macrothele yani; assembly: GCA_039090855.1. Classification (NCBI taxonomy): domain Eukaryota; kingdom Metazoa; phylum Arthropoda; class Arachnida; order Araneae; family Macrothelidae; genus Macrothele; species Macrothele yani. The sequence continues at coordinate 98,503,353 of CM077028.1, read as the reverse complement.
CTTCCTTCCAATCAGAAGGTTCCAAGTGACAAAGAGCATATACTCTACAACAATTACTATTCTCAGAAGTTTCACTTTCAAACGAAGATGCAGCTAGTTTGTTTGTTTTATGTGCAACTAGAGGTGCGAGCTAGTTCTGTGTGACATTGGCGAAAAAACCCCAACTCACTGGGTTTTGTTCCAGAATCCTTAGGTTGAATAACCAACTGGAACCGTCGGCTGTGGGCTAATCCACCGCACTGGTGTAGCTACCTTATTAAAAAGGCACAATAAATTAAAGGACTCTGGTGTGGGATATGGTGGACCTACCACACTTGAGAAGGATGGTCCACCACGAAAACAAACAAAATTACATTAATTTAAACTAATTTTCAAAGTGGGCACCTCATCTTCATCTGGTCTCTTGTTTACTTTTAAGGCAGTTACAGTGATTAGTCTGTGTTGGTCATAGTTAATAGTTTTCAATGTTTGCTTCTGTGTGGTACAGTTAAAAAATTTATTTGGTGCCAATGATTAGGAGTGTCGAGACTGAATTATTGTTTGTTTTTTTTTTTTTTTTTTCTTATCCATTACCTGTACCCAGGGACGGATCCAGCTGGGAGTACCCCCCCCCCCCCCCCCAAACCATTTATTAGGTTTTAATAACAAATTGAACATGAAAGAAAGTATTAACTACTTTCGTTAATTGATTGGAAGAAATTATTGACAAAATCAGAACACTTCTTTATTTTGCAGGAAAATGTCAGAAAGGTCCCCGGTTATCTCCCCCTCCCCACGAAAATTCTGGATCTCTCCCTACCTGTATTTCTTTTATTTTTTATGATTTGTGATTGAACACTTACAGTTTTAGTAAGTCATCAACCACAAGTCATAAAAAATTTAATTTAATGATAGTTATCTTTTTTTTTCCTTATCTGTACTTCCTTTAATAATTTTATTATGATTTTGTGGTTGATGACCTACGATTTTTAGAAATTCTCTGTTTAGTGCATGTCCTATCATGCTTTATTCAACATGTTTTGTTATTGTTGGTATGTGGAGGTGTTTTTGTTTTTTTTTTAAGGAGGGATTTTTTTTATTATTTAATAATTTCTGGTGATGAAAACAGGTGATTTAGGTTAGAAAGCGGTGAATCTTTATTTTCAGTTATCGGTTTTATTGGAGCCTATTTGTGTTTGAAATACTAAGCTTTGTGTAACCATTAATGTTTGAAACACTAGAGTAACCATGGAATTCTTTAGTAGCAAAAAACAGTTCAACATACATATTTGGTATTCTTCTTCTGCCATATTTGCATCTTTACTCATTATTTTGATAATGCATTTTTAGGCTGTTCAGAAGCTGTTGAGCTTTTAAATGCAATAATATCTTATCTTAGGACAACTGGAGTATCTCTAACAAAATTCATAATCCTTGAAAATGATTAACCTAACATATAAATAACTACATACATGTATCTTTAGCAACATTCAAATAACTGTTGTAAGAAATAAGGATGTCCTGTGCTGATGAGTCTTATGTGATGCACATTAGACAGTTTCAAGTGCTTTCCATGTTCGACTAAATTCATTGTCATTTAATGTTAGACATTTTTCTGTTAATGTCTTCTATTCTTCTATTGGTTTAAATTATCTACAGCTCACTATGAAGGCTACAAACTCATGCAGTCCATTCTAGATGTAAATCACTTATTTTCCAGCATGCTCCCAAGCAGGTCACTTAACATAACACTTGTATGCAACTGTCTAGCAGAACAACTGGAAGGATTTGAAGGGAAAACTCAGTTTGTTCACATGTAAACAGTAAAATACGGCACATTTTTAGCAAGCATTTTCTGTTGGTCAAGATTCTCAGGGGCAATGTAATTTTCAAGTTTTCTGAAGGAAGTGCTACATGTAAACAGTGAAAATACGGCACATCTGTGCCAACGATTACATTTGTATTGCCTTCCGTGTATTTGTGAAGATTTATTTCTTCAGGGAAATTCGTTTCCTATTTATGTATGATGCCAAGATTCTGTTCATGTTTTGTAATTGTTACATGCTGAGGATAGACATCCTACATTAATTGTATATTTTATATTGTGTCTTTTTAAAGTGTTTGCAGTGTCTTCACCCACTTTTGAGAAAAGAAATTTCTAGTATATTACTTGTGATTTGACGTGGAAGAAAGAAATTAAATATATCTTTCAAACTCTGAAGGAATCTGTGCTCTTATGGATGATTTGAAGATTTGCTCTATTGAATCACTAATTGATGATGCATGGTGTCAAATGAGTAGCAATTCCAGTGTTGTGAAATATTTGTCTGTGGATATGTGTGTGTGTGTGTGTGTGTGTGCTTACTGTTCAGAAGTATGCAGTATCAAACATGGAGATACAAGCAACAAGGTCAGAGTGGTCCCGAAATTCCTGGTTTTTATTTTTTTGTCCTGAAATGTCCTTATTTTTGTTCTATATCCTGAAAACTTGAGTGTAGTCCTGAAATTTTAAGAATAAATAGTAAACTATGTATAGTGATTCATCATCTAGCGTTTACAAGTACCGCATAAATAAAAAAAATGGAAAGAGAGAGAGTACTCTGTCGTTGTGATGTCATCGCCAAGAACTCTCACTCTTGTAATTTGCGATGTACGCGAATGCGTTTCCACTTTTGTGAGATCGTTCGAGGATTGAAGCTGCCGTGAAGCCGCTTCCTACGAAGGACGCACAGAGAGGTCAACCATTACGAAATCTCCGTAATTATTATGGATTTCCCCTGGGATTACAGATGGCCAACGAAAAGTTACGGATATTCAGATTTTTGCTGTTACAGGGTGTCTACTGGTCATGAAAGTAATGAAATTGAGTGGGTGGTCATGAAATTGTCTTTTTTGTATCAGCACCTGAATGAAGACAAGTTTGTGCCCTAGAAGAAAACACGAACCAGCGCCCTTATAAACTGGTGTGTAGTCGATGCCCCATAAAAGCAAAAAGCACCATGACTTTGTCAAGTTCTTACAGAAGCTGCTATGAATGTTTCATGGCAATGCTGTAGTTGAAAGAGACTTTTCTGTTAACAAAGAACTTTTAATTGAAAACTTAGAAGAAGATGCAGTTGTTGCAGAAAGAAGTGTTTACAGTGCAATACAATCGTTAGGTGGTTTAGCTAATAGTGAGAAAGAACTGAATGTGGACATCATAAAATCAATAATATTAGCTGTCAAAAATGCTTCATCAAAAAGAGTAGAAGCCTCAAAAAAGAAGAAATCTGACGAAGATGAAGTGGCCAATCGTAAAAGGAGAGCAGTCCAAGAACTCAAAGATAAGAAAAGAAAGCTTATAGAAAAGGCAAAAGAAGAAGCTGAAGTTCTAGATTCTGAGATAAAAAGTTTAGCTAAGATACTTAAACACTGAGTCTTTCACTGTGAAATTTCAGTCTCCATAAATTTTGTACATTCATAGTTTTTATATTGCTTTAATAAAAGCTTGTAAGTTTTTACAGCATTACCATGTTAAAAGAATTTGTGTATTAATAGATGTAATGATAAATATTTCTGAAAATAACCATACCCCATCCTAGATGAGAGTTGAATATTTTTATTTGTTTAAACACATAGAATTTGGTGAATGGCCTAGTAAGTCATGCATAATTACATTATTCATGTTAACAAGCAATTTTAGTGACATAAGAATTACATTCAGCTTTCATCTCTACTGGCTTTCTTCAGGTGGGAGTTCATTTATCCCCCCCCCCGACCGTATAGCCATTTTAGCATTTAGCAGCAATGATATTATAGACACTTCAGTTTTGCATTTCGCCTAAACTATTGTCGCATGGAATTAATTTCAGTGTTTGTAAAAATAAACAATAACCTGGGATCTCAAGCCATGGGTACTAGATTATGAGTCTAGAATGGTTGTCATTGTGCCACACATTGTGGAAAAGTCATGAATTTAACTGAAGATGTCATGGAAAAGTCATGAATTTGGTTAATTGGAAATCAGTAGACTCCCTGTGTTATTAAGAATGTTTTACTGGTTTTGTAATTAATCAATGTAGAAGCCTCTGAACAAAGTTCGTCACGCAGCTCTTTGTGCCTTTTTTTTTTTTTTTTTTTTTCCTCTGAGGAGGAGGAATTTTTGCTTTGCTGGTTTGAAAGAGTGAAAAAAAAAATGCACAGCGCCAGGCCAGGATTAGGTAGGCCCGGCGTGATTCTTTCTCCGTGGCCCGGGATTACATCGGCTCAAAGCCTCTGAATGCAGCTCTTTGTCCCCTTCCCTTCCCCCGAGAAGAAATTTGTTTTGCTTGTTTGAAAGCTAAGTGGAAAGAAAGCACGGTGCCAGGTCGGGATTACGTAGGCCCAGCATGCTTCTCTCGCCATGACCCAGGATTACGTTGGCCCAACACACTTCTTTCGCTGTGGCCCGGGACTACGTCTGCCCGATGCCTCTGGACCAAGTTCATGACACACCTCTTTGTTTTTTTTTTTTTTTTTTTCTCTGAGGAGGAGGAATGCATTTTGCTTGTTTGAAAACTAAGAAAGAAAGCACAGCTTGGGGCCAGTATTACGTCAGCCTGAAGTCTCTGAACAAAGTTTGTGACACAGTTTTCTGTTTTCCTTATTTATTTATTTTTTCTTTCTGAGGAGGAGGAGGAATTTGTTTTGCTTGTTTGAAAGCTAAGTGGAAATAATGCACGGCGCCGTACCCCAGTATTACGCCAGCCTTTATCATTTGGGGCATTCTAGTTATCGATGCACAAACTGAGCAGAAATCTTGGGGGGAGGGGGTCGTTTTCTGTTTGAGGACGGAATTCCATCTTCCGGAAATGGAAGTTAGTTGGAGTGAAGATTTCTCTCGTAATTGTAATATTTTTTCACGATGTTCCTTCTGCCCAGTATTTTTCTTAAATATCCATTTATTCCATAAATACTTACATTTCAGCTTAAAAATGGAAGAAAGAGTTTCGCAAAAAGGAAGACGGTCAATGGCGAAGATTTCTCCTGTAATCATAATTTTTTTCTTACTGCGATGTTCTGACTATTCTGTGTTGTTGTTAAGTGTTACATGTGACTATATTTTGAAGAAATTCTTACTGAAAAGTGAATTTCTGCTGCATGCCGAAGTTGCTGCTTTAGGAATTAAGATGAAAGAAGCTTCCTTTTCTTTAGTAATGTACTTGGCAAATAATTTCGCAGCTGCTGTTGTTAGTGACAGTGATCTGGTCGAGTTGGAATTAGAGTTTGCCTTATGTCAAATTAATGAATTGGAAGAAGGTGCTTCGAATAGTCCTACAATTGATATTGCATGGTCAAACATTTTGAAAATGACTGGTGCAATTGGTGCTAAAAGTTTAAAGTTTTACCACACCTTTTTATTTTATCGACATTTTCTAGACATAGGAATTCTTGTTGTGCCACACAGTAATGCAATTGCGGAAAGAATTTTTAGCGTTGTCCATAAGAGTCAAACATAATTTAGGCAGACCTAGACACCGAAACTTTAGGCGCGTTGTTAGCCTTAAAAGTGAAAAAATTCCTGCTAACAACTGGGCCATAATTTTGTTAGCTTTTTAGTAAAAGAATACCATTACTGCATTTGTACCAATATTTCATTTAATTTACCTGCCAGGTCGGCCAAAATATGTCCTAAAATTTAAGAAAAATTATGTCCTGATTTTTTTTTTTTTTTTTTTTTTATCACTTCTACCACTGCAGTTCTCTTTCACATGCCCGCTTATAAAGCTCTGGCAACAGTAAGAGTATGAACTCTGTGGAGATGAGCCACAGAATTTATGCATGTGACAGGAATTGACTGACAAGATTCAAAATGCAAGAAAGAAATATGATAAGTACTTGAATAAATGCAATGCAAAAAAGAAAGGGACGAAGAGCAGCTTCTTTAAAACTTATTTAGGACAACGCAAAAAAAAAAAAAAAAAAAAAAAAAAAGCTCTTCAAGAACATATTGCAATAAACAGATTAGTCTTAGATATTCTAGATGATATGGACAACACCATTCAGAAAGTAGCATAGCAAATGCTTTGACAAAAGAAGCCACAAATAAGTTGTCATCTGTAGTAACCAAAAAGTACATAACTGAGGTTGCTGTTGCTCAAGTCCTTCTTGAATCTATATAAGAACTGAAAAAACTTTAAAATGATCAAAATGCTACGGAACACAAGCTGGCAGTCAAAACATATCATAACAATTAAATGCATAAAGTGTTGTTGTGACAAGAAGTGTGTGTGTAGCTCACGCACATGCGCAATGTTTGCTATGAAACACAAGTATTGAATGTTATAAGATGTATCTGTTCAGTTTTCTGTGTTTGTTTACGATATTTCTTCAGTATTTTCGTTATAATAATCTGTAGAATATCCAATTCATAATATCTTAGGGAAATTTTCATTACCTAGTTTGTTATTTGTGAAATGTGGTAAAATAAAAGGAAAGAGCTATGTAAAAAGTAGGAATTGCAAATGATGACTACAAGAATGTTAATGTATGAATGTGTGTAACTTAGCTGATGCAACTTTTGTTAAAATAACTTTTGCATGTACTACTTTCAAACATACACTTGTAGGCAATGTAATTTTTTTTAAATGCAACACATTGTAATCACTCACAAATCTCCCTAGCACCCATCTTGGGGGGGGGATAGGCAGAAAGTCAGGAGGGTTCCTATATTTCAACCTCCTGTATTAAAAAAAATTATAAATAAAAATCAATTACATTTGTTAAATAGCCTGGAAGTCATGTGCAATCTTGATATCCTGATCTTGTGCTGATCATGATCAATAAAGTCTAGTTGATCTTGCTGATGCAGGAAAGCTGTTATGCTTCATTGGAATTGTGGAACAGCTTTGATGCCAATGAGTACGACATACAGAGTTTTAAGGAGGTCCATTTTTTGAGCTGCTCTTTCTATGTAGAGGTGCAACTTTACACAGAAGTGAGGTTGTAATTCTTACTCATACACAGCCCAAATCTGGTTTTGCATTGGTTTAGAGAAGTTTATGAATATTCTGTTTCCAATCTTAATCCAATATAATCATTCTTCAAAGTTTGTTGAGACATATGCATGCTCTTGCATCTTATAACCAGTAGTTGTTTGTGTCATTTAGCACTTCGTTGAATCTTTGATCATGTCTTCTATTTTGTTCTTTTCCTTTTTAATTAAAATTTGGTCTTTTTAACACAGGCCATCAGGCTTGTTTAAATCAGGACTTGATAAGTATTACAGCATTCGAATTACCCAGTGGTCCGCTGGCCATTTGGATAGTAAAAATTTCAGCGGACCATTTAAATTTGTTTGTTACTACTGGCCCAGGAAGCCAGTAAAGTTTTTTTTTTTTCAGTTTTCTTTGGAATTTGTAAGTTTATAAAGAATTGAACCACAGATTTCGAAGTATCCAGGTTTTGCTATGGCAGTTTTCGGATTTTTGAAATTCAAATATTCTACTCAAAAATTGAATTGTGGACTGTGAAAAACCGAGGTCCGAATCAAAATATTTGGATTAAGACAGGCTACTTTTTTGCCCAAGTAGTGACCGCAGAATATGGATAGGTCTTTTATATTTTTCCCAGCTAGAGGATAAAGAACCATTTATGCTCTGACTTTGCTAAATTGTATTTCTCTCCACATGGGATAACCTCCTGCCTTTCACACTAAAGCAAGGTATTCCATGTAGGTGGCTTTTGGTATGCTGCATAGTACTTCTTCTCAGTGTCCTTATAATCAGGGTAATGTCCTGGATACTAGCACCAGATGCATACAAAACATATTAGTATTTGTGCCATTTCTGGACCCCTAAAAATGAGTGAACTACCAACTTTTGATATACACTAGTCATGTTTTTTTTTTTTTTTTTTTTTTTCAAATTTCTACCACTGCGTAGCATGTTTTGTGTTTTATTTATTAGCACTAGTTGTAAATGCATTTATGGCACCTCTATTCATAGTGATTGTAGAATAACTTTTTTATGGGTCTTATAGAGGTTATTTTTCATGAAAGTTGGTTGTCAAATTTTCGAACTAAAGCCTAGTTCGTCATCAGGACTATGTCACTGGAGTAGTTGCTGCCACTCAATTGGAAGAGTCCATCCACAATTATTGTTAATTGTGGTACTTCTTCTTCTTGCTATTTCGATCCCTTCTTCTAGTTTCCTCTTTACTAAGTTTGACTGGTGGGCAATTATTTTCACTGATTCCCAATTTATGGAGTGTCCACTTGCTTGTATATGTCTGTCTAGCCCTGTTTTGTTCCCAATGTTCCTAATAGCTGCTTGGTGTTCTTTCATTCGGACCTTAATACTTCTCCCTGTTTCTCCAATATAGCTGAGTCTGCAGTTACAGTCGATGCAGTAAATTACTCCTTCCTGCAATTGGATGTCCAATTCTTTCTGCTTTAAAGCTGCAGGAACTTCTTTATTTTGTTATTAAGATCTGGAGCTAGCCTGATATATTTTGCTCCGATCCTTTTCAGTTTCTTTCTCGAAAAGTCCCTTGTGGTACGTAATTTTGCTGGTGAATTTGAAGTTGGTTTTTTCCTGCTTCTTTTTTGGCACTTGTTTAAATATTTTCTCAACATATGGGGAGGGGTAATTGTTTTCTGCCAATATTTCCCTTAATTCTTCTTTGTGAAGATCTTTTTGAGTAGCTGAAGTGACCAGGATTTCAATTTTTTCCAAAAATTGTCTCGCCGTATTCGATTTAATATAATCAGGGTGGAATGAGCTGAAGTCTAACATCTTCCCTGTGTTAGTGGGTTTTCTAAAAAGCTGAGTGAATATTTTCCCCTCTCTTGAGGTCAAGGTTAAATCTAGGTAATTGATGCTATGGTCTTTTTCCTGTTCCAGAGTGTACTGCAAGGTATTCTCTAGTAAGTTAAATTCTGCCAGAATCTGAGAGGGTAGAGATTGGTCCACAGTATCTACTATAATTAGGACATCATCCATGTATCTTACATAGAGAGCAAACAAGGAGGGTTGTATAAGGATTTTTGCCTCTAGTTTACTTATATAATAATTTGCTAGCAGAGGTGCTAGTGGAGAACCCATTGCAAGTCCTGAAGTTTGCCTGTAATATTTCTTTCCAAACTGGAAGAAATTATTCTTGAAGGAAAATAGGAGCAGTTCATATATGCCAAGTAGTATTTCTCTATTGTGATTATGGAATACTATTTTTTTCCCGCAAGGTCATCTGCAATGAATTCCAGTAGGAGGTCCAGGTTAATGTTGGTATACATAGAGACTATATCCAGGCTTGCCATTACTAGATGAATTAATTCTGGCAAGTTGTCCAGTTTTCCTTTTAGCTGCATGGAATTTTTTTAGTAGGTAGGAAGGAGAAGGGAAAATATCTCTGAGGTGACCAAGTCAATAATAATTAATGTTGGAGAGTGGCGAATTTCTAGTGTCTATTATAGGTCTTACTGGATGGCCTTCTTTGTGAACTTTTATCGTACCATAGATCTGTGGAATTCTTGACTGGATTTTGGAGAAATTTTTGAAGAGCTCATTAAGCTGTTTTTTATTTCTTAAACAGCTGATTAATTTCTTAAGATTTTTGATAGTTTGATCTATAGGGTTACCATTGAGTTCTTCATAATAAGGCTTGCTCAATTCAGCTTCCATTTTATTGTAATACTTTTCTTTTTCTACCAATACCAAAGACCCGTAAAAAAGTTATTCCACAATCACTATAAATAGAGGTGCCATAAATGCATTTACAACTAGGATTAAAACCACATACGGGCTGGATATATGGCGAAACATCAGAAAGATAGAAAGGAGTAAGTGCAAAAGCGACAAATGTAAGTCACAACTATATTTTCTTAAGAAATGTAAGAGAGCTAATTTTGTTCCACCTTCTTTGAGACTCACGAAAAACGTCGCGGAAAATCTGTTAAGAAATTTTATTAAAAAAATAGAACTAAAAACGGTGAATGGCGCGATTCGTAATAAATTCAAAACTATTGAGCAATGTGAACGAATAGAAGCTCGTATTTGGACCTCTTCATTAGGTGAAATTCCGGAAACAGAAAAGAAAAATATTGATAATTGGTTAGCTAAAGCAGTGAGAGATAAAAACAAAAAGTTTATGGAAAAATTGAAGATTAAAGAGAATAAGTGGTTGAGTCCAAAGTTAATGTCTACAGCACCTGGCCCACAGTTAATACCATCCCCCACTAACAAACATGTCATAGATCTGACGGAAGAAGGAGTAGATGAAAACCTGATTAATCTCCTCAATAAGGGATATAATTACAACCTTTCCTCAACAACACTTGATAAAAAACGTATGCTGATTGATTTAGAAAGCATCTGTAGTAAGGTAGAAAGAGAAGATGAAAATACAGCAGTTACTTTAAGGAAAGAATTCTCAGACTGCGTCTCAAAATTTGTAAAAAAGCCAGTAAAAGTTGATTACAATTTTAATAGAAATGCCATTGCTGACCTTAAAAAATTCAAAGCCGATGATAAAGTTGTAGCACTAAGAGCAGATAAGAGCAAAGTTTTGGTATTGGTAGAAAAAGAAAAGTATTACAATAAAATGGAAGCTGAATTGAGCAAGCCTTATTATGAAGAACTCAATGGTAAACCTATAGATCAAACTGTCAAAAATCTTAAGAAATTAATCAGCTCTTTAAGAAATAAAAAACAGCTTAATGAGCTCTTCAAAAACTTCTCCAAAATCCAGTCAAAAATTCCACAGATCTATGGTACGATAAAAGTTCACAAAGAAGGCCATCCAGTAAGACCTATAATAGACACTAGAAATTCGCCACTCTCCAACATTAATTATTATTTACTTGGTCACCTCAGAGATATTTTCCCTTCTCCTCCCTACCTACTAAAAAATTCCATGCAGCTAAAAGGAAAACTGGACAACTTGCCAGAATTAATTCATCCAGTAATGGCAAGCCTGGATATAGTCTCTATGTATACCAACATTAACCTGGACCTCCTACTGGAATTCATTGCAGATGACCTTGCGGAAAAAAAATAGTATTCCATAATCACAATAGAGAAATACTACTTGGCATATATGAACTGCTCCTATTTTCCTTCAAGAATAATTTCTTCCAGTTTGGAAAGAAATATTACAGGCAAACTTCAGGACTTGCAATGGGTTCTCCACTAGCACCTCTGCTAGCAAATTATTATATAAGTAAACTAGAGGCAAAAATCCTTATACAACCCTCCTTGTTTGCTCTCTATGTAAGATACATGGATGATGTCCTAATTATAGTAGATACTGTGGACCAATCTCTACCCTCTCAGATTCTGGCAGAATTTAACTTACTAGAGAATACCTTGCAGTACACTCTGGAACAGGAAAAAGACCATAGCATCAATTACCTAGATTTAACCTTGACCTCAAGAGAGGGGAAAATATTCACTCAGCTTTTTAGAAAACCCACTAACACAGGGAAGATGTTAGACTTCGGCTCATTCCACCCTGCTTATATTAAATCGAATACGGCGAGACAATTTTTGGAAAAAATTGAAATCCTGGTCACTTCAGCTACTCAAAAAGATCTTCACAAAGAAGAATTAAGGGAAATATTGGCAGAAAACAATTACCCCTCCCCATATGTTGAGAAAATATTTAAACAAGTGCCAAAAAAGAAGCAGGAAAAAACCAACTTCAAATTCACCAGCAAAATTACGTACCACAAGGGACTTTTCGAGAAACTGAAAAGGATCGGAGCAAAATATAATATCAAGCTAGCTCCAGATCTTAATAACAAAATAAAGAAGTTCCTGCCAGCTTTAAAGCAGAAAGAATTGGACATCCAATTGCAGGAAGGAGTAATTTACTGCATAGACTGTAACTGCAGACTCAGCTATATTGGAGAAACAGGGAGAAGTATTAAGGTCCAAATGAAAGAACACCAAGCAGCTATTAGGAACATTGGGAACAAAACAGGGCTAGACAGACATATACAAGCAAGTGGACACTCCATAAATTGGGACTCAGTGAAAATAATTGCCCACCAGTCAAACTTAGTAAAGAGGAAACTAGAAGAAGGGATCGAAATAGCAAGAAGAAGAAGTACCACAATTAACAATAATTGTGGATGGACTCTTCCAATTGAGTGGCAGCAACTACTCCAGTGACATAGTCCTGATGACGAACTAGGCTTTAGTTCAAAAATTTGACAACCAACTTTCATGAAAAATAACCTCTATAAGACCCGTAAAAAAGTTATTCCACAATTTATTAGCACTATTTTCATATGTACACGCACATATTCTGCTCTAAATTTACAATATACTTCTCCAATGAAAATGGTACCTTATTTTCTACATATACTGTAAATGTGCACATCTTTTTTTTTTTTTCTTTTTTTTTCTTTTTTTTCAGACCAATGGGCATTTTGGCAGATTAGCAATTTGGAAATTTGAGTGGTTTGCTAGGCCTGTAGAAGATTTATTTCTAATTCTAACACTGTATTTAATATGCTCATAGGGTATTCAATATGTCCTTTTATCTACATTTTTCATTTAATTCAAAAAAGAAACTGACTCTGATTCTGTTATGTAGTTTTTGAATGTTTATCTCTGACATTATCTCTACTATAATGGCTTAAGGAAATATATATACTTTTTTTTCAGTACTGTCATTCAGAAGTTTATTAGGAAGAAATTTTACAAGTTCATGAAATGTACATTTGATCATTGGCCATTGGATGCATCATTTAAATTGGTATGTACTTGTTTCCTTTTGTTGAAACACTACAGTTTTGTATTTTAAAAACAAGAATCACTGTGATCATGGTAAATATGTGTTAGTGTAGTCAAAAATAAACATTCTGAAATCACTTAGTAGGTGATAAGTTAAGTTGCTTAACTTTTTACAGCAAAGGCTTGAGTATAAGTTCTGGTTAAGATGTAAATGTCACGTTTCTCATAGTTCTCTTCCATCCATGGTCCCAACACCCCCAAATTAGGGATGGATGATGGTTTTGCATTGATACCAATTAGGGATTTAAAATGGATTTTGCCTTTACTAATTCAATTCTTTTCGATTTTTGCTGTCCTCATCTTTCAGTCTATATGAAGACATCACACATGATATCAAAAATCAAGATTTTTTGACATAAAAAGTTTTTCTGTGTGCTTTAGCAAATATTTTTGTTCATTTGATATAGACTTCATAACCTATTTGACTTACACATAGATCCAAAATGAACCTCTTGTGATCATCATCTATTCTGTCCTGTGCTGGCAGATTAATTTAGTAGAGTACTGTACTCTAGTTTAAAATGAAACTGTAGAATTTACAGCCAAAAGAAGGAACTACATCGGTGCACCTCCCAAAGGATTAGGAGTATGAACAGATCATGTTGAGACTTGTTCTTCTGTCAGCTAATGAGGGATAAGGAAAGCAGCATGCTTTGTCTCTTCTTTTTCTTATAGCAGAGTCAACAGTATATGCAGTTATGAATGGAAACCTGGAGAAAAATTATATATGAAAAACTAATGTTATAGCTTCTGTGCTAATTATTGCAGGATTAAACATTACCTCAACATAGAGATAAATAAAATAAAAAAATGGGAGAATGTGTGGTGATAGCTTGTACTAGGGGTGTTCAAATGAAAAGGTACGAAACGTCATAAGAACGTAACCGTTAACATATTTGCCTATGCCGCTATGGGAGAACGTAGCGACACATCTAGGGATGCGATTGAAGTCGCCGGCGTGGATCGGAGCATGCGCGGGCGCCCGCATGCTCCGAAGGAGAGAGCAGAGGCTCTTATAAAGAGCACCGTCCAATTGACTACTTGTTGAATTCCACCAGCACAGACGAACCATTAACTTTGATGTGTACTGTGAGACACTCCGAAGCCTACGCAGGTCCATCAAGAACAAAAGACCGGGGCTGCTCACGGAGGGTGTGGTTCTGCTCCATGATAATGCGCGTCCACACGTCTCCAGGGTCACACACGCGGAACTGGCCAAGTTCCAGTGGGAGCAGCTTGACCACCCGCCCTACAGCCCGGACATGTCGCCCTGCGATTTCCATGTGTTTGGTCCCCTGAAAAAACATCTGAAAGGGAAGCGCTTCCACTCGGACGACGAACTCAAGGACGCTGTGCAGGACAGGGTCTCGTCACGGCCACAGGAATTCTGGGAACAAGGAATCCTTCGGCTCGTTAATCAATGGGATCGTTGCGCTACGGCCTATGGTGTATACTTTGAATAAAGTCTTCATTTATACCCACAGTGTCGTTTCGTACCTTTTCATTTGAACACCCCTAGTATCTTTTTCTCTTTTACCACACAGCCTAACATTTTTCTTTTCTCCAGTTTGATGTTAACAACATGCAAGACTAAATTCATTCTGTGCATTGTCACAGATATTTAGTTTATGTTTATATCAGCTGACTGGCTGATCTGGGATAAACTTAGACTAGTGTTTCTCATACTGGGTTCCTGTCAGGGGTTCTGCAAGACAGAAATTCATAATGATGGAAAAAGTTATTGGCAATCCTAATTTTGTATGCATGAATTAAAATTCATGTGGTAATATTCAACACTCATCATTTAGCCACTGATTGCACTCGGTCAACCCACTGCTACTTCACTCCAGAAGCTTCCCGATTGTTTAGTACCATGTCCATTGATTCATCATCAAATACTGTAAGGAACGTTCTATGCTTCACTTCACAAAGCTTTGATGATGACTCCTCTTGAGAATGTAGTGTGTAAATACTGGCAGCACTGCAGAAAGAGTGAGGGGTCAATATATCACGTAATATGATCAGGTGATAGGCGAGTTTGAGGTTACCCATTAGTGATACTTGACTTGTAATGTTTTTTATATTTGTAAATGTTTTAAAAAGTGTTAGTTTGAAGAGGAAAAAAGAAATATGCTCATTCTTAGTGAAGAAACTGAACCGGTTCTAGACAGTAGTAACAATCCTGCAACTTCTGTTCAAGATTACAAATAAAAAAAGTATTAAAATCAGGAAATATTAGGTGTGATCAAATGAAACCCATAAGAGTGGCTTTATTAAGATGAATGGAAAGGTACATCCACAGGTGGGGCAGAATTCAACAAAGCAATATATAAGGAAGCAAGAATGCACCAGTCTTTGTTAGAAGTCGCCGCCGTAGGCATACGGCGGATACCGTTCGCGAAGAAGAGCTTTGATTGCTCCTTGAACCATTTGGTCACCGCAGCCATGACATCTACATCGAAGTGGAATCATTGCCCCTTTAGAGTTTTTTTTAAGGGTCCAAACAAATGAAAGTCACATTGTGACAGATCGGGGCTATAGGCTGGGTGGTGCACCCTCTCCGTGCTAACGCATCCTGCATAATGTTTGCAACAGCATCCTGCATAATGTTTGCAACATACGGACGAGCATTGTCGTGCAACAGAATCACACCATGCGAAAGCATGCCGGGTCGCTTATTCTTGATCGCTTTATGCAGTCTGTTATTATAGTGGTTGGCATTGCTGTTCACATGAGGCTGTAAAATCCACCAACAAAATCCTTCATGCTCAAAAAATGTGGTCAGCATAACCTTACCGGCAGAATTTTTTGTGTTTTGGTGATCCAGGATGTTTCCATTGCATGCTCACTGGTTTGCTGGGCGTCTCAAATTGGTGGCACAATGATCATTGCCTTCCACTGCTCATGACAGAAATGCATCACCTTCCGCTTCATAACGCAGCAAGTAGTTCAAACTCCAACTCATGCATTCTTTCTTATGGTGGTTAGTCAGCATCCGTGGGATCCATTGTGAACACACCATCTGATACTGCAGTGTCTTTGTAACCACCGTTTGAACGCCAAATGACATAGTGAATTCCTCCACTAGCGAACGTAAACTCCAACGATGGTCCACCCGTATTGCTGTATCAAGCCGTGAAAGATCTTTCGTTTCCTCAGCACGTCCTTCTAAAACATTCACATCCAGTTTGTCACTGTTGTCTTTGACACATATTTGTCACCATACATCGCCTGCATTCAGCGATGAATGTTGACTGGTCAACGTCTTTCCACTGTTGCAGGGCAAACAGCGGAAGGACGTCGCTTTTGTCATTCTGCTAAAAAAAAAATCGTGATTTAGACTAAATCTGCGCCAATTTTGCGCCAAAAGTTAAAATTTACTGGTCATCGATATTTTAGCGTAATCTTACAACAATCAAAATCGATTCAGCGGTTAATTCGTATGTGAGATTCTTCCGCGGTTTCGCTTAGTCCCCCCCCCCTACTTTTGTCATTTTCGAGATCGATGCAAAAGTGAAGAAATTTTCGGGGTATTAGTTGAAAGGGGCGGGGGGGTCGTATTTCGTCTGGGGACGTTGTTTTGTCTTTTTAAACGTTCGGAAACGGAAGTTAAACGGAGTGCAGATTTTTCCCGTAATCGTATTTTTTCTCTCTTGCGATGTTGCTTCTGTTCAGTATTGTTGTTAAATATAATTTTATTACGTAATTTCAGCTCAAAATTGTAGGTAATGATTTGCAAAAACGGAAGTTAGGCCACCCGAAAATTTCCCCGTAATCTTCGGCACGAGATTGTTGTGCTGATTCGGGGAATTCCGTCTTTTTTTATATCATTTGGACCATATTACGAGATCGATGCATAACTGAACTGAAATTTTGCGAGGATTGGTGGTAGTGGTGGTGTGGGGGATCGTTTTCTTCATCGGAGGACGGAATTTTATCCTTCGAAAACTGAAAGTAGACGGAGGTAAAATTTCTCTTATAATCGTAATTTTTGTTCGCGATGTTTCCTTTACCTAGTATTGTTAGATATAATTTTATTCCATAAATATTTGTATTTCAGCTTGAAAATGTTGGATAAATTTTTGAAAACGGAAGTCAGGCGGAGCGAAGGTTTCTTCCGTAATTGTACACCCCCCACCCCGTGTTCCCACTCCCGTGTAGTTGTTAAAATGTCTTCACCCTCATAAATGTGTGTGCATTTTAGCTTGATAAGGGTGGGGGAAATTTCCAAAAACGGAAGGGACAAAGTTTGGACATTTGTAAGAATTGATGCATAGTGTTAAAAAAAAAAAGGATTCACTCTCTGAAAATCACACCATTTATCTAAAATAGTGAAAACTCTGATATCAGAATTCATGGTTCTCAGGCTGAAAGTTCTTTAAGCATGATGGATAAAATTGTCATCTGAGGGAAAAAAAAAAAAAAAAAAAAGAAAGAAAAGTAACAAAGAAAAATGGTAAGGGAAAACAATCAGCAGAGAAAAAAAGTAAACAGTGGATGCTGTGCAGTGGCAGAGTCAACAAAAGACAAATATGGCTGTGGAACGTGCTGAAAAGAAAGTAGGGTTTGCTCGCAAGAGAAAACCAGAGCTAATTTTCTAGCAAGTACAAGAACAAAACCAGGTAAAAAAACTGTGTGAAGCTGTCTTTTAAAACCACCCTATTTTGTTTGGAATTCAGCAATTTTATAATTGTGAATACAGTGGTTTGATCTAGTTAAATATTTTCATAAATAAATTACAGTGAACGATTCAGTTTTTTTTTCACCAAAGTAAAAAGTACAGCTTTGTTTTTTTTTTCTTCGTCAGTTTTGTGTATGTTAATTAGAATCGCTCACGAGCGCTATGGATAAATGAAAGGATTGTTTATATCGCATAACTTGTAATCAATTATCAGGAATACCGATCTTTTGGTTCTTACTTAAAGTCTGAATTTTGCCTCGTACGTTCAGGGAGCAGAATTTTTAGGAGGTTTTCTTTTTGACATACATTTTGACCTACCTTGGGGAACATCTTTACCCTCACACTTTTCTTTTTCTAGATGGAAGGTGCGTTGAACCACTAACTAACTTGCAATCGTCTGCTTAATGTCCATGTCCATACATACAGGATCCCACGTGTGCAAGAAAGAGCAGTGGCTCTTTCAGACGGCAACAACAAAAAAAGTCATAAACTGATTCTACTACTACTGAAGAGGGGGGGTAATTATGCGCCAAAATGTCACTGCGCATGCGTTAAGCGATGGAAGCAGATTTTATCTAACCAATTTTACTAAATCTCACTTTTATCTTATAGTTTTGGTTCCAGTTGTAATTGTTCACAGCAATAACGAAAGTTTGACATTGATAATTAATGGATGAAAAACATTGTACGAAAAGTATCGTGGCGCAACTGCTGAAATGTGATTTTACAATTTGATTATTAAATGTTAGATTAGTTTTCCTTTTATGTCGAAGGTACGCTTTCCTTCAGAAAACCTTAGGAGTTTGTGATGCACACGCAAACCAGCGTGCACGTGGCTTGCCAGTTGGTTGGTTTCAGAAATAATGTATTTTCATCCGAGTGTCATGAATCTCGAAAAATATGCTGCTAAAAACCAACCAAAGAACAAACAATAATCACATTTTATTTATTCTTCCTAAGTGCATATTCGCAAGCACTCAGTAACAATAGCAACAGTTCTAGAACGCGGCAGCATCCTATTCGTGTTACTTACAGCGAAACAAATGCATTCAGAAGAAAATCCCTGATATTAATGATGTGTTATGCTTAAAAATTGCAGGTCATGTAGTTTTCAATAAATTGTGGGTTTTCCTATTTACTTCAGTGAAGTAAATTGTTTTCCCATTTACCTCACTGTAGGAATGACAGAAATGCTAATTAACAGTCGTAAGAGAAACAGTAAAATGTCAACAAACCTGAATTATAACATTTTTTTTATAATTCATGAAATAATGGTAATTCAGTATATAAACATAACTTAAAGCACAGCATGGACTTTAAACAATTAAAAATGCTATCATTAGCTGCTCCAAAACCCAACGTTTCTGCTCCAAATTGCATTTTCCCACTTCAAGAATTACTCTGAAACATGGTAGGGGCACTAACGCCCCTGCTGTTAAGAACTGAATCACCGCTCGCTGATCCACCTTGAATGGGTGCAGAATCACACCGACCATGTTATCAACGATCTGCAGCACAAACACCACAT
Organism: Macrothele yani; assembly: GCA_039090855.1. Classification (NCBI taxonomy): domain Eukaryota; kingdom Metazoa; phylum Arthropoda; class Arachnida; order Araneae; family Macrothelidae; genus Macrothele; species Macrothele yani. The sequence continues at coordinate 98,484,410 of CM077028.1, read as the reverse complement.
GCAAAAAAGAAACAAAAAACTCTCCAATTAATGCTAACATCAATAAAAAGGTGTGTGAAGCCTCGTTTCTCAGTTACTTACTGTGTAGCTAAGGCTGGAAAGGTGCATACAATTGCAGGGTTTGTACTGCTCCTGTAATTTAAGGATATACTACTTAAATTTAAACCTGACTCCTGGAAAAAAAATTTTGACTCCTTAAATTATTACTGTTTTTATGTTGGAATTTGATATTATAAGTTCCGTGTTTTTTCTTCTTCTTTTTTTTTTTTTTTTTTTTTTTCTTCCTTCCCTCGTGTGTTCAAATTGTGGGAAACTATTTCTCCCTTGTGGCCAAAATTAATATACAAACAAATGGATGACGTCACAATCACAGTAATAACGCCAGCATTCACAGCTAACAAAACACCAGGTGCCCTTCTAATTGGAATTACAGGGTATTGGCTTGTTACTGGGTGAAGGAGTAAGGGCGAATCATTGAAGTTGTGCTCCGCCCTCAGGGAAACCGGCGATCCAATTACGGTTGAGCTTGTACTGAGAGGGAAGCAAAGCAAGTACGTTTCATTTAAGTGTTAGACAAAGGCAGTGGTTTTTGAGTTCACGATTTTTCTACTTTTTGCTACTTTTTTACGCTTTCCAACCGTAGGTTGAAGAAGCGTATATGCTCCAGCTTTGTCCTTCCGTTTTGTCCATCTGTCCGTCTGTCCGCACGATAACTGGCGTAAAAATGGGTCGATTTCGATGAAATTTTAGTATGTGGTAGGGGACCACCCGGGGACGAACCGTATTGAAAATGGGACAAATGGGATCAAAGGTCACGACGTAGGAGCGGGATCATTCCATTACCCTTATACGCCATAACTTGCGTAAATATGGTTCGATTTCAATGAAAGTTTACTATGTGGTAGGAGACCGCCTGGGGATGAACCCTATTCAAAATGGGTGTAGTGGGGTCAAAGGTCAGGACATAAGATCTGGATGCATTCCATTGCCCTTATGCGTCATAATGTGCGTAAAAATGGTTCGATTTCGACGAAATTTCAGTATGCAGTAGGGGACCACATGGGGACGAACCCTATTGAAAATGGACGAAATGTGGTCAAAGGTCAAGTCATAGGATTGCGATCCATTCCATTGTCCTTATCCCATATTATTAAGGTGGACGTCAAGTAATTTTGCTTCCTATACTTCCAATGGAAAAACTTTTGTACACATTTCCTTCACAATTAATGTGTTCCCAAGGATGAAAATTTGAACGTCGATTAAAATAACTTCCTATTATAACTTGGAAAACTTAATATTTTCTAAAACATAACCATAATTATATTAAAAATCAATCTTTCCTTTGGTGGTGTTGAAACCAGAGAAAAGATGGCGTGACCTGTACTTTGATGACGTCAGTGGACAAAAAAATGTTGGATTGCATAATTGCGGTTATGGTTTAGAAAATATTAAGTATTCCAAGTTATGAAATGAAGCTATTTTAATAGATGTTCAAATTTTCATCCTTGTGAACGCATTCATTGTCCAGAAAAAAGATGGCGCGATCTGTGTTTTCATGACGTCAGTAGACAAACAAATGTTGGATTGCATAATTATGGTTATGTTTTAGAAAATATTAAGTATTGCAAGTTATAAAATGAAGATATTTTAATCGATGTTCAAATTTTCATCCTTGGGAACGCATTAATTTTGAAGAAAATGTGTACAAAAGTTTTTCCATTGGAAGTATAGGTAGCAAAGTTACTTGACGTCCACCTTAAAGTAGCAATTCTTGTATGTATGTATGTACATTTTATTTTGAAAACGGCTCTAAGAATTTTGATGAAAGTCGTTAACCTACCGTTTTCTGGTACTAGAAATTGATTTAGCTTGATCTCGACTTTAGAAGAATTCATTCAGTGGGTTAAATAACCACCCCGAATTATAACGTTTTTAGTGATGGCGTTGTTCCATTAATGTTACCAATGCTTAGAAATCTTATGATGTCACAACTCGCGTTTGAGAATGTTGGTGTGTGGATCCTATTAAAAATTTATGACGTCACACTTTTGCGTTGGGCAGATGGTTGCGATTCCCATCTGCCTCATTACGTCACGCGTTGTGTGCGTATGTCCGTCAGCACGATAATTTGGGTAACAACCATTGGATTTCGATGAAATTTTAGTATCTGGTAGGGGATCACCTGGGAAGGAACCCTATTTAAAGTGAACGAAATGGGGTCAAAGGTCAGTACATAGGAGAGGGATCCATTCCACTGCTTTTATGCGCCATAACTAACGTAAAAGGTTCGATTTCGATGAAATTTTAGTATGTGGTAGGGGACCACCTGGCGACAAAACTTATTGAAAATGGGCAAAATGGGGTCAAAGGTTAGGACACAAGAGCGGGATCTATTCCATAGCCCTTATGCATAATAACTTACGTAAAAATGCTTCGATTGCGACAAAACTTTATCATGTTATTTTGGAGGTATACCAAGCCGGTTCTGTTGAATATCATCAAAATGGGATCAAAGGTCAGGGCACAGGACCGAGATTTATTCCACAGACATTATTCTCATAACTTGAGCGATAACTTGAGTAATGATTTCTGTAATGTTGGAAAGCGTATTATAATCAATGCATTGCATGATTTTACTAACTTGTTTTTTAATAAAAAGAAGGAACACAGCTCGGAAATGCCTAAATATTCCCGAAAAATGTTCTCATTTAATGTGCTATTTGTATTTAAATTCATGAATGGAAACTCGCCTAAAAGGTTGTTGTTCCTTTTTCAACATTTACCACACGTATATTTCGGCTGACTCGTCATACTACGTGACAGACTTTTCGTGTTCACCGTATCTCTTCCCTGTGTCTTCATATATAACTCTTGCCAGTTGTTTTTGAGCCCACATTTCAGTATTACATTCACATTTCCTCACATACACAACTTTCGTTATCTTCAACATACATTTAAAAATCTAAAACACTATACAAAACTTCCATTCTATGCATCAGAAATTTTAACCCTAACTCTCTTGGTCATTAGTTGCCGGCCACGTCCTAATATTCACAACATTTATACTTACATACATTCATATTAGAAACGTTATCTATATACACTATTTACAAAAGCTCTATTCTCTCAACTCAATTCATTTACACAATGGCTCAACCTTCCACCTTCAATCCTACCTAGTTTTTTTATGGGAAACACAATACGCTTAGCCGCCAATTTTGTAAGCCTCACCCCCATGACTTCGCTTGCCTCTAGTACTTTCTGCCAGTCCCTGGGTGTCATCAGGAGGCCTGTTCAAAAATTACCATTTCTCTCTGCAGCCGCTGAGCAAGTAATGCATTCGTCTCTGGTCCTCTGCTCCGTCACTGTATCTCATGATGTTTGCTTGTGGCGCCATCTGTTCTTTAATTTGGAAGATGTGGAGGTCAGCACGGCTACCAAGCATGATACCGCCCCGAACAAGAACTCCGCCACCTCCAAACCGGTCCCTTTCGATGATGTTGGAGGTGTGATTGCATGTTCCCTGCTCTCTCCAGATGTGTATAAGTCCAGAATTGCTCGTCATACTAAATCGGCTCTCATCCGTAAAGAGAACTCGACCCCATTGCTGATGTGTCCAGTTCTTGTGTTCTTGGCACCACAGAAACCGCAGTCTCGATGAGCAGGTGTTAACGGCACACGCGGTACTGGTCGTCGTGCAAATAGACCACTTTTGTGCAGCCTCCTGGCCACTGTGAAACGCGATAATGGACGTCCAGTTGTCTGTTGCATGTGCCTCGCGATTTCTCCCGCTGTCTGCCATCTGTCTCTTCTTGCCTGTAGGGCAATATACCGGTCGTCCGCCGCCGTGGTTGCTCGTGGACGACCACTGCTAAACTTTCGGACAGCTGTTCCTGTCGTTTGAAATACTCTTCAAGCTCGTGAAACGATGCTGTGAGCGATCCCGAACTCCTCGGCCCCACTAGTCACACTTCGACCTTCTTCCAACTTCCCAATGACATGGCCTCCGGTAAAGTCATCCAGATGTCGTCTACTGGATTGCCTGTTGGCCATATCACACGGTGGCAGCAGCTCAACGTCGTTCAAACTGATGTACATCGTGCAATAGCTTTCACCGAATTGCTGAGCGTACACCGCCCTTGTGCTTTATACCCTTCCGACCCCCCCCCCCCTTGTGATGCTGCATATATGCGCATGCCCTACCGTACCTGACCATAGTCTATCTCCTGAGTGGTCTTTCAGTCCGTTCTGCCTGCTCGTTCTGCTGTTATGCTAATTTTTCCTCTTCGTCCTTAATTTTTGCACACCAGTGTAAGATGTGTAAACTTTTCAAAACTATGGGCTACACTCTCACAGTTAAATCAAACCCGTCTGCAATAATGTGCCTGCTTAAAGACAGGGATCGTGTCTCACCCTTGGACACAACTGGAGTTTATTTTATGCTATTCCCATTTCAACTTCCTCTGGTCTCTCAGTGCATATTGCAAGCACATACCAAAACATCAAAACAAGACTTGGTGAACACAAAAAAGATTTTTCCAATGGTCTTCCAAAGACAGCTTTATCTGCACTAACCCTTGAAGACACCTCTGCAGTTCCCATTTGGAAAGAAACCAAAAGAGTTGCCCCATTCATCAACAAGGAATCTCTGCGTTTCCAAGAGAGCATTGAAATTTTGTTCACCAAAAACTGCAATTCAGAGACCCCACACCAAATCCCATTTTTTGGATCTCTCTTCTAAAATCTGGCATCCAGCCCATCCAGTCGATCGCGGGTGATTAAGGTCGTAGGATGACCGAAAGCTACCGCTAAACAAACCTTTTACTGTACGTGACTTTGTGTGTTTTGCTCATTTTATATGTTTATGTGTTATTGTTCCGTGAAGCCAGAGTTTTAAACCATATTTATTGCACATCCTATTGATTTCCGATGACACCCCTTTAATATATGGAAAGCACCAATATATTTCATTTGTTCTTTTTTTCTTGACATTGTACTTCTATTTTTATTCTAAACCTCCAATGTCCATTTTTTAATACACTGCCTTGGATACCCATAACTTTCTGCAATTTATTAACATATTCCAATTCTTTTCTTTTATAATATTCTGTTGAACTGTGAGTAAATGCTCTTTTTATTAATTCTTTTAACAAAATTCTATATAATGTCTTAACTATATATAGAATTTTGTTAAAAGAATTTAACTTAAGAAATAATAAAAATTTTCACATTAAGAAATTACAGTATGAAAAAGAACAGTTGATAAAACTAAGAAAAGACCATGATAATAAGTTCTGTGAAGCAGATAAATTAGGTCAAATTGTGATTCTTAATACAGAAGAGTACAATCAAAAAATAAAAAGAGCAATTGAGGAGATGAACTGTACAGAAGTACAGAGGGATCCAACAGAAAACCAAATTAGATACTTGGCTAACATAAGGAACCATAGCTCTTTACCACAGGAAATAAAAAAAGCATACCCACCTATTGGGGCAGGACTACCAAACCTGTTTGCTAAGATAAAAACACATAAAATTGATACACCTATGAGGTTAATAGTGTCCAAAAAAATATTCACCACTTATTAAATTAGAAAAAATATTTATAAGTTTCTGGCTTCGATGTTTATGAGAAATCAGTATACTGTGAAAAATACATATGAATTCATATATATCGTCAAGAAAGCAGATTTTGATTTACATGAATATAATATGGCAAGCATGGATGTAAAAGCTTTGTTTCTGAGCACCCCAGTAATATAGAAGCAATTAATATAATAATCATAAGATTACAGCAGCAAGAATATATGAATCAAACACAAACTCAAGAGTTGAAAAGTACTTTATTATACATCTATGAAAACAACATTTTTGCATTTGAAAAAACAACATATATAAACAAAATTATCGAGGTCCTATGTGTTCTCCATTGTCCTTGTTTGCTGAAGTTATAATGAATGATATTGAAGAGAAAATAATCAAACGACGAGGTACAAGAGCCATTTATTATTGCAGATATGTCGATGACATTTTCATTCTTTCTAAATTAAATCCGACTCAACTAGAGGATTTGGCTTGACAGTAAACAAAATTGTATCCTCCTATAAAATTGACAATTGAAAATGAAATAAAAAATACAATAGCTTTTCCGGATATAGAAATTGTAAGAGAGAAAAATAGCTTACAATACAGAGTGCATCGAAAACCTTCTTATATTCCGGTAATGATACCATATCACTCAGCACACCCATATGCACAAAAATGTAATAGTGTTAAGACATTGGTAAAAAGAGCATTTACTCATAATTCAACAGAATATTATAAAATAAAAGAATTGGAATATGTTAATAAAATTGCAGAAAGTTATGGGTATAAAAAGCAGTGCATTAAAAAATGGACATTGGAGGTTCAGAATAAAAATAGAACAAATGAAATATATTGGTGCTTTCCTATATATTAAAGGGGTGTCATCTGAAATCAGTAGGATGTGCAATAAATATGATATTCAATTTGGATGTACAGTAAATACAATCAAGAATTTGGTGTTAAAAAGTAATGAAAAAATGAGCTGTTTGGAGCAAGCAGGAGTATATGCAGTACCCATATTGAAGAATCCACCGGTTTCATACATAGGTAGTACCAAAAACAAATTAAAACACAGATTAATGCAACATTTAAAAAATTGGCAAAACAAAAAGAAACTAAAACTGTCTTAATTCAGTACTGCTTGGAAAACAAAGCATATCCAAAATATGAAAACATTAGAATAATTTAAAAATGTAAAACAGGAAGACATTTGAGAATAGCTGAGTCAGTACTTATTGAAAAAAATAGGAATAGATTATGTAATTATAATGACCCAAATATACTAAATGATCGTTGGAAGGCCCTGATAAAAGTAGAACAGGGAACAAAAAGGCGGGGGGGGGGGGAAATGCAGTACTAGATTTTGACCAAATTAAAAAAAAAACAGATGGTGCCACAAGCAAACATCGTGAGATACAGTGACGGAGCAGAGGTCCGAAGACGAATGCATTACTTGCTCTGAGGCTGCAGAGAGGAATGGTAGTTTTTGAAGAGGCCTTCTGATGACAGCCAGGGACTGGCAGAAAGTACTACAGGCAGATGAAGTCATGGGGGTGAGGCTTACAATATCGGCGGTTAAATGTATAGTGTTTCTCATCAAAAAACTTGGTAGGATTGAAGGAGGAAGCTTGAGCCATGTGTAAATGAATTGAGTTAAGAGAATAGAGCTTCTGTAAATAGTGTATATAGATAGCTTTTTTAATATGAATGTATGTATAAATGTTGTAGATATTAGGACGTGGTCGGCAACTAAATGACCAAGAGAGTTAGGGTTAAATTTTCTGATGCATAGAATGGAAGTTTTTTATAGTATTTTAGATTTTTAAATGTATGTTGAGGATAATGAAAGTTGTGTGTATGTGAGGAAATGTGATTGTAATAGTGAAATGTGGGCTCAAAAACAACTGGCAAGAGTATATATTAAAGCACAGGAAGTATGACGAGTCAGCCGAAATATACGTGTGGTAAATGCTGAAATAGGAACACAACAACCTTTTAGGTGATTTTCCATTCATGTATATATTTTTTTTCTTCAAGTAATCGGTGAGGTGCCTGGAGAAAAATGTGCCTTAAATTCCGCTTGGCTGGAGCAGAAAGAATATGTTGGATGGCTAATTGAAGACAAATCCAAATTCCAAGCACATTGAAAGATATGTGACAACACTTTTGCTGTCTTAAACATGGGGGGAAGTGGCTCTTAAGAGCTACCCACATCTTCAAAATGTCGCAGTAATTTGTGTATTTTTGGGGGGAAAATTGAGATGAAATACTATGAACGATAACACCTGGGCAGCACCGTGCAGATAAACCCAAAGTTGAACTAGGAGCATGCATAAGCAATAGTGATCACCTTAAAACTGAAATTTTGTGGACCTTAAAAGTAGTTCGTTTTAGTTACTCTTATAAGTCGTGTGCTGATATAGAAAGGGTTTTTATGTTTCCTGACAGTGAGATAGCAAAGAAATTTACATGTGGTGAAAGAAAATGCACATATTTAGCCATTTTTGGCATTGCTCCATATTTTTTTATCACTCCTTAAAGACAAGGTAAAATCTGAGAGTGGTTATGTCCCGCTGTTTGATGAAACTCACAACGATCATGATTTCCAAAGGTTTGCCTCCTCGGGGCGCTCCGTGGTAACAATTGCGCACACAACAGCAACAAGGGTCTCTCTGAATCTTGGAGAGGTGCCAGCTAATTCTGTGTGTCATTGGCAAAAAGATCCCAACTCACTGGGATTTGTTCCAGAATCCTTAGGTTGAATGACCAACAGAAACCCTCAGCTGTGGGCTAATCCCCACACTGATGTACTTACCTGATTAAAAAGACAAAAAGAAATATTAAGAATGACTAAAGTGTGGGATATGGTGGACCTACCACACTTGAGAAGGACGGTCCACCATGGAATTGACCTGGACTTTCTAAACGGCATATGAAAAAGAGATCTCGGCTGAATGAATGTAAGATTGGTGTATGGAATACCAGAAGTATAAATGGCAAGACGAATGAGGTGATTGAAGAGATGAATAAGTATAGATTGGATGTGCTGTGTGTAAGTGAAACCAAAAAGAAGGAAATTGGTATAGAAGAAGTGAATGGAATGGTGAATGTGTGGTCTGGAGTATTGGATAATGTGAGAGGACAGGCTAGTGTAGGTGTGATTTCAAGTGAAAAGATGAAGAACAACTTGATTCACTGTAGTTGCATAAGTGAGAGAATTCTCTGGATTCGTTTGAAAGTGAAACTTCAGAGAATAGTAATTGTTGTAGTGTGTGCTCCTTGTGACTCAGAACTTTCTGATAGAAAGGAAGATTTCTGGAATGAACTAAAAGCTGTTTTGAGCCAGTTTGGTGCTAAAGAGAAAGTTATAATAGCAGGGGATTTCAATTCTTGAGTAGGTGTGCAGAATGCAATTTCTGACAATGTTCTGGGTAAGTTTAATGATCCTTGTATGAATGATAATGGTGAAAGATTAATTGAACTCTGCATTGAGAATGGTTTGTATGTATCTAATACATTTTTCAACTACAAGTACATCCACAGATATACTTAGTAAAATCGTACTCTTGGTCAAAAGAGTGCGATAGATTTTGTTGTCTATGATCAGCGTCTGAAATACTTAGTTGCTGACACTCGTGTGATGAGAAGTGCGGATGTTGGCTCAGATCATTACTTGGTAGTGTCACGAGTGAAACTGAATGTTGGTTGGAGGAAAGGAATAGGAAGAGGCCTAGGATGGAAAGAATAAAGGTTGAAAGGCTCCCTGAAAATCATCAGCGTTATTCTGACGTACTCAGAGAACAACTGAAAAAACTGAAGGATGTAGAAAAGAAGTGGAAATGTTTTAAGAACTCTGTAGTCACTACTGCTGAAGAGGTCTGTGGCACCACAATAGAGGTAATGCTTGGTGGAATAGTGAGATTGAAGAGGCTGTAAAGAGAAAGAAGGAAGCCTATTTAAGGGTGTTGCAAGGTAAAGTCTCTGTGGATGAATATCGCTCAAAGAAGCGTGAAGCTGCTATGCTGGTTCACCAGAGTAAGGCAAAAGATAGGAAGCAGAAGGTGGAAAGGCATGAACTGGCTTTTTGAAAAGATAGGAAGTCTTTCTGGAAGTACACGAGACAGGAAAAATAGGGAAAACAAAGTTGTAAGTTGTGTGAAGAATGAGATCGGAGAAATGATATGCGAACCCAATGAGTTAAGTGAAAGATGGAGTGAATATTTCTGTGAGTTATTAGTTCAGGAAAGCAATGATGATAGTGAGACAGATGCAGATAATGGCACAGTGAAGGATGAAAGCGCAGGAGGGATCTCAAGAGAAGAAGTGTGTAAAGCTCTAAAATCTCTTCAGAATGGTAAGGCTCCGGGAGTTGATGGCATAACTGCCGAGATGTTGAAATATGGTGGTGACTCTGTAATTGATTGGTTAATTGAAATTTGCTAGTTGTGCTGGGAGTTAGGAATGGTCCCTCTGTATTGGAGGGATGCTATCATTGCTCCCTTGTATAAGGGAAAAGGTGATCAGACTAACTGCAAGAACTATCGTGGTATTAACCTATTAAATGTGCCAGGGAAAGTGTTTGGTAAGGCCATTATTGAAAAAGTATGGGGTCTTACATCAGAGAAAGTGTGGGATGTTCAGATTGGTTTTATGCCTGGTAAAGGCTGCACTAACCAAATTTTTGCATTATGCATGATGACTGAAAAGTATCTGGCTGTTGGTAAGAAAGTTTTTGCTGCCTTCATAGATTTAGAGAAAGCTTATGACTAAGTAAATAGGACACTTTTGTGGAAGGTATTGAATGAATATGGTATTACTGGGAATCTACTTAATAGTGTAAAAGCCATGTATGCTGACAGTAGAGCCTGTGTACAAGTGAATGGTGTTTTATCAAAATGGTTTTCTATTGGTGCAGGAGTCAGGCAAGGTTGTGTAATGTCACCATGGCTGTTTAATATATTTATGGATGCATGCATGCGTGATGCCAAAATACATAATAAACGTTTATGTCTTGGTGATATCCATGTGTGCAGATTGCTGTATGCTGATGAAACTGTCCTGTTGGCAGAAAGCAAAAGTGAGTTGCAGAGTATGTTGTCCCGGATGTACGAAGTTTACATGAAATTCAAACTGAGTATAAATAAGGGAAAACCCAAAGTTATGGTTTTTGAGAGAGGAACTGGTAGCACTGATAAGTGTAAATGGCACAGTGATTGACCAGGTGAGTGAGTTTGTGTATTTAGGAAGGATGTTTGTCAGAGAGAGAAAATTGGATGGTGAAATTAGTAGGCAAGTGAGTTCTTCATTGAAAGTCATGGCTGCTCTGGGAGGTTTTCACAGGAATGTTGGGTTCTCAAAAGAATCGCGCATGGCTGTGTATGAGAGTGTAATTGTTCCTACTCTGATGTATGGCAGTGAAACCTGGATACTGCAGAAGAAACATAGGAGTCGTTTGTGTGCTGGAGAAATGTTACTTAAGGGGGGTTTGTGGCAAGACACGTTCTGATTGTGTGAGGAATGAAGATGTGTTGCAGTTGTGTGATGTGAAGCAAAATGTTGTTAGCAAGGTGGAGATTAATATGATTTGGTGATTTGGCCATGTTGAAAGAATGAGAGATGAGATGCTTACTAAGAACATCTTTTAGTCCAAGTGGCAGGAAGGAAAGGCAGAGGAAGGCCAAGAAAGTCATGGGAGGATCAGATTCAGGAGTGTCTGCATGAGAAACAAATTATGAGTATGAAGTATTGAAGATCTTGTGTATGGAGTGTAATGAATGTCAGTGAAGCCTGAGTTGTATGTCAAGATCGCTGTAAATGGAGAAGTTTGATATGGCAACAGTAAGTTAAAACTATCTGGTAGTTTGTATTTCTTTTTGGAGCTAATGTCTGAATCTCAGAGAACAGCTTTGTGATATGCATAATATATGTATGTATATATCTGCTTGATTGCCATGCCCATTTCTGGGATTGTAATCAAGTGAAGTCACGCTACTGTGCTTCCGACTTTTTAGGCCATGCTACAGCGGATATATTGTTTGGCAAAATAAATGAAAAATGTCGGACTTTAAGCTCTGACAGATTGTTGCAACTTTCAGTGGATGGGCCAAACATTAACTGGAAGGTTTATGATCTAATGATGAATCATTTAAAGCAAGGCCAGTCCACATTAGTACAGGGTGTCCACATTCTGGAAAATCAGGGGAAATCAGGAATAGTCAGGGAAATGCCTGAAATGTTGGTAAAAGTCAGGGAAAATCAGTGATATTTAAAACAAAGTCAGGGAAAATCAGTGATATTTAAAAAAAAGTCAGGCAAATTTCAATCACAGTTAGATTACAACTAATTTTAACCCGGCATCGGGAAGTGACGCCCTCATCGCCCAACACACTTGCACTTGGTGTTGCAGACAGTCACTAACTTCCCCTTCCTACTAATGTAACCTTTATTTCCTACCTATTATTGTAAGTTGTGTTACGTTACTTGTTAACATTTCTCTTTTTGTTTTAGGTCAAAGGAGTAGAAGAAAATTTGTGATAAAGTCATACCTTGTGAAAAGGCAATTAAGACTGCAGCAATGTCAAAGCGCTGTGTGTTTAATGGACAATGGTTGGACGAACAATTAAATCCTGAGTTTTCTGGTTGGATAGCTGCTATGAATGGCGACAATGAATTAGCATTTTGTAAAGTGTGCTCTAAAACTTTCAAGCTTAGCAACATGGGGCGTCGGGCAGTCTCCAGCCACAGAAATGGCCCTAATCATTTGAAAAACATCCGTGCTAAAATGTCTCAGCCCAGTCTTGCTTCTTTCACTTCCTCTGTGAAAAAGAACTCTCTTTGTAATAACGAACTCTTGCCATCAACAAGCTCAGGAAATGTGCAATCAGTACTTCTAGAAAATATTAAGTCTAATGACTCAAATACTTATGTTGTGAAAGATGATGTGTAGCCCAGTGACCTTAATGCCTATGTAGTGAAAGATGATGTAACAAAGTCGGAAATAATATGGGCCATGGAAGTGTTGTCTTAGTGAATGTCTCAGAACTCTTGTACACAGATTAACAAAACATTTCAGTTAATGTTTCCTGACAGTGCGATAGCTTCAAAATTTACTTTAGGCAAAAGCAAAGCATCTTATGTGATAAACCATGGATTGGCACCACATTTCAAAGAGTGTTTAATGGACGATCTGAAGCAGTGCACTGACTTTGTAATTTGTTTTGATGAATCATTAAACAAAATTGCTCAGCGTGGGCAAATGGATCAGTTTGTTCGTTATTGGGACGTCAATCTGCAAAAAGTTCCCACTAGATACTTAAGTAGTGTGTTTTTAGGACGGGCAACAGCTAATGACGTTTTAGAGAAATTCATTAAAGGTGCACCTCTTCCCTTGGATAACATGCTACAAGCAGGGTTCCCGATAGCATGCGCGTTTCGCGCAAGAAAAATAAAGTGACGCGCAAAATGGCTGCGCGCGGAAAGATTTCAATCGTGAGCTATTAGCATGGAAAATCTACGAAGGCGATGCCGTTTCAGATCACGTGTGCCGCTTTCACGACGTCACGGTACAATCCTATTGTTCAGTCACATGTGCCGATTTCATGACGCCACGGTACAATACCAGTATTTCCCTCCCGGTCGTATATAAACGGATTATGGGATAATTCGCGTAGAGTGGGCCGCGGGTGGCCTAGTGGGCAACGTTCATGACTGCCGCGGAAGGGACCTCGGGTTCGATCCCAGGCAGGTACGAACGCTCGATCCACTAAATATCCGCCGTGCATCGGATGGGCACGTTAAGCCTTAGGACCCCGGGTACTGGCCCCCCAATAATAAATAAGGGCATCTTCCTCCCCCTTTCTACTTCGCTTCCGTGTCACTTTCCTATCAGGCACTCTAGCCCAAATCTCCTAGTTTCCTATTTCTAAGGGTTGTTTAAAACCTGGGGTCAGACACTCCTTCCTAAAATCCTCTACGTATGATCATGATCATCCGCGTAGAGTGCAACGAGACGAAAGCCCACGTGCTGCTAAGGGTGCCAACCATTATGGTTTCGGCCACGTGATTACCGAATTACGGACAGGTTGGAAGAATTGCGAATTTTAATGTATTTCGTAAAAGTTCTGAATTTTGTGTCCTTTTTTGTTAAAATCACGGATTAAACTGCGATCGTATTTTGCGAATATATTTATAGTTTTTTTCGCATAAATGCGAAAACTATGAATTGGTCCAGTTTCTAAGTAAGCGCCTTTGAAATTCAGATGTTGGATACATCAGCAAAGCCAATATCGGATGGATATGGGGTGAAGAACGGCCAGAGGATATTGGATGCATTGGCAAAGCCGATATCGAGTGAAGAACGGCAAGGTGTTATTACATAATATGTCAGAAAAGCCGATATCGGTGCAATGACGTCCGCATGCCTGCCAAGTATTCCGGGTTTCCCGAAAGTTTTACTAAGTTTTGGGTAGTTTTACGGTCGGAAGATAGTTTCTTCCGGATTTCCCCAAAATGGCTCGTGAATTTATTTATTTTTTACTGGTGGAAATTGATATCATTGTTATTGTCACTTAGTGTAAACTCCTGCTTTTGTTTTATTATGATCTCATAGCGATTGAACCTTATGTTATCTCATGTTTCTAGCTGGGAGCGATCGCACGCACTCCCTCCCACCAATCCTTCCAAACTTGCTCTCCCTCAGTGTTGGAATAGCTGCGCTAATTGTGCCAAAGTGTGAAAAAATTTTTAATTCTGCACCATGCAGAGTTCACCGAAATGCGTAATTATGCGTCTAGTACACATCAAAAAGTGTGTTTACGCATTGAAATTTTACCAACGCGTAAAAATACGTATCGGGACGGTATTTCGTCTTTCAAAAATGGAAGTAAACGAAATAAAGATTTTCATAATCGTAATTTCTTTTTCCTGTGATGTTGCCTCTGCCCAGTATTGTTGTTATACATCACTTTATTCCAAAAATATTTGTATTTCAGTTGAAAAATGGAGGGCAAATTTCCGAAAATGGAAATTCGACGGCGCAAAAATTTCCCTGTAATCTTCAGGCATGAGCGTGCAACAGCTTCGAGAAATTTCTCCTTTTCCGTCATAATTGGAGTTTTCCTCAAGATCGGTGCATAACTGAACAGAATTTTCGGGGAAATTGGTAGTGGTGGAGAATGTTTTTTGCTGGAAACTTTCAAAAACGGAAGTTTTGTCTTTCAAAACTTTCGAAAACGAAAGTTAGACGCAGTGAAGATTTCTCTCATAATCATAATTTTATTTTTCAAGCGATGTTTCTTCTGCCTAGTATTGTTGTTAAATATCATTTTATTTTATAAATATTTGTATTTCAACTTAAAAATGGAGAGAAACTGTCCGAAAATGAAAATTTGGCGTAGCAAAGATTTGTCCCGTAATTGTATCCCCCCCCCAACGATGTTCTGAACATGTATCCTGTATTCTTAAATATTCCCCCACCCCCAAATAGGGTTTGCATTTCAACTTGACAAAGGGGGAGGGGGTAAAGATTTTTCCTGAAAACAAAAGTGAAGAAACTGAAAATTTGTAAGAATTGATGCATGGTGTTCAAAAGTATTCATATTCTCAAAGTTACACTATTCATCCTTAATGTAAAATAGCGCTATCGTGCATTCGTGATGGATAAAATTGCCATCCAAGGGCATTGAAAAAAAGTCACCGTCTTGTCATTGCTTAAATGGAATCAAGTTGTTTCTAAAATTGCATCATTCAATTAAAAAAAAATTAAAAACCTTGAAAATAATTACAATTTCTGAACTCCATCTATGAGTGACTGATACAGAAAAATAATTGAATACAAGTATCATCAAACATACTGCTAGCACATCCCATACATTACCGCTCTCCCCTAATAATAGGTAATCATAAATGAACAGTTCTGGTACTGTCTCAAATCTTGATTTTATAGTAAATTTTGAATTTTGCAAGCAATCTTCTTGATTTAGGAATATTTTTTTTTGGGGGGGGCAATTGTGGTAACATACTTTGATAATCATTGCAAGCGAGTGAGATACATGTTGCTCTCTTTGCCATGACTAGAAACCAGTTCAACAGGTGAAAATATTGCCAAACTTGTGTCTAAAGAATTTCAGTATCTTGGTATTCCATGGATGAACTGTCTTGCCTTATGTGATAAGACTCCTGTTATGGTGGGGAGAAAAATTGGTGACTCTGAAAAAAAAAAAAAGGGTCTCACTCTCTAAAAATGAAACTCATTAACAAGGTTTGTTAATCTTATTTTATACTTAAATACTAATTTTTTTGTAAATCTTTCTTTATTTGTATTAAGTAATTAACTGTAATAAAAAAATAGAGAAACCTATAATATATAATATTATTATTTATAAAGTGTAAATATGTGCTGCTGAATGCGCGTTGTTGTCCCGGTTTTTTATTTTGAAGTTGGCAGCCCTGATATTTGTTCTTACTATAACACAATGGAAAAGTTCCTCATTAGAAAGAGGAAGCGTTCTACTGACGATTCTGCAAGTTTGGCATCGAGTGCTACGATTTTAAACAGTGAAATATTGCCTGGGAAATGTAGTGAGGCTGTTCCTGCTGTACCTCCAACTAAATTTTAAAAAATCTTAACTTTCAAGAGAAATGGCGTAAAATGTACGACTGGCTTGAAGTCGAAACCGACAAAAATAAAACAATTTTGATGTTTTGTTCATTTTGCAGGGTGTCATCAAAACCAGCGTTATTTGCAAAAGGTAAGTTAATGCCATTCATTATTTTATCAATATATAAATATTCTATTTTTTCTCATCCGAAGAACTCTTTTCTAAAATTTGGCTCATGCTTGTATCGATACTGAGAATTTTTTTTTTTTTATCCTGTCATAATTTTTGTGCTAAAAGCAACGGCTCATACAGTGTTAAAGTGTTTTTTAGTTTTTGACGTTGTAAAGGTCCCTATGTTTATTTTATTATTCATTGTTGTGAAAGGAGCCAATTCGCTCAAACGCTTTTGGGATGGGAAGTAAATATCCCCATCGGTGTCATGCAGATTTGTTTTGAAGTTGTTAGACCACTTCAAAGATTTTGAAGATTTGAAATGCCTGTTGAGTGAATATCCATATATATTTATTCTGCTAAAAAATAGCTATGCTAGTTTTAAATTTGCAGATGTTGCAGAACTTTTCATCTGCAGGTATAAAGATGTGTATCCAAGCACAGTGTTGTTGTATGAAATTGCTTTGGTTGTGCCAATAAGTTCTGCATCAGTAGAGCATTCTTTTAGCACACAAAATCAAATAAAAGATAAATTTCGCAACAGACTGAAAGAATGAACTTTAAAAAATTTGATTCGAATATCAGCAGCAAATGTAACACTAGAAAGCTTTCCATTTCACAAAGCTGCTGAAATATTTAAAAAAATTAGAAGATATGTATAAAATATTTATATTATTTTTGTGTTTGTTCGTTTTTTCCCCCGTAAATGTAGTATTTTTCTCTAAGTTTACAATTGTTTAAAATTCACCCCTGATTTTTCAAAATCACCCCCAGAAAAAAAGCCTGGGGGACATTTTCACCCCTGATTCTGGAACCCTGGCAAGAACCCTGTACAAGTGTCAATGGATGGACCTAACATTAATCTCGGCTTTCTTCAAAAGCTGAAAGATAAACTTAGAACTGAAAATCCAGATTGTAAATTATTAGTTGACATTGCAGTATGTGGTCTTCACGTGGTCAATGGAGCTATGAAAACTGGACTTGAAGCAGTGAAATGGGATATACATCACTTTCTGCGTAACTTGTACTACCTTTTAAAAGATAGTCCTGCTCGCCGTGCAAATTATACTATAATTACTGGATGTAAAGATTTCCCTTTGAAATTTTGCACTGTAAGGTGGTTGGAAAACGTTAATTGTTTGACTAGGGCATTGCTTGTCTATGATCATATAAAGAAATATGTTCAAGAATCATCGGTTTCTAGCAAACAGCACATGTTTCTTGCTGAATTCATGGAAAGTCCACTGTTGAAATGCAAATTCGCTGCATTTAGGACTATAGCTTCAGAGTGTGTATCTTTTTTGAGAAGGTTCCAGAGCCCAAAGCCTTTAATTCCTTTCTTACACACTGATTTGCTGGATCTGATGAAAAATTTGATGGCACGAAGCTTGATGCCTGACAAATTAAGTGAAGCTGATAGTGTTTCAAAACTGTTAACTTTAGATGTATCAAAAAGGGAAAATCTTCTCTCAATTGAGAAAGTTGATATTGGATTTAGTGCTAAAAAGCTATTAAAAGAAGTGAAATGCTCAGAAAGGGAGAAATTAGAGTTTAAGCTTGAATTTAGGAAACTTGCGACCAGTGTGATTGAAAAACTTCGTGAGAAAAGCCCACTAAAATTTAAGTTTGTCCGTGAGGTAACTTGTTTGTACCCAAATATTATAGTGCAGCAGCCGAGTCTAGGCAAGAAGAGAGTGGAAATTGTGCTCGACGTTTTACTTAGTGCAAACAGGATTTCAGATGACTGTGCTGAAAAAGCTAATAAACAGTATGCTTCATTGTGTTTAGAAGCTCAATCTTTAAAGTCTCAGTTTGATGAATTTTTTGGCAGTCATGATGATTCCATTGGATTAGACAAATTTTACAGTGCTTTACTTGACAACCAAAAACAATTCGGTGAACTTTGGGATGTAATAAAAATTTGCCTCATTATGTCTCATGGAAATGCTTCAGTGGAAGGTGGATTTTCTGTCAATAAGTCTCTTCTTGTGGAAAATCTCCTGGAAGAATCCCTGATTTGTCAGAGAACAGTTTTTGATGCCATTAAAAATGAGGGAGGAGTAGAACACATTGCCATCAATAGAAGGCTTCTTCTTTCTGTAAGAGCCTCCAGACGAAGATATCAGGATTATCTTGAGAAAAAAAGTGTTCTCCAAAACAAAGAAGAAAGAAAAATTGATCATGAAATAAAGGAATTGAAAGGAAAAAGACAAAGAGTACGGAAGGAACTAGAGTTGGAAGAAAGCAGCATTGCAGGCGAAGATTTCAGATTGGGAAAAGAAGAAAAGTGGTGTGTAATATAAAAACAGTGACTGTGTTCCTACTGTAATATTTTTATAGTAACTGTTCTGAATATTGTGTATGGGTTTCTTTGAGTGTTTCTTCAATAAATGTAATACCATGAAAAAAAAGAGTAAAATTAAAATTAAAAAGGCGTGACCGACAAGTGAGATAAGTAGATTCTCACCCCGAGTGACCGACAAGTGAGAATCTCCGAACATAAATACAATGTTCGCACCCATTCATCCGCAACGGCCTTAGCCCGAACAGTCAACAAAGTCGATTATTTCCCACTATGGAATGATGCTGAATTACTGTGCTCAGCCAGAACTAAAACTACAGTGCTCTTTTTGGAGAGTTTATATATTTATGATTTTGCCGAACAATGTTGTAATGAAGAAACCCCGCAAATCATACCTGCTTCCTGGAGGTTCCTGTTGGAGGATCCCACTTCTACTGTAAATATGTTTTGATTACTTACTTACTGCCATTTGTATTTCTTTTCATGCATTTGTACATATTTTCATTTGTTACTTTCTGTGTAAAGCATACCCGACCTTGTAGTACGGTGCATGCATTGTATCTTGCTGATGCACAGAGGTGCGCATATAAGCCAGCGTGCCCCGTGTGAGTTTTCTTGTTGTGCCTGAGGATTGGTCTGTAAAAGACAGACCCGAAAGATCTCACACATTGTTTTAATCATTTTAACCTTTTAAACAAGTTTTAATTTTCATAAGTAAAGATGTTTTCACAGCTTGCGATGATTTGACCTGGTTTATTTCGTGTTGAAATGGGTTATGTCTTGTTCTTCATGCTTAAGACAGCAATATGGTATACTGGTATAATCGTAAAAAAAAAAATTAAATGAATCAGTTATTTGGGAAACGTTATACGTCAAATGGAAACGCTTCTAAATAGTATAAGTTTCTCAATTATCCAATTCAATTTTATTTATTATCATGGCACATATATTGAAAAACTCAAATAAACCTATTTGTGTAAGGTCAGGGATTTCTTATATATTTGGTCAGGGAAATCAGGTTTGATAATTCTGTGGACACCCTGGACATAGCAACTGACAGGGACCTAAGAGACACTTTCAAACCAGTGACTGTCTTTAAGTTTTGGTCACAGCTTAGAAGTGAGTACCCAGAACTTGCAAAGCACACTGTAAAACAACTAATGCCCTTTGCTGCAACCTACCATTGTGAGGTAGCATTTTCGAAATTCACCGTATCTAAGACCAAGCAAAGAAATAAACTCGATTCCAAAGCAAATATTTGGCTCCAGTTATCCAACATCAAGCCTGACTTCAAAAAACTTATCTTTAAAAGAAAAACATACATTTCATTAGTTACATGTCCAGTTTGATTGAGAGAAAAGAATGAAAGGGTGGTCTTAGTGTTTCTAAGTGTTTTTCTTAAAAAATACTTTTCAGTAATCATGATGTGTACCATTTTTATTTGGTTTAAATTTAATAATTATCTTAATTTTTTTATTTCCTAAAATGTTGATAAAAATGCACAGAAAAGTAACAGTACATTTTGAATTTATATGATTTGATTTCCCCCATATAATATACAAAAAGGGCTAATAAATGAAAGGGGCTAATATTTTATTTTATTTTATTTTTGTCTTGCTAAAATACATGTCTCTTAGTTGAGGTACCAAAAAATTACAGCCTAGTTTTGGCAGGGGGTGCGACAGGTTGGAGCTTTCCAACAACTATCGCTTCCTTAGGATTCAGTTAGCTAAAACAGATTGAGAACCACTGATTTAGACCCAGTCATTCAAGTATCGTGACCATACCAAGATAAAGTTTTAATGCATCATGCTAAAGCCCTATGGCACTGAAATCAGTGTTGTGGACATTGACACTCATTATAATTATCTTTCTGTCTGCATAGAGGATGAACAAATGATGGCTTTAACTTTCCTGTCAGCATTCACCATTTATATATAAAATTTAATGCTTAAGTAACTCATTTCAGGAAAAGCCCTTCAAAAAGTAATAGGTAATCATGAAAAGCTCAGACTTGAATGCATAATCATATGTGAAATAAATGGGAAACAGTAAAATTTATTGGGTTTGAATAGAAGATAATACATCTTGGAAGAAATTGTGACTTGATTTATATATTTTTTGTATCCTGGTGTTTCGTGTCATAACAGAACAACGTGGGGGGGTTACCTGACCTAAGCAAGGTACTCTCATCAGTCATTATCATCATGTTCAAACCATTCATTCTTTGGTAACTGAGCTGTTTTGTTATTTTGACTATTGTACCCTTATGAAAGAGTGTGCTAAACCCTGCCTTGTATGCAAAAGCAATATGATGTGCAAAATAGTTAGAGAAATCACTATTTGAACTATTTTACAAAATTACACTTCTGATGAGTATCACATTTGCTGGCTTGCACTGTTTATACACTGTTTTAAGAATATAAATTTGTCACTTTGTTTATATTTCTTCATTTATTCCAGCCTTTGGAAGCATGGCTAAGTTACATACAACCTTGGAGGTATGTCAGTCAAAGCAGAATTTTCATGGATGAAAAAAATGGAAACTTTGATTCAAAATGGTAATATATCGTGTTCCTCTTACTTTTAATAGTAATTCATGGTTGGTCTTAATACTCTCAATAGTAATTCATTGTCATTCATTATATTGTTAGTGAAAATTTGGAAGTGCAATATCCTGTCACTTAAGTACTGTTATTTAATTTTCAATCCAGAACTGTAGTGTATTACAGCATGTTGTGTTCACAATTAGTGTATGATTTAAGTAATTGTATGTTCAATTTACCCATTCATCAAGTGTCTTATGAATTAAATTATCAGTTTTAGTGATCTTTAAACTCATGTGACACCAGATAAAGCAAAGAAAAACAACACACACACACACACTGAATTCCTAATAAAGTAGTAAGGCATTCATTACATGAAAGTTAGATAGGGCCACTACTGAAGTAGGTTAGGCATCATGCTAAAAAGTGCAGGAGACATGCTACTCGGTTTGGTGTCTATCCTTGTTGTTTCCATGTTGACAAAAACTGACATCTCCCTTGTTTGTTTTTATCATCAAGGGAAGTTGCAGATACAAGTAATCCCAAAATATGAAATATAAAGAAATTTTTAATTTGTTTTATAATAGAAATATTTAAAATGCATATGTAGATATTTACTTACTAAAGAAAAAGACCCAGGAGACCACATGGGAAATGGATAGATAAAATTCGAAAACATGCCAGAGCAACATGGAGGAGAGTTGCTCAAGAAAAACACTTGTGGAGGAAACTTTGTGAGATCATCCAACAGTGGATTGATAATATATAATGGTTGATGATGATGATGATGCTGATACTTAATAAAATTTTGATTAATCAATTTATCTTTAAAATTCAACATTTCTGTCAGTCTCCCCCCCCCCTCCCTTTCAAGTAAAAAATGAAAATAGCAAAATGACAACCTTGTAACTGGCTCATCAGAAATTCACTCATGTACAGTTTGTAGTAATTCTTTATAATAGTACTTCTGAAACCTCTTTGAACAATCCTAGCCACAAAATTTGTTTATGCCCACCCTTTCTGAACGAAGACGTGAAATAAGAACATTTTAATCTGATCACATGAACTGTTATTCGAGTCCCCCCCCTCCCCCATACACACACAGATAGAGAGAGCATGTGAAGTATTGGCCTGGGCAGGAAAGAAACAAATCTAGTTGCCCAATCGGACATATACCTTGTAGAATTAAAAAAAAAAAAAGTTTGTAATGGAGAATATCCTTTTATAAGACAAAATACGGTCGGTCGTCATATATTGTGTTTCATTTCACTGCACATCACCGGAAATTGTATTGTTATGGAGTGCCCAGGACAGGAGAGTATCACTTCTTTAATTATATTATGCTCTGGGTTCAGAAATTTGGACCATATGTAGTTATGTTCCTAATGTTGTTTACAGCGAACGACAACAGGATATCTCGCAGCCCCTGGTGAGGATGGGTTTCTCTCCGATATAACTTGAATGAGTCAGGCAAGGAGCCATGGCATGGAATTTCCCGCCCATAAACAAAGAGTGATACTGCTAAAACAAAAGCAAAGTTTCATTTAAAAACGAGCCTGCACAATGCATTCAAGTTAGCCGGGAGAATCATAAACATTACTGACACCAATACTTAGTTTATCTGAAAGAACGGCAGCTTGTCTCTTTAGCTACAGTTGATCAAGTTGTTTTAAGTAATGGTTATCTGATGGGGGGGGGCACATCCAGCAATGAGAGTTTAACTCCTAGTAAGAAAATATATGAAATTCCAATTGATCAGCAGTTGTTGCAAATTCATCATCTGCATTGTTGAGTGATGTAATTTCAGAATCGGAATCTACAGTGTTGGTAAAATGAAGACTCAGGCAGACACTACAATAAAATGTACCAAAAAAAAGTGCCTTTGCACAATTCAGAAATCATGCATAAATCATTTAAAACACAATGGTTGCTACACTATTTAAACTGCTAGTTTGATATGGTAAAAATTAGTGTTTGGTTTTTGTTACAAAATTGCTAATTAGTATTATGATGATGAACTGGAGCTTACTTCCTCTTAAAAACAATCAGTTCAACAAATTTATTTTCAAAATTCAAAAAAAAAAAAAAAAGGCCGGTGATCTATCTTAAAGTGGTAGGGCAGTTACGAAGTGCACCAAAAGAAACTTCTCAAAATCATAAAAGTTATTTGCTATTGTCTATCCCAACAAGCAAAACCAAAAAAGAAAAATTAAAATTAACGGATTAACACCCAATGCACGATCCTAGAAAACTCCCAGTAGATGGAAGATGATTCACCACCACCGACAAGAGAAATTCACATGGGACACAAAATGACTTGCTCAAACATATATTCCAGGTTATCTAGAAGTTTATTGTATACTCCCAGGCACATTTTGGAAAACAATTCAATTTACAATGGAGTCTTTTAGTGGCTGAATTTTCTTTAGATAGCTAAGCCAAAAATAAAAAAAAATAAAAATAATTAAAAGCTGTGATGTTTAGAGTCCAGAGTATGTGTTTAACAGTCCTAAATAATCACTCTCAGAAATCTTAGTCTGCAAACCAGGTTGTTTTCACCTTTATGGTTTAGAGGATGAGGGAGATAAGTGGCACAATTTAGTTACTGGCCTGCTTTACAAAATCATCAAAGGATCTGACAATTCACTCAAGGAGTGCTAAGAGCTTAACACTCGATGTGCAAATTTGTTACATGTTTAACTTTAAGCTAGATGCTCTTTGCAATTTAATTTAGAAGGTTAAGAGTAATATTTTAATTTTTCAACAATACACTGGTTTTGTTTAGTTACCTAGAAGATTTTTTTTTGTTTTGTTTTCCTTTTCTCACACTACAGCAACACAAAACAAAACAAAAAAGAAAAAAATAAGTTACTGCCAGGACTCCCACATTAGCTATGAAAAAATCTATGCATAAGTTAAGCTGATACCCCTACTAGTTAGACAAAAAAGAGTAGAATAGGCTATTGGAAGAAGTATGCTCCCCTACTTGAGCCAAAATTTGATCCCCTCCCCCAAGACTTTTTCCCTAAGGAAGGCATGCCATTACAACATCCTACTGTAAGATTACATTACTGTCACATTAGCAAATAGAAAAAAAAGAAAAAAAATCTGTTTCCAACAAAAATCCAAAATTGATACTCTTAAACCCATTTCTCTTTCTTAAGGCTATCTCTGGCAGCAACTAGACACTTATACAAGAATACACCTTGACATTTTCAGTAAGTTAGTGTTTTAGGGTTCTGGCCAGCTCTTAAACACAAAAATTTACATTTCTTTACTTCCTTCTTTGTTTAATATTTTTTCCATTTTAACTGAACATTTTCTTTCCCCTTTCAAAACAATAAATACTTTTCTACCTTCCCCCTATTTTATTCATGAAATTGCATCATATCATTTTTTTTTTCTTTATTGAATCACATTAAATAAAAACAATTAGGTGGTTGCCGAAAGTTTGCCCTTTGATCTCTCTCCCCCTCCCTCCCTCCCTCCCTCAAGGATTTTTCGCCTGGGAACATTTACAATTTAGACGAGCTGCTCGGAGGAATCACAATTTTTTAACAGCTGAAGTTCGGCGGTACAGAGGCTGTCCGTCGCAGTGAATTTAGCAAGTTTCCTTTTTGCTGCCAAACTGCGTGGTCATGTCTTTTACTGCCCTTCAAGTGGACAATAAGAAAGGAATTGCCATTTCGTCGGATGAGGGTGCAAACTTAACTGTCCATGCGTGTGTCACTCCGGAATTTCTCAAGCGCCTTGGCTTAAAGAAAGTTGCCAGCCTGGTGGGTGGAAGATACTGGGCCTTGCTATGTTCCTTTCAAGAAATAAGGGCTCCCAAGCTACACTCTGTTTTGTAAAATAGAAAAAAATAAAATTAAAGGTCCTACCATTTCGCTAACGTTGTTAGCGTTCATCCGCTCCTCTGATTAGAGTGCGGTCTCTCTCACCCTTTCCACATCTATCGCCGTGCTTTAAGTTTCTTTCTCTTTTTCTTCATGGTTCCAACTCCACTGCCCTAAGGGCATCCAAAACCCGATGCTCCTTGCCTTACGCATCGCACATGTGCATGAAAACTCACACTTCCCATAGGCTGAAGTAAATGTCGGGAGGTGAAAACTTCTCGATTTGATGCATCGCCGACTCTTGCTCTGGACCGCTCCTAAACTTTAATCTAAAAAAGAAATGGCCATCTTGGTTTCTGCAGAAAAGGATGCATGGAATTTCGCCTCCTAATCACGAATGGTTCCTGTGCAAAGCGAAAAATGCCTTTGAGATGTAAACAAGGAAATAAATTTTCACCTTTTCTATGGGGAGAAAGGCACCAAAAAAATCCCTAACAACTGTCATTCCATGACTAATTTATGGCTCAAAGCCTGAGAACAGAACCGCTATAGCGGCATTTTCTTCATGCCGAACACAGAAAACTCTCCCAAAATGAACTAAATGTGGAGACCAACCATCTTTACAAAAATTCACTGAACAAATTAACTTTAACGAACATCATTACAATCAACTCTGTATCACATAAAAATCGACTTCTCTCTAGCTACAGGTGCGACGATCAGAATTTTGAAAAAATAGAGTATCAATTTGTTATTTTGCCCTGATGCATTAAGCCACAATTTTATTTTTACTAAATTATTATTATATACGGGGTGATTCATAAAGAAGCATACAGTTTCCAGATGCTGTAAAACAGTAACAGTTGAAGACACGGACCACAACTGCGAACTGTTAAGTAGATGTACTCATAAAGTTTGTGTCCCGCTACTGAGGGAAGAGACGTAGACAATAGCGCGCGTGTCACGTGACTAGCCAGTCAAAATGGCAGCGTCTGCAGTGAAGGCGTTTTGTGTTTTTGAATTGGGCAAAACGTAATCTGTAACTGTTGTGCAACGGCATTTTCGATCACGATTTGGAAAAGGACCTCCAACCAGAAAATCTATCTACGATTGGCATAAAAAATTTGAAACTGCAGGTTGTTTGTGCAAACTTAAAAGTCCTGGATGACCGCGTGTAGCAGAAGAAGTTGTCGATAGTGTTTGCACCACTATTCAACGAAGCCCGGGAAAATCAACGCGGAGGGTGAGTCGTGAAGTGCAGATTTCACAGTCCACTGTCTGGAGAATTTTGAGAAAGAAGCTGAAAATGATTCCATACAAAGTGCAGATGTTGCAAAATCTCACTGACCTTGACAAGACAAAGCGTTTTGAATTTTGTTCTGAAATGGAGCACCATTTTGAAAATGACTATTTTTTCGATCACTTAGTTTTCACCGATGAAGTTACATTTCACATGAGTGGTCTGGTAAACAAGCACAATGTTCACTTTTGGGGAACGGAGAATCCCAGATTTACAGTGCAACACGTGCGGGATTCCCCTAAGGTAAATGTGTTCTGTGTCCAAAAAGAAAGTGTATGGCCCCTTCTTTTTTCACGCGAGGTTCTTTTCTGGATGTGTTAAGTCTTTGGTTGATGCCACAGTTGCAGGACGACAGTGACGACTTTATTCTCCAATTGCATGGTGCACCACCGCATTGGTTAGGCGACGTGCGTGCGAGATTATCTCGATGAACATCTTCCTCACCGATGGATTGGACGAGCCGCAGACTACAACATGCCACTGACTCAATGGCCACCCAAAAGTCCTGACTTAACACCTTGTGACTTTTTCCTGTGGGGGGTACGTAAAGGACAAGGTATTCGCCCCTCCCCTTCCTGTTGATCTAGTGGAACTGAAACAGCGTATCACAGCCACTATCACTGCACTTGATTCAGATATCTTACCTCGCATCTGGGCGGAAATGGATTACCGGCTCGATGCGTGTCATGTGACTAAGGGTGCACACATAGAACATCTGTGACTGCCTCTAAAAAAACTTGAAACTTTCCCCTACAATTATGTTACAGGTAACATAAAATATCTTACATTGTTCTTGTTTTATAGTGCGTTGAAACTGTAAGCTTCTTTATGAATCACCCTGTAATTTTTTTCCGTGATGATGGTGTACGCGCAATTAATTCATGAATGTCACTTCGCTACAGGATGATCGCCGACCCGCTTTTTATTTAGTCACTGAATTATACTATCACTAGTTAAACTTAAACATTACTCATACATACTTACATACATATCACTAAGCTGTTCTCTGAGATTCAAAGGTTAGCTCCAAAAAGAAATACAAATTACCAGATAATTCCTACTTACTGTTGCCATATAAAACTTCGCCATTTATAGCAATCTTGACATATAACTCGGGCTTCACTGACATCCATTACATGCTGTGCACAAGATCTTCTGTACTTCATACTCATAATCTTTTTCTCATGCAGACAGACACTCCTGAATCTGATCCTCCCATGACTTCCTTGGCCTTCTTCTGCCTTTCCTTTCTGCCACTTGGGCTAAAAAGATTTTCTTAGTGAGCATCTCATCACTCATTCTTTCAACATGGTCAAACCACCTAAGAATATTAGTCTCCACCTTGCTAACGAAATTTTGCTTCACGTCACACAACTGAAACACATCTTCATTCCTCACACAACCAGAACGTGTCTTGCCACAAACCCCCGTAAGTAATGCATTACTCCAACACATAAACAACTTTTATGTTTCTTCTAAAAGTAATGCATTGCTCCAACACATAAACAACTTTTATGTTTCTTCTAAAAGTAATGCATTGCTCCAACACATAAACAACTTCTATGTTTCTTCTAAAAGTAATGCATTGCTCCAACACATAAACAACTTCTATGTTTCTTCTGTTGTGCCCAGGTTTCACTGCCATACATCAGAGTAGGAACAATTACACTTTCATACTGAGCCGTGCGAGACCCTCTTGAGAACCCATCATTCCTGTGAAAACCTAAGGCAGCTATGACTTTCAATGAAGAATTCACTCACCTATTAATTTTGCCTTCTAATTTGTTCTCTCTGTCAAACATGCTTCTTAAATACCGTGTGTTTCACTGGGTAGTGAGCGAAGATTTCTCCCGTAATCGTCCCCAGCGCGATGTTCCTGCATTACTAAATATCCCCCATCCCATAAGTTTTTGCATTCAAGTTTGATAAGGGAGGGGAAATTCCCAAAACTGAAGTGACAAAGTTGGAATATTTATAAAAATTGATGCATGGTGTTCAAAAGTATTAATATTCTCGAAGTTACACCATTGATCTAAAATAGTTAAAGCTTTGATATCATGCACTCATTCATGGTCCTCAGGTTGAAAGTTCTTTCAGCATGATGGATGAAATTATTATCGGAGGGCATAAAAAAAAAAAAAGGAAAGAAAGAAAAGCAACAGTGGAAAAATATGGAGAGAAAGATAGGTTCATTTTTTTATTATTATTATTTTTTTTTCCTTCTCTGCAAAGTTAGGGGCGGTCTGATCATATGGTAAGTGGAGGTTTGCACACTGCACATTCACTTGCTTAGATTTCCCATCTGTCGAGCGTAAAATTCTAAATTCATCTGACTGATTTTTACTAGTGGAATATTCAAAATTAAATTTCACAATGTTACCTGTCATGCCCTCACCAGAAGAATCAACTTTGTGTTTTGCACGTATTAAGTTTGTTTCATTAGTGTTCTTGTTTGTTGTAATGTTTTGTTGTGGCGTGTATTTCTTTTTCACAAAGAGATGGATCATTTCGTAAAAAGCATCTATGTATGCCATGCGATAATACCAGTTAATACTGACAAGGTTCTACCCAATGTTGGCAAGTATGTGTTAGAGGCAGAAAATCTTATGATGCATAGAAAGAGGTGAAGAAAGTTTATTGTAAATTGGCAATAATTATGTGTATCAATCTGAGCATCATTTTGGTGCACAGGTGTGCAATGATGGTGATGAGGGGTTTTTTTAGGGGGGCTGTGTGTGTGTGTGTGTGTGTGTGTGTGTGTGTGTGTTTTACGTATTTTTATATCCATGATGGCATTTGTGGATCTCAAAACTAAGTTTTCACATTATTATAATATGGTCAGCAACTGGTGTTGAATAGATAATAATTTTTGTGTAGGTTTTGTTGAATAGACCTTGTCTTTGAAGTTTTTACTTCAGGTTATCAATGTATTATTCTGCTTTCTCATTGATTTAAACATGTGATCAGTTTTGTTAAGCTCTTAATAGTCTACAGCTAATTTAACATGTTTCAATTAACATTACTTTTCTTTTATTCAGGCAGAAGTTTGTTAGTGACAATATTCTCTTCTACACTGTGATGTTTCATCAGGTCCTAAAAAATTCTTGAGAATGGATCTGGGTTCTCCAAGAAATGCATTTATGGTTTATAGGTTTTCTAAGGTAAATTCTGTTCAGTTTTGGCATAAGATTTTGTGCATGTGTTTTCATGTGTATGTCTTGATAACAAGTATAAAAATTTAAAACACACTTAAGTTGTGTAAACAGTTTAAAATAAGGACAATTTTAACAGTTAGCTTCAGTGTTTTTCAACATAAGAAAGAATGACCAATGCCAATGATAAGTGGTTGCCAGATCTATAATGTCACATTTGTTATTTTTCTCTTAAAGCTGGTTTCCATATGTCATTTATAAAAAATGAGAATCAGAATTAGCATTTTGGGGGCTGAGAAAAACTTCTAAACTTTCCTAACAATCAAGAGAAAATTGACTGATGAACAGGACGATGTATTTGGCATAAGTCTGTAAAGGTTTGGCAGAAGGGTTCACCAAAGAGTAACCAGTAAAGTGTCATTATTTTTTGTTTGTTTGTGCTTTTAACAACCACTATGAGCAACTCTGTGAGCTATAAGCAGTTGCCTGTCCCTAATGTAGGGCCATTGGTTGCAGAAAACGGCGAGAGCCAGTGTCGTATAACAAACACACCACTCGTGCCTCACCCTAAGCCAGCACTTAGACCTCTGCACCACCTGGGTGGCAAAGTGTCATCCTCCATCCCTTCTTAGATTGAAAAGAACTGAAGTTATCAGTTGAGCTTTTTTATTTTGAACTTTTTATGTAACTTAAGCATGTTTTAAAGCTTTATACTTGTTATTTTATACACTGAGTGGCCACTTTATTATGACCACACCCTCAGTACTTCATTGGGCCACCTTTTGCCTTTAGTACTGCGTCGATTCTTTGTGGCATGGACTCCACGAGATGTTGATAGGTGGTTTGTGGAATCTGAGACCATGCGTGAGGAATAGCACTTTCCAGGAGTGTGAGATTGCATGGTTGTGGATCTATCTGTCTGATGGCTCGTTCAACTTCATCCCACAAATTCTCAATGGGGTTGAGATCTGGAGATTGTGGGGGCCACCTAAGCAAAGTAAGCTCACCGGCATGTTCCTGAAACCAATCCTGTACAATACGAGCACTATGGCAGGACGCATTATCTTGTTGAAAGTAGCCATTGGGATAAACCATCCACATGACAGGATGCACTTGGTCCGCAACGATGTTTAGATATGATGTGCCAGTCAGACGTTGATCAACACGAATTAAATGGCCCAAAGCATGCCAGGAAAACATTCCCCAAACCATAACGTTGCCTCCACCAGCTTGAAGGGTTGTAGCAATGCATTTGGGGTCCATGCTTTTGTCCTGTTTCCGCCAAATTCTCACTCGGCCATTGGCATGGTGCAACTGAAAATGTGATTCATCGGACCACATAATTTGTTTACAATTATCGACTGTCCAATCCTTGTGCAAACTGGAGGCGTTTTCTCTTGTCAACTGCAGACAGCAAAGGTGTTCGAACAGGCCTTCGGCTGCCATATCCCATCCGATTCAGTGAAGGGCGAACAGTGCGTGCAGAGATCGTTTGAGGGGATCGTTGATTAAGATGGTCTGTAATTTGCTGCACTGTTGCCCTTCTGTTGTCTGTTACCAGTCTGGACACTCCGTTCCGCCCGAGCAGTCACTAGTCGATGACATCACACGTTGCACGTAGAGACCCAGTTTTTTGGCTGACAGTCCAGTCTTTAAACACTTTAACAACAGCTGCTCTAAAACATTTAATGAACGCGGCGGTTTTGGTGATACTCGCACCATGGCTCCGAGCTACTACAATCATCCTGCATTGAAAGTCCGTCAAATCGCATTTTTTACCCATCTTGTCACCCAAAAATCACTTCTATTACTTTCGCAAGCACTAAGCTTTCCCTTTTTATACTAGCCTCGCCCTCTGGCGGCAACAGCGTGCAGCCATAGCTCATTTGCTTAAAACTGTCAGGTGGTTATAATAAAGTGGCCACTCAGTGTAGTTACCTGCTTCTTCATCATGATATCTTGATAAATTTGTTTTCTAAATGATGTGTGAATTACCACTGAAAAATCAGTTTGCATTTAATGTTGTTGCCATCACCACAGTAATTCTGGAGCTGTTTTTTAATGTTACTATGCTATTTATCAATTGGATTAATTCTACTTTACAGTGGCAGCAAAAAAAGGGGCGGGCAGGGGAATCAAGTAAGAGAAAGAGGAAGAAAGCAATTGTAACAGCTGGTGGTTTGATGGAATCCCTTTCCAATTTTTATTGGTGCTGTATCCTCAAATAATCGAACCTCTGCATTTGCATTTCATGGATGTTACGAATAATAGTACTGTATGCATCTTCAATACCGCAGGATTTCAAAGCCATTGTAACTGCTGATGGTTTCACAGAATCAAAGGCCTTTTCATAATAATCGATAAAAGCCATACATCATGGAGTTCATATTCCCTCGTTCTTTCATTTAACTCTCTCAACACATGGATATGATCTATAATTCTGTAGCCACTCCTGAATCGAACTTGTTCTCTCACTTGAGCCATGTCCAGTGTTATTTTCAAGCGATATGAAAAAACGTTAGTGAAGATTTTATAAACCACTGATAGGGGGCTGGTGGACCTGTAGTTCCTGAGATCCTCAATGTTACCTTTTTTTATGTAGCAGTATCATTGTAGCATTGTTCCAATTCTCAAGAATCTTCCCTTCATTGAGACATCTAGTGAAAACTTGGGCACGTCTAGTTTCAATTTCTTCACTTTAAAATAATATCCACAGTAATTCCATCTTCTCCTGAAGCTTTTCTGCATTTCATGTTCTTAATTGCTCATGTAACTTCTGCCGGAAGGACTGGAGGAACGTTGGTACTGTTACCTTTTGTAATGTCTAGAGTAGACGTATCTTCTTTTTCATACATTTTGAGTAGAAATCTTTCACTCTTGTCAAAATTCCGCCTCTATTTCTTGTTACAGTGCCATCTTCTTTTCTCAGTGTTATAATCTGTTTTCTTCCCTTACTGAGATGCCCCTTTGCTCTCTTCAGGCTTTAGTTATTTTCACTTGCTTTTCTCACTAGTTCACAGTGGAATTCCTTACGTCTTTAGTGATACTTTTTTGTACTCTCTTGCATAGGCTCTATATATTCCACTTTGGATGTGATATCATTATATGTTCCCATCTCCCTTTTCTTTTGCATCAGCATTTTTGTTTTTCCTGACATTTCCTTCATATGCAACTTGTTCTTAGTACCACCTATTTTTGTTGCTGTTTCCATAAGAGCCTTGGTTAGTTTGCTGTTAACTTCAGAGATGTCCATTTCTTCTGATATTAGATCTTCTAGAGCAGAGAATCTGTTCCTCAATTCTAATTTGAAGGTAGTGTAATGCTTTCTAAGGTTGGCCATGTCAATACTTTTGTTTGTTTTATGAGCTTGCCACGTTCGAGTGTAATGGTGAAGCGCATCTTACATCCCGCCATTCTATGATCACTCCCTGTGTTGAACTTGTTCAGCACACAGCAATCTTCAATGACAAATTTCATGTTACACATAATAAAATCAATTTCACTTGTCATTCCATTGGGATGCTTCCATGTCCATTTCCTCTGGGTTTTTTGTTTTTTTCTCTCTTAAAAGAGGAGTCATGGTAAAAAAAAAAACCTTTCTGCCTCTGCAAACTCTATGCGAGTATTTCCATGCTGGTTTGTGTTCCCATGTCTGAATTTACCTAACAAAGTTTCATTCTGTTGCGGTTGCCCTATTTTTGCATTGAAATCACCCATAATGATCTTCAAGTGCTGCTTGCTTTTATTATTTAGATGCCGAATTTCTTCGTAAAATTCTTCAACTTCTCCCTCAGGATGACTTATGGTGGGCACGTAAGCTTGAATAATCTGAGCCTGGTATCTTTTTGAGAGTTGGATAACAAGTCGCTCAGCTCTGTCCAAGGAACTTTCAACTTCTGGAACATTGTCCTTTAGTTTCTTATTTATTATAAATCCAGCACCACCAGTATCTGCCAGTATCTGCTCCACGATAGTAGAAGAGATATCTGCTTTTTAGTTCAATGAGACCTCACTTAGCGTGACAATGTCCCACTTGATCCTTTGGAGTTTCTCCTCCAATTCAAGGAGTCTTGAATCAGAAGATAGAGATCGTCCATTAAACGTAGCCAAGGTCAGCATTGGATGGCAGCCTAGTCCAATCCTCCTGTGATTCTTAGCACCCTCTGCCTTCATCTTGCACTGGCTGCTGCCTTGGCTGGTATATTCCAGCTGCCAGAGACCGAAGGCCAAGATTTAAGTTGTGAAATCATCTTTTAGGGGAGGGGTTGGCCATAACTCACTACTCTGGCCAAGTGGGTTAGTGAGTATGGAATAAGCATTTCCTCTAATCCCGAAAGTTATACCACTATTTGTCAATATATCTCGTGTGATTTTATCATGTATATAGTGATTTTAACTGTATTTTTTTAAGGTAATTTTTTTTATAAGTTCACATACCATTACATGACTACAAAGTTTTTCATAAAGATGCTTTGACGTCTATAAGTTTTCTGTTTTACACGTTATATAAAGTGGGCAGTCTGCAGCGGTGTATTAAATTATTCAATTAAGATACAATTCAGTCCCACATCGGTAGTTTATTGAGAGCCTCTTGGTCAAAAGTTGTATCCTGCTTCTATATGGTCAGTTGTTAGGGTTAACTCAAGACCCTTTTAGTCAAAAGTTGTATCCTACTTCGATGATGTCCAGTCGTTAGGGTTAACTCGGTTCTGTCTGTGTTGACTTCATATTGAGTGGGCAAAGGTTTTCAGAGAACATTTAAAAATTCTTGAATTAAGTGTTACTATTTACATTCCACTTGAAGTTATACGTCGTACTTGGCCATTAGGGCTATTTTGTCAATGTTGTATTCTCTTAGAATTGCCAAAGAAATCTTCAAGTTAGGTCAGGTTCGTACAGGATAAAAAGCCTTAAAAAATCCTATTAAAATCACTTATATACATTATATACACCACCTCATACCGTCCACTGTTCCAGTATGAGGTGATGTAAAAAATATGAGAATACGAAAATGGGACTTTTTTACGAATTAAACTAAAAAAGTTTGAATTAGGGGGAGGGGGCTCCGTGGTAACAATGGCACACACAACAGCAACTAGGGCCTCTGTGAATCTTGGAGAGGTGCAAGCTAGTTCTGTGTGACATTGGCAAAAAGACCCCAACTCACTGGGTTTTGTTCCAGAATCCTTAGGTTGAATGACCAACAGAAACCCTCAGCTGTGGGCTTATCCCCCACACTGATGTACTTACCTGATTAAAAAGACAAAAAGAAATATTAAGAATGACTCAAGTGTGGGATATGGTGGACCTACCACACTTGAGAAGGACGGTCCACCATGGAATTGACCTGGACTTTCTAAACGGCATATGAAAAAAAGATCTCGGCTGAGTGAATGTAAGATTGGTGTATGGAATACTAGAGGTATAAATGGCAAGATGAGTGAGGTGATTGAGAAGATGAATAAGTATAGACTGGATGTGCTGTGTGTAAGTGAAACCAAAAAGAAGGAAATTGGGGTAGAAGAAGTGAATGGCACGGTAAGTGTGTGGTCTGGAGTATTGGATAATATGAGAGGACAGGCTGGTGTAGGTGTGATTTTAAGTGAAAAGATGAAGAACAACTTGATTCACTATAGTTGCATAAGTGAGAGAATTCTCTGAATTCGTTTGAAAGTGAAACTTCAGAGAATTGTAATTGTTGTAGTGTATGCTCGTTGTGACTCGGAACCTTCTGATAAGAAAGAAGATTTCTGGAATGAGCTAAAAGCTGTTTTGAGCCAGTTTGGTGCTAAAGAAAAGGTTACAATAGCAGGGGATTTCAATGCTAGAGTAGGTGTGCAGAATGCAATTTCTGACAATGTTCTGGGTAAGTTTAATGATCCTTGTGTGAATGATAATGGTGAAAGATTAATTGAACTCTGCATTGAGAATGATTTGTGTGTATCTAATACATTTTTCAACCACAAGTATATCCACACATATACTTGGGAAAATCGTACTCTTGGTCAAAAGAGTGTGATAGATTTTGTTGTCTACGATCAGCGTTTTAAACACTTAGTTGTTGACACCCGTGTGATGAGAGGTGCGGATGTTGGTTCTGATCATTACTTGGTAGTGTCACGAGTGAAATTTAATGTTGGTTGGAGGAAAAGGAATAGGAAAAGACCCAGAATGGAAAGAATAAAGGTTGATAGGCTCCTTGAAGATCATCAGCGGTATTCTGACTTACTCAGAGAACGACTGAAGGATCTGAAGTCTGGTGAGAGGGATGTAGAAAAGAAGTGGGAATGTTTTAAGAACTGTGTTGTCACTGCTGCTAAAGAGGTCTGTGGCACCACAATAGTGGGTAACAATAGAGGTGATGCTTGGTGGAATAGTGAGATTGGTGAGGCAGTAAAGAAAAAGAAAGAAGCCTATTTGGGGATGTTGCAAGGTAGAGTCTCTGTGGATGAATATCGGTGTAAGAAGCGTGAAGCTGC
This sequence comes from Macrothele yani, assembly GCA_039090855.1. Taxonomy (NCBI): domain Eukaryota; kingdom Metazoa; phylum Arthropoda; class Arachnida; order Araneae; family Macrothelidae; genus Macrothele; species Macrothele yani. Next base: position 98,448,440 of record CM077028.1, on the reverse strand, counting down.
TAAGCTGGTTCGCCACAGTAAGGCAAAAGATAGGAAAGATAAAGTGGAAAGGCATGAACTGGCTTTTTGGAAAGATAGAAAGTCCTTCTGGAAGTACATGAGACTCAGGAAAAATAGGGGAAACAAAGTTGTAAGTTGTGTGAAGAATGACATTGGGGAAATGATATTAGAGCCCAATGAGTTAAGTAACAGATGGGGTGAATACTTCTGTGAGTTATTAGATCAGGAAAGCAAAAAGGATTCTGAGACAGAGACAGATGCAGATGATGTCACAATGAAGGATGAAAGCACAGGAGGGATCTCAAGAGAAGAAGTGTGTAAAGCTCTAAAATCTCTTCAGAATGGTAAGGCTCCAGGAGTTGATGGCATAACTGCAGAGATGTTGAAATATGGTGGTGACTCTGTAATTCACTGGTTAACTGAAATTTGCCAGTTGTGCTGGGAGTTAGGAATGGTCCCTCGGGATTGGAAGGATGCTATTATTGTTCCTTTGTAGAAGGGAAAAGGTGATCAGACTGAATGCAATAACTATCGTGGTATTAGCCTACTGAGTGTGCCAGGAAAAATGTTTGGTAAGGTTGTTATTGAAAAAGTACGGGGTCTTACATCATTGAAAGTGTGGGATGTTCAGAGTGGTTTTATGCCTGGTAAAGGCTGCACTAACCAGATTTTTGCATTATGCATGATGATTGAAAAGTATCTGGTTGTTGGGAAGAAAGTTTTTACTGCCTTCATAGATTTAGAGAAAGCTTATGACCGAGTCAATAGGACACTTTTGTGGAAGGTATTGAATGAATATGGTGTTACTAGGAATCTACTTAATAGTGTAAAAGCCATGTATGCTGGTAGTAGAGCTTGTGTACGAGTGAATGGTGTTTTATCAAAATGGTTTTCCATTGGTGCAGGAGTTAAACAAGGTTGTGTAATGTCACCATGGCTGTTTAATATATTTATGGAAGCATGCATGCGTGATGCCAAAATAGATAATAGTTGTTTATGTCTTGGTGATATCCGTGTGTGCAGATTGCTGTATGCTGATGACACTGTCCTGTTGGCAGAAAGCAAAAGTGAGTTGCAGAGTATGTTGACTCGGATGCACGAAGTTTGCATGAAATTCAAACTGAGTATAAATAAGGGAAAAACCAAAGTTATGGTGTTTGAGAGAGGAATGGGTAGCACTGAATGTAATGTAAGTATAAATGGCACAGTGATTGACCAGGTAAGTGAGTTTGTGTATTTAGGAAGCATGTTTGACAGAGAGAACAAGTTGGATGGTGAAATCAGTAGGCAAGTGAATTCTTCTTTGAAAGTCATAGCTGCTCTGGGAGGTTTTCACAGGAATGATGGGTTCTCTAGAGAGTCCCGCATGGCTGTGTATGAAACAGTAATTGTTCCTACTCTGATGTATGGCAGTGAAACCTGGGTACTGCAGAAGAAACATAGGAGTCGTTTGTGTGCTGGAGAAATGCGTTACTTACGTGGGGTTTGTGGCAAGACACGATCTGATTGTGTGAGGAATGAGGGTGTATTGCAGTTGGGTAATGTGAAGCAAAATGTTGTTAGCAAGGTGGAGACCAATATGTTTCGGTGGTTTGGCCATGTTGAAAGAATGCGTGATGAAATGCTTACTAAGAAAATCTTTTCAGCCCAAGTGGCAGGAAGGAAAGGCAGAGGAAGGCCAAGGAAGACATGGGTGGATCAGAATCAGGAGTGTCTGCATGAGAAAAAGATTATGAGTATGAAGTATAAAAGATCTTGTGTACGGCATGTAATGGATGTCAGTGAAGCACGAGTTGTATGTCAAGATCGCTGTAAATGGAGAAGTTTGATACGACAACAATAAGTAAAAATATCTGGAAGATTGTATTTTGGGGGGGGGGGGGGCTAACATCTGAATCTCAGAGAACTGCTTAGTGATATGTATGTATGTATGTATGTATGTATGGTAACATTATTTATATAGAAAAGTCAAGGGACCAAATGAAAAATTCGAATTGAAAAAGAATTTGAATTAAAAACGTTCGAATTAGACAAGTTACACTGTATATATATATATATCATTGCCAACCATTATCAATCCACTGCTGGATGAGGTCTCCCTAAGTTTCTTCCACAATTGTCTGTCTTGAGCCTGTCACCTCCATGGCACTCCGGCATGCTTTCGGATTTCATCCATCCATCTCCCATGGGGTCTTCTGGGTCTTTTTCTGTTCCTTGAAATACAGTCTAAAATTTCAGTTGTCCATCGGTGGTCTGTTCTCGCAAGATGTTCAGCCCATTGCCATTTCAGTAATTTCACTCTGGTCATGATGCCGTCCACTCTTGTCATTATCCTTATCCACAAGCAGGGTTGTGCAATTACATATAAAAAAAGGCTTTCTAACTGACGCATAAATTACGTGTAAAATACGTAATTTTTTTTTTTAAATATGGCTTTGTGCTGTTAATTAACTTGCTATGTACAAATACGAGAAAAACGAAGATCCTTAAAAAAAACAACCTAACCTTCAGTATTTTTATATGATCTTATTGGCTCAGTGCAAACTGCCATGTCCACGTGACATAACACCAGGAACCACGTACATATCAGTATCACGTCATATTGGGGTTTTTTTCCTAGCCTTCATATTCAGGCATGAAAATCCCTTTCTTTATGATAATATGTGTGGCACACTTTAAAATATTATGTTTGGCAAAGGAAATCAGAAGCCACGCCACAGTGTAGTTTAAAGTGAAACAAGACAATAGGAACAATCAAAATGAAATGTTGCCTCGCAGCTTGCCTTTGATATCCATGTGCGTGCTGCCGAATGGCTGCTCCTTTCTCCACAGTGATTCACTGCTGGGCAGACGCAGAAGTTTAACAGCGCCGGCAACTTTTAGTGCTCTCAGTGGTAAAACTAAAACAAAGATGCGAACTACACATGTTCTCTGTTATTTAAATGCGGGAGGTTTTATTTTTGGCTTCAGTTTAAAGCTGAGAGAGTTCTTATTAAACACCGTTTTTTGCCATCCTCCCTAGTCGTTGAGGGAGGTTCAACATTCTAATTGAAGACTCTTCCCACCATGAATCGCAGCGGTCGACCTCTGCATAATGTGTATGAGAAACTTGAATTTATTCCTCTTAAAATCGAACACAAGAACTGTGCCAAGTGTTGTGAATGTGGATTAACTCTCAAGAATACATCAAGGGAGCGTCTGGAAGCCCACAGGAAGGTCTGCACCCTGTCTTCTGCCAAAGCTCCTGAACCACTGCCACCACCGCCGAGTTCCAGTTCTACCCTGCATCGATCGGACTCGGAAATGTCTATGGACATTGACGATACTCTGGTTCCAGTTGCAAGCCCAGCCCCTGCTCAACCATGTCCGTGGTGACGAGTGTACCCTCCTCATCTCATGAAGAGGAAGGCAGGCAGTTTCTACCTTGAATCACCCATTACTGTAAGTTCTAAACCTTCCACAGTTAAACAACAGATAACCGATTTTTTTGGACAGGATGAATGCCTCCACAAAGCAGGAAATAGATATTGCTATTCCAAAGTTCTGTATGGTTGCAACATCCCATTTAGTATTGTAGAATCGGTGCATTTTAAACAGTTCTGTCAAAAAATGTGGCCTGCCTATAAACCACCAACAAGGAAAGCCCTTTCTGATAAACTTATGGGTGAAGTGTATGATAAAGTTACTAAAATCGCTGTCAGTGCTGCAGACACAGACTCCGGTTTGCTCATAGACTGTTTAAAAAATGAATCGAACAACACAAAAAATGTAACACTTCTTCGCAATCCCTGTGGAAGTAGTGGCATAGCTGAGAGTGTTTTTCTTGATGCTTTCGACATGTCCGGATACAGGTGAAGCACTTTGTGATGTGGTCAGTGAATCAAAAAGCTAGCTAAAGAATGATACAATGTGAATATTAATTGTACAGTTTCCAACAACGCCAGTAACGTGGTTAAAATGGGTAAAAATCACGGCCTGTGGCATTCTGCTTGCAATGCCCATACTGAAAATCTTCTAGCTAAGGATCTTCTCTCGAAAAACATTGTATCTCGTGTAAACATGGTGTTGAGGTCTTTCAAGCACCCTGAGCGAGAACATGAACTGACAGAAAATGGTGGCTCTAAAGTATGCCTCGCTGTAGACACTCGCTGGTGTTCTCAGAGAGATGCCTGTTTGTCCTTGACTAACAATCTAAGTGCAATGAGGAAAGTTGCTGCCACTGATGAAGCTGAGAAATTGTCTTCTCAAATTAAGTCCCTCCTCTATGATAGTGCCTTTCTCAAAGAAGTTGCCGATACAATCGCAGTGCTTCATCCGGTAAGTCAGCTAATAAATATATGCCAGAAAAAAGAAGCAACTTCTGCAGATGCAGTTGAATTGTGGATGGACTTAAGTCTACCTGAGGACCATAAGGACCTCATGCCATGTGTAGAAAAAAGGAGAAACCAATCACTAAATGTATACAGCCTTGCAGCCAATGTTCTCCATCCTGTGTACCAGGGGCAGAAAATGGATGAGAAACGTCATGAACAAGTAGAGGAGTTCGTTTTAGAGAACCTCGACCCCCTCGGGGATATCCAGTTTTCAACAGTATTGAGAAAAATCTGGAAAGTTTGGAGTGCTTATGAAGAAGGGTGTTAAATCACCACAGACATTCTGGTACTTCGCCAATCGGCACCATAAGTTGTTGTCAGCAGTTGCTTTGAAGTTAGTCAACATCCCAGCATCTTCAGCCCAACTTAAAAGACTTTCCCCTAATTGGTCTTTTGTCCATAATACTACCAAAAACCGGCTCAGCTTCAAACGTTCGAAGAAATTGGTTGAAATATATTATACTCTTGAGTTACAAGATCATAGCAGTGAAGGTTATTAGTGTGATTAAGGGTGTGTGAGACCTGAGAGTGACAATTATAAACATTTAAAGAGTTACATTTAAAACAAGTAGTTTAATGTTTTGTCAAATCTACAGATTTTTTCCTTTAAGGGAAAAAACTGTAGATTTTTCCTTTAGCACAATCAATATGAAAAACGTTTAGAGTTTTAAAAGGGTAAAATTATGATTTTGAAGTGTACACCTGGATAACATGTCAAACACAAGTATTATTAAATGAAAATGTACAATATTTTGCATTATAGACATTCATGTCAAAATCATTTTTTCATGTCAAAATCATAATCTTTGGTGAACAAACTGAACATATTATTGTTTATTTTATAGAATTACATAAATATGAAAATACACTCAACGAATTTGAAGCTGTTAATCAAATCTTGAATTCTATTCAATATACAATGTTACTTTTATCAATGCTAGTGCAAGAGGTAGATTATTTTCTCCATTTTTAATATACAAGAAAGAACAGATACATTATAATTTCTAAAAAGAAATCTGTTAATAGGTGGCTGAGCAGTATGAACAATCTTAAGAGTATAATGATTCCGTAGTGAAATATACACTGAAGAGCAATTGAATTACAGATACCTGTCTAGTAACGTGTAGCACCACCTTTCACCCTGATGACAGCTGCGATTCGTCTTGGCATGGACTCGACAAGACACCGGAAGCGTTGGGAAGCCATACGGATCCACGACCCCTGAACAAGATCCCACAGTTCACAAAGATTTGATGGAGGAAGGTCAGGGCGTCAAACATCTCTCTCGATGGCATCCCAGATGGGCTCAATGGGATTGAGGTCAGGTGACCTAGCTGGCCAAGGAAGCGAGATCACGTTACTGGAGTGTTCATCCAACCATTTGGATACAATTCGGAAGCGATGGCACGGTGCATTGTTTTGTTGCAGGATGACGCCCCCAGTGGGATGTTGAAGACGCACAAACGGGAGCAAATGGTTGTCCAGGATATCCCGGTAATGTTGACCTGTGAGGGACGGTGTCACACGTACCAGGGGTCTTATTTCAGTCCACATAAACAGTCCCCAGACGAGAATGCCACCCCCACCAGCTTGAAGAGTATCCTGCTGGCAAGAAGGATCCATCGCTTCATGCGATTTGTGCCGTACTCGTATCCTGCCGTCCGCATGTACCAACGTGAATCTAGACTCATCAGTCCAAGCAACATTTTTCCACATGTCTAGGGTCCAGTGGTGATGTTCCAGCGCCCATGCTAATCTTTGCACCCTGTGATGTGCGGTCAGCAGTGGTACCCTCGTGGGATGATGGCTTCTGTACCCCATAGCGAGGAGATGGTTCTGAATGGTGTGGCTGTTTACACGTTTTTGTGCACCAGCGTTAAATTGCCGAGTGATTTCTTGCACTGTGGCCCGTCTGTCCGCTGTTTCAATGCGAGCTAGCCGACGATGACCCAGCTCATCCACACGCTGTTGTTCATGGCAGTTGGCCCTTGCAGGGATGGTTTTACCGGATTCGATGTACTCACGGTGCACCCGTGGCATAGTGGCTCGTGAAAATCCCAGTGCCTGCACGACTTCCGAGATGGAGTGATCCATTCGTCGGGCCCCGACAATTTGCCCACGATCAAATGCACTTAGATCCTTCGTTTTACCCATACTGTGTCTGACTCTTACTGATTCCCGTCGCATCACTCCTTATACTGTCGAATCGCTGCATACATCATGTCATTTCCGCCCACAGCACCACATTTGCATAACGCCAGCTGTCTCTATTTCAATTGCTCTTCAGTGTACAAGAAATTTTAAGTTTAAAATGTAATATAATTAAAGTGGTTTTTATATTATATTTATTTATACACACACACATGAAAGAAAATTTGTTTTTTGCGTCTGCATAAAAAACTGGTTTTCTACGCCAAGTAAATTACCTTTATATTACGCATAATTTACGTAAAATACGTAACAAGTTAATTACCTTGCCAACCCTGCCCACAAGTTTCTCTTATCTTTCCTGGTGACACCAAGCATGCGTCTCTCCATGCCTCTTTGTGTTGTCTGTAGTCTTTGTATATCTTTTTTAGTTAAGGTCCATGTCTCTGCTGCATACGTAAGCACTGACAGGATGCATTGATTAAACACTTTCTTTTTAAGACATAATGGCATACTGCTCTTAAAAATTGTACTGTTTCTTCCAAAAGCTCTCCATCCAAGTTTTATGCAGCAATTAATTTCTTCATCAATGTGACTCTCATTTGATATATGCTGCCCAGTATAGATGTAGGTACCGGTTGTTTCAAGCTTTACTCCATCAATCAATAAATCTTCTTTTCTTGTAAATTCATTGTACACCACTTTTGTCTTCTGAAAGTTCATTTTTAATCCCACTTCTTTACTCTTGTCAGCAAGTTCTTGGATCATACTCTGCAGCTCCGAAGGGGTAGTTGCAAAAATGACTACGTCATCAGCAAAATGAATGCGAGTTAAATGACACAGGTCTGCAAAAAAAAAAAAAAAAAAAAAAAACAGCTGCATGGGATGTTTTTGGTAAATATTATGTTTTTGAGTGTGCTGAATCCAAAAATTACCTCCATTTCCCTCCATCACGTACAGTTTTTTTTTGTTTTTTTTTTTTTTTTTGCAAAATACAAGGTGTTTGCATAAAAAGCATAACAATAATGAGAAAACCATCATTTCATTACAATGAACTAAAAATATTTCTTATAATAAACAAACAATTTCTTCATGAAATGTACTTAACATTCCGTGTTCATTCTTTTTGCCTATGAAACCTATTCTTCTTCTCTTTGATACTTCTCCGAACACGCTTCCTCTTTCCACTTTCTGTTTCCCGCTTGAGCATCCAAGAGTAGTCAGCTAGCATATTGACGTCCCATCGTCATTGGTAGCGTCTCTTGATATCACGGACATACTGGTGAAATCTTTGACCCTGCTCTTCACTGAGGGCTCCCAAGTTTTTGGGAAAATAGTCACATTGGAGTGTAAGAAATGAACTTTTAAGCTCATCTTGCATTCTTGAGCTTTATACGCAGCCAACATGCGTTGTACAATGGTTTTGTAATGAGGGTCTTTAGTACATACATACATACATATCACTAAGCTGTTCTCTGAGATTCAGAGGTTAGCTCCAAAAAGAAATACAAACTTCCAGATATTTTTACCTATTGTTGTCGTATCAAACTTCGCCATTTACAGCGATCTTGACATACAACTCGTGCTTCACTGATATCCATTACACGCCGTACACAAGATCTTTTATACTTCATACTCATAATCTTTTTCTCATGCAGACACTCTTGAATCTGATCCACCCATGTCTTCCTTGGCCTTCCTCTGCCTTTCCTTCCTGCCACTTGGGCTGAAAATATTTTCTTAGTAAGCATTTCATCACTCATTGTTTCAACATGGCCAAACCACCAAAGCATATTGGTCTCCACCTTGCAAACAACCTTTTGCTTTACATCACACAACTGCAATACATCTTTATTCCTCACACAATCAGATTGTGTCTTGCCACAAACCCCACGTAAGTAACGCATTTCTCCAGCACACAAACGACTCCTATGTTTCTTCTGCAGTACCCAGGTTTCACTGCCATACATCAGAGTAGGAACAATTAATTACTGTTTCATACACAGCCATGCGGGACTCTCTAGAGAACCCATCATTCCTGTGAAAACCTCCCAGAGCAGCTATGACTTTCAAAGAAGAATTCACTCGCCTACTGATTTTGCCTTCCAACTTGTTCTCTCTGTCAAACATGCTTCCTAAATACACAAACTCACTTATCTGGTCAATCACAGTGCCATTTATACTTACATTACATTCAGTGCTACCCATTCCTCTCTCAAACACCATAACTTTGGTTTTTCCCTTATTTTTACTCAGTTTGAATTTCATGCAAACTTCCTGCATCCAAGTCAACATACTCTGCAACTCACTTTTGCTTTCTGCCAACAGGACAGTGTCATCAGCATACAGCAATCTGCACACACGGATATCACCAAGACATAAACCACTATTATCTATTTTGGCATCACACATGCATGCATCCATAAATATATTAAACAGCCATGGTGACATTACACAACCTTGTCTAACTCCTGCACCAATGGAAAACCATTTTGATAAAACACCATTCACTCGTACACAAGCTCTACTACCAGCATACATGGCTTTTACAGTATTAAGTAGATTCCCAGTAGCACCATATTCATTCAATACCTTCCACAAAAGTGTCCTATTGACTCGGTCGTAAGCTTTCTCTAAATCTATGAAGGCAGTAAAAACTTTCTTCCCAACAGCCAGATACTTTTCAATCATCATGCGTAATGCAAAAATCTGGTTAGTGCAGCCTTTACCAGGCATAAAACCACTCTGAACATCCCACCACTTTCTCTGATGTAAGACCCCGTACCTGGCATACTCAGTAGTCTGATCACCTTTTCCCTTATACAAGGGAACAATGATGGCATCCTTCCAATCCCGAGGGACCATTTCTAACTCCCAGCACAACTGGCAAATTTCAGTTAACCAGTCAATTATAGAGTCACCACCATACTTCAACATCTCTGCAGTTATGCCATCAACTCCTGGAGCCTTACCATTCTGAAGAGATTTTAGAGCTTTACACACTTCTTCTCTTGAGATCCCTCCTGTGCTTTCATCCTTCATTGTGACATCATCTGCATCTGTCTCTGTCTCAGAATCCTTTTTGCTTTCCTGATCTAATAACTCACAGAAGTATTCACCCCATCTGTTACTTAACTCATTGGGCTCTAATATCATTTCCCCAATGTCATTCTTCACACAACTTACAACTTTGTTTCCCCTATTTTTCCTGAGTCTCATGTACTTCCAGAAGGACTTTCTATCTTTCCAAAAAGCCAGTTCATGCCTTTCCACTTTCTCTTTCCTATCTTTTGCCTTACTGTGGCGAACCAGCTTAGCAGCTTCACGCTTCTTACAGCGATATTCATCCACAGAGACTCTACCTTGCAACATCCCCAAATAGGCTTCTTTCTTTTTCTTTACTGCCTCATCAATCTCACTATTCCACCAAGCATCACCTCTGTTGTTACCCACTATTGTGGTGCCACAGACCTCTTTAGCAGCAGTAACAACACGGTTCTTAAAATATTCCCACTTCTTTCTACATCCCTCTCACAAGATTTCAGATCCTTCAGTCGTTCTCTGAGTAAGTCAGAATACCGCTGATGATCTTCAAGGAGCCTATCAACCTTTATTCTTTCTATCCTGGGTCTCTTCCTATTCCTTTTCCTCCAACCAACATTAAGTTTCACTCGTGACACTACCAAGTAATGATCAGAACTAACATCCGCACCTCTAATCACACGGGTGTCAACAACTAAGTGTTTCAAACGCTCATCGTAAACAACAAAATCTATCACACTCTTTTGACCAAGAGTACGATTTTCCCAAGTATATGTGTGTATATACTTGTGGTTGAAAAATGTATTAGATACACACAAATCATTCTCAATGCAGAGTTCAATTAATTTTTCACCATTATCATTCACACAAGGATCATTAAACTTACCCAGAACATTGTCAGAAAATGCATTCTGCACACCTACTCTAGCATTGAAATCCCCTGCTATTATAACTTTTTCTTTAGCACCAAACTGGCACAAAACAGCTTTTAGCTCATTCCAGAAATCTTCTTTCTTATCAGAAGGTTCCGAGTCACAAGGAGCATACACTACAACAATTACAATTCTCTGAAGTTTCACTTTCAAGTGAATCCAGAGAATTCTCTCACTTATGCAACTATAGTGAATCAAGTTGTTCTTCATCTTTTCACTTAAAATCACACCTACACCAGCCTGTCCTCTCATATTATCCAATACTCCAGACCACACACTTACCGTGCCATTCACTTCTTCTACCCCAATTTCCTTCTTTTTGGTTTCACTTACACACAGCACATCCAGTCTATACTTATTCATCTCCTCAATCACCTCACTCATCTTGCCATTTATACCTCTAGTATTCCATACACCAATCTTACATTCACTCAGCCGAGATTGCTTTCTCATACGCCGTTTAGAAAGTCTAGGTCGATTCCGTGGTGGACCGTCCTTCTCAAGTGTGGTAGGTCCACCATATCCCACACTTGAGTCATTCTTAATATTTCTTTTTGTCTTTTTAATCAGGTAAGTACATCAGTGTGAAGGATTAGCCCACAGCTGAGGATTCCAGTTGGTCATTCAACGTAAGGATTCTGGAACAAAACCCAGTGAGTTGGGGTCTTTTCGCCAATGTCACACAGAACTAGCTTGCACCTCTCCAAGATTCACAGAGGCCCTAGTTGCTGTGGTGTGTGCCATTGTTACCACGGAGTGCCCCGAGGAGGCAACCCATCGCTCACTACGACCGCCTGCGAGGGTTTTTAGTATTACCCCCCCCCAAAGAAAGGGTCGTTAGTATTACCCAAAAACTTGTGCACTACATTTTTGAAATAGTCCCACGCTTCTTTTTCTTTTTCTACCGTTGTTTCTGAAAAGAGGGGATCGGATAACAGTTTTCGTATGTCAGGGCCAGTAAAAACTTCCTCTTTCAACTTGGCTTCAGACAGTTTTGGGAACTTGGAACACAGATATCTGAAACATTCCCCATCTTTTGGCAGTGATTTCACAAACTGCTTCATATGCCCCAATTTAATATGTAGAGGTGGTAATAAAACCTTTTCAGGAGGAACCAAGGTTGTATTAATGACGTTATTTTCGCCGGGGATTAAGGCGTCTCAAAATGGCCAGTCAGTTTTTGTCCAATGGAGATCTCTGGCTCGACTGTCCCACAAGCAAAGGAAGCAGGGATATTTCGTATAACCTGCCTGCTCGCCCAACAACACGGTTAGTATTTTGAAGTCTCCACAAAGCATCCAGCGATGTTCTTGATATTTTATTTTCTTAAGAATCATTGCCACATCGTTATAGTTTTCCTCCAAATGCACCAAGTGTCCTACAGGAAGTGATGCAAATTTATTCCCATTATGCAGCAAGACTGCTTTGAGGCTTGTTTTTGAGGAATCAATGAATAGGCACCACTCAGATGAATCATATTCTATTTCAAAACACACCTCTTTGGAGAAAAATGTAGTGAATTCTCTCTCTCGGTGCCTGTACCATGAAAATGAGGTTCCGGGTGACAGCAGGTTTTTATTTTTTAATCTTGACCCCAGCAATTCGGCAGCATCTTTTGAAAGGCCTAAATCTCTAACCAGGTCATTGAGCTCGCTCTGATAAAAAAGTTGAGGTCCCTCATCAACAGAAAAATCTGAACTAGATTTGTCCTGGGGAGGTAATGTGTTTCCATCCTCAGAATCACTCAGGATATCATCCAAATTGGAAGGTGGGTGTGGAACTGGTATTACAGAGCTATGAGGCACTGGACGAATAGCTGAATTTAGGTTTGGGTAAGATATTTTCTTTTTATTTTTTGTATTGAAACCTTTCACATCTACCGAACAAAAATAGCAGTCGGTAGTGTGGTTTTGCTGTTCATGCCACATCATAGGAATGCCAAAATGAAATAAGTGTTTCTTACCCTTAAACCACAAACGGAGATCTTCCTCGCACCTTCTGCATACCTTATGAGGAGCCCAGGCTTTGTCTTGATCCCCAAGTTTCAACTTAAAGTAAGCAAAATACACTTTCTTCACGAAATCACCTTTGTTTCTTTGTTGACTTTTAACAGTGTATTCACCACAAATAAAACAAAAGTTGTCAGGAGAAATAACACAACCTCTTGGAGCCATAATATATAACTAAAAACACGAGCACAGTCACGTTTGAATGCCAAATGTAAACAGAGTGTGGCTCCTCGCTGTTTGTATACACCGCATTGAGTACACACACTGACTCTCCATACATCTAGAAGCAAACGCTTTTTCTGTGGTGAAGCAGATGGAAACTATCCTCGCTCCCTTCAAAAAGACCAGTGAAATATCACGTAAAACATAGGTGAACACGAGAGCGAACGAGGTTATGTTGACACCTGCGCGTCTGCTGATCTCTCTCTCTGTAGCTGGGCAGGTTAATCGGCAACACTTGCTACTTCCTCTGACTCGATAAAAAAAATATTCCAAAATGGCGCTGCATATAAATAAAAGAAAATAGGAAAAAGTTTATTTTTTTATTTTTTTCTCGTTCTTAAAGATAAAAATCAATGCTTTCGAGGGATTCTCTAGGCACTTTCAGCCTTGAATATCCAGTAGTCATCTATATAAGCTATGCAACATAACCAAAGCAACCTAAATCCTGAACTCATTTAGCATGTTGAAACATGATCAAATCTGACAATACGTTTGTTTATACTCATTCCTAATACCCTAGAGAATGTGTATAAACATGCTCAACCCAGCCAGTAAGATTCCTCACTTTTCACTATAAACAAATTAAACCGGTTGGGACATGATCAACCTGAGCTTCCTCACACCGCCAACAGTACCCTTGCCCTGCCCCCCCCCCGTCCACTGATTTTCTCTTTGTATTTATTCTTGAGTCTCACTCTAATACATATTAAATGAACGTAAGATATCACTTTTGCATAGGATTTTTAGAATCAAGAATAGGATACCAGACTTCGAGTTATACGGGAGTTTCACTCTAAATGAAACTACAAACACGAGTTTTGCAAGAAAACCTGACGTGATGGAATTTTTTGAGCATTTTTCCCGGTTTCAGTGAGTAAAAATCTATAAGAAACAGTATAAAAATCCTGTACAGTTTTTTGGTTGCAGACCTGTGTAATCTCCATTAATATTTATCCCTTTGTTTTCCCAGTTCAATGATTAAAAGACATTTTGCAATGTGACATTACAGAATTTGGGAGGTATGATGTCACCTTGTCTCACTCCCTTTTCAATTTATATTAGTGCTGTATCCTGAAATATCCAAACCTTTGCACTTGCATTTACATAGATGTTATTAATAATGTTAATGTACACATCTTCACTACCACAGGATTTCAAAGTCATTGTAACTGCTGATGGTTTCACCAAATCAAAGGCCTTTTCATAATCAATAAAAGCCAAGTATAATGGGAGTTCACATTCCCTCATTCTTTCAATTAGTTCTCTCAGTAAGTGGATATGATCTATCGTGCTGTAGCCACTCCTGAATCCAGCTTGTTCTCTTGGTTGAGCCGTGTCCATTGTCACCTTCAAGAGGTGTGAAAGAACTTTAGTGAAGACTTTATAAGCCACTGATAGGAGGCTGATGGGCCTGTAGTTCCCGAGATCCTCAACGTCATTTTTTTTTATGTAGCAGGATCATTGTAGTACTGTTCCAATCCTCAGGAATCTTCCCTTCATTGCGACATCTGGTGAAAACGGACGAGCGTAGTTTCAATTTCTCATCTTGCTTCTTGTATAGTTAGTCCATGGTAATTCCATATTCCCCTGGAGCTTTTCCCCGTTTCACGTTCTTCATTGCATGTGTAACTTCTGCAGGAAAAACTGGAGGGACTTTCGTACTGGTACCTGTCGTAGTGTCTGGAATAAATGTCTCCTCCCTCTCATACAGTTTTGAGTAGAAATCTTTCACCCTTGTCAAAATTTGGCTTCTATTTCTTGTTACAATGTCATCTTCTTTTCTCAGTGCCATAATCTGTTTTCTTCCCTTACTGAGATATCCTTTTGCTCTCTTCAGGCCTTGGTTGTTTTCAATTGCTTTCCTCACTAGTTCACAATTGAATTTCCTTATTATTATATTTGCACTTTTAAGGTATTAACCTCTTGCAAAGTGCGCATAGTTTACATGCAATTCATAAATGAAAAAACCATGAGGAATAACCACTCACTCACCATAAAGATCATGGTAACCTCCAATGACCACACACTTCCAACACGTCATTCATCGTGATGTAACTGGGCTTCCACAGGTTTACAGACTTCTTGCTTACGCTTCTTATTTTCGGGTGTGAAACATCGTTTTTTTTTTTTTTTTCCTTTGCCTTATAATATGTTACTATAATGCTTGTCAATTCGATAAAAATCACACATACAACTCATTCATACAATTCAAGTAAAAACTATGTACATAAACCTTACATTCACAGGTGATTAAACCTTAGTCAACTCTAATTATGGAACTCCTCCTTCTGTTTCACAACCTCTGCTACTCCCACTGCAAGTGTCACACCCATTCAGCCCCGCACATCCAATCCTCTAGTACTTTCGACAGGTCCCTGTCATCTTCAGGAGGCAGGTGTGTCTCATCCGCCCACCACAGCTCAAGTGAGCAGAGCCATCGAGGCCTGGGCTCCAGTCGCTATCTCTGAATCGTTGTGTCTCTGGCGCCATCTATTGTCCCTGCTGCTCTTTTTTCCCTCTTTCTTTTTACGCTGCTGTTCAATTTTTATTAGGGCTTTCCATTGTTCGTTTAGGTTACTTGGCTCATTAATGTTGCATAATCTTGATCTGTTTTTTTCAATTAACACTGATTCTGCAATTCTTAACTGCTTTTCGTTTTTACAGCTCTTAATAATTTTAATATCTTCAAACCTTGGACATTTTTGATTTTCCATACAGTATTGGGTCAATGCTGTCTTAGCCTCTTTTTATTCCAATTATTAATATGCTGGTTCAATCTATACTTTAATTTATTCTTGGTGCTGCCTATATATGACACAGGTGGTTGCTGGTTTATTGGGATTTCATAAATTCCTGCTCTATCTAATTGGCTAATTTTTTCATTTTTAATCACTAAATTTTTTACAGTAAGTACCTGATTTCCTACCTGTATGCCATACTTGCCACAAACTTTATTAATTTCTGCTGAAACATTTTCTATATATGGTATTGCTCCCACATATTTTACAAGTTTTTTATCAGTCTTGACCTTATTGTAACCTTGAGTTACTTCATAAATCCATTTTTTTAATACCTGTTTAGGGTATCCAAAAGCATATGCAATTTTTTCAATATATTCAATTTCTTCCTTTCTATACTGTTCAATTGATGAATGTGTTAAACTTCTTTTAATTAGTGTTTTAACACTATTTCTTTTATGTGTTAATGGATGTGATGACTGAAATGGTATAAGTACTGGGATATATGAAGATTTTCTATGCACTCTGAATTGTAAATTCTCCTCTGTTTTAATAATCAAAACGTCCAAAAATGCCAAAGTATTGTCATGTTCTTGTTCTACTGTCAGTTCTATAGATGGATAAATTTCACTATACTTTTTTGTCAAGAATCTATAGAACTGACAGTAGAACAAGAACATGACAATACTTTGGCATTTTTGGACGTTTTGATTATTAAAACAGAGGAGAATTTACAATTCAGAGTGCATAGAAAATCTTCATATATCCCAGTACTTATACCATTTCAGTCATCACATCCATTAACACATAAAAGAAATAGTGTTAAAACACTAATTAAAAGAAGTTTAACACATTCATCAATTGAACAGTATAGAAAGGAAGAAATTGAATATATTGAAAAAATTGCATATGCTTTTGGATACCCTAAACAGGTATTAAAAAAATGGATTTATGAAGTAACTCAAGGTTACAATAAGGTCAAGACTGATAAAAAACTTGTAAAATATGTGGGAGCAATACCATATATAGAAAATGTTTCAGCAGAAATTAATAAAGTTTGTGGCAAGTATGGCATACAGGTAGGAAATCAGGTACTTACTGTAAAAAATTTAGTGATTAAAAATGAAAAAATTAGCCAATTAGATAGAGCAGGAATTTATGAAATCCCAATAAACCAGCAACCACCTGTGTCATATATAGGCAGCACCAAGAATAAATTAAAGTATAGATTGAACCAGCATATTAATAATTGGAATAAAAAGAGGCTAAGACAGCATTGACCCAATACTGTATGGAAAATCAAAAATGTCCAAGGTTTGAAGATATTAAAATTATTAAGAGCTGTAAAAACGAAAAGCAGTTAAGAATTGCAGAATCAGTGTTAATTGAAAAAAACAGATCAAGATTATGCAACATTAATGAGCCAAGTAACCTAAACGAACAATGGAAAGCCCTAATAAAAATTGAACAGCAGCGTAAAAAGAAAGAGGGAAAAAAGAGCAGCAGGGACAATAGATGGCGCCAGAGACACAACGATTCAGAGATAGCGACTGGAGCCCAGGCCTCGATGGCTCTGCTCACTTGAGCTGTGGTGGGCGGATGAGACACACCTGCCTCCTGAAGATGACAGGGACCTGTCGAAAGTACTAGAGGATTGGATGTGCGGGGCTGAATGGGTGTGACACTTGCAGTGGGAGTAGCAGAGGTTGTGAAACAGAAGGAGGAGTTCCATAATTAGAGTTGACTAAGGTTTAATCACCTGTGAATGTAAGGTTTATGTACATAGTTTTTACTTGAATTGTATGAATGAGTTGTATGTGTGATTTTTATCGAATTGACAAGCATTATAGTAACATATTATAAGGCAAAGGAAAAAAAAAAAAAAAAACGATGTTTCACACCCGAAAATAAGAAGCGTAAGCAAAGAAGTCTGTAAACCTGTGGAAGCCCAGTTACATCACGATGAATGACGTGTTGGAAGTGTGTGGTCATTGGAGGTTACCATGATCTTTATGGTGAGTGAGTGGTTATTCCTCATGGAATTTCCTTATGTCTTCAGTGACACTTTTCCGTACTGTCTTGCATAGCTCTGTATATTCCACTTTGGAAGTTACGTTTTCTTTATTTGTCCTGATCTCCCTTCTCTTTTTCATTAACACTTTTGTTTTCCCTGAAATTTTCTTCATGTGTAACTTTATCTTAGTACCACCTTATTTCTGTTGCTGTTTCCATAAGAGCCTTGGTGAGTTCTCTGTTTCCTTCAGAAATATCCACTTCTTCTGATGTTAGGCCTTCTAAAGCAGATAATCTGTTCCTCAGTTCCAACTTGAAGGTATTGTGATGTATTTTAAGGTTGGTCATGTTAATACATTTTGTTTGTCTTATGAGCTTGCCACATTCGAGTTTAGTGTTGAGGTGCATCTTACATCTCACCAATCTATGGTCACTACCTGTGTTGAACTTGTTTAGCACACTGCAGTCTTCGATGATGAATGTTTTTTACACATAATAAAATCAAATTCATTTGTCGTCTCATATGTCTCCATGTCCATTTCCTGTGTGGCTTTTTCTTGAAAAAGGAGTTCGTGATAAGAAAACCTTTCTGCTTCTGCAAACTCTACGAGAGTATTTCCACATTGATTTCTGTTCCCATAGCTGAATTTACCAACCGAAGTTTCATTCTGTTGCCCTGTTTTTGCATTGAAATCACCCATAATGATCTTCAAGTGCTGTTTGCCTTTGTTATTTAGATTGCAAATTTCCTCATAAAATTCTTCAATTTGTTCTTCAGCATGACTTGTGGCGGGTGCATAATCTTGAATAATCTGAGCCTGGTATCTTTTTGAGAGTTGGATAACGTGTCGCGCATCCCTGTCCAAGGAACTTTCAACTTCTAGAACATTGTCCATCAGTCTTTTGTTTATTATAAATCCAACACCACTAGTTCTGCCAATATCTGTCCCACGATAGTAGAAGAGATGTCCACTTTTCAATTCAATGAGATCTTCTCCTCTTCTTCTTGCCTCACTTAGCCCCACAATGTCCCAGTAGATCTTTTCGAGTTCCTCCTCCAATTCAAGGAGCCTTGAATCAAAAGATAAGGAACTTCCATTGAACGTAGCCAAGATCAGCATCAGATGGTAGCCTAGTCCGATCCTCCGGTGATTCTTAGCACCCTCTGCCTTCATGTCGCACTGGCCGCTGCCTTGGCCAGGTGCATTCCAGCTGCCGGAGACTGAGGGCCAAGATTTAAGTTGTGTAGTCATTTGGGGGGTGGGGTTGGCCATAACTCACCATGCTGGCCAAGCGGGTTGGTGAGTGTGGAATAACATTTCCTCAAATCCCTGTGGTATAGTTATACCGCTATTCGTCAGTCGTCAGAGCCCCTTCAGTGGGAACAGAATGCACCACGAAAAGGTGGGGTTGACATTTGTCAAGGAGAGGCTGGGATATGTTGCTCATCACCTGACCTTGCATCCCATATCATCATCATCGTCAACCATTATCAATCTACTGCTGGACGAAGGTCTCCCCAAGTTTCCTCCACAATGGTCTGTCTTGTGCCAGTCTCCTCCATGCCACTCCCGCATACTTTCAAATTTCATCTACCCATTTCCCATGTGGTCTTTTTCTGGGTCTTTTCCTGTCCCTTGGAATCCAAGCTAAAATTTTGGCTGTCCATCGATGGTCTGTCCTTCTGGCAGTATGTCCAGCCCATTGCCATTTCAGGGATTTAACTCTGATCATGATGTCTTCCACTCTTGTCATTTTTCGGATCCATGAGTTCCTCTTCTTATCTCTCCTGGTTACACCAAGCATGCACCTCTCCATGCCTTTTTGAGTTGTCTGCGGCCTTTGTATGTCTCTTTTAGTTAAGGTCCACGTCTCTGCACCATATGTAAGCACTGGAAGGATGCATTGATCAAACACTTTTCTTTTAAGACATAATGGCATATTACTCTTGAAAATTATGCTGTTTCTTCCAAAAGTTCTCCAGGCAAGTTTTGTACGCCAATTAATTTCTTCATCAATGTGACCCTCACTTGATATCTGCTGTCCAAGATAAACGTAAGTGTCTGTTATCTCCAGCTTTTCTCCATCAATCGATAAATCTTCATTGCTTGTAAAAGCATTGAACATCACTTTTGTCTTCTGAAAGTTCATTTTTAATCCCACTTCTTTACTCTTGTCAGCAAGTTCCTGGATCATACTCTGCAGCTCTGATGGTGTAGTTGCAAAAATGACTACGTCATCAGCAAAACGAAGGTGGGTTAGATAATCTCCATTAACCTTTATCCCTTTGTTTTTTCAGTTCAGTTATTGAAAGACATTTTCCAATGTGGCATTAAAGAGCTTCAGAGATATGGTATCACCTTGTCTAACTCACTTTCAAATTTTTATGTGTGTTGTATTTTCAAACAGCCGAATCTTTGCACTTGCATTTTCATAGATGTTATTAATAATATTAATGTATGCATCTTCAATACCGCATGATTTCAGAGCCATTGTAACTGCTGATGGTTTCACTGAATCAAAGGCTTTTTCATAATCGATAAAAGCTATGCACAATGGAAGTTCATATTTCCTCGCTCTTTCAATTAGTTCTCTCACTACGTGGATATGATCTATTGTGCTGTAGCCACTCCTGAATCCAGCTTGTTCTCGTGGTTGAGCCATGTCCAGTGTTACCTTCAAGCGGTGTGAAAGAACTTTAGTGAAGATTTTATAAACCACTGATAGGAGGCTGATAGGTCTGTAGTTCCTGAGATCCTCAATGTCACCTTTTTTATGTAGCAGGATCATTGTAGCATTGTTCCAATCCTCAGGAATCTTCTCTTCATTAAGGCATCGAGTGAAAATTTGGGCAAGTACTGTTTCGATTTCTCCACTTGCTTCTTGTATGATGTCTACAGTAATTCCATCTTCTCCTGGTGCTTTTCCCCGCTTCATGTTGCATGTGCAACTTCTGCTGGAAGGACTGGAAGAACTCTGGTACCTTTCATGATGCCTGGAGTACATGTATCATCCCTTTCATATAATTTGGAGTAGAAATCTTTCACTCTTGTCAAAATTTCGCCTCTATTTCTTGTTACAGAACCATCTTCTTTTCTCAGTGCCATAATCTGTTTTTTTTTCCTTACTGAGATGTCCCTTTGCTATCTTTAGGCTTTGGTTGTTTTCAGTTGTTTTCCTCACTAGTTCACAGTTGAATTTCCTTACGTCTTCAGTGATACTTTTTCGCACTGTCTTGCATAGCTCTATATATTCCACTTTGAAAGTCACATCTTCTTTAGTTGTCCTCATCTCTCTTCTTTTTTGCATCAACATTTTGGTTTTGCCTGATAATTTGTTCACATGCAACTTGTTCTTAGACCCAGCTAATTTTGTTGCTGTTTCCATAAGAGCTTTGGTTACTTTTCTGTTAACTTCAGAAATATCCACTTCTTCCGATGTTAGGCCTTCTAAAGCAGAGAATCTGTTCTTCAGTTCCAACTGGAAGGTGTTATGGTGTTTTTTAAGGTTGGTTATATCAATACATTTTGGTTGTCTTATGAGCTTGCCACGTTCGAGTTTAGTGTTGAGGTGCATCTTACATCTCACCGATCTATGGTCACTACCTGTGTTGAACTTGTTTAGCACACTGCAATCTTCTATGACAAATTTTTTGTTACACATAATAAAATCAATTTCACTTGTTGTCCCATTTAGATGTCTCCATGTCCATTTCCTGTGTGGCTTTTTCTTGAAAAAGGAGTTCAAGATGTATATATATATATATATATATATATATATATATATATATATATATATATATATATAACACCACTAGTTCTGCCAGTATCTGTCCCACGATGGTAGAAGAGATGACCACTTTTCAGTTCGATGAGATCTTCCTTTTCTCCTTACCTCACTTAGCCCCACGATGTCCCACTTGATCCTTTGTAGTTCCTCTTCCAATTCAAGAAGCCTTGAATCAGAAGATAGGGAGCGTCCATTGTAAGTAGCCAAGGTCAGCATCAGATGGCAGCCTAGTCCGGTCCTCCGGGGATTCTTAGCACCCTCTGCCTTCATGCAGAACTAGTGGTGTTGGATTTATAATAAACAAGAAACTGAAGGATAAAGTTGTAGAAGTTGAAAGTTCCTCTGACAGAGCTGCACGACTTGTTATCCAACTCTCGAAAAGATACCAGGCTCAGATTATTCAAACTTATGCACCCACCACAAGTCATCCTGAAGAAGAAATTGAAGAATTTTATGAGGAAATTTGTCATCTAAATAATAAAGGTAAGCAGCACTTGAAAATAATTATGGGAGATTTCAATGCAAAAATAGGGCAACGGCAACAGAATGAAACTTCAGTAGGTAAATTCGGTCATGGCAACAGAAACCAGCGTGGAAATACTCGTTGAGTTTGCAGAGGCAGAAGGGTTTTTCATCTTGAACTCCTTCTTCAAGAAAAAGCCACACAGGAAATGGACATGGAGACATCCAAATGGGACGACAAGTGAAATTGATTTTATTATGTGTAACAAAAAATTGGCCATAGAAGACTGCAGTGTGCTAAACAAGTTCAACACAGGTAGTGACCATAGATTGGTGAGATGTAGATGCACCTCAACACTAAACTTGAACGTGGCAAGCTCATAAGACAAACAAAATCTATTGACATAACCAACCTTAAAAAACACCATAATACCTTCAAGTTAGAACTGAAGAACAGGTTCTCTGCTTTAGAAGGCCTAACATCGGAAGAAGTGGATATCTCTGAAGTTAACAGAAAAGTAACCAAACTCTTATGGAAACAGCAACAAAATTAGCTGGGTCTAAGAACAAGTTGCATGTGAACAAATTATCAGGAAAAACCAAAATGTTGATGCAAAAAGAAGAGAGATGAGGACAACTAAAGAAGATGTGACTTCCAAAGTGGAATATATAGAGCTATGCAAGACAGTAAGAAAAAGTATCACTGAAGACATAAGGAAATTCAACTGTGAACTAGTGAGGAAAGCAATTGAAAACAACCAAAGCCTAAAGATAGCAAAGGGACATCTCAGTAAGGGAAGAAAAACAGATTATGGCACTGAGAAAAAGAAGATGGTTCTGTAACAAGAAATAGAGGCGAAATTTTGACAAGAGTGAAAGATTTCTACTCCAAATTATATGAAAGGGATGATATATGCACTCCAGACATCATGAAAGATACCAGTACCAGAGTTCCTCCAGTCCTTCCAGCAGAAGTTGCACATGCAATCAAGAACATGAAGCGAGGAAAAGCTCCAGGAGAAGATGGAATTACTGTAGACATCATACAAGAAGCAAGTGGAGAAATCGAAACAGTACTCGCCCAAATTTTCACTCGATGCCTTAATGAAGGAAAGATTCCTGAGGATTGGAACACCGCTACAATGATCCTGCTACATAAGAAAGGTGACATTGAGGATCTCGGAAACTACAGACCTATCAGCCTCCTATCAGTAGTTTATAAAATCTTCACTAAAGTTCTTTCACACCGCTTGAAGGTAACACTGGACATGGCTCAACCGAGAGAACAAGCTGGATTCAGGAGTGGCTACAGCACAATAGATCATATCCACGTGCTGAGAGAACTAATTGAAAGAGCGAGGGAATATGAACTTCCATTGTGCATGGCTTTTATCGATTATGAAAAAGCCTTTGATTCGGTGAAACCATCAGCAGTTACAATGGCTCTGAAAACCTGCGGTATTGAAGATGCATACATTAATATTATTAATAACATCTATGAAAACGCAAGTGCAAAGATTAGGCTGTTTGAAAATACAACACACGTAAAAATTGGAAAGGGAGTGAGACAAGGTGACACCATATCTCCGAAGCTCTTTAATGCCACATTGGAGGGTGTTTTTCAGTCGCTGAGCTGGGAAAACAAGGGGATAAAGATTAATGGAGATTATCTAACCCACCTTCGTTTTGCTGATGACGTAGTCATTTTTGCAACTACCCCATCAGAGCTGCAGAGTATGATCCAGGAACTTGCTGACAAGAGTAAAGAAGTGGGATTAAAAATGAACTTTCAGAAGACAAAAGTGATGTTCAATGCTTTTACAAGAAATGAAGATTTATCGATTGATGGAGAAAAGCTGGAGATAACAGACACATACGTTTATCTTGGACAGCAGATATCAAGTGAGGGTCACATTGATGAAGAAATTAATCGGCGCACAAAACTTGCCTGGAGAGCTTTTGGAAGAAACAGCATAATTTTCAAGAGCAATATGCCATTATGTCTTAAAAGAAAAGTATTTGATCAATGCATCCTTCCAGTGCTTACGTATGGTGCAGAGACGTGGACCTTAACTAAAAGAGACATACAAAGGCTGCAGACAACTCAAAGAAGCATGGAGAGGTGCATGCTTGGTGTAACCAGGAGAGATAAGAAGAGGAACTCGTGGATCCGAAAAATGACGAGAGTGGAAGACATCATGGTCAGAGTTAAATCCCTGAAATGGCAATGGGCTGGACATACTGCCAGAAGGACAGATCATCGATGGACAGCCGAAATTTTAGATTGGATTCCAAGGGACAGGAAAAGACCCAGAAGAAGACCACATGGGAGATGGGTGGATGAAATTCGAAAGTATGCAGGGGTGACATGGAGGAGACTGGCACAAGACAGACCGCTGTGGAGGAAACTTGGGGAGACCTTCGTCCAGCAGTGGATTGATAATGGTTGACAATGATGATGATGATATATATATATATATATACATACATAAGAGCAAAACTGAAGACTAAGGAAAAAATTTTAAAATTTAAAACGAAGTTGGAATTTCGTTATAGCTGAAAATCATTTCCATTTATTATGTCACTCTCACAGCTTGAGTTCTCTTTAATCTTCTTCTCTCTGTTTAATAGTAACAGATGAAGAGCATGGGTCGGGCCATGAAGGTTAATGGATGCAAGCGAAATTGTTAACTAGTGCTAGGTCATGCTGCTCTACGGAGGACATGACTTATATATATATATTTTTTAACTATTTTAGGTGGGAATGTTACTTGCATCTATGGCCTTGCAGAAACCCATTTCCAACTAGGTCTTTGTGGAAGTGAGAAAATGCAGAGTTTTTGCTGGTCCTTGATAAAGCCAAGGCTCAGTATTCTCGACACCTTCTACATTCAGTTGTTTTATTTTATTTTTTTATCTTTTCTCCTTTTACTCACACAGGTAGATACATAACCTTTTCTATGTTGTATTAGGTGTGAGTCAAAATTATATATGTATTTTTTTGCTTAGGTATCTTCTTTATAGAATATATATACATACATATATATGACTTGTCTGATGTGTTGCTGTTGCCTTGAACTTTGTTATTGTACATTAGCTGCCTTGCACTAAAATTAGGCATATTTTGATTAACAGTGTTAGAATTAGAAATACGTCTTCTGCTGGCCCAGCGAACCACTAGAATTTGCAGACCACTGGTCTGTAAAATATATATATATATATATAATATTTAAAACCATTTACAATACATGTAGAAAATAATGTATCATTTCAATGGAATTATCTCCAATATTTCTTTTTAAACTTATCATTAGTTTGCAGCCTAAAAAGAAAATAAAAATTCATTTTTTAACTTGTTACAGATTAGGGGGAAATAACTTACTGGCCATTTGGGCCAGTAAAATCAATAGTTCAGTGATCCGACAGAAGTTTTACGGCTAATGGCCAGTGGACCACTGGGTAATTCGAACGCTGGATTAATATACTTGTTTCATTTCCAGCTTCCAAATTTCAAAGCTCATTCTTAAAATAATTTCACATATGGCAATATATGACATATGTGTTTATTTTAGCAACAGACACTGTAAATTTTTTCTTTGATTTAAAGGCTAAATGATTGTTACTGAGAGTGTAAAGATGACTCCTCCCTAACATTTTGATTTTCTCATACTCGTCAACAATTTTGATTTCATGCAATCGAATATTAATTCTCCTGATCTGACTGAAAAATTGATTTGTAAATAATGTAAAGATAGAGAGTGCCAATCATGTGATAATTGCATTTTAATATTTTACATGCTAAGACTGGATTAAAAATTTCATGAAGTTTTTGGAAATGAAGAGGAAGATAATTTTATAGAAAGAGTTGTTCTGTTGTGTCTTTGCCCCAGTGTATTTTTGGTTGTGTTATACTCAGCAATATTTGTTTTTATGAGTTATATACAACAATAGTACATGAAAAATACAACCCTCCTTTTTTTTTTCCAATTTGTTTATTTTGTAGTTCATTGTTGGTACTATTATATGTTCTTGAATGGCAAGGCACAAGTGGCTATATTACATAAACAAGTTATCTAGTCAGCAGTGCACTGAATTAAGCATGTTACTATATTATGTTACTCATCATTTTGGCACAAGCTTCACTCATACAGAGCTTAAAAAATACAAAATTGAAATTGCTTATGATATTTTTAACTGGAACATTCAAGTAATTTAACTGTATCTTACAAGTAATTTCTTCTGATCTGACAAATTAAACTGTGACTTGTACTTATTTTGAAAAAAAAATGTTGATATGTTTTTTCTATTTTGTAGGTTTTTAATCAGAGTATTGTAACTTCATCAGTAAGAGATGGTAAGTTTAATTTGTTTGTTATTATAAACTTGCAAGTTATAATATGACTGTACTGATGTAAAAATACTGTGGAAATTAAACTGAATTTTAACGTCAGTGCTGTAGGGCAGTTGGTCAAGAAGAAAATAGTAAATAAATGATTTGTTTTTTCTCCAATAAATGCACTACATGTCATTTACTAAAAATTCTGAACATTTCATGAATCACATAAGAATCTTATGTCTACACCTCTTTTATCATGTTGTCCAGTGTTAGTATGTATTATGCATGGCATTTTTGTCATGCATTAAATTTTACACTGTAAACCAGGGCTCAACAAATCCCAAGTGCTAGATCACCCAGACGCCTAGAAAACTGGCACTGGCACCCAATTTTTTTTTTTTTTTTTAATACCTGAATTTTGCCTGTAAATGATCCCACAGATTCTCTATAGCAGGGATGGAAAATGGTCAGTAAAAGTCAGTATTTTTCAGATTGGTCAGTTTTTGTCTGTATTTTTCAATTTTGGTCTGTAAAGTCAGTTTTATACCATGGCTTTTTTAAAAAAAAGATTTATGTGATATGAAAAAAGTTTGTGGTTGGTAAAGTAATGTTTTATGTGGCAGATGGATTGAAAAATTAAAAAATGCTGTCAAGAAGGCTCTGAGTTATAACTGTTAACAACCTTGTGCACTAGGGAGTGATTTTTGATCTCTATATTGGGAATGTTATCTAAGTGCAAAAAAGTAAATTTCAGTTAACTTTCCTCGCCAAATGTATTATTTTGGTTTGGGGAAGAGTTGTGTGTGCGCATATATGCAAACAATGCTCCTACCCATCTTATATTTCCTATATTTTGAGCCTTTGTACTGTATTTCCTATAATTTTTCTTATTACTTTCTCATACATTAGTATGAGGAAGTATTGTAATCGTGCAAAAATTCGAATTCGAGATTTCAACGGAAATACATGTTTTGGGGTCCCCCGAATACGATTTCACTATTTTCAAAGTGGTTTCTGTGTGTCAGTCTGTCTGTTTGTCTGTAGTTTGTGTTCACCATAACTACATAATTATCTGGTTAACTGTGAAGTTTTTTTTTTATCTAATCAGCACTGTTTTTTTTTTTTTTTTTTTATTTCTCTGAAAATAATAATACGGGGGTGAAATTTGGACATTGTAGTGTCCTGGTAGTTCACCACTGTGTAGGGCGGGGTGGGGCCCTATACTGGCACGAAAATCTTAACCTGGGAATACTCAGCAAATTTTACTGTAGGAATTTAATAGACACCCTGCTTAAAACTCTGTTCTCTCTCTCTCTCTCTGTCTCTCTCTCTCTCTCTCTCTCTCTCTCTCTCTCTCTCTCTCTCTCTCTCTCTCTCTCTCTCTCTCTCTCTCTCTCTCTCTCTCACACACACACACACAAAATAGTTCTGTGTACATTTTTCTTCACTTCATACTGTAATGAATAGTAATCCAAATTTTTTTTTAATTTGCTGATCAGGTAATGCAGCTGTCTTTATAAAATCATATGTTTTTTGATTAACTGGATTACTTAGACAAAAGTATGGGAAAATGTACTGTAAAATCAGAATGTTTCCAAAAAAAGGACAGCAATGGTTTCATGGTTTCTAAATGGGGACAGAAAAAAAGGGACAGTGAAGTTTTTTGTATGTTGTACGTTTTCAGTTTTTTGGGGCTTTAGTGCTTTAGAGCAGCATGCTTCTACTCGGAAGCACAGAGAACAATGTAAAGTGAAACTGAGTTCATCACAACTACATTTGTCTTCAGCCCGTCCTGGATGTAGCAGTGATGGTGTAATTTCATCTCCCGGAGCTACACCATCAATTCAGCTTTATTCTACTAGACAAGCTGATTCAAGGGCAGAGTTAATCTGGTGTTTGAAAATGATTGGAGGGAACTTTGCTGTTCAGCCAGCTTGTGAAGATGTCAAAGAAACCTTTGAGGCAATGTTTCCTGGAAGTGTTTCTTCTGAGTTCACCCTTTCAAGGACAAAGGCAAGATATTTAGTATGTGATGCTTTAGCTCCATATTTTAAAAAGCAGTTGGTGGATGATATTGGAGAAGCCACATTTCTCTCTTTGTTTTGATGAAACTGTGAATGCAGCTTCAAAAAAAGAGCTTCAAACTGTAGTTAAATACTGGTCTGATTCCAAACAAATGATTATGACACGACATCTACAGACTTTCTTCATTGGTAAAACCACTGCTAGTGACATTTCCTCCAAGTTAAATGAACCCTTGGATAATACCCAGCTTTCTCGTTCAAAGCTATTGATGCTAGGTTGTGATGGACCCAATGTTAACAAAACTGTGAATCGTCTTATGAATGATACTCTGATCCTGTTAGGAAGAAAACAGTTGATTGATGTTGGCACATGTAACATACACATCATCCATAATGTATTCCAAGAAGGATTACAAGACTTTGATGAAAATGCTTCGGACATGATCTTGTTTCTCTATAATTTTTTTGATGGCCAAACATCTCGTTGGGAAGATTTTGAAAAAATGCAATCAGATATGAAACTTCCGGGTCATCGGTTTATGAAACATGTTTCCTCTAGATGGCTGACATTAGAACCAGCTGGAGAGAGACTTTTAGAACAATGGTCAGCTGTTGAAAAATACTTTCTTCAGTTCATACCCCAGCACAAAAGCAAGTTGATGAGTTCTTTGAAATACAAGAATATTGTTAAACTATTAAAAGACAAAACTACCAAAGCAGAAATTATGTTTGCTTGTGCAAGTGCTCATACATGTTCAAGATTCACTGGTTTCCTTCAGAAGAGAGATCCTTTAATGCATCTAATCTATAATGAGCTCACAAACCTCGTCAGAACACTCATGAATCGATTTTGTGTTAGTGCTGCTCCATTGAGTCTGAAAGCATTTTGTGATAAGTATTACTTGCCATTGAAAAACATAGTGTTCAACACTAGAGAAAGTGAATATCTCAAGAAGCTAAGCGCAAAAGAAAGATGCTATATTTCCATGAAAGCTAGAAAGCACTATGTGTTTGCTTGTACACATATTTTGGAAAAGTCTTTTTTGGATAAACCTGTGTTGTGATATCTTCGATGTTAGCATCCTGCAAAGAGGGTGAAAGAAGGATCATACAAAAACATATTGAAATTAGCTGCAGTTCTTCCAATTGAGTACAGTGAACATGCACTAGTTGATGAATGGAAACTATTGACGTTAGAAGAAGAAAAATCGGGTAGGACAAGAACCCGGTGGACGTTTACTGGAGTCAGTTTTTTGAGAAGACATATACCTCTGGAGAAAAGAAATGCCCTACTGTTACGAAAATTGTGAAGGCTGCACTTGCACTTTCGCATGGCAATGCGGATGTAGAAAAGGGATTCTCATTGTTGGAGAACATCTTGAATGAAGACACCGCAAATATGTGTGAAAGAACATTGGATGCTTATTTGACTGTAAGAGATGCTGTGGTGAATGTGTTTGAGGTGAAGGCTCTCTTTGTAATTATCACTCAGGAACTTCTTCAATTGTCACGCACAGCTCATGTCAGATACAAGCAGTACTGTGAAGATGGGAAGAGAGTGGCTGAGGAAAAACTGAGGAAACAAGAAGAACAAGAAAAAGAAAAATTGTTGCAAGCAAGTATGTAGAGTAAGTTTGAAAAAGAAAAAGTAAATATTGAACATGGTGAACAGGCACTGAAGAAAATGAAAGAGGAAGAAAAGGAGAAAAGATTGACTGTTGACAGATTACTGGATGATGCAAACAAGTGCTTAAAAGAAGCAATAAACAAGTTAGTAAAATCATGCAATGCATTGATTATAATACGCTTTCCAACATTACAGAAATCATTACTCAAGTTATTGCTCAAGTTATGAGAATAATGTCTGTGGAATAAATCTCGGTCCTGTGCCCTGACCTTTAATCCCATTTCGATGATATTCAACAGAACCGGCTTGGTATACCTCCGAAATAACATGATAAAGTTTTGTCGCAATCGAAGCATTTTTACATAAGTTATTATGCATAAGGGCTATGGAATAGATCCCGCTCCTGTGTCCTAACCTTTGACCCCATTTCGCCCATTTTCAATAAGGTTTGTCGTCAGGTGGTCCCCTACCACATACTAAAATTTCATCGAAATCGAACCTTTTTTACGTTAGTTATGGCGCATAACACCAGTGGAATGGATCCCTCTCCTATGTACTGACCTTTGACCCAATTTCGTTCACTTTAAATAGGGTTCTTTCCCAGGTGATCCCCTACCAGATACTAAAATTTCATGGAAATCCAACGGTTGTTACGCGAGTTATCGTGCTGACGGACATGCGCACACAACGCGTGACGTAATGAGGCAGATGGGAATCGCGACCATCTGCCCGACGCAAAAGTGTGACGTTATAAATCTTTAATAGGATCCACACACAACGTGTGACGTAAAGAGACAGATGGCATGACCGCGCGCCAACATTCTCAAACGCGAGATGTGACGTCATAGGATTTCTAAGCATTGGTAACATTAATGGAACAACGCCATCACTAAAAACGTTATAATTCGGGGTGGTTATTTAACCCACTAAACAAATTCTTCTAAAGTCGAGATCAAGATAAATCGATTTCTAGTACCAGAAAACGGTAGGTTAACGACTTTCATTAGAGCCGTTTTCAAAATGAAATGTACAAACATACATACAAGAATTGCTACTTTAAGTTGGACGTCAAGTAACTTTGCTTCCTATACTTCCAATGGAAAAACTTTTGTACACATTTTCTTCACAATTAAGGCGTTCCCAAGGATGAAAATTTGAACATCGATTAAAATATCTTCATTTTATAACTTGCAATACTTAATATTTTCTAAAACATAACCATAATTATGCAATTCAACATTTGTTTGTCTACTGACGTCATGAAAACACAGGTCGCGCCATCTTTTTTCTGGAAAATTAATGCGTTCACAAGGATGAAAATTTGAACATCGATTAAAATAGCTTCATTTCATAACTTGGAATACTTAATATTTCCTAAACCATAACCGTAATTATGCAGTCCAACATTTTTTTGTCCACTGACGTCATCAAAGTACAGGTCGCACCATCTTTTCTCTGGTTTCAGCACCACCAAAGGAAAAGTTATTGATTTTTAATATAATTATGGTTATGTTTTAGAAAATATTAAGTTTTCCAAGTTATAATATGAAGTTATTTTAATCGATGTTCAAATTTTCATCCTTGGAAACACATTAATTGTGAAGGAAATGTGTACAAAAGTTTTTCCATTGGAAGTATAGGAAGCAAAATTATTTGACATCCACCTTAATAATATGGGATAAGGACAATGGAATGGATCACAATCCTATGTCCTGACCTTTGACCATATTTCGTCCATTTTCAATAAGGTTCGTCCCCAGGTGGTCCCCTACTACATACTGAAATTTCGTCGAAATCGAACCATTTTTACACACGTTATGACGTATAAGGGCAATGGAATGCATCCCGATCTTATGTCCTGACCTTTGACCCCACTACACCCATTTTGAATAGGGTTCGTCCCCAGGCGGTCTCCTACTACATAGTAAACTTTCATTGAAATTGAACCATATTTACGCAAGTTATGGCGCATAAGGGTAATGGAATGATCCCACTCCTATGTCGTGACCTTTGACCCCATTTGTCCCATTTTCAATAGGGTTCGTCCCCGGGTGGTCCCCTACCACATACTAAAATTTCATCGAAATCGACCCATTTTTACGCCAGTTATCGTGCGGACAGACGGATGGACGGACAAAGCTGGAGCATATACGCTTCTTCAACCTACGGTTGGAAAGCGTAAATAAAAAGGACTTGGTGGGAATTAGTGTGGCCCAAGCAATGTTGGAGAGTGCTACGAAAGTTAGGGAACAAGAAGTGAAAAAAATTAAAGACAGAAAAGGTACAGAAAGCAGTTGATAAGCGAAAAAGCAGTGTTATAACAACATTTTTTTCAAAGAAGCAAAAACAGACTTAATGACCATATTTTGTAAAGAAAGCTAGATGATTTTCCACATTACATTTAAAAATTCAAAGTTGTAAACATTTTGTTTGTATTATTCTGAAAATGGTACTGTACAGCTGCACTTTAAAAAGCTTTTTCTGGTTTTAGGTATATTTGTGCTGAATAGGAGCATGTCAGTATTATTATAATAAAGTGCAATGATTTTCCTGATTATTTTTTATTATTATATGTACTTTTGTAATAGTTTTATATGTTGATTACAATTAAAACAATAAATAGGTGTGAGTTGGCTGGCTATGGGGATGGTGGAGGCCAGATTAAAAAAAATGCTTTTGACCCTTCTTTCCTAATGAGAAATTTGAGTCAGTATTTAGTCTGTTTTTTTTTTTTTTTTTTTTTTTTTTAATGTCCAAATCAGTAAAATCAGTTTTTGTAATCAAAATGGTCAGTAAGTCAGTAATTTTAGTCTTAGGTTTGGTTTCCATTGCTGCTATAGTCACGATGGGAAATACCGAATATATTATGGAAATTAAAAATCTCAGTGAAACAATGTTATTCAATATTTGTGTAAAGTTTATTTTCACGCTTTCAAGATTCTGGCATTTATTTTTAAAAAATTTGGATTGTTTGTGACATGTTTTAATACTGCACCGTTTCTTTGATGTGTTTGACCGTATTTTGAGCATCTTTGTACCATCCGCCGCAGATAAATCTTATGAACAGCCAGAAATTAATGTTCTAGCAGTTCAGTGATTTCAGAATTTTGAAATTTTTTTTTGGCAAAGCTGCATCTCCCTTCTCCCTTCATCTAATTGTTTTAGCAGTTACATGATTTCAGAATTTTGAATGTTTCTGACCAAGTTGCATCCCTCCCCTCCCCCTCCTCATTTCTTCATTTCTCATCCTGACTGTTCATGTTTTCTGTATTTCCCCAACTATGCTCCACTTCTTTAATATGTTCAGTAACAATGAAAGACTTCATATTTTTAGGAATTTTTTCAAATGAAGTGCACATTTTCATATTTTTAAGTCTCTTAGAAATTAATCAGTGGAGCAAGCACTTTCCCTTTCTGCCTTTTTAAAGTGAAATTAAGTTTCAAAATCAGTACTTACTCTTTTCGTGATGGAATCTGATCCATTTCTGTGACCGGTAAAATTATTTTCACAGCAGAGTGATGCAGTAGCGATTTTTGATATTTACTTCCTCTTAAAACATTTATTTTTCCATTCCTTAGTCACTTCTTAGGTATCAAGGGGGAAGAGAAAGCATTTTTTCTTTTGTTTAAATTGAAATTAATGTTCAAAAATGCTACTGCATGCCCACTGTGCAGAGAAAACCACTTTACAAGGAATAGAGCAGAGTGATGCAGGATGATTTACAAGGAAGAGAGCAGAGTGATGCAGTAGCGATTTTTGATATTTATTTCCTCTTAAAACATTTATTTTTCCATTCCTTAGTCACTTCTTGGGTATCAAGGGAGTAGAGAAAGCATTTTTTCTTTTGTTTAAATTGAAATTAATGTTCAAAAATGCTACTGCATGCCCACTGTGCAGAGAAAACCACTTTACAAGGAAGAGAAGACTGGCAAAATTTCAGTTTTAAACTTTGGATTTTTTGGAAACAAAAGGAATTTTGTCTGTTAATGGAGCAAGAAATTCACTAAGCAACGGGAAACCATGCATTTTCATAAAAATTAAACTTTGAGAAGTGATACCATTTCAATGGTAAAACCAAATGTGAAAGGTCCATGTTTTACACAAAAATACAGTGATAACTTTTTGGGGAAAAAAACAAAACAAAAAAACTCCACAAATACATTGGCTCTCAACAAAATCATAAAGAAAATCAATGTTTATAAATATATTTAAAAACTTTGTTTCTTACAGGCAATTCAGAAAACTGTTAATTAAAATTTAAAAAAAATAAGAAGTTGTACCATCTTTGAACAACAGATGTTGCTTTGTGCATTTCCTGATTTTTCTTTGCTTGTTCTTGATTTTTTGTCCTTCACCCCTGCTTAAGAACTTTAGTTGGAACCTGCAAGAATCTTTAGCCTTACTTTTCTGAACTGCCTTAATAGGTTTCCGTACCTCTGATCCTTATGCAGTCTTTATCTTAGAAATAAATGCTCACATGTCTATTCCTAGAAGTTATTATTACTCTTTAAATTTTAAATAAATGTAGGGTTTTCATAGGAATGCATGAAAACTCCATATTTACTTAAAAGTAACTTAGCTAGAAATAGCCATGACATCGTTTATTGCTAGATTTTGTCATAAATGTTGATGGGAAATGAGTCTCCCTGAAGAAATAATTCTTTATAATTACATGGAAGGCACAAACAGATGTCATTGTCTGCACAGTAGTGCCATATTTGCACTGTTTTCTATGTAGCTTTCACTTCAGAAAACTTGAAAATTGCATTGCCCTGAAACAGGAATCGAACCTGTATCTCCCTATTTCTGTTCAAGCATGCTACCACTACAAGGAGGCAATGGTTTGCTTTGACTAGCATAAATCTGAATGGATTCACATTCCTAAGTTATAATTGTTTAGCTTCAGTTGCTTGGAACTTGATTTTCCTTGTTGGTGCAATGGGAGATGCAGGTTCAGTTCTCATTCCAGGGTGATGCAGTTTTCAAGTTTTTTAAAAGGATGGGAAAGCATGGAAGTACAGCACCTCTGTGCTGATAATGATACTAGGTTTTGTGTCCACAAACAGTGTAGTTATATTGCTAAACATGCAAAAAATGTTCCGTCATCAGTGTTAAACAAGGTTTTTTTCTGGGGGACATTGCTAAGGTCATTTCATGTAATCTAAAATTTACTGCTATAAACTTTTGTGTTTTCATTTCTTCACTAAGCACAGATCTTGAGAAATGATGATTTTCATCATCATCTCACTCCTACTTAGGTGCTAGTCTAGGGTTAAGGCACATTGGTCCAGAACAAAAGGAAAAAAAAAAAGCTAACAATCAATGCTACTTTGTAACAAACTTTTTCAACCCTTTCTCACTTGCAAGATTTTGTGCCTGTAATGTTTTGCTTCCTGAAACCATGTCTCATTTCACAACATCAATCCACCTTTTTGTAGGTCTGCCTCTTTTGATCTGTGGCCTGGTATCACAAAACCGAACACATTTAGGCAATCTTCTATCTCTCACTTTGCACATGTTTCCAAACCACTTCAATTTATTCTCATTGATTTTATCATCTGATGAAGTAGCCAGCTCATTTCTGATGTTTGGATTCATATGTAATTCTGTTCTGCAACTCAATTTGCATATTCTTAGCCTATCTGTATGCTTAGTGCATATTTATAGTATCACTTTGCTTGTCCTGTCCATCTCTGTGTACACCATATTTCTGAGTCTATTAGTCTGATCTAAAAAATGGTTTTTGCACTGTGAAACTTGATTGTGCCCTGATAGAGTAGCTTCAATCAAATGTGGAGGATATTCCCTTTCCCTCATAAGCTGCCTTAGTAATTTTCTGTCCCCACACTCAGATGCTTTTTCTTAGTCTTTAAATGTGATGTTTGTTTCTAAATTTTATTTTCTATGTTTTGCTGTGATATGCTTTCTTTCCACTGGTGTATTGATGATGAGGTGGAGAGCAAGAATTTTTTTCCTGGTAGGTGCAAATGTTGTACTTCTACAAAGTGATGTAAATATGCATTTCCATTTTAAGTAAGATATCCAATTCTGGAAGTCCATTTTAAAAAATATATTTTTTTTTCTCACAATACAGTTGTAATTGCAACCCAAATCTTTCGGTGATCTTAAATCTTCTGATGTGATATTTTACCCGTAGGTGGCGTAAATTTTGATATTTGAGTCAATGATATATCATCTACAACCAGCTGAATTTATTTAAAATATTCTATTTTCAGCTGTAGCTGTAATATTAACTGCCTACTTTCTGCTTTTCTAAATATTTTCTTTTCCTGGTAGAGGGTGTAACATTCTCTTTGTATTCAACACTATACCTGTGTTTCTTAGCCAATTACAGTAGGGGTTTTTTTGCAGAAAGTTAATGCCATTGCCAAGAATGTTTTCACAAATTTTCCAGCTTTTATACTTTCCAGTTTGTGTAAATACATTTTTGAATTGGCTATGACTGTTGTGAAATTGCTTTGGAGAATTTAATTTTTTTTATCATAATTATAAACATCTGCAATATTTTCCACGATTTTGAACTATATTTGGGTGTTCGATAAGCACATCATTGCCATACATGAGATTCTTCCGGAATTCGCGGAATTCATCATTTTGGTCATTCTCGAGGTCATTGCAAAAATGAAGAGAAATTTTTCAGGATTTTCGAGGTGGGGGGTCGTCGTTCTATAGAGAAAAAAGCGCGATTCCGCTTTTTTTGTGGAGTAAAAGAACTGAGCGCTTTCTAGCTGAAAGCGTTGTTTTTGGAGCAGTGCGGGGGGCAAGAAGAAATGTTAGAAGGTGGAGTCAGGAGCTCAATTCGTTTACTGCTGTCAACAATGGATGGGATGTCAGTCACTTGAGCATCGCAGCGCAAAGGGTGGAAGCTCCGCCTACTTCGTGCGTTAGGGAAACTCCCGCAGCCCTTTCCGTGTCTTGCGGGAAATTGCCACTCTGCATTTTATCAGGGCCAAACTATCCGCTTGATTCTATCTGTGACATCATCGCCAGAAACTCTCTCTTGTAATTTGCAAATGTACCCGAATGTGTTCCCGCTTTTCTGAGATCATTCGAGAATCGAAGCTCTCTTGAATCCTCTTCCTACGGAGGATGCCAAAATACGGAATCTCCATAATTATTACGGATTTCCCCCGGGATTACGGGTGACTAACAAAAAAATTATGGATATTCAGATTTTCGCTGTTATTAAGAAAGTTTTACTGATTTTGTAAATAATCGACGTAAAAGCCTCTGAACAAAGTTCGTAACACAGCCCTTTGTCTTTTTTTTTTTTTTTTTTTTTTTTTCCTCAGGTGTTGGAATTTGTTTTGCTTGTTTCAAAGTGTGAAAAAAAAAAAAAAAACTGTGTTGCTTCTTTCGCCGTGGCCCGGGATTACGTCGACCTGAAATATCTAAATAAAGTTCGTGACGCAGCTTTCTTTTCTTAAATTCGTTGTAACCCCCTCCCTCCCACCCCCACCCTTCGAAGAGAAGGAATTTGTTTTGCTTGTTTGAAAGCTTAAGTGGAAAGGAAGCATGGCGCTGCGCCGGGATTATGTAGGCCTGGCGGGCTTCTTTTGCCGTGATCCGGAATTACGTTGGTTCGGACATGCTTTCGCTGTTGCCCGGAATCGCGCCTGCCCGATGCTTCTGAACCATGTTCGTGATGAACCTTTTTGGTTTTGTTTTTTTTCTGAGGATTAATGTGTTCTGCTTGTTTGAAAACTTAGTGGAAAGAAAGCACGACGCCCGGCTAGGATAACGTCGGCCCGAAGCCGCTGAACAAAGTTCGTGACGCAACTCTGTTTCTTTCCTTTCTTTTTTCTAAGAAAGAATGTGTTTTGCATGTTTGAAAGCTAAGTGTGGGGGGTGGGGCACGGCTTTGGGCCAGTATTACGTCGGGCCGAAGCCTCTAAAAGTTCGTGACGCAGCTTTCCGGTTTTTTTTTTTTTTTCTTTCTTTCTAAGAAGGAATTTGTTTTGATTGTTTGAAGCTAAGTGGAAAGAATGTGTCACGAGAGGCTCAAAAACGGTTAAAAACAAGAATTCGGCAGAGAAAATCTCCCCACTTCCTTGACATTGATGGAGATTCATGTCACCACAATGCAAGCAAAAAATTTTGCAAGCCATTTTATAAGGTTACATTGAGAAATACTTTATTGACTTCTTCAATGACTAAAAACTAATCTGTGGATATATGTTTCTAATTCTTGCAAGTTTCTAATTGCTTGACTAAATTCACAAACTTTCCTAAATTCACAAACTAAATTAACATTTCACCTCAGGATTTAGCTAGTAAAGATTCACATGTAAGTTTTAAATCTGATTTTTTAAAATATTTCATTTTATTTTGTTCTTAAAT
Organism: Macrothele yani; assembly: GCA_039090855.1. Lineage (NCBI taxonomy): Eukaryota > Metazoa > Arthropoda > Arachnida > Araneae > Macrothelidae > Macrothele > Macrothele yani. Next base: position 98,410,363 of record CM077028.1, on the reverse strand, counting down.
CCCTACTTTTCTATTGTGAATATAATAATGTGCTTCACTTTAATATTTACTTACATAATTTACAGAAAATAATTCCATATGGCTAGCGTACTCTTAAATATTGTATATATGCTGTATTTGAATTTGCTCCCCCCCCCCCGGCGCGTTCGCGTGTCCCAATTTTCCACCCAGTTAAAAAGTTCAGCTTTTTTTGTCATCGGCCGGTCTCATGTATGCATTGCCACTTCTAGTCATTAAATTGGAGAGCTGTAACTGCTACAAAAATGTCTTGTATGTTTTAGAGTTTTTTTCTGATACAGAATTTTTTGCTCTATAACATGAATACAGTTGTTTATCACAAGAATTTTACTAATTTGAATGGAACAAATTCTTTCACCAGACATCGGAAAACATAATGAAGTTTAGTAACTATGTGCTGTTTCAGAAAACCTCAGTTATGAGAAAACTACTGGTTTCCATTTTAAGATTCTTCTATCATACTAGGTGTGAAATTTTTGTCAAAAGATGGGCTCTTTTCACCCAATAATTGAGTAGCAGTTTTCATGTTTACTTTTTGTATGCATGATGTAATAACAGAGGTGCCAACTATTACGGATTGTCCGTAATTATTACAGTTTCGACTGTCAGATTACGGACAGGTTGGAAGAATTATGGATTTCAGTGCGTTTTGGAGAATCTCAATTTTGTATCTTTTTTTGTTAACCCTTTTAGTGCGACGCAGCCGATTCATCGGCGTTTGATTTTAATCCGAGTATTTTCTGAATCAGACGGCAGATATCAGTGTCGATGATCATATCATTTATCAATCATATCGTTTTGAAATGGAATCTCCATGAATCATATTGTCAAACAGCGATATTATCGAAAGAATCGTAACATGCCGTAAGAGTCGTATCGTGAAAGAGTTTGCGCTTGCTATCGGGCTTCCCACGCGCTTTCTCTGTGTGACAGGAGAAAGGCTACTTTAGCCAAAACTTTTCCTACTGGGCTGTTCACTTGGCCTAGTTGGTGAATTATAAAACATCATACTATCGGAAATCACTTTTTCGAGCCCTGTTCGAAGTGCAATAATGCGCAACTCATCACAACGCATGATCCCGCGATGGTGGGTGTTTATTTTTTTATTTTTTTGCGAACTTTCGCGGCGCAGGAGAACGAAATGCGGTGTTTTATTACTAGAAGCTCTTCACATTATTCATTTCTTTGTTCCCAAACAAACAGACGCAATCACAAAACTCATTGGATTACGAATCCTCCTCTTTTTCCAAACTAGTGTTAGCAGAGGATGACTTTATTGACAGCTTGTTCCTCAGACTAGAAGACATGCTTTTTCCTACTGCGTGAAATGTTTTTGTAAGGTTATTTGAAATGGCTTGTTGTAGTGAGAGTGAAAGTTTGCCAAGTGATAGTGATGATTTTGAATCATCTGAGAGTGATATTGGCCAAGCAACATCAAGCCAGAAAACTAGCCACCGTGCCACGCACACAATATCTTCCGAAAGTGAAGATCTTGATAGTGAATCTTCAGGTCATGAAAGCGAATGGGAGGATGTAATAGAGCATACCTGCCAACTCTTCTGATTTTGGCAGAAGTCTTCCGATTTTTTATACATTCCGACCAAACTCGCGTTCTTCTGCCGTTCAAAAAATTTCTGTGTTTTTTGCGAAAAATAACCTGTTTTATTAATTTTTGTAAGTCAAAAAAATGTTGAAAAGCGCAGCAATAACTTACTAATCTTAATCTCAGGGCTGTCAGACCTGCACCAATTGCGCCAGCCCACGCCAAAACCTTGTTCTTGCACCATTCATTTCGCTAAAAAATTGCGATTTTGACAAATCTGCGATAATTTTGCGCCAAAGGTTAAAATTTACCGGTCATTGATATTTTAGCATAATCTTGCACCCTTTGAAATCGATTCAGCGGGTAATTCGTACGTGAGATTCTTCCGTGGATTCGCGGAGTACCCCTCCCCCATCGATCTTTTTTTTTTTTTTTTTTTTTTGTCATTTTTGAGATCGATGCAAAAATGAAAATTTTTTCGAGGTATTAGTTAGGGCAGGGGTTCATATTCCGTCTGGGGACGTTGTTTGTCTTTTTTAAATGTTCAGAAACGGAAGCTAAACGAGTGCAGATTTTTCCCATAATCGTATTTTCTTTCTCTCACGATGTTGCTTCTGTTCAGTATTGTTAAGTATAATTTCATTGCATAATTTCAGCTTGAAATTGTAGGCAACGATTTCCGAAAACGAAATTAGGCCGCCCGAAAATTTCCCAATAATCTTCGACCACAAGATTCTTACGCTGATTCGAAGAATTCTGTCCTTTTTGTTATCATTTGGACCAATTCACGAGATCGAGGCACAACTGAACTGAAATTTTGGGAGAATTGGTGGGGGGGGTCATTTTCTCCGTCGGAGGACGGAATTTCATCCTTCGAAAACGGAAAGTAAACGAAGGTAAGATTTTTCTCGTAATCGTAATTTTTTTCTCACAATGTTTCCTGTACCCAGTATTATTAGATATCATTTTATTCCATAAATATTTGTATTTCAGCTTTGAAATGTTGGATAAATTTCCGAAAACGGAAGTCAGACGGAGCAAAGATTTCTTCAGTAATTGTATGTGATGACATTTAACAACACTCCTATGTAGTTATTAAATGTCATCACCCTCATAAATGTGTGTGCATTTTAGCTTGATAAATGGGTGGGGAAATTTCCAAAAACGGAAGTGACGAAGTTTGGAAATTTGTAAGAATTGATGCATGGTGTTAAAAAAAAGTATTCATTCTCTGAAAATTACACCATTTATCTAAAATAGTGAAAGCTCTGATATCAGAATTCATGGTTCTCAGCTACAGTTGATGTTTTTAGTAAGCACAGGATACCTTTCAAAAATTGCATTGCTTTTTGAGCAGACAATGCTCCAGTAATGATAGGAGAGAAAAATGGTGTGGCTCGTCATTTGAAAGAACACTAAAGTGAAATAATAATTATAGGGTGTATTTGCCATTTAATTAATAATACAAAAGAATTTTTTCTTTAGTTAAAAAAATCACACAATGTTTCGATCATTAATATCAGGTGAATCGCTTGAGAGTCTTCTGTTAATTAAATACAATGAAAATTTACTTTGTTTTCAAAAAGAGTACTCCAAAGAATTCTTTAAAAAAGCCAAAAAGGCCACTGTAAAAAATTTAGCAAACTGTTAAATTACTGTAAATAAAAGTTCCCTTCAATACAAACACGCAAAAAAATAAAGGTAAGTGTCCTGTATTCCTTTTTTGTTTAAGCAGTATGAATTCTAAATCTCTTTATCGTGTGACAAATTGACGTAAAAAAATCTGAATTTTTCAAAGCAATCTTCTGCATATTCATTAAATTTAGTTGGCAGGTATGAATAGAGGGAAGTGATGAACAACCTCAGCATCCTTTTGATTATCATGAAATGCAGGGGCCCAAACATGCTCCTGCAACTGATGCGGCACCTATTGCATATTTTTACTTGTTTTTTACCAATTTCATCCTTGGAATTATCGCTTCTGAAACAAATAAATATGCAAAGAGGTTTCTCCAGGAACATCCAAATCTTTCTCCCAAATCTCAAGCTAGAATATGGAAAAATGTTACAAATGCTGAAATAAAGGTTTCCTTGCATGCCTTCTAAATATGGGAGTAATCAGTAGCCCATGTAGGACAAGATGATTGCCGAAGGCATATCCAGTCAAAAAAACATGAGGATTATGAAAAATGAAAGACTCAATAAAAGCCTTTGGATAATTTTTTTGCAAAAAGAATGAAAATAGCGTGATAAATGCTGAATTGCTGTTTACTACATTCGTTGTGGAGCATAACCTACCTATAGCAAGCTGTGATCATGTTGGTCCCTTGTTTCATGCTATGTTCCCAGACTGTGATGATATTGATGAAGCTGGATATCCTAGAGCAGATGTGGCATGGAATGAAATATCTTAGATGAAGGACTCATCTGGCCTTCCCAATTATTCTGCATTGCCTAAACTAATGTTGGCAGTATTGACTATCCCTCACAGCAATTCCTCTACAGAGAGAATATTTAGTATAGTAAGGAAAAACCTCGCATACTTCTGCCCAACAATGAGCACCAAAACATTAAGTGCCCTTCTTGTTAGTGTACAGAAAAGTAAAGCATTTTCCTCAGGTGAGCCGTGTTATAAAAAGAAGTTTTCTGAAAAAGAATATACCACTGCAAAACAAGCAACAAGGGAGTCTTTATGTCAGCAATGACATAAGGTAAGTACAATATTGATAATTTAATTTCATAATTTTTTATCAGGATAGTGTAAACATATAAGGTTATTACACATTTCACACATTAATTTCTCATGAAATACCCTTTACGCATAACTTGTACAATATTCTAGAGGATAACGCTCACCTTGGCATTCCTTGCTAGCGATGAGAAACATTTCACACACATATTTTCCGGTCTTTGTTGATGTTATTGTCCTAAAGTCCGTTGTATGAGATGAATAGCTTTACTTCACACACTTTTTGCTGGGTATACTCAGTGGATCTTCGCTTTAGGATTCAAACACACCAATTTTTACCGTTCTTTATACTCGAAATTTTCGCCCAGTCTCTGGGCATCCTCAGGAGCGTGGCGACTTTTCCACCGATGTCCGTGGTTAACTTCGCGCTAATGGAGTCCGATACTCCTTGTTGCTATTCATCGGATATACTTTCTTGGATATATTTCGTTATCAAGCCCAGCTAGCGCCATCTATGTTTCATTAAAACGAAGCCTCATCGTTAACTTCTGCATGTTAACGATGAGGCTTCGTATGGTGATTACTGATAGGCTCCTCGGAAGGTCGTCACCTAATACAAGTATTACAGGTTACACAGTAATACTATAATATTGTCCTTAACTTTGAAAAAAAAATGGCGTGCTATTTTACTGAAAATATTTTAATTCGAAAAGCCTTTCAGCACGATAAGATATATTTAATAGTACAGTCTATACTAAAAAATCGACATTTATAAGGCACAACAACTTACAAGATCTTTCAAAGCACCAAGTGCTCCATCGTCAGGTATTTCAATATACATAAACAAAACAACGGATAAAAGCAAGAAGCATTTTCAAATTACGCGAGCACGTGATAACAATAACGAGGTTTACATTAAATATAGTAGAAGTTTTGTCATGCGTTAAAGGGTTTCAACAAATGATACTATGAATTGCTATTACATATGCGAAGAAAATATATACACAGAGGATAATTAATAAGTTGACATTATTCGTCAAACTGTAAATGAATTATTAGGAGTTAAGTGTTGCTGGATAGGAGTATGCTGTTCTGGCCGCATTAACATGGCCCAAGGCACTGGAACGAAACGTGGAGTTTCTTCATTACAGCAGACAGAGTTGAGCGATAATATACATAAACTCTCAGCGAATCGAAGAGATCGCTTTGTACGATTTGAGCTCAGCACACTGGCATTGGTCCAGTCTGGTCGGTAGATACCTCTATTAACTAATCGTGCAAGAGAGGTAGCATCAGAGTTATTAGTAATTGAGTACTTGTGCTCATATATTCTTGTTCGCAATGGGCGTGCAGTGGATCCTATAATGCAATCCCATGTCTGTTCAGTGTGGAAACTTGGTCACGGTCTTTTTGCACGATGGCTCGAATACTTTTCGTACTTTCACCAAACGCAATGTGGTGTTTTTTGCATATGTTCTTTAGTATTGTAGTGACTTTAGGTATATAGTCCATAGTGCCAACATATTTTGTAATTCTGGTTTCCCTTTGTAAGGTACTTTTCTCTAGACATTTCACTGATCGAGCAATTTTTTCAACGATCGTTTTATGGTAGCCATGCGCCATCGTAATCATCTGGATATGATTTAACTCATTTCTTTTAGCCTGGATATTGGAGGAGTGGGTGAAGGCTCTTCGGACCATGTACTCTATAGCTCCTAGTTTTTGTTTTCTTGGGTGCGATGAAGTATGCGGAATAATAGCAGATTGTGTTTCAGGCTTTCTGTACACTGAATAGGATAAACAATTGGTATCTGGGTGTCTTTTTAGTAATATGTCCAAGAAAGTTTGTGTTCCATTACTGAAACATTACTGAAAAATCCCCTATTGATTACTGATACGTTCTGCTAGAGGTTGGCACCTCCGCAATAATATTTATTACTACAATTTTAAACCATTAGAAATTTTGTGAACTTGTAAAGCATAGTAATATAAGGCTAAATGGCTGCCATTTATAAAGTTTTCATTTCAACAAAGTCTGTTAGCAGTGCTTTGGTTTTTTCATGTCTAAACATGTTATGAACATGGGACTCCTCATGTAAAGTTATGACTGCATAAGCTTCTACGCCAGTGTTTCTCGACCTTTTTTGGGTACCAGAGACCTTATAAATTCATACTAATTCCACAAACTTCCTTCCCAAAGTTTAACTCATAAATTTTTATTACACAGTGTTTACTATTAAAATATAATAATAGGTATAGATTTGCTCTTAAAATGTAATGTATCAAATTCCACCGCACTGCGATAGTAAATATACAGGACAAACGTCTCAGAAATTGGAACTCAGAATTAAGAAATATTTAATATCTGTTAAGAATAGGGATAAAATTAGTGTATTTGCAAATCGCATACAATTATGCAAATGTGAACTTTGTGGAATAAAATTAAAATTTGGACTGTGAGCCACATTAAAATAGGAGACTAATTAAAGTTTCTACATCCAGAAAAACTGTACCATTAATGAACCTACAAAGTTTATAAATAGCATTATGAACACTTTAATTCAAAAAGAATAGACTTACAAAGTACATAAGATTTTTAGCTTAAAAACTGGCCACAATAAATGAGGAATCAGGCAACAAAATTTAAGTACTTCTTTGTGCCTTTGATACAGTTGCTAGTAATTGAAAATTGGCCTCGTAAAGATCTAGAGGCCAGAAACATCTGAAAATACAAAAGAACTCGAATGATATGAAGAATCATCCAAGTTCTTTTAAAAGCTCTTCAAGTTAAAATAGACTTTAAATATTTTTAGTCCAGTGTGAAAAAAATGTGACTGAGAAAAACTTAACTATTACTTGTTTTCTTTCTTAAAACATACAGTATTCAGAAATATATAAATAAAAAGAATGAGTGAATCGCATTCAGTGCAAGCCTTTGTGCATGAATTAAAAAAAATATGAATATATATATAGTTGTGACAATATATTTGTGGAATCTTTACTTTCAGTGGCTCATAACACATGCATATGCACAGGGAAAGTGCAAAGTAGTAGTATTTTGTATATTTAAACACAAATACTGCTTTGTTCAGCATTTTTAACAAATTTAGCATGAATTTAAGCATTTAAGGCCACCAATCTCATCTTTACATCAAGGAGAGTCTACATCTTCTTTTCACTGAACTCAAAACACACACGCACACAGAAATTATAACGAGAAGTCATTCATGTAGGTATTTTGATGAAAATAATCTAAAGAGCTTTCTCATTTAACAAAGAAAGTATCTTCCTTATCCTTTTTCAAAATGCTGGAAATTATTTTTGCCTGCACCAAATCTTATTTTCAGAATGGATTGTTGTTTAGTAGTCATTACACAGATTTGCTCTTATATTGTTTTAAACTTAATTTCAGATTGATGTAACTTGGATTCCACAAGTTTTTGTTACAGATGCTTTTATAACAACAGTGGTCTTCCTCTAATCAAATACAACAAGCTTTATCAGTTATTATTAAGCAATATTGAGTGCAAATACTTACATATGTTATAGTTTTTCTTGAGCTTTCTACACAGTTGCTCTTCAACACTGTCTATAAACGGCTTGTGTGTTCATTTAAAGTATACTTTTTTAAAGGAAAACTGTGCACTTTTGCACCACAGCAGGATCTTGTGTAGCACTTTGGTTTACAAGGTCCACAAGTTTCTTGTGTTAAAGTATCATACTTCTCATAAGTTGATTCATAGACTAAATAATTTGGTAGCATTTGTTGGGGAACATGAGATTTAAAAGGTTGTTTGTCTTGATGATTTGCCCTTGCATTTTTTCATACCAGTGATAGTTGTTCCTAATTTATTCGGTCATCCAAGTTTCTTCATTAACTTTCCATACCAAAGGAAGACATTTTAGAGATGTGTTTTTAATCTACCAAAGGTGATGATGATGTGTGTGCTAATATTAGAAGGAAGTTCACATTCTGAACTGTGGGTAAGATATGTGGAGCCTGCTGCACATGTCACCCAGTCAGCTATGTATCTGTCCTATGCAAGAAGGACTAAAGGGGAAGGCTATCAGATTAGATAACCAGCTTGCTTGAGTAACTTTAGACAGATCCCTTTACTTTGCACAGTTCACTTATAGAAATGCTAAAAAGTTGCCTAAATATAGAAAGCTCCTTGCTTTTTTTTTTTTTTTTTTTTTTTTTTTTTTTTTTTTTTTGAGGAATCAGCTTGGAAGACAAAAAATGGTGACTGTCACAAGCCCAACAACAAATGCTGAATACTGAGGATAGCCCAGAAGCACACTGCTCGGCATTGCATAATGGGAACCAAAGTGTACTATAGAAATTACCAGTTAAGCCCCGAGAAGTGAAGCCAGGATGTATCAGTCTATAGGAAATTGGTAAATAAAGAGGTTTTGCTTATCTAAAGATTTGGCAAAATTCAATATATGTATATAAAAATTGTCTTTGTAGCAGAGGTATTGTGGCTGTGGTAGCAGATTTACTTTGATTTATTCCATTGTTAGGAAGCGTCAAGCACAAGTTAGTGACCCTGGCCTCTGATAATAGAATGGCTGTAACGTTGTTAGCTGGGAACCCATACATGAAAAAAATTATGGGCTGTTTTCAAACTGGCTGGCAGTAACTAAACCTTATGGTAATTTGGGAATCAGTGGAAGGCTCTAGTTCAGAAGAACTGTATTCCTCTTTTGAGGATGTAGATATAATGGGGTTAAAAAAAAACAGAGGAGAATATACAATTCAGAGTGCATAGAAAATCTTCATATATCCCAGTACTTATACCATTTCAGTCATCACATCCATTAACACATAAAAGAAATAGTGTTAAAACACTAATTAAAAGAAGTTTAACACATTCATCAATTGAACAGTATAGAAAGGAAGAAATTGAATATATTGAAAAAATTGCATATGCTTTTGGATACCCTAAACAGGTATTAAAAAATGGATTTATGAAGTAACTCAAGGTTACAATAATTTCAAGACTGATAAAAAACTTGTAAAATATGTGGGAGCAATACCATATATAGAAAATGTTTCAGCAGAAATTAATAAAGTTTGTGGCAAGTATGGCATACAGGTAGGAAATCAGGTACTTACTGTAAAAAATTTAGTGATTAAAAATGAAAAAATTAGCCAATTAGATAGAGCAGGAATTTATGAAATCCCAATAAACCAGCAACCACCTGTGTCATATATAGGCAGCACCAAGAATAAATTAAAGTATAGATTGAACCAGCATATTAATAATTGGAATAAAAAAGAGGCTAAGACAGCATTGACCCAATACTGTATGGAAAATCAAAAATGTCCAAGGTTTGAAGATATTAAAATTATTAAGAGCTGTAAAAACGAAAAGCAGTTAAGAATTGCAGAATCAGTGTTAATTGAAAAAAAACAGATCAAGATTATGCAACATTAATGAGCCAAGTAACCTAAACGAACAATGGAAAGCCCTAATAAAAATTGAACAGCAGCGTAAAAAGAAAGAGGGACAATAGATGGCGCCAGAGACACAACGATTCAGAGATAGCGACTGGAGCCCAGGCCTCGATGGCTCTGCTCACTTGAGCTGTGGTGGGCGGGTGAGACACACCTGCCTCCTGAAGATGACAGGGGCCTGTCGAAAGTACTAGAGGATTGGATGTGTGGGGCTGAATGGGTGTGACACTTGCAGTGGGAGTAGCAGAGGTTGTGAAACAGAAGGAGGAGTTTGATAATTAGAGTTGACCAAGGTTTAATCACCTGTGAATGTAAGGTTATGTACATAGTTTTTACTTGAATTGTATGAATGAGTTGTATGTGTGATTTTTATCGAATTGACAAGCATTATAGTAACATCTTATAAGGCAAAGGAAAAAAAAACGATGTTTCACACCCGAAAATAAGAAGCGTAAGCAAGAAGTCTGTAAACCTGTGGAAGCCCAGTTACATCACGATGAATGACGTGTTGGAAGTGTGTGGTCATTGGAGGTTACCATGATCTTTATGGTGAGTGAGTGGTTCTTCCTAATGGTTTTTTCAGAAAGGAAAGGTTATTATTACTGCTTGGTAAAAAATAGTATAACTATACTAGTAATCCAAATTTATTGGCATGGGATAAAAATCAGGAGTGATTGTTATCCTAATTATTGTTTGGATTTGAATCTAGTAGGGTTGGAAATGGCAGTTTTATAGTAAATGTGAAGAAAATTGTTTAGCAAACAGGAATGCAAAAAGACTGATTCCTGTTTAAGCAATAAACTCATAATTGCACTGTTTTTATTTTCAGAAATATGCATAAATTTATTTGATAGGAATCAGCTGAAATGAGAAATACTACAGAGTAATTCAAAATATCTTGACATATATGGAGTCCTGTAACATTTTATTATTGTCACCAGAAATAAATGATTTTCACATAAAATTTAGTTTTCCCTTCAGTTTCTTTGAAATTCCTAAAGGCTTTGTAACAGCTTTTCAATATGACTCCCAGCAGTAATTCTGCAGACTTTCCAGTGGTGTTCAATCCCTTACCACACTCTCCATTATCCACTTGGAATAACTGTACAATTACGGAAATTATTTTGTCCTTTAATTCAGTGAGATCTGTTGGGAAATGTAGTAAGTGAATGTAGTCTCCCCCACCTCCCCAAGAAAAGATTCATCATTGAGTCTTGGTGTGGTGAAGTTAATGAACATTAGTATGCTCTGCTACAATAAAACAAAAGATGCTGAGCTTGTTAAAAGTTGCAGAGAGATATGAAAGCAAAATCTGGATTGCAGTATCCATCTGACAGCCTGTTGTACACAAGAATGCAGTTTTTTTAATTTCCAACAAAACATTATGACAACTATCTCACATTTATAAAGGCATATCTTTTTCATATAGTTTGATTTGCTTTGTTGCCAGCAGGCCATTTCTTGAATTGTCAAAACTTTAGTGGTTATTGTTTGCCATGAATACTTTATCTTTTGTGTCTGTGACCTGATTATCCTGTATCCCTCTAATATGAATTTTTTAAAATTATTAAAGGTGTTTTCAAATTGTGTGCATTAAAACATGCCTCTTTCTTCCAGTGGAAAATTGCCCCCAGGATACTACCTCCAAATCACCATCTTCAATTTTGCTGTCACCTAATTATAGTTCTATTCGTCGTTCTGAAATGTTGCCATCATCAAGTATCCGACAGCAGTTATCTGATCTGGAAACTTCTAGTTGTGAATATGTGTCTTTGTTCTCTCCCAAAATTACTGCTGAGGTACCTAGTTTGTTTCTTATCAGTATCTATGTATCTTTCACAAAAACATGCCTAGCATCATGTTTTCAATATATGTATAATGTATGTACATACCAGCGTTCGAATTACCCAGTGGTCCGCTGACCATTGGCCAGTAAAACTTCTGTCAGACCACTGAACTATTGATTTGGGCCAGTAAGGTTTTTTCTAAGTTGTGACAAGTTAAAAAATGAATTTTTATTTCTTTTACCTTGCTGTACCGTTTTCTTTTCAGGCTGCACACTAGTGATAGTTTCATGAATTGCTATTGGACAACAGCTATTTTTTAATCCCTCATGATTTGTAAAGAGTGGAAGAAATAACAAATAATGAAAGGCAGTTTCCCAGTCCTTGTCTTGTAACGACAACGGCCGTTTTTTCTTACCTTTGCCCACTCTAGTGAATGCAGATACTGACACCAGGCACAAAACAGCTTTTGTTTCTGGCCCAAGAAAACGCCCTAGCAGGTGTGGTCAGTTAGATGCGTGACAGGTAATTTTTGCAAAAGAGCAATTCACATGAAACAGTTTTAAATGGGGTACTAAAACTAACTTCATTGGGAAATAGCAGGTATGAGCAATAAGACTATAAAAATAAGGAAATGGAAGCTAAACCCTAAACAATAAAACATATAAAAAAGGCTACTGATGTATAAGAATTTTTTTGTATCCTTGGAGTCTCCTTATTTCTTCTTACTTGAAAACAGATTGGGAGTGCACTCTTATTCTGTTATATTGCCAATCCAGAATCTTATTCTAGAAACATTCTTTGTCCTGTCAGTTGCACTTTCAAATTAGATGTTTTAAAAGCAAATACTGGAGATAATTCTATTAAAATGATATGTTATTTTCTATATATATTGATAAATGTCTTCTTTGTTTGTTTTTTTACGGACCAGTGGGCATTTTGGTGGACCAGTAGTTTGCTAATTCTAGTGGTCCGCTGGGCTAGTAGAAGATTTATTTCTAATTTTAACACTTGCATACCCAGTCTTAGCATAAATACTGTTGCAAACGTTCGACAGATGGCATGCAACCAGTGTGCAATGTCACCGACCAGCCAGGAGGCATGAAGCAGCTAGTGAATCACTGTGCATTTAGCCACAGAGGAGATAACATGTTTCGTGAAGTATTTGCCATGGAGTGGGGCAATTATGAGAATCGTGTTGCTGTAATAGCACTGCACAAAGTTAGAAAATCAGCTTCCGAGATTTTAAACATGCTGAAGAGGCTGAAAATCAGCCAAATTTATGTCTACCAGACCATAAAAAGGTCCCTTGAGACTGTCCCAGAAAGAGTCTGACTCATACTGTAAGAACTCCTTGTCTGGTGAAAGCAGTGGCAGCCCGTATTCAACGAAATTCTGTCAGAAAACAATCAATGATGGCTTGTGAGCTGAACATTTCAAGAATGTCGATGTCACATGTGCTGCAGAGTGACCTAAGGGTGAGAGCTTACTGGTGGCGTACAGGGCACTTCCTCACCCCACAACTGAAGTAGCAGAGGGTGCTAAAAGTGAAATGTTTGCTGCAGCGTTATGCAAACAATCGCCACAGACAGATCCTTTTCTGTGGTGAAACAATTTTCACTATTAAAGAGGTTTTCAACAGCCAAAATTACAGTGTATGCATCAACCTCACGTGAAGCTCAGTAGAAAGCTCCAAGGATCATGACGGGCCATCCTCCTTCTGTCATGGTTTGGTGGGTAGTCTCCTTCAAGGGTACCACAGAGCTCCATTTCTGTGAGAAAGTAGTGAAAACATCTGCCAAAGTCTACCAGGACTGGGTTTTGGAGCCAGTGGTCAAAAATTTGAGCCACATCCTCTTCCAAAACTGACAGTAGAGCTTTCAGAAGGATTCCACACCTGCCCACAAGGCCAAGTCAACTCAAGAGTGTCTTCAGGCAAATTTGCCAGACTTCATTTCTCCAGCTGATTGGCCTCATGGTTCGTAGCTCTTTGAAAACCTTGAAAAGTCCTTGAGAAAAAAAAAAGTTAATTTTCAAGTCCTTGAAAACACATGAAAAAGTTTGACTCTGTAAATAGTACTTGAATTATTATTTTTTTAAGTAATAATATGAAAGTGCATGTGTAAAATTTGTGCTAAATAGTTGTATAGAAAATTTCTCTGTAGTTCTAATTTAAAACACCAAGCTGATCAAAGTGTGCAGAACTTGCGTTCAACTCAGGTAAGTGTGTGGACAGCTGTTGCCTTGGCTATGGCATCAGTACGGAGTAAGACGTCAGCCATGGGAGTAAAATAAGTGGAATAATGGTAATGTACCATTTCAAAATATTCCACAAAATAAAATGATTTCTAAAACACACCAAAACAGGGGGGCAATTCAAAGTTAATAAAATAATCCAACAAGGAGGCATGGGGTAATAAGCAGGGCAAGTGAAGGTGTTCCCGTCCCAGCTAAGTTTAATTCTTAGAACTTAATAAAATACCTATCTACTGACTGACCAACAGCACACACATAAAAGAAAATTTGGTTTTAAAAAGTCCTTGAAAAGTGCTTGAATTTATTTTTCTTGGAACGGTACGAACCTTGGGCCTTCAAGAAGCCCAGTCCTCAACCCATTGGACTACAAGTTGTGGGTCACACTGGAGGACGTGGCCTGCAAAAAGAGACACTCCAGTATTGACAGTCTCAAACGCTCTTTGTTGCAAGCAGTAGCAGCTTTCTCTGTGGGGACCCTATGTAAAGCTACTGATGAGTGTCCACAGGGACTGAAGGACTGTGTGAAAACAAAAAGATGCCATTTTGGAAAGTGATTGGTGCTATGTACATACCTGCCAACTCTTCCAGATTTTCTGGAAGTTTTCCGATTTTTTATACAGTTTTCTGGATGGAAGAACTTTTCTTCCGGATTTTAAAATTTTCTGTATTTTTTGCTAAAAATATCCCTATAAATAAAATATATAACAGAGATGGGAATTGTGCACCAAAACCCCTGTACCCTGTCGTCATCGTTGGGACTTCGGCACTGTATAAATTCTCCGTGCAGACCGTTCCGCATGACGCTGAATAAGATCATGCGATGGAAAGAAAGATTTAGAGACTCCAAGTACTGCGGATTTTAGGTAGTTACTATGGAAATGTGGGTCCTCAGCGGACGACGGAAAACGTCGATTATGCTATGGAAATCAAAAATCTCAGTGAAATAATGTTATTAAACATTTGTGTAAAGTTTGTTTTCATGTTTTCAAGGTCCTAACACTTGTTAATGGGTTCTAAAGACCACCGTGAATTACTCCCAGTCTGTGTAGGCACTTATTACATTTACTGCAGGATTCCTATTGGTGTTTGAGAAAAACTAGAAAATGAAAAAATGTTAGCTCCACTTAGTGTTTCTCAACTTCATAGGCAGGTCTGTGTTCCTGATAGTGTTAAATAAAGCAGAAGAAATCAGTATAGGTTTGAAAAGAAAAAAATATGGATGTTGAAAGTGGCCAGGTACTTCTTAAGGAAACAAAGAGCAGCAAGAAAAAAAGTGAAATTCTGCATAGGTATCCAAAGGGATAGAATTTTCGTGCTGACTTGTATGGATGGAGTGTTTCAAAATCTAGTAAATTATACATAAGACTTCTTTGTTAATCTTTCCCTTGTTTTGTTGAAGTGCATATAGAAATTTGTGTGTAACTATTGCAAAACAAGATATACAGTTTTAGCTCTGTGTGGACATTTTATATTGTATAACAAACTGTCAGAAAAATTTCCCTGATTATTATGCAATCTTCTGGATATTTTTTGGCAATTTTCTGGTTTTTCATTAAATTTAATTGGCAGCTATGTATGTATTCACAAGTGTACTTTTTACATCATATCACAGGTATATTAAAATATCTTTAAATTTCTTTTGTTATTTCATTGAATACTTTGTAACAGTATTTATGGTAAGACTAGGTATATGTAGTCTGTTTACTTTGTTTTAGATGTTCTTATTCTTCTTTTGTCCATTTTGTAAGGTAATAATAAAATTTATTTGTTGTGATTACATCATTAATGAAGTGTATTGGTTCAATGGCTAAACATATCCAAAGAATGCTCTTACTGGAAACTTCTTTATTGCGATACAGAAAAGCAAAATGTTTTTTTTTTTTTTATCCTTCATAGAAACCCACAGTAATGAAATAATGAAACATATTAACTGCTGTATCTGAATCGTTGAGTAAAGGCTGTTCACTGCGGTACAAAATATGCATTAATGTTCCAAATATTCTTACAGAGATGCCAACAACTAAGGAATCTCCGTAGTTCCTACGGAAAAAGCTCTTGTACTACGGAAAACCGTGATTTTTCTACGGAAAATTAACAGAAGTTATTAATTTTTATTTTTATTGTTCCCCTTCCCAACGCAACGGCGGCCACTTGACGATCCGGCATGCTTGCGATGCTGCCTGCACTTCCAGTTCTGCCTCTCGAAGCTGCTCGGATCTTAGCGCGAGCGGCCGGCATGTGAAAACCCTCCCTCCCCAGCATGCAACACTCTGGGGACGTTGAGTGTAGCTTGCTTTGGTGGTGGACGTGGGCAGAGTTCGGCCTGAAGCTCTTTTGCAGTGCAGCGGCAAGCTGTTGAAAATTGTTCGATGCAGAACGTGAGTGTCATTGCCTGGCATCGGAGTTTTTTTTTTTTTTAATTGTGCGTCGACCATTCATGTCAGTAATTAATATTTTGAAGTTTTTTTTTCTTGCATTGCAAAAAAGTATGCTTGGATTTCGTTGCAGAGTTCGCCAAAATGCGTAATTACGCATCTAGTACGCATTGAAATTTTACCAACGCGTAAAAATATGCATTGGGAATTTTTCGCGGCGCGTAGAAGTACATGTCATGAAGCGCGTAAAGTACGCATCGAGAAATGAGTGAAATACACATCAACGCGCAAAAACACACATCGAGAAACACATAAAACTATGCATCGAAGAATTTTATCCACGCGTAAAAAGTACACATTGGGACAGCATTTCGCCTTTCAAAAACGGAAGTGAACGAAATAAAGATTTCTTCCGTAATCGTAACTTCGTTTTCCTGCGATGTTGCCTCTGTCCAGTATTGTTGTTATACATAATTTTATTCCATAAATCTTTGTATTTTTCACTTTCAAAATGGAGGGCGAATTTCTGAAAACGGAAATTCGACGGCGCAAATATTCCCGTGTAATCTTCGGCTTTGAGGTATTTCTGCTTTTTCGTCGTAATTTGGGTTATCCTCGAGATCGATGCATAATTGAACAGAAATTTTGGGGCAATTGGTAGTGGTGAAGGACGCTTTCCGCCTGAAACTTTCGAAAACTTAAATTTCGTCTTTCAAAACTTTCGGAAACAGTGAAGATTTTTCCCGTAATCGTAATTTTATTTTTCACGTGATGTTTCCTCTGCCTAGTATTGTTGTTCAATTTAATTTTATTTCGTAAATATTTGTATTTCACTTTGAATGTGGAAGGGAAATGTCCGAAAATGGAAATCGGACGTAGCAAAGGTTTCTCCCGTAACTGTAATTTTTTCCCCCAGCTATGTTCCGAACATGTATCCTGTGTTCTTACATATTCCCCCAAAAAAGGTTTGCATTTCAGCTTGATAAAGGGAGAGAGTCCGAAAACGAAAGTGACAAAGTTAAAAAATTTGTAAGAATTGATGCATGATATTCAAAAGCATTCATATTCTCCAAGTTACACTACCTTTTATCTAAAATAGTGAAAGCTATCATGCATTCATGGTCCTCAAACTGAAAGTTCTTTCAGCATGATGGATAAAATTGATCCAAGGAGTTTGTGAAGCCTACTGTCGTAGGTGATGTTGAGCTTAATTTTTCAAATAAAGGTTTTTCAAAAAGAAAAATCAGAAAGGACATAACTGGTAATTGAAGTAAAAACAAGAATGTATTAAAGCAAAATCATTTTAAACGAAAATGAACTTTCTAAGTTCTATACATCTGTCAGAAAATTTCACATTGAAGAATGTTCTTATATTCAAGAAAAGATACTGATCTATGATGAATTCTTAAAACATGCAGAAGTAGTAGATCCTTCACTTAGAGCCATAACATCATTTACTTCTGTATTACACATAGTCAAACACCTTCCATTTATAATAACTGAAAATGAACTTCATATACTGGAAGTGGAATTCCTTGTTATCAAGCTGACAAATTAGAGACCATAGCAGTAACAGATAGAATAGATGTCACTTGATCAGAAATCTCAAAATTAAGAGGCTATAATGGAGCGGTTAAGTATACTATTCTCTTGAAAGTAATGTTTGCAATACTTGTAGTTCCACACTTGAATGCTGTGAGTAAGAGAGATTTTAGTTTAGTGCGAAAAAATCAAGCCCGTTTCCAACCTAATTTAGGTTTAGAAACTGTAGAAGCACTTCTTATTGCAAAAATGAATATGTTCTCCTCTGGGCAAGTGTGTTATGAAAAAAGATTTTCTGTTAAGGAACTCAAATCTTCAAAACACTGTACAGCAAAATCACTAAAGAGTTTTCCTCTGGGCAAGTGTGTTATGAAAAAAGATTTTCTGCTGAGGAACTCAAATCTGCAAAACACTGTACAGCAAAATCACTAAAGAAAGCTGTTTAATCAGTTGTTTGTTGTGTAAAAAAATGTATCAGTCATGGTGTATATTATTTTCCATGTGAAAAATTTTGAATATTTTGATACAGATTTTCATGTATATAAATGAATAAGTAAGTAAAAAAATGCTAATTAAATTAAATGAGTTGTTTTCCATGGTTAAAATTATTCTTTTTGGTATGACTACTGAAAATTTGTACGAGTACTACTGAAAATATCTGAAACGGTTGGCATCTCTGTTCTTATGAATTTTCTCTCCACTGGAAACTATTGATTTAAAGATATTGTGCTAATTTTAGTTTGTTTTTGGTGGAAGATAATATTTTAATTAGAAAAGCCTTTCAGCACGATAAGGTATTTATTAATACAGTCTGTACTAAAAAATAGACATTTTTAAGGCACAACTTACAAGATCTTTCAAAGCACCAAGTGCTCCATCGTCAGGTATTTCAATATACATAAACAAAACAACGGATAAAAGCAAGAAGCATTTTCAAATTACGCGAGCACGTGATAACAATAACGAGGTTTACATTAAATATAGTAGAAGTTTTGTTGTGTTAAAGGATTTCAACAAATGATACTATGAATTGCTATTACATATGCGAAGAAAATCTATACACAGAGGATAATTAATAAGTTGACATTAATCGTCAAACTGTAAATGAATTATTAGGAGTTAAGTGTTGCTGGATAGGAGTATGCTGTTCTGGCTGCATTAACATAGCCCAAGGCACTGGAACAAAACGTGGAGTTTCTTCATCACAGCAGTCAGAGCTGTGCGATAAAATACAGAAACTTTCAGTGAATCAAAGAGATCGCTTTGTACGATTTGAGCTCAGCACACTGGCATTGGTAGAAACAAGGATTATCTTAAGTAAATACTAAACTTCAGCTGTTTAATCACCATTTGCATGTTGCCATGATTTGAATTTCTTTTTTAATGAAAATAAATATGGTAGCATTGTTGCTGATCACAGTGAAGAGACACAGACACCAAAATATATATATATATAGTTTCTCTTTTGAATTCTGGTATTTGTACTCTGTGAGCAGGAACTGTACAATGTTGCTTTCTTTCACTGATATCTGGTATGATTTTTGGCTGATAATTTCTGTGATGGTTCAAGGATGAACAGTAGATATTGCACTCAAAACAAAAATGGTCAATGTAATTTTTTAGCTTCTTTAAGGATTTAACCATTATGCTACCAGAGAAAAAAAAAACTAAAATAGAGAAATAAGAGTATAAAATGAAAATAGGAATTCAGGGCTGTAGAGGTTAATGAGCTCTCAGGACAGGCTTGAACACTAAAGGAAAAAGACAATAAACCTTCACAAAAACAGTCATGGTCCACAGCACTTGGTATTGTACAGTAGAAGGTTTGCATAATAAAAACGATTTGATTCATTATTTTAAATGTGTTTATTTATGTATTATTTTAATTTATTTTTTTTATGCATTATTTTATGTATTTTCTTTTACCTTGAATGTTATAATTTATTTCAAGGGAATTTCACACTACCTCATTTTCGAAAATACAGAGCTGCTCTCATTAGAAAAGTTGGTTCTTTCCATCAGTTTGTAGTTGTGAAAATTATAATCAATTTAAACTTCCCTTGATTCTCATTTCTGCATCAGTGTTAAAGATCTGTTACATGCAAAGATGGATATTCATTCATAATGGATATCTTCTTGTAAATTTTGAGTAGCAGGATCCTTTTTATTAAGAAGTTTTGTGATGTTAGCTACCTACACAAAACGAGGAAAATAATTTATTAAGCCCAGGTGATGTGACATTAATATTACTACATTCATGTGGTTTTTTTGCCAGCAATTCAGTGTACTTATATTTCCACAGGTTATTCCTATTTACATACATAAGATTATTCTGTGTATTCGCAGAATTCTGCTTTTTTGTCATCATTTGGGACATCCTTGAGATCAATACAAAAATAAAGATAATTTTTTTAGGAATTAATGAGGGGGAAAGTCGTTTTCCATCTGGGAACTGTATTTCGTCTTCAAAAACTGAAGTTAAATGGGAGTGAAAATTTTTCTCCTAATAGCAGTTTCTTTTTCTTGCTCTTTTGGCTCTGACCAGTATTGTTGTTAAATATCCTTTTATTGCATAAATGTTTATTTCAGCACGAAACTGGGGTGGGGGCAAAGATAGTTAAGTCTGCCCAGAAATTTCCCTTTAGTCTTTAGGCATAAGATTCTTCCGTGGGTTCGAAGAAATTCCGCCGTTTTCGTTATTATTTGAGGCATTCTGGAGATCAAGGCACAGAAATTGGGGAGGGGAGGTTGTTTTCCGTTTGAGGACGGAATTTCGTCTTTCGAAAACGAAAGTTAGACAGAGTGAGGATTTCACCCGTAATCGTTTGTTTTGTTTTTCTTCTTCGCTTGCAATGTTTCTTCTGCCTGGTGTTGTTTTTAAATATCCTTTTATTCCACTCGCATTTCAGTTTAAAAATGGAGGCAAAATTTTTCGAAAACAGAAGTCGGTCGAAGTGAAAATTTCTTCCGTAATCGTAAAAAAAAATTTTCCTGCGATGTTCTCATCCCGTGTTGTTGTTAAATGTTACTTTCCCCCATAAATGTCTGCATTTAAGCTTGATAGGGGGATTTTGAAAACGGAAATGACGAAGTTGGAAAATTTGTAAGAATTGATGCATGGTGTTCAAAGTATTCATGTTCTCAAATTTATCTAAAATAGTGAAAGCTTTGATATCATGCATTCATTCATGGTCTTCAGACTGAAAGTTCTTTCAGCCTGATGGATAAAATTATTGTCATCTGAGGGAATAGAAGAAATGGGAAGAGAAAAAAATGATATCAACAGAAAGAAAAATTAGTCAATGAATGCTGTATGGCTGCACCACAAAAGACAAATGTGGTTCTGAAACTTGCTGAGTAAGCAACACAAGAGGAAAATTGAGCTGATGTTCTAGCAAGTGCAACAGCAAAACCAAAACATGAAAACTATGTTTGAAACATTGTCTTTTAAAACCATTTTATTTTGTTTTGAATTTAGTAATTTTATATTTTGAATACAGTGACATGCTCCAGTTCAATATTTTTATGAATTACAATGAAAAATTCTATCTTGTTTGTGTGGCATTATATTCACATTTTCTCATTGCATGTTCTGATTTTTCACCCGGCTTAAAAGTTCAGCTTTTTTGTTCCTTCGTCAGTCTCATGTATGTATTTATTATAAAATTTTCTTCATTGATATGTCGTAAAATAACATCAAATCATTGCTGCCAGTGTTCTTTAAAACATTGCCATTAATGGAAATCAAGGAAGAAATATTCCTTATAGACACATGGGATTTTCATAGAGTTGCTCAAGCAGCAATCAGATTATGTCTCTGAAATTCTCAAGTTTACTGTTCACCATGTCACATCATATCACAAAACTTGGAGATTATACCGCCATAGACTGAGAATCAAACCTGCACCTTCCAATTTCCATTCAAGCCTGCAATCCGTTTCACCATGCAGGATGGCAAAGTTCCAAGTACTGTGTGTTCCATTCCCACTCCAGGATGTACTTTTCATGTTTTCTGATGAGGTGGGTACATGAACAGTGAAAATATGGCACATTTGTGCCAACAATGACATTTGCATTGTCTTCCATGTATATGTGAAGAATTATTTCTTTAGGAAGACTCATTTCCCATTGATTTGTAAGATGTTCTCTGTGTTGGGAAAATAAGTCATAAGTATGTCACACAGCAGTCGCCAAACACTGTTTCCATGCACAAAGAAAAAGTTGTTTATTATTATTCCTCTTCTCTGCTTTCAGTGTTGCATTCTTTGTCCTGTGATTAAGTACCCAGGAAAACACCTGGTGAGAAAAGCAACTTGCCAGCCTTCACACACCTTGTGTCAACCCTTCTGTTGTGTTCTCTGATACTCTGTGTTTATTTTCAAGTGTTTACTTTCAAAACTCCATTTATTTCTATTTTTGTGCATGCTCCTATTTCAATAAAACTACAGGGTTATCATGGTAAATGCAGAAAAATTATATATATAATAAAACAATTAATTGAAACACCAATATACGTTTTATTGAAGCAAAATGTTGTACACTAGTTGATGCACGAATACACTTTGTAATAATTCAATGAACTCGCCATTGGCAGCTCTAACAGCCTCAATCCTTGAGTGAAATCTGTCGCGGTCCTTAGCAACTTGGGCTTTGTTCATGTGGATCATGACATTGGCGATGGCATGCCTGATGGAGTAAAGGGTTTATGGGGGTGCTTTGTTGGTCTCTCTTTCAGCTACGTCCCATATATAGTAATCCAAGGGATTCAAGTCGAGGGCACTGTGGAGACACCTCTGTAGATCAGTGGTAGAGCATGTTTTCTTCAAGCCATTTCTGAGTCACTTTGTGGGCTGGGGCAGAGTCCTGTTGGAAGATGTAAGGCCTCCCTTAAACCTTCCAACAGAAGAATTTGTGGAACTCAGCAATCTCCTTTGGAGTTCTCTCAACACTGAGAGCTGACAGCAGGAATGCTCTTTTCATATCTTCTGTGATAGTGTTGTTCATGACGATGTTGTCAATGGTTTACCTGAAGAGATAATAAACTGAGCTTTCAAATGCTAGTTTCTTAACCTTTCCAGGTTAAATAGTATTTCAGATATGAGTATATAAAATCATTCCACATTTACTATGATAACCCTGTATATTCATAAGTACTTCATCGTCTTCAACTTCATGTAGTGGATTATTTTATATAAGGTTAGTAATTTTATTTGCATACAGTGATTTCCGAAGTATCAAGTCAGTTAATTGGAACATAGTGTTATAAGTACACCAAAGGCAAGTATACAAACATAAACATCCCATTTTTATATCTTACTACAACAGTACTCTGAAGCCCTGGAACTTGTGACCTACATCCATTCCTGGATGTGAGGAAAGGTCGTGTTGACACTACGAGTAAGCATCGGATTGCTTTGACTGGCACAAATCTGAATGGTGCCTCAGATTTCTAAATACATCTGCTTAGCTCCAGTCGCTTGGAACTTCATTGACCTGGGTGGTGTAATGGATAGCATGCTTGAACAGAAATTGGGAAATGCAGGTTCAGTTCCCACTCTAGCGCGATGTAATTTTCTGGTATAATGTTACATAAGCAAGCACAATTGAGAGCCATATTCTGATTGCTGCATGAATAATTATATGAAAATCCCATGTATTTATGAGGTATATTTCTTCCTTGATTTCCATATCTGAAGTATTGATGATTTACAGGGTTCCCACGGTCCTTTTCATAAATCTTTAAAAGTTCTTAAAAATTGCTTGATTTTTTTTTTAGGGTGCTTAAAAGTCCATAATTTTTGCTAGAAATTCCTTAAAAAGTACTTATGTTTTTCCCTTAACTACCTGCGTAAAATGGAGAAGTTACAATGAAGGGCGTACAACTTTTGCTGCTGGTTGTCTATGTTGATTGACACCATGTGATGTCAGTAGAAAGCTCATGGGAGAGCAAGGCACAGGAGGAGCTCTTGTCAGTGACTCATGGTGAACTTTACTTTGATTTTGTGATTTTGACTTTGGTTTTACAATTCAAGCCATAAAACAATTATGTGCAATATCCAAACCTAGATCTTGTAACTTTAACTACAGTTTTATGATTTACTTGCTCTTTGGTGCAAATATTCATTATTCTTTCATGTGAAAACTGATTTGACCAACAGAACTGTCTTTTGAAATGCATAAATTATAATTTATTACATCCAAAAACTTGAATTACATGCAACAATATTACAAGCTTCATCAACAGACTTTAGTTTGTATAGTTAAGTCATGTGCAAAAGTATATTTGTATATATGTTATTTTCCAGTGTGCAATTTGTAAGATCCTTAAAAAAAATTTATAGAATGCTTAAAAGTCCTTAAAAGGTGCTTATATTTTTTGTGAAAAAGAAATCCTGCATCGTGCTACAACGATGCAGGATTTGCTTCAACTAGCAATAATCTGAAGTTGTTCACACTCCTAAGCA
Organism: Macrothele yani; assembly: GCA_039090855.1. NCBI lineage: Eukaryota > Metazoa > Arthropoda > Arachnida > Araneae > Macrothelidae > Macrothele > Macrothele yani. Next base: position 98,386,231 of record CM077028.1, on the reverse strand, counting down.
GTATTTGCTTATTTTCAGTTACTTGGAAATTGGTGGTATAAGGGATAGCACACTCAAATGGAAATTGGGAACTGTGGGTTCAATTCACGCTCCAGGGTGATGTAATCTTCAAGGTTTCTGATATGATGTTACTTGGTAAACAGATAACTAAAGCAATTCAGAGTGCCATATTCTTGTTGCTGTTTGGCATGGCATTGGACTGCTTTAAAAGAGTTAAAAACACTATTTTTTTAAATTGAAATTTCAATTTTTAAACAGTTGGCAAAATGGTTGAAAGTCAATTACAGCATTTCTATACATAAAAAACAGTTTCCACGTTTCATACATTTTGTAGTCAAACAAATTAAATGCATTATTGTGAGCCTTGTAATATATTTTATTTGACTGAAATTATTATGTAGAAAAAAGTAATGTATTTACACTTCATAATTAAGATTACTTTATTTGGTTTCAGGTTTCTCAACTTTTGAAGGTGATCGGTGCTGCTAGAAGAAAAACACATCAGCGTTCAAGAACCTGTCATAAAAATGGAGTTAGTTGGTTGTCACAATTGGCAAATTATTTTAGTTTCGAAAGCAAATATATTTATAGAGATAGTGGTTCAGCAGATGTTCGAAAAGTTGATCAGAGTTTGGAAGTAGCAGCTCAAAATTTCTGTGAATTATTTGATGTAAGCTATATATTTTTTTCATTTAATTATTGCATTTTGGGGTGATTTAAATGTTTGTGTGACCACATCACTCAAGTTTTATCTATAGGTTCACTCTGAGCTGTGCCTATGTTCTACCTCTTGAATTTCATGTAAAAATGTTAATATTGTGTTTGCAAGTGTACTTTTTTCTTATCACATGTTTTCTTCTTTCTTTCTTTCTTTATGTTATTAATGCTACATCCAGGGTTCACACGGCCCCTGGAATCCTTGAATTTGATTTCACTTTTATCCAGGCATGGGAAGTCCTTGATTTTTCATATTTTTGTTAAAGGTCCTGGAATAGTCCTAGAATTTTTTCTTACAATAAAAATAAAATTGGTCAAAATGTTTGGAGTGATTGTTTTAGCTCCATGCAGTCTGCTTGCAGTGACATCACTTCCTTCCATGGAGTGTGGAGATATGATGTCATCTCGTGTGACACTGCAGTGCAAGGTGTTTGAGTGCCATATTTCCATCCTTAGTTTGTACTACGTAAGTTACGTGCAGTTGGAGTCGCAACAGCACGTGGAAACCTCACAAGTCCAAGGAGGCCATTCGTTCTAGCATGCGTTTTCTTCACTGAAGGAGGTTGATATCTGACCTTCCTTTTGCCAATGTGTGTGTGGGAATAAATGACTATGGAATAAGGAATCTTCAATGCCATGGCAGAATTGTTTGTATTATTATCATTTTATTATTGTAAATTTTGCCACTTCATTGAAGATGTAACACGCACTGAAGAACACTGTAACAGCAAAACCCATAAGATATTGTAATAATTGTAAATACCTAGTAAATTTCACCCCAGTTTGCAAAATATAGAACAAAGCACTATGATTCTAGCAGAAATTTAAACTCCTGGAATTTATTTTTGTAAATGTGTTTGAACCTTGTACATCGCCAAGAAGTGAATGGGCTGATGAGTGTATTGTCTGGAGTATTGGATGCTAGGAGCAGAAAAGTTGGTGCCTAGACATGTCTGTAAATGAAACAGTAAAGAACAACATGATTTGCATATTATAGATACATAAGTGAAAGAATTTTGTGCCTGCGTTGAAATTGTAGCTCCAGATAATAGTAATTGTAATAGTGTATGCTACACTTTACTCTTTATGATTCTGAACCTTATGGTAAGAAGTATCAAATCTCTGATTAACTAAAAATTGTTTTGAGTTAGTTTGGTGCTAAAGAGAAAGTTATTCTAGCAGTAAGTTTTCTGAATGAAATAACTTGGAATGTTTTAAATAAGTTTAATGATCCTGGTGTGAATGTTAATGAGAAAGTTTGCCCTGAGAATATGCTTTGTGTTTATCTAATGCATTTTTTAATCACAAGCACATACATATTTTTACCTGGGAGAGTCATACCATTGGACACTAAAGTGTAACAGATTTTGTTATTTATGACCGGTGCCTAAAACTGAATGGTGTTTTATCAAAATGGTTTTCTATTGGTGCAGGAGTCAGACAAGATTGTGTAATGTCACCATGGCTGTTTAATATATTTATGAATGTTTGATATCAAAATAGATAATACTGCTTTGTGTCTTGGTGATATCCGTGTATGCAGATTGCTGTATGCTGATGACACTGTCCTGTTGGCAGAGAGCAAAAGTGAGTTGCAGAGAATGTTGTCCCGGGTGTACGAAGTTTGCATGAAATTCAAACTGAGTATAAATAAGGGAAAAACCAAAGTTATGGTCTTTGAGAGAGGAACTGGTAGCACTGAATGTAATATATGTCTAAATGGCACAGTGATTGACCAGGTGAATGAGTTTGTGTATTTAGGAAGCATGTTTGACAGAAAGAACAAATTGAATAGTGAAATTAGTAGGCGAGTGAATTCTTCATTGAAAGTCATGGCTGCTTTGGGAGGTTTTCACAGGAATGATAGGTTCTCAAGAGAGTCCCACATGGCTGTGTATGAAAGTGTAATTGTTCCTACTCTAATGTGTGGCAGTGAAACCTGGGTACTACAGAAAAAACATAGGAGTCGTTTGTGTGCTGGAGAAATGCGTTACTTACAAGGGGTTTGTGGCAAGGCATGTTCTGATTGTGTGAGGAATGAAGATGTGTGGCAGTTGTGTAATGTGAAGCAAAATGTTGTTAGCAAGGTGGAGAGTAATTTCTTAGGTGGTTTGACCATGTTGAAAGAATGAGTGATGAGATGCTTACTAAGAAAATCTTTTTAGCCCAAGTGGCAGGAAGGAAAAGCAGAGGAAGGCCAAGGAAGTCATAGGAGATCTTGTGTACGGCATGTGATGGATGTCAGTGAAGCCCGAGTTGTATGTCAAGATCGCTGTAAATAGAGAAGTTTGATATGGCAACAGTAAGTAAAAATTATCTGGTAGTTTGTATTTCTTTGTGGAGCTAACATCTGAATCTCAGAGAACAGCTTAGTGATATGTATGTATGCCTGAAACTAGTAGTTAACACTGGTGTAATGAGATGTGTTAAAGTCGGGTTGGATTATTACCTCTTATCATGAATGAAGCTGATTGCAGAAAGAGAAGCAGCAGAAATATACTCATAAATGAAAAAAAAAAAGGTGAAAGACTTCCTTGGTATACAGTATAATACACACCAAAACATCCAGAAAGTGAATACGAGATACTGTCAAGGCATGTTAATTGTTTATTCATAAAAACACCACTAGTACTTTCAGGACACTACATCTAATGTGACACCAAAATGTCATGAATGACTCAGATGTTGTATGGTGACATCAATTTGGAGTGTCACATTAACCCGTAAGTGTAATTGACTTTGTCTAACCACCACCTGTACGTTGTCATTATGTCTCTTTCACAGTTCATGATGTAGTTGTACCATTACTTTTATCCACCTGATGAATTATGTCACTGTGCAACATGAGTCATTCACATTTTGGTGTCACATTAACCCGTAACTAAGTGACTTTGTCTAACCACCACCACCTGTATGTTGTGGTGGTCTCTTTCACAGTTCATAATGTAGTTGTACCATTTATTTTCTAGATGTAGTGTAACTTTTATCGTTTTACTTTTATTCACCTGATGATGGGACCATTTGAAGTGTCCTGAAAGTACTAGTAGTGTTTTAATGAATAAACAATTAACATGCCTCGAGAGTAACTCGTATTTACTTTCTGGACTGTGACTTGTGTGTGTGTTATCATTTGTGTGTCCTCTTGGATCTGCTTTAAATAAGTGTCTTCACACGGGTGCAGTGTCAACTTTCACAAAAATTTTGGATTAACCCTAGGGCAAAAATTGTTAGTACGACAAAGGCATTTATTACTGGTATGACTATTTCACTTGATAGGGTAGTGAGCATAAAATTTCAGTAAGACTCAAGCCTGCATGACTTAATGAATGAAGTGTGATTAGTAAGCATTACATTATGCAGAGAGTTAGTAGCTGAGCCATTTATAAGCCTAGACTGTGAGGAACTGAGTCTACAAAGTTGTAAATAAAAATTGATGTTGTTCAGTACCTTAAGTGTATTCACAAGTGATGTCTTCTGTATTTTATTTATCTTTTTGGTAATTAATTCAAAATATCTGTTATCTTGTGCCAGTATTGAAGTTGAGTTAGTTATTTGGAGTGTCGACAAAATTTGCTTTCTTGTTGATTAATGATTTTTAGACTAAACTCTCTTACCCAACAAATAAGATTTTGGCAATAACAAATTTCCAAATTATTAAATAATTTCCAAAATCTAATTCTTACCTCTGGGGCATCAGCATTTGCATGACCAGCTTCCAATCTAAATTTCTAAACTGTTCTTTCAGTTTAGTTTGGCTACCTCTGGGGCATAACAATGTGTAACAATTAATTATCTGTGAGACCTGTCTGCTGAACTTTGGCCTTAGTCACCTGGTTGCAAAAGTTCACATAGTGTATTCACAGGTTGACTGTAGAGGTTTCCAAATAATCAGAATGTTGAGAAAGGTGCATCCAAATTGAAAGAGTTTGTATTCAACAATATTTTGATGTTTTTTCTGTTAAATAGTTTTGTTAGTGCAAGAGTGGTTAAAGGTTGACCTGCACTTTTTATTGTATCTCTATATATTCTGTACCGATTGTGACAGAATCCATAGAGCAAATATGTGTAGCCTCTTCATGCTAATGGTAGTTTTGTCCATGCAGTGCTTGCCACGTGTATTGTAGGATGTGAGGAATCCGTAGAGATGTCAGTGAGTGCGAAACAGCCTTGTATTATAAAATTTCTTTCAGAAAAGATGAAACCCGATGAAATTTTATGAAGATTGTAAGCACAGGATGGAGACAGAACACTATCAAAAGCGAGTATGTGTGATTGTTGCAAAAAGTTTTCTGAGGGCTGAGAAGGAATAGCACATAAGCCACATGGACATGGTTACCAGACTGAGCATCAGTTGTGTGCAACAGGTTATTTTGAAAAACAGGAGGGTAAAGGTACATGACATAGTTGCAATAGTTAATATCAGTGTTGATAGAACGAAAAATTATTCATGAGCACTTGCTGTTCAGAAAAGTTCGTGCGCTTTGGATACCAAAGGCAGTGACATTTGATCTGAAGTTATTTTGTTGCATCTACACAGAGCTCTTCAATCACTTTTAAGTCTGAGGGAGATGCATTTCTGCGGCTGATCGTGACCAGTATACTCAGAAACTAAGCGAGCGAGCTATGAATGGCACAACAAGAGTTCCCTAGGTTGAAGAAATTGAAGGCAGTGCCATCTGCGGGAAAGCTAATGGCTACTGTATTCTGGTATGTGAACAGGGCACACCTAGTGAATTTTCTTACATGGGGAGCAACAATGAATACACAGGATTACACTGCCCATGTTGAAGCCAAGCTTGGGCCTGCCATTCACAAAAAAAGTGCAGGAAAATTGTTGAAACGGGTCATCCTGTTTGGACTGCTAGGCCACACATGGCTTGTGTGACAACAACAGCTGTGGTGTCAATGCAGGGGTGCATAGAAGGGAGGCCAAGGGAGCCTTGCCCCACACAAAAAGTGTTTCAAGTTTTTGGTTGAAATGTGACTTACTTTAGAAAAAAAATGCCTCATTGTAATAAAAATTCATCAGCTTACATTAGAAAAATGCTTTAATTTTTCCTTCTATTTTTCATTAACTTTAATTTTGTTCTGGTGGATTAGCAACTAGAAAAAGAATTGACGATATGAACTTAGAACTTACCAAACTACATGCAAATATTGAAAAGTTAGTGATGAAATCCCGTAAAAAGCACTTCAAGAAAGTTGAGAATTTAATTGACTGCAAAGATCGTAAGACGCCCAAACCACCCAATCCTAGCAAACCTGCATTTACCAACAAATGGAGCTTGCAATTGACTGCCCTCCAAGTGAAAGCATTCAACCGTGGCACGAAATTTGCCTACGAATGCAACCCCCCCCCCAAATAGAACGAATAATCCCTAAACTCGAATGCATAATAAGCAAACTGCCAAAAGGCATACAAAACCCACTCCGATTTAAAATTGTGAGATCTATGAATAACTCCAGTAACAGTAAAACCTCAAGACCTGTAATCAAGTACGAAAGACAAGCCCTCATGGACCTAAAAAAGAATCCGACTATCAAATGCCTCTTAGCAGACAAAGCTAAACAAATTGTCATCCTAACAATGACGAATATAACTCAAAGATGAAAACAGCAATCAATGATTTAAGAGCAAAATGCATAACTAATGACCCAACTGATAACATAATTAAACAGTTAACAAAATATAAAAACTACAGTGAGTTACCAACAAGTATAAAGATGAGAACTTTCCCACCAGTAGGAGCAACTATACCAGTAATATTTGGTAGAATTAAGACACACAAACCTGACAGCCCCACCAGGCCAATTGTAAATAAATGTCTTGCCCCAACTATCAACATGGAAAGGTCTATCTTCCAGTTTCTGAAGCCATTCTTTAGTAACCACCCGTACAATGTTGACAACTCTGTTGAAGTCATTAATAAGATCAAGACTATTAACAATACTAATTTCATAATGTATAGCATGGACATCATATCACTCTACCCAAATATCCCAGTTGAAAAATCCATTGAGCTTATAAACAACAAGCTACAATCTGAAGGTATTAACAATGCAGAACGTGACAGCATCATCAGTGCCCTAGAATTCGTCAAAAACAGCAACTTCTTCAGATATGGAAAAACAATATACCAACAGGACTATGGTGCACCCATGGGTTCACCCATTTCAGGGTTATTGGCTGAAGCCATACTGCAAGATATGGAAAACCAACTCCTCAGCAACATGAATGATGTACTCCTCATATACCTAAGATATGTCGATGATATCCTCATCTTCTGGCACCACAGTGAACCTGAACTACAAGACTTCCTGTGCAAATTCAACAATTTCCACCCAACCATCAAAGCAACAATAGAAAAAGAGGTTGATCAATGCATCAATTTCTTAGACATAACCATACATAACAGCAAACACAAGACTGAATATTCAGTGTACAGGAAACAGGCATATGTGCCGACAATTATATCATATGCATCTAACCACCCATGGAAATATAAAATATCAGCATTACAATTCTTTGTCAGAAGAGCTATATCCCACTCATCCAATACGGCTGCTGAATGGAGAGAGGTTAAGTGAATCCAGGACACTGCCACTGAATTTGGCTACAGTAAGAACTTGATAACATCAATTTATAATAAATATAACAACAACAACCAACAGCCAGTTGATAGGAAAGAGAAAGAAAAAGTGTACTATGGGAAACTCCCATATATGCACCCAATCAGTAACATCATTAAAAAAGAATGCAAGAAACTGAATTATGAAATTGCTGATACTGTTAAGGACATATCAAAATTTTTGACAACTGACTACAACAACCAACCCACCCTAGAAGCTGCAGGTGTATACTCTATTCCTACAAGAAAGGCAAACAACAATCGCGCCGATAAAATATACATAGGCAGCAGGAAACGACGATTCAAAACTCGCCTAATGGAACATGTCAAAAATTGGAACAGGAGAGAGGTGAAAATGGCATTAATCCAACACTGCCAAGAGAATGATGTTATCCCAGATTGGGAAAACGTGAAAATCTTAACAACACTCACCAACAATTCCTAATGGCAGAGGCAGTATTGATCGAGAAAACTCGTGATATAAATTGTAATAACAACACCCCCTACGACCTGCTATATGCATGGAAATTCTTGGTGGAACGTGAGAAGAAAATAAAAAAGATGTCCAAACAAACCCACGACCATAATATGCATGTGCAACAAGGACACAGCAGATAATAAGAACGATCAGTGACCCAGTGGTACAACAACCTCTTTGGAAACGCAAACATCGTACCCTACTGAGGATGACTCGCAAAATGAAGAGTTGAAACTAGTTTAGTTAATGAAACAATACAACGTGTGAAACAGTAATAAGTAACATTGTATACCAATGTGCATAATACCATGCAATTAACCACGTATTGATGTAGAGCATTTATTGAATATTTGACTCACAAACCACATCTATAGAATTAGTTGATAAAATTCAAGCTATTCAAGATTTCAACTTTACTATGTTTAGCCTTGATGTAGTAGCACTTTACCCAAATACTCCCACAGATGAAGCAATTCATTTAATTAATCAGCAGTTGTCAACAGAGGGAATTGAAGATAAAAAAAGGGAACAGCATTATCTCGTCTTTGAAATATATTACTAACAGCAATTATTTTTCACATGATGAGATAATTTATAAACAAACATTTGGAGCTCCCATGGGATCCCCACTCTCCTGCTTGTTGGCGGAAGTAGTGTTACAGCATATTGAAAAAACAATCTTCCAACAACCTAACCTGGACTCGCCTTGTTTATACCTACACTTCGTAGATGACGTTCTTCTGTTCTGGCAACATTCTAGAGAGAAACTTGATAAGTTCATAAACACATTTAACAGCATTTATCCTACTATTAGGACCACATTAGAAGAAGAAATTGATAAAAAAATTCGGATTTGAGTTTATTCTGGTACGATGATTCCATTGAATATAGTGTTTTTAGAAAGCCAACTTATGTTCCAGCATTGATCCCATGTGATTCTTGGCATCCCTGGAAATATAAAACAGCTGCTTTTTCTTACTATATCAAAAGAGCAATTACACATTCTTCCTCACAATCAGAACAGGCTGAATTGCAGTGGATCAAGAATACTGCAGAAGCATTTGGTTATAGTGGTAGATTGATTACTTCCATTTACGACAATATCAAAAATAACGTTCAAATTTTGCATAAAAAAGTGAATATAAAGCTTACTTATCAATTCCTTTTTTACCACCTATTACCAATTTGTTAAAGAGAGAATGTGCAGAGCATCAAATATTTTTGGCTGAAACTATCATCGATAATGGTGCCTTATTAACCTACAATGACAACAAGTCAATCTTTGATAAATCGGGCGTATATTGTATCCCGATAATAATGAACCCCAATCAAAAAGATTCTATGTACATAGGTAGTACTAAGAGACGCCTTATTAATCGATTAAAAGGACATGTATACGATTGGGAAAAGAAAAGGCCCAAAACAGCACTTATTCAATATTGCATTGAACACAATGCTGTACCCGATTGGGAAAATGTCAAAATTCTAACATCACTTCGATCTCATAAACAAATTCTCACTTCAGAGGCTCTAATTATTGAAAAATATAAAGGGAAGTATGGTAACAGTAATTCACCTATCAATATTCCACACGCATGGAGATATCTGTTACATTCTGAAAATCAACATAATATTAAACAGAGGTCAGATAAACTGCTTGCTTGGCTTGGTCAATCTGCAGGACGAATACGTTGGCAAAATCCCCACAGATGGCTATACAAGAACTGCGCGATAGGGTATAGGTGTTCATAGCTTATGCGATGAAGTTAACATACTGTCTTTTCATTCAGGCATGTCATATTACATCTGAGTTAATTGCGGAGGACTAGACACTTGTGAACTCTTCCACTGATGAAGGCATAATATTTGCTGAAACATGTATGGATGCTGGTAGCATGGGTAGAAGCAGCAGGTAGGTTCCATGGTTTTATCATTTTCAACTTTTAACTTTGTTGGTTTTACTTCTCAATAGATTTTAATGTTCTCATTTCATTCGAATTTTACCATTTTATACTTGGTTTTGTACAGTTTAATTCACGTTTTACGCAATTGGTCGTTTTTACCGTTTGTTGTGATATATGTCTTATCGACTGCTGATATTCGTTCACTAGCAGAGGAAGCCGGACGACAATGGTTGTAGGCCTACTTTTCAAAGTTGGGGTAAGTCCTTTTGATTGTGCTGCTTGTAGTTTGCTTTTTGTTAATATTACCAGGAACCTGTTGACTTCTACTTAAAATTGCTAGTATAAACACGTGAAGAACAGTATTTTGCTACTGTAAGTAGTAGTTATAGATTCATTTGCTTTAGCCACGTATTATTCACTATGTGCATTTATGCACTTAGGATTTTCTAGATACATTAGAGAATTCGTTGACTTGATTTCTTCAAAAAATTATTCACCACAGCAAGTTCACAACTGTGATGAGACAATTAAATTTCAAGGCATTACCTAAGAAAAGTCTTGCTTTTAAAGAGGAGTCTTGTGCACCTGACTTTAAGATGAGCAAAGAATGTCTAACTGTTTTAGCATGCCCCTTATGGTATTGAAAAATACAAGAAACCTAGAGCATTGAAAAATATAAACATGAACTCTCTTGCAGTGTACTACAGAAATCCGAAAAAGCGTGAATGAATGTGGTGCTTTTCATAGAGTGGCTTGGAAAACAATCTGCTCGTGCCACAGAAACGTTCAATTAAAAAAAATGGTTTGCCAAATCCTGCTTTACTCCTGTTGGATAATACTCCATCACATCCATCAGATGGACCATTATGTTTCAGGAAAATGAAAGCAGTTTTTCTTGCTCCTGACATAACACCTTTGTTTCAACCCATGGACTAAGGAATGCTACAAAACATAAAATGAGCTTACAGAAAAATACTTCTTCGGTCACTTATTGAGAATGAAGACACTTCTCTTTCCCTACTTCAACAATTCAAGAATGTTACAATTAAAGACTTCATTTATTGGGTATCAGTCATGAGACAATCTAACACAGCAGTGTTATTAAGGAAGTCATGGAAAAAATTATGGCCGAGTCTAACTTATACAATTGAAAGTTAACAGGAAGAAATGAACAAAAATAAAGTTCTCCAGCTTATGAAATAGATCCCAGGCTGTGAGGAAGCAAATAAAAATGCTGTAATTGAGTGATTGTCATCTGACACTGAAAGTCATCAAGTCTACATGGATGATGAAATCATTTACCTGGTCCAGAATAAATCTGAAGATGACTCTAACTCTGAAGTAAGTGATGGGACAGATGGCGTTACAGAGCAACTTGTGTCACCTTCAGATGCTGCAAATGCACTAGAACTGGCACTTCGCTATGTAGAATAGCATGCTGATACGACACCAACAGATATGTTCATGAGAAGCTGGCATAATATTGCTTCATCATCCAGATTCACATCAATTCATCAGGCAAAGCTGACAGATTTCTTCAACCCAGAGAGCCATTAAACATATGTATTAATCACTTTATTGAAAAGTTCATTTTGTTCCCAATGTTTTCATTTTATTCTTTTTACATGCAGTATGTACATTAATAGTACATACTGTATGTACAGTACATTTCATTCATTTTGGGATCATTTTTGTTTCATTCAGTGTCTACACTGAATGTACATTATGTTATTATGTTTTGTATTCGTGTTTTATATACTACTATGTTTAAAAAACATAAAACTACACGTACTACATATTTTCAATTCCTAATATTGATTTGATTTTTTTTTTTTTTTACCTAGCATAATTTTGACTTTTCCAATTTTGGTTTGGATTATCCAAAATTTTAGATTAGCAGGGTTCTACTGTAGTTAGATCACTAACTTGTACCCATAATTTTGAAAGATTTTGACAAGTTTGTTTGATGGTAGGGAATAAAACAATTGAATTTTGAAGATGGTACTTGTTAAAATCTTCCAAAATTATGGTTACAAATTTGTCATCAAATTTGCTCCAACACCATCAATTAATAACTAAAGACTGAGATTCGTTGGATAACCTAGACTGCTCTGGCATGTACTTGTATTCCTGTTTCTACATCTGCAAGAGAAAAATGTTATATTGGCACATATTTTAGTTAATTCATTGCAGAAATTCTGGAATATAAAAGAGATTTCAACAACCCTTTCTCTGTTGTTAATTGAAGAACTTGCGGCAATAGTGGGTTAACCCACATTTTGTAAAAACAGAGAAAATGAACATGGCCAGGTATGTTAATCCAGTTACCAGTTCCCTTTTATTTAGAGTTCATTTTCTCCATTTTTACAAAATGTGGGTTAGCCCACTATTGCCATAAGGTCTTCAATTGGCAGATATTATACATAATAAATAACTGACTTAGAAAGATACTTTACTTGTTCTCAGTTTGAAATTATTGTATGAATTGCTTTTATTCGACGATATCTAGGTAGCAAATTCATATGTAAAATGGATATCTTATGTAGATAATTACTTTCATCTGTTTCATTTGGAAAACAGTTTGCCTGTTAAATTTAATTTTTGTATCTGTTGAAATTTTTTGTAGCTTCAAATGCCAGATTTTAGCACACTCCATTTGTCATCCTCCTCAAATGACAGAGATCCCCTGCTATCATCTTTAACCAGCACACCAGCAAAAAAGGGAGCCAAGGAGTCAGATGAATTAAATCAACAGCAGCGCTACCAGCTCATGAATGGACTCAAAATAGCTGATGTGAAATACCAGGGCAATCCAGATACTCAGCCCATAAGGACCTATGAAATTGCATTTTTGGTCCGAATGATGTGGAAGATTTCCACCTTTCTTAATATGAAGGTATGTTTTTACAAATATATCTTATGAAAAACTAAGATCTGCAGAATTTCTAAGAATAAAATTATTCTTCAGAGAAACAAATTCAGTATTCACATGAAAGGGATGTACAGTGAGTTCTCACTGAATTATGACCACCTACTAGATATTCAGTGGCCCTCTTCTTGCCCAGAGAACAGAGGTATTTCATAGATGCCAACTAGTACGGATTTTCCGTAATTTTACGGATTTTTGGTTGCTGTTATGGAAGTACGGAAACACAGCTGAAATTATGGAAAATCGCCATTTGATTTAATTTTCTGAGATGGAAAGCAAATTTTCATAAACTTTAAAATTTTTGTTGATTCTTCAAGCTTTTCTGGGGGAAAAAATTAAATGCTACATTCTCAAACATGAAAGACTTCCGCGAAAACGCGGAAATCCTCTTTTTTCTGTTCCGTTTTTGGTGTTACCGATATTATTCCAAAAATGCAATAAATTTTTATGGGGGGGGGTATGCCTCCCTCTTGTGGAAAGCAAAATTGTAATGACTTCGAACGACGGGATGGTTACGGCTGAGAATGACGTCACCTTTTCCAGGGATGGAAATTCTGCGCCAAAGTGTGCCAAAACAAAAGTCTTGCGCCGTCTTGCTACAAAAGGCAGGTTTTGTGCCATTGAGCGCCAGAACCTCTGTTTCCCCGTCGTCATCGTTGGGACTTCGGTATAGTAAATTCTCCGTGCTCGCTCTTGCGCTTGACGCTGAATAAGTCCATGCGGTGGGAAGAACGATTCAGAGACTCCAAGTACTAGGAATTTTATGTAGTTACTATGGAAATCATCGATGGAAGTCGTCGGTCCACTACGGACGACGGAAAGCATAGAGTGTGCTATGGAAATCGTAGGTCCGCTATGGACGACGGAAAACGCCGAGCATGCAACTGAAATCGAAATTCTCAGTGAAATAACGTTATTAAACATCTGTGTAAAGTTTATTTTCGTGTTTTCAAGATTCTAACACTTGCTAAATATTTTCGGGAATGTTTCTTTGGTGTTGAGAATGTCACGTCATTTTCTGTTTCCTCATATTAAATTTTTTCAACCAAGCTCCACCCCATCTCTCTGCCTGATTATATTTTTATCTTTGATGATTTCTTGTCATGTTCCTTGTTTTTAATATCTTCGGTAATAGTAAAAAGGAGCAACTTCGTTTTTTTTTTTTTTTGTTTGTTTTTTTTTTCAAGAAATTTTTCTGATGAAATTCATGTTATCCTATTTCTAATACATACTTCTTCAAAACTAATCAATAGAGAGCAATCGTTTTCGCCCCTTTCCCTTTTATTAAACAAAATAAAATTTTTAGATTGGTATTTAATAATCCGCGCCGTTTTCGTGTCCCGTAAAATTGTTTCACAGCAGAGTGAACAACGCAGTATCGATTTTTCGCTTTCATTTTCCATAAAATTCGTGTTTTTTCATTTCTTAGTTACTTCTTACTCATACGTGATATTATTTCGTGGATTCACGGAATTCCGCTTGCTTTTTCTGTCATCATTTGAGTAATCTCGAGATCAATGTAAAACTGAAAAGAAGCTGTTTTTTGGTGGGAAGGGAGGGGTCTTTTCCATCTGGGGATGGTATTTCATCTTTCAAAACTTTCGAAAACGGAAGTTAAATAGAGTAAAGATCCCCCCCCATCCTAATTTTTTTTTCTTGCGATGTTTCTTCTGCCTAATATTGTTATTAAATTTCATTTTAATGCATAAATATTTGTATTTTAGCTTGAAAAACGGAGGGAAAATGTCCGAGAACGGATGAAGTTGGACGGAGCGAAGAGTTCGCCGGCAATCGTAATTCCCGCTCACGTGACGTTCCCTCAACCTTATGTTGTTGTTAAATGTCAGTAATTTTATACTTTGGATGCAGTGATGTGCTCCAGTTTAATATTTACATAAATAAATTTCAGTGAATCCCAAAACATGCACTTTTTAAGTTAAACAAATTCAGTGCCCTCTCAAAATAATGAGTTGTTTTCCTGGCTCTCAAGTGGAAAATTCCTTTAGTATGATGGGGGATGTACTTGATAAAGAATCCATCAACATGAAAATTGAAACATTTTCATCTGTTCAAACCATGAAATATTAGCTACTGAATCAGGATAAGGAATTTTTAGCCTTGGAATTTTTTAATAAAAACGATTATTTGCATGACTCTGTAAATAGAGATTTATGCCAAAATATGAAATCATATTCAGAATATAAGAAAGAATTACAAGATAAGGAAGAAGAAATGAAAAGAAGTGAAAGGAGCTAAATATCTGTAATAACTTACGCAGCAAATTAAAATCAAATGAATTGGTTCAAGAGAAAGAAAACTGTAGCCAGCTAATTCATAAAAGGTTAGAACAAATTGTTAGACAGGAACAACTTAAGAAAATAAAATTTCATTAGTTGTGAATGACTTTTATTATTTATCTACAAAATGCCTAACTTTTCGCAAGCATTTATCATATTTCTTCATTAATAATTTTGTGTCAAATCAAGAATGAACATTTATTCTTCATCAAACTTTTATTACTTAGCAACAAACATGTCTGAAGTTTTTCAAACCTCCAAGATTTCATTTCCATACAACGTTGTTATCTTATAAAGACATTTGATTAATTTCCTCATTTGATTAAAGATATCGTTCTGTACTAAGGTGAGTGATTTTCTATGCATATGACCTCATCAGCAATTTTCCCCATTACATTATATTGTACTATATATTTAATTTTCCTGGAACAAAATACATACATTAAATCTATTTAGTTGGCAGGCATGTGACCAATACCTAAATGTCATGGTTGTATACATTAGAGAGTGAAATGCAAGATTCAACACACACTTTGTTACCACCCCCTCGGCGCATGTGGAAGTTCAGCTTTTTCAATTACTGCCCACTTTCATGCCTGCATTCTGTGTATTATAGATTTCTGCATCTTGATTGGCAATCCATCTACCGTAGGCTGAGCAGCAACCACACTATGCTGGCTCAGCATTTCATTCCATGACACCTCTCCCATTGGTTCTCTCCGTGCTGGATGCAACTACACAGTTTAGCTCTGTGTGGACACTGCTTAGGCATTCGTTCTGAACTCCCATGATGCACTTTGTGCCTCCTGCGTGCAACCAGGGCAGTTACTTTCATTCCCCATAGGCCGTAGTGCTTCTGCTTTATTGTCCTTGATGCTTTTTGGTTCTCTCTGCTGCACCCTACTGTTACATCACAGAAGGGTGAGGCGATTGTGAAGTTTTTTTTGCTGTTTTCTTTCATTTATTTAAAATGAAACGTTCTTTAGACAAACCTTCGTTGTCGAAGAAGAAACATTGTTTTCTAGAAACTTACAATAGAGATTGGCCCTGTTTTGAGAAATCAAGTTTCTGTGAAAAACGTGTTTTGCAGAATTTGTAGATGCGATTTTAGTATCGCGCATGGTGGGCGGGATGATTGCCAAAAACACGCAGAATCGAAAAAGCATAAATCTTTCGGTGAGTTGAAAGTTCAGTCAGTGAGCGATTTGTTTGCATCAAAGGAGAACAGCGTAATAAATGCAGAACTTATGTTCACTTCATTTAGTGTGGAACACAATTTACCGATAGCAGCTGCTGACCATGCTAAACCGTTATTTCAAGCCATGTTTCCCGAATCAACGATTGCAAAAAAAATTTTGTGTGGAAGAACCAAGGCTACTGCACTAATTCAGCACATGGCCAGTGTTTCTACAAGTAACATCGTATCTGAAGTTTAAAAAAATCCTTTTTCTCTATCTACGGACGGAAGTAATGATGCTCAAGCAAATAAACTGTATCCAATTACAATAACATATTTTGACGAAAAAATAGGGGAAAATTGAACTGTTTTGTTATCATTGGTTGAATCAAGTAATAATACAGGTGAAGGAATATTCAACATTTTGAACAATGAGTTTGTTAAAAAAATATCTCGTGGAGCAACTGTGTGTCATTTTCCTGTGACAATGCTAACACTATGATAGGTCAAGTAAAAGGTTTTTCTCACATAAAGAAGGTTCAGCCTGCAATCATAGTGCACCAATGTTTACGCCATTTAGTAAATTTAGCTGCACAGAAATCTGCTACTCAACTGAAAGGATTTAATGTTGAGCAGTTTCTGATACAGTTGTACTTTTTTTTTTTTGGAGAAAAGTTTAAAGAGGAAACACAATCTAAAACTGAGTCAAGCTGTTTGTGGTACTAAACCACACAAAATTCCAAAGCATGTCAATACTCGCTGGTTATCACTTTTGGAATCCATTGACAGAATTTTAGAACAGTGGGAGGCTCTAGAACATTATTTCAGTGACAATGAAAAAGCTAATTCACAGTATAAGAACCTTGCAAGTATGATTGGAAATCCTTCATCTAAACTTTTTTGTCTTTTTTTATCTGCTACTCTTCCTTTGTTTACATCTGTTAATGTGTTCTTGCAGCAGGAAGCTCCACTTGTGCATGTATTAAAAAGAAAACTTCATAGTCTGTTATCTGAATTGCTTGTACGACTTATCAAGCCATCAGCATTTGATGTGACAGCAACATCTCTTGCAGATGGAAATTTTGAAAGGAGAAATCAAAAAGAAAACTGATCTCGTAATTGGGTCAAAAGCGAGATCTTATGTAGGCACAACTGCAGATCTGAGTGAAGACACAGTGGTTACTTTTTATTCTGAGGTAAGGGAATTTTACAAGGTAGGCTGCAATTACATTTTAAGAAAATTTCCACTTAATGATGAATTTCTGAGTCATGCTGAAATTGCAGATGTAGCATTAAGGCAAAGTGTTTCTTTTGCATCAGTCCAATATATGTGTTCCCTGTTTCCAGTTTTGAAACCAGAATAATCTGACAAGGTGGAATCTGAATGTGCTCACTACCAGTCTGAAAATTTTAACTGTGCTGTTACTTCTGGGAGAATGGATGAAGTGTGGCACAGAATTTCTTTAATGAAAAATGAAAGTGGCCTGTTGAAGTATGAATCATTAAGCAAAATTATGAAAATGATTTTAATAGTCCCTCATAGCAATGCAAGTACAGAAAGAATTTTCAGTATTGTGAAAAAAACATGAATGAATTCAGACCTAATTTAAGTACTCATGTGCTGTCTTCTTTATTAGTAGAAAAAATAAACAGCATTGCACACAGTGAACTATGCTATCAGAAGAAGTTTTTGCAAATTGAACTAAGGAAGGCCAAAATGGCAACTACAGCCAGTTTATCATAATAATTTGGCCAACATTCCAAGGAATAATTTTTCTTCATGTCTGGAGGTAATTTATTATATTTTTCTGGTAGACAGTATTTTAAATTTTCCCACTAGCAAATTATGTTTTATTGTATTATTATTATTAGTAGTAGTAGTATTTTGTTAATAGTTCTGACAGATTAAAATTTGTTGCAGTGTTAAATACCCAAATTTGCTGCTGTAGACTAGATTACTGAAAATTACTGAAAAAAAAAGTTGTTACTGAAAATTACTGAAAAATGAACATGTTGGTTACTGAAAACTACTTTTAGAGGTTGGCATCTATGTGTATTTTTCGGTCAGATCATAAAACATATTTTGCTGTTGTAACACAGGACATGATATGTCGTTAGAACATGCTGGAGATAAAATTATTACATCGATAAAATCTAAATTTATATAAAACTTTAGTTTTATATCTATAATATAGGATTTTTCAGTATAAAACCTTTTACTCATATTATAAACAATGTTAAACACTATACCCTCATAAGTAATGCATCTCTATCACACAAATGACTCCTTTGCCTCTTCTGCAATACTCAGGTTCTATGATATAATGTTAATCAATAACAAAGAAAAATTAAAGCCTGAAATTTATGACAAACCAACTTTCATTCTATTTATCATTACAGATGCTTCTCATTATCCAAGAAAAATGTAAATTAGCAGCTCTTAGGTCATACATATAAAAAACATATACAGTATGTATACATCAGATAAAAATAAACATGATAAAAAAAATGACATAAGAATCATAGCCATGGGTGCCACATAAAAGGTATCAATAACCTTATCAACAAACTAAAATCCAATGCTATGAACAAACATAATTAAAGACAGAAATAGGTACAAAATACTATGGCAAACTACGATATAAACCAAGTATCAAATGTAATTAAAAAAAAAAAATTGCAAAACAGCCAAACTACATGTTGCAGACACAGTCCAAAATATCAGACTTTGGCAGTTAAAAAATAAAATAAACCAAATGTCTTTTTAAAAAGCTAGTGTATATGAAATATCAGTTATTCCAAATATGCATAACATAAAGAAATGCTACATTGGAATTACTAAAAGAAGTTTGGAAGTTAGACTGACTGAACATGTGAAGGACTGGAACAACAAAAGAAATAGAATAATTCATTTAGTATTGAATAGGAAATATAGGTAGGTGAACCTGACTGGGGAAAAAATTACAGCTGATATCCGATCACAACGGAAATATTCATCACTAATGAGTTGATATTTATTGAGAAGAAGAAGAAAATAAATTGCAAAAATTTACCATTAGAGCTCTCCGAAACGTGTAAACATTTATTATACAGGGTGTCCGAGAATTATTGGACACATTACAAAATTATGTACCAAAAAAACTATGAGCATTTTCTGTTTTTCTATGCCACGTATTACTAACACGGTTTCTATATTTTTGTTTTGCAGAATTGTTATTCCCAGAATCCGATAGATGGCGCTAGGTGTGGCCTGATGAGGAATGTATGAGAAATGCGCAATCAGTAGTCATGTCATCCATACAGCAGAAGGTGATGTGTGTGTTATGGCTTGCAGAATTAAAGTCTGTCATTAAAGTTAAAAGATGGTACCGTTTAGAGTATGGTCGTAATCCTCCGTCAACGAATTCAATTAAGCGGTGGATGAAACAGTTTAAAGAAACTGGCAGTGTAGAACATCGTGGAGGAGCCGTTAGGCCTAGCGTCAGCAGTGAGACGGTTGACCAAGTTAATGAAAGTTTCCGACGAAGCCCCAAGAAATCCGTTCGTAAAGCAAGCAGAGAACTGTGCATTCCGAAATCGACAGTTCACGATATCTTGCACTAGAAATTAAAGTTTCATGCTTATAAAATTCAAATAATGCAAAAGATGCATGTAAATGATCACACTCTGCGATACGATTTCGCTGTGGGTATGCTGAATCGAGTGGAAAACGACGAAAACTTTCTCAGTACTGTAATTTTTAGTGATGAATCCACATTTCATGCATCAGGTTTTGTGAATTGTCACAACTGTAGGATAGGGGCAGTGAACCGCCTCATGCTGCTATTGAACTGGAACGTGATTCTCCAAAAGTTAATGTGTGGTGCGCCCTATCAAAAAGAGAAGTGATTGGCTCTTTCTTTTTCTGCAAAAAAAAACATAAATGGTGACATTTACTTGGATATGCTAGAAAATTTTGCTATACCCCAGATCAAAAGATATGACAACGTCGTTTTCCAACAAGACTGCCTTCGCATTGGTCAACGTCTGTACGTAAGTGCCTAAATGAGCATTTCCCCAACAAAAGTGATTGGGCATTGTGGTCCCATTCCGTGGCCTCATCGCTCTACAGATCTAACTCCATTGGATTATTTCATGTGGGGTTATGTGAAGGATCGTGTCTATCAGACGCCTCGTACTGATTTGCAGGAACTGAAGCAGCGTATCACAGCTGCTATTAATTCTATAACTCCTCAGATGCTTGCCAATACATGGCATGAAATCGAGTATCACTTGGACGTACTACGAGCAACCAAGGGATCTCACAACGAAATTTATTAACTTGTGTAGTTACATTGTAAGTTAGTACAGTCAGTTTCTTTCTATCTGTTTAATGTTTTGTTTTATATAATTTTGTAATGTGTCCAATAATTCTCGGACACCCTGTATTTCAACAAAAGTCCCCATACCAACGCTGCACCACAACACGATGCATTATCATGCAGCAAGATCGCTCCCACTTCCAAGTTGGGGTGATTTTGATGAATTTTCGGTCTCAACTTTGTCCTCAAAAAGAAATTGTGCTTTGATCAAGAGTTTCTTCCCCACAAACTTCTTGCCAGGCAGTGTGGATCTGTGTAGGAGTTTTGGCTAAACTTTAGACTTCGGCCCCCATCGTCTGCTTCAGCTATCATGCCAATGGAATGCCGGGAGAAACGTTTCGCGATAGGTGGCGCTGCAGCTTCTCCTGCGCTGTGTGTGTGTTACGTAATCGCTGTTTGCTGAGTCGAACGAAGATGTTCCGCAGGTCATCCAATGAGTTTACGAGTGGTATATGTCATCGTTTAGGACAATTCAGGTGTAGGAAGAATCACGTTACAGGGAAAAGTGAGCAGTGCTCCCGTTTACTTGGGACGTGGTTTGAAGCTGCTTGTATTTCTCTTGATAAGGTGATGACTCTTTTATATTGTTTCACCAAAGGATTGTCCTACGATGATGCAATTGAGGAATCTTCCCAGGGTGGGGTTTCCACATCCTCTGCGACAGTCGGTGACTATTATAAGTCTTGCAGAGAACTAGTCGCAGAGTTTATGGTAGCCTACGAACAAAATAAAAGACAGCTTGGAGGCCCTGGTGTAATCGTAGAAGTGGATGAGGCGAAGGTAGGGAAGCGGAAGTATAATCGTGGTCGTCTCGTTGAGGGTACCTGGATTCTTGGCATCTTTGAATGAGATTCGAAGCGATTCAGGGTTTAGATCTGCCCACAGAATAACCGATCTGCTCACACATTGCTGCCGTTCATCCAGAAACATGTTCAACCTGAAAGTACTGTAATGACGGATCAGTGGGCTGCGTACTGCAATTTCCCATCCTGTGGTTCCCAATATCTGTCGGTAAACCACTCACTCAATTTCGTCGATCCGACTACTGGGGCGCATACACATGGCGTTGACAGCATTTGGTGGCCCCTCAAATGCACACTATCTAATGGAATTCACAAAGACCATCTGGCAGACCACATTCTGAAATATTTATTCCGACAAAATTGTCGTCTTTCCTCTGAACACTTTTGAGGTGATGATTGCTATCATCAAACAGTTCTTCCCTAATACGTAATGTTTTCCACTTAAATATTCGTATTAGATAGACAGGTTCTCAATGAGCAGAAAACACTTCTTTCCCGTCGTTATAAATATTTAACACCTGAACTACTCACATTCCATAAAGCCCCTTTTCAGGGCCAGCCATATTACAAAATAAACCCCTTCCTTTCAAAAATACCCCCCGCTGCATATTTTGCGTCCCTAGCACTCCTCCCGCACAACACACACACCGATTACGTAATGCACGCAGCGAAGGAGCAAAAAACACTGACGCAGCTGAAGCAGACAATGGGGGCCGAAGATTAAAGTGCATCCGGAGTTTTTCCCCCTGCTTTACATATCACTAAGCTGTTCCCTGAGATTCAGAGGTTAGCTCCACAAAGAAATACAAACTATCAGATAGGATCCAAAGTGAAAATTCTCCAAATACGTGGCGTCAGTGAATAAACAAAGACATATCTCTTTCCACGTTTAGTAACACAGCAACCGAAAAATTCTTTATTCGGACGCCACCAGGGAAACAATTTTTCAGTTGCTGTGCGTTGCTAAGCGTGTGAATAGCCTGTTCTGTATAATTAATATCTAGCCTTCCCCAGCAGCATCGAAATAAACACATTTTTGGTTGCTGTGCGTTGCTAAATGTGAAAAGAGCTATGTCTTTGTTTATTCACTGACGCCACGTATTTGGAGGATTTTCACTTTGGATTTAACTGCTATAATTAATATATAGCCAGTGGCGTTAATGCCCACCAGATGGAGTCTCAGTGGCTGAGCCCATCTTACGGATTTATAATGTCAGATGCTGACAGAAAAACACACATAGCGCCGTGTATTGTTGGCCACCGTGGTGTAGGGCTAACGCGCTCGGCTAGATATCGAGAAATCTGGGATTCCTTTCCCCGGCGGCGGCCAAATAAACAATTTTTCGGTTGCTGTGCGTTGCTAAACGTGGAAAGAGCTTTGTCTTCGTTTATTTATTAACTACCAGATAATTTTTACTTACTGTTGCCCTATCAAACTTCTCCATTTACAATGATTGTGATATGCAACTCGGGCTTCACTGACATCCATAACACGCCGTACACAAGATCTTCTATACTTCATACTCCATAATCTTTTTCTCGTACAGACACTCCTAAATCTGATCCTCCCATGACTTCCTTGGCCTTCCTTTGCCTTTTCTTCCTGCCACTTGGGCTAAAAAGATTTTCTTATTAAGCATCTCATCACTCATTCTTTCAACATGGCCAAACCACCGAAGCATATTAATCTCCACCTTGCTAACAACATTTTGCTTCACATTACACAACTGCAACACATCTTCATTCCTCACACAAATGACTCCTATGTTTCTTTGGTAGTACCCAGGTTTCACTACCATACATCAGAGTAGGAACAATTACACTTTCATACACATCCATGCGAGACTCTCTTGCGAACTTATCATTCCTATGTCTATTTTCACGTAGGAGCGCTGGTCTAATGCTGTGACTCATCCTAAGGAGCTGCACGCTTCCATTTCCAAACCCTCCCACGTTCGCACAGCAAATTATAGCGTGTCGTTCTGACACAACTCTATTGCTCAGAGTCTGACCACGACATGACGCAATCATTTTCCTGTTTGCATCATCCTCTTCCGTTTTAGATTAACGCATGCAGAACTTTTGTCATGACCATCGTATTCACACATTCTTTTGGTTGAAAATTTAAAATCCTTTATATCATAGAGTCAAAACAACAGTAACAAACATAATGACAAATTCAGGGTTCCCACAAAGCCTTGACTGCAAAAAATTTCATGACTTTTTGAGGTTGTGAAATCCTTCAAACAGGCTGCATTCAGGAGAGGGAAACTTAACAAAAAGTTTGTTTGCAGTTGTCATAAATGTTTGAGGAATATCAGGTTAGTATTCCTCACATAAAAGTATGTGCATGTCCTCCTCCATATCCCCTTACAGCCATACTAAGCTAAGAGCATGGTGAAATGCAACTGATGAGGACCAGGACAGCTCTCATTTAGAAGGAAGACTCAAGGCACATATACCTCGTATGTATATCTTACCAAACTCTTTTCCAAGCATTTACCCCCATTTTGTAAAGCTATCTTACTGTGATTTCTTTTTTTTTTTTTTTTAAGTGGACTCGTGATGACAAAGGCTATTAAGGAACCATCTGCTAGCAAATTTAGAGAAGCTGATCAGCACTTTTCTGTATCCCACTTTGTATCCAGCCTTACACCTGTATTTACTCTGCTGGCTCAGCTTTGCAATTAACATTGTACAGCTGAGCTAGCAGATTAATCATTTAATGAAAAAAACATTAAATCATTATAATAATTTTAATGAAAAAAAAACAGCGGAAAAGGGGAAATAAACGAATGGATGTCTAGAAAAACTGAGAAAACATCTAAAAGTACTGAAGTGATTCTGCTTAGTTTTGTTCAGTTTTCAAACCTTTCAAGTAATAAAACTGAATTTGTTTCATTTAAATTCGTTCACTCTTTATCCAATTGAATTAAATTCATTTTAATGGCTCTGCTGGCTTCATCAGGAAAATTGAAGTGTGGTGTAATCAAACTACTTGTGTGTGTGGAGGGGTGTGTTTTCTAGGTAAATTTTAATACAACAAAATGACATTTCGTATGTATATTTTTTTAAAGAAGGACATGAAACTGACTATAAAATAAAGAAAATCAAAATTTACATAACATAAAAATTATCCTTACAACTTAGGACACAATTTGGGTGTAAAAATAAGAAAAATTTATACCACTGAATTGCATAATGCAGTTACTTAAAATGTTACATAACATGTCCTACTAAGATAAAATATGATGCACCACTTTCATCACAGGTTTGATACCTTTTTGAGATATGAACATAACATACTATTAAAAAATATATAAAACCAGAAAGTAAAGAACCATTAACATTGTACTATACAACTTTGAAATCACAACTTCTTCACATAACGTGGGCAAAATAATAAAAATAAAAAAAAATCACCATTGAACTGCACTAATGTACATATTTTACCAATTGCATTGATATAAAAGCAACATCATAGAGTTTTAATGTTAGTGGTCTTTATTTAAATAAGTAAGCAGTGAGTCAGACGTAAGATAAACTAAACATTTGTTAGAATGTCCCTCCAGTTTACTCAGTCTTTCTCTTATCTCACTAACTTTCTCTCTCTCTCTCTCTCTCTCTCTCTCTCTCTCTCTCTCTCTCTCTCTCTCTCTCTCGGTTTTGCTTGCAGCTCACTGATTTCTTAGATTTCCTGCTTTTTATCTTTCGTATTGGGTTTTGCTTTCTTTCTCTCTTCCAAAGCATGCCTGTATCATTGGCTTACTCCTTTGGCATACACGATCATGTTCCTTTTAACTTCTACTTTTGAGGCACCCTCTGCAACAGTAACGTCATTATACACTTGTCGAAGTGCTACGATGGACTCTTCATAAAGGTTTTCAACCAACATTTGCCTGTTCACAGAAAAGCCCCATTCTACACATCCATTCCCATGGGATAGCACAAGTACAAGCTTAACAACATGCTGCAGTTCATAAAAAATCTTATATTAACACTTCTGAAAACAAAGCATCTAATCTGGCCTTTTCTTGGAAAAGTTTCTAAACTTTCTCTTGAGATCACCCTCAAATTTCAACACTGGCAGAAACACTTTAAACTAGGTGAGAGATTTCTCTGCAAAAAGAGATATGATTATTTTTCTTTTCTCCGGCTCTTGTAGAGCAGTTCCATTCATTACATTCACAGAGAGGGCAACTGAATCATATGATGAGGGACTAAGCATCCAGCAGCTCTCACAACAGCATTTCTTAGAGGACTGCATTCTAGCAGTTTCTCAGCAACTGCCCTCAAGAAATCTTTGCGATTAATGTAGAAGGCAAGCTTACTGCTCTTAAGTACTTCACATTTTTCAAGAACACAGGAAGAGTGACCAACAATGCATCCTGTTCAGAAAATGAGAACCTATAAGCATGAAAGTTGTAGATATGCCATTATTTTCCACACATGAAGGAGAGCCTATGCTTCAACTGCAGATGGGTTAATGGCAGTTTAACAGCACAGAAAACAAAATGTGCATTGGTTGTTTTAAAAAAAAAAAAAACTCGCTTTTTTTAGGCCTATTTGACATTTAAAATTTTGTTTAGCCCCACAGGGAACAAGTGACTGGGGAAGTTTTCGCCTGTTGTCTCTGAGCATCGGAAATCACCTCCTTCAACATGTTGTACCCAAAATGCTTGCACCCCCAAAAATAGGCGGTTCCATTATCATCAAGTGCCAAGTAAAAAAAAATCCAACTATATGTTAACATCATTGCAGACCAGGGACACATGTATATGCATGTAGTATATTTCTTGATGGAGAGAGCTATTGCCAGCAGAATAAAGCATCATCCCACAAAGCTTAGATCATCACCCAATGGTTCTAGGAGCATGACAGTGACTTCAAAGTGCTAAAATGGCCCCGACAGTCCCCAGATCTTAACCCAGTTAAGCTCTTGTAGGATTAAAGTGGGAGATCTATTAGTAACAGCTCCTCCAGTGAGCATTTGGCAACTGATAAGACACCATCACATCTGCTTGGCCAAACATACCTGTAGAATGGCATCAGCACCTTGTTGAATCCATGCTACATCGAATCAAGGCTGTTTTGAAGGCCAAGGCTAGCAGCCCAATACATTATTAGGTAGGTATTCCTAATAATTTGCTACTTCAGTGTGTTTGTATGTGTGTGTGTTATTAACAAGTTGTATATCTTTTACATCAGTTGCTGAATATGTGAAAGATAATTAACTCTCTAAAGCCTTATTGAATCCAAAGGAAGTATCTAAAGGAACTTATGAGAACAAAATTTTTTAAGGAGAAATGCCTAACTTGAGTTACTTTAAGGCACTGTATTTTTCACAATACGAATCAATTCTTCAGAAGTCCATGCCTCAATTTATACACCGCATCAACTTATCTATAGAAATTTCTCAATGAGAAAAATATACATATATGTATATATTAGGTGTGCAACTTAATTCTCGGCCCCTAACTGCAAGCAGTCATAGAACATCGGCAAATGCAAATAGCTGTTTGCAATAATGGCTGATTGCAGCACCATCCAACAGCTTTCCAGGCAACCATAACTGTTCACAGCTGTAGTGACAGAAGGGACAAAAGTTGACATTGAAAGCAATGTCATTCGAGGAGCAACATTTGAGGCACTTTTCGCGTTTCAGCTAAAACAAAGTGCCACGAAAGCCCAGCAAATGATCTGTGCTGCTTTGGGTGAGGCTGCTGTGCCCTACAGTATGTGTAAGAAGTGGTTCCAATGGTTTAAGCAGGGAAATTTCAATCTCTGTGATGCAGAACGTTCGGGACATCCACAGAAAGTTGACGATGAGGAACTGGAACAACTATTGGACGCAGCTCCATGTCACACACAGTCAGAGCTTGCCCAGGAACTCGGAGTAACATGGCAAGCCATTGGGTGCCCCACCAACTCACAGCTGCGAACAAGTCTAGGCGCTACAATGTTGCTGTGTCCTTACTCTCCAGATTCAAGAAGAAGGATTTCCTCCACAAGATTTTGACCTGTGATGAGAAGTGGATCCTCTATGATAATCCTAAGAGGTGCAAATCGTGGGTTTATCCAGGTCAGCCTACCACCAGTACCGCCAAACGGAATATCCATGCCAGGAAGTTGTTGCTGTGTGTATGGTAAGATCAGTGCGGTGTCGTACACTATGAGTTGCTCAGACCTGGTGAAACGGTCAATGCTGAGCGTTATTGTCAGCAACTCATTCGTGTGAGTGACACAATGGAGGCCAAAAGGCCATACACCGGCCTGGGCAGAAGATCAATCCTGTTGCTTCAGGATAACGCACATCCTCACACCGCAAAAACGTCTTTAAACACGATCACCGACCTGGGATGGAAGATTTTGTCCCACCCGGCGCGTATTCTCCAGACTTCGCCCTGTCAGATTATCACCTCTTTCGCTCCCTGCAACATCACCTGAGTGATACGCACTTCACTTCTGTCAAGGAGGTCCACACAAGTATTGATGACTTTATCAACTCGAAACAGCCCTCTTTTTTCCGCAGTGGCATTCGGCAGCTCCCTGACTGATGGCTCAAATGTATCCAATACAATGGGAATGGGGATTATTTCCCTGATTAAGTATGTATTCGATTTGCTGTCAACGTGTTGTGGCTGTGGCCGAGAATTAAGTTGCACACCTAATATATTGCCTTAAATCCTGTCATTGATCAAGCACTCTGAAAGGCAACATTACATTCTAAAGAACCTATTCTGAAAACATACAAAATGTAATATTCCATTCACTAAGAACTTGTTTAAAACCTGCTTAAATGGATATTTTCATTCAACAGAAATATCAAAATTGTCGTGACTGATTTGAAGTGGCAGCTGTTGTATGTTAATTGCATCCCCTTCACGATCCTTCTAAGGCTTTGCAAAGCGACCAGAACTACAATGGGGGCATCTCACTTATCTTGCAATGATTAAACCTCTAAAACACGTAGCTACTATGCGTTCGATTGACTAGTGACAGTTGCATCTACATCCGGCAGTGCACATGCTTTAAAAATAACAAGCCGCCCCGGTGGCGCAGTGGTCTAAGCGATGGCTTCTGATCATTCATTTGAAAGGGGTCTAGGTTCAAATCCTGGGGAGGCATGGATGTTTGTCTTACGGCACTGGCTCTCTCCCTTCCCTGGAACCAGTGGCCCTAAATTAGGGATGGGCAACTGCTTATAGCCCATTAAGTTGCTCACGGTGGTCTTTAAACCTCCAATAATTAAAAAAAAAAGAATAACAATAACCAAATGCTAGTGCAAGCAGTCTTTATTCGCTCTGCCAATCTCTCAACTGAATTAAAATCAACTATGCTTTGATTTATTCAGCTTATCTTAATTTATTTCATTTCTGATTTAAATCAAAAGCTTTTTTGGTTTCTGATTTCATACAGACTCTGTTAGAAAGCAGCAAACCATAACGCACACTGCAACCATCATTCTTATTTGGCATATTTGTGTGACCTTGTTTGTTTGTTTGTTTTTCTTCACCTTTGCGCTGCAGCTTCTCGGACTGTTCGGTAGGAGGGAAGATGCACGGTAGCAACAACTTGTAAGAAAAAAAAAATAAACTTACTAAATTCAACTTTTTTTCTGAAAAAAATGCAGAACTTTCTTTACTTTTTCTTCCTTTTAGTATTTACTGAAATATTACAGAATTTCAGAACATTAACTGTATTTGTTCCAGGATCGACTTATCTGTAAATGAATGAAGATAAGGAAATTGTGAAATTTAACCCATTCAACTTATAAGCCAAACAAGAAAGATGATACCGAATTTTCGGGTGTAATAAGCACGTCTTTTGAATCTGTTCTGACGCAAATTAAATTTATCAAAGCTATTCAAAGGCAATGGAACCGGTATAGAAAACAATAGTATCTGACGGAAGAAAGAAGTTTTTCAATCGGGTCTTTAATCCCTCAGATATTGGTGTAAACGGAATCTTGAGCTTACGAACTCTTAGAAACAGAGTTATCGACAAAAATAAGATGTGACTTTACGTCCCTTGGTGGGAAAACCATGCATTATTTTAGGAAGAAAGTATTCTCAAAAGGTTTATCCATATGAGCGGTATCGGTCCAAGAAAAAAAAAATTTAGTCGAGTTTTCAGGACCCAGATTTTGCAACAAATACATCAGAATCAGAAATTAACACTTATGACCTCTAGTGGCCAAACCATTCTTTACAAAACATTAGAAATTATGTGAAAAATATTTTCCATCAGGTCTTGTATGCGATACAGGAAGAATTTTTCAAATCAGAGTTTTAGGAGCAGAAAACGCAATTTACCTTTATGCGCCCTAGCGGAAAGTCTTAAACGATTTACGTGAAAATTTTGAATTTATAGGAAAAACATTTTGCGTCGGAAACACTATCCAACAACGAAGGATTTTTTCAAATTGAACTTTTAGAAGTAGAGATATTGACAAAAATAAGATATACATCTATGCCCCCTGGCGTAGAAACCATGCATTATATTTCAAGAAGAAAGTGTTCCTAAAAGGTTTGTCGGAATGAGTAGCATCGGTCAACAAGACATTTTTTTCAATCGAGATTTTAGAAGCTCATATTTTTCTGCAAATACATCAGAAGTGGAAATTAAGGCTTACGCCACCTGGTGGCCATACCATTTCTTTACAAAAATTAGAAATTATGTGCAAAGGATTTTCCATCAGGAGCTGTATCCGGTGCAGAAGGAATTTTTCAAATCTGAGGTTTAGAAGCAGAGAAATAGTGGGAAACGCAATTTACCTTTACGCCCCCTAGCGGAAAGTCTATGAATTACTTGAAAATTTTGAATTTTTAGGAAAAACGTGTCACACTAGAAACACTATCCAACAAAGAAGGATTTTTTTAAATCGGACTCCTAGAAGTCGAGATATTGACAAAAATAAGATATACGTCTACGACCCCTGGCGCAGAAAATATGCACTATTTTAAGAAGAATATGTTTCTAAAAGGTTTGTCTACACGAGTAGCATCAGTCAACAAAAGACTTTTTTTCAATCGAGATTTTAGAAGCTCATATTTTGCTGCAAATACATCCGAAGCGGAAATTAAGATTTACGCCCCCTGGTGGCCAAACCATATTTTTTTTTACAAAAATTAGAAATTATGTGCAAACGATTTCCCATCAGGAGCTGTATCCGGTGCAGAAAGAATTTTTCAAATCGGAGATTTAGAAGCGAGATATACGGCGAAACGCAATTTACCTTTACGCCCCCTAGCGGAAAGTCTATGAATTACTTGAAAATTTTGAAATCATATGAAAAACATGTCACACCGAAAACACTATCCAACAAAGAAGAAATTTTTCAAATCGGACTCCTAGAAGTAGAGATATTGACAAAAATAATATATACATCTACGCCCCTGGCGGAGAAACTGTGAGATATTTTAGGAAGAAAATATTCCGAAAAGGTTTATCGATGTGATTGGCATCAGTCCACGAAAGAATTTTTTTCAATCGATATTTTAGAAGCTCGGATTTTTATGGCAAATACATCAGAAGCAAAAATTAACACTTACGCCCCCTGGAGGCCAAAGTATTCTTTACCAAAAATTCGAAATTATATGCAAAAGATTTTCCATTAGGAGATGTATCCACTGAAAAAAAGATTTTTCAAATCGGAGTTTTAGGAGAAGGGTTATCGGAAAAAATGTTATTTACTTTTACGCCCCTAGCGGAAAATCTATGCGTAATTTGAAAATGAAACTATATCTAAAACATTCTTCAACATAAATGGAATCGAAAGACAAAAGAATTTTTTCAATCAGATGTTTAGAAGCAAATATGTGGATTAAAAAGTTATTTTAAATTCGACATCATCTGCATTTACGCCCCCTAGCGGCAAAATTGTACATCGTAAAAAAAAAAACGAAATAAAGGATCATCATTCGCATATTTCAAGCTTCCGAACGCAAAAATAATTTTTCTAATCGGACTAATAGTTGCAGAGATATCGTGGGTACTGACGGACGGACAAACCGATAACAGAAGCACGATCTTTTTTTACAAAAGACGTGCTAAAAATACTGTAACTGCATGAGCTGTTTTTAAACTGGATAACATGCATGTGAAAGTCATAGTGGTCTTGGAAGCCAAAAGAAGGTTCTTGTTCTGAAGTGGATTCCTAATTTCAGGATGTAAATATGATGGTTAAAACCAAACAAAAGGAATAGGTTCTCTTTCTTGAGGATTTGAATGGAAGATTTAGGAGTTAAAGCTAGGAAACTGTAAATATAATGGATAACTTTGATAAGAACTGTGTTACGTAAATGGAAAAACGCATGGACTTAATCTATAGACACAAAAACATCTACAAAGTTAGATAATAGGGAAAATATAATTGACAGTGGGCAGATCTCTAAGAAATGTGATTTAGGATAATAAAATTGTCAAAGGTTTTGAAATAAGCAGTGATCACATGTTTTGGTAGCAGCCACTTTCAAAGGCAGAAAAAAGTGAAAATATTAAGATGCATTAAGGTAGAGTGGTTCCCACACAACGCAGAAAAAACATGAAATTCTCAGAGAATTTGAAAATGGTTCCAAAAATCAGGGAAAACTCCATGAAATTTGCATTTTGCCAAAAAGCTTTTCTTTGTTTTTCAGATTTCAAACTTTTGTTTGCAATTACTGCCTGCCTAGAATTTGATAGATCTTGTGTTCAGTGCATTACATTACTTCTTAATTCCGTAAAGAATTATCAAAACTGAATTTTTAAATTTGCCTCTTGAGTTTTCATTCAGTTTCTACCAACAGTTGGCTTTGTGTCTTGTAACATGGAACTGTTAGGCACAATGGCCTGATACACTCCTGCTTGGAGAAACACATTGCAAGAGAACCAACTATTCAGCAAGCCATTTATTGGTTGTTTCTCTAAACAAGAAACCATTTGTTCCTTAAGCTTAGCTGTATTGTAATTTGAAAAAAAAAGTAATCAACTGACAGAACTTTTCTTACATATGGATCATTTCTATGGGAATATATCAACAGATTCTACGTAGGCAGTAATACCACTCAGGTTTCCAAAAGATCGTGGAATTTCGGTACCAAAAGTAATATGTGCATCATGTATTTAGTTGTTATTAATGAAAAGTGGGTAATTTGAAAAGATCAGTTATTTAAAAATATCATGAAATGTGTGCAAGAATGGTAGGAAATGTAACAGTTTATTGCAATGTGTTTCGTTTTCTGTTCTGGAAAAACTCAGGAAATTTTTATTGATTTATTTTTTACTTTTGAGTGGGTGTCGTGAGCAAAGTAGGATTTACAAATCTGAATTACTGAATGTTGTAGCAAGATCAAAGACTCACTAACTGAGAGCATTGAGCACATTGTAAATACTTCATAGGAGATGTTTTTAGGGCATAGAGGATGAAGTAAAATACAAAAGTTTAACCACATTATTTTGTACTTCATCTTATATGCAAGTTAGAATTTTCTGTTGGTTGTTTCCTGTTTTTCTTTTGGTTGTATTATTTGTCAAAATAAAAACTGATTATGTAAAGGCTTAGTTCCCAGGTAAGATGACAAGTGAGCTCTTCAGTTCTGATTCTATATCTTTCCTCACCCCAGAATGCTAAATTCTTGTGAGAGCTCCTCCTAGCTTTAAATACATAGGAATCAAAAAGAACAAATTTTTTACTGGAAAATACTTTTTTTTTTATGAGTTTTGGCATTGTCTTTGCATGCTTTATATAATGAGTTAGTGACATCTATTTCCAGAGTGGAGCATTTCATTAAAAGTAAAGTGCTAGTGATTTTATCTGTTTAAAATTCTTTTAACTTTACTTTTGTTTGGATTTGGTAAAATTAGGTGAGTGAATTCTGATTTGAGAGTCATAGCTGCCTTATGAGGATTTGAAAGGACTGATGGGCTGTCAATCAAGTCCTGGAAGGCTGTGTAGGAAATTGTAATTGTTCTTAGTCGGATGTACTGCACTGAAACCTCAGCACTGCGAAAGAAACATATACTCATTCATGTGCTGGATAGATGCATTATTTGTAGCATGACATGTTCTAATCATGTGAGAAAGGAAGATGTGTTGCATATGTGTGATGTGAAGCAAAATGTTGTTAGTAGAGTGGAGACATTTTCTGAGGTGATCTGGTGATAAAAGAATGTATTGATCTCAAGTGGTAGGAAAGAGAGGCAAAGGAAATCATTGGAGGACCATGTTCAGGAATGCCTGCAAGAGTAAAAGATAATGAGTTTGTTAAGTACAAAAAATCTTGCATGCAATGTGTGATTGATATCAGTGAAACTTGAGCTGTGTACAGGGTGCGCACGCATGCTTGAAAACCTGGAAAGTCCTAGAAAATCATGATTACGTTTTCAAGGCCTGGAATATCCTGGAAAAACGGTGTTTTTTAAATGCTGTCTTGAAAAGCCTTGAAATTTGAAATTAGTGCTTAAAAAAATGCCCTTTTAGGAAATCGTGTTACTGTTACCCCTTCATTTTTTTAAGTTCCTCTCCTCTGTTCTCAAAGAAACCGCCGGCAACGGTGGAGGCTGGGGGAAAAAAGCACTACTTCCAGTGCAATAAAATTGGATGATTACTAGTAGGTCTGTTAGGAAGGGGAACTTGATGTCCCTCGGACAACTGCTGAGAACGGAAGGGGAAAGAAGAGGCATTTGCAGGGGGCTCGCGTTGTACCAAGTCAGCTGGCATCCACCAGTGAGGAGTATGCCTGAACAACACATTCATCTTCTTGTTTATGTTCATGCCACCCTCCCTCCCCTCAACAGACTTCTGCTACTTATGATAAAAAATGAGAAAACTATCTTTGCGAATTTTTCACATTCACTATAATTGGATTACAGAAGCTCACTTCAAAAATTCCAATTGAATCGGTTTAAAAGTCAGCATTGGTAATTTTTATTATGGACAAGTATGTGTGCCTTTTTGGACAGAGTGAGCCTCTAGCAGAAAGGGTGTTACCATAGCAACGGTTGATTGACAGCTGGGAGCGCTGATCTGAAGCCCTTGGTTGGGAAGAAAGCAAACACCTGTTTATCACTTCCACAGCTCAAAAGGACTAGGAGAAAAATTTCAGAAATCCATTTTTCCGAATTTTGAAAATAACACAGTAAAAATTTTACAGAGGTTAAGATACATCATAATAAAGTTCTAGTGCAAATTTCGCCAAATTCCGTTAGGAACTTTAGCAGATGGAAAAATCTTCCGTTGCGTAATCGGATTGAAAAAAAGAAACACTAATTATAAATTACGGGAAAAGCAAGTGAATTATTTTTTTTAGATGCCATGGTTTATTTAAACAGAGTGATCCTTAAATTTTTTTTTCTGTGATGATATGGACTCTTTGAATTACAAACATACATTTTTATTCAGACGTCTGAGTTACTGTTTTAGTAAAAAAACATCTATAATTAAAAAGTTTTCAATTGATTTAAGCGATATTCAGCAGATAAACGTACTTTAGTAAATTGCAACATCATGACGTAAATTTGGTAATTTTGTCGAAACTTGGGAAGCATTTTTTTTTTATTATTATTATAGGAAGGGTGCAACTTGACAGTTCAGTGAGCTGCAGGTGGTGATTTATGGCGACGCGCCAAATGAAAAGAAGCCGTTCAATCAGGACATTCCAAAGGTTGTGTGTGTGGACACGTCCTCCTGCTGTTTGATTTTAATCAGAATGTTTTGTGGGGGGGGGGTTGAGAGAAATATCCGTTTCAGCTTTACAGCTTTCATCACGGTTCACGGCTCTTTTTTTTTCTTGGTAATAAATAAAAATCATAGTTGCTGCATTCACCATTGATCCATATTTGCATTTCTTGAATATAAACAGCAGACAATCAGAAACATGGTGTTGGGTGGGTCTTGATGTTCTTCATTTTGCATATGCTGAATTCAGCTCTGTGGGAATAAGGAGTGAATATATACAAAACTACCTATTTTTGAGCTGAAAAAATAGGTCTACTTGTACACAGTAGCTAACGTGTGAACTCAGATGAAGACAATCGGACATAAGGACGTCTGATTCCATAAAAAAAAATCAAGTTTTTTTTTTTATTATACACTACAGGTAAAAAAGCAAAAACATGTTTTTAAACATTATAAAGGAAAACGGATTTTTGAAACTCATGACTTGATCTTAATTTCTGAAAGTTTCTTTTTTCCACATCCTTTTTTTTTTTTTTTTTCAATTACAATACATTGTAACAGGATACTGTGTGTTGTATCACTTAGTGATATGGCAGATTTTCGGTTGCCGATAGTTGCATTGCGATTGTTGAAGATGACAAGATAAATACTGGAGTGATGTAAAATGTTGCATAAACAAAAAAATCCCCCCCCCCTCCCTTCTCCTTCGAACTTTTATGCGGTCATCATAGCTGATCAACCATTTCATTCCATGAACATCAGCACATTTAACATTGGGGGTATCTGAAGGAATTCAGCCGTGCTTAAGCGCCTAGCGCAACGAAAACATGCTAATTTTGGACAG
This sequence comes from Macrothele yani, assembly GCA_039090855.1. Taxonomy (NCBI): domain Eukaryota; kingdom Metazoa; phylum Arthropoda; class Arachnida; order Araneae; family Macrothelidae; genus Macrothele; species Macrothele yani. The sequence goes on along the minus strand of CM077028.1, from coordinate 98,350,432 downwards.
TTCTATTCCCTTCCCCTCTACCATCCCTAATAATTGAGAGTGCATACTGTACTTTCAAATATTCTATTTATGAGCTAGTTTTCGCGCTGTTCGTTATGTTTTTATTTTCGAAATTACTAACCCTTTTGAACTATGGTTGCAGAAACGTTTATGCTTTGGGTTTGTCTGTATGATGATTCGCGTGAAAGCGGTTGGATTTTGGCGAAATTTTAGTATGCTGTTGGGTACAACCTGGAAACCTACCCTGTTGAAAAAGGTGGAAATTAAATTTAAAGGCCAAGACATAAGAGCAGTATTCGTTCTCCAAGCTTAGGAATGTTAACTTACATAAAATCTGTTTGATTGCAACAAAGTTTTGGTATGTTATCAGGGAGGAGAAACCTACCCTTGTAGAAAATGGTCCAACTTGAATTCAAAGGTCAGGGCATAAGAACAGAATTCGTTCTTTACGATCTTGTGCTTGATAAACTTAATCCATTTGCATCTTTCATCATTTTTATTACTTAAAACTGAAATTACTTTTAAAAAATAATTTGAACATGATACTGTAAAGCGTAATAATCATCCTGGAATTTTTTGTATATGTCCTGGGAAAGTCCTTGAATTTTTTTCCCCCAGAAGTGTACGAACCCTATGTGTACCAAGATTTCTATAAATGGAGATATTTGGTACATCGATGGTAAGTAAAATCTAACATTAGCAGATAATCTTTCTTTGATGAACTAACCTCTGAATCTCAGATAACAGCTTAGTGATATACACTGCCCTAGCATTAATATGTTGTCACCTGCAAGTGTGCAAACAAATCAGTTATATTTACTGAAAATTTAACTTTGTGTGCTGAAACCTTTGGCACTGTTAATGGCCTCTAGTCTTCATGGAATACTCTCCACCAGCCCCCCCCCCTTTTTTTTATGTACACTGAATGTTTGGCCTTCAAAGCAATGATAAGTTCAACTTTGTTAGGCCATCTCTCTTCTTCTATGCACGCACAGATCCAATTCGTCAAGGTCCTCTGTTCAGGTTTCTGGGCTGGCCAGTCCAACTTTTTGACACTCACGTCCTCAATGCAAGCAGTATGACATAGTGTGCTGTCCTAGAGGTATGGGCATTTGCCAAAGTATTACCACAATGTTGGTAGTGTATAATTCTCCAGGATGTCTGGTAGAGCTCAGCATTCATGATTTTGTCCAAAATTACTAATGGACCCAAACCACAAAAAAACAGCTGCATGCAGTCATGCTTCCTCCACCAGACTTCACTGTTGGAACAGTACAGTCCAGCATTATACTGGCATCCACCACATCCAGGTAATGACCATCAGTCTGGTACACTGTGTCCTGTGACTCATCAGTTCAAGGCACAGTTTTCCATTGGGTTAAAGTCTAAGGTTGGTGTTTCTTGCACCATGCTAATCAGCATATGGCATTGATCTATGGATCAGTGGCTTGTGGATGCTGGTCAGCCATCTTAACCCATGTTGGATAGTATTCTGCACACTGTACTGGTGCTAACTACAGTCCCAGTAGACTCACATAGGATTTGCATGATTTACAACAATGGCAATTCATATTCTGAGTAGACAGTCCTTAGTAGAACTCTTCTGTCATGTTCTATTAGTTTCAGTGGTTTACTGGACTTTTTCAATGTCACATTCAGCCCCAGTACTATTCCATTTGCATATATCACTAGCCACTGACCTAGGGATCTTCATTGGCACTGAAATGTCCCATACAGTGCAACTGCAGGTAAGGCACCATATCATCAATCTGTGCTGAAACTCACTTGATCCGGGCATCTTGCATTCTCAGTTGTGTAACTGTCTCATTATAGTCCAATGAGAATATTTGTATTTGGTTCAGTGATGTGGTGCTTGCATATAGGACCTATTTGCTAACAGTCGAAGGGTGTCTGTATATTAATGATAGGGCAGTGTATAAACATATACAGGTTTACTCAAGTGCACTGTTTATTTAGCTTGTTTTTATTTATTTGTAATGAAAATTATCTTTATTCAGTTTTCAAGAGAAATTGAAGACCTGTACCATCGTTGTGACATATTTGGAAGAATGTGCCATCAACTGTTGTCTCCACCAGTGACATATTACAAAATATTAAAATCTGGTAGTTTGCAGTCATCACCTAAAGTGCCAGTTCATCTTCCCCCACGAGTCAACTTGCGTTACCTTGCAAATAAGCAAATAGTTGGATATTTTTTGCTTCTTCTAACAGCGGCTATGTTTTTTGGTTACCATCCTGTGACTGTTGTGTTGTTTGTGTTTTTTGGTATGCTCCTTTTGGTGTTTTTTAGGGCACTGGTTACCTCTCCTAAGACTCTGAGGCATGTATCTTAAATTTAAGAGACCAGTTTGCTTTATTTCTTGCAGCTTTCATGTAAAAAAAAAAAAATTTATTACTTCTTGCTAAATGTTGTAAGTAGTCCCACTTGCTGTAAAAATGGAGAAAAACTATTTTTGTATACAGACTTGTGTAAATCAAGCGAATAAAAATATCTGAATTAATTTTAATTTGTATTCGAATTATTACACACAGGAGTTATTTTCCTTGCATAACATTTTAAAAATTTCATTGTTTGAATAACTGTGGCACCTCATAATGTGTAGAAACTATTTTGTATCATAAATATACTAAAAAATGATTTATGAATTGAATGCTATAAATGTGTTTGGTTCTAATTATTATTATTTAGTTTAGCTTGATTTCATCACATGGCAATGATAGAGCCTCTCCACTGGTGAAACAACTGTAGGATTTCTGCAGTTTTTACAGAAGCAGAAATATATAAAATCATGTATTATGTACTAACACTATCTTTATTTCATCAGCATAGAAAGGGTAATAACCTGTAATTAATGTTATGACAATTTAATGCAAACAACATTCATACCAAATTTTTTAAGAGGGGGAAAAAAGTGGAATTTCAGAACTCTACAAAATCTAATGTACTGTGGGTGTCATCTTTTTCTTGAAACAACATACACGAGATTCTTCCGCGGATTTGCGGAATTCTGTGGGTTATCCTCGAGATTGATGCAAAACTGAAGAAAAATTTTGGAGGAATAGTTTTTTTTTGGGGGGGGGGGGTCGTTTTTTGATCTGGGGATGGTATTTCGTTTTTCCAAAACTTTCGAAAACGTAAGTTAAACGGGGTGAAAATTTTCCCCATAATCATGATTTCTTTTTCTCGCGATGTTTCTTCTGCACAGTATTATTGTTAAATATCATTTTATTCCATAAATATTTGCATTTCAGCTTGAAAATGGAAAAAAAATTCTGAAAACCGAAGTGGGTGCGAAAATTTCCCTGTAATCTTCAGGCATGAGATTCTTCAGTGGATTCGTAGAATTCCGCCTTTTCCATCGTCATTTTGATGGTTCTCGAGATCAATGCAGAACTGAACAGAAATTTGGGAGGGATTGGTGGTGTGCAGAATTCCCACTTTCAAAACTTTCGGAAACAGAAGTCAGACGGAGTGAAGGTTTCTCCTATAATCGTAAAACAATACTTCTTCTATCCAGTAGTGTTGTTAAATATAATTTTATTTCGTAAATAATTGTTTTGCAGCTTCAAAATGGAGGAAAACTTACCTGAAATGGAAGTCAAACGGAGCATAGATTTCGCCGGTAGTCGTAATTTTTTTCCTCCGTGATGTTACATTTATCCTGTGTTGCTGTTAAATGTAAATATATATATATATATTGAAAACAGTGATGTGCTCCAACTTAATATTTACATAATAAATTTCAGTGAACAATTTTGTCTTGCTCACTCCATGTTTTATTCACACTGTTTCACAGCATGTTCTTATTTTTCACCCGTGCGGTTAAAAAGTTCAGCTTTTTTTTTTTTTTTCCTTCGTCAAGCTTATGTATGAAACAAGCACTAAATTTTAATCTCAGAGCAAACTACTCACATTAGAATCATCTGCTTTCTTATCCATCATAATCACAAACAATATAATTTCCTTTGTCTGAATGTTTGTCCCACTTTGGTAGTGCAGTGGAAAGAGTGCTTGCCTGTTTCAATTGTCAAATCCCTGCCTTAACCAATATACTTTTTTTTTTTTTATTGTTGTAATGTTTGTGAAACATACTTTCACATTTGGACGTAAACAAAAATAATACCTGGTTAACAGTATTTGTCATTTTCTTGTAGGACTTCCGTCCACAGTGAGTAGAGTTTAGGTCCCAGCCACCTACAGCGAGATCGCCTTTTGGGCAGGACACAGAAACGGAAGGAATGAGAGCAAGTCTAGCGACTTTGACAGAACAGTTTTGTAGTGAGATTAGAGTACAGTAGATGGCGCCACCGTACAAGTACGATGTTGCACATAGAGGACTTCAGGGGAGTCATAGGAAAGGATACCCATTTAACCAGTGGGTCCAACCTGGGGGCCGTCACTTAACGTGCTCGTCCGATGCACGGCGAATATTCAGTGATTGTTAGCAAATCACACCACCTCCGCAAGATCAGCCCAGGAACGAACCTGAGGACCTTGCATCGGTAGTCTGAACTGCTAACCACTCGGCCATTCGCGGCGGGAAATACCTGGTTATTAAAAAAAATTACTCTACATATCATATTTTTCTGTGTCATTACTGACGAGCTTTCATCTAGTAATTATATAATCACAAACAAACAGAAAAAACTGCCAAAAACCTCTTACAATGATTCTAATTCTACCATGTATTCTAATTATTGTCGAACTTTTGAATAAGGATTTTGCTTTCACCAACCTCAATTAGATTTTGATAAATTTTATGGAGACTGGATATCATTAAAAAAAAAAAAAAAAAGGTTGTTAAAAGCATTCAGATAAGTAATACCTGTTGTCTCACAATCATACACGAGATTCTTCCACGAATTCATGGAATTCCGCTTTTTTTCATCGTCATTTGGGTAATCTCGAGATTGATGCAGAACTGAAGAAAAAAATTTTGGGGTAGGGAGGGGTCATTTTCTGTCTGGGGAAGGTATCTCGTTTTTCAAAACTTGTGAAAACGGAAATTAAACGCAGTGAAAAACTTTTCTGTAATCGTAATTTCTTTTTACTTATGATATTGCCTGTGTCCAGCATTGTTAAATATCACATTTAGTGCATAAATGTTTGTATTTCATAATGAAATTGTGGGCAATGATTTCCGAAAATGGAAGTTAAGGATCGCGCAAAGATTTCCCTATAATAGGCTTTCAGGCACGAGTTTCTTCTGTGGATTCGAAGAATTCCGCCATTTCCGTTATCATTTTGACTATTTTCAAGATCAATGCACAACTGAATGGCTATTTGGTTGTGATAGTGGGTGAGGAAGGTTCATTTTCCGTTTGAGGACAAAATTCCGCCCTTCGAAACTTTTGAAAATGGAAGTTGGACAAAGCGAATATTTCTCCCGTAATTTTTTTTTTTTTTAATCTCCATGTTTCTTCTGCCCAGTATTGTTCTTATATACGGTTTTATTCCAAAAATACTGCATTTCAGCTTAAAAATGGAGGGAAAAGTTTCCGAAAACGGAAGTCGTCGGTCGAAGTGAAGATTTGTTCCCTTAATCATATATTTTTTTCTTCCCGCGATGTTCTCACTATCCAGTGTTGTTTTTAAATGTTACTTTCTCCCATAAATGTTTGCACTTAAGCTTGATAAGGGTGGGGAAATTTTCCAAAAATGGAAGTGACGAAGTTTTCAAAATTTGTTAGAATCAATGAATGGTGTTTGAAAATATTCATATTCTGTAAGTTACACCAACAACTCTCTCAGTTAAAATGCTAATTCTCCTGTATCACTCATTAATTCAAACTGACATTAACTATTTCTTTTTATCCTGGGGTCAAACAACTAAAACAAGCTTAAATAAATCACAGGTATTACAAAATAAATACATTAGATTAATAAACCTACTTTCAAAACAAAGTACTGCTATGACAACACACATACATCCATATTTACAGCCTCCAGTTCATCCTAATGATTTCCGAATCTTAACAATAGATCAACTTTTCCATTACAACCTAGGTAAAATTGTTTCAAATACTCAAGATTAATCTACATGTAGACTTAATTGAAATTAACTGCAACAGACATAACTACCAAACAAGAAATAGATTACTGCTTCACCTAAAACAGCCTAAACCCAGCTATTAAAACAAAGCTTGAATTACTCTGGACTGGATTATTGGAATTCATTACCTGTACACTTAACAAATATAAATGACCAAAATCTTTATAAAAAAAACAAAAACACTTACTGAATTAGAAAATAAAAGATACTTTCCTTAATTAAATCCAAACACCAATACTAATTAATTACTAAAAACACAAAGTCATTTCTACATTTATTATTCTGAATTGGATTCATCTACTAAGGCGAAATTCGCTTGTCTTACAATTTGAGGGAACGAAGGGCTTGTCAGAACTCCTAAAAGGCCTTTTCCCTTGGCTGTTCAATTAATAGCCTTTGTATGCATAATTTATTGTAACTTAATATTGTCATGTAACAGCATAAATAAATAAAATTATTATTATTATTATTTAAAGTAGTGAAAGCTTTGATATCATGCATTCATGGTCCTCAGGTTGAAAGTCCTTTCAGCACGATGTCTAAATTATTGTCATCTGAGGGAATAAAAGGTAAAAAATAATAAGAAAAGTGATGAAATGGGAAGGGAATGATATCAGCAGAAATTGCAGAGTCAACAAAAGACAAATATGACTATGTAACTTACTGAGGAGAAAGCAACACAAGAGGAAAATCAAGCTGATGTTCTAGCAAGTACAAAACAGAGAGAAACAACAGTTGTGTGCTCTAAATATCTACATAAATAAATGAGAGTGAACAACGCCATCTTGCTTATGCTGTGTTATATACACACTTTCTCATCGCATGTTCTGATTTCTCTCCTGGTTATAAAGTTCAGCTTCTTTGTTCCTTGGTCGGTCTCGTGTATGCACAATGGATTTCTAGTTTCCATCAAAAATATAAGAAGGCTGTAGGTTGTCGTAAATAGTCGTACTCAAAAAATGTTAAAACAGTTACTAGGTTATTCAAAGCAATCAGAATTGCCTGTAGTTTACTGGTCTCCATGTAACATCTCAGAAAACTTGAAAATTATTTGCCCTGGAGTGGGAATTGAGCCCTCATCTCCTGATTTTCATTCAAGCATGCTGTCCATTACATCATCCAGGACAATGAAGTTCCAAGTGACTAAACGTAAGCATTTACAGCTTTGAAATTTGAACCAGAAGATTGTTGCTAGTCAAAGCGATTCTGCCTCATTGTAGCATTAATGACCTTTGCACATCCAGACATGGACACTAGTATTTCAGATATAAAAATTAAGGAAGAAGTATTCCTCAGAAATACGTGAAATTCACTAGATTATTCAAAGCAATCAGAATTGCCTAAAGTTTACTGCTCTCCATGTAACGTTTCCTGAGGAATATTTCTTCCTTAATTTCTGAAAACAGTTCCTAGGAATCCTGTTACTTTCTCAAGACAGTTGAATGATTCACAGAGACTCCAAATACTACAGAAAATCCATATTCATTACAGAAATCAATTCCTACAAAGTACAGAAAAAATCAAATATACTACGGAAATAAAATGTCTCACCAAAATAATGTAATTAAAGTGGGTAAAGTTTATTTTCGTGTTTTCAGCATTATAACATTCATTAAGCATTTTGGGAGTGTTTGTTGGAGGATGTTTTAAATATTGTGATATTTCTTCAATATTTTTTGGATGTCTCAAAACTTGTCTGGTCACATGACAGTTTGCATGGCCCATGGAATCTTCAAAGAAAGTCTTGAGATTTTATTTCCCACTTTTCCAAACCTTAAAATGTCTTTTATTTTTTTCTATTTTTGTGAAAAGTCCTTGAGTAGTATGGAATTATTTCCTGCAATGCAAAATTAAAAAAAAAAAAAAAAAAAAAAAAAAAAGGTAGAAGAATTATGATATGGGGATGGCTAGCGATTGGAAAAACCAGGAAAAGTCTGCAAAACAGGCAAACATTCGGAACTACCAGAAATGGCTGGTCTAACAGCAATAAGAATGTTCTGCCATTTTTTGTTTCTGCATTTTGAATTTTTCTGACCAAGTTCTGTTTATTTATTATTATTTTCCTCTCCCACGTTATACTTTTATATATATTTCTGGTGATGTTCCTTGTTTTTATTATCTTTGATGCAAGTGGAAAAGAGGGACTTCATATTTTTGTAAGAATTTTTTCTAATAAAATGTGTGTTTCTAATAGTATCTCCTTCGAAACCAACTCGTAGAGAGCAGGCATTTTTGCCCTAGTCCCCATTTTTAAGCAAAATTAAATTTCAAAACTCGCACTTAATCTATCTGTCCGTGGTGGAATCTGTAGAGACCCATAAATTGGTTTAATGGCCGAGTGAACAAAAGAATACTGATTTTTTTGCATTTAATTTCACTTGAAATGCATGTAGTCCCTCCTTGTTATGTCAAAGGACAGAGCAAGATTTTTTTCTTTTGCTTAAAGCAAAATTGAAATTCAAAAACAATACTGCTCGGTGCAAAGAAAACAATTTTATGAGGAGTTCAATTTTGAATTTTACTTTCTTTTTAAACAAAAGGAAAATGCTCAACCATATTGTTTCTTGACAGAGCAAGAAATGATGAAAAACTATGCATTTTCAACAAAAGTAAAGTTTGAAAAGCGGTCATGATGCAGTTTCCAGCAAGAACGAGGTAACTTACACAATTTGAATTTTCTCTTTAAAAAAAACAAAAATGTTTCATCCATTTATTGCTGTAGAAAGAAAGTACTGTAATGAATAAGAAAAGGGGCATTTCATTAGAAAACTAAAACATGTAAAACCACTTTCATGCACTACTGCCATTTTTTTTATGATAACGCTTGGCATTTTTGTTTTTTCTTATTCTTTTTGTTTCAGTGTTTAAAAGACGACCCAGAGCAACTTCCAGCATGTGTAAGCACTTCTTATGTTTGCTGCAAGACTCCGATTGGGGAAGATGTGTTCACTGCAGGATTCCCATTGAGTTTTGAGAAAATCTAGGGGGGGGGGTTGGCACCACTTAGTGTTCTATCAGGAAGTTTTCAGTTTATGGACAGTTTTTAAGCAAAAATTCACTTTTTAATGATTTACACTGTTATTTTTCTACCCTCAACAATTTGCTTTAGTGTGTGTAATACAATTTAGTCATTACTATTGAAAATCGTTAAAAACAATGGATTTTTGTAGTATTTACTACTGAAAATTTCTGATTCTCATGATTGTTGGAGTCTGTAGATTCATTACAACCAAAAGGCTTATGTCTCCATTAGCATTTGGTTATGACTTAGTCAATTATGCCTTTTCCATTCTGACCCTCTTCACATCAACTAAAATTAGTCATGTTGTTTCCCAGTGGCTGCCTCCAGAAGGTAAGTATCCCATTTGTTGCATAGACAGAATTACCAGAATTCTGTCTATGCAACAACCAGTGATGGTAGCATTGATTGCGTCCCCCCCCCATTGATAGTAATATTGTATTCAGTAAATAGTTAGTAACACCAACTATACTTAAGCAACCAATCAGTTCAGTGCCACATGTATAAATAAAACTTTTTATTAGCTTTTTCAAGTGATTTGAGGACATGTGTGTTTGAAAATCCTGGCACAGGTATTAACTTGAAAAATATAGAAATCAGCAAATGGCCTCTCTGAAAACAAAACTTGGAATGGCAAAAGCAGGCCAAAACATTTTAAAACAATTCATTTTATTGGTAGATGGACCATACAGTATAAGGCAGAACTGAAAGGCTAGAGATGTACAACATAAATGGCACTTACTACATTTATAGCCAAACAGGAGTGTAAATTGGGGGGAAAAATGAATTGCACCACTCAGACTGACAGCTCAGCTGAGTGGCAGTAATAAATGATTTGTTTGAACAATTCTTTACCAAAGTATTTTTCCTTAATTATAGGCAGCACAATCTATTGTTTTGTTTGACACATGTAACATCACACCAAATAAATCAGCAATGCAATACATTACATGGCTGCAGTGTAGTTAAACTGCACATAATTCTTCTGTAAACTACAAAATATCAGTGATATATGTTTGCAGTTAGAGACTAAAGTGCAGTAACATTATAATTTAATTCAACTGCAATCATGTTATTTTTAATTCAAAATCAGTTTCCCCAGAGTTATGAACAAGTGCACACTGCAAATGGAGTTACATAATAAAAATCATTGCTATTTTCTACCCTTAAAGACTTTTGATTTAGGAGGCAGGACTGAGGTTGATGCTAAGTAAGTAATAAATTGAAAAACGTGATACTTCACTTCCAATTATGCAGAACAAAAAGCTTTCAATCAAAGCCATTATTATTTAAGTTAAACTGCACATAATTCTTCTGTAAACTACAAAATATCAGTGATATATAATATGTTTCCAGTTGTCTCTTAGAGACTAAAATGCAGTAATATTATAATTAGGGAGTAATTTTATCGCAGAAAAAAAAAGGCAAAATTTGCAGGGTAAATCGCGAAATTTAACAAAAAGTTTGCAGCTTTTCGCGAAATTCCAGGATTTATCCCAGAATTTTCTGAAATACCATATTTCCTCAAAAATTCGGCTTTCAGGCTCTTTCCCCACACTTTGGATATGTAAGATGTGTTGTCTGTCACAAAAGTGGTTATATTCGCAAAAGGTATTTCATACTTATTAACGCAACTGAAGTATTGCCCTCAGTGACTGCTTTAAAATTTACGGATTCCAAAGTGATGCACTTGAGGAAGATTGCATTCAAAGAAGTTTCAGCATTACAGCTTTCAACATTCATTTCAGCTGATGGAACAGCAAGAATATTTAAAATGTACTTTCCTTCTGAATTAGTTGTTTCATCTGCTACGATGCTTACACTGGATACTGATTTTAAAAGACCTTTCACTTGTTGCTTGTAAATATCATATATTTTCTATAAATAACATTTCCACATCCAATTTGCATTTGGAATAACACCAATATCTTTCAACGAATTTTCTAAGTAATTTTTTAGTGTAGGGTTATCCAGTTTGGAAAGTGGGATGTTAGCTGCACAAAAGACACCAGCTAATTTCGAAAGTTCAGTTGAGCAATGCTGTTCTTGTTTAGTTCTTTTCTCAATAAATTCATTTACACATTTCTGCATTATTTTCGGTTGACTGTTCGGACACAATTTTTTTTATGCAGCTTGCCAGCTAAATTCTTTTAACAACTGTACTTTCTTGAAAAATCCACTGGTATGTTGCAACACGAACAGAACAATAAACAATATGATTTTTGTTCACATGAAACGTTCCCTTGCTGTACTGCTTGCATCTTTCAGATGCACTCATTATATCCACGTGGATCATTCTCAAAATTAACAAACAATATCTAGAAACTTTATAAACTAAATACACGAAAGCACAAAAAATTTCTAAGCTAAGCATCTCCGAAACTCAGACTCTTTTCTGTGAGCTGCTTTTCCCAGCTAAAATTACTAATGACATTGGTTTAAGGTTTACTCGTGCAGCAAAATACCAAGGTCATTCAGCAGCAGCAGCAGGGGTGAAAATCACGAAAGACCGCACATGCATTCTTCAGCAGAGTGCATGTGACCTGGAATTACCACCCATCAAGCTTGTTTGATAAGTCTCTTCGTAGCAAACAATCTTGAGGAGAAATTCAAGGTTTCAAGTTCTGGTTTGGAGTAGGATTATTACCTTGCAGTACACTTTTTGCATAAATTCTAATGAAGATAGTTATAAAATTATTTAAATATGAAAAATAATCTAAAACTTATAATAGAAATTCGGCAAAAATAGGGAGGAAATTTTAAATTCGTGGATATATTTGATATTCGCAAAATTACAGAAAAAACCCTAAAATGCGGGCTGCAAAACAATTACTAGCTTAATTATAGTTTAAATCAACTGCAATCATGTCATTTTAAATTCAGAATCAGTTTTGTCCAGAGTTATGAACAACTGCAGACTGCAAATGTGGGTGGAATTAAATATTGGGTTGTCGAAAAGTCATGACATATTTTAGCCATGTTTTGCAAAGGTCATTTATTGATAGAAACAACAAAGATCAATCAATGATATAATGCCCGTTTTGTTCGATAACCTTTTGCCATCTTTCAGTGCGCTGCAGAATGCCTCGTTCATAGAAGGACCTGTCTTTTGTGGCGAAAAACTGTACAAGGTGCTGATATACTACCTCATCTGAATTGAACGTTATACCAGGCAAGGACTGTTGAAGAGAGCAAAACAAGTGAAAGTCTGACAGTGCAAGGTCAGGCAAGTATGCTGGGTGTGGCAACACATCCCACCCAAGCTCCAATAATTTTTGGCCGGTGATCAAACTTGTGTGTGGTCTCGTGTTGTCGTGATGGAACACACCAGCTTTACGATGAACAAGCTCTGGACATTTCTGGATGATGAATTTGTTCAAACTGTCTAATTGCCGACAGTACACATTCGAATTGATTGTTTGGTTCCGTGGTAGGAGCTCGAAAAACACACCTTTAAAATCCCACCACACTGAGACCAGAACCTTCTGCTGGTGAATATCTGCTTTGGATGTCGTTTTAGGCGAAGCAGCACGTCGGGACCAAGACCATTTGCATAGCACATTGTTGTACACAATCCACCCCCGCACGGGGATAACTGGTTTTCCAGTTATTTGGGGGAGCGGCGCCCCCACGGCCCGAGCTGACCTTGTGACTGGTCAACATCTGATGTCATGCCACAGCTTGTTTTTTGCTTATTTTGGTGCTGTTGGTGTTTGCAGGGACGGCTGTTCATCCAGCTGTTGGGGAGTCGCGGCCCCACGATCCCGAGCTGGTCTTGTGTCTCGCTTTTTTGTTTTTATTTATTTTCTCCACTGGCTAGTTGCCCGTGTTGTATTCTCTACCTCATCGCTACCACGTTATGTACTAACACCCCGGTCTTGTGGTTTTGTTACCCTCCACCACTAACTGATTTATATTAACCGCTCAGTTCGTAGGTTGCTGAGATTCTGTTTAGGTTCCCTTCCAGGATTTGTCTTCTTTGGATTTCTTTTTTTTTTCCTTTTAACTGGTTTGGGTGCTAGACCTACCTGCATGTTTGCCGCGTGCGGAGACCCGTGAGGCGGAAATGGGATGTCTGGCGGCTGAGGTCGCAGGAGACCGGATAAGTGCCTCCTGTGTACCAACACTCCTCTTCGACCCCGGCTTCGCTGTAAACGGGAGGCTAGAGACTAACCCACCTCTAGTCAGAAGTCTTGTACCAAGTTGTGTACAGGGCTTTAGCGGCTTTTTGTCGTATAGCACGGCAGGGTAAGCCCGGGGGCTGTGGGATCATGCCAAAGGCGTTGGCATGACGGTACCCGGAGGCCGAAGTGTCCGCCGAGTGCGTGTGATCACAACCAACGGACTATATCTGCAACGTATAAGCTCCAGAACTGTGTCCAGCGTCATTTTTCTTGACTTGCAGACCTCCAGTTCTCCCTCGTAGGGCTCGGTGGTGGGTGGAGTAGTTTGCAGACGAATCCTCTTCCTTTTTTCCATGGGTAAAAACAAAAAGAAAAACTCCAAATTTAAGTCGCCTGAGAAAATGATTATTGACAATGACTCTCCTTCGTCTTCTCAACCTACCAAGTCTCATACCCTTAAACAATCTTTAGACCTTGACCTGGACCAAGAATGTGGAACCTCTTCTTCGGCGGCTGTACCAGTCGCTCCGAAGCGTCGTCTCCCCTCAATTGCTGTGACTACGCATGCTACTCACTTGCTTGTAGAATCCATCGATCCGCATGAGAGACTGTCCACCAGATCTCCCTTTTTCATTTCTAAAGCTTTGGACGCTGCGGTTGGCCCCTTGAAGTCTGTGAGGAAGCTTCGCTCTGGGGACCTGCTTGTCCAAACTTGCAGTGTTTCTCAGAGTAACACTTTTCTAAACCTCACTAGTCTTCAAGGCATTCCTGTAAAAGTGACACCTCACCCGTTTCTTAACACCTCTCGGGGTGTTATTTCGGAGTTTGATCTCTTGCCATGCAGTGAAGACGAATTCGTGACTGAACTTGCTGATCAAGGTGTTATTGCTGCACGTCGTATGATGTTCCGGCGTGATGGTTCCATGATTAAGTCAAAAAATGTCATCTTGACTTTTAACTCCCCGAAAGTTCTGACCGAAATCAAGGCTGGCTACTTGGTCTGTGGAGTTCGCCCGTACATTCCCAGTCCTCTGCGCTGTTTCAGGTGCCAGAGGTACGGGCATTCACAACGTTTCTGTAAGAGTTCCGCTCGTTGCGCAAATTGTGGCTCCAGTGAACATGACGGGGAAGGTTGCACTTCTGCGGCCTGTTGTGTTAACTGCGGTGAGGCCCATGCAGCTTACTCCCGCAACTGTATGAAATGGAAGGACGAGATGGCGATCCAGCGCCTCAAGACCCTGGAAGGCCTCTCGTACCCTGCTGCCAAGGCCAAGTTGGGTATACCCACCACCCGACAGCGTACTTTTGCCGCAGTAGTTCAGTCTCTGCCACAACCCGTGCAGCCCTTTGTTCCGCGCCCTGTAGCTCTCGCCGCCCTTGCCAAGCGATCTACAGCTGACCAATCGACACAGGTGTTTTTCCCCGAGCTCGAGATTTTTCGAATACCTGATTCTGGGCCTTCTCTTTTGCTGCCGACCGTCTCTTCCAGTTTCCAGCCGAAAGCCTGCACGTGCGGAAGACCCGGCCCTCAATCCGCAAAGGTGTGCAGTGTCCATCCAACTGTCTCGGCCTCAGCGAGGCTCCCCACCCTCAACCAACATTATAGAGGAACATAGGGGGAGGAGAGTGACAGTTCGTCCCCAGCCTCAAACAACATTGCAGAGGAACATGGGGGGAAGAGAGTGACAGTTCGTCCCCGCCCTCTGCCAGCATTGCAGAGGAGTGTGGGGGAGGAGAGTGACTCATCCTTTGTGTAGTTGTGTTTAAAGAAAAAAAAAATAATAATATATATATATAATTATAATAGTAAATTAATAAATTTTTATATAAACCTAATTAACTACCTTGTCTTCACAGCTTTCATCATACTCTTTTTCAACTTTTGCCAGGCCTGTCTGCTCTTAATCATTTTCCACGTTTTTAAAAATCTGTGGCTGATAGTTCTTTGTCTGGCGCTCTTTGGCCAAACCTGGCCCTTGCGCCAATAAAATCCACCAACCAACCAACCTACACAATCCACTTTTCGTCACCGGTTATCAGTCGCTTCAAAAAAGGATCGTCTTCCTCACGTTTAATGAACATATCGCAGATGTTTATATGCGCCATCAATTGAGCTTCTTTGAGTTCATGAGGAACCCACACATCGAGCTTGTTTATGTATCCCAGCTTCTTCATGTGGTCGTGAACGCTTGAATGATGGATGTGCAATGTGTCTGCAATCTCTCGTGTCGTGTAACGTGGGTTTGACTCGATCAATGCCTTGACTTGGTCGTCATCAACCTCGGTGGGCCTTCCGGACCGAGGAGCATCGTTGAGGTCAAAATCACCAGCACGGAATTTTGCGAACCACCGCTGGCACTGACGTTCTTGTAGAGCGTTATCACCGTACACTTACGCAACTTTTCACAAGCTTGATGCGCATTCTTCTCTTTACGGAAGTAAAACAGTAAAATATGGCGAAAATGAACAGTTTGGTCTTCCATCTTCAACTTGATTGCAAATCAATCAAATCGCTCACTTTTCCTTTTAGACTGCAGCTAGAACTGGCACCTGTCGAATGCCATAGCGATAACAGAGCTGCCATGCCTCTAGTACTTCCAAAACCGCCCAAACGCCATCAAGTGCCAAAATACGTTGTGACTTTTCCGACAATCCAATAATAAAAATCATTGCTATTTTGTACCTTACAGACTTTTGATTTGGGAGGCAGGATTGAAGTTGTTGCTAAGTAAGTAATAAATTGAAAAATGTGATACTTCACTTCCAATTATTCAGAACAAAAAGCTTTCAATCAAAGCCTATTATTAAAATTATTATATTCCTTAAAGTCTTTGTTGTTGTTATTATTGGCTTTTGTCCATGAAAAAGTACAACTATACATCATACTGTGGCACTTGTGAAAATACTAACACTTTGCTTTTCTCAGGGTTAAATCTTGCACAAAACTGTGTTTATCCATTGAAGAATTCCATGTATAGTAGATTCCAGTTGCTTGGGCCACTGGTTAATCGGAGCAGCCGTTTATTTGGGACATTTCTTGAACAACATCCCAAATTAGCTCTTTGGGGTTAAGCTTCACATAATTTGGGCAGCTGTTTAATTGGACCAAAGTGTCCTAGCCTCGACATATCCCAATGAACCGGAATGTACTGTATTCAATCTGTATTGTGAATTATGTTAGTTGCTGAGGACCATAACTTGAACCATCCTTTAAAAGGTTATGTCAAACTGTTAGTAGCAGTTTTACAGTTAAAATTTAGCAATAAACTTTTTTAAAAATTTCAATGTTCTTTTGCGAATATTTGTGCTGCATGTTTTTTCACCAGGAGCCCACATACATAATCATCTTGAGAATTAATTAAGACATCCTAGTGAAGAATTATTGTAGTTAAATTGTGTATTACGGGGAATTACTAGGATATAAGTTTTCACTTGTCAAATTTTCAGGTTGTACCCCAACCCTTCGTCAGGACTGACTAAGACAGAAGGTGCTGCCACTCAAGTGGTAATGTCATACCACTATGTTCGTTAATCGTGGAACCTCTTCTTCTCTCAATGTGTAGACTTTCTTCAAGTTTCTGTTTTAGGTAGTGTTGTTGGTGTGCAAGAATTTTTAAAGATTCCCAGTCCATTGAATGTCAAGTACTTTGTACATGTTTATCAAGGCCTGTTTTGCTTGTAATGTTCCTAATTGCGGCTTTGTGTTTTGCTACTCGGGTGCGGAGTTGTCTTCCAGTTTCTCCTACATATATGTTACCATAATTGCTGTTTACACTATAGATAACTCCTTCTTGTAGTAGCTTATTATTTTCTTTTTGTTTAAACTGTGCAAAATATTTTTTTATTTTATTGTGTAAGTGAGGAGCAAGACGAATATGGAAATTAAGGCTAATTCTCTGCAGCCTTTCAAACAACCCTTTATGGTAAGTTATTTTTCTGGTGAGTTTAATGGTATTTTCAGACTTTTTATGGCTTGACTTATCTTTTTTTCCTTAAAAATTTTTTTCTATCCAATTTTCCGGGTAATTGTTATCTGTCAGCGACTTCTTTAATTCTTTTTTATGGATTTCTTTGGAAGTTATTTCAGAATCTAAAGTTTCTATTTTTTCTAGAAACTGTGTGGCTACATTATATTTAATGTAGGATGAATGGTGTGATTGGTAGTTTAGCATTTTTTGAGTATTAGTAGGTTTTTTATAGAGTGATATAGAGATTTTTCCTTCTATGGCAGAGAGTGTCAGATCTAGGAAATTGAGGCTATTTTCTTGCTGCACTTCCAGGGTGAATTTAAGCAAGTCATCTAGGGTGTTGAATAGGTTAAGTATGTCTATTAGCAGAGATGTTTCTTCTTGGTCTACTATTATCAGGATGTCATCCATATATCTAACATAAAGGCAGAACAATGATGGTTATGGGAGTATTATTTTTCTTCTAGCTTGCCCAAATAATAGTTAGCTAGAAAAGGAGATAGCGGTGAACCCATAGCCAAACCAGAAGTTTGTTTGTAGTATTTTTCTTGAAATTGAAAAAAGTTATGCTTGAAAGAAAATAACAGCAGTTCATAAAGTCCTATGAGCTTTCCTTTATCATGATCTAGGAACACTATCTTTTCTGCCAAGTCATTTGCTAGAAATTCTATCAGCAGGTCCAGGTTAATATTTGTATACATTGAAATTACATCAAGACTTGCAAGTAATGGATGTTCTATTATCGGGAGTTCTCTCAATTTTTTGACCAGTTCTATTGAATTTTTAAAAAGTGCTTGAGGTGGGGAGAACAGTTTATTCAGGTGTTCTAGGAGATGGACTGGGAATCTTTAAAAATTCTTGCACACCAACAACACTACCTAAAACGGAAACTTGAAGAAAGTCTACACATTGAGAGAAGAAGAGGTTCCACGATTAACAAACATAGCGGTATGACATTACCATTTGAGTGGCAGCACCTTCTGTCTTAGTCAGTCCTGACGAAGGGTTGGGGTACAACCCGAAATTTTGACAAGTGAAAACTTATATCCTAGTAATCCCCGTAATACACAATTTAACTACAATAATTCTTCACTAGGATTTGCCATGTCTTCATTAATTCGCAAGATTAAATCAGAATATGGGTCAAATATGGCAAGCAATTAAGAAGCTCGAAAGGTGTAGAACGAAAGAAGATAAGAGTAAGTCTCAACTCCGTTTTCTTAAGCAATTCAAAGAAGTATATTTTACTCCTTCATCTATAAAATTAAAGAAGAATGTAACAACATTGCTTTCAAAAAATTTTGCAAAGAAAGTAGAGAAAAAACAAAAAACAGATCGTTCTTTCTTGGAACTCCGAACTTAAAGAAGTATCAGAAAGCTCAAAGGTAGAAATCAACGAGTGGATTTTGAAAGCGGTTTCAGACAATAACTTATTTCATAAAAAATTAAAAAAGAAAGATGGCTTAGTGGAAGAAATCAGGAAAGATGATAGAAAAAATTACCCCATTAGACACGTAATAGATCCCACGGAAGCAGGAGTCAATGAAGAACTAAAAATCATCCTTAATAAAGGTAGCAATTTCAACCTATCGCCAACCCAGCTGAATAAACAGCAATTAATTATTGAATTAGAAAATGTATGTATTTCAATAGATAATCAAGATCCTGTGACAGCAAGTGAGCTGAGAAGTGAATACTCCAGCTCTGTTACAAGTCATTTTAAAAAAGGAATGAAGAAGCAAACTACTAAATATTCAAGTAGAGAACTAAAATTACTAAAAGAATTTAAAAATAACGAAAAAATTTTGGCCTTGAAGGCAGATAAGAGCAGAGCATTAGTGCTACTAGAAAAAGATAAATACTTAGAAAAAATGCTTGAAGAATTACAAAAGCCGTTATATGAAGAAATAAAAGCTAACCCAGTAGACAGCACTATAAAAAACTTTTCTAAATTACTAAAAACTTTGAGGAAGAATGATCAACTTTTTGATAATTACAAAAATTTTGCAAAATTGCACTTTAGAGTCCCTCAGTTGTGTATGGTACTGTCAAGATTCATAAGTCAGGAAACCCTTTACGTCCTATAGTGGACACTAAGTTTTCCTCATTATCTAACCTCTCCTACTATCTCCTAGAACACCTGAATAAACTGTTCTCCCCACCTCAAGCACTTATTAAAAATTCAATAGAACTGGTCAAAAAAATTGAGAGAACTCCCAATAATAGAACATACATAACTTGCAAGTCTTGATGTAATTTCAATGTATACAAATATTAACCTGGACCTGCTGATAGAATTTCTAGCAAATGACTTGGCAGAAAAGAGTGTTCCTAGATCATGTAAAGGAAAGCTCATAGGACTTTATGAACTGCTGTTATTTTCTTTCAAGGATAACTTTTTTTCAATTTCAAGAAAAATACTACAAACAAACTTCTGGTTTGGCTATGGGTTCACCGCTATCTCCTTTTCTAGCTAACTATTATTTGGGCAAGCTAGAAGAAAAAATAATACTCCCACAACCATCATTGTTCTGCCTTTATGTTAGATATATGGATGACATCCTGATAATAGTAGACCAAGAAGAAAAATCTCTGCTAATAGACATACTTAACCTATTCAACACCCTAGATGACTTGCTTAAATTCACCCTGGAAGTGCAGCAAGAAAATAGCCTCAATTTCCTAGATCCGACACTCTCTGCCGTGGAAGGAAAAATCTCTACATCACTCTATAAAAAACCTACTAATACTCAAAAAATGCTAAACTACCAATCATACCATCCATCCTACATTAAATATAATGTAGCTGCACAGTTTCTAGAAAAAATAGAAACTTTAGATTCTGAAATAACTTCCAAAGAAATCCATAAAAAAGAATTAAAGAAGTCGCTGACAGATAACAATTACCCGGAAAATTGGATAGAAAAAACATTTTAAGGAAAAAAAGATAAGTCAAGCCATAAAAAGTCTGAAAAAACCTTAAATTCACTAGAAAAATAACTTACCGTAAAGGGTTGTTTGAAAGGCTGCAGAGAATTAGTCTTAACTTCCATATTTGTCTTGCTCCTCACTTACACAATAAAATAGAAAAATATTTTCCACAGTTTAAACAAAAAGAAAATAATAAGCTACTACAAGAAGGAGTTATCTACAGTGTAAACTGTAATTGTGGTAACATGTGTAGAAGAAACTGGAAGATAACTTCGCACCCGAGTAGCAGAACACAAAGCCGCAATTAGGAACATTACAAGCAAAACAGGCCTTGATAAACATGTACAAAGTACTGGACATTCAATGGACTGGGAATCTTTAAAAATTCTTGCACACCAACAACACTACCTAAAACGGAAACTTGAGGAAAGTCTACACATTGAGAGAAGAGGTTCCACGATTAACGAACATAGCGGTATGACATTACCACTTGAGTGGCAGCACCTTCTGTCTTAGTCAGTCCTGACAAACGGTAGGGGTACAACCCGAAAATTTGACAAGTGAAAACTTATATCCTAGTAATCCCCGTAATACACAATTTAACTACAATAATCATCTTTCCAATATGTTAGACATTATTTGACAAAACAGTGTTTCTTGAAAACATTCATTGAAAAAAAAAAGGAGGATCTGCACATAACTAAAGTTGAAAGAATATTATTACATGCAACCATTATCATGTATTTTGATGACAGTGTTTTAATATGGATCACAAAGAACTAAGCAGGCCTGATCGTGGTTATGATTTTCTGGATTTTCAAGTGGTTAATAGTATGCAGATTTCTTATTTCTTCCACTGCCTAAAAAATATATTGGGTATATAAATAAGTTTTGAGGGATTTCCGTTCGGTGTGGACTTATTACTGCTCGCGTGTATTTTAAGGTGGCAACACTGCGATATCGCAGTACGAGACGCCTGCTGTCAGAGTCAGTATACAACGTTCGATTGAGGTGCGAAGACGTATTTGTTTTACTAGATGGAAAATGGCAACTTTCGTCCCGACAAAACAGCATTTGTTGGAATAAGTGTTAGTGCATTACTTTATTGTCAAGAAAAGTGCTGCCGACAGCTATTGCTTAATGTCAGAAATTTATAGTGAACATTCACCATCCATAAAAACATGTGAGTATTGGTTTAGACGATTCAAAAGGAACGATTTCGATGTCAGTGATAAAGAATGTTCTGGACCACCCAAAAAAAAAAATTTCTGATGCCGAGTTGGAAGCTTTACTCGACGAGGATCTGTGCCAGACCCAAAAGAACTAGCAGCAGCATTAAATGTTAGTCAACCATACATTTCACAACGTTTAGCTGCCATGGGAATGTTGCAAAAAGGAGGGAATTGGGTTCCACATGCTTTGCAGGAAAGAGACCTTGAACGTCGAAAAACCATTTGCGAATTGCTGCTTCAAAGGCAAGAAAGAAAGGGGGTTTTTGCATTGTATTATTACTGCCGACGAGAAATGGATATGGTACGATAACCCTAAACAGCAGAAAGCAGGGGTGAAGCCAGGTGAACCAGGTCCTTCAACGCCAAAACACAATATCCATGGTTCAAAGGTAATGCGGTGTATCTGGTGGGACCAAAAGGGTGTGATCCACTATGAACTGCTGAAACCATCAGAAACTATTTCTGGTGATCGGTATTGAACCCAATTAATGTATTTAAAACGAGCTCTCGTGCAAAAAACGGCCGGAATGGGAGAATAGACACAACAAAGTCATCTTACAGCATGACAACGCAAGACCACATGTTTCTCGACCTGTGAAAAAGTACTTAGAAGGATCCGAATGGGAAGTTCTACCCCACCCGCCATATTCGCCAGATATTGCGCCATCGGATTACCATTTGTTCCGGTCGATGCAGTCAGCACTTTCTGGAGAATGGTTTAGTTCTTATGAAGACATCAAAGATTGGCTGGACAACTAGATCTCTTCCAAGGAACCGTAATTCTTTCTTCGGGGCATACGTTCACTGCCCAAAAGATGGGGTAAAGTTGTAGCTTCAGAGGGAGCATACTTCGATTAATATTAAAATATTGTTTCCGTTCTCCAACAACGTGTTTTGTTCACCTCAAATCTCTCAAAACTTATTTATATACCCAATATATCATAGTGGCCAAGTGACTCAATTTCATCGGTTTACATCCGGTGCTTGAACTCCATGTTTAAGATCTGGTTATTTTTGAGAAAACATTTAGTTTTTGGAATTTTAATAATCCATAACTTATCTTTTTGGCTGGCTGTAACATGTCTCCTGTTTACTACCATTCCTGGGACTCATACTGGTTCTCCATAGTCATTACATGAATTGTTAGTCTATTGTGGAGTACAGGAAACATCAAATACGGCACGGAAATCGAAAATCTCAGTGGAATAATGTTATTCAATATTCCGGTAAAGCTTATTTTCAAGATTCTAACTTTAAAGATTTTTGGATTCTTTGTAGCATGTTTTTAATTTTGTGATATTTCTTTAATGTTCCCCTTGGCCATTTTAGAGGGGTGTTGTGCCCTGCTCCCTTTTTGGATTGCAAAATGCCAGCTGCCCTCTCCCAATTTTTTCCCTGCCCTCACTTAGTCTCATATTGCCCCTGCCATTCCGAACCCCACCACGCCCATGAACATACTGTAAGGTTTGTGGGTATCGTCTTCTTGCTCAAAGACTATTACCGCAAACCTCATGGTTAACAAGATCATGTGGAAATTTCAGGCTTACAGTGGTGTAAAAGGAGGAATGTTTCATTCTCCAGTTCATTGTGCAGAACAATACATAGGATTGGGATTTATTCTTCCACTTTTATGCATAATAAGTTGTGTAAGAGCTCTGCGAATAAGTTTCGGCATGTCGTTTTGGACCTATAGTGGGCTACAGTGCTACACCTCTTGTTTATCATCAGCTTCTCAGTCATTGTGCATGCGCAATATTTCCTTACTTATAAAAACAAAAATTAGTGGTCACCACTCTCTACCTGGTGACTGGATAAAACAATGGCCAATAGTAAGAGTTAGTCGCCAGGCTCGAAAAATTGCCTTTCCGCACAGACTGGTGGCCAACTTATTGTTTCATTACTAACTTAAAAATCTATTTGCATTTTTTTTATACTTGCCTATTAACTTCTTGAGGGTTAATACACTTGCCTATTATAATTAACCCCTTGCGATTTATGATGGTTTTCATAAATCGCTTGATATTTATGAAAACCATCAAAAAAGTACCTATTGTTTTATTCAAGAAATTTAACAGTTACTGAGTTTCTAAATGAAACATACAATGATTTTTAATTTTTGAACAAAATTTAAGCCGTTATAGAAAAATACTAAATTTCATGGAAAAGCCAACATGCAGGGGGATATTGATTATTATTGATCAAGTCATCATTCACAAAATGCTCAAAATATTACATAACACCCAAACTTGGGTGAAAACTGACATTTACTTTAGGTGTTCCAAAAATCTAAAATGTGGCAGAGCATGATCTATAACACAGCAGGCAAAATTTCGTGTCATTCATGTCCAGGTAACAATACGGCTCCACCACTGCCAGATTTACTAATGCAAAAATTATCCTCTAAATCCATAACGCGTACAAACGGCAAACCTTTTTCACTAACCACGTCTTCCCCAAACAAAATACAAAAATCTGCCGATAATCGCAGAGATATACTATATAATAAAACATATACATGCTTAGTGCTGCTATCTAGTGTTACAGGGGATGATAAATCAGTTGTGTTTGCACTATTCAGCATGTAAATTCTTTAACGCCTCAGCCCTTCATATCGACGGGAGCGGTTCTGAAGGGGTTCATTAGCAAACACATTTTCTATCATACGTGGGGGAAAACAGTTCTCTACAAAGCAAATAAGTGAGTACGATCTGTATCTATAGATTTACTCTTCAAGAAAGGGGAAGGCTATTTTTTCTTCCGCTTAAGTTGGGGCTCTAAGAGTAACAACACCTGGGGCTTGATGGAACTTTGACATCACAAATCGACTTCCCAGCACATCGCCAGGGAAGTAGCATACATAGATGCTTAGCTGTCATCATTGTTACAAGTTACATTGTTCAGGTTCTCAAAAAGCATCTTTCCTGTTAATAATACGATATAACACACTAATGTGTTTTGTTTTGTTTTATTCCGTTAATAAGCGTAAAATTACAAAAGTTCCGTAAGCTTTCACTGCCAACGTACAGCTTCTTCAAGCTTCTGAATATAAACACTTAACAGAAACAGACAAAGAATAAATGTATTTATTCTTTGTCTGTTCCTGATAAGTGTTTATATTCAGAAGCCTGAAGAAGCTGTCCGTTGGCAGTGAAAGCTTACGGAACTTTGTAATTTTACGCCTATTAACGGAATAAAAAAAAAACACATTAGTGTATCATATCGTATTATTGTAAGTGGCGTACAACCCACAATTTTTATCTTTCCTGTTGTTGTTGTTTTAAATTGAAGTTCAAATTGGAACTTCAACTTTTTGTCGCTGTCTTTCTTTCTGTATAGCCATTCCCCGCAGTAGTGTTTTAGAACATTAATTTCACCTTAAACAAATTGCAGATTTTTTGCTCTGCCCCTAATGCCTGGGGGAAGAGGGGTAATAAGGAATGAAAAAAACATGTTTTAAGCACAATCACCCAAGGTGTAATTTGTAGCTACCATATATGTACTTTTTGAATATATATTTCTTGTTTTCACTGAGGCATGGCTAGTGGTAATTTGTCCATACTAGACTAGAGCCATAAGACTAAAACAAGCTATCTGCAAATTGCAACAAGAACATCTTTAAGAAGCCAAAGAAAGTGTATGTATCAATGAATGAATTACTAATCAAACTTATCTTTCTGATTGATGTAACTACCAGCAGCAGAACTCAAGTGTTATGAGTGAATAACCAAGCTTCAATTATGACTAACTTCCGAAAGTTATTTCATTAGTTTCTTCATGGGCTATCACTCTACAGAATCATTATGCTGTGCATTCTTTCCTTTCTGTCTGTTATCCAACTAACTAGGACAAGCCGCTAACGGTAACCGATATCTTGGGTACAGTTAGTAAATTTTGAGCAAAGCTATTGCAAAATCTAAGCTCTCATTAAGGCATCTATTATAACAAATTCTAAAAAAGAAATGCCTAAAATTTATCATGAACTACTTTCCTTCATGCATTCACGTTGGTTGTGATCAGGTTGCATGTAAACAAAGCGGAAAGCCACACTCAAATCAGGAACCACATTTTTCATTTTGTATCACAAAAGACAGACACACATACACAAACTTCCTTTTATTATTATAGATTAAGCAAATGTTGAGCTAACAGATGGAGTCTTTCCATTTCTTCATTTTTTAATTCAAATGATTTTTTTAAATTAATATTCGTGAGCCGACTTTTGTAAAACGGTTCAAGTAAAAGGCCATCTAGTTTAATTGAAAATCCTCAATGACACAGAATTTTGGGAATCGGAAGGCGTCAAAACCTGACCATGAACGATGTCCAATCGCATGCCAAAAATCACGGTGATCGGATGTGTCATGTTGTAGCTATGCCGAAACAACTAATTATCCCGAGTCTCGTATAGAGAGCGGATATTTTCAATTTTTATTGAAATTGGTCAGTTTTTTAATGGTTATTATTTTTATATGATACGACCAATCACCATGTCCTTCCCATTCTCTGTGGCAAGTGTGACCTCAATCGGCTGAAGATCTTTGGAGGAGATGGGTAACAAATGACCCTTTCTCAAAACCCTTAAAAATGTAAGTTTTGGGACGATTATTCCTCAATGACACGGAATTTGGGGAATCGGAAGACTCCAAAACCTGACCACAGATGATGGCCAATCGCCTGCAAAAAATCATGGTGATCGAATGTTTCATCTCATGTCTAGCCCAAACAACTAATTGTCTCGATTCTCATAAAGAGACCTCCGCTCGGCCTTCGGTCTCGCTTCGCTCAAATATATCCCTCACTCCTTTGAAAGCTTGAATATCAGATCAAATTTTAAACGATGCATCATGCACCAGAATTCCTTGTAACGGTGTGTGTGTGTGAAATAAGTATAATAAAAGAAGAACGTTTTCTAGATTGTGTAAAATTATTAGATAGCTCCTTATCAAAGTTCATAAAAGAAACACCCTTTACTTTTTTAATTCTCTAATAAATCTGTTTTAATGGCAAAATTGGATTTTTAGCAGTTTCTGGCTTTTGATCCAAGATAAATCCAATGGTAGAAATCCTTAGAAACTGCCAAAACCCCAATTAGCCATGAGAGTGAGAATACAAATATTTAATATGCTTAAAAAGGTAAATCCCCCCCCCCCCCTCTCTCTCTCTCTCTCTCTCTCTCTCTTGTGCTGCTTTAGTATGACTTTATCAGGAAGATGTTACAGTATCCCCATTAGTCATGTCTGGTTCAGCACATCAAGATACTGTTAAAAATAAACATGCCCAAATTCATCATACAGTTTAACACAGTCAATTAACTGACAGCCACAAAGTTGCTTCCCTAACAGACAGTCATTACTTTCCTAGTTGAATGTGGCAGAAATTACATTTCTCTTGATGTGTGTATTTACTAAAATACTTTCCTCATCAAAACATCTGAATCACAAATGTCAAAGTTCAGTATGTGTTCTGGAAGATGCATGGGAATCATTTTCCTCTAACCACTCCTTGTAAATAGAAAAAGGATCAGTCATCCAGTGCTTATGGAAAGACACAGGCTTGTGGTGACTAAGGTAATCAGAAGCATAGTCCTCTGGACGAGCCTACAAAATATTCAATATGATTGAAAGTTTTATTCAATTAAAAAAATTGATTGTGAGAAATTAACAGCACTATTCTATTTAACAGACATAATTCAAATCACTTAAGCAACAAAATTAATTTACATTTTTTTATAAATAATTAGGTTAGGGAGACATTTTTGTACATCAACAACATTTACTGCTGTGAAATCTACTTAAATTAATTTCAACAGCTTCATTGACCTATAAATTACTCCATCTATTGGTCAAACTTGGTCAAACATACCTCTGAATACTGAAACTCAATTTCATGGTGTTATTTCATAAAGAAATATATGGAACACAGTTTTTTCTTCAGAGCAGATGTTCAAAATAGGATCCATGTTTATAGTGTAGGCTCATATTCTCCCCTCCCTGTCCCATGTTTTGCATTATTGCAACTGCTATTTCAGTTCCTCAAGTTTGTGTGTAGCTTTATACACTGTTTCTTTGAGGTAGTTCCAGGGGAAAAAAAAATCAGGGAATCCAGTGATTTTAGGGGCAACAAACCTTTAGAAATGATGCAATTAATATCTTACAAGAAGCTTGTGATTTGTAAAATGTATGGCTTGGGGCACAATGTTGTTAAAACTCTTAATAAAGCTGAAATGAATTGAATTACGATGTTCTTGGATACCCACACCTTACTATTCACTGTGTTCTCAAACTCAAACAGTACCAGGGGTGACCAAATGAGGATGTAGCTTAACTATTACTGCAAATGTAAAGAAATTTTCATGTAAAACTTTTTTTTTTTTTCATTTGACCAGATCCTACAGTTTTGCTGTGTATTTTGCTCAAAATCAAAGTAAAAAAAAGGCCTCCAGTGGTACTCACAAAGTATTTGTTATATGAAGTATGTAATGAAATAGCATAGGAAGGCTATAATTTTGCCAATAATCATTTTATCATCACCCAAAAAGGAAATTAGAGCATCATCCAGTCTATCTACATAATCTGCATCGCATAAAGGCAAATTCAAGTATGCAGCACAACATGTGAAGCTTTGTGAACAAACACTACACTGACCAGCAAAGGGAACTGCAGAAGTGAGATTGTTTTTTGTTGGTTTGTTTGTTCAGAACTTTTACTAAGTGTGATGGGACTAAATCCACACCATGGCAAAGCACTTGAGTAACATCAGCTTTTAACATAATGAACAGAAAAGACAGTATCAAGATGTATACCAGATTCCAATATTTGCAAAAATTTGGCATTTGAAACTCGTTCATGTTTTCAAGGGAGTTTTTAGTGGCCATGTTCTATGGCAAATTTTTAAACTATTTGTAAATTTCACAATTTGTGATTAAAAAATGGGAAGTAACAGATGAATTAAATAAATTATCTTCACTTATATCGGGTAAAAAGCATCAAAATAAACTGAAATGTTGTGGTGGGGGTAGGGTTTGCACAAGAGTAAGGTCAGGTATCAAATTCATAGGAGGCTAAGTGATGGATATTCCACTTTTAAAAGAACCATAAACTACTGGAGCCTTCATTTTCCTTTTTGAGCAAATCATTGAGTGACATTTTAAATTTATGGGTTTTAAGCAAGTTTACAACATTATGCTTAAATCTACCATATACAGTGGAAGTTTGTTTATCCACCAGAAACTAAATTTTACTTCTTATTGCTTTAAATAACTCGGCTGCAGCAAAATCTCACCCCATTCATCAATAATGTGACATGAAACTCATTTTTGGTCTTTCTACTGTCCCATACATCCACACTTGTTGTTCTGAGGTGTATGTGAGATTAGTGGAAGCTTTGAGAGCAAATTTGAAATTGGGGATTAAGCTGCCTTCATTACACAAGGAACAACAGTGCAAGGCATTACCCATAAGGGGTTCCTCACCAACAATGCTAAAAATAGCACTTCTCTTCCAGTCACTGACTTTTTGCGGCTGTTGATTTGGTGGTAGAAAGGATGCACTTTTAAAATTTGTTGACTTTTATAGTGGGGAAAAAAAGACAGCTGACTGAAAACATATTGAATTTGCATTAAAAAATGTGCATCAGTTTTATTTAGATTGTTTTAAGCAAAATTACGTTGCTGTCATGATATCTACAGCTGATTAATTCAAATTAAGTTTTTTGTAGTTAATTGTGCATTAATTTTTGTTTTGGCTGCTGCACAACTTCCAACACATCTAGCACTACAACAATTATCACTCAAATCCAGGTGTTCCCCAGAAGTGAACATTTTGCATCTGAAAATACCCAGCCCTATCTTAACCGAAAATCAGAGATACCTTGTTAAAATACATGGGGCAAAATAATATGAAAGTCATACATTCATTATGCTGTTCAGATTTAGCACTGAGTTCTTATACAGTATGTCAAAGGTGCTTGCACTTAGTCACAGAAACAAGGTTATCAGATAATATTTTATAGAATATTTCTAGAAGACTTACTATGTTTTTCTGTATCCTGTAACTACTTCAAGTGGATTACATGTGGCATCACAGTATCTTGTAGAAGTTTCTGAAGAGGTGAATATGATACTGTTGCAGTATATATTCCAGATCAGTATTTAAAAGACGTGGATTTTTAAATGTGTAGTAGCTACAGATGCACTTAAAGAAAAATTAAAATTTTCCAAAATGTTTGTTCATAGATGCGACAAATGTAACAATCACTTATGACTGAACAATCTGAATGCATTATACTTGCTGCTTTCTCACAGCCATCTTCAGCAGGTTCTGTAAAACACACTTTGTGTCTTTAATTGGTCCAGGTTTCTGAGCTCTCAACACATGGGTACTGTGTTACTTACAAGGGTTGTACCGAAAGTAATGCAAAAGTGAGCATAACTTTTTTATTAACTGACAGAGGTTGTTCGAATTGCACATGTTGGTAGAATAACTCTTCCTCTATAGTAACCTTTCTTCTTCATTGCAGGTACATAATGGATTCCAAGCAGAAACAACTTGCCATTATTGAGTTCTTGATGAAGGAAGGGTGCAGGCTGTTTGTAGAGATGACACCATTGACAAGAGCAATGTGGATGAAGAATTTAAAGAAGGGGAAACTAGCATTGAAGACAAACCATGCAGTGGGAGACCATAATCTACGACCACTGACACGAATCGTCAGCGAATGAATGAATTGATTCGTGCGGAGAGACGAGTCACAATCTGTGAGCTTGTTGCACAACTGGACTGTGGTCACATAGCCATACAGAAGATGGTGGAAGACTTAGGGTATCGGAAAGTGTGGGCAAAGTTGGTACCTCGGCAGTTGACATCCGATTTGATGGAGAAAAGAGTGGAAGTCTGCTCTGATCTGCTGGAAGCATTTGAAGCACATGAAGACACGTTTGTTTTTGATCTGGTGACAGGAGATGAAATGTGGGCGTATCTTTACGATCCGGAAACAAAGAATCAGTTCATGGAATAAAGTCATTCCTCAAGCCAGCGATCAACACAGAAAGTCATGGTGACAGTTTTTTGGGGATGACAGGTGTGTCATTCTTAATTTTCTGGAACGTGCCCATACAGTGACCAGTGAGAGATACATTGAGACAATCAAGAAGCTTAGAGAAGCCATAAGGACAAAGAGACCAAACAAAAATCTGAAAAGGATCCACATTCATCATGACAATGCAAGACCAACACATCTTTGGCAACAAATTAGTCTGGTCGGTGGTCTCCATCTACCATACAGCCCAGATCTGGCACACTCCGACTTCCACCTGTTTGGTCCAATGAAGTACAATCTCCAGGAACAATGATTTGACGACATAGACAAGCTGAAAGTGGCTGTGAAGAAGTGGGTACAACAGTCCACACCTGAATTTTTTCAGAGAGGATTCGAGAGTTGGGTTCAATAATGGTGCAAATGCATTGCTTGTGATGGAGATTGTTGAGTAGTACCTTTGTATAGAGAAAGTGTTACTCTACCAACATGTGCAATTTGAACGACCTTTGTCAGTTAATAAAAAAGTTATGCCCACTTTTGCATTTATTTCGGTACAACCCTTGTACAATCTCATCTTCAGTATCATCAATGACAATGAATTATTGCTTACTCATCACACACCTCTGTGTTTGCTAGATTTTATGTCCTCAAAACAGACTGACTCTTAAGATGTTGTTCTTGCATTTATTGCATGAAAATAATTTGCTCTATAATGCAGCATCATTTTGATACCTTTTTGCCAAAACATAAAATCTAACCAAATAATCAACTGACATGAAGGGGTGGAGAGGATAAATAAATAAAAAAAAAATAAGAGAGCAAGAATGGGGAATTTCAAAAAAGATATACAGTTGCACAGACTAGGGAATTATTGTTGGGAACTGATCTGGATGGTGTTCTAGACAATGACTATACTGGTGGTGACATTGAAAGCACATGCCATGATATTGAGATTTCTAACAACAAGTTACCTGTTTGGTGCAATGTCCCTGATGAACATCAAATTTTCACTGCAGGTGCCAAACTCAAACCACTGAAAAATGTAGGTACAAAAACCATATCAAATTCAATATCAAGCAAGAGTTCATAACTGGATTTTTTTTTTCATTGTTTCTTTGGGACAAATCCATGAGGAATCTCATCATACAGGAAACAAATTATCAACCTGAACACATACAAGAATAAAATCCTAAAAACTACTGTGCTAAGTCATTTGATCTTGTCACTGTTCCTGGGGTAAAGGCTTTTTTTTAGTATTGACTTGCTATGGAAATGCTGATAGATACTGGAAGAAAGACGATAGCTGAATTACATCTACACCTGGATTTGGTAAGGTTTTCACCCAAGATTGATTTCTGGCTATCTGTCTAGCCAGTGATGCACACTTTCAGAAGTCACCTTGTAAGGTTTTTTAATTAATAATCTAAAGCAACTTATGGGAATTTACTAGGAAATGTTTTCATTTATAGCAAATTTTCGGAGAAAACTCTTCTCCTTCTTCAGGCTCTCTAGTTGTTGTCACTTTTTGCTTGTCACTATCATGGTTACGGTTTACCTTGACGGTTACGGTTAACCTTGACGGTTTAGGTTATTTTTCACCAAATCCTGCCAGATGTTAGGCAGGGAAAATCCTTTGCAGTCATTGATGATGGAATTTTGTTTTTCTCAATCTCTATTCCTTCTTTCAGTTTTCTTTTTTGGAAATTGCTTTGGAAACTGATTACTTTAAGGGAATTCCAATCCATGCTGTGCCCAGTTTCTCTAACATGCCTATCTAATCCAGTCTTGTTGGAGCAATTTTTTATAGCTGCTTTATGCTCAGCTATACGAGTTTCTAGTCTGCGACCTGTTTCACCTATGTAAGATAGTCCACAACTACAATTTACTTCATAAACTACTCCTTGCATTTTTAAAATATCTTCTTCTCTTTGAACTATTTTAGGGAAAAAATTTTTAACTTTGTTCTCTAAACTTGGAGCTAGCCTAATATTGTATTTTTTACTAATTCTCTTTAAAGCCTCAAATAAACCTTTGTGATAAGAAATTTTTCTAGTGAATTTTACTTCTTGCTTTTGTGGGTTCTTCTTACCATTAAAATTCAGAAGCTTCTCAATTTCTTCTTTAGGATAGTTATTTTTCTGCAAGTATGACTTTAAGCTCTTCTTTATGGGCTTCTTTTTTATCTGCAGTAGAAACTATTTTATTAATTTTTTCTAAAAACTGACTTGCTACATTTTTCTTAATAGAAACTGGATGATACAATTGAAATCCAGTAGTCTTTTAGTATTCATTGGTTTTATACCAACTAGTGAGGAATTTTTCATCTTCATAATAGATAGTAATATCTAGAAGTTTATTCTTCTTTCTTTTTGAAGTTCAATAGTGAACTTAAGGGAATCATCTAATTCATTGAATGAGTCTAGAATTCTTTCTGGAACAATTTCTGAGCTATCTATTATAAATAAGATGTCATCCATGTATCTGCTATATAAGCAGAAGTATGTGGGTTGTACTAGTATCTTTTCTTCTAGTTTTCCCACATAATAGTTAGCTAAGAGTGGGAAGTGGGGGAGCCCATAGCTAGCCCCGATTTTTGAATGAAAAAAGTTTTCCCAAATTGAAAGTAGTTGTTCTGCAAAGAGAAAGTAAGCATTTCAAAAATTCCTACTAATATGTTTTTTTCCTTGTTGTGAAAAACTATTAGGTCTGCCAAGTCTTCCGCTATAAAGTCTATAAGTTGATCTATATTAATGTGAGTATACATAGACACTATATCTAAACTACCCATAATAGGAGAATCTAATTTAGGAAGAAGTTCTAGTTTTTCTTTAAAAGAAAACCCACTACCAGATTTGATTAAAAAAGTCTCTAAGCTTATTTCACTTCAAAAAAAGAAAAACCAGCTTCAGAAAACTATAAACAATTCTCAAAATTACAGTTCAGATTACCTCAAATATATGGAATAGTCAAACTGCATAAAGAACACCAACCAATTAGACCAATAATAGACTCAAAAAACTCTATTCTTTCAAATCTAAACTATTTTTTAAAGTCACACCTTCAGAATCTTTTAAAAGAGCCACCTAACTTGATTAAAAACTCAATGCAGCTAAAAAGAAAAACTAGAACTTCTTCCTAAATTAGATTCTCCTATTATGGGTAGTTTAGATATAGTGTCTATGTATACTCACATTAATATAGATCAACTTATAGACTTTATAGCGGAAGACTTGGCAGACCTAATAGTTTTTCACAACAAGGAAAAAAACATATTAGTAGGAATTTTTGAAATGCTTACTTTCTCTTTGCAGAACAACTACTTTCAATTTGGGAAAACTTTTTTTCATTCAAAAATCGGGGCTAGCTATGGGCTCCCCACTCTCCCACTCTTAGCTAACTATTATGTGGGAAAACTAGAAGAAAAGATACTAGTACAACCCACATACTTCTGCTTATATAGCAGATACATGGATGACATCTTATTTATAATAGATAGCTCAGAAATTGTTCCAGAAAGAATTCTAGACTCATTCAATGAATTAGATGATTCCCTTAAGTTCACTATTGAACTTCAAAAAGAAAGAAGAATAAACTTCTTAGATATTACTATCTATTATGAAGATGAAAAATTCCTCACTAGTTGGTATAAAAAACCAATGAATACTAAAAGACTACTGGATTTCAATTCGTATCATCCAGTTTCTATTAAGAAAAAATGTAGCAAGTCAGTTTTTAGAAAAAATTAATAAAATAGTTTCTACTGCAGATAAAAAAGAAGCCCATAAAGAAGAGCTTAAAGTCATACTTGCAGAAAATAACTATCCTAAAGAAGAAATTGAGAAGCTTCTGAATTTTAATGGTAAGAAGAACCCACAAAAGCAAGTAAAATTCACTAGAAAAATTTCTTATCACAAAGGTTTATTTGAGGCTTTAAAGAGAATTAGTAAAAAATACAATATTAGGCTAGCTCCAAGTTTAGAGAACAAAGTTAAAAATTTTTTTCCCTAAAATAGTTCAAAGAGAAGAAGATATTTTAAAAATGCAAGGAGTAGTTTATGAAGTAAATTGTAGTTGTGGACTATCTTACATAGGTGAAACAGGTCGCAGACTAGAAAACTCGTATAGCTGAGCATAAAGCAGCTATAAAAAATTGCTCAACAAGACTGGATTAGATAGGCATGTTAGAGAAACTGGGCACAGCATGGATTGGAATTCCCTTAAAGTAATCAGTTTCCAAAGCAATTTCCAAAAAAAGAAAACTGAAAGAAGGAATAGAGATTGAGAAAAAACAAAATTCCATCATCAATGACTGCAAAGGATTTTCCCTGCCTAACATCTGGCAGGATTTGGTGAAAAATAACCTAAACCGTCAAGGTTAACCGTAACACGTCAAGGTAAACCGTAACCATGATAGTGACAAGCAAAAAGTGACAACAACTAGAGAGCCTGAAGAAGGAGAAGAGTTTTCTCCGAAAATTTGCTATAAATGAAAACATTTCCTAGTAAATTCCCATAAGTTGCTTTAGATTATTAATTCAATTAAACTAGGAAGCCATTTCTCAATATGAGCTTTATTCAAAGGTTTTTTAAGTTTTCAAATTAAAAATACACATTTTTGAATGTGGTTGAAAATTGTCGTGGGAGTCCATCCAGGATCACAGAACTGAAAAATGGGATGCCTGGGGTTCAAAGGTTTAAAAATGTTAATAGTTCCGTAAAAAAAATAAATAGCAATGCAAGTGAACGAGAGAAAATTATCCAAATAACTGAAAATGAGTGGTGCAGGATTTAGAAAAAAATTATGTTAAGGGAAGTAGAAGTATGGTAATTCAATGGCGTAACTACCATCCCCGCAGCTTCAGGAGAACGAGGATAACAAAGGGGTGTATGCAGCTGCAAGTTATAGTTTTATGAAAAAATCCAAACATGCACAAAAACAAACAATTAACCCAAAGATTCGTATTTTCCTTTAACATACATTTAACTTTGCCTAAATAAATATCAAGTTTCACTTTTAAAACACGGGACGTCCTACAAATTGAAGCTATTTGGCCCTTTTGCTCCAGGTTGTAATATGATTACCATTTCTTTGCACTGCTGAGTAAAAGAGTAGGGCCACACAGGGATTCCCTGTGGTGGATGTGGGAAAACAGTCAGTCACCCAGGATTACATATACAACAGGCACCAACTTTTATTCACAGCAGCTGCATTTTTCAATGTGTAAAAGGGTGATTTCTTCAGGTGATTTATTTTTGCTTTGGACAAAGCAATTACAAGTTGCTATTACTTTCAATACTTTCTGATAGTAAGTATGTCTATCTCATTCACTATGTGGAAACTTTAATGTGAGTACAAGCGAAAGACATGCATTTACAAATGTCACAAAAGTGTGCACAGTATTGACGAAAAGATAAAAGAAGGACAGTGCATGGAGAAACTCCCAAAACTTGATCAGTTCTTTTGTCACAGAGTCAATTAAGCTCAAATGCCATTTCTGATAGAAATAATGATGATTTGTTTAGCACATCAACTGTTCAAAGTTTAGAAGCAGACATTTTACAAAAACCAAACACTTCATAAACAAGTGACTGTAAAATGGGGGATTATGAAATTGTCAGTGGCGTATATTCAAAACTAGTTAAGCTAGCTACGAAGCCCAGAGAATGCACAAATAAAAGTCAATTAAATATACACAAATAAAAGACAATTATCCAACTGTATTAAGATATGTTGATGCTTTTGCTGCGAAAAGCATGTGCGGATTCGCTTCTCTTGTCTAAGAGAATCGGTCTGGCAAACGAGGACCAACGGGGCTCTTCCTAGTGGAGGGATGGTGTCATCGTAACGCAACCAGCTCTACAAGAGCCTTCACTGTTCTGATTCAAAGACCGTCCAAGAGATTGCCTGCTAGCGTTTCCATGACAACACCAATGAGCAGCTGAAGAGGAATGGGGAATTGCTTTGGGTAACGGTTCGCTTTGAAAAGAGAAGACTTAGACTACCTAAGTCACTCGCATGTTCTGGCCAAAAACAGCACATGTTTCACAAGAGTTTTTTCAGTTTGTATGCAGTGTCAATAAATTAAAATCGGTGATATTATATTTTAAATTCGTGGCTTTGTTGGATTCAAACTGTTTTAATAAATGTTGTGAAAGCGTTCCTGAACATCTATTGTCAGAACTTAAAGAACTCTATGCTTCAAATTTTGATACAACTCAACTAAAAAATTATCTGAAGGTGTTTTATTCCCTTGATGAATACAAAAGATATTGGTAAAAGACATTACTTGTTACATAAAGTTGAATAAATTGGACATAGTTTTTAGTGAGGTGTACAGATTAACAGACCTAATATTAAAGTTTCCATCAAGAACTGCAACTGCCGAAAGAAGTTTTTCTGTGCATTAAAAAGAATCAAGATATTTCTTAGAGCCACACAAGGACATGTACATTCGAGAAACTTGGCTGTTTTGTCAATAAAGAAAAACATCCTTCTGAAATATGAAAACGTACTCTGAAGAAACTTTTCATAAAAACGTAACATTCAAGTTCACACAAAAGGAAAGAAGAATGGAATCCATTTGCAAATAAAGTGTTCAGAAGAAGAATTGAGTTTATGTACAAATAAGTGTTCAAATTTTAATCCTCACAATTACTTGGTATCATGTTAGCAATAGTATGTACCTAAAATTTAGAAAAAAGTTACTTCTATTGCTTAACAACTAAAAATTAAACTTTGCAATTTTAAAAAAAATAGCACGGTGAGGTGGGGATGGGTGAGATAGCCCAGGTCTCGGACCCAAGATACGCCACTGGAAATTGCATAACCTGATGAAAATTAGACTGCTTCATTGGACTGCTTCCTGTGACACCGTGGTCATGAAAGTCTTCACTGCCTACCCATCTCTGCAAAATACTGAACAGACATAGTGCATTACGATGTTCTTGATCCAAAAGTCTAGTCCTTCATTATTGAAAGTTCCTGCCAACCCAAGGGCCCGTGTCTGCAAGATAACAACTTCAGTTTTTCCGCATACTGCAACGAAATAACGACCAAAACTGAAATGAAAGTGCTTAGAAGCTGGCTATGTCACTCTTCCTTTTAAAAAAAAACATGATTTACTGTGAACCCTGCTGGCTTTTTGCTGATTGCACAAAACAAAGAAACCACAACTGGGTAGAAGGTATTTATGACTGGAAGGGTTTATCATGTAAAAGTACTAATTCTCACAGAAATGCCTGTTGTGTGTTTGATCAGTGGAGACTGCATGAGAGAATTGATGAGGAAATTGAAAGCCAAATAAAGAAGAAATGTTATTGGAGAAAAGTTCTGGATCATCACGCTGAAGTAGCTGTTTGCAGTCTACCTATGCACTAGCATCGTGAATCAGTTGGAGATATTATATAAACAACAGTAATTTTTTTGCTATCATAGAACTATTGGAAGAATGTGATCCGACATTAAAGGAGTTGTTGGAAAACCCCCAGGTACAGTAAGATACATAAGACCAGCTATTCAAAATGAATTAATGCACATACTTGAAACACATTTGAAAAGGAATATTCTTGAAAAGTGACTTCAGCACCATTCTTCTCCATGATTTTTGACACAACACAGGATCTTACAAAACGTAATTAAATGAGTGAAATCATCTGCTATGTAATGTTGCCTGTGGGTGAAAATGGCCAGCCTACTGAAATAAAGATAAATGAATCATTTTGAGATATTGAAAATTAGATGTCTGCCGGCCTGGAGAAAGCAATACTACAATCACTGGACGAAAATAAGTTAGATCTTTCAAAGTGTCATATGATGGGCCATCTTTGAAGAGTGGAAAGTATTCTGGATTACAAGCCCGAATTAGGGAAAAAGAAAAATGCCTTGTTTGTTCACTGTTGTTGTCAACAATGCTGCAATGGGGAAATATGCATGTACAGACTTTTTTTATACACTACAATGACTTACATTTTCTTTGTGAACAGCATTAAGCACTGAAGCTTATTATCAAATTTCTCTGAGTTGAAAAGAAGCAAGACCAAACAGAATATTGTAACTTTGAAAAAGTTAAATCTTACTTGCTTGTCTAGCAGAATGGATGCAGTAATGTTGATATTATTAAGTCTTTAACCATGATAATTCTCTTAAGTAAAAAAATAGGAGATATCTGAAGCCACTGGTTTGAAAAAATGCATGGAAGAATTTGAGTTTATCTTTCTTCTGGTACTTTGGTTTGAAGTTCTAAACTTACTTAGCGCTGTATCAAAGTCACTACAATCTTGTGATGTAGATCTCTCAGGAGCTGTAAACTTACTAAAGCAAGCAAAAGGAACAATTTAACTTCATTCTGAAACAACTTCAACTATGCCAAGGAAACAGCCACTTGTCTTGCGACAAGTTGGAATGGGGATGTTACTTTCAAGTATAAGTGTCCTCATATTGTAAAGAAACTTTGACAAACTGGCTGAAGCTGAACACTTCCACAATCCTGAAGAAAATTTTAAACATTTTGCCTTTTATGCAACACTAGACATTTTGATTGCCCAACTCAGTAACAGGTTTGAAGAAATGAGTGCTGTAGTGGACATATTTGGATTTCTTGTGCCCTCTAGCTTGGCAGGAGCTATGGATGAAGATCTTGTAATGTGTGAAAACCAGTAACAGGTTTGAAGGAATAAGTGCTGAGTGGACAGATTTGAATTTCTTGTGCCCTCTACCTTGGCAGGAGTTATAGATGAAGATCTTAAATGTGTGAAAACTACCCAAGTGACCTGACTAGCAAGTTCGCAGAGGAACTGCTAGGTTTCTGAACTGCACTCTGCAACCACATAGCTGAGAAAATGACCATTCTGGAAATAGCAAATCTGTAGATCATAGAAAATCATACAATTGTCAGTGGTTGCACTAACTTATTAACAGCCTTAATGCTTTTCTTAATACTACCCATCACAGTAGCATCTGGAGAGAGATCATTTTCCAAATTAAAACTTATCAAAAGCTATTTGAGAAGTACCATGTCATAAGACAGACTGCAAGGATTGTCAGTGTTAAGCATAGAACAGAAGTTTGCCAAAATAATGGACCTTGATGCTGTGCTTGATGAGTTTGCTGAAGTGAAGTCTAGAAAGAAAGACTTAGGCTTAAAACATGAAAATGTTCCCTTATCATATAAAATATTATTTTTTCTATTTGTAATGTAATTATAATTAATATCACATCTATAGTTAGTAGTTATATCGTTAGTATATTTGTACACATCACATACATGCACATTGTATTTCCACACCCACCATTTTTTCCTGGCCTGCACTGCTGAAGTTTTGTACATGCAAATAATACCTGTAGTCCATATTGCATTCTTACAATACAGAACACTGAATTATATATTTGTATGCAACCATATCCAGTAATGATCACTAAAGTCTTATATAATTATTAACCTTAACCATTTTAATATATATTACCAAATTAATTTCTTGCGATAAAATGTATATTCATGTTCATGCATCGGTCCATGCACCATGTTAATCCTGATTGATAATTTTGCATTATGTACTTCTGAGCCAAATATTACTTTAAAAGTTAAAACTACAGGGCTCTAGGTACTCCCCTTACTTTTTCAGACACTCTCCATCACCCCACACACACCATGAAAAACACATCCACCCACATATTCAAAATCCTGGGAAATTTATTTTTCTTACGGGTGATGAAGTATATCTTGCAGGGGACGTTGTACTAGTTATGCCATTGTGTTAATTCACTGCACACATACACAAAAACAAAAATTAAATCTTGCAAAACAACTGCCTTATGGAGAAAGAATAACTTAAATACTGTAAGTAAATGCATGTCATTCAGCTTTAGATATTTAAAAAATTTTACTGCTGCTGATGGTTTTCATTATTTGAAAATTTTTAGTATTAAATAAGTACCTATTGGATCGAGAAATCAATAGTTGTAGCAGCTTTTATTCTAGGGCCTCATTATTTACTATATTGTAATAGAAGCATTAGGCCATGTGCAGAAGCTCACAAAACTGTGATGTAAATTTTTGGCTTTGGGAGCAGTATGTTAATACTGTATTGTAACATTGCTGATGACAGTATTTTTAAAGATATTTTATCATTGTAATTGATTAAATATCTGCATCTTTATGTCTGAAAATATCACCACTTAATTGCCTAAGGAAGTTGTTAGAATAGATCCTGGAAAAACTGCTTTCTCAGTTCTCTAACATGATTGCTAGTTGTTGATTTTAAGCCTCCTAAAATAGCAGGTTTAATCAATTCAGACTACAGAGGAAATTACAAGGTAACCTTTGAAGTATTTTGAAACCAGGTGCTGTATGCAGCTGTGTTCTAATAAAGTGATGGTACTCCACTTTGAATTTTCAAATAAAGAAGAAGAAAATCCAAATTATATAATTCCCTTGAAATAATACTGGGTGTATTTAGTAGAGCTTAATCATTTTATGAATTCTTTTACATTTTGTGAAATTCCTTACCTGATGGAAATAAGGTGAATGAAGAATTGGAATATCAAGATTTCGGAGGCATAATCCTATTATCATATCATCAGGGGAATCAGCAGATGGACACAAACAAAAAGAAATAAGCTTCTTCACAACTGTCATAGAAAACACCATTCTGAAAAGAAAAATGCAGAAATAAACTTTTTACTCTTGATGTACATGTTTGTACTCTCAATTGAGTTAAACTTTTATAGTTAGTACTGATGCGGTTTATATAAACTACTTTTGAATTACTGGTCCCCATGAGGATATTGAGTTGGTGCGAATGAAATGTCCGGCGTGAACAAGCAGTAGAGACAGGTCCCCACCACAGTGGAATGGAACCACCCACAGGTGTTGCAGGTATTACGTCATAGAGTTACTGTAAATAGCTAGCACGTGTGAAAAACAAGGTTCAGGTGTGGTGTGGTTTGTTTGGACGTAACATGGCTTGCAAAGGAATCACGCAGACTCCAGATTTGAGAATCATCTTTCTGTATGAATTTAAACTGGGCCATTCTGCACGAATTGCCACTCGAAACGTTAACAAAGCGTTTGGGAGAATACAGTCAACGAACGAACCATTTGGCAATGGTTCGTGGAGTTTCGAAGCGGAGATACGGACCTGCAAAACGAAGCATGCAGTCACCAACCTGTTGCTGTTGATGTTATGTTACGTGTGGTTGAAGCGAACCCCTGAAAAACGTGTCGTGAGATAAACCTCTACTGCATCGAAATCCTCACCTGCGACGAGAAGTGGGTCCTTTATGATAATCGGAAACGATCTGCACAATGGTTAAGCAAGGCACAGTCTGTTGGACAGCATTCTAAGCCGCCCTACACACCAAGAAGATGATGGTCCACAGCCGGGATAATTCATCGGAGTTTCTTGGCAAGAGGCCAAACCATCACTGCAGAATGTTTTTGTGCTGAATTACACCAGATGCACCAGAAATTACTGCAGAAACAACCAGCTTTGGTCAACAGACATGGGGTTCTTTTGCTCTAGGACAACGCCTGCCCTCATGTTAGACAACGAACGATGCTGACACTAAGTGCCTTGGACTATGACGAAGCACTGCCTCATCCTGCCTAGTCCCCGGACTTGTCTCCAACAGACTATTATCTGTTTCATCACCTGGATCACTTCCTGTCCAAGAAACAGTTCACAACAGACAACGAGGTCAACATGCAGTTGATGACTTCTTCGGGTCCCAGCCACAAGACTTTTATCATTCCGGGATCATGGCCTTGCCAGACAGATGGCAACTATGTCTCGATGAGGGGTATTATTTTGCCTAGGTAAGTTGTCCTACTTTTCCGTTCTTGCTGTCCACGTGTGCTGCCCCTTTGCCGGACATTTCATTCGCACCAACCCAATAAATGGCTGACTTGCGATATTGTACAGCATTTGGGCCACCATAATGCATGTATGCTGGCAGCAGTTTTTGTGAGAAGGTATACCCCTCATCAGCCTAGAACTTGAGCACAAATGATGACCACACCATCAGAAAACTATTTGATCCAGCAACAAGTTTCCAACATCCCTACAGCACCTACTAGTATCAGAAGAGCAGTAAATGTTGTTTTAAGTCATCCTATCTCGAAGACTGGCACCGGTAGGACTTCATGCACAACATTCATTGCATTGCTTTACCATATCCAAAGATCAACATCTGGAGTGGTTTCATGCTCGAGTGAATAGCATTATGTAATCTTCAGCATCTAGTCTCACTTTTATTTGGGGTCCGATGAACGCTGGGTTCATGTATAGAGATGACTGGAAGAATGGATCGATTCAAGAGTAGCTGTTCAGTGGCATACAGCACAAATGGCAGAGGTCATAGTCTGGGAAATAATCAGCTATGATAGCCAAATATCTCTAGTATTCCTCACAGGCAGTCTGACAGCTTGATAGTAGGTGGAGAATATCCTGGCTGCAGTTCCTATAACTTTTTGTAAGTGGAGTTACATGGCAGCACATTTCAGCAAGGTAGTGCATGTCTGCATACAACAAACATCTCCAAGGAATGTCCATGTACTATCATGTCGTGAATGGCCAGCAAGATCCCTGGATCTGTTCCCCATAGCAAAAATATGAGACATATTTAGATGGCATTTCAATTACCACCCACAACCAGCACAAGCAATGGCTGCTTTCCAAAACCAGGTGCAGGTGGGCAGTGCTTCAGGAAGCCAGCAGATGTTTCTGCAACTCAATGCCACTGTGCATTGCTAAAAGCATAGCCAACAAAGGTGGTTGCACCTCTTAATGATGTGCCTTATTTTTCAGGTAATAAAACTACCCATTAGTTTCAAAAACTTAATCATGACTTTCCTGTCTCCTATAACTGCTGAATCTGTGAATGACAGTTTAATGTTCCCATCATTTCTGGGTATTGCAATTTTAGTGTTACAAGGTATATGAATAATATGTATAAGATAAATAAAAAAGGAGACAGGCAGAAGGCAAATTAATTAGCTAGATAATTTTCAATTCACACTAGAGCTGTTATTTAGTATTTGCATGTGTAAATTATGTATATGTTCTCTATTTTCTTTTCTTTGGTACAAAATCTGGTGGTTCTATAGTCATTCTGCTCATCTATGAAATTAAGGAAATGATTTG
Source organism: Macrothele yani (assembly GCA_039090855.1). Taxonomy (NCBI): domain Eukaryota; kingdom Metazoa; phylum Arthropoda; class Arachnida; order Araneae; family Macrothelidae; genus Macrothele; species Macrothele yani. The sequence goes on along the minus strand of CM077028.1, from coordinate 98,306,908 downwards.
TTTTCTTTAACCAAATAACAACTGACTTATTTCCTTGGGATTAAATCCCAGGTAACACAGATTAGACAGTTCTTTCATCAAAATAGATGTATGTACAAACATAGCAGTAGAAGTTATTTTCTCATGAAACACTATCATCATATTAAAAGAATCATTGTATAACTTCATTCATGAAAGCATAAAACTGACAGCCTGGAACAACTTACCCTCCACCTCCAGTGATGTAATTATAGCCTTGCTGTTTAGCAATACCATAGGCATACCTTTCACCTAAAGCTATGTCATCAGAAGCATCATAGCAAGAAAGCAACTTCTGCAGCCTTTTCACGCTAAAAAAAGAAGAATATATAACAGTTTTCTATCATGCAGATCCCAAAGGATTTTTATGATAGAAATAATTCATTGATGATGATGCACAAAAATAGTTCATACCATCTGGAGCACCAATACAGCAACTGAGAAATAGAACAAGTTAGTAAAACCATGCAATGCATTGATTATAATATGCTTTCCAACATACCAGAAATCATTACTCAAGTTATGAGGATAATGGCTGTGGAATAAATCTCGGTCCAGTGCCCTGACCTTTGATACCATTTCGATTATATTCAACAGAACCGGTTCAGTATACCTCCGAAATAACATGATAAAGTTTTGTTGCAATCGAAGCATTTTTACGTAAGTTATGATGCATAAGGGGCTATGGAATAGATCCTGCTCTGGTGTCCTAACCTTTGACCCCATTTTGCCCATTTTCAATAGGATTCGTCCCCAGGCAGGCCCCTACAACATACTAACATTTCATCCAAATCGAAGCATTTTTACGTAAGTTATGATGCATAATGGCGATGGAAGTGATTCCGCTCCTATGTCTTGATCTTTGACCCCATTTCGTTCACTTTTATTAGGGTTCCTTCCCAGGTCTTCCCCTACCACATACTAAAATTTCATCGCAATCGAACAATTTTTACACGAGTTATCGTGCGGACGGACATACGCACACAACGCGTGACGTAATGAGGCAGATGGGAATCGCTACCATCTGCTCGCAAGAGTGTGACGTCATAAAACTTTAATAGGATCCACACACAACGCGTGATGTAATGAGACAGATGGCGTGACCACGCGCCAACATCTAAAACGCGAGATTGTGACGTCATAAGATTTCTAAGCATGGGTAACATTAATGGGACGACATCATGATACTAAAAACGTGATAATTCAGGGAGGTTATTTAACCCACTAAACGAATTTTCCTAAAGTCGAGATCAAGCTAAATCGATCTCTAGTACCAGAAAGCGGTAGGTTAATGACTTTCATCAAAACCCTTAGAGCCGTTTTCAAAATAAAATTTACATACATACAAGAATTGTTCCTTTAATAGTATGGGATAAGGGCGATGGAATGAATCCCGATCCCATGTCCTGACCTTTGATCCCATTTCGTCCATTTTCAATAGGGTTCGTCCCCAAGTGGTCCCCTACGACATACTACAATTTCATCGAAATCGAACCATATTTACGCACGTTATGACGCATAAGGGCAAGGGAATGCATCCCGCTCCTATGTCCTGACCTTTGGCCCCACTTCACCCATTTACAATAGGGTTCATTTCCAGGTGGTCCCGTACGACATTTCAATAGGATTCATCAAAATTGAACCATATTTACGCAAGTTATGACGCATAAGAGCAATGGAATGCATCCCGCTCCTATGTCCTGACCTTTGATCCCACTTCACCCATTTTGAACAGGGTGCCTTCTCAGGTGGTCCCCTACCACATATAAAAATTTCATCGACATCGAACTATATTTACGCAAGCTATGACTTATAAGGGCAATGGAATGGATCCTGCTCCTATGTCGTGACCTTTGACCCCATTTCGTCCATTTTCAATAGGGTTCGTCCCCAGGTGGTCCCCTACCACATACTAAAATTTCATCAAAATCGAACCATTTTTACGCGAGTTATCGTGCCGACAGACGGACGGACAAAGCTGGAGCATATACGCTTCTTCAACCTACGGTTGGAAAGCGTAAAAAGGAATGCCTTGAAGGTTTTACATCAAGTTAATCAACTTTACTTGAACAATGTATTTCAAAGATTCCTTTCTACACAGTGTTATACATATCATAATTTAATTGTCAAATGGGTGCATTCTGAAAAATAAACTAAAAATAAACAGATGAATTTGCTGCACCTTACCCAAAATATGCTATGTGTTATCACAAGTCATAAAAAAACTTAAATATGAGATTGTGCTGATACGTTATTATACAAGACAGAAGTTATTGATTTTGAATTCCTCATAATGAATTCATACCACCATAAAGAACTTGGTGCCATAAGAAATCCTGATCATAATAGAAAATACTGCATATATATCTTTGTAACACATCATGTCCAAGAAAGAGAAATACTGTATGTACCCTTCACTTTTGATATATAATAAGACCTAAGTGCAAGGTTGTCTTTCACAAAAGAATGTTATGACCTGAACCAGTCCAGATTCAAAAATGGCTGACAGATCTAGGTTCTTTTTACAAATGTACAATTTCATTTTAAACCAAAGTGCATTTTTTATTTAATAATACCTGGATTTTTTATTGGAACCAGGCATTTCTGATTGCTGGTACCAGATTCAGCACAAATTATACAGTACATAATATAGTATTAATAAAAATGATTTTGCACTAGCTGAATGGTACCTGATGTTGTTCAGATATAACAGTTAAGATTCAATCTGCTTATTCTGATTTTTACTGCAGTGAATGATTGTGTCATGAGTACCATCTATTGAAACCCTTTAACCATGAGAATTTATCATTTTTATATATACAGGGTGATTCCTACAGTCCTAAGTCACCTCAATAACTTGGGAACAAAGACAGCTAGAGCTAGGGAAGTAAGATATGGTAGTAAAACAACCATGCGCTATCGGATGAGAGTGACTGCAGTGCCCCTAGTGGCAAAATATGGAAGTTAGCAATCCTATCTCGGAAACCATAAGAGATACGGGAAAGAGATCAATTAGAAACTTGTAGAGCATCAATGAATTAGTAGGAAACGACATATGGTAGAAACGGCTGGGGTAAGTAGAAGGCTGGAAACACGAACTTGAGCGAAGCCAGTTCGTGTCGTCGCAGTAACAGTCTAGCAGAGAGAAATGTATAACATATGTGACCGCATGCCTGTGAGTGTTGTATGTAAATTCTGGTGTGACATAACGCCTCACCTGCTGTATCAGGCGCGGCATGGCAACGTATAAAAGATCATCAGTCAGGAGCTATGTCATTCTTAACGTGAGTATCGGGTGAAGAACGAGTATGGCAGGCTATTCGAATGAACAGTATTGCGAGATGGTACTGCTATACGGAGAATTCGGGCGCAATGCGAGGGAAGCGTCTCGCCAGTATGGCTTACGATTTCCAACTCATCCATTGCCGACAGCGTGGACCATCAGTCGCGCGGTTCGATGGCTACGAGAGACAGGCAGTATTGCAGCGCGTTTCCGTTCAGGCCGACCCACCGGAATGGGTAGGGATGTGCAACCAGTCAATGTTCTGGCATATGTTTTGGCCAACCCACACACCAGTACGAGGGAAGTCAGTATGGCATGTGGCTCATCACAATCCCGTGTGTGGAACATTTTGCATCAGCATGGTGCCCACCTGTACCATACAGTACGGCTGCACATACTGATGCCAGGGGATAACCAATAAAGTCTAGATTGGTGCAATTTTGTAATGAACACCATAGAAGAAAATGAGGCCTTTCTATCAAACATCCTTTGGACTGACAAGGCACAGTTCACACGCGCCGGGGTGCTGAACAAACAAAACACCCATTACTGGGCTGTTCAGAATCCATTTTTTACATGGTAAATGAGGCATCAGGTGCTCTAGTCGATCAATGTCTGGTGTGGCATCTGGAAGGACCGACTTGTTGCGCCTGTGTTCTATGAGGGCGCATTAAATGGACGAAGATACCTGCAGCTGTTACAAAGCACATTACCCGAGTGGTTAGATGATCTGATCTGTCTCTGCAAGATGTACACTCATTATGGATTCAGCATGGCGGCGCTCCAGCACATCAACCAACAGCGGTACAGCACTTCCTTTCCGACACTTTTGGGCAACAGATCATCAGTTATGGTGGCCCCGTAGCGCGGCCTCCACGATCCCCAGATCTAACTCCCATGGATTCCTTCCTTTGGGGTTATCTAAAGGATCACATGTACAGGGTGGAACCGGCGAGTCTCCACGATTTTCGACTACATATCATCGCTGCGTGTGAGAGCATGACACCTGTTATGCTGGCGAACACTTTCGGGCAACAGATCATCGACTATGGTGGTCCCGTAGCGTGGCCTCCACGATCCCCGGATCTAACTCCCATGGATTCCTTCTTCTGAGATTACCTAAAGGATCACATGTTCAGGGTGGAACCGATGAGTCTCCACGATCTCCGACTGCGTATCATCACTGCGTGCGAGAGCATGACACCCGTTATGCTGGCGAACATAGAGCGGGAAGTTCTGTCTCGCATTCAAATGTGTATTGTAGCAGATGGTGGCCATATTGAACCCTATTTATGTTAAATGCAACATTATGTAAGTACTGTTGTTACGTTAAATACAACCAATGTACTCCATTTGTATTCATGCCTGAGTATAATAAAATTTGTGTTTCCCTCACGTTTCCAGCCTTCTACTTACCCCAGCCGTTTCTACCATATGTCATTTCCTACTAATTCGTTGATGCTCTACAAGTTTCTAATTGATCTCTTTCCCGTATCTCTCATGGTTTCCGAGATAGGAGTGCTAACTTCCACATTTTGCCACTAGGGGCGCTGCAGTCACTCTCATCTGATAGCGCATATTACATAAAAAAGGTGACATTGAGGATCTCAGGAACTACAGACCTATCAGCCTCCTATCAGTGGTTTATAAAATCTTCACTAAAGTTCTTTCACACCGCTTGAAGGTAACACTGGACATGGCTCAACTGAGAGAACAAGCTGGATTCAGAAGTGGCTACAGCACAATAGATCATATCCACGTACTGAGAGAACTACTTGAAAGAGCGAGGGAATATGAACTTCCATTGTGCATGGCTTTTATCGATTATGAAAAAGCCTTTGATTCGGTGAAACCATCAGCAGTTACAATGGCCCTGAAATCCTGCGGTATTGAAGATGCATACATTAATATTATTAATAACATCTATAAAAATGCAAGTGCAAAGATTCGGCTGTTTGAAAATACAACACACACATAAAAATTGGAAAGGGAGTGAGACAAGGTGACACCATATCTCTGAAGCTCTTTAATGCTACATTGGAAAATGTCTTTCAATCACTGAACTGGGAAAACAAAGGGATAAAGATTAATGGAGATTATCTAACCCACCTTCGTTTGGCTGATGACGTAGTCATTTTTGCAACTACCCCATCAGAGCTGCAGAGTATGATCCAGGAACTTGCTGACAAGAGTAAAGAAGTGGGATTAAAAATGAACTTTCAGAAGACAAAAGTGATGTTCAACACTTTTACAAGAAATGAAGATTTATCGATTGATGGAGAAAAGCTGGAGATCACAGACATGTACGTGTATCTTGGACAGCAGATATCAAGTGAGGGTCACATTGATGAAGAAATTAATCGGCGTACAAAACTTGCCTGGAGAGCTTTTGGAAGAAACAGCATAATTTTCAAGAGCAATATGCCATTATGTCTTAAAAGAAAAGTGTTTGATCAATGCATCCTTCCAGTGCTTACTTATGGTGCAGAGACGTGGACCTTAACTAAAAGAGACATACAAAGGCTGCAGACAACTCAAAGTAGCATGGAGAGGTGCATGCTTGGTGTAACCAGGAGAGATAAGAAGAGGAACTCGTGGATCCGAAAAATGACAAGAGTGGAAGACATCATGATCAGAGTTAAATCCCTGAAATGGCAATGGGCTGGACATACTGCCAGAAGGACAGACCAGCGATGGACAGTCAAAATTTTAAAATGGAATCCAAGGGACAGGAAAAGACCCAGAAAAAGACCACATGGGAGATGGGTGGATGAAATTCGAAAGTATGCGGGAGTGACATGGAGGAGACTGGCACAAGACACCATTGTGGAGGAAACTTGGGGAGACCTTCGCCCAGCAGTGGATTGATAATGGTTGACAATGATGATATATATATTGGGTGTGTGTGTGTGTGTGTGTGTGTGTGTGTGTGTGTGTGTGTGTGTGTGTGTGTGTGTGTGTGTGTGTAGTGAAGTATTAACTTTGGAATACATGCAAATATGGGAAAATGCATTAAAAATTCATAATGATTTTTATAAAGAATGTTAATCATACTTTCATGCAAAAATGTTTCTTTTCTCCACCAATTTGCTTCTTACGTATTCGTGGCTCTAACTGCAGCCATTAATTTCCTGAGAAGGAATGGAATGTAAATGAGCTTGGCAAACAGATTCTGTATAATCATTTATGAATGGCAGGGAAAATACTTTACCCAACTCAAGACTACCGCCAATGCCTTGTACGCATCAGGAGAGTGATGTGTATTCATCACTAGCAAACATTACAACCACTGATGGAATAACAATTCTCAAATAAAGGAAGTGTTCAGGTTTCTCACTACCTATCATGTGAGGCATAGGCGCCAACATTGTGGGTTCGAGACACTTTTTGAACCCCCAATGATTTTTTTGTGGGTTCCTCGAACCCCTAATATTTTTGCGCGTATTTCATGGGAAAAATACACGTACACTATATGATAAATTTTGTTTTTCGTTATCAATTCTTCAAGGTTTTTTTTTATATTTCATTCCCCGTTTACTATATATAGAAACTGTGTATAGGAATTTACCCCTCAGACTGTTTATTGTACCTCAAAAAAAGAATTAGTATTTGTTTGTGCTCATCAAATTTGAAGCGACAGACAATACCTCAAGTACTGTTGTTTAAGATCATTTAAAACTGCCTTCTTTATAAAAGAAAATTCTTCGGTTTGTCTGGGTTCCCACAAAATACGAAAGTCTAGTTCTACATTCGGAGAGAGAACCTATTCGAGGTCATAGTGATAAAGACGAAAATATGTTGTACAGTCAGTTGACCCACCCTATCTTCGGACAGTCGGGGACCAAGGAGGTTAGAAGAGAGAGGAGATGGCATCAGCAGCCACTGGTGAAGCCAATTCTGATCATCTGGTTTCTTGCGCCCTCCGGGTGGGGAGGGTTCAGTGACGTGACCTCACTTACTGAAGACCTGTGCTGAAGCACAGGTTGATAGCGGCCATCTCTTACTCTTGTCAGAAGTCCCTGAAGGTCAACAAGGCTCCCACAGCTTTAGCAAGGCTGTGATTGGTTAATATGCAATATGCACTTCCGTTTGACGAAGCATAATTTTGTTTAAATTTTTTTGGAAAATACTAAACAGTATTTCTGTAACTTTTTGCAAATTTTTAGGTATGTGCATGTATATTTTGGTCTCATTTTTTCCTGCCTGTACATGCTGTACAAGTGCCTCTGAAACTTCTTCATAGCCAACGTTTCCCCATAGAAAAGTACAGAAGCAGCCCAAGTTGGGCATACACAGATGATACGAAGTAGAGCCCATGGAAAATGCAAGGCGTGCAGCTGATGCCATGTCCTCTCCCTTCTATCCTGCTATTTTAACTCAGAAATCATTTTAAGAAAAAAATTGTTGGCATTTTTAAAATTGGTAAAAAAAAAAACAACCTTAAAATAAATGTTACATGTTTTTGTTACTTTTATAAGACAACTGAGTTGGAAATTGACACAGTATGTGTGTATTGTATATAATAATGTTGCACCTACAATACCTAAATAAATGAAATAAATAATTATCTAGAGAAAAAAAAATTCTGTAATTAACTACATTTTGCTTCATTTTAGCATTTCAGGCATCTTATTGTGCCAGATAATCTGAGTGAATGAAGTTTAAATTAGACTTAAATACTTTGAAAAATGCATGGGCAATTCGGTTAAAAATTTCTGGAACCCCCAATAATTTTTCAAGTCGGTGCATATGATGTGAGGTTAGAACACACTTTCTAATCAAAAATCATTTGTTGGATTTGAAACACTCCTATATGATCATTTCCACATATTTCAATGTCATGCATGTTAATCTTCAGAGAACATACAAACAGATCAACTGTGTGTTTACAAAAAAGTTCTCTAAACAACTTTAGTAGTACAGAGAGAACGCAGATAAGGGAATTTGGCACTTACATTCAAAATAGTAAGTCCGTGGGACTTTCAAGTCCCTGAACCTGTATCTGTAGTCAAAGTACACTTGCGATAGTTGAGTATTTTTTACAGAGGTATCACTTTTTTGTAATAGGAGTAATTTCAAAAAATGTTGAGTAGCAAAAAAAAGACAATAAGTAAAGCCTAGAAGTGGATAAAAATGATGAAAAAAATAACACTTCAACCAAATACAAATGACAATGATTAAATGACTTCGATCAGATAAAATCTATGGAAACTAAAAGCTTCTGGTTGAAAAGAAAAAAGTAATAAGTTTAGAAAGTAAATCGTTATTGAGATATTGTGACATTTAACCTATGTCTTCCTCAAACATGAAAAAATGGTAGTGGCGAAAATATTGTTGAAACCTCTGCCACATGTGAAATGAGACTGAATTGTTAAAAATAGTTTTTATAAAACCAAATAATGTACAAAGACAGGGAACTCATATGTTAGAAGTTGAACTTAAAAATACCTTGGCCTCAAGTAAAATCAGATAGAAGTTAAAAATGCAATGATCCATTAAAATGCAAGGTTGAAAAGCAGTGGAGAAATACCTTTAACAGGAACCAAGGAACAAGAAAATGATAAAACTGAAACTGAAGACCTGAAAAACATCCAATATGTTCAGTTTTGGACCATGTTTGTGTCTAATCAGTGGCGAATTTCCCAATAGGCCCACGCCTAGGGTGGCAAATTTTAGGGGCGGCAATTTTAGTGGTAGTAAAAATTAATAATTTGTAATAAACCCATGAAACAAAAATGTAAAATTTAAATAAAAATGTAATAACAGTTAGTCAGAAAGCTGATGTACACTAGGCTGTTTCCAAATTCTGGTAATCTCCTGTGCGAGAGTGTGTGTGTGTGGGGGGGGGGGTATTAACTTTGTTCTTCCGACGTCCGACTCCAATAAAAGTTCTGACCTAGAGAAAGAAAGAAAGAGACTTGAGCCTTGCCATGCTGCTTTGGGGACGTTACCCAAAGGGATTACATCTCCCCTCAGAATGAACACAATGTAGGGGTGCAGCGTGCAGGGGCTGAATTTTAGCACTATAAGTTATCCCCCCCCCTCCGTTAAGCTTATACTTGACCACTGCACTTTTCCATGCACGTGCTTCATGACTTCTTAGAAGTTCCAAGAAAAGTTAAGGGTGGAGGGGGGACATAGTTGGGTTTTCCCTCAAAACAATGAGTCAGCAGTGGCACCCCAAATCTTTGGAGTTCGGAGGATGCTTTTGTTTTTTCGGCGATCTATCTAAACTACTGTAGAAGCTTTAAGTACTAGCTAGATAGTGTTTTTACTGCCGTAGAAAAAGATAGCTTTCTTTTCTCGAATAAAATCTGGTAATGAGTGATGGAAGGAAGAGACTGACTGGAGCTCATTACAAAAAATAGCTACTGCAAAAAATGTAAAAATTGCTGAAGAACTACAACAATGTCAAAAAATTGATAAACATTTCATTGTTAAATGCGTTGGATCAACTACATCGATCGAAGAAGAAACCTCTACAGTTGTTGATTCCTTAATTGCTATAGAAAAAGTATGTGAAGAAGAAACTGATCGAAGTGCATGTTGAAATTTAGATCATACAGACAAGCCTGATGCTTACATTGCTTGCGGTGGCGTAAGTGACGATCCTGCAGAATGGAAGATAAATGATGATACCACTGATTTCTTACTCTCTCAAGCCATAAAACAAAACAAAGATGCTGACTTTTCAAGTTCTAAAAGGATTTATAATGACAAAGTGCGTTATTTTACAAGTAACTTATTTAAACGCAAATTAATGAACGGGGAAGTAGTTGAAAGAACCTGCCTAGTTTATTCATCAAAAAAGGGAGCTGTGTTTTGCGCTCCATGTCGTCTTTTTGGTGGAACTACTAATTTAGCAATAAGTGGATATACTGACTGGAAAAATGCAAATGCCTATTTTTCGCAACATGTAAATTCCAAAGAGCATAACGCGTGTGTGGTGCAGATGTTAGATAGAAGTAATTCATTTGGTAGAGTTGATTCTCAGCTTAAAAAAGAAATAGAGAAGGGCATAATTAATTGGAGAGATGTATTGCAAAGGGTAGTTGCAGTGATTAAGAAACTTGGAAGCCGTGGTTTGCCTTTCAGAAGCAGAGACGAGCGATTTGGTTCGGTTCATAACGGAAACTACATGATGGCACTTGAACTAATAGCAGAGTTTGACCCCTTTCTAAGAGACCATATTGCCCGTTATGGCTCCATAGGTTCAGGATAAACATCGTATCTATCATTAGTGATCTGTAACGAGTTCATTCATTTAATGGCAAAATATTTTTCTATAAATGTAGATTCAACCCCAGATATTTCCCACTGTGATCAGTAATCGATTGTTTTACGATACTTGACAGAAAAGGGAGTTCCTGTAGAACGTTTTCTGTGGTTTTTGTTTTTTAATTTTGGCCACAAAGCAGAAGAAATGGAAAATGCTGTTATTGAAACACTGAACTTGCATGATATGGACTTGAAAAACTGTCGAGGGCAAGCGTACGATAACGCAAGAAACATGTCTGGGGCATATAACGGCTTGTAAGAAAGAATAAAAAAACTAAACACACTTGCTGAGTATATACCATGTTCAGCCCATTCATTAAACTTGGTAGGTGTATGTGCTGCAGAAAGCTGTCAAGAAGCTAGCTTTCTTTGTTTTACTACAGTGGAGCATTTATATATATATATATTTTTTTTTTTCTGTTTTCACACATCGTTGGGAACTGCTGATACAAGCCATTAAATCAGACGGTAAAACATTAAAAAAACTTTCTGCTACTTGCTGGGCCTCTCGTTATGACGCATGCCTTGCTTTGCACAAGAATTGGATTGAAGTATTAGATGTGTTATCAGCAATAGAAGCCAATAACACAGAGAAGCCAATAATACAGAGAAACCAACAACCAGAAGGGAAGCAACAGGGCTGTGACAAAATCTAGAGTCTCTAGAGTGTGCTTTCATGGTCATACTATGGAACGCTATTCTCAAACGATTTAACACGACAAGTATAAAATTACAGAGTCAAACAATCGACCTTGCGACAGTTGTCCAATTTTATAATTCACTTTCAGTATTTATCCACTCGCTGAGAGACATGTTCCATGTGTTTGAAGAAAAAGCGTTGGAACTTTCCGATGAAACCGAATACAAACACGATCTGCGAAGGAAAAAAGAAATCTCTAAGACATGACGAAAATAACGTGAGGAAATGAGTTTATCAGGAAAAGACAGGTTTCGTATCCAAACATACTTAGTCATAATTGTTGGATCTTACTTTTACAGGCTGATGTGGCCGCGGCACCAGGTGAAGTATCGCCTGCAGTGAAGCACCCGATATCTCCACCGAAAAAAAATAAATATCTAAATAAAAATAAAAAAACTAAAGAAAATTTTGTCAAAAATTTTGCTCTCCTCCTCTGCTGCCAGGGGCTAGCAAGGAGTTTTCCTACATGCGTTGACAACCGAAAATTCTGCAACAACAAATTAATTATCTGATTCCAATAATTAATAATGACCTCCCATAATTAATTATAACAAATTAATTATTAACTTCCCGCAAAACTCCGTACCGCGATTGGGCGTGGATGCCTGGATTTAACTCCAGCACGTCCCAATCTACCGAAAATCACAGCAACGCACACACACACTCGAAAAGATACCCAACGCTCATTTCACGTACGCTTGACATTTAATATCCAACGTTATATTATATACACTGCCACCTTTATCCATGAAGTGGCACAAAAATCTGCTGAGATGAATGTATGGTGGGCTGCTCTATCGGCAGCTTAATTATGTACAATGATTTAAACACTTTATCACTGATTAAACGATACCACTGATTTATCTAACACTTATTTAACAATTAACACTGATTCAAACACTGTTCACTGATTAAATTCTAGTATGCACAATAAACAAATAGAGCGAAGGAAACATGTGAGAGATTACCCAAAACATTTAAATACACACTTTAGAAAACTATAATTGAGTACGAGCTTGGGTACCAGCAATTAAAATGATACAGTAATTATCATGACTGCCGCAGTTTAATTATAAGCTAAATATAACTATACCATTACACATACCTGCATAGGCTTGATGCCAAATTAGCAGGGAAGAGCTCTTAAACTTATGGCCATAACACAAATAAAAATCACGAATAAAATGTGTTGGAGGCCTCCGCTGTCGTGCGTATTCATTTTTTCAGGGGACAGAGTTCTATATGCTGTTCACTGTCCGACGGCACTTGTACGTCGTGAGCAAATGTTCATGTAAAGATAACATACCTTGGCAACCGTTGTCTGAGGTCCTCAGCGCAGAGAAGTGGCAAGAAATGTCCTGCCTGTAGACAGCCTAGGCAAAAGTGCACTAATGTCGACCTAGTATTGGTCGAGAAGTCCAAAGGACTGAGATGTCCTCGTTTAAGAGGGGATCATTCATAGCCCTCCTTACGTGCTTCTCTGCTTCTTTTTCCGAGCTCTCCCAGCGGTCAGCTCTCAGGCCTAGGTTCCATGCAGCTCGCTGGTGCTGTTCTCGTGCGTGTGTCTGGCTTTGCCACCGTCCTGAGAATGCCCCGCCGCTTGTTTTTCTCTTCTGCTCGTTTCTCTCCTCTTTGTCCTGTCACAGGGCTTCTCTTAGCCACTTGAAAAGGGATTTATCACCTTGTTTTCAACTGTGGGTGATAGTCGGTTCCCCCTTATCCCGTTCAGTTCGGAGAAAAACTGCAACCACCGAATGTCTCTCGGCTTGCAGAGGGACTTTTGGGGGTGAGTTTTGCAGTCTTTCGTTAGTTGAAAATGCACACGACTGTTGCTATGAGTCCGAAATAGAGATGGTCTGTTGCCATGTGGCCTTTCACAATTCTCGTTTGCCAGAAGGCTACGAATTATGCACTTATCAAATACTGAACAAATTTTAACAATGGCAGTGATGAACAAATTAGAGGATCAATTACCGTAATTAATTATAACTATGAGTGCTGCCTTGCAGTTACATCGAAACACAAATTTACCGCATAAATGAAATATAAAAATTTTCCACAAGTTAGGCTGCACCCTATAACAATCCTTCTACCTTCCAAAGAAAAAAATATGAATGTATTTTTTTTTTCTCATTGAAGAATGGAAAATTTTGAATATGGATATCTCCTCTTTCCTATATTCCATGACATGTCTAATTCCGGATTTTAGACACATCAAGGGTAATGGGAAAGTATCGATAACATCTCTGATCCATTCATCATTGCCCATAACAAGAAAAGAATATAAACATAAGTTACACAGGTGAGAGCCAATGTGCGTCCGACCAAAACCCTTTTTGACTCAACGTGCCTTTCCTCTTATCTAAGTCTGCACTTCTGCGCGGTCCTGAGTTTGGCTCGCGAAATCTTCTTCCTCCTCACAACTGTATATTTCTGTGCTATCACTATCCTCCTCGTCTGCAACCATTTCTTCGCTGGATTTTTCCTCTTCAGCCTGATGTCCAAAGCTGAGAGGTTTCCCCACTCTCCCGTGCTCGTCTCGGGGTCTCAACGACGCTCTCGTTATGATGGGGGGACTTTTTCTTTGCTCCCCTCTGCGTTTCCTCCGTGAGCTGCTGCGTCCTTCAACATGGGAGCAGGCTGGGCCGCCGTCCCGGTCTCTTCCAACCCCTGACGTGTTTCCGATTCATGCGGCTGAAAACAGCGCGTATCCCTTGTGATCACCGGCCAAGCGGGCGTCACCCAGTCCTCATCCTGCTCTGAGAACTCTTCTTCATGATGCCTTTCGTCTGCGGTTGGCATACCTATGCTCAACGAAATTTCTTCATCCCCCTTTTCATCTTGAAATTGCCCTGTGTCAAACACCCTTCTCTGTGGTGGTTTGAAAATCCTGTCTACGTGTGTGAGTCGAGTTCGTCTCATATCATTTACTGGGGCGATTTTAAAGTTCACTGGGGATGTTTTCTCAATTACTCTGAAAGGTCCTATAGAAGGTTTTGCCAACTTTCGTTGACCTTATTTTGGATGCTGATGGGTCGTGCTGGTACACTATGTCCCCAATCTTGATCTGTTTGTCTACAGCCGACTTTGCTCGATATTCCCTGGAAGTTTGGGCTGCCTCTTCCAGATTATCCTTGACAATTTTATACGCTTCTTGCATCCTCGTGACTAAGCTCTCGGCATAGCTCTGGGATTCAGCGTAGTTAAAAGGGATTTCCTCATTCAACAACTGTCCTGGCATGTTCAGATCTCTTCCGAACATGAGAAAGTTGGGTGTTTCTTTAGTCGCACTGTGTGTCGCGCTTCTGTAGGACATGGCCACAAATTCTGTATACTGGTCCCAATCCTTTCCCTTAGGGGAACAATAAATTGCTAAAGAGTGCATTATTGTCTGAATTTGTCTTTCGGCTTGTCCGTCTGTCTGTGCATGGTGTGGAGATGTATTCAGTTTTTTGATGCCAAACTTACGGTACAACTCGGTCATTAAATCGGATTAAAAAATTTGTTCCTCTGTCCGTGAGTAACAGATGTGGGACACCGTGACGCGCTATCACGTTAGAAGCAAATTTTTCTGCAATTTCTGCAGATCGCATAGTCTTTAATGGAATCAGCTCGATGTACTTAGTGAATGAGTCGGTGACAACCAATAAATATTTATTTCCATCCTCTGTCAGTGGGAGAGGTCCAGCGATATCCATCGAAATTTTGGACCATGGGACAGATACAATTTCCGGGGTAATTAGACCCGCTTTTTGCTTCTTTTTGAAACCACGACGTTTCAGGCATTGTTCGCAACTCGCCGTGTAGTTCTTGATGTCTGAGAACATGTTAATCCAAAAGTATTTCTGTTTAATTCTCCCAAGGGTCTTTTCAAAACCGAAGTGACCGGCGCATAGTCCGTCATGTTCTGATTTCATCACTTCTGATTTTAACTTATCAGGTATCACTAACTGTTCTGCGATCAATTTCCGTGGGCTGTTTTTTGCTGGTAAGGCAAAATGAAATAAAAGGTCGTCCCTCATAAAATAGGTGTCAGTAATTTTGTCGACTGCTGAATAATCACGCCCTTCAAGACAATCAATTACTTCAACTAATTTAGGATCTGTTCTTTGTGCTGATTTCAGAGTTTTGTTATTAAGTGGTACAACGGCGACTGTATCATTGGCTTCCACTGCTGCAATGTGCCTAGATAACACGTCGGCGTTTGTGTTTTTCTTTCCTGGTCGATATTGCACATCGAAGTTATACTCCGACAGACTAAGATTCCATCTGACCAGTCTAGAATTAGGAGTTTTCAAATTCATAAGCCACTTTAGAGGTCTATGGTCGGTAATAACTGTAAACTGCTGACCTACCAAATATTCGCGCCAATGGGTGATGGATGATACTATTGCCAGTGCTTCCTGTTCTGTCGTGCTGTAATTTTTCTCAGCTGGATTAAGTTTCCTGCTAAAGTAAGCGATGGGATGTCTGTGTCCTTCGTCATCCTCCTGCTCGAGAATACCGGCAATCGCTACTTTGGAGGCGTCTGTGGTGACGAAAAATTTCTTGCTGAAATCAGGAAATATTAATAGTGGCTCACTCACTAGTGCATGTTTCAGCTCTTGAAAAGATTTCTCGCAGTGTTCGTCCCAAATGAATTTCACGTTTCTCCTAGTAAGGTTTGTTAGCGGTAAGGCAATGGAAGAAAAATCTTTGATGTGGCGCCTATAATATCCTGCCATTCCAAGGAATGCTCGAACATGTTTCACTTTCCGTGGAGTAGGGAATTCCCGAACAGCTTCCACGTTCTGTGGGTTAGGTCTAATGCCCTGACGATCTAAAAGGTGCCCTAGGTATGTCACTTCTTCCGCCAAAAATTCACACTTACTGGGCTTAATTTTTAGATGGTGCTTCCTTAATCTCTGGAAAATTAATTCCAATTTCTCAAGGTGTTCAGATAATGTCCTGGAGGCACACAAGATGTCATCCACATATACCAAAATGCCATCATCTCTTTTGTCCATAAATAGAGAATCAAGTGCTCTTTCAAATGTTGCCGGACTGTTGCAAAGTCCAAAAGGCAAGCGATTCCACTGGAAATGTCCGAATTCGCATGAGAAAGCAGTTTTATGCCTATCCTGTTCTCTAACTTTAATTTGGTGATAACCAGCCAAAAGGTCAATTTTTGAAAAATACTTGCATCCATGTAGTAAGGATAAAGTTTGCTGGATTCGGGGAACAGGGTAGCTATCCTTTCGGGTAATTTCATTTAATTTTCGAAAATCTATACAGAAACGATAAGAGTTTCCGCGTCTCACGAGAACAATAGGAAAGCTGTAGGGACTATCTGATTTTGATATGATTCCTGCGTCAAGTAATTCGTTTACCTGAGCTTTTACTTCGGGTCTTAGGGCATGTGGTACAGTATACTGACGCAACTTAATAGGTTTATCATCCGTGAGATGAATTTCATGCTCTGTAAGATCCGTACCTTCTAAGTCTAAAGAATTCCGTGCAAAAACATCAGAATATTTCTGCAATAAATTTAGCATTTTCTCTCGTTCGCTAAATTCCAGGTGGTCTAATTTAAAATCTTCCACAGAGATTGGTTGAGATTTTCGGGATGTTCCTTGCGAACAACGCTTAATTTCCACTGGTTCTGCCTGAAAGAGTTTCGTATGTTTATTTAGCCAAATTGGTGAATCACTGTGGTTAGCCGCTCTTACATCATACAGTCCGCTTGCCGAAACATTATTAACTGACCGTGCTAAGAGTAACCTATTTCTGCGTGCTCTCAGTAATGGCTCGAACAAAATACTTCCTTCTGTTTTCCCCACTGAGGGTTTACTAAGCGCCACTTGGAGAAAAGTTTCGCTGTTGGGGGAATGCAAGTTTTACGAGTCAGTGCTGCTATCCTGGGGTGTCTGTTGGAAACATCATTACCTCTCCGCTCCTGTGGGGTGGGTGGCTGAGATGGGGGGTCAGGGAAGTGAAGCTGGTTTGTATCTGCTTCGAACGTAAGACGGTGGTTTCGTAAAGCATCTATTCCCAACAAAGCTGAGTAATTTTGACTCAGGGATTTTTGTCACAAATGCCTTGACCCATATGTCTCTTCCCTTAATTCGCAGATTTACCTCGTAGCAACCCAGCGTTTGAATCACTTCTCCTGTGATGCTTTTGATTTTTACATTTAAATCAACAGATTTTAACTTTCTGCGAAATTTTAATCTACGATAAGCATCGTTAGCTAATAAAGTGACTGATGACCCTGTGTCAATTAGCACTTTAATTTTATCCCCATCCAGATCCGCATTAATGATTGGTAAATCATTCCCATTTTTCATAGACACGTACCGCACTTTAGAGGGTTTTAAATATTTCTGAGCCGCACTACCTCTCACAGTTCGACTCCGATTCAGTTTAACTGTTTGTTCTTACGCTCGGGTCCTTGAGCACTAAACTTTCCTGTTGATTGATAATGAGTATCTCTGTCGTTGTTATTCCTAAACCTCTGTTTCGGTGTTGTTTCTGCCCTATCCCTATTTCGACCGTTATTCGGGCATAGCCTGATCACATGACCTTCCTGTCTGCATCCGTAGCACATAATCCTGTTGCTCCTGTACTGCGCTTGCTGGTTCTCAGCGCGCGAGCGATTTCGAGTACCCGATCCTCTGCGTTCATTATTATTTGCCCCATACTGTCGAACGAGTTCGAGTCCAGATGACTGAAACCTGGGTAACTGCAAACTTTCTTCCTCTCTGAAGTTTCTTTCTCGTCTCCGATTTTCGTTTTCCTGAAAATTTACGGCTAACTGACCCACTGATCTTTCCGTCGCTTCCATTCGTGCCATCATCTCTTCCAAAGTACGCGCTAATAAATCAGATCCTGGGTTTGTTTCCGATCTCTCTACTGCATTTACTGATGCTTTCTTACTCATGAGCGCCAAATTATCTTCTTCCTGAATTGCTGTGAGAACAGCAGCTTCTAGAGTTTCTGGGCACTTCGTTAAAACCCAGCGCCTGATAGATTCGGATAAACCAGATACAAACTGACACATCACTGTCTGATCCCTATGCTGCCTGATGTCTTCTGACATATCAGTTGTATGACCAAAATATTTTGCCGCTGCACTTTTGAGTCGCGTTGCATACTGTCTTACATCTTGTCCCGGCATTTGAACACAACTCATGAATTGTTTCATACGGGTAATAAGAGGTTCTTCCGCTTGAAATGATCGATCACTAGACGTTTAAAATTTTCATAATTTCCTTCTAATCTCAGCTCATCACTATCTGACAAAAATTCTGCAGCCCTTTCCCTGAATTTCAACTTTACTACTGCCAATTTTGTTTGTTCGCTCCATCTCCCTACTGTAGCTACATTTTCTACATCTTGAAAAAAATGTTTGGCACGATATAGAGGATCTGTGCCTGTAAAATATCTGAGCATATTAATGCATCCTGCTATCTGTTCACCGCCGTACATTAACATACCTGGAGCTGTCATTCTAGTCTCTGACACTCCTGCGATACTTGTTACTGAATTACTAGTTACTAGATCAGTTGATTCTCCTGTGGGAATGCTATGTTCCTCCCCATCATGATGATCAGAATCATCTGAGTCAGTAGGTTTGGTGTTCGGCTTCTCTCCTTTATTTGCCATATTTAAATACACTTAACCTAAGGCAGTCTTTTACACAAAAATGCTTAAGGCTTACAATACTTATGATATGCTAAAAATATGCTCGTACTGAAATAAATTTGATATGGCAGTCAATTCGCAATATTTCGAGCGTTTGTGTGTGTTGCTCTGCTTTGGAGGTACAAACAAGTAAGAATCCTGGTCATCGGAACCAATTGTTGGATCTTACTTTTACAGGCTGATGTGGCCCGCGGCACCAGGTGAAGTATCGCCTGCAGTGAAGCACCCGATATCTCCACCGAAAAAAAAATAAATATCTAAATAAAAATAAAAAAACTAAAGAAAATTTTGTCAAAAATTTTGCTCTCCTCCTCTGCTGCCAGGGGCTAGCAAGGAGTTTTCCTACATGCGTTGACAACCGAAAATTCTGCAACCACAAATTAATTATCTGATTCCAATAATTAATAATGACCTCCCATAATTAATTATAACAAATTAATTATTAACTTCCCGCAAAACCCGTACCGCGATTGGGCGTGGATGCCTGGATTTAACTCCAGCACGTCCCAATCTACCGAAAATCACAGCAACGCACACACACACTCGAAAAGATACCCAACGCTCATTTCACGTACGCTTGACATTTAATATCCAACGTTATATTATATACACTGCCACCTTTATCCATGAAGTGGCACAAAAATCTGCTGAGATGAATGTATGGTGGGCTGCTCTATCGGCAGCTTAATTATGTACAATGATTTAAACACTTTATCACTGATTAAACGATACCACTGATTTATCTAACACTTATTTAACAATTAACACTGATTCAAACACTGTTCACTGATTAAATTCTAGTATGCACAATAAACAAATAGAGCGAAGGAAACATGTGAGAGATTACCCAAAACATTTAAATACACACTTTAGAAAACTATAATTGAGTACGAGCTTGGTACCAGCAATTAAAATGATACAGTAATTATCATGACTGCCGCAGTTTAATTATAAGCTAAATATAACTATACCATTACACATACCTGCATAGGCTTGATGCCAAATTAGCAGGGAAGAGCTCTTAAACTTATGGCCATAACACAAATAAAAATCACGAATAAAATGTGTTGGAGGCCTCCGCTGTCGTGCGTATTCATTTTTTCAGGGGACAGAGTTCTATATGCTGTTCACTGTCCGACGGCACTTGTACGTCGTGAGCAAATGTTCATGTAAAGATAACATACCTTGGCAACCGTTGTCTGAGGTCCTCAGCGCAGAGAAGTGGCAAGAAATGTCCTGCCTGTAGACAGCCTAGGCAAAAGTGCACTAATGTCGACCTAGTATTGGTCGAGAAGTCCAAAGGACTGAGATGTCCTCGTTTAAGAGGGGATCATTCATAGCCCTCCTTACGTGCTTCTCTGCTTCTTTTTCCGAGCTCTCCCAGCGGTCAGCTCTCAGACCTAGGTTCCATGCAGCTCGCTGGTGCTGTTCTCGTGCGTGTGTCTGGCTTTGCCACCGTCCTGAGAATGCCCCGCCGCTTGTTTTTCTCTTCTGCTCGTTTCTCTCCTCTTTGTCCTGTCACAGGGCTTCTCTTAGCCACTTGAAAAGGGATTTATCACCTTGTTTTCAACTGTGGGTGATAGTCAGTCTCCCCCTTATCCCGTTCAGTTCGGAGAAAAACTGCAACCACCGAATGTCTCTCGGCTTGCAGAGGGACTTTGGGGGTGAGTTTTGCAGTCTTTCGTTAGTTGAAAATGCACACGACTGTTGCTATGAGTCCGAAATAGAGATGGTCTGTTGCCATGTGGCCTTTCACAATTCTCGTTTGCCAGAAGGCTACGAATTATGCACTTATCAAATACTGAACAAATTTTAACAATGGCAGTGATGAACAAATTAGAGGATCAATTACCGTAATTAATTATAACTATGAGTGCTGCCTTGCAGTTACATCGAAACACAAATTTACCGCATAAATGAAATATAAAAATTTTCCACAAGTTAGGCTGCACCCTATAACATAATAGATAGTTCGAGGATCGAAATGGAACGCAAAAGTAAATCTTACAATGTTTTATTGGAGAGATTTGATTTTCTTTTTAATTTAATGCAAATTCCTGTGGAACAGGTGAGAAGTGCAACAGAAAACTTAGTGGCTGTATACAAAGATGATTTAGAAGAAAATTTATTAAACGAATGTCTTCATATTAAAAATTATTTGCTATCACTCGGAGAACAAAAAGTGTCAGCTTTGAGAATGTGTAATTTGTTAAGAGAGAAAGAAATGTATTCGATTTTTCCAAATATCAACGTGACTCTTAGAATATTTCTTTGCATTTCCATAACAAATTGCTCAGCTGAGCGATCTTTTTCTGTTTTAAAAAGAATAAAGAACTCCTTACGATCGAGGATGGAAGAGCATGCGCTTAATGCTTTTTCAGTGATGACAATAGAGAGCGAGTTGCTGACTTCATTGGACTTTAGTGAGCTCATCAAAGCATTTGCAACAGAAAAATCAAGACGAAAACTGTTGTAAGGTATGTTTCCTTTCTTTTTCAGAACTCCCTTAAAACTTGGCAATTTGCAAAATTATGATGCAGTTAAAATTTTAAATAATGTAGTGTAGCATTTGTTCGGGAATTATAAAACTTGTCTTGATTTCAAATGCAAAATATGTTAATTACTTTACTGAATTAAAAGAAAAATGAGGGAAATAATGG
Source organism: Macrothele yani (assembly GCA_039090855.1). Lineage (NCBI taxonomy): Eukaryota > Metazoa > Arthropoda > Arachnida > Araneae > Macrothelidae > Macrothele > Macrothele yani. Next base: position 98,285,286 of record CM077028.1, on the reverse strand, counting down.
TATGTATTAAAACTAGAAACAAAATCATAGTGTTTAAGAGATAAAAAGTCAATTAGTTTTCAAGTTTCAACAATCGGTGTCCGTGCTGACTAGCGAAAACTGTTTCAAACAAACGTCCGGATTTGCACTGTTACCAGGTGCAGTTGAAGAGGGGGTGCAGAGGGAGAGGCGCGACACAATGCACAGGGGCATCCAAGTTCTTCTGAAGTCACAGAAAAAATCGTTTATGAAAAAAAATATGCATTCATAAAATATTAGTCGAGTATATTCCCTATTTAATTAGCTCATAAGTACATACCTGCCAGGTTTTACGATTTACCCATAAAATTTATGGAAATGTGACTTGTTTTACGGGCAAAATGTTCATTTTACGGATTTGGTGATTCTCCGGAAAAAAAATACAAAATTCTGATGATTTTGCACCCACTATTAAAACTTTTCAGCTACATGTGTTTATTTGGGAACAGTTTGCTGCAGTTTTCCAACGTTTTAAGTTATTATTTTGCCTTTTTTCAAATGCTAGAACACCAATTATCTGGTCTTATTTAACCTTGGGCTTGGTTTTTCTCCCTCTCTTTCTCTCTCGCTGCCCCCCCCCTTCTTTTCAGATAATGCCTTGTTTGTTTTCCAGGTTGCAACTTCTCAGCAGTCCAGCGTGGGGTGTGTGTATCTTGCATTGGAGCAGGTGTCTATATTACTCCCAGTTCGAAATGCTATCTCAGAACAACATAGTTGTCGTAGAAAAAAATTCAAACGGATTTTAAATTGTGGAATTTTGAAGCCCAGATCGATACCCAACATGACGAAATTAAGCAAAAACTGCCAGTTTTGTGAAAATAAAAATGCATTGGGGCATGGTTTCATAACTTCTCTGGCAATAAATTTGACCAAACGAAAGAATGCTACAGTACCATAAGAGGAAGTTAAAAAAAAAAAAAGTAAGTCCAATGTTCATTCGAGCCAGTGCTGCTCCAGCAATGATTTATTTTGCTGGTCCGTTAGTCAGTAAGTTTTCTATGCTTTTCAACCGTGCTTTGTTCATTTTTTTTTATGGGCTTCTAAATTTCCTTTTGGTTGTGGTGGATTAGATCCATAAGAGTTACATATAAATGTAGACATCAGATTATTTATTTTAAAGACGAGAAGGGGCGGCATATTTGTCTGGGCCTAGAGGTGGCAAAGCCTTAAATCCGTCCGTGTCTAATGCATTTCAGCACACATTTTCTTCAGTGATTGGTAATTTCCAAGAGAAAGGAAGTTCAACACCACAATTAACAATGCAACCCATTCCTTTACGTATGACACCAAATCCCAGGATCAAAGTGCTTAACAATGTAAAGGAATGAGTTGCAACATTAATTGTGGTGTCGAACTTTCCCTCCCTTGGAAATTACTAATCACTGAATAAAATGACAGGAAAAAGAAAAAAACAAAACAAAGCTTTGCAATGATATAAATAACATTCCAATACTGATACTTGTAGAGATTTCTGCACAGGTGCTGGCAACAACTAGTGCATATATTATCAAAACCCTAGGATGAAGGTGCTTAACCGCAACCGAGACTGAGGCACACTTTTAGGCTTAGCCACAAAGTTATTTATCCCTGAAGATGACACCGGGAATATGTGCGAAAATGCATCGGATATAACTACAGTCTAAGATTGAATGCATTGGAGTTCATATTTTTTAGTTTCAGTTTTTTCATCCTCTTATTCTTTGATTCCTATTAAAGGTATTTCACCACTGTTTTTTTTTTTTTTCCAGTTTTTACAGCCTTGCATTTTAATGGATCATTACATTTTTAACTTCAATCTGTTTTTAGTTGAGGTCAAGTTCAACTTCAAACATACAAGTTCTCAAGTCTTTGTGCATCATTTTGCTTTATAAAGCATCTTTTTAACATTTCAGTCTCATTCTGTGGGTGACAGAGGTGTCAACGCCATTTTCAGCACTACCATTTTTTCGTGTTTAAAGAAGACATAGGTTGAATGTCTCACTCTATCAATAACGATTTAATTTCTTAATTTGCCAACTCTTTTTGTTGGTTTTTTTACCAGCAGTTTTTAATTTCCATAGAGTTTATCCGATAAAAGTCACTTAATCATTGTTATTTGTATTTGGTCAAAGTTTTATTTTTTCGTCAATTTAATCTACTTGACGGTTTTACTTATCAGGTTTTTTTCTGCTCAAAAAGTTTTGGGAATTACTCCTCTTACAAAGAAGTGATACCTCTGTAAAAAAACACTGAACTATCACAAATGTACTTCAACTACAGATACTGGAGCAGGGACTGGATTTCCCACGGACTTTATTTTTTGAGTGTAGAACCAAATTCTCTTATCCACCTTCTCTCTGAACTACTAAAGTTGTTTAGAGAACTTTTTTGTAAACACCTACACAGGCGACCTGTTTGTAAGTTCTCCAAAGATTAGCATGCATAGAGTTAAAATATATCGAAACAATCATGTCTTAAACTCAATGATTAAGTAAGTGGTTTTGTTTCTCATGTGACGCACACATCATAGGAACATCTTAATGCCAGCATCAATAGCTGTGCGTGCACGCATGCCTGAGGTCATTCATTTTTTAGCTGCCCCATCCAAAACCTCCAGGCTCTCATAGAAGTAACATGATAAATAAATTGCTCAAGAACAGTTAGGGATATTAAGGGAAAATAGCATCAATAGCATACAAAGCAATTGTTTGCATTTCATTATGGACAACATAAAATGCAGAACACAAAACGAAAATGAAATGGTCAGGCCAAAGGTGTAGCATGATACTTCTGGTGTTCAAACAAAAGAACACTGCACTGTCTCAAAAGGATGAAGAAGCACATGCAGCTTACCTTGATCAGCCTATACGTTGTGACACCTTCATTGTTTCACAATTGCTTAGCACTGCCATTGTATACTGATAAGGTAATTCAGATGCCTTTAGGGTAGTGCTACCTACAGACACAGTAAAGGGTCATACAACTCTAAAAGTGTCATAGGGAATGGGCTATTCCTGTCCAACTCCTCTGCAGCACATCCTGGACATAATGTGATTAGTGTCAAAGTAAACATGGAATACCACATTATTTGAGCTCAAGAACTCTTATATGAGCTAAATAGTCTTGTATTTTCATCCAGTAAGAGGAAACAATGGTGTATTGTATCAAGGACGAGTCGCTGTTCTCACCATGATGTCGTCTCAGTACACAAAGTTTGTGTGCCCTCGGCAAATGCAGAGATTTCTGTAAAGTTATCAAAGTATACTCCTCACCACACCGTGTCTGAGCTGCTGTAGCTAGCACAGATGTGACACAAATGCTGACTGCCATTTGTTCCTGAAGTTCTCCAAACATGAAGGCACTGACTGTCAGAACATAGACCAAATCTGAACTCACTGCAAGTTAGTATGCTTTGCCACACTTCTCGTCAAAACAGATGTTGTTCCCACTCATCTTTTTTCCAGGGATTGCTGCAGATAGTGGTATTTAGCGCAATGGACATCTGGACCATAGACTTTCTTGATCAGTCAATTATGGGCCATCTGATCATCTACCACGACACCTATGGCAGTTGTTAGAGCATCTCAGATGTGGCAGATGGACACTGTAGAATTCCAGCGTACCAATCTTGTCAGGCTATAAATGTTTATTGCAGCGTACCAATTTTATCAGGCTATAAATGTTTATTGCAGCGTACCAATCTTGTCAGGCTATAAATCAGTCTGAGACTGGACAGCAGCATTTTAATGGCCCATTATTATTATTTCCAACCATCAAATGTCTCACCTATGTTGTGGCATTGTCTGACTGTAGCATTTACAGGCACACACCTTTACACATTGACTGCTTGTAAATCCAGTAATTCTTCATACATATTTCTTGCACTTGTGCACACATGTCAGGAACACAGAACCTGAAATTTGCATACAGTTGCATTTTGCATTCAGTCCTTCTATGTAGTAGGGCTGACAACATTTGCATAAACACATGCCTGGGGTTCTAAATCATATTATCCCTGTTTTTAGAGCAATTTATTTTGGCTTCTAGTTAGCTTTGGAATTTCACGTTGAAACCAGCCACTAAAACATGGACAACACTGGAAAACCATCTAGCAAATTTTGATTTGTTTACCATGGTTTCCAGATCAGTTATAGCTGTTGCAGATGCACACACACAGTGACATTCTCTTTTTTCATTTTAGCTATGTTTAAAAATTCATTCCAAGGAATTTTTGCCTAACATTTTTTCTAAATGGCAGAATTGTACTTGATATAGAATTTGAACTATACGTCATGTAAAACTAATGTGAAAATGATAATCACAATCAACTCACTGACTGAAATCAAATATGATAAAACTACCAGTCACCTTGTCTCTACAGTAGCACAATATAAACTATGTGGTGCACAATATTAGATATGTATAAAATACTTGAAGAACAATGTATTCCTAATATCTACTAAGTAATAACTTTGTATTTTGCAACACATCTGCTTTAAATCATATAAAATATCAGATGCACATTAATCACCAAAAAATGTAATTTTTCTCATCAAAAGCATTTTCATTTACACTGCATGCAATGCAGCTTCAATAATGCACAATTTTTTCAGACCTGACAAAGTAAACATTAAATTCAGTACAAATTAAAACTTCAACATTATTTAAATAAAACTTCTTTGATGTCACATCATAAGTCCATATTTGCATCTTTGAACAATCCACTGAATACCAAAAATTCAACTTCTGAATCTATCAGTTATGTATATAAATATAATAATCATCATCATAGTCAACCATTATGAATCCGCTGCTGGATGAAGGTATCCCCAAGTTTCTCCCACAAAGGTTTATCTTGTGCCAGTCCCAGTCTCCTCCATGTCCATCCATCTCCCATGCATTCTTCTGGGTCTTTTCCTGTCCCTTGGAATCCAGTCTAAAATTTCGGTTGTACATTGGTGATCCGATCTTCTGGCAACATGCCCAGCCCATTGCCATTTTAAAAATTTTACTTTGATCATGATGTCTTCCACTCTTGTCATTTTCATTATTCACGAGTTCCTCATTTTATCTTTACTGGTTACAACAAGAATGCATCTCTCCATGCTTCTTTCACTTGCCTGCAGCCTTTGTATGTCTTTTAGTTAAGGTCCATGTCTGTGCTCCATATGTAAGCAATCGAAGGATGCACTGATTGAACACTTTTCTTTTAAGACATAATGGCCTATTGCTGTTAAAAATTGTACTGTTTCTTCCAAAAGCTCTCCAACCAAGTTTTATGCATCGTTTAATTTCTTCATCAATGTGACCTTTGCTTGATATCTGCTGCCCAAGGTAACTGTAGGTATCGGTTATCTCTAGCTTTTCTCCATCAATTGATGAATCCTCATTTCTTGTAAAAGCACTATACATCAGTTTTGTCTTCTGAAAGTTCATTTTTAATCCCACTTCTTTACTCATGTCAGCAGGTTCCTGGATCATACTCTGCAGCTGTGAAGGGGCAATTGCAAAAATGACATCATTTTGAAGGGGGCAGTTGAAAATGAAGAGACTCCAGTTTGTGAAGCGTCATCAATTGTGTGTGTGTGATTGCTGTAACTATGACCACAATTTCCGTTGATGTTCTGGGTTAGAGGATGTTAAAGGACATGCTTGTTGTACTCAAGAATTTGGTGGCATTCTCTTCTTACTACATTAAGTCAAATTACTAGGATTTCATTAAATGTGTATTCAGTGCACACAGTTTGCACATATGGGTGTTCCATTTTTGTTTGTTTGTTTGTTTGTTTCATTATAACATTCTGAATGTTCTACTTGTATAGAAATCATACATGTCTTTAAAACACATTCTGCTGCATTTTTAAGTGCAATGTAATATGTTGAAAATCCTATTCATATAAAAATACTTCATTGCTTCATTACTATCACTCTCTAAACCCAGTTACAATACGTTATCAGTGAGTAGCCAACTTAGTGCAGGTAGTATGGTGATGAGGTACTCAAATGGTAAATGTCCATGTACACTCAACACTTCATGTGTGTGAGTTCCAATTCGGCAAATTAAAATATCCATGAACTACATTTATTGACCTATTTTTTGTACATGAATCCAAATTTAAATGTTTGTAAGTTAAGCATTGCAGTAAACATACTTCTCTTATTCCTTGGCATGTGTATGGTTTCCCCAGTCATTTTGTTTTCTTCATAAGGAAAGCATCTGCAATCCATTCCTCCCTGGTTTCAATGGAGTTGCCGAGTTCCTGTTAGCCTCACTCACCAGACAGTGCGGTTATTTATCAATTGCTGAAGCCGATGGTATTCCACTGCGCCTTGTGTTCAGCATGCATGCGAATCAATTCTGGCACCATTGAGGGGTACCTATCTGGTAGAATTCTCTCAACAGCTATTGGTTGATGATCAAAAATTATATGAGTGATGTTTGTTTTCATGCTTTACTTCATAATGTGTTTTCTAAGACCTATGTTGAGGAATGTAACTTGTTTTTTTTTTTTGTTTTTTTTTTATTGGAGGTTTAACGACCACCGTGAGCAACTCAATGGGCTATAAGCAGTCGCCCGTCCCTAATTTAGGGTCACTGGTTCCAGGGAAGGGAGAGAGCCAGTGCCGTAAGACAAACACAACATCCATGCCTGACCGGGATTCAAACCCGGACCCCTTACGGACGAATGATCAGAGGCCAACGCCTTAGACCACTGCGCCACCGGGGCGGCGGAATGTAACTTGATGGTGGAAAGAAATATCAATAATTCTGCAGATTAATGCAGCCATATATTTGCTGAGATGAAAAAAACAGAAATTCTTTGTTGTTCCAGCAGTGTTTCTCAGTTGAAAACTTCAGGCATAGTATACCCTTTGGACATGGACAGCACCAAATCTAATTCATATTCTGATTAAGTCTATGTGAATGTTTCATAATTTCATAAAACCATTTAAAAGTTTTCCAATTTCTAATGTGTCTTTCATGAAAATACAAACTTACTTTTTTCATCACTTTTTTCATTTCATTACCTTACATAATTTACAAAACTACTGGTATATAAATGAGTATACAGAAGCAATTGCAAGCTTTCCAGAAACAGAACTCCTTGTTTCCTATTGTTTTATAACCTCCATTTGCATGGGCGGCGGAATGTAACTTGATGGTGGAAAGAAATATCAATAATTCTGCAGATTAATGCAGCCATATATTTGCTGAGATGAAAAAAACAGAAATTCTTTGTTGTTCCAGCAGTGTTTCTCAGTTGAAAACTGAGAAACACTGTTTCCTATTGTTTTATAACCTCCATTTGCATGGATTTAATTTACACAAGGTTTCTCTGAAACAAAACCCTCACATACATGGAGAGTTGAGTGTATTTCCAATTAACTGAAACCTAAGGTGAAGCTGGTAGCTTATCTCAAATTGTCAATTTCCACAGCACTGAGTGTTTTTCTTTTTTTTTTTCCTTTTTTTTTTTTTTCTCTTGCTTTTTTTTTTTTTCTTTATTGAGCTTGAGTTACCTCATTATATTTTCTGTTCTTTTGTAATATAACCTCATAATATTTCCTTAACAGTAACAACTGTAAAAAGTTGCTGATATTAATTTGAAATGTACCTGAATAAAGTATCATCATCAGCAATTATCACCCACTCAGCAGGCACTCCTCGATCATATATATACTGCAGTATGGACAACGTTTTTTCACAGTGCCCATTTGGTACATTTGGAACACCAACATTTACAGTAGGAATGGAAAGATCTTCCACATCACTGAAAAACGATATGGAACTGCAGTCTTTTGCCCAGGTGTTCTTCACAACCAGAACTGAAACAGAAAATGACGAAAAATATATAAGTAAATAATGATTTTACAATTTATAAATAAATATGATGCGACAAAAGAAATTAAATGAAATAAATCTAATTGTAAACAAACTCATGACTATCTCTCCTGTGCTATTTTAAAATGGAATTTCTTATAATTTTATGGATATCTTCATCCAGACTTTTCAGTATTTACTGGCTAATTTTTAATAACAAACTGTCTTCTTCATCAAACCCTCATTACCATGACATACTATCACTGCAATGGTTATAGTTCACCACACAGAATTGTCCTTTCAACAGCAAAGAACCAACATGACTGCTGACAATGAAGTCCTTCTTTTATTCAGTTTTAAATGTTTCACTTTATTTTCTCTTTGTGATATCCTGTTAATGACTAATTTAAGTTAATCCCAATTCATTTCATGACCAGTTTCTCCTAAATGTTTGTCTAATACAGTTTATTTTGAGATTCTTTATTACTACTTTATGTTTTGCAAAATAAGTTTTCAGCTGTGAACTAGTTTTTATGTAAATCCACAGCTGCATTCAGTGTTATAAATAAATAGCTCCTTGTTTAAGTGGGATGTCTTTTTCATATTCTTTAATTAATGGAAAAGATTGTGTTATTTAAAAAAAAACTTCATTAAAATTCATTATCTAGTGCACATTTTATGTTGTAATTTTTTACTAATTTTGGGGGAGATTTTCTGAGAGAAATGTTTAGGAGGCAGTCAAATCAATCTCTGTGGTAAGCAACTTTTCTGGCAAGTTTTATTTCTTTTTTGGTCTCACATTTTTTTCTTTTATGTGATACAAGGATATAGTACAAGGGTGCACAACACATATTCTAAGGGCCAGAACATATGTACAGGGCCAGAATATACATACACTGAAGAGCAATTAAATTAGAGGCAGCTGGCGTTATGCAAATGTGGCGCTGTGTGCAGCCCTGTAAATGAAGGACATGACGTATGCAGTGATCCGACAATATAAGGAGTGATGCAATAGGAATCAGTAAGAGTCGGACAAAGTATGGGTAAGACGAAGGATCTAAGCGCATTTGATGTGGGCAAATTGTCGGGGCCCGAGAATGGGTCAATCCATCTCGGCAGTCGTATAGGCACTGGGATTTTCACAAGCCACTGTGTCACGGGTGCACCGTGAGTACATCGAATCCGGTAAAACTATCCCTGCAAGGGCCAACTGCCATGGACAACAGCGTGTGGATGAGCAGGGTCATCATCGGCTAGCTCACATTGTAACAGCGGATAGACGGGCCACAGTGCAAGAAATCACTCTGCAATTTAACGCTGGTGCACAAAAACGTGTAAGCAGCCACACCATCCAGAACCATCTCCTCGCTATGGGGTACAGAAGCCATTGTCCCACAAGGGTACCGCTGCTGACCACACATCATAGGGTGCAAAGATTAGCATGGGTGCGGGAACATCGCCACTGGACCCTACACATGTTGAAAACTATTGCCTGGACTGATGAGTCGAGATTCACTTTGGTACATGCGGATGGCAAGACACAAGTATGGCGCAAGCCACATGAAGTGATAGATCCTTCTTGCCAGCAGGGCACTCTTCAAGCTGGTGGGGGTGGCATTCTCGTATGGGGACTGTTTACGTGGACTGAAATGGGACCCCTGGTATGTGTAACATCGTTCCTCACAGGTCAATGTTACCGGGATATCCTGGACGACCATTTGCTTCCATTTGTGCGTCTTCAACATCCCACTGGGGACCTCATCCTGCAACAAGACAATGAACCATGCCATCGCTCCCGAATTGTATCTGAATGGTTGGATGAACACTCCACCAACGTGACCTAGCTTCCTTGGCCAGCTAGGTAACCTGACCTCAATCCCATCGAGCACATCTGGGGTGCCATCGAGAGAGATGTTCGAGGCTCTGACCCCCCCCCCCCCACTCCATCAAATCTTCGTGAACTGTGGGAGCTTGTTCAGCGGTTGTGGATCCGTATGGCTTCCAGCTTCCGGTATCTTGTCGAGTCCATGTTGAGACGAATCGCCGCCATCATCAGGGCGAAAGGTGATGCTACACATTACTAGACAGGTATCTCTAATTCAATTGCTCTTCGGTGTATATTCAAGCGCATGGACATAATAAGACTATCCGGCAAAGAATTGATGATATATCACAAAACTTGTACGAACAGTTGAAAACTGTTTGTTTGCAGTTCGAGTACTGTTCTGTTACATTACATAAAGCTAAGGCCCAATTGATAGTATATTTATGTGGGGTGAGCACTTATTTTGAAATTACTGGAAACCTTGCAGCAGGCAGATATGCAATCATTTCATGGCAACTGCTAGATTCAAAACTAACAAGAGAGAAACTTGTTGCCTGTACAAATAGAGCCCTATGTATAGCTGGAAAATATATGGGCCCAATCACACTGCTGAAAAAAACATCTGAGACATGAAATAAAGCAATATTATATTAAACATCAAGAGAATTTGTGTGGTAAACTCTTAAGATTTTGTACATACATACATATCACTAAGTTGTTCTCTGAGATTTAGAAGTTAGCTCCACAAAGAAAGATAATCCACCAGATAAATGTTTAACTGATTATTTGCTTATTGTTGCTGTATCAAACATCTCCATTTACAGCAATCTTGGCACACAGCTCAAGCTTCACTGACATCCATCACACAGCGTACACAAGACCTTCTGTACTTCATACTCATAATCTTTTTCTCAAGCAGACACTCCTGAATCTGGTCCTCCCATGATTTTCTTGGTCTCCTACTTTTCTTTTCTGCCACTTGGGCTGAAAAAAATTTCTTAGTAAACATCTCATCACTCATTCTTTTCAGCATGGCCAAAACACATAAGAATATTAGTCTCCACCTTACTGACAATATTTTGCTTCACATGACACAACTGCAACACATCTTCATTCCTCAATATCTAGTTGCATGAAATTTGTAGCTGACACAAATTTAAGCTTCAGTATAAATATTGTTAAGGTACATCTAGTTTTATGTGACATTGGCCAAAAGACCCCAACTCACTGGCTTTTGTTCCAGAATCCTTAGGTGAAATGACCAACTGGAACCGTCAGCTGTGGGCTAATCCCCCACACTGGTGTACTTTTCCCGATTAAAAAGACACAAAGAAAGTTAGGAATTTATTGTCATGAAACTGGTTAATTTCTTGGTGAATTTATTTAGAGTAGATGTTTTAACCATCAAAAATCTAAAGAAAATGAGAGAGAAGATGATGCTGAATATGATGATGTTATTTATCGTGCAGATGTATGTTAGCTAAGTTGTCGCCAGGTCTTACAAGGTTCTGCGTCAAATTCGGTCTCATAGTTTTTATCTCATATGAGTTTTTAACTTTATTTCACTTAATTAAATTTTGATGGAATTGACAAACCTGAAGCACACACACTTAATTTGAGCTTTACTTATTTTCCTGTAAGTAAAGCTCAAATTATGTAGCCTTCTGAAAAACAACTAAGTTTTCATAACAACCATAAAACAGCATGAAAAGATTGCACACCTAATGTATATCAGAAAAATAACATAGTCAGCCTTTAATCAATGAGTGTAAAAAGTTTATCAATTTGCTCATATTGAAAGATCACTTTTTAAAACATTTAATATAATCAAATTCATAGTAACCTCAAAAACAGCGTGAAGAGGAAAGTTATACTTTGGCTAATATGGATGCCACAGCATTATTTCCAAACACTCCAGTTCTGGAAGCGATTGACATCATACAGCGGAAACTACTTGAAAACAAAACACTTGAAGTTAAGCAGTGCTGGAGATTGGGTGGGTATTAAGATATGTACATAGTAACAACTATTTTCAGTTTGAAGACAATATTTACCGGCAGACTAGTGGAACTCCAATGTGTTCGTTGTTATCGTCACTTTTTGCAGAAGTGATTGTGCAGAATTTAGAAGAACGGATAATACCTCAGTTTCCAATTTACATATCCTATTACTGCCGTTGTGTCGATGACGCATTTTTTGTGTTTCGATCAGCTAGCGCTCAGGATATTACTTGAGTTCAAACTGCATTGTCTGAGGTCTACCCATCCATTAAGATAACCCTTCAGCTTGAGAGTGATAGTCAGTTACCCTTTTTAGAAGTTCTTGTTACAGAAAGAAAAAAGATTTGGCCTATTGCATTTATTGTAAACCATCATATATTCCAGTGTTGATTTCATCAAGCTCATATCATCCATGGCCACAAAAAATTGCAGCTTTCAGTTCATTTATAAGTCGAGCTTTCTCACACTCTAGTAGTAATTCATACTGTGAAAAAGAGTTAAAATGGATAATACAAGTCACCAAAGAACATGGATATCAAATATCTGTAATAAAGAAGCTTATTTATCGACATATACATCCCTTTAACAGTCCCAGAGCAGAAGTTAGTTATTGTGGCAGTTTCCCATATATCCCAAAAATCAGTCACGTCTTACAAAGAGAATGTAAACTCTAGGATAAGGGAATCAGCACTTTTGTGAACACATATCAAGATCTAGTAATAAAAAATAGAGACAAAAGTAAAAAAACTGGACTAATTTGGAGTTTACAGAATTCCTATCATCCACAATCAGGGGACAGATGGAAAATGCTGCTATATAGGAAGTACAAAAAACAGATTAAATAATATATCAGTAACTGGAATAATAAAAAACGTGCATGTCATTAATGGAATATTGTAGTAAACAAAAAAAGCAACACCTGATTTTGAAAATATAAAAATAATCAGTAAGCATAAATCTGAATGTTCCTTGAGATATGCTGATACTGTTATTCTAGAGCAAACCTGTGATATTAATTGTAATGTGAATGACCTTGTTGAATTACCGCTACCATGGAGAATGTTGGTTGTGGATGAAAATGAGTAGAAATTACTGTTGAAATAACAGATACGAAATTATTTTTTTTTAAATGAAGAGTATATCACAGTGTATATTTCAGTTGTGATTTGTGATCTTCTGATTTATAGGATGATTCAGCAAGAATTAGTGATTTATATTTATTAGTGCCAATTCACAGGAGTTCATTGGCATAGATGGTGTGTGTTACAGCAACGATTGGTATATATAAGTGGCCGACATGAAGAGTAAGTGTCCTTCTTGTGATGGTCGTGTCTGCCTGAGGATGGTGGTGAACACTGAAATGCATAGCAGCAAGGTCAAGAATATCGACTACTTGAGGACACTTTAAACCGGGGTTAGGGGTTTGATTTTATTCTTTTGGCTGGATGTCACCTTTGTTGCTTTGTATAGTTTTATGTGTCTCAACATATCATATTACAGGTTCGTCTTGGTTTTTAAAAGTTTTATTGATAATTTCCAGTTTGATTATTTATATATACGTTCTATTCAGTGATACTCAGGGTTTCATGTTAACTGATATTATTTTTTATAAGGATTTCAGAGTTTTAATGTACAGAATCGAATTTTTGAGTGTCTTTTATTTATGTTGTCTTTGTTCAGTTTTTATGAATCAGCATGCTCAAAATGATTAATGTGTGTACCATTTACAGTCTCTGCTACATATCAGGGAGATGCAGCATACACTTCTTCTAGTGTTTGTGCACTACGTGTTTCAACTACATTAAAAAGTAAAAAGCGGCGTAAAAGTCAACATAAAGCAATTGTTTGCAGATATACCATGAGTGTTAAGCCATCAAGAGTTGCATAGCCATATGAACTTATTCTATAAGACGACATCGTGTGAGTTATATCTTGGACTGGACATAATAGCAGCGTGACACTTACTGATAGTGTTTCGTTACAACTGCTTATTTCAGAATGAACAACTAGTCTACTGCAAACACCTGGGACTTGAACAGCATTTGAGAAGCACTGCCCAAAATAACTGTCCAAGCTTTGGAGTCAAGATCGGGGTGCTTCCCTCTACATGACGTAGTTATGTATCAGACCTGTTACGGGGGATTCCCACATAAATATCATGTTGTACATCTACTCTTCCATGAAATAAAAGTGTTTTGTGCCTAAATCCTTGGAACCACTCACACACAATGGAGATACTTGTATCACATAGGCAACCATCAATAGTTTTTACACGAACTATACAAATTTGCATGCTATCTTGAGGGAAGACACTGGGTGTATTTCTATCTTACAAAACCACTACCACAGTCATATGTACAGTTGACTCATGCCATGGATCGTGAGTCAACAGTGGTAGTGAATGATGAATCTCTTAAATCGTCTTGTGGTTCAGTATAAAATAAAGTTTTTTCATCTTAAGTCATTTGTTAAACTTGTTTTATTTTCTTGCCTTGTGGTCCAGAGCTATTTAAGAGGATTTAAGAGATGCATCATTCACTACCACTGTCGACAAAGAGTCAACTATAATTGTACACTATGGAGTGAAATGTATGATGAGAGAATCAAATTCATATTACTATAGTTTAAACTCAGGCTTCGTGTGACAATAACACATAAACAAAGAAAACTTGCAAGAACACACAGAGTCACATATGATAAAAGGTTCGTTTAGCGGTAGCTTTCGGTCGTCCTAGGACCTTGATCACCCGCGATCGACTGGATGGGCTGGTTGCCAGAACTACAATTTGGAAGTTGGGGTGTTGGAAATGTTGCCAGATTTTAGAAGAGAGATCCAAATAAATGGGACTTGGTGAGGGGTCTCTGAATTGCAGTTATTGGTGAACAAAATTTCAATGCTTTCTTGGAAATGCAGAGATGCTTTGTTGACCAATGGGGCAACTTTTTTAGTTTCTTTCCAAATGGGAACGGCAAAGGTGTTTCCACGAGTTAGTGCAGATAAAGCTTTATCTGCACTAACTTCAAATTGTAGTTCTGGCAACCAGCCATTCAGTCGATCGCGGGTGATCAAGGTCGTAGGACGACCGAAAGCTACAGCTAAACGAACCTTTTACCATACGTGACTCTGTGTGTTCTTGCTCGTTTTCTTTGTTTATCATGTTACTAATTTAAATATGAGTACATGTAGCATTTATTCCAACACACATATAAATTTACCTCTGTCGTTGTGAAACTTCTGACATGTCTTCACAGCAAAATACAAATTTTCATTTGGGATGGGTGGACCCTAAAATTTAATGACACAAAAAGTACATCCACATTAATTAAAAATTACTACAAGTAATAATAACAAGTTTTGAAATTACATGAATTACCTTTTGTGATATTAATTTATTTACAACATTATTGCACTTCCATGATTTCCCAATATACCAATATGATTTTTTTGTAGTGCTTTAAAAAAAAATTTGTTCTAGTCAAATACTTTACGATCTATAATTATTAAAACAGACAAATCTGAAAAATTAATAATCCTGGGCAATGATTAAAGAACTTCCTAAAAAAATTGAAACTAAACCTCCTACAAATAAACTACTTACATCAGAAACCACAGCATCTTATAAAAAAATCTTCCTTCCATGAGATCCACCATCACAAGATCCTTTGGTAAAAATGAAAACTCATAAGACTGGCAACCAATAAGAATCATGGTCTCAAAACCAAAATCATCTAATTAATTTAGAAAGAAACACTTAATAATGAACCTACCTCATAGTTCATGAAAGGAAAATATACAATACCATCTTTGGCAGAATTAGTACAAAAAATAATTAATCAGAGTTTATCTAATTTCAAACAGTGACTGATCTTTATCCCACTATGCAACTTAAATAATCAATAAAAGTTATCAATGAAAAACTAAGGCATTGAAAATGTCAAGCGATTTATAACTTAGGCAGCTTATCAGATACCATGAGTACACTACTAGAAACAAGTACAGTTGAACTCGATTATAGCAACTTTGGTTGTATCCTCAACTACAGCATTAAACATTGAGGGATATTAATTAAATCTCCATTAATAACTTAGTAATCTTCATTGGTTAGTACACCATTCATTTACATTGACTTAAATTTTTCTGTCCCTTTAATGTTATTATAACTGAGTTTGACTGCATATTACATTCAACAAAAAAACTCTACAGACAACATGAAGGAGCACCCATCAGATCTCCAGTCTCCTCCTTTTTGGTAGAAGCAATCGTGCAAAACATCAAAGACACCATTATGGAAGATGAAAAAAATTACTATATGATAGTTATGAGTATGTCAATGATATGATCGTTCTCTTTCAATTCATAGAGATCTAAAAACCTAACAGATCTAAAACCCAAATGCTAAAATTTCTGCCCATCAATAAATCTTATCACACAAAAAAAGAAAGAAAGAAAAGAAAGAAATGAATAAAAGAATTACCATTCTTAGATCTACTACTCCATACCAGTAAAAGAAAATAGATTTTCAAGTCTTCTGAAAACCCTCATATATAACTATTACTACACCCAGAAATTCAAAGTATCCACATTCACAAAAAGATATGTTCAATAACATGATAAATTTGAAAATAAGCATGTAACCATAGATAACAAGTATATATTAAAACTTTAAAAAACACATTTCAGTTACATAAAAAATTTTAAGCAAGAAAGCGGATATTTTTAACCAGAGAATAAGTGGACAATGGTAAGTGGTTACCAGATCTATAAAGTCGCATTCACCATTTTTCTTTTACAATTGTTTTCCATATTAATGGAATAATAATAGAAGAATCAAAATAACAGTTTTGGAGGCTAATAAAAATTTCTAAACTTTTCTAATAACGTAATGAAAATTTTCAATTTACTTCCGATATTGGAGGTTCATCATCATCATCATTGTCAACCATTATCAATCCACTGCTGGACGAAGGCCTCCCCAAGTTTCCTCCACAACGGTCTGTCTTGTGCCAGTCTCCTCCATGTCACCCCTGCATACTTTCGAATTTCATCCACCCATCTCCTATGTGGTCTTCTTCTGGGTCTTTTCCTGTCCCTTGGAATCCAATCTAAAATTTCGGCTGTCCATCGATGATCTGTCCTTCTGGCAGTATGTCCAGCCCATTGCCATTTCAGGGATTTAACTTTGATCATGATGTCTTCCACTCTTGTCATTTTTCGGATCCACGAGTTCCTCTTCTTATCTCTCCTGGTTACACCAAGCATGCACCTCTCCATGCTTCTTTGAGTTGTCTGCAGCCTTTGTATGTCTCTTTTAGTTAAGGTCCACGTCTCTGCACCATACGTAAGCACTGGAAGGATGCATTGATCAAACACTTTTCTTTTAAGACATAATGGCATATTGCTCTTGAAAATTATGCTGTTTCTTCCAAAAGCTCTCCAGGCAAGTTTTGTACGCCGATTAATTTCTTCATCAATGTGACCCTCACTTGATATCTGCTGTCCAAGATAAACGTACGTGTCTGTTATCTCCAGCTTTTCTCCATCAATCGATAAATCTTCATTTCTTGTAAAAGCATTGAACATCACTTTTGTCTTCTGAAAGTTCATTTTTAATCCCACTTCTTTACTCTTGTCAGCAAGTTCCTGGATCATACTCTGCAGCTCTGATGAGGTCGTTGCAAAAATGACTACGTCATCAGCAAAACGAAGGTGGGTTAGATAATCTCCATTAATCTTTATCCCCTTGTTTTCCCAGCTCAGCGACTGAAAAACACCCTCCAATGTGGCATTAAAGAGCTTCGGAGATATGGTGTCACCTTGTCTCACTCCCTTTCCAATTTTTACGTGTGTTGTATTTTCAAACAGCCTAATCTTTGCACTTGCATTTTCATAGATGTTATTAATAATATTAATGTATGCATCTTCAATACCGCAGGTTTTCAGAGCCATTGTAACTGCTGATGGTTTCACCGAATCAAAGGCTTTTTCATAATCGATAAAAGCCATGCACAATGGAAGTTCATATTCCCTCGCTCTTTCAATTAGTTCTCTCAGCACGTGGATATGATCTATTGTGCTGCAGCCACTCCTGAATCCAGCTTGTTCTCTCGGTTGAGCCATGTCTAGTGCTACCTTCAAGCGGTGTGAAAGAACTTTAGTGAAGATTTTATAAACTACTGATAGGAGGCTGATAGGTCTGTAGTTTCCGAGATCCTCAATGTCACCTTTCTTATGTAGCAGGATCATTGTAGCGGTGTTCCAATCCTCAGGAATCTTTCCTTCATTAAGGCATCGAGTGAAAATTTGGGCGAGTACTGTTTCGATTTCTCCACTTGCTTCTTGTATGATGTCTACAGTAATTCCATCTTCTCCTGGAGCTTTTCCTCGCTTCATGTTCTTGATTGCATGTGCAACTTCTGCTGGAAGGACTGGAGGAACTCTGGTACTGGTATCTTTCATGATGTCTGGAGTGCATATATCATCCCTTTCATATAATTTGGAGTAGAAATCTTTCACTCTTGTCAAAATTTCGCCTCTATTTCTTGTTACAGAACCATCTTCTTTTCTCAGTGCCATAATCTGTTTTCTTCCCTTACTGAGATGTCCCTTTGCTATCTTTAGGCTTTGGTTGCTTTCAATTGCTTTCCTCACTAGTTCACAGTTGAATTTCCTTACGTCTTCAATGATACTTTTTCTTACTGTCTTGCATAGCTCTATATATTCCACTTTGGAAGTCACATCTTCTTTAGTTGTCCTCATCTCTCTTCTTTTTGCATCAACATTTTGGTTTTTCCTGATAATTTGTTCACATGCAACTTGTTCTTAGACCCAGCTAATTTTGTTGCTGTTTCCATAAGAGCTTTGGTTACTTTTCTGTTAACTTCAGAGATGTCCACTTCTTCCGATGTTAGGCCTTCTAAAGCAGAGAACCTGTTCTTCAGTTCTAACTTGAAGGTATTATGGTGTTTTTTAAGGTTGGTTATGTCAATAGATTTTGTTTGTCTTATGAGCTTGCCACGTTCAAGTTTAGTGTTGAGGTGCATCTTACATCTCACCAATCTATGGTCACTACCTGTGTTGAACTTGTTTAGCACACTGCAGTCTTCTATGACGAATTTTTTGTTACACATAATAAAATCAATTTCACTTGTTGTCCCATTTGGATGTCTCCATGTCCATTTCCTGTGTGGCTTTTTCTTGAAGAAGGAGTTCAAGATGAAAAACCCTTCTGCCTCTGCAAACTCAACGAGAGTATTTCCACGCTGGTTTCTGTTGCCATGACCGAATTTACCTACTGAAGTTTCATTCTGTTGCCGTTGCCCTATTTTTGCATTGAAATCTCCCATAATTATTTTCAAGTGCTGCTTACCTTTATTATTTAGATGACAAATTTCCTCATAAAATTCTTCAATTTCTTCTTCAGGATGACTTGTGGTGGGTGCATAAGTTTGAATAATCTGAGCCTGGTATCTTCTCGAGAGTTGGATAACGAGTCGTGCAACTCTGTCAGAGGAACTTTCAACTTCTACAACTTTATCCTTCAGTTTCTTGTTTATTATAAATCCAACACCACTAGTTCTGCCAGTATCTGTCCCACGATAGTAGAAGAGATGTCCACTTTTCAGTTCGATGAGATCTTCTCCTTTTCTCCTTACCTCACTTAGCCCCACGATGTCCCACTTGATCCTTTGTAGTTCCTCTTCCAATTCAAGAAGCCTTGAATCAGAAGATAGGGAGCGTCCATTGTAAGTAGCCAAGGTCAGCATCAGATGGCAGCCTAGTCCGGTCCTCCGGGGATTCTTAGCACCCTCTGCCTTCATGTCGCACTGGCCGCTGCCTTGGCCAGGTACATTCCAGCTGCCGGAGACTGAGGGCCAAGATTTAAGTTGTGGAATCATTTTGGAGGGGTTTGGCCATAACTCACCACGCTGGCCAAGCGGGTTGGTGAGTGTGGGATAGAATTTCCTCTGATCCCGATGGTATAGTTATACCGCTATGGGCGGTCGTCAGAGCCCCTTTAGTGGGAACAGGATGCACCACGAGAAGGCGGGGTTGACATTTGTCAAGGAGAGGCTGTGATGTTACGCATCACCTGACCTTGCATCCCATTGGAGGTTATATATATATATATATATTTTTTTTATTTTATTTTTTTTTTTACGTGCATTAATGCATTTGCATTTTTGAACTTCCCTTTTTGTTGGTAAAGTTCGATTAACACTTACCGCACGTGGGGCTTGCTTTCGGCTTTCAATTCTTATTTCCGTTATGTGGATGCGGCATGGGGGTTTTTCATTTAGTCAGGAATCCACTTCATTTTTTTTCCCGTTGGTATTTATCTGGCCTCGTCACTAAATGAGTTCTTTTCCTTTGCTGCCTCCTCATTTACTTCAATAATTTTTCATAACCCTATTACTTTCGGTAATACTCCATTACCGTCATCGGGGGACGTTTTCTTTGTTAGTAATGAAAATGACTAACAAAGACGGCAACTCATTTAGTGTCAGTCCATAAAGGTTTGGCAGAAGTGTCCTCCAAAGCCAGTGAAGTGTCAGTTTTTTACGCTTTCCAACCATAAGGTTGAAGAAGCGTATATTCTCCAGCTTTTTCCGTCAGTCTGTCCGTCTGTCGGCACAATAACTCCTGTAAAAATGGTTCGATTTCAATGAAATTTTAGTATGTGGTAGGGGACCACCTGGGGACGAACCCTATTGAAAATGGGACAAATGGGGTAAAAGGTCACGACATAGGAGCAGGATCCATTCCATTGCCCTTATGCCTCATAACTTGCATAAATATAGTTCGATTTCAATGAAATTTTAGTATGTGGTAGGAGACCGCCTGGGGACAAACCCTATTGAAAATGGGTGAAGGGGGAGCAAAGGTCAGGACATAGGAGCGGGATGCATTCCATAGCCCTTATGCGTCATAACGTGCGTAAAAATGGTTCGATTTCAATGAAATTTTAGTATGTGGTAGGGGACCACCTGGGAAGGAACCCTATTGAAAATGGGAAAAATGAGGTCAAAGGTCAGGATATAGGATCGGGAACCATTCCATCACCCTTATCTCATACTATTAAGGTGGACGTCAAGTAATTTTGCTTCCTATACTTCCAATGGAAAAACTTTTGTACACATTTCCTTCACAATTAGTGTGTTCCCAAAGATAGAAATTTGAACATCGATTAAAATAACTTCATATTATAACTTGGAATACTTAACATTTTCTAAAACATTACCATAATTATATTAAAAAACAATAATGTTTCCTTTGGTGGTGTTGAAACCAGAAAAAAAGATGGTGCAGCCTGTACTTTGATTACATCGGTAGACAAATAAATGTTGGATTGCATAATTATGGTTATGTTTTAGAAAATATTAAGTATTCCAAGTTATAAAATGAAGCTATTTTAATCGATGTTCAAATTTTCATCCTTGGGAATGCATTAATTGTGAAGAAAATGTGTACAGAAATTTTTCCATTGGAAGTATAAGAAGCAAAATTACTTGATGTCCACCTTAAAGGAGCAATTCTTGTATCTATGTAAATTTTATTTTGAAAACGGCTCTCAAGATTTTGATGAAAGTTGTTAACCTACCGTTTTCTGGTACTAGAAACCGATTTAGCTTGATCTCGACTTTGGGAAAATTCGTTTAGTGGGTTAAATAACCACCCCGAGTTACCACGTTTTTAGTGTCATGGCATCATCCTAATAATGTTTCCCATGCTTAGAAATTTTATGACATCAGACTCACGATCACGCCATCTGCCTCATTACGTCACACGTTGTGTGTGGATCCTATTAAAGTTTTATGACGTCACACTCTCGCGATCACGCCATCTGCCTCATTACGTCACAAGTTGTGTGTGGATCCTATTAAAGTTTTATGACGTCACACTCTCGCGACCATCTGCCTCATTACGTCACATGTTGTGTGCGTGTTACGCTTTACTTCTATTTTCTTCTAGAACAAAAAGTGAGTTGTACCTCACCAGGCCTGCAACAAGGTCACATGGCTTGCCCGTGACGTCACAATCGTAGGGCTACTTTTTTTCAGTAGACCTACGGATTTGACTCGTTTCGTAGTTTGTTTACGCTTTCCAACCGTAGGTTGAAGAAGCGTATATGCTCCAGCTTTGTCCGTCTGTCCGCACGATAACTCGCGTAAAAATGGTTCGATTTCGATGAAATTTTAGTATGTGGTAGGGGACCACCTGGGGACAAACCCTATTGAAAATGGACGAAATGGGGTCAAAAGTCATGACATAGGAGCGGGATCCGTTGTATTGCCCTTATGCGTCATAACTTGCAGACATATAGTTTGATTTCAATGAAATTTTAGTATGTCTTAGGGGACCACCTAGGGAAGAACCCTATTGAAAATTAGTTAAGTGGGTCAAAGGTCAGGACATAGGATCAGGATCCATTCCATCGCCCTTATGCATTATAACTTACATAAAAATCCTTTGATTGTGACAAAACTGTATCATGTTGTTCCGGAAATATACTTTACCGGTTCTGTTGAACATCATCGAAATGGGGTCAAAGGTCAGGACACTGGGGCAAGATTTGTTCTACAGCCATTACCCTCATAACTTGAGTAATGATTTCCAGTATGTCAGAAAGCGTATCATAATCAATGCACTGTGTTGTGGCGTTATCTCAGCCCGTTATATAATATTTATTAAATAGATAGCCAAAATTAAATCTGAAGGGAAATTTTGAATTTCGACTAAAATTTAACTTTGGGAGATGGGTAGATGCATTTTGAAACAACCAAAAATTAAACTTATAAGAAGAAACTTTGAGATGTCATATTTGTTATAGCACAACTGAGTTTTCACCTGTGTTAGTGTTTCTGTGAATTTTGTTTCAACCGAGGAATAACTACAGCACTGTGTTTTTGGTACATGTGTAACATATGTGTCAACTCAAAGAGACCGTGTTTATGAACTCGTGTTTGTAAGCAAGAAAAAAAGAAAATATCAGACCGTAATTATTTTACTTATTAGGACATTATCATTATGTAAACAACAACCAAGGAACTTCCTAGCCAACGTCAGAGCGTTGGGTGATGAGTGCTATTGCTCAGAAATTTAAGAGACAGCAAGAAAACTAAATTGCCAATTCTTATTAAAATTAGGTTTTTGAAAGGCTAATGCCTATATTTATTTGTAAAACAATAACAATATGGTATCAAAAAAGAATATTAGAAGAACAAACTGTACTGATAGTGTTGCGAGATCACAACCTTTTTCTTATGTCATAACAATTCCTGTTGATACATTTTTGCCGGTTTTTGTAGATTTGGCTTCACATGCCTCTACCATTTTCATGGATTTTTTTTTGAGGCCATTACAAAACATCATGAGTGATTTTTAATGAGAATTTTTTTTTCTTTTTGAACAATAACATTAGTAACGGTCAGCTACAGCCTTCCCCCTTCAATAGTGCTTCGCTTAGTAAAATTTTTCCGCTAATTTATACCTCCCCTTATCCAAAAAAATAAAAAACTTTTAACCATATTATGAAAAAAAAAACAATAAAAGACAACTTACATAAGTAAGCCTGTTTTTGTAGGTTTGGGGTTTCACCTGTTTTTACTGTCTGGCTCTTCTGCTCGCCTCGCTTAGTTGAATTTCGGAAATCTTCATGTGTGATCATATTCAGGATTGCCTAGTCAGTATGGAATTCTTCAACTCATTGTTCTTTTGGTGAACATTCCTATTAATGCTCCTCCGCCTTACTTCTGACCTAGCAGGTTCTGACAGAAACGGACATCCGTTAGGAGTCGTTCGGGTTTGTTTCTATTACGGGTGTGTCCACTGTTACCAATCGGCTAGGCCGTGCTTCAAGGTGTTCCATATTTATTTATTTTTTTCTCACTGCTGGTGTCGTAAGTCCCGATGAAAAAAAGAAAGGCGTAATTTATGCCTTAACGTTTCTCCTCAAAGGGGAGTTGAAGAAGGTGATTGAAAATTTTTTTATTTTTTTTTTCTCTTGCTTTCAAATTTCTGGGACTTATCGTTGGTGTTTCTCTTGGGTCATTATGAAGTAGCCTTCCCGTAGGCTTACGTTTCGCTGGGTATCGGCTCCATGAGTTGAGGCGATGCTACTAGACCCAGAGCTCTCGTCGATGGTGTCATCGTCATTTTTTTTCTTGAGAAAAAGCCTCCCGGGTGGAGGGTATCCATGCAACAACAACCTCCGCTGGAGAAAAACAGTCATCTGCCCCATCTTCTTTTCACCCAACAGCCACCAACTTTTTTTCTGCCTTCCTTTAGCAGCTCATTTTTGCGACTTCTCTCTAAAATCAAAATGGACGCGCAGAGCTCTTCTCCCCTTCCATAGGTCAAGCGACCAATTGCATCAGGCCATGAGAATGCCTGCCATCCCATTGGCTGCTTCCAGCCAAGAACACGTGAAATGCACGTGTTCAACACCTGACAGCTGAATGCTTCGCAAGGGTCCACATTTCGAAAACAACCTCATAAATTTTGGCGCGAGGGACTGCTGCTTCCTACATTCAACCGGCCAACCACTTCCCCTTTCATAGTGCTTTACACGGGTATCTATTTCAGTTCGCTAAGCCCCTTCTCAGCTAGTGAGATTTGCCAGACCATGGGGAAAAGAATGTTGGTTACTCCTGGTGGTCTTTTCCCAGGAAAGAAAATCTCTGAAAGGGATCGAAAGAATTTTCTGCCTTCCATCCCTTTTCTGGGAAACTTGGATCATTAACCACTATCTGTTAAAGGAGGGAGGCTGTATCTGGCTAACAAAATGTTTTAACATGTTACCTCATACACTGAACAAAGCAAGAAATACAAAGTATATTTTTTTTCTTAATTATTTCTAATGAGCATACCCCAGGTTTATTCTCATGAATGTTGCGACATCGCACCTTTTGGTACTGCGTCGTATGAATGCTACATTTTGTTCATACACATAGAGAAAAAAATTATTAACACTGATCTTACTTTAATTCTGCTGAGTGTGTTTTTCATTTCCTCCTGCTGGGCTGAGTAATCCAAAAACAAAAGGACAGCATTGTGACTGCCAGTCCACACTATATACATTTTTTTTTCTTTCGTGAAAAAAAAACGAACACCTTTCTTTCAGGCCCCACAGAACAAAGAAGGAAAAAAACAAATGAGAAATAGAATTTCTGAAACTTTTTCTTGACTTTCTCTCTCTGGATCCAAAGATCGAACCCAGGGGAGGTGAAATCTAAGTTCTCGAAAAGTTTAACAGCAAATAACTCCAGGGAAGAATCATCACCCTTTCCTGAACTGATCACTATACATCGACTAATTTTTTTCTTTCAAGAAAAACGTGGATAATGTTGATGAAAATCTGAAAACATTGATCAGGTGTCCACAGATTTTCAGCAACATATCAACTGCATGATTTTACTAACTTGTCTTTATTTTATGGACATCGTTTTTTACTCCAATAAATGGCTGTTGATGCTGCATTACGTGCTTTCAACATAGTATGTTTCACTGAAAGATGTTAAGATTGGAATGAGGTAAACTCTGGGAAGATTGAGAGGGGTTATTTTATCTCTATCATCTGAAATTAATTTGATGATTAGAAGAGTTGGGAGCTGATGATCAAATGGTATCCAAACTTTTTGAAAATTCATTTGAGCTTGTAGGTATGAGACAGGTGTTAAGGGATAGATCCACACAAATGAAGATTTTCAGTGAAGTTTTGTAGGAGGCTTAAGATTTTTTGAGATCAATTCATAATGAGTGATTACATTTTTGATTATAGAATGAAGATACACATGTAAAGTGGCAGCTTCCAAAATATTACCAAATTCCTTTTCAAGAGAGAAAGGATTATTGCAGATGAATGTTAGCTCTATGAACAAAAGATTCAATGGAAGCAAATTTGTAATTTTCAAAGGTGGATGAGTTAAAAGCAACTATATTGATCGTTGCAGTAAGTTTATGAAAAACAGCTCTTAAGATGGTATGATTACTGTTTCTTTGGAGGGAGAGATCTCAAAACTGGATGCACTTGTTCTTTTCACTGCCCAAAATAAATTTAATGATAAAAAACTTATTGGTGATGGAGTTGATTATAAATGCAGCAACTCCCCATCCTCTATCAAGAATTCTGTTAGAAGAATCTCAAAGAAAACTACTTTACTAAACTTTATTCAGGATATCTCTCCTTCCCCCTACTACAAAACTCCAAGACTTTTTCTGCAAATCAAGCTTCACAAAAATAGGACCACCTAATCAGATCATTGGTAGAATATACCTTTTCACCAGCTGCATACCTGAAAAAGAAAATTGTAAAAAAATGTGAAGTCCCAATTTCCAATCATCCTCACTCTGTAAATTCCTCTAAAGATCTCATTAGCAATCTGTAGTCTGAGAAATAATTAAAAACAAAGTTAGGAACTAGTTCTTTCACTACTTGATATTTTAAATAAATTTAGAATGTTAATTAAATGAGTTGATATTTAGTCCTTCAAAACTATTTGAGTGAAAAGTCAAATAAAATTCAATAAAATCAGTTTTTCTCCTTTTATTAAATCAGAAGCTGACTTTCAACTTGTCATTACAGTTTTGAACAAAAACTTTCTTTTTTGCAGCATTTCTTACAATTAACTGTTTAAATAAGCCCCCTGATACATTAATTATCCTTTATTACTGTTGGTGATGGTGCCATTTTTTAACAATTTTAAATTTTGCAACAGTCTTCCTACTTTTGCCTAATGTGAAGCTCAGTGGCAGCTCATGGTTGGAAAAATAGGTGAAGAGGTGCAAGAGCAGTATGAAAAGATGTCTACTGTCTACAATGAAAATCCCTTAATGAGGACTTACCTATTTTTTGTATATTAAATCAATTTTTCTTCCTTTTAAAGCTGCAAATTTGTAGATTATGTCGTCATAAGATGGTTAGATGGTTGTTTCTTCGTGAGCATCAATAAAATGTCTTCCTGAATAGAAATATTTGCCAAAGAAGCAAGTCTATCTTGAGAACTAGTATTTCTTGAGCAAGTTTGTATTCTTTTAAGAAAACTTCTTTCCACTGGCAAACTTGTAGATGGAATTGTTAAACTGAGGGAAACCAGTTTATAATCTTTTGTAAAAATGTCTGTCTCCGTGAAACACTCGAAGGAGTTCTTGAGTCAATATATTCCTTAATTTGTCATCGGCATATACAAGACTCAGTTCATTTTTAAGGCGCTGGTGTTTAGTAAATATGTTTTGGTAAAAATGTAGATTTTCAAGAGCGCGAGAGGGAAAGCATGCATTAAATTATTCGAATTTGGTTGTGTCAGCAAGTCAGACAAATTGAAGTTTCTTACAGTCTTGAAATCTTATATCCATTTCCATAAGAATCTGATCTAAAATTTCAAAATACAATTGTTTATAATTTTGAAAAATTGTTTCCTGTGTAAGAGCAGCATATTCCCGTGCTTATTTCTGTGATTTTGCTAGCTTTTCCAAACTGCGTTTCAAATAACTCATCGTTCCTTTTATGGCTCAAAATTTCACGAGTTTTTTTTTTTTTTTTAATTTGAGTTACACAGTAGTTTATGTTTAGTTATTTTTCTTCAAAAGTTCGAATAATAGATCGGTGCAGTCAAAAATGTAAATTCGAAAGTGTTCATATCATTCAAAAAACCCTTGGCAAGATGAATTGATTTTTTGCCTGATTATTTGCTATTGGTCAGAAATCCAAACACTTCCTTCAATTTATCCCAATCTTCAACAACTACACTTACTAATTTCGAAGTGGAGGACCATTGAGTGTCTGTTATGGTTGGTCTGCATCTTGCGGTTGTTGATATAAGTGTATAAGACTGCTTCGCAGAATGATGAACAAACGAAGCAATTTCACTGAGGCTTGAAAAAAGTATTCGACACTTAAGAAATTTTAGAAAAACTCTGGTGTAATACAAGATTCAAATGATGAACTAAGCAATGAACAAAAACAGCTTGAGAAGCTTTATCCTTGACTTTTTTTCTGTGGCCCGTTTAAGTGTCCAGACATTATACTTGCCCCATCGTAACATTGTCTTATTTATTTGTGTTGGTAATCAGACTGTTCCAAAATTTTGTCTAGCATTTCGTATAAAGCTTCTGACATTCTATCTTTATTCACATCATGGAAACCCAAAATCCCTCAACCAATACACCTTCCAAAACAACAATCCAAAATTATTTAATTTTTGACGTGATAGTTTATATATTCAGAAATACATTCAATTAATTCATTTTGAATAGCTTTTTATCCTTTCGTATTGATTTTCAATTTCTAAAGAACTTCTTCATATCAACAATGAAAATAATTCAATGAAATTTCCACGATTTATCGAGCCCATGCTTTCGTCATGGCCATGGAATGCCAGTTCTTGTTTGCTCAAATACAGTATAGACTAATACTGCATCAATCACTGTCTGCAGGAAAAGTCTATTTAAACGAACGTTTTCGTTAAAATGTGTTTTCAAAAGCCTAGCATTCTTCCTCAGGGCATCGGCAATGGTGTTTTGAATTTTTTCAAAATTCCTTAACATTAATCCGCATTTCAGGTGTTCGCTAGAATCACGATGTTTATGAAGTGACCGTGTTACGCTTAATAAATCTGAGAATCCGTTTTTATTCCACGTCCAATGTTTATTACTAAAAAGTAAGCAGGGCCAAAAAAACAGAAGTGCTGCAAATCCATTTATATTCAGTAAACCAACAATTTTTAAAACTAATATTGTTAGATTTACCGCTCTTCTTGATTTCGTTCTTGACAACAATGGTCAGTGAATCCGTCAGTCGTCCTTGAAGCAAAATGTCTCTTATATTTTCATCTTTCCACAGATTAAATGGAGTTTGCAATAAATTACAAATAATGTCGTCCACAGGATACATACTAAAAACTATCACTATCAGTTAAATTGTACACAAACCTAAAATATCAGTTAAAGCTTTCAACAAATAATCACAAAGCACGAAAGAAGAAATTCCTTTCAGAAAATAATGTACCACAGCACCACAAGGAAAAAGCCCTAGCAGATTGCAAGGTATCCTGGTAGTCCGCTCGCTCCACCGTGATCTCTCGCGACTTTTACGCTAAAAAACTGAAAGATGCAGAGGTAAGGCGCCTGAAGCTGAAACACTTCACTTGAGCGAGCAGATTGGAGTGGGTGACATCACGGCTACCATGACAACTCGGCGGAAAACTGCAAACTTCCAAGCATTCTCATTTTGGCTCTTCACTTGCACTGTTTTGCGTATAAGGATTTGTTTTCCGTATTGAGCGTGCCACGTGAATTAATATCTAATCAAAATTTTGAGTATTTTGGAACTGAATAAAAGCAAAAAAGAATATATTATAAAAAAATACTGAATAAAACTTTATTTTGAGTAAAATAGGTGAAGAGGCATTTCACCTACTTCACCTGAAAAGCCGCCACTGGTGAAGCTAACAACCAATGATTTTAAAGAATGTTCATTTCATTTTTGTCCAACATCTAGTACATGCCATTCAAGTTTTGCGTCATGTGCATATTTTAATTTGCACACTGTGTTCTGCCACATGAGTTCACAAAAATTTCCGATCTCTCTATGTAATACTGCAAACATATTCAACTCTTTAAGTCATATTCAACTCTCCATCTTACACCAAATACTATTTTCATGTCATTGAAAACTTGGGTGAATTTTTTTATCTATTTTATCATAACCCAAAGAGCTGCTAGCCTTACTCATAATTTATCACCAATTTTCTTAAATATTTTGAAGAGCATTAAGGACATTTTTTATTTCTTATCATTATCACAGATTTTAAAATTTAAAAGACTTCTATTACTAATAATAAACACCAAGCAAAGCTCTCAGAAGCTCTTTCATTTAATCTTTATGAGATTTTTTATAATCTTTTCATGAGCTCAGTTTATTTATTTCCCCCTAAATAGTAAAGAGATAGTAGCTACTGTGTGTGTTCAAAGATATGTATAATGGCATATAATGTGCCCTATAATATGCAAAAATAACTGATCAGCAAGTCCAATTTAGCTTTTTTGTTTTCTTTCTTTCCCACTCAATAACAAGGAAATCGCACAGTACTGAGACTGCAGGAGGATTATGAAATTAATAATGCATTGGCCCTACATTATTATTTCAGCATCAATGATAACAAATAATTGGGTGTATTTACAAACGATAGGAGTAACTCAAAAATATGATTGGTCATCAATACTTTTTGCACATAAGCCATATTATCATTCTGCATAGTAAAAAATCATTTAATATGTACACCCAGGCCAGTGTTTAGGGTATATTATACCCCTGTGTGCAGTCATTTATTTCCCCACCAACATCCCTTCTCACCTACTCACATCACTGTCTAGCAGATATATGGTTGTGAAAACTTATACAAAAGGCTCATTCATTTTCAGTTTTATTGAAATATTGTAACATAATTGAATAAACCACAAAAACTGAGAAATTTACAAGTTTATCAAAATATTCTGCAGAAAAATATTCCTGTACAACAATTATTTTGATGTCCATACTGAAGTCAAATAAATAAAAAGTCTGAAGAAAAGATATATTGAAACACCAAAAAATGATCATTATAAAGATAATCCACAAAAGTATGCCACAAAGCAATAACTAGAGATGAGTGATATTTCACTACCTGTGATTTGATCATGGTTATCAAAAAATGCTACTGAAAAGCTTAAGTTACAGTGATCGTCCAGCCAACAATATGTGTTCCTCACTCTGTCATTACTACCCAGCATGCTCTTCATGATTTATCACAGCATCCTGTTATATGTTGCTGAGTTAATTCTCCTGTTACTCGCTATTTTCTTTTGTGATTTAGACTTCTTCTACCTGCAGTAGATGGCAGCCGCTTGCTCTTCATGATCTTTTCACAGCGTTATTTGTCAGTTTCCTTATTCATTGTTTGTCAGTTTTCTTATTTCAATATTATTTTGCTGCCCCCCAAACTTTTCCACCCTCCCCCTTGCCACCTGCCCCTCAAACTTTGCCACATGTTGCATATTCCTAAATATGGACATCTGTACATCAGTTACAGTAGCCCCATAACTTCTCTTTCTGAAGATTTGTTAGTTAATTTAGATTTAATAATTCAAAAGGCAAAATTCACTAAGTAATTGTGGTGCATTCAAAATATATGTTAGTGTGTTTGAATTACATACACTAACAAACATAGAAATCAAAAACATGAAATCTTAGTTTTATCAATAAACATGAAATCTTATTAGTTCAGAATCAAGATTTCTTTAGTCTTGATTCTGAACTAATTCAAAGTTAAATAGCAGATGTTGAGTCTTTGTCCTTCTCAAAATTTGACTTATGATTTTATTTTATTTTCTAACATGAGTACAAAATTTCTATATGATTGATGCACAAAAATTTTGAGACATAAATGTAAAATAAAGGTAGATGTACTCACGCAGTCAGGAAAGATTTCATTGATCCAAGTAGCACAGTTGTCACTGGACTTCAACAGACACAAAAATGGAACATTTATCAATTTTGTTCCTCTTCCATCATTCCACAAAAATTTTGCAAACTAAAATTGGTGAAATTGAAATACAATAAACAAGAATTTTTTTCTACTTAAGTTAATAAAAAAACATTATTTGATGAAACACATGATTATAGCTTATGCAAAACAGTGGAACAATCAAAATTTTTAATAAAACATCATAAATTCAAGGCAACTTTTACATAACTTCATTGTAACAAAAGAAATCAAGTAAAAACTTTAAAATATGAAATTTAGCATTGTAAAAAAATAATACAGCAGTAAAAGCAATGCATGCATTCAAATAAGTGTGTGAGTCAAACAGCCAAATAAGTTAAGAATATCATACTTGTGCTCCTTGTACTGAACATGAACACTCCTTGTAATTCAAAATGAATTAAAAAAAAACAGACATTTGACTTCTAAATGTCTTTCAAGATCTGTTGCTGATGATAAGTTATGGGGGGGGGGATTCCAACAAGAATGTTAATATTACAGCATAAACAGATTCTAAAAAAATATTCAAGTTTGTCCTCTATGCAGAATTTTATGCAATAAAAAAAGACATAAGACAAGCGACTAAAAAAATTATGAAGAGAACACTACTCCAATGCTCTTGAGAACTGTGAACAGAACAGCATCACTGTTGTCTACACACACCCATACACATATTTATCTGCATAAAATCCTATGAAGAATAAATAGAAATTTTGGTTTATTTTCTTAACAAAAGACCAGTCAAAGAAATCTTCTACGTTCAAAGTAATGAGTTCAACAAATGAAACTACAAAACTGACAAGTCCCATCTTTAACAGGTTAATAACAGGCATTAACTATCTATGCATAAACTAGCAACTGAAACTACTTATTATGAAAACATTCCTGTTGGAACTGTATTTTTTAAAAAGATAGTTTATTAATGGCAATAGAACTTGAAGGATTTCTAGTTGTTGGAAAGAAAATTACTTAAACCAACTCAGCATAATGTGAATGATTTTTAATATTAGCAGAAATGTTCAATCAGGATTTTTACTGTAGTGAGAATAGTGAATAAAATATACGGAGGATATTATGTACTTCATGTGTGTCCAAAAAGTTAAGCATAGTTAAAAATATATATATCATCATCATCATCATCATTGTCAACCATTATCAATCCACTGCTGGACGAAGGTCTCCCCAAGTTTCCTCCACAACGGTCTGTCTTGTGCCAGTCTCCTCCATGTCACCCCTGCATACTTTCGAATTTCATCCACCCATCTCCCATGTGGTCTTCTTCTGGGTCTTTTCCTGTCCCTTGGAATCCAATCTAAAATTTCGGCTGTCCATCGACGATCTGTCCTTCTGGCAGTATGTCCAGCCCATTGCCATTTCAGGGATTTAACTCTGATCATGATGTCTTCCACTCTTGTCATTTTTCGGATCCACGAGTTCCTCTTCTTATCTCTCCTGGTTACACCAAGTATGCACCTCTCCATGCTTCTTTGAGTTGTCTGCAGCCTTTGTATGTCTCTTTTAGTTAAGGTCCACGTCTCTGCACCATACGTAAGCACTGGAAGGATGCATTGATCAAACACTTTTCTTTTAAGACATAATGGCATATTGCTCTTGAAAATTATGCTGTTTCTTCCAAAAGCTCTCCAGGCAAGTTTTGTACGCCGATTAATTTCTTCATCAATGTAACCCTCACTTCATATCTGCTGTCCAAGATAAACGTATGTGTCTGTTATCTCCAGCTTTTCTCCATCAATCGATAAATCTTCATTTCTTGTAAAAGCATTGAACATCACTTTTGTTTTCTGAAAGTTCATTTTTAATCCCACTTCTTTACTCTTGTCAGCAAGTTCCTGGATCATACTCTGCAGCTCTGATGGGGTAGTTGAAAAAATGACTACGTCATCAGCAAAACAAAGGTGGGTTAGATAATCTCCATTAATCTTTATCCCCTTGTTTTCCCAGCTCAGCGACTGAAAAACATTCTCCAATGTGGCATTAAAGAGCTTCGGAGATATGGTGTCACCTTGTCTCACTCCCTTTCCAATTTTTACGTGCGTTGTATTTTCAAACAGCCTAATCTTTGCACTTGCATTTTCATAGATGTTATTAATAATATTAATGTATGCATCTTCAATACCGCAGGTTTTCAGAGCCATTGTAACTGCTGATGGTTTCACCGAATCAAAGGCTTTTTCATAATCGATAAAAGCCATGCACAATGGAAGTTCATATTCTCTCGCTCTTTCAATTAGTTCTCTCAGCACGTGGATATGATCTATTGTGCTGTAGCCACTCCTGAATCCAGCTTGTTCTCTCGGTTGAGCCATGTCCAGTGTTACCTTTAAGCGGTGTGAAAGAACTTTAGTGAAGATTTTATAAACTACTGATAGAAGACTGATAGGTCTGTAGTTTCCGAGATCCTCAATGTCACCTTTCTTATGTAGCAGGATCATTGTAGCGGTGTTCCAATCCTCAGGAATCTTTCCTTCATTAAGGCATCGAGTGAAAATTTGGGCGAGTACTGTTTCGATTTCTCCACTTGCTTCTTGTATGATGTCTACAGTAATTCCATCTTCTCCTGGAGCTTTTCCCCGCTTCATGTTCTTGATTGCATGTGCAACTTCTGCTGGAAGGACTGGAGGAACTCTGGTACTGGTATCTTTCATGATGTCTGGAGTGCATATATCATCCCTTTCATATAATTTGGAGTAGAAATCTTTCACTCTTGTCAAAATTTCGCCTCTATTTCTTGTCACAGAACCATCTTCTTTTCTCAGTGCCATAATCTGTTTTCTTCCCTTACTGAGATGTCCCTTTGCTATCTTTAGGCTTTGGTTGTTTTCAATTGCTTTCCTCACTAGTTCACAGTTGAATTTTCTTACGTCTTCAGTGATACTGTTTCTTACTGTCTTGCATAGCTCTATATATTCCACTTTGGAAGTCACATCTTCTTTAGTTGTCCTCATCTCTCTTCTTTTTTGCATCAACATTTTCGTTTTTCCTGATAATTTATTTACATGCAACTTGTTCTTAGACCCAGCTAATTTTGTTGCTGTTTCCATAAGAGCTTTGGTTACTTTTCTGTTAACTTCAGAGATGTCCACTTCTTCCGATGTTAGGCCTTCTAAAGCAGAGAACCTGTTCTTCAGTTCCAACTTGAAGGTATTATGGTGTTTTTTAAGGTTGGTTATGTCAATAGATTTTGTTATATAAATATATATATATATATATATATATAAATATATATTAGAACAATCAAAAGGGGGAAGACGGGTAATAAAAAGAAATACAGAAGAAGTGGAAATAGGCAAATGTGGAAATCATTTTTTTTTTTTGTTTTTTTGATTGGAAGTTGAGAGCAACTCAATGGGCTATAAGCAGTTACCCATCCCTAATTTAGGGGCCACTGGTTCCAGGGAAGGGAGAGAGCCAGTGCCGTAAAACAAACACAACATCTATGCCTCACCGGGATTCAAACGCGGACCCATCTCGGAAGAATGATCAGAAGCCATCGCTTAGACCACTGTATCACCGGGGTGGCATAGAAATCATGATGCAATACCATGTGACATATGAAATTTGGCAAAAAAGGCGAAGCAGCAAATTTGTGAAGTTGAGAAAGTGCCGCAAAAATGTGAAAAGTGACATTTCTTGTCATCACCGCACACTGTCAGTAGTAGAATTTATTTTTTATTAGAACAGTATGTCAGAAATACAGTAAGTGGATATGTTTACACGTGGTCAGATTATCAGAATGTTGGGATATGGTCAGAAGAAGAAAAATGTTGCTAGAGCCACTTGGCATGAATCAATCCATTGTATTCAGACTTTGGGGAAGGTACAAGGACACCGGAGATGTTAATCGTCAACTTGTGGCAGGTCATCTACAGATTAAACTGGCTCATTATAATAGGTATGTGGCACTAACAGTGCGATATAACAGGTCAATGTCAGTGACAGCGCATGCTTTAGAGCTGTCTGGGGCTGATGGATCAGTTGTTCCAAGGCAAACAGTACACAGATGGATCAGTAAACAAGGACTATATGTGAGAAGACCTGCAGTTTGCACCCCCTCAGTCTGTCAGCAAGAAATGCCAGAGTGTGGTGGTGCAGACAACATCAAGACTATGATAAAAATCAATGGGCCAATGTCCTCTTCTCCAATGAATCCAAGTTCAGTCTCAAAATTGAAAGACATCATGTTCTTATCTGGTTCTTATCTGGAGAAAACCTGGAACCCTTTATTCCTGCACAAACTTCTGAGAAAAACACCATCACAGAGGTGGTTAGTGGTGTACTTGTTTGGGTACTTGTTCGGGGTGGCATTATGTCCAATGGGTGCACACAGCTCGATGTCTATTCTGGTGGAATTTTAACAGGTCAAAGATACAGAGACAAAGTCCTTGATCCCTATGTAAGGCTTATTTGGGGTTCTATTGACCCAGATTTCCTGCTCATGGATCATAATGTGAGGCCTCATACAGCTGCGATTGTTGATGATTATCTGGAAAGTGAAGATATCGACTGCACACCATGGTCGGCACATTCCCCAGACCTCAACCCAATACAGTATTATGGGGTGCATTGGGGAAATGCATTGTAGGTCATAACCTCCTGCCAGAACTCTGGAGGAACTCCAATCTGCTCTTGTTCAGGAGTGGTATTTACAGCCACAGTCTTCTTGTTTCCCTTCTCAATAGCATCAGACATTGGTGTGAAACTCATATCATTGTAAGAGGTTACCATACACCTTACTAGACCATTGTACAAAATCAAAAATGCCTCCGGAAAATTCCTGCTTTTTCTCTTTGCTGGACTATTGGTACATTATTTTCCTAGTTCATCATTTTTCATATGATTTGTACCACACATTTAGTTTTTCACTAAGATATCTATGTATAGTAAACAGCCTATTTCATTGTGCTTTCTCATTTTTGTAATTTAACACTTTTTGTTGATAATGCTTAACTTTTGGAAACCAGTGTATATCACACTCACTACTTAATGATGATGTTTCAGGATACCACTGTTCACCTACAAATTTCACAAAGGTTTAAAACATTATTCTGTAAAGTACTGAAATAATTTAATTTCGTGGCACCTTTATGTTGCATTTTATCATTATAAGATTCAATATGTACGTATATACTCGCGTATAAGTCGAGAAATTTGGGACAAAATGAGAGCTTCAAAGTAATGGGGTCGACTTATACGCGGGGTCTAAAAAAATCGTAAGTCCCAAAGTTCTTCCCGTGAGGCAAAAGGCAATCCATCCCAAAAAAAAAAAATGCCGATGTGGTATTAATTACGAAATCGCAACCCTCCGAAAGAAAAAAAAAAAGAAAGAAAGAAAAAACGCTGATGTGGTAGAATTACGAAATCGCAAACCTAAGAATTTCTCCACGCTTTGAGAAGTCTCTCTCCTGGCTTTGCGTATCCACAGCGCAGTCACAGCCGCGCATAGAAAGCTCCGCCCTTCCGACTACCAGTTGATTGCACTGATCTTCGACGTAACGGCAAAGAATATCGCGCAAAGCGTTTTCTTTGGTAACGGAGCCATGCGACAGCCAGTGTTAGGTGTTGCTTGTTCTTAATCGCACGTGTCTTGCTTCTCCTATTATGGGTGACACGGATTGTGTAAAGAAACGGATGTCCTATAACACAGGATTCAAGTTGAAAGTGGTTTCTTTTGCAGAAAATACTAACAACTGTGCTGCTTCACGTCAATTTGGCATTAACGAAAAACTGATTCTAGATTGGCGTAAAAACAAAAACGGACTTGGTGAAAATCCCAAAATCGCAAAAGGCGCTGCGCCGTGGAACGACATCTTTCCCAGAGCTGGAAAGTGTCTTGAATGATTGGATTGTGGGCTGCAGACAAAATGGTTACATTGTAACGCGAACTGGTATACGTTTGCGAGTTTCATGAAAAGTTTGCAGCCGCAAATAACACTTTTCGTGCCTCACCAGGTTGGTGCACAAGGTTCATGAACCGCTATGGGTTGTGTCTACGCCAGCGCACCAAAATTGCACAAAAGTTACCTCGTGACCTCGAAGCAAAGATAATGGAATTTCAAAAGTACATAATTCAAAAGAGAAAAGAGACTGCTTTTGAACTTTCCCAAATAGGGAACATGGATGAAACCGCCATGTGTTTCGACCTTCCTGGAAATAAGATGGTGAACCAAAAGGGCAAAAAAAATATCTTGATCAAAACGACTGGACACGAAAAATCCAGTTTCACGGTTGTTCTTTCCTGTTTGGCCGACGGCAGTAAGCTACCTCCGGTAATTATTTTCAAACGCAAAACTCTGCCGAAAAGCGTTGTCTTTCCGTCTGGTGTGCTCGTTCGTGCCCATGAAAAAGGATGGATGAACGAATCCGGAACAATTGACTGGTTACAGAATGTGTGGAACAAAAGGCCAGGTGCACTTTTGAGGAAACCTCTTTTGGTGTGGGATGTTTGTTGCACACCGTTGTGCAGAAATGAAAAAAACTGCAGAAAATTCAAAAACAACTCTTGCTGTCATCCCAGGTGGGTTGACATCTGTTCTTCAACCACTAGATGTCTGCCTTAATAAGCCCTTCAATGACAATGTGCGGAGGTATTGAGCAGATTGGATAAGTTCTGATTTGCCGACTGAAACCAAGGGAGGAAATCTAAAGAAGCCGGATATCGTTTTGATTGCGCGATGGGTCAAGGATGCTTGGGATGCGATACCTGCGGAAATGGTCATGAAATCATTTAAGAAATGTTGCATTAGTAACAAACTTGATGGCACAGAGGATGATGAGATTTTTTATGAGTGATGATGACAGTGATTCTGATGACACAGGCATAGATGGGAATACTGATGTTTATGATGACGCGCCGATGACGGAGAAAGACTTTTTTGAACTGTTTGGAGAGTCTGACTTTGAATCGTATTTTGAAGGGTTCCGATGAAGTTTTTGGGTATGCAAATTAAATTTAGTATTATATATATAATTTTTTTCGTTTTCAAATGTTTTTGAATAAATTCATTGAAATTTTTTTTTTCTCATTCCGGGATCGACTTATATGCGAGTTTCCGATTTCTTACGATTTTTTCCTCTGAAAGTGGGGGATCGACTTATACGCGAGTTTCCGATTTCTTACGATTTTTTCCTCTGAAAGTGGGGGGTCGACTTATACGCGAGTATATACGGTAATTATTTATTTGAATAGCATATATGCATATCATTAAGTGGTTCTGAGATTCAGAGGTTTGCTGCTCAAAGTAAGAACAAGACCTTCTGCCAAAACGAAACTCCTGATGATGTTATACTTTACTTGTTCTTAATGTATGAAATGTCTCCATTTACAGCAATCTTGGCGCAACTTAAAGTTTACTGGCATCCACCATGCATCTCACATAAGATCTTTTGTACTTCACATGAAATATATTTTTCTCTTTTGGACATTCCTAAACTTGATCCTCACATGATTTCCCTGACCTTCTTTTATTTTTCTTTACTATGGCTTGAGATGAAAAAATACTCTCCCTTAGCCCCTAATCATTCATTCTTTTATCATGACCAAAACCATGTCAGAATATTTTTTTCCACCCTATTAACAAAATTTTACTTCACAATGCACAACTGCAATAAATCTTCATTACACATGTGATCAAAAGAGTCCTGCAACAAACTCCCTGTAAATAAAGCTTTTCTTCAACACATAAATTCTAGTGTCTTTTTTTGCAGTGACCAATTTTAACTACAATATCTTAAAGTATGAATGACACGATTTTTAACTGTCAAAGAAAAATCTTTATTAATGCAGTAAAGCCTCCATTAATGGACACTTCTGAACAACAGTAACCTCCAAGCAACAGCAAGTTTTGATTGGTACAGAACAGCTACTTTGGATTAACATACATATCATTAAGCTGTTCTCTGATATTCAGAGGTTAGCTCCTCAAAGAAAGACCATCTGACAAATAAACATTTAACAGACAATACAAACTACCAGATAAATTTCTAACTGATTATTTATCTACTGTTGCCATATCAAACTTCTCCATTTACAGCGATCTTGACACACAGCACAGGCTTCAGTGACATCCATCACACGACGTACACAGGATCTTCTATACTTCATATTCATAATCTTTTACTCATTCAGGCACTCCTGAATCTGATTCTCCCATGACTTCCTTGGCCTTCCTCTACCTTTCTTTCCTGTCACTATGGCCAAAAAAATTTCTTAGTAAGCATCTCATCACTCCTTTTTTTAACATGGCCAAACCACCTAAGAATATTAGTCTCCACCTTGCTAACAATATTTTGCTTCACATTACACAACTGCAACACATCTTCATTCCTCACATGATCTGAATGTGTCTTCCCACAAATCCCCATAAGTAATGCATTTCTGCAGCACACAAACGACTCCTACGTTTCTTCTGTAGTACCCAGGTTTCAATGCCATACATCAGAGTAGAAATAATTGCACTTTCATACACAGCCATTGAGGACTCTTTTGAGAACCCAACCCATCATTCCTGTGAAAATCTCCTAATGCAGCTATGACTTTCAATGAAGAATTTACTCGCCTACTAATTTCGCCATCTAATCAGTTCTCTCTATCAAACAAGCTTCCCAAATATACAAACTCATCCACCTGGTCAATCACATTGCCATTTAGACTTATATTACATTTAGTACTACCAGCTCCTCTCTCAAAAACCATAACCTTGGTTTTTCCTTTATTTATACTCAGTTTGAATTCATACAAACTTTGTATATCTAAGACAACATACTCTGCAACTCACTTTTGCTCTCTGGCAACAGGACAGTGTCATCAGCATACAGCAATCTGCACACATGGGTATTACCAAGACATAAACCAGTATTGTCCATCTTGGCATCAAGCATGCATGCATCCATAAATATATTAAACAGCCAGGGTGACATTACACAACCTTGCCTGACTTCTGCACCAATGGAAAACCAATTTGATACGACACTATTCACGTGTACACAAGCTCTACTGCCAGTGTACATGGCTTTCACACTATTAAGTAGATTCCCAGTAACAGAATATTCATTCATCACCTTCCACAGAAGTATCCTATTTACTAGGTCATATGCTTTCTCTAAGTCTATGATGGCAGTAAAAACTTTCTTTCCAGCAGCCAGATACTTTTCAATCATCATGTGTAATGCAAAATTTGGTTAGTGCAGCATTTACCAGGCATAAAACCACTCTGAACATCCCACACTTTCACTGATGTAAGACCTTGTACCTTTTCAATAAAGACCTTACCAAGCACTTCCCCTGGCACACTCAGTAAGCTAATACCATGATAGTTCTTGCAGTCAGTCTGATCACCTTTTCCCTTATACAAGGGAACAATGATAGCATCCCTCCAGTCCTGTGGTACCATTCCTAACTCCCAGCATACCTGGCAGATTTCAGTTAACCAGTCAATTACAAAATCACCACCATATTTCAACGTCTCAGCAGTTATGTCATCAACTCCTGGAGCCTTACCATTCTAAAGAAATTTTAGAGACACGCCTCTTCTCTCGAGATCTGTCCTGTGCATCCATCTCTCATTATGACATCATCTGCTTCTGCCTCAGAATCACCTTTGCTTTCTTGACCTAATAACTCACAGAAGTATTCACCCCCTCTTTCACTTAACTCATTGGGCTCCCATATTATTTCCCCGATCTTATTCTTCACACAACTTGCAACTTTGTTTCCTCTATTTCTACGGTGTCTCTTATACTTCCAGAAAGTTTTTTTGCCTTTCCAAAAAGCCATTTCATGCTTTTCTATCTTTTCCTTCCTATCTTTTGCCTTATTCTGGCGAACCAGCTTCGCTGCCTCATGCTTCTTACAGCGATATTCATCCTCAAAAACTCTACCTTGCAACATCCCCAAATATAAGCTTCCTTCTTCCTCTTTACTGCCTCTTCAATCTTACTATTCCATCAAGCATCACCACTAGTGCTGCCCACTATTTTGGTGCCACAGACCTCTTTGGCAGCAGTGACAACACAGTTCTTAAGACAAGACCACTTCTTTTCTACATCCCTCTCACATGACTTCAGTTGTTCACCGAATAAATTATAGTAACTCTGATGGACTTCAAGGAGCCTTTCAATTTTTATTCTTTCCATCCTAGGCCTCTTCCTATTTCTTTTCCTCCAACCAACATTCACTTTCACTCATGACACCAAGTAATGATCAGAGCCAACATCCGCATCTCTCAACAACTAAGTGTCTCTCAACAACTACGTGTCTCTCAACAACTAAGTGTTTCAGACGCTGATCATAAACAACAAAACCTATCACACTCTTTTGACCAAAAGTACGATTTTCCCAAGTATATGTGGGGATGTTCTTGTGGTTGAAAAACGTATTAGATACACACAACCCATTCTCAATGCAGAGTTCAATTAATCTTTCACCATTATCATTCACACAAGGATCACTAAACTTACCCAGAACATTGTCAGAAATCGCGTTCTGCACACCTACTCTAGCATTGAAATCCCCTGCTATTATAACTTTCTCTTTAGCACCAAACTGGCTCAAAACAACTTTTAGCTCATTCCAGAAATCTTCCTTCCTATCAGAGGGTTCAGAGTCACAAGGAGCATACACTACGGCACTTACTATTCTCTGGTTTCACTTTCAAAGGAATCCAAATAATTCTCTCACTTATGCAGTTATAAGTGAATCAAGTTATTCTTCATCTTTTCACTTAGAATCACACCTACATCAGCCTATCCTCTCACATTATCCAACACTCCAGACCACACACTCACTGTATCATTCATTTCTTCTATCCCAATTTCTTCTTTTTAGTTTCACTTACACACAGCTCATCCAATTTATACTTTTTCATTTCTTCAATCACCTCATTCATCTTGCCATTTATTCCTCTAGTATTTCACACATCAATTTTACACTCACTCCGCCGGGATCTCCTTTTCATTTTCGTATCGCCTCCGTGGTGGACCGTCTTCCTCAAGTGTGGTAGGTCCACTATATCCCACACTTGAGTCAGTTTTTACATTTCTTTGTGTCTTTTTAATCAGGTAAGTAAATCAGTGTGGGGGATTAGCCCACAGCTGAGGGTTCCAGTTGGTCATTCATCCTAAAGATTCTGGAACAAAACCCAGTGAGTTGGGGTCTTTTTGCTAATGTCACACAAGACTAGCTGGCATCTCTCCAAGATTCACAGAGGCCCTGGTTGTGGATTAACATTAATGATAACCTCCAAAGGGCGAAACCTCTTAACTGTGGTCAGCGGATACCCCAGTCAGTCCCGAAAAAGATCTAATGGATACCTTGTCTTTTAGGACTTTAAGCACTTCCTGTGGTACTTCAGTGAAAGGGATGAGATAGGAATAAAGAATGCTACTGCACCTCAAGCTCGATGGGATGGCTTACGACAAGTACAAAGCAGTGGCGTAAATACTACCCCTGCAGCCCCTGCTACTGCAAGGGGGAGCAGGTAATGAAGGGGCATAGTGCAGCTGATGGTTATAGTTTCATGAAAAAAATTCAAACACATACAAAAACAAACAAAAAAATAATTGACCCAAAGATTCATATTTTCCTTTAAGAT
The DNA here is from genome assembly GCA_039090855.1 of Macrothele yani. NCBI lineage: Eukaryota > Metazoa > Arthropoda > Arachnida > Araneae > Macrothelidae > Macrothele > Macrothele yani. Next base: position 98,242,515 of record CM077028.1, on the reverse strand, counting down.
ATATTTAGCTTTGCCTAAATAAATGTCAAGTTTCACTTTTAAAACACTGGGGATGCCCTACAGATTGAAGCTATTAGATCCTTTGGCTCCGGGTTGTAATACGATCTCTCTGCAATGGGTTGTAAATGACACAATCGTTCTTCAACAATCACCCTCTCTCTGCACAGCTGAGGAAAAGTGTGAGGACACATGGGGAAACAGTCAGTCACCTAAGATTATGTACAATGTACATGACAAACATACAACATTTATTCACAGCAGCCACAGATCTACAATGTATAATAGGGTGATTTTTTCAAATGATTTTAGTTTTGGATTAAACAATTACATATATTGTTAAACTATTATTTAAAAAGTTCAACCTACAGGGCTCTAGGTACCTCCTTGCTGTCCAGACACTCTCCCTGACTTTCTGACTCCCCCCCCCACACACACACACACAGTGAAAAACATAGCCTCCCTCATGTTTGTAATCCTGATAAAATTACCATGCTTAGGGATGCCTGAAGTAAATCTTGTGCAAGAGCATACGCTGTGCTAGTTATGCTACTGCTACAATGGAGTACTTAAGTAAAAAGAAAGGAGTTAAAGTTTAGTTCTACATGAGATGAACTCCAGCTCTTGTGCATGTTACAGTCACAACCTGGGGAGGGAGGTTGTTGGTGTGTGAAATGTTGGGAGCAGTATATCTTCGATTGGTCCCTGTGAGTTCTGTTCCTACTTTTTAGCATCCAATGCAACAGACTAGCAAGCAACATTAACCAAGGCCTAACCTCCAAACAACAGTGCCTCCCAACAATGGTCACTTTTTCCCAGATCAAACAGTTACTGTTATTTGGAGGTTTCACTATAGCATGACTTGTACAATCTGTATCACATCTATAGCAATCTTTTTTTAACTGTTTCAAGTACCATGTTAGGCCAACAATTAATACAACTTCTGGAATGAATCCTTCTGCTGCAATGTATTGGAGGAACAACAGTAAATAAGATAGCTAACATTAATTTATTATCATATCACACTTATATTCCCAGAACTGGGTATACAGGTTGATGAAGCATAACATAGAAATGCAGAACATGATTATAAAATGAAAATTTAATGCTCATTATCTATAAATTTTCTTCATTCCTCTCTTGTTCCACTGCAAAATTGTCTGCATCTGAAAATCACTATCACTAACAGAAAATTTTAACCCATCAATCCAACTTGTTCTATGTCTACCCCCTTGGTCTTATGCCAACTGCTTTAGAATATAACAATATAACACCTGTCTTGAAAAATTTTCCTCTCTCATATGACAGACATACCCAAACCACCTAAATATGTTTCTATTTACTTTTTCCTCTAAAGGAGAAATACCCAACTCTGATTCAATATCTGCTTTGCTAATTTTGTCATACCACTGAATACATTTATTTTTTCCTGATATCCATCTCACTACTATCATATCACTCATATATAACCACCTAATAAGACCCTTACTTAGCACCTCCCTCTCATAGCCATAGAAGAGGGTAGGTCTAAATACAGCATTATAAAGAGCCAGCTTTGTTCTTTGAATACCTCCTCCTCAGTGAAAATAATCTTATAAAGCTGAAATGGAATTAAAATTTATTTTTTAACATAGTATGGCGCCTCCCCTCGGGTAATGCTGCAGTACAGCATAATCTTAATCAGTTGAGTACAATCTATGAGGAATTTAGAGTGAAAATAAATCTATGGTTGTAAGTCAAAGTGCTAAAAATACTTTGTAGTTCAGAAGAAGGTTCTAAACAGGTGACAGTTTTAACTTTTTTGCTAATTCTATTGTTCAATAGAATTAGCAAAAAAGTTAAAACTGTCATATCAAACTTTCCTGTCTCATCAATTACTTCACCTAAATGGTTAAAACTGTTACTTGTTTAAGGACCTTCCTCTGAACTACAAAGCATTTTTAGCAGTTTGACTTACAACCATAGATTTATTTTCACTCCAAATTCCTGATAGATTGTACTCACTGATTAAGATTATGCTGTACTGCAGCATTACCTGAAGGGAGGTGCTGTACTATGTTAAAAAACAAATTTTAATTCCAGTTTTTGTGAAGAGCACAATGAACCAGCATCAATGATATTTTGTGGAACTTATAATCACCACATAAGTTTTGCTCATAAATTAACTCAGCATGCAAGTGAAACCACTATCAGTTACAGTGTCCCTGTACTGTCACAGCAGTTCTGTCCCAGTATCAGTAAATGAATGGTCAAAGCAAGTACAACTTCAATATATCAGCCATCACCACTTCCCAAAAAAGTTGTACATTTCCACACACATTTAGGAATTGTCTGTAAATTTTGTTACTATTAGTGAACTTGTAGTTATGGATAAATTTCTTAATATGAATAAGATATGCAAAGTGATGGAATCCAAGAGTAAGGAGGAGATGATGCATAAACACAGGAGACATGAGCTAAAACAATCATTATGCATTGTTTTTTGACCTAGAACAACTATGCAGTAGCAAACTGAAGATTTAAACACAAGCTTTGTAGAGTTTGACTGCAGACATGTTCCCACTTCAGCATCTTTATGGGTTTTTACAATTCTATAAGATATTAACAGACATGTAATTTATAAACTGGTGCTCAAAATTAAAGCAACAAACACAAAAACCTATTTAACAGACAATAACTGACAAAGGAATAAACATGAGGAACTTTATGTATGCTACGTGGTACAGCGTTTCACACTTGTGATCACAAAAAAACTAAGATGTATGCAAATGTGCCCAAATTGTAGAACTGAGAAACAAAATGAAACAATATCACATAAATCAGCAAAAAAAAAAGGGGGGGGGGGGTATCTCATTCTTCAATATAGAATGTGATCACTATGGACAGCAGTGCAAGCACCACAGTGATGAACCATGCTTTGGATTATGGTTTCCACATAAGACTGTGGGACTACATTCCATTCTTCCAGAAGAGCATACCACAAGACCTGTAGGAGGAGGGGAGCGAGCAGCAATTCATCAACCTAAAATGTCCCAAACATGTTCAGTCAGATTAAGATGTGGCGACCATACCAGCCAATCCACGAATTCAGTACCTAAAATTTTAAGATAATTAATCATTGACCAGGAAAGCCCAATGAGCTCAAGTATAGTATTGTCACCCATTAACAGGAAATCCAAACCCACTTCACCTCTAAAAAGATTAACATGAAGGTCCAGAATCTTGTTGTGATACAGACTGTGTATAGGCTGTGATAGAACACACATGTTATGTTTGGAAGGAAACAAGATACACAGAAACTTTCTAACCAGCTTAGGTCTTTATCACCGGTAAACATTTGGAACTAGCACAAAGATTTTGCTTTATTCACGTATATATAGTTAAGCATATATACATGGATATTAATAATGAAATATCACCATGGTAATATGTACCATGATTCTGTTCAACATCGTTCATAAAAAAATGAATAAACTCCATGGTATAACTAAACTAATATTTAAGAAGATTTTCTAGCACATACCTTAACTCAAATGGTGTTCAAATGTAGCACAATTGTCAATATTCCATAGAAATAATGTTCACAAAATGAAGTCGCAGTTCTTCATCGAAGCACGTCTTGTCTCTGTTAGACCTAAGGTCTTCATGCTATTAAGCCTAATCGCTGTTCGAGCAAAGGCCATTGTATTTTGATTTCTGTCGATCATTTGACTGAGTTTCAAACTTCTCAAATCACTATCCATTACTTAACAATGTGAAATTTCACATCAGTAGGTAACAGAATAGCAAGTAATAAGTTCAGATTTATCTACATACTGATTCAGGCCTTACAATAATGACAACTGCAACACTTGGGAAAGGAAAAACGGTTGTTCACTAATGAAAGTATAAGACAACAGTCTTAGGCTCTCTTTTTTTTTTTTTTTTTTTTTCTGCATCATGTAATCTGAAAAATTTACTTTACTGTGATTTAGCGAAATGTTTTATTGCTGTATACAGTCACTGTATGCATCATCTATATTACAACATCATGACAGATCAAAAGGTTGAGTTAGAATCAACAGTAACAAAAAAAAAGGACTGTAAGGAGGTAAACAGCATGCAGCATGTTAACACAGACTTTTTACTTCTTAAGAACAAAAAAATTGTCTTACTTCAAGACAAAAAGAATTCACAAAATAAATTCGACACATTTTTTAAACAATTCATTCATTAAACAAACAAATTTGCAAATACCTCATATTTTGAATCAATTGAAAATTCTGATATTTTGTTCTCATGCAATCTAAATGCCAAACTAAAAGAAGGAAATATTCAATTCACTTATTGCACTTCAGATGTTTTAAAATATGATGAAATCAATTATAATTTTAGAAAGAAATATATGTCACTGTCACAAACATTAAGTACTGTAATCAGTAATACTAAATTCAAACATCAAGTAGTGCGTTCCACATTCTATAGCATAATTACCTTAAAATCACAAAGTCAAGAAATAATATAAATATATGCAACATATTTTTGTAATAAATATTTTATTTTAAATGAAATACTTTTGGTATTCTTTTTCATGTTATCCTCTGTTACTACTGGCTTCATCTTAAGTTATTGTGAGAATGTGTAACTATCTCTTTGGGATATTTTCTATCTGTGTTTCAGCTAATTTTATCTCTCTTAAAGTACTAATGCTTGTTCTTCACATAATTCCTTTTCGTACAAAATGTTAACCATGTTAATCATTTTGTGTTTGGTTCTTGTCTGTTACACTTTTTTTGAAACAGTTATTGTGTAATTATGTATCTGGGTTTGCAACTTATCTTGTCTTCTCTCATATTCACCTATCACTTCACATTTAATGAAATCAAAAGTTTAATTAGTGCAGTAACTAACTTTTGTTAAGAGCTTGGTAAGCTACACAATAATGTAGTACCCAAAATATGTGTCTTCAACTTCTTCACAAAAAAAAGTACAATTTTTGTACTATTTCAAGTTGATTGCCCATATAATTTTACATTGTTTTGTGATTATTTCATTCTATTATATGCCATACAACTTTCCTTAATAAAATATACCTTATTACTTAAACTAGGATGTTTGTGCATTTCCTTTAGTGCATTCCATAAACCTTTGTCTCTGATATGCAAAACTTTCAGACTAGCAGCAGATAAAGAAATTATCCTTTGTCTCTGATATGCAAAACCTTCAAAATCAGCAGCAGATAAAGAAATTATGAATGTTGCTAATGCATCATGGTTCAGTAAAGCTTGCTCCCTAACAACAAATATTTTATCAGAGATTATACTATAAATATTTTATCCAAAGCATTTTCATTTTACATTTCCATAACTGGTAACTAGGATATTCAAGTTTCCTATGTTTATAACTGTATAAAATCCCATTGCTTTATACTTGTAAAAATGATGATAATAAGAGAACACAGCACTTTATTCTCTATTTATTTTGATTTGTCAATCTTAAAATGCAGCTTTTTCTTCTTTTATGAAATAAAACTTTCTCCATCTCATAGTCTATAAAGTGTTCACTACGTTAAATAACACAGATCTATGTTTAAAACATAGAGATCAGTTTTTCAGTCTGTGAAAAAGAAAGTAAGAACTTGATGAAAACTAAAAAAGAAGATTTTACTATTTCTTCCCTATACCCTGTAGTTTAATTCGTGTTTACACAAATAATGTTGAATAAGATAAAGTTGGATAAAATGATAATTTTTCTACAAACATGACACAATTTTTTCACGAAAGACCAAACTGCATCACAATCAGTGCCGAATATTCGAGGCTAGCTAGGCTAGCAAATAAAACTGAATTAAATATACACAAATAAAAGTCAATTATCAATGGTATTAAAATATGTCGATGCTTTCGGTGCGAAAAAAACACACGTGCGGATTTGCTTCTTTGACTCAGTCTGGCCAGCGAAAACCAACAGCATAATGCAAGCAGCTCTTCCAGAGTCTTTGCAGTTCTGATGTGAAAACCTTCCGTACATTCGCCTGCTAGCGTTTCCATGACAACATGAATCAGCTGGTAGAGGGGAATGGGCCATTGCTTTGGGAAACGGTTTGCTCAGAAAAAAGAAGAGGTAGACCAGGGGTTCTCAACCTATTTTGCCCCATGTCAGAAAGGTAATCCCCCCCTTCCAAAACTACGAAAAATGGATTACCAAATTTAATGAATCTACCACTAAAAATCTTTTTTTGTCTATATTAGTACATACTGTATATATTTATTTAGTTTATTTTTATAGCAGAGTTTTATAAACAGCAATAGAAAATGTTGATGGATTTTAGAACATGAATAAAATTAGTTTTTTATATTCGTAAACTAAATACTTAAATCTGGCTTAATAAAATGACACGTACCTCAATTAATAAAAAATTCAATAACATGCCTTGGATATTGTAATCCAATTTATATTCAATGAGAAACCTGTAATTGTTTTTTCTTGGCCAATTCTTGGATACACGGAGGAGTGCTTGAAAGAGCACAACGCAGGTCACTTTCAACCTCCAATCTACTTCGTTGTTTCGTTTTCATTTGCAACAGAGTTGAAAAGCCAGACTCACAAAGATATGTCGACACAAATGGAAGCAATGCACGAATAGCTCTCTCAGCCACTTTTGGGTAAGATTCACACATCAGAGGCCAAAATTCTGTGACTGGTTTCTCATCAAACATGTCTCTTGCGCGCGAATCAGTCGTCAGTTCCAGAAATTCATCTTGAAAAGCATCAGGAACTTTTTCAAACGATAATTTGAATTGATTTTGCACTAAGTCCAACTCCTCATCACAAAGTTTAGGAAAATATCGGCTGAATTCATTTTCTAGTGCTGTCAAATGTTGCAAAATTTCATTTTTTGAAAATTCTGTAAGTACTTCGTCATTACCACTAGTAACAAGAATTGGTGACAATTTCTCAAACATTGCAACATTTTTCATGTTGACTTTTCTCTTCCAATTTTCTAGTTTACTCATAAAAGCTTTCAAAGAATCGATGAATTTTATGATGTTGGTATTTCTTCCTTGCATCTGAAGATTCAATTTATTCAGCTGCTCAAAAATATCAACCAAATAAGAAAGGCACAAGATCCATTCTTCATCATCTAACCAGGCAAAAAATTCCATCTTACGCTTAATTTCACAAAATATTTTAAGCTCATCTCTAAGCTCAAATACTCGCTCACTTACATTTCCTCTTGAAAGCCAACAAACATTTGTGTGGAAAAGAAGCAAATGATGGCCTGCATCCAGGTCAATACATAACTGCTTGAAAAGTCGTGAATTAAGAGCTCCTCCCTTGACAAAATTCACAATTTGAATTGTTTGATCCAAAACCATCAATACTGGAGCTGGAAGTGTTTTTGAGGCCAGTGTTTGATGATGGATCATGCAATGAATGCCTTTCACTTTTGGAGACACCTTTTTCACATTAACTTGAAATCCAGATTTTGTCCCCAACATAGCTGGTGCTCCATCTGTACAGCACCCACATACATTATTCCATGAAAGATTTTCTGACTCAAAGAAAGATGAAACCTTTTTCAAAATATCTGAGGCCGTGGTAGTTGTTTCTAGAGGAGAACAAAAGAGAAACTCTTCTTTAAATGAACCTAAGTGAAGATATCTTGCGAACACCAGTAACTGGGAACACGATGCCACATCAGTCGATTCATCAAGTTGAATTGAAAATAAGCCAAATGCTGCATCCCTAATCTCCTGCATAACTTGATCCTTGATATTAATGGCCATGTCACTAATTCTCCTTTGAACAGTACTGTTTGATAGTGAAACTGCTGCAAGTTTTTCTCCATTTCATTTCATTTCCCAACACAATTTCCACCATTTTGAGAGCACAAGATTTGATCAGTTTCCCCAATTGTATGTGGTTTTTTCTGCTTTGCTATCTCCAATGCTACGATGTAAGAAGCTTCAGTAACCTTGTGGTTCATTTCTTGAAATGCCCCTGTTGAATCCAGTTTCATCTTTTTTAGAGCATTCCCATGCTGCTCAAAAAAGCTTTTGTCCTTGGTTCTTGTGTTGAGGATGAACATTCTGCAAATGTTGATTCAACTTGCTTGGTTTCATGGAATCATTTGACAAAACTTTGCTACAAATAACACATTGAGGTCTGTCTTCTCCATTGACTTTAACGGATGTGAATCCATATTGAATATATGAATTATCATACGCTCTTTTTTTGACACTCATTCTGTTCTACTATTGATAAATAAAAAGTTCACGAGGAAATAGTATCACAAGCCCTTCAGCGACAAAAATCCCCTCCCTCAACTACAACTTCCTTGCAAAGAATGAACGCGCAATAACAAGTTCCGACGTTACAGGGTGATATGAACACGTAGGAGTTCGTAAAAACTTGCTTTTCCTTCTGTGCAACAAAAGCGCTTCCAACCGGTTTCGAGTGAGCAGTGACTTTGGCAGCACGCCAGATTCCTCTCTCGGTTCTTCATATTTTTTTCTTCACTTGGGATGGAGCAGCTAGTGCCGTGGGGAAGTCAGGGGACTGAAAAGACGATGTGCCAGGCTGGCACCGCATTCCCCCTTGAAACTACGAAATTCCCCCTAGGGGGGAATTCCCCACAGGTTGAGAACCCCTGAGCTAGAATATCTCAGTCACTTGCATACTCCCGCCAATAAGTGTTTCGCAAGAGTTGTTTCAGTTTTTGTGAAGTGTCAATGAATTAAAATCAGAGATATTATATCTTAAATCCGTGGCTTTGTTGGATTCGAACTGTTTTAATAAATTTTGTGAGAGCTTCCCTGAACATCTACTGTCATAACTTAATTCAAATTATGCTTCAAATTTTGATACAGCTCGACTAAAAAATGAACTGAAGGTGTTTTATTACTTTGATGAATACAAAAACAAATCAGTAAGAGGCATTATGTGTTACATAAAGTTGAATAAATTGGACATAGTGTTTAGTGAGGTGTACAAATTAGCAGACCTCATATATTAAACTTTCCATCAACAACTGCAACTGCCAAAAGAAGTTTTTCAGCATTAAAAAGAATCAAGATGTATCTTAGAGCCACACAAGGACATGCACATTCGAAAAACTTAGCTGTTTTGTCAATAAAGAAAAACATTATTTTTAAATATGAAAAAGTACTCGGAAGAAGCATTTTATGAAAACGTAGCACTCAAGTTCACACAAAAGGAGAAGAAGAATGGAGTTCATGCACAAATAAAGTATTCAGAAGAAGAATGGAATTCGTGTACAAATAAGTGTTCAAATCCTAATCCTTATAATTATTTGGTATCATGTTAGCAACGGCATGTACCTAAAATTTAGAGAAAAAGTTACTTCTATTACTTAACAATTAAAAACTAAACTTTGCAATTTAAAAAAAAACAGTACTGTGGGAGGGGGAAATAGCCCAGGTCGTCTCGGACCCAAGATACGCCACTGATCACAATATACTATATATCTGTCTATGAATACAAACTCATGGCTTTTTATAAACTTGCTTAAGTGAATTTCGAAGATTCTAGGAAAAAATCTCTTTTTACTAGAAAATGTCTTTAAATTTGAATTGATAATGCAGGAAGTTGTTTATGAAATGGAATGTAGTTTTGGACTGACATTCTGGAGACAAGTCTATGTCTAAAACATAGAGCTGTCTCTCTAACCACTTCAGTGCCACAGCACAAAGCAACAATTAAAAACTATTCAAATAAAATGGATTTGACTAACTATGTATGAGGACAAAAATGAAATGACATTTCCTTGAATTTACTGGACATCAAGAAAACATACTAAAAATAAAATAAAATGAAGGTCTCAAAATTAAGAAGAGAGATTTCACTGTCACTGACTGCATGGGCTTTTCCCTGATAAGCATATGGTCCAGTGTGATTGATGTTAATCATAACCATAACTGCAGTGGAGTGCATGGAAGGAAGCCTGATAAAGAAGAGGAGTCATCTCTAAAAATTTGCTAAAATTTAAACACATTTTTCAGTAAAACCCAATAAAAAAAATCCCATAAGCTTTAAAATTCACTTATCTATGTAAATTCACTTATCTATGTAAATTCACTTATCTTGTATTACAGGACGGCAACAGCAACTACATATCTCATGGAGAGAAATCAAATCAGAAAACCACTTTCTGCTGGTTTGATGCACAGGCATATCATTTATCTGTATTTTGGCCATGTATTGTAATTCCAGTTTAGTCACCACATGCAAATTGGAAAGGGAAAAGACAGGATCCATAAGATCAATGCAATTTATTGTTATTGAAACAATGATTTCTAATGGTAACAAATATCACCAACGACACAATCTCTCTTGAAACACACTGAAAAATCTATGAATGGCATTCAGTAAATCCTACAGAGGCATACAGAGCAATAACACTGGATGTTGATGTTGTGTGTCATCATAGCATCATTCTCTGAAAATGTGAAATGGCTAAGGATATCAGCAGTTGCAGTTCAGCAAGATTATTTGTTACACAATCAGAAATGATGAAATAATTATAAATGTGATGCAACAGACAATGATCGAATTTAAAAAAATGAAAGACATTCACTGGGCAACATTCATAAGCATTAGGCATATTATTATGGAAACTCTGCATCATCCAACACAATTTCCCTGATGACTTAAACCATAGCCCACATTTCTAAGATTACAGAGCTCCAGGAACCTATAGGGACACTTTTAATATTTCAAGGTAGTTGTTTAAAAAAACACACTTTCAGTATGTTCTGTTTGAGCCGACCACCCCCTCATAATGATTGAATCATTCTGGTGCCACTGTGCTCAGAACGATTCGATCATTACGCATACATGTGGAAGTTTGTTGACCACACCCTAACACTTCTTTTGGAGGAACTCGGCACTTGTAATAAGCTCACTTTCCAATCTGCTGTCACTTAGAGAGGATCGCTGCCCGAGGATGGACTTCCAAAAGCGCTTGCAGAGTGTTATTTTTCCAGGTTTAGAGTTTGACCATTCCCTTAGTGAAATGTTCCTTTTTAAGTGAAAGTTATTCTTTTTAGCATGATCATAAAATTTTGTATGTGTTTTAACTTAAGAGTTCGTTTTCAAAGTGCGTTAAGATTGCTGTGTTGTATTTATAAGTCTATTAGGATGGAAATATCAAATTCATGACTGAGGAGGTAGTCGGATTGAAGAGAACATCCTGAAAGTGGATAGCATAGGTGTGTTTTTTAAACAACTAACTTGAAATATTAAATTTAGTCCAAGTATGGATCCAAATAATGAGAATACTGAATTTTATCCTCATTGTGCTGATTATATTCAACTATAGAGACATTGTTTTCAGGATATAATAATGACTTACTACCAAAGATCGAGATGAAGAAAATATCTGGTAACTGCTTCAAAGTTACAAGGTACAAAAATGAAAGCAATGGCAGGTCTTTAAAATACAAGGCATGAGTATGCTAGGTTTAAAGCTTATCAAACTTCACTGACCTATGACATTTTCAGAGTGAACCAACATGCATGTACAAATCAGTGTGACACATATGTAAGGGCTATTCAGATTTCAACCTCCATTGCAATGTACCATGTGATGTAAGCACAGTAGCCAGCTTGTGCGAGATAGCATCACGTGATGCTTGCCCTCTTCACACGCCACACGATCGGTCATCCAGCATTAGTTCTAAATGTTATACAGATGAGTAAACATATGTGCTGCAATCGATGCTTTCACCAGCTGTGAAATTAGTACTGTCATCTGTTTTTTTCACGCTGAAGGGAAAAGTGCCACGGAAATTCTTCGAAGAATGAGTAGAGTATACAGTTCGAACTTTATGAGTGAAGGATGTGTGAGCAAGTGGTGTAGAAAATTTAGAGATGGGTGAACAGACGTGCATGATGAAGTGGGTCGAGGTCGGAGATCTGTGATGACTAATGAACTTGTTCAAAGTGTTGACCAAAAAGTGAGCGAAAGACGTCGCTTCACAATATGAGAGCTATTGTGTGATTTTCCCTAAATTTCCTGAACTGTTCTGTATGAGGTCCTTACAGATAGGCTAGGCAACCATAAGTTCTGTGCCAGACGGGTGCCAAAAATGCTTACCGATGTGAACAAAATGCAGAGAATGGTATCAGCTTTGACAGATGTTTTATCAGTTTCAAGCTATGACTTCATTTGATGGAACAGAAAACTTTACAATTGTGGTACCTAGACAACAAGTGTGGCTTATCTGTATTCTAAACATTATTTTAAAGTTTGTTACAGGTTATAATTTCATTGATCAACTCCAAAAACATCAAAAGAGAAAACACAGTGGATAATCAGACATTCATATGAAACTAAAAGCTTCAATCTGTGAATTGGTGTAGAGGCAAAGATGCAAGAGCATATAATGCTGAGCTTTCATGAATCAACCAGATGACTTTTTCAATCTATAAAATTGACTAAACATTTAAAATAATGTAGGAAAAAGTAAACAGAAACCATTTAATATTCAAAATTTTGGAAGATAGCTCATTTGAAACTTTTTTTTTAAAGTTCGGAGTAAGAAACATTTTCCATTTACTCTCGGGTAAATTTTGCAGAAGACATATTCTTCTCGTAATAAGTGGAAATAGGTCAGAATTGTTAACACAGACATATCTGAATTGCTTGCATTTACTGTTCATCAGCAAACGTTCTGATTCTTAACACTCAGATACTTGGGAGTTGGTCATCATGGATGGTGTAACAAATAGCATGCTCAAACCGAAATTGGGATATGAGGGTTCGATTCCTGCTCATGGGCAATGTGATTAATATTATGTGATAAATAGTAAATGCAAGTAATTCAGAGATGTCCGATTTCTGTGTTGACAAACTTTTCATTTAGTGTTTCTGCATTTTATTTTTTAAATTTAGTTAAGTTTACAGCCTTAAAAAAAGCAGTCCAGTCGATGCATGAAAGTTCGACATTGTGTTATTGCCTCTACATGAATACATGGATTGAAGCTCCTATTTTTATACGAATGTTTAAGTGCAAAAACATCTGAATGGGCACTCAGCTCAAAAAAAAAATATATCTATTCGTTATGATATTTTTTTATTCCCAGAATTTATGCTTTATTTTAGCCCTTCTTTCAATACCTAAGAATTTCTTTATTACAAGAAATATAGTATCAAGCAATTGCTGATGAAGTATTTGAAGCAACTAAGATGCAGTTGACGAACTGGAGAATTAAACATTAAATGTCACAAACATACCTATTCATTAAGTTTGGACTAATTAAAAATCCAGCAAAAGTATCAGGATATAATAAAATAGTATCATCATCAGTTGAATCAAAGTGGTGAATTATGGTGGACTGGCTATCCTTAAGAGCATATCCCAGAAAATAATCCTGAAATAAAGCACAGAAATATTTTTAATAATGAAATCTTAATGAAAACAGAACAGCAGATACCTACAAAATGAAACATCATAATGATGACTTATGTGTTTTTGCTTGCTCATGTATATTGCACAATAAAAACAAGCCTGTCCATTGCCTGGGACGATGGCCCATCACAACTTTAACCAATTGCATGATTAATAAAAAAATTTGTCATCTGTTTTCTAAGCAATCCAGAGCATAACTGAACTTGGCTACACCTGGTTCCCATGATATGAAATCTCACTGACTATTTTTCTCATGCACTAAGTTCGAAGAAAGTAATGGAATGGGATGAAATCTAATTATGTGATTGTAAAACGGTTGTTTACAATTTTGTGTACATTCTTATTGCAACATTAGTTCATTTCATTTATGAGGTATTTATATTTTATGTATGCTCAGATAAAACATCATGATTCTCTACATATGGACCCACTAAATAAAAAATATAGTATCCAATATAATACAGTGACTGAACTTAAATATATTTTCTCAAAAATAACCCAAACTGCAATAAAAATTTATCTATTATTAAAAAAATAATCCAAATGCAGAAAATGATGGCACTAATAAATGTGAGCAGTTAGTGTCAGGGCAAAAACACAGATCAGTTTCATCATCACCATGCCTCATCAGTTATAATATGCATGTAAAAATATTCAGAGTAATTTTCCAGTTATGATATGTATGCTCCTTTTTTTTTCATGCATCAGTCAATATCAGAAGGACATGCAGCAATATGTCCTTTCTCAGTCAAGACTTCTTTAAACCAACAAAGATACAAAAATATGAAAAAATGCAATGCACACATTGTTGCTTAAGAACAACTGAAAAAAAATAGTGCTTTTATTTAATGAAGAGAAATTTAGAGTAGAATACAATTTTGAAGTAATGGAAAGAATTAATAAAGTAAAACAACCTGTGAAAGATCATTTCCAAGCATATCATTTTAATGTAGTAATAAATAAAAATGAATACCAACTCATAATGAATGTAATAATAATAATAATAATAATAATAACAATAATAATAATATACCAAAACGTTTTTATCAAGGTGGATGAGGCAAAACATTTGCCAATCTATATAGCTACAGTATTAATTACTCTACTTTTTATAATATAATGTGTCAGCAAAAATCTGGAGGAGTAAAAGATCCCCTCATCTTTACAAAAAATTAAGTTATAATGTAAGATGCAGAACACAAAGTTCTTGAAGAGCTTATAGAAAAACCAATGTTATATCTTAAGTATGTAGATAATATGTAATTATCATAAAAAATATACTGACCAAAAGAAACTACTGAAGAAGTTTCCAATTGCTTAACATGAAATAAAATTAACTTCAGGAATCAAAAAGTATAACACAAATTATTGTATCACTGAGTAAACATTGGTTTTAAATATCCACTTATTAGGCATAAAATAAACTCAAGAACTGCCAAGCTTTTGCTCTCTTCAGGGGACTTTATCTAGGCTATACATCAGAGCAGGAAGCTATCTAGTACATAAAATTGAAATCTCACCGACTTGGGTGAACACGTGTCAATAACAAGAAATTATTGAGAGCACATGCAATACTAACTTATTGTAACAGGTTACTTGGTGTTAACTACAATTCTTTGGTCAGAAGAATATGTCATATGGTTGAAAGTTCCATCATTGCACAGATGACAATGAGTGAGAATTTCCGCACTTTTGTGCACCGCTGTGCTCTAATAGCTGTTTTATGGTGCCAGTTTTTTTACCTCATCTCACATCAGTATCGTATCTTTCATTGCTACATCCTTACACAGAGCAGTTGCAATTTTACACTCTCTAATGTCTCCCTTGTGCTCCTTAGTTTTGGTTTGGATGGATCTTTTTGTCATACCTATGTATGATTGGAACCATCTGGGTAGTTCAGGGGTGTTTCATACTCTCCTGCCTCTGTTCTTCATTCCAGAAAATGCCTGGCCCATGTTATGGTATTGGATATGAATGCAGGGGATTTAATTCCAACACCCACTTCAAATTTCTTTACAACATTCTTGAATGTAAAGGAAAACTTAGAAAGGTATGTTAGCAATCTGGAGTACTTCAGTCAGTTTACAATAGGTGTCTTCACACTCAGACTTTCTAATGCAGTGTATTAACACAGTACTCTAACCCCTAAGTTCCTGCATATGAAATCTTCTGTCAAAGATGGATGGTTTAGAGTTAGAATAAAAGAGTTCCAACAAAGACCCTAGCCTGCTTGGTTCATCTGAAAAGAATAAAGATAATGTCGCTGAACTTTAAATCATATAATCTATACTCTTAACTACGAGAATGAACAGCACCACCATTTTTTCATTTGATAATTTCAACAGTCCACACTTTAGTGTCAAGGAAGAGGACATCATCTGAAGCTTCAAGCCCTGTAAAGAGAACAAGAGAAGCACCATCCTGAATACAGAGACCCATTTGTCAATGTTCCAAACAGGTCCTTGACCCAGGAAGAAGTGAAAATAATAGAGGCCCAAAGTACAATATTCCTGTGAAGCTGAATATCAAGTACATCATTTTGGAACTAGAGGCAATTATAGGAAGTATCGCTCCAGCTGACCAGGAAGCTGTAAGACAACTAACAGCACTCAAACTTAAGTTGAGCCTGTTGCACTTTGAGAAAAAGGACAAGCAAGCTTTTAAAGTTCTGCAGAACATAAGAAATGATACAACAATCATTTTCACCCTTATAGACAAGTCTGCCCAGTTGGCTATAATGAACACAACAGATTATAATTCCAAGTTCTATAATTCATGAATGCTTCAGCTTCAGTAGTGCAGAAGAGGGACCAGGGGCGGATTTAGATCTTGGAGGGCCCGGGGCCCTTCAGGTTGTTGTTTTTTTTTTGGGGGGGGGGGGACTGGAATTCGGAAATTTAAATAAACAGCAGAAAGGAGAATTCACCAAATTTGCACATCACAGCCACTGTACTGCTTGTAATTGGAACTGACAAGTTATACATACAGTACATAGGAATGTACATTATACAGAGAAACAGTCTGTCCAATACTTACAGAAAGCCTTTCTTTCTACATTTGACATCTGAAAAATCTTTAATGAATTTCTCAAACTTTATCATCTTAAGAACACTGCTCTCTACATTCAGTAGGCACAAAGCACTTAGTCTTTCATGAGTCATCGTGGTTCTCAAATAATTCTTAATCAGTGCCAGTTTGCTGAATGATCTCTCTCCTGAACAACTAATGGCCATCATGCTCAAATATATTCTAAGAGCTACATTTACACTTGGGAAGGTGTCACACAGCCATTCATCATGGAGTAAAACCGCCTGCTGAAATGGAGTGAAACACGACCTGAGCTTGGCAAAAGCTGCAAAGTGGACAATTTCCTCAATGAACACATTACTGAAATCACAGGGGTAAGAAGTTATAAGTTTCTCAGCTTAAATTCTTATCTCTGCATCAGGTAGATTACATAAGTTGACTATGACTTTGAACCTGTTATACAATGATTGGTACGCTACCCTGCATTCTTTTAAGGCAACAGACAACTGATCTGAAATGATATTGAAAGTTCCATATCTGAATTTATCTCTTGAAGAGAAGACAACTTCCTCTGATACCGAGGTTGGATTACTCTTCATACCTATCCCAAAATGATTCCAGAAACTTTTCCAGAGAATCAGTTACATCCACTACTTTCTTCAGGTCAATTTCAACTCCTTGAACAGCTTTATTTGTAATGTTGAACCACACAAGAATTAAGTTCCAGACCTTAGCCAACAGAGCAGTTTCAAGGCAGTCCATTTTGTCTGCCAATGTCTGAGCTTCATGTCTTACTTCAGGTGTTTGCTCCAAGTCACTTTCAATATCTCTGAGAGCATTTTGAATGTAGTTGTATCCATCTACTAGGGCTTCCGTAGCATCAGCTCTTGCTGACCAATGAGTGCCTTACAGGGATTTAACCGTTAATACTCTTTAATTTCCTTTCAAAGAATTCATTAGAATTGCCCATCTCCGTCTTGATGCAGAAAAAAAGGTATATAACTTTTGTATAAAGCCAAAATAACTAACAGCTTCAACACAGCAAGAGGCAGCTGAATGTCCAACAAGATTCAATGAGTGAGCAGCACAGGGAATGAAAACTGCTGCTGGGTTCTTCTCTTTAAGTTTGGCTTGCATTCCTGTGTAGTGACCAGACATATTGCTAGCATTATCATATGACTGTCCTCTGCAGTCTTCAAAATTAATGCCTTCTTTTTCTAGAAATTCTAGCAGAGCTGTAGTCAGTTCTTTAGCCTTGTGAGAGCCAGTCTGCAGGAAAGTTAAAAACCTTTCTACTGGCTTCCCAGAAACAACCTATCGCAATGACTGTCAGATGGTCAACATGAGCCAGGTCTGGTGTTAAATCTACTGAAACAGAGAAAATACTTGGCAGTTTTAAGTTTTGCCACGATATAATTCTTAACAAATTTTGTCATATGCAGAACAATTTCTTCGTAGATGGTTGGTGATAAGTATGACTGCTTACCACTCTCAGGATTGCCATATTCTTTAAGGTGACCCATCAGAAATGGGCCAAATTGAGCTATAAGTTCCATAATTCCTAAGAAATTACCATTATGCTTGGATCCTAAGATCCCTTCATGGCCTCTAAATGCCAGGCCTCTCTCAGCAAGAAAGATTGTCACGGCTACAACACGGTGCAATACTTCCCTCCAGTATTTTTTTCCTGCACTTGTTTTTCCAACTCCCTGTCAACATGAGAAGATTCCCTGCATCAAAGATTATACTTCAACACAGAATCTCTGTATCCTTGGCTTTGTTGATGAGTTTTAATTTTTTTCAACTGCTTTTTTCCAGTCATTAAAGCCATCCTCTCTGAAAACTCACCTCATACACAGGCCACGACTTGCGGCTTATTGATGAGATTATCAAGAATGCAGAAACCAAGGCAAACAACCCATCTGTCCATGAAAGAGATAATACCCGGCAATTTCTGGTTTCAATCCCATACATCCCTGCCCTATTTTTTTTTTTATCATGAACACCCTCAGAAAGTTCGGCTTCGATGTTGGTACAAAGCCTTCGAGGTCTTTGTCAGCTATCCTAAGACAGAACAGAGATCCAACCATGCTATTCTCAGATGCAGGAGTCTACTCCATCCCTTTGCTTTATCAAGATCGCTCCATTAAACATTACATTGGCATGACAAAAAGATCATTCAGATTGAGAATTAACGAGCACAAGCTTGGCATTAAGAACCAAAAGCTTACAACAGCTCTAGCAAAGGAAGTTGCGAACCATGGCGCCATTCCTTAATGGGACGACCTCAAGAAATTAGCACCATTGTATAAACCCAAGAACCACCGCCTTCAGGGAATCCGTGGAAATACTAACACTTGAAAGCGCTTGCAATTCTGATCTTTCCACAGATCTACCAGCTGTCTGGCGTGCCCTCCTAGATATACATCCACGAACGTGATCATCTCACTTGTCATCTATTGTTTAACATCACATGCTCATAATGTACTTATTACGTGTTTTTCCTTTTTGTTTTACTTTAAATTTCCTCAGTATGATTCTGTACTCAACCTTGTAAACATTAGCCTGATGAAGCTGCCCATCTTCGGTGGTGAAAAGCCAGCGTTCTAAGTTTGTACTCTTACACCAATTAAACGGAAATCGGCACGCTTGTGTTGTAAATAAATTTTGTGTTGATAACTGCATTAGTAACTAGAATTAAAAAGGTCATTGTTAAAAATTGTTTGTCACACTTTTTTTTTATTTTCATAAAATAAAGTGATCTTTTAGTTATTACATTTTTCGTATAAAGGGGGCCCAGACAATTGCCCCCTTATAAATCC
This sequence comes from Macrothele yani, assembly GCA_039090855.1. NCBI lineage: Eukaryota > Metazoa > Arthropoda > Arachnida > Araneae > Macrothelidae > Macrothele > Macrothele yani. The sequence goes on along the minus strand of CM077028.1, from coordinate 98,223,254 downwards.
ACCTCTGAGTGGGACTCAACCAACACACTGACAAGCAAGGTCAGAATTCTTGTAAAATACTGTAATCTGGTGTGTGTGTGTGTGAGAGAGAGAGAGAGAGGGGGGGGGTAAGGGTATTTTTTCCCACGAAATAAGAGCAAAAATATTAGGGGTTCAAGGACAACAAAATCATTCGGGAGTTCAAAAAGTGTCTCAAACCTACGAAGTCGGCGCCTATGATCGGGATGCAATATCAGTGAAGAAACACTAAATACTAAAGCCAACCCAATGCAAGCAACTTCTGAGTAGCTTCCAAGCCAAGCTATTCTGCCAACACAGAAATCCATGGCTCAGTCATGGAGCAGTTCAAGACAAGAGGAAGAATTTTTCTTTCAAAGGTTGCAAAGCCTTTTCATGTCTTCCAAAGTCACCGTCTTCCCAGGTATGGTAGACAGCCACTTGTTGGAGGTACTTTTTCTCACAGAAATAAATAAGAACAAATATTCACAAGCACATGATAGGCATACAAGCTCCTTATTTTTGGCAGAGAAATAACATAATTAAATGTTCTCGTGCAGCCAACTTCTCAGAAATTTTCAAGTATTATGAGAAGTTTGCAACATGGAGAATTGTTAATTACAGTACTTCTGTGTTAAAAATAATGAGTTTACTTCCTTCTCCCACTCCAACCATACTTTCAAGGTGGAAGGCACAAAGTCATTAGAATTGTCATATTTGGGTGACATGAGAAGGATTGTTTTCTTGAAGAACACGTGTATATGTGTAATGCTGATTGAGTACCAAACCAATCCCCCTTCTTTCTTTCTTTCTTCTTTTTTATTTTTTTTATTTTTGAGGATGAATCTCTTAACAGAGAAAAGCAGCATCCTAAAGTAGGTGACTGAAATTCTCAAAGCATTCTGTGTTCTCAAGAAATTCTCAAAGCATTGTATATTTCTGTATATTTCCATCACCTCAAGCTTTCTCCATTCCATGAGAGGGTGCTTTAGCCATCTTCTTCAACGTGTACCTTTTGACTTTGATGGATTTTACTCATTTAGTTTCTACCTCCTCAGCCAAAGGCACACCTAATTCAGGATTGATTTCTTCAACAGAAAGCATTTCAGAATGGTTTTTAAGAAGTTTGTAAATCTTCCTTTTCCACTTCCAAAACTAGACATAAAAATAAATCTGACATTCATACATAGCTTGTCCCAAAACAACTGAGAATGTTTCTATAAAAAATGTGCAATACTGTGTTCAACTTTGGCACAAGTCTTGAAAAAATGTTTTATTGTATACATCTGTCAACTATACAGTTGTGATATTTTGTACTGTTTCTCACGTTGTATGATTATCAAAATGCTTGCGGGAAACTTATTCATCTTTGTCTGACATTGAATTATCACAGTTGAATGCCACTGAATATTAAAAATTTAAAGTAAAATATTATATAGATAAAAGCTGTAACTCACATTTCATTTTCCTGGAATACTGCGGGATATTGCACATTTTACTTGTCAGAAGCATAAATTTGCTTTGAAGTCTTCTGTTAGCATTTCTAGTAGTCACTTCGTCAAGATATTCCACTTGGTAAGTTGATAAAGGTGGGTAACCATTCTTCTTAATGAATTGTGATTCTCTCAATAAAATAATTCAACATAAAATGAAATTTAAAATAATAAAATAGCAAACGGTCAAGAGTTCAAGTCGAAGAGAAATCAATCTGATAAAATATCCAGTCTTGATAACAGTTTAGACTTCATTTCCCACTGCACTAATCTTCCCAAACTAGTTTCGACCATCATTTTCATAGTCGAAAAACTATTAGAAAGTACCAATCACTCACCCTAAAGATCATGGTAACCTCCATCGACAACACACTTCCAACACGTCAATCATCGTAATCTTTCTGGGCTTCCAAGGTTTACAGACATCTTGCTTACGATTCTTACTTCTGGGTGTGAAACATCATATTTTTTTTTTTTTTAGCCTTATGAGATGTTACAATAAAGCTTGTCAATTCCATAAAAACCACACATACTACTCATTCATACAATTCAATTAAAAACTATGTACATATTTACATAACCTTACATTCTGAGGTGGTTAAACCCTTGTCAACTGTAAGTACCAAACTGCTCCTTCTGTTTCACAACCCCTGCCACTCCCACTGCAAGTGTCACACCCATTCAGCCCTTCACACACAATCCTCTAGTACTTTCAACAGACCTCTGTCATCATCAGGAGGCAGGTGTGTCTCACCCGCCCACCACAGCTCAAGTGAGCAGAGCCATCGAGGAACGGGCCCCAGTCGCTATCTCTGAATCATTGTGTCTCTGGCGCCATCTATTGTCCCTGCTGCTCTTTTTCCCTTTTTTTCTAAGCTGCTGTTCAATTTTTATTAGGGCTTTCCATTGTTCGTTTAAGTTACTAGGCTCATTAATGTTGCATAATCTTGATCTGTTTTTTTCAATTAACACTGATTCTGCAATTCTTAACTGCCTTTCGTTTTTACAGCTCTTAATAATTTTAATATCTTCAAACCTTGGACATTGTTGATTTTCCATACAGTATTGGGTTAATGCTGTCTTAGCTTCTTTTTATTCCAATTATTTATATGCTGGTTCAATCTATACTTTAATTTATTCTTGGTGCTGCCTATATATGACACAGGTGGTTGCTGGTTTATTGGGATTTCATAAATTCCTGCTCTATCTAATTGGCTGAATTTTTCATTTTTAATCACTAAATTTTTTACAGTAAGTACCTGATTTCTTACCTGTATGTCATACTTGCCACAAACTTTATTAATTTCTGAAAAATATGTAGGAGCAATACCATATGTAGAAAATGTTTCAGCAGAAATTAATAAAGTTTGTGGCAAGTATGACATACAGGTAGGAAATCAGGTACTTACTGTAAAAAATTTAGTGATTAAAAATGAAAAATCAGCCAATTAGATAGAGCAGGAATTTATGAAATCCCAATAAACCAGCAACCACCTGTGTCATATATAGGCAGCACCAAGAATAAATTAAAGTATAGATTGAACCAGCATATAAATAATTGGAATAAAAAAGAAGCTAAGACAGCATTAACCCAATACTGTATGGAAAATCAACAATGTCCAAGGTTTGAAGATATTAAAATTATTAAGAGCTGTAAAAACGAAAGGCAGTTAAGAATTGCAGAATCAGTGTTAATTGAAAAAACAGATCAAGATTATGCAACATTAATGAGCCTAGTAACTTAAACGAACAATGGAAAGCCCTAATAAAAATTGAACAGCAGCTTAGAAAAAAAGGGAAAAAAGAGCAGCAGGGACAATAGATGGCGCCAGAGACACAATGATTCAGAGATAGCGACTGGGGCCCGTGCCTCGATGGCTCTGCTCACTTGAGCTGTGGTGGGCGGGTGAGACACACCTGCCTCCTGATGATGACAGAGGTCTGTTGAAAGTACTAGAGGATTGTGTGTGAAGGGCTGAATGGGTGTGACACTTGCAGTGGGAGTGGCAGGGGTTGTGAAACAGAAGGAGCAGTTTGGTACTTACAGTTGACAAGGGTTTAACCACCTCGGAATGTAAGGTTATGTAAATATGTACATAGTTTTTAATTGAATTGTATGAATGAGTAGTATGTGTGGTTTTTATGGAATTGACAAGCTTTATTGTAACATCTCATAAGGCTAAAAAAAAAAATACGATGTTTCACACCCAGAAGTAAGAATCTTAAGCAAGATGTCTGTAAACCTTGGAAGCCCAGAAAGATTACGATGATTGACATGTTGGAAGTGTGTTGTCTATGGAGGTTACCATGATCTTTAGGGTGAGTGATTGGTACTTTCTAATAGTTTTTCATTTATGAATTGCACGTAAACTCTGCGCACTTTGCAGGAGGTTAATACCTTAAAAGTGCAAATATAATAATTTTCATAGTCTTCATCTGTGGGTTAAACGACTTGTTTCTCATCGTGCAAGTTGTTCAGCGCCCAAGTATCTCACAATCTGCAACATGACACAAAAGTTCCACGTCGGCAGAACCTTTTGCGCATTCAAATTTTGGTTTTATTACTAATTTTTACGTCATGAGCGTGGTAGTTCTTGATTGGATACATACAAATTTGTTCCCGATTTTAAATTGTGTTGAAAGAATGTTTTTGTAATAACCATAGGTGCCGCACCTTTTTATCATGCATGCGTCATTGGTAGTGCGCAGTTTAATAATTGTTGTTTCATGAACCCTTAACAAGTGCTTTTGTGCTGTGACTTTTCGAAAAAATGGATGTGAAAGAGGAACAAAGATGCGCCATTAAATTTTGCTATCAACTTAAGAAGTCTGTCAAAGAGACTTTCTGTCTTATGCAAGAGGCTTATAAAGATGAATGTATAGGAAAATCAACAATTTACAGATGGTACAAAGAATTTAAGGATAGTTGTGATTCGGCAGCTTTAATTGCACATGGTGGAAGACCTTCAACGAGTGTTACAGAGGTGAACATCAATACAATAGGTGTTATTATATGGGAAGACAGACACCTGTCAATAAGAGGTATCAATGATATGGTTCACATTTCAAAATCATCGATTCACAGAATTTTAACCAAGCATTTGAGCATGAAATGAGTTTGTTCAACTTGAGTTTCCCATTTCTTTTCATGAGCAGTTCTGCCATTTTATTTGGATAAATGAATATTTAGTTGATGCATATAGTCCAGACTTGTCCCCCACGTGACTTCTTCAAAAAAAAAAAAAAAAAAATGCATTATAAGGACAACAGTTTGAGAACTGATCAACAACTTATTACAGCTGTGCAGAGGTATTTCAACAGCATTTCAGAAGAAGAATTCCAGAATACATTCAAAAATTGGGAAGAATGTTGGGACCACTGCATTCAATGCGACAGACAGTATTTCAAAAAAGATGACCACTTCCTTGATAATTAAGGTACGCATATTTTTTTTATAAAACCATTCTCAGTTGTTTTGGGACAACCCTTGTACACATTAAGAAAATTAGCCATTTTCTGTAATGATAAATCAGATGAACTAAAACCTTCTGATTCGCAATTCTAAAAAAAAAAAATCTGATTCATAAAATGTGCAATCTGAAGAAAATCAGGCAATACTTTAATGTAAACTTCCTGCAGCAGGTTATTTGGATAGTGATGAGTACTATGTTCCATATCAGAAATAAAATGGGCAACTTATTATTGTTAATGAACTTTTCATTAGAAAATAAATGTTTATGTTATAAAGATATGTTATATATCATAAGCTATTATATATGACACATTCCCCTTGAGAAACAAGTTGGTGACACAAATCAGGAAACACTGATGGCATAATCTCAGCAAAAATAACATTAAGAACAGAATTGCTATGAACTAATTTATATCTCAAACATTGAATAATTTTCTTTAGATTCTAATTATACACTGCCGGACAATTGCTAAGGACGGATGACAATAGCAACGATAGCAACCATAAAATGGAAGGCAGGAAAATGTGGAAATTAGCATAAGTGCGGGATACAGTAAGACGTGTTGTGCGTATGCAAATTTTGGATTGCCGAACTTGTTCGTGACGTCATAGCGCTGATAAGAGATATAAAGGATTTGACGCGTATTGACCGTTGTTGTTCAAACGCAAAGTTGAAAGGGAAAGAATCAATTGACGAACTTGCAATTTTCAGTATGTTTTCCCGACATCACCTGGATGATTTTACGCGTGGCCGTATTATTGGCAAGATTGAAGAAGGGCAAAAAATAACAGATGTTGCCAGGGAGTTTGACGTCAGCCACAGTGTTGTTTCAAGGCTTTGGAAATCATTTCAAACAAATGGAGAGTGTAGCAAACGTCACGGGGAGGTCGTGTTCGCAGTACGACACCTGCAGAAGATTGGTACATAGTGCTATCAACAAAAAGACACCGGCGCAGCACAGCTAGTGAGGTAGCAAATCAGTTTATGGCTGCTACTGGCAAGCGGATCTCCCGAAAAACTGTCGCCAGACGTTTGCATGAAGGAGGACTATACGCCCGCCGTCCTGTTGTGTGCATCCCATTGTCCAGACTTCACCGTACCGCCCGTTTGCAATGGTGCCATCAACATCGCAATTGGACTGATAACGACTGGTCTGCTGTCCTCTTCTCAGATGAGAGTAGATACAGTCTATCATCTGATTGTCGACGACAACTGATCTGGCGTGATAGTGGTACTGCATATTGTCCAGCAAACATACAGGAAAGGGACCGATATCCGACATGTAGTGTCATGGTATGGGCTGGCATCATGATCAATGGCCGTACGTCCCTCTATGTGCTTCCAACTGGGACTATGACTGGCCAACGATACATTAATGATGTTCTGCTACCTCATGTTCGCATGTTCCGTGGATGGTGCTGTCGGTGATAGATTCATTTTCATGGACGACAACGCAACATGTCATCGAACAGTCGCTGTCCAGGAGTGTCTTGAGAACGAGGATATTCAACGCCTCGTATGGCCAGCACGTTCTCCAGATCTGAATCGCATTGAAAATGTGTGGGATGCATTGGGGAGGAGTCTTGCTGGTCATCAATGCCCTCCAATAAACAACGACACTCTCATCCGTGCACTGACAGAGGAATGGGATAAATTACCCCAACAGCTGCTTGATAATGTTGTGCAAAGCATGACACGACGTGTGAAATCTTGCATCGCCCTCCATGGTGGCCATATCCCGTATTGACATCTTACGCCGGAACACCTGCGGACGGTAATTGCATTTTTTTTATGTTTACGTAATCTGTACAAAATGGCCTGTTTGTCCCTTGAACACGTTTCAAAGCCTTCTGGATTTCAGAGCACAATAAATTGTCTTTCTTGTAATGTCCTGGCATTCTGACATTATTTTATTTCACTTGGCATCCAACCACACTTACTTTTTTATGCGCTATATAGCCGTTTATGATCCGTCCTTAGCAATTGTTCAGCAGTGTATGTTTTAAAACAAAGAAAATATCGTGGTATCAAGTTTAATTTTTCAAAAAACAAATTTTTGTATATTTTAATGGGTTTTTTCCCTACAGTACTCATATTTTGAGGTAAATTTTAAAAAAAAATCTCGTTTTTACCATAAAGGCCTAACCTCCATACTACATCAATGAGTGGCATAGTGGAGTTCAGCATAGTTTTGATTATGAAAATGAGTTGCTTGCAAAAATTCAACCAAAACTAAAATTGTAGAGTGAAAACCCATAAAAATATAATATTTAAAAAACACTAGTAATTGCTATGATATCATTTATTATTAATTCTTCAGTTTAGCATCAGTGTTCCGAACTTCATTCACAGAATGCACATTGGTTTCCCAATGAAATTATTCTAATATGGTTTCACAAGTATTAACTTTGTTCAAATAAAACCAGTTTAATGCTTTTGAGATCACAAATGAATAAGAACTCTCACATTTTTATCTTGGCAGAATTATGCAGTTTGTGATTAAAGTGCCAGTAAAAGATTAGAATGGTATTCACTTTGAATAAAAAACAGCCAACTAAAGTTTCATGTGAAACAAAATTGAACAGAAAAATTATATCTCATGTACAAAACAATTGTTACCCACCCGATATGTTTTGCATCTTCATATACACATTCAGAACTTAAAATTAAAAAATTTAACTTTTATAAAATAGCTGAGTATTATTATATTTGCACTTTTAAGGTATTAAATCCCTGCAAAGTGCGCATAGTTTACGTGCAATTCATAAATGATATACTATTAAAAATCACCAATCACTTACCCTAAAAGATCATGGTAATTTCCATCCACAAAACACTTCAAGCACTTCAATTATCGGAATGTTGTTGGCCTTCAAAGGTTTACAGACACCTTGCTTACGATTCCTTCTTCCGGGGATGAAACATCGTATTTTTTTTTTTATTTGCTAGACAAATATCGCTGGTTTTTTTAGCCATATGAGATGTAACCATAGCTCGTCAATTCCATAAAAACCACACAAGCATACTACTCATTCATACATTCAATTAAAAAACTATGTACATATTTACACTACATTACATTCCCAGGTGGTTAAACCTTTGTCAACTGTGAGTAACAAAATGCTCCATCTGTTACAAAACCCGTGCTAATCCTACTGCAAGTGTCACCCTCATTCAGCCCCTCACACACAATCCTCAGAGGATTGTGCCAGTAAAAGATCATCCTCAGAGGATTGTGTGAGATCCAACATCCTCAGAGGCTCACACATTCAACATCCTCAGAGGCTCACACAGTGATCCAACATCCTCAGAGGATCCTCATTCAGCCCCTCACACACAATCCTCAGAGGATTGTGTGTGAGGGGCTGAATGAGGGTGACACTTGCAGTAGGATTAGCACGGGTTTTGTAACAGATGGAGCATTTTGTTATTCACAGTTGACAAAGGTTTAACCACCTGGGAATGTAATGAAGTGTAAATATGTACATAGTTTTTTAATTGAATGTATGAATGAGTAGTATGCTTGTGTGGTTTTTATGGAATTGACGAGCTATGGTTACATCTCATATGGCTAAAAAAACCAGCGATGTTTGTCTAGCAAATAAAAAAAAAATACGATGTTTCATCCCCGGAAGAAGGAATTGTAAGCATGGTGTCTGTAAACCTTTGAAGGCCAACAACATTACAATAATTGACGTGCTTGAAGTGTTTTGTGGATGGAAATTACCATGATCTTTAGGGTAAGTGATTGTTGATTTTTATTAGTATATAGCTGAGTATGTTAATTTAATTTAAAACGCTGAGTATATTAACTTAATTCTTTTTTTTTCCCTTTTAAATCAAGTGAACATTTTTGGGATAATTGTATATTACTAAAGTGTCTATAAGCAGATAGCTCATATTTAAATATTTTTCCATGTCCTCATTTATCACCTTTACTAGGTTACAAATAACCCTAGAGAAGAAAAGAAACTTTCATTCTCAAATATGGTTTGCACTACAGTTTTTCTTAAACTGGTATATACACTTTATGGCACAATGAAATATATGCCCATCCACAATGTTTCCAAATACATTCTACCACTGTACTGCTCAAATTATATCACATTCTAGTCTGGAATAGGTGACCTCCAAGACTTAAAAATCTCCTTGCTAATAAGATAAAAGCAGGTGCATATAAACTGGTGGTTTGGTTAATTCCTTGAAATGAATATACAAGCAAGTAAATTACCATACCACCATTTATTACCATTTAAACCTAATTTCAAATTCCAAATGCACAAGTTTTTGTAAAATCAGCAGGCACTTTACATGTTTTTTGACACACACAGACTTACAGAACCAAATTTTGGGACATAAATAAATTTTATCATGCTTGTTTACAAAATGTTGATGCCAAAAACAAGTCAAGAATTTTTTCCAGAACTCACCTTTGCTACATCAAAATCTGACACTGAACTGACTAACTTCCTCATGTTAATTTGTGTAACATCTTCACAGAAAAAAATCCATGAGTCATTGTGCAATGCAGCTAATCTACAGTTCATAAGTGTTCAAATACAGAAAAGTAAATATTACATATAAGTAACTGGTTTACATTTTCAATAACTTTATGTGAAATCAACTGAAATGTACTTTAGTAACATTATAGAATATGAAAATAAACACTCATTACATTTCTATGGAATAGTGATAAACTGAAAAAAAAAGTGTTTCAGAAAAGACACTGAATTTCCATAACCCTGTGAAAATTTTGTGTTCAGGATTTTCACTAAAAAAGTACTAGTCGGATTCATATTTAATGTCATAAGCCAGCTATAAGTTAAAACATGCAAAAACAGATTAAATACTTTTGCGCAATGAAAAATATTCGGTTTCAATGAAATGCAATGCAAAGTATTATATAACTAAAGAATTTATAAAATGTAAAAATTTTACAGGTGCTTGTTGGTTAGAGAAAGATTTTTAAAAGTACGATTTTAGGGGTTATACCCTATACTATCTTTAAATCAACTTCTCAAGGAAGTTTCCAACAATGATGATCAATGAAGATTTTTCCTAGTCTCTCTTAAGTTTTTTAAGCTTGTTTTATTCATTCATTCATTCATATCATTAAAATGTTCTCTGATATTCAGAGGTTAGCTCCTCAAAGAAAAATCATCTCACAAATAAACATTAAACAGATAATACAAACCAGCAGATAAACTTTTAACTGATTATTTACTTACTGTTGCCGTATCAAACTTCTCCATTTACAGCGATCTTGACATACAACACGGGCTTCAGTGACATCCATCACACGACGTACACAAGATCTTCTATACTTCATATTTATAATCTTTTTCTCATTCAGGCACTCCTGAATCTGATTCTCCCATGACTTCCTTGGCCTTCCTCTGCCTTTCTTTCCTGCCACTCGGGCCAAAAAATTTTCTTAGTAGGTATCTTATCACTCATTCTTTCAACATGGCCAAACCACCGAAGCATATTAGTCTCCTCCTTCCTAACAATATTTTGCTTTGCATTACACAACTGCAACACATCTTCATTCCTCACATGATCTGAACGTGTCTTTCCATCCCCCAGTAAGTTACGCATTTCTCTGGCACACAAACGACTCCTATGATTCTTCTGTAGTGCCCAGGTTTCACTGCCATACATCAGAGTAGGAATAATTACACTTTCATACACAGCCATTGGGGACTCTTTTAGGAATCCATCATTCCTGTGAAAACCTCTTAAAGCACTATGACTTTCAATGAAGAATTTACTCGCCTACTAATTTCACCATCTAATCTGTTCTCTCTGTAAAACAAGCTTACTAAATATACAAACTCATCCACCTGGTCAATCACGGTGCCATTTAGACTTATATTGCATTCGGTACTACCAGTTCCTCTCTCAAAAACCATAACTTTGGTTTTTCCCTTATTTATACTCAGTTTGAATTCATACAAACTTCGTACATCTGAGACAACATACTCTGAAACTCACTTTTGCTCTCTGCCAACAGGACTGTGTCATCAGCATACAGCAATCCGCATACACAGGTATTACCAAGACATAAACCAGTATTGTCCATCTTGGATTTACGCATGCATGCATCCATAAATATATCAAACAGCCAGGGTGACATTACACAACCTTGCCTGACCCCTGCACCAATGGAAAACCATTTTGATACGACACCATTCACTCGTACACATCTACTTAATAGTGTGAAAGCCAGCGTACATGGCTTTCACACTATTAAGTAGATTCCCAGTAACACCATATTTATTCAACACCTTCCACAGAAGAACCCTATTTACTCGGTCATATGCTTTCTCTGGGATGTAAGGTCAGGTGATGCATAACATCACAGCCTTTCCTTGACAAATGTCAACCCCGCCTTCTTGTGGTGCATCCTGTTCCCACTAAAGGGGCTCTGACGACCGCCATTAGCGGTATAACTATACCATCGGTATCAGAGGAAATGCTATCCCACACTCACCAACCCGCTTGGCCAGCGTGGTGAGTTATGGCCAAACACCTCCAAAATGACTCTACAACTTAAATCTTGGCCCTCAGTCTCCGGCAGCTGGAATGTACCTGGCCACTGGGACATGAAGACAGAGGGTGCTAAGAATCCCCGGAGGACCGGACTAGGCTGCCATCTGATGCTGACCTTGGCTACGTATAATGGACGCTCCTTATCTTCTGATTCAAGGCTTCTTGAATTGGAAGAGGAACTACAAAGGATCGAGTGGGACATCATCAGGCTAAGTGAGGTAAGGAGAAAAAGAGAAGATCTCATTGAACTGAAAAGTGGACATCTCTTCTACTATTGTGGGACAGATACTGGCAGAACTAGTGGTGTTGGATTTATAATAAACAAGAAACTGAAGGATAAAGTTGTAGAAGTTGAAAGTTCCTCTGACAGAGCTGCACGACTCGTTATCCAACTCTTGGGAAGATACCAGGCTCAGATTATTCAAACTTATGCACCCAGCACAAGTCATCCTGAAGAAGAAATTGAAGAATTTTATGAGGAAATTCGTCATCTAAATAATAAAGGTAAGCAGCACTTGAAGATAATTATGGGAGATTTCAATGCAAAATTAGGGCAACGGCAACAGAATGAAACTTCAGTAGGTAAATTCGGTCACGGCAACAGAAACCAGCGTGGAAATACTCTCGTTGAGTTTGCAGAGGCAGAAGGATTTTTCATCTTGAACTCCTTTTTCAAGAAAAAGCCACACAGGAAATGGACATGGAGACATCCAATTGGGATGACAAGTGAAATTGATTTTATTATGTGTAACAAAAAATTCGCCATCCAAGACTGCAGTGTGCTGAACAAGTTCAACACAGGTAGTGACCATAGATTGGTGAGATGTAAGATGCACCTCAACAATAAACTCGAAACGTGGCAAGCTCATAAGACAAACAAAATGTATTGACATAACCAACCTTAAAAAACACCATAATACTTTCAAGTTGGAACTGAAGAACAGATTCTCTGCTTTAGAAGGCCTAACATCGGAAGAAGTGGATATTTCTGAAGTTAACAGAAAAGTAACCAAAGCTCTTATAGAAACAGAAACAAAATTAGCTGGGTCTAAGAACAAGTTACATGTGAACAAATTATCAGGAAAAACCAAAATGTTGATGCAAAAAAGAAGAGAGATGAGGACAGCTAAAGAAGATGTGACTTCCAAAGTGGAATATATAGAGCTATGCAAGACAGTACGAAAAAGTATCACTGAAGATGTAAGGAAATTCAACTGTGAGCTAGTGAGGAAAGCAATTGAAAGCAACCAAAGCCTAAAGATAGCAAAGGGACATCTCAGTAAGGGAAGAAAACAGATTATGGCACTGAGAAAAGAAGATGGTTCTGTAACAAGAAATAGAGGAGAAATTTTGACAAGAGTGAAAGATTTCTACTCCAAATTATATGAAAGGGATGATACATGTATTCCAGACATCATGAAAGGTACCAGTACCATAGTTCTTCTAGTCCTCCCAGCAGAAGTTCCACATGCAATCAAGAACATGAAGCGGGGGAAAGCTTCAGGAGAAGATGGAATTACTGTAGACATCATACAAGAAGCAAGTGGAGAAATCAAAACAGTACTCGCCCAAATTTTCACTCGATGCCTTAATGAAGGGAAGATTCCTGAGGATTGGAACAACGCTACAATGATCCTGCTACATAAAAAAGGTGACATTGAGGATCTCAGGAACTACAGACCTATCAGCCTCCTATCAGTGGTTTATAAAATATTCACTAAAGTTATTTCACACCGTTTGAAGGTGACACTGGACATGGCTTAACCGAGAGAACAAGCTGGATTCAGGAGTGGCTACAGCACAATAAATCATATCCACGTACTGAGAGAACTAATTGAAAGAGCGAGGGAATATGAACTTCCATTGTGCATGGCTTTTATCGATTATGAAAAACCCTTTGATTCGGTGAAACCATCAGCAGTTACAATGGCTCTGAAATCCTGCGGTATTGAAGATGCATACATTAATATTATTAATAACATCTATGAAAATTAATAACATCTATGAAAATGCAAAAATGCAAGTGCAAGTTTTATGTGTGTTGAAAATACAACACACATAAAAATTGGAAAGGGAGTGAGACAAGGTTACACCATATCTCCGAAGCTCTTTAATGCCACATTGGAAAATGTCTTTCAATCACTGAACTGGGAAAACAAAGGGATAAAGATTAATGGAGATTATCTAACCCACCTTCGTTTTGCTGATGACGTAGTCATTTTTGCAACTACCCCACCAGAGCTGCAGAGTATGATCCAGGAACTTGCTGTAAAGAAGTGGGATTAAAAATGAACTTTCAGAAGACAAAAGTGATGTTCAATGCTTTTACAAGAAATGAAGATTTATCGATTGATGGAGAAAAACTGGAGATAACAGACACGTACGTTTATCTTGGACAGCAGATATCAAGTGAGGGTAACATTGATGAAGAAATTAATCGGCGTACAAAACTTGCGTGGAGAGCTTTTGGAAGAAACAGAATTATTTATTAATTTTCAAGATCAATATGCCATTATGTCTTAAAAGAAAAGTGTTTGATCAATGCATCCTTCCAGTGCTTACTTATGGTGCAGAGACATGGACCTTAACTAAAAGAGACATACAAAGGCTGCAGACAACTCAAAGTAGCATGGAGAGGTGCATGCTTGGTGTAACCAGGAGAGATAAGGAGAGGAACTCGTGGATCCGAAAAATGACAAGAGTGAAAGACATCATGATCAGAGTTAAATCCCTGAAATGGCAATGGGCTGGACATACTGCCAGAAGGACAGACCATCGATGGACAGCCGAAATTTTAGATTGGATTCCAAGGGACAGGAAAAGACCCAGAAGAAGACCACATGGGAGATAGGTGGATGAAATTCGAAAATATGCGGGAGTGACATGGAGGAGACTGGCACAAGACAGACCGTTGTGGAGGAAACTTGGGGAGACCTTCGTCCAGCAGTGGATTGATAATGGTTGATGATGATGATGATGCTTTCTCTAAATCTTAATGGCAGTAAAAACTTTCTTACCAACAGGCAGATACTTTTCAATCATCATGTGTAATGCAAAATTTGGTTAGTGCAGCCTTTACCAGGCATAAAACTACTCTGAACATCCCACACTTTGACTGATGTGAGACCTCGTACTTTTTCAATAATGACCTTACCAAACACTTTCCCTAGCACACTCAGTAAAATAATACCACGATAGTCCTTGCAGTCAGTCTGATCACCTTTTCCTTTGTACAAGAGAACAATGATAGCATTCCTCCAGTCCCAAGATACCATTCCTAACTCCCAGCATAACTGGCAGATTTCAGTTAACCAGTCAATTACAGAATCACCACCATATTTCAACATCTCAGCAGTTATGCCATCAACTCCTGGAGTCTTACCAATCTGAAGAGATTTTAGATCTTTACACACCTCTTCTCTCGAGATCCCTCCTGTGCATCGATCTCTCACTATGATATCATCTGTTTCTGCCTCAGAATCACCTTTGCTTTCTTGACCTAATAGCTCACAGAAGTATTCACCCCCTCTTTCACTTAACACATTGGGTTCCCATATCATTTCCTTGATCATATTCTTCACACAACTTGCAGCTTTGTTTCCCCTATTTCTCCAGTGTCTCATGTACTTCCAAAAAGTTTTTCTATCTTTCCAAAAAGCCATTTCATGCCTTTCCACCTTTTCCTTCCTATCTTTTGCCTTACTCTGGTAAACTAGCTTCGCTGCCTCACGCTTCTCACTGCGATATTTATCCTCAGAAACTCTACCTTGCAACATCTCCAAATAAGGTTCCTTCTTCTCCTTTACTGCCTCTTCAACCTGACTATTCTACCAAGCATCACCTCTAGTGCTACCTACTATTTGGGTGCCACAGACCTCTTTGGCAGCAGTGACAACACAGTTCTTAAAACAAGTCTATTCTTTTCTACATCCCTCTCACATGACTTCAGCTCCTTCAGTTGCTCACCGAGTAAATTAAAGTAACTCTGATGGACTTCAAGGAGACTTTCAACTTTTATTGCTTCCATCCTAGGTCTTTTTCTATTTCTTTTCTGTCAACCAACATTCAGTTTCACTCATGACACCACCAAGTAATGATCAGAGCCAACATCTGCACCTCTCATCACGAGGGTGTCAACAACTAAGTGCTTCAGACGCTGATCATAAACAACAAAATCTATCACACTCTTTTGACCAAGAGTCAATTTTCCCAAGTATATATGGGGATACACTTGTGGTTGAAAAACGTATTAGATACATACAAACCATTCTTAATGCAGAGTTCAATTAATTTTTAACCATTATCATTCACACAAGGATCATTAAATTTACCCAGAACATTATCAGAAATCGCATTCTGCACACCTATTCTAGCATTGAAATCCCCTGCTATTATAACTTTTTCTTTAGCATCAAACCGGCTGAAAACAGCTTTTAGCTCATTCCAGAAATCTTCCTTCCTATCAGAAGGTCCCGAGTCACAAGGAGCATACTGTACACTACAACAATTATTATTCTCTGAAGTTTCACTTTCAAACGAATCCAAAAAATTATCTCACTTATGCAGATATAGTGAATCAAGTTGTTCTTCATCTTTTCACTAAAAACCACACCTACACCAGCCTGATCTCTCACATTATCCAACACTCCAGAAAAAACACTCACTGTATCATTCACTTCCTCTATCCCAATTTCCTTCTTTTTAATTTTACTCACACACAGCACATCCAATTTATACTTATTAATTTCTTCAATCACCTCATTCATCTTTCCATTTATTCCTCTAGTATTCCACACACCAATCTAACTCTCACTCTGCCGGGATCTCTTTCACGTTCTCCGTTTTCCATTTCCATATCGTTTCCATGGTGGACCGTCTTTCTCAAGTGTGGTAGGTCCACCATATCCCACACTAGAGTCTGGAATAGTAATTCTTTGTGCCTTTTTAATCAGGTAAGTACACCAGTGTGGTGGATTAGCCCACAGCTGATGGTTCCAATTGGTTATTCAACCTAAGGATTCTGGAACAAAACCCAGTGAGTTGGGGTCTTTTTGCCAATGTCGCACAGGACTAACTGGCCCTTTTAATAACATTTGTCCACCTAGTTTACATTTTTACAGAATTTTGGTTCATCTTATGGCTTTTCTTTTATTTTATAAGCCTAATTCAGCTTTGTTGACAAAAATTTCAATAGCTGATTAATATTTCTTAAAACAGATCTTCAGCTGCTTCTCCAATGTAAACAAATCTGCATTCATAATCTCTGCTGAAAACTACTGAATGAAGTAATTGTTTGACTTTTGAAGCCTCTATCAACATAATTATGAAAAGTCATCCAGTAAAGATTTCTAAATAATGTTATCAGTAAATCTCATTTTAAACGAGCCATCTTCTTTAAATATATGGATGATATTTCTAGTCTGTGGATCACAGCAAAGAATGCTTAACAGAATTTTAACAAAAATCTTTCCAACTTGAATCTTACTGTCTGATAAAAAGAATATCAGTTCATTTTCTGGACATGTTACAACCAGACTACAAAATGGCTTTGAAACTTGTATTTATGGGAAGTTGAGATACAGCCCAGCTATTATCTATTATCCCAATAATTTGAACCATCCTTGGAACTGAAATATGCGAGCATTTTGGAGTCACATCTTGAGTGTGGTTATCAATCCATCATCAGTTCCTGCTTGTAACACTGACTTTACATGAAACATAAACTAAGTTGATAACCATTGATATCTTTTACATAATCCAAATATCTTTTACAGTTTGATATAATATCATCTACCTACAAAGCTATTCAAATACATAACATTTCAACAAGAAGACTTTACAACAAACCATCATATCATCAGTTAACTCCTTTACAACTGGTTAATAAATTGCATTTTTGGAATTAAGATAACTAATACTAGTTCACTTACTTAAAAAGATGTAAATGAAAAACACTTACAAAAAGCCAGGAGCATATGTTACACTACATGAATATGACACCACCAACAAGGGTGAAGTCATTTATAAGTCACACAATGAGACAAAGATATCAAAATATCTTTAATATCAAAAATTTAAAAAAATCCACTAATGAGACAAAGATAAATGTTCAGATTCCTAGGCTAAGTAAATAAAATAAAATCACTCCCATCTTGTATGTTAATAATCACACACAGTGGCCGATAATCAGGGGTGATTGTGAGGTGACACAAGAAACCCTGAAACTCTCAGCTCAGTGCCAATATACATATAATGTATAATACGCACATATAAACTAGCTACACAACAAATAGGCCTTAGTGATAGTGCAGTTAAACTTCACCTCTTTTCTTGTAACCAATTTTCTTTCACTGTGCAAAATCCTTCAGGCAGGCATTCCATCTTTAAAATCAAATTTTGCACTTCATATTATATGTTAATTGAGCAGTCTATGTAGACCAGTTTTACTTGAACTTGAAGCCTACAGTGGATTCCATTCATTTTTTAAAAGTAGTTAGAAAAAATAATCAAATTATTTGAACTTTCAAAATAATGAAAAGAAGCCTTCCTTTCAGCAGGCTGTTATCTTGAGAGCTTGTTTAATAACAAAAGAAATGCACAAGGTGTCACAAATCGTCTACATTCCCCATTTGCACGGACATGCAGTGTTTTTAATCAAACACTGTAATTCCCAAAGAAAATGGAACCTGAAGTTTAGTTACCATTTTGCAGCATTTTTAGAAATGAAATGTCCAAAGCATCTCAAATTCTTCTAAAACTTAAAAACCCGGATTTACGGGTTTGAAATGTGACAAAAACCCGGAATTCATGGCTACACCCGGATTACAAGCAGGTCTGGATAATGCAACCAGGTTGTGTAAAAGTGTCCATTAAAATTTAAACAATGCATGAAATTTTCACTTACCAGTAGTTCAGTATTTCTTGTATTTTGACTGTCACAATATTGACTTCAACAACTAGCTTTCACTCCATAACTTTTTTAGCATACTGACAACTTGTTCATAGGTACCAATCAAAATTCTCCTCAAAATCAATGAGCATCACATTTAAATCTTAGTTCACCTCATGATAGCATTCAGAAAGCTGCCTGAGCACAAACATGTTAACCTAGTATACCTCACAATTCTTAAAACCACACTGTAGAGGTTTGTACTGGCCTATCTGGGTTTCTTTCTTTTCTTTTTTTCTTTTAATCAGTTAAGTGAAAATGTTCAGATTCAGATCTGTACTGGAAGGTTCATAATCATTTTGCTACTGGATTAAAGAAAAGCGTTTTGCCTCACAAAACGAAGGCTAACTTGTTAAATCATCAGATGATACATATTACTTAGTGAAATGAAAGACCCCATCCACCACTGAATGCATTGATCGATTGCAGCTGAAACCAACAAGCCAGTCTGTAAGATGAGAGTCTGAAATGGGCCAGTTTATTTTGTTAGAAGTTGTAATCAAATTCCATTTTGACTTAGTTGGCTTTAGAGACTAAAACACATGTTGTTGTTGTTGTTGTTTTTTTTCTTCAAAATTTTTTTTTACATGAGCAGACTTTTCAACTTCATGAGACCTAAACTGAAACAAACTTCTGGTGTGATTCATAGATAGAACAGATATGAGGAAGTTCAAAGTATTTGTTTACATATTTGGGGATTGAGGCTACCTTGTTTATACCTAAGTTTACGAGGGGAAACACACTTACATTTGTACAGAAATATGTAGTCCAGTATAAACCTCATCAGTAGGAGAAATTTTTATAAGAAACAACATGTTTCTCTGAGTTACATTCCCTTTACTACTGAGGTAGTTCAGTTCAGTAGAGCATTATTGTTTCTCCAGAGCAGGAGCTCTTCAACCTTTTCTAAATCGTGGACCACGTGACAAACTGGAGCAGGACTCTCAGGCCACATGAAAAAGAAGAGTAAAAATGCATGCATTTGTTATTAATATTAATTATTTCAGAGAGGTTTGAATCCTAAAACTTTCGGGAAAAGAAGCGATCAGTAGGTAACTAATATGCCTACATTTTATAGTACTCTGAAAATTTCAGTTATATAATTTATTGCAGCATAGGTCATAACACATTTGGGAATTCAAAGTCCATGTACCCAATATACCTGGATATTAATTTCTTCTTTTCAAAAATGTATTTTTTCCATTTTAGAATTTCCTTTGTGAACAACATCTCAAGGGCCATTAAAAAGTGCTTTGCAGGTCACAGGTTGAAAACCCCTGCTCTAAAGAGAGCCTTGTGTTATTTGCAATAAGTGACAGAGAACATGTGATGAAAGATTGGGTTGGGATAGGCCAGGCTGGGTTTTCCAATTTAAAGCCTGTTTGGACCTCTACCACACTGCCCTTCATTCAACTGATTTTTCACCACTTTTCAAAGCATCATACTCAATATACTTCAGTACGCTTTGCATGGAATACTGATCAGTTGATGCCTTTGTAGTTACTACTCAAACAAACCTTCTCATTCCATTTTTTTTCATCTCTTAAGATCTAGTGTGCATCTTTAGGTGAGTGATTTTATTACTATCCCACTTACCCACTGAGTACCATATTTATAAGCTACAGCAGAACTCAATACATACATTGGTCAGCCATTTTTTACTTCAAAGTTCAGTGTTTCTTTCCCACTTGAGCAATATTCCAAATGCTTCTTGTTTCCTCGTGATGAAGTTTGGGAGGAAACTTCTGCCATCCAACCTTCACACCATCTAATTTACAAACCCAATGTAGGTAAGAGGAGCATGGTCAGAATTTTGCAAGTGCCCCAATCTTTAAAAATTACTTAAAAAACAAAAAGTTAAATAGTGGTCTAAACATTATTTAATAATGTCATAAACTGTAGTAACTTAATACCAGTGTTTACTAACATACACCAATATTTCAGCTTAAGGCTCTTATATTAGTGTGGTGTAGGATTCAAATTGGTTAAGTATTAACTTAGCTGCTGTTAACAAAAGAAATACATAGGGAAAGAATCATTATCATTGTCAACCATCATCAATCCACTAATGAATGAATGTCTCCCGAAGCTTCTTCTACAATGGTCTGTCTTTAGCCGCAGACTCTCACTCCAGCATGCTTTCGAATTTCATCCACTTATCTCCCACGTTGTCTTCTTCTGGGCCTTTCCTATCCCTTGGTATCCAGTCTAAAATTTTGGTTGTTCATCGGTGGTCTGTTCTTCTGGCAATATGTCCAGCCCATTGCCATTTCAGATATTTTAAGGGGGAAAATAAACTACTGAAAAACACTTTTATGGTTTTCGCCTGAACAGATAAAAAACTGCTACTAACTATGTATCACTTCATTCTTTTACTTTCCAGCATGAGCATTTTGTGCTGGTCTGCCATTTTTTTTTATTATTATTATTATTATTATACCGGGTGATCCAAAAGTCTTGCACATTTTGAAAATGCAATAACTTGCAGAGTTTTAAGAGTAGGGCAACACAGTTTGTGTAGAAATGATCAGAATGACATCGGGTATTTTATGAAATTACATAAATTTTTACCCATTTTACTTACATTTTTCATTGCCAGATGGCGCCATAGGCGAACAGGTCTGGGATAGTGGGTATAAAAGCAGCAGCTGGGAAGCAACCACAAGTCACAGTGGTCCGTGTCAGTATGCTGTCATTACCGGACAAAGCGCTCTTGGTGAAATTGTTGTATTGCAACGCTGAATGTGCGAGTGCTGCGTTCAGAGTCTACTGGTCACTGAAAGGTGATCGCAGTGGGAAAGGACCGATGGAAAGTGCTGCGCTGCGGCGAATGGTGAAAAAAATTCGAGGAAACGGGATCTTTGGCAGCACGTCCACATAGCGGTAGACCATGAACACGTGCTGCTGTAGCAGAGACAATTACGCAAGAAATGGATGTGATTGCAATGTCATCCGCACATGGCGACTCCAGTGCTTGCCATGTTTCTCGGCAACAGGCATTCCATACAGGACTGTATGGAGAACACTACGGCGGATTCTGCACAGATACCAGTACAAACTGCAACAGCATCACGAACTGCAAGCTGGCGATTATGTGCAACATCAGGAGTTCGCAGCATGGTTTTTTCAACAAATGGATGTCGACGAGAACTGGCTGATGAACGTTTTATGGACTGATGAGGCACACTTTTCCCTATATGGAGCGGTAAACACACACAACTGCCGCATCTGGGCCATGGAACATCCCCGAGCAGTCGTTGAAGCACCACTTCATCAGCAGAAAATGACAGTGTGGTGTGGATTCACGGCTTCCTTTATTATCGGTCCTTTTTTTTTTAAGAGGTCCGCGGCACCTCCTTCGAAACCGTTTCAGTGACAGGTTCACGTTATGCGAACATGTTACGAACGTACGTTATCCCTAGCTTGCAAGAGTGGGATGCAGTGAATCTGTGCACATTTATGCAGGATGGAGCACCACCCCACATTGCACGTTCTGTTAAGCAACTGCTGCAAGAGACGTTTGGCACGAATCATGTGTTGAGCAGACACTTTCCGAAGGCCTGTCCTCCTCAGTCACCAGACCTGACACCCCGCGATTTCTGGCTCTGGAGTTACCTAAAATCACAAGTATACAGATGTCGCCCTACTTCATTGGCCATGCTGAAAGATGCCATTCGACACCATGTGGCCGCTATACCACCGTACATGCTCTTCAATGCTGTCCATGGTGTTTTCTCTCATCTGCAGGCAGTGTTGGAACAGGACGGCCATCACATTGAACACCTGGTACAATGAGGTATCTAACCTGGTACAATCAGGTGTCTATTTTTCTCGACACTTCCAACCTGTGGTTTTTGCGCCATCTGGCGATGAAAAATGTAAGTAAAATGAGTAAAAATTTATGTGATTTCATAAAAAACCTGATGTCATTCTGATCATTTCTACTCAAACCGCGTTGCCCTACTCCCAAAACTCCGCAAGTTATTACGTTTTCAAAATGTGCAAGACTTTTGGATCACCCAGTACATCAGAGGTATTTCTACAAAGTAGGTTCAAAAATTACATTACCACATTTCTACAAGTAGGTTCAAAATTAATTACACCACATTTCCTTTGCAATAGCTTCCTTGGGAAGCTACACACTTTTGCCAATGTCCATAAAAGCTGTTTGAAGCACTCTTGGAAATCATTCTTTGAAACCTCTTTTAGCAACTTTGTTGCATTTTTGATGATTCCCTCAGAACCTGTGAATCATCATCCTTTTAGAGGAGATTTCAACCACGGAAACAAGAAAAAATTGAGTGGTGCAAAGTCATGAAAATATGGCAGATGCTCCAGTGATGTCACATTGTGCTTTGCAAGGTACTGAATATTAGGGATCAACGTTCAGGTGCACTGTTATGATGAAGGAAACTATTTGTTGTCCATATTTCCAGGTATTTTCATCAAATTGTATCCCTGAAGTGGTGGAGGATATCAACGTACAATTATTTACAATCCTCCTTTCTGGAATAAACGCATAGTGGACAGGTCCCTGAGAGTTTAAGAAAACTTTCAACATTACTTTTCCTTTATTCTTGTCCAAATGGGGTTTCTGTTTTTGAGGAGATGTTGATTTCCATTCACAGGATTGATGTTTCATCTGTGAATCATACAGAAAGTACCATGTCACATTGTATGCGATTATTTTGCTTAGAAAATTGTTCCCAGGATTTGCACATAACTCTCCCATGTTTACTTACCTTGAAAATGCAGAAGTTCTAGTGCTTCAGTCTTTTTTTTTTTTTTACAATCAATAAAATTCTAAAGTGTTTTCTTCTTTTACAAATTCACATGGTTCTACTTCCTTCTCTTTTAAAAGGGTAATGTTTGTTTCATGTCTTTCCTCTTTTTTAACATACAAGGTGATTATAATTAAGCTATACCTATTCAGGACCATCTGTAGAGACAACTAGTGTGCAAAACTCAAACCAACCGCGTAGGGGAACATTTCCCACCACATAGGGAAGACATTTTTAGAAGCAACAAGAATAAATAGTTAAAAAACTCA
Source organism: Macrothele yani (assembly GCA_039090855.1). Classification (NCBI taxonomy): domain Eukaryota; kingdom Metazoa; phylum Arthropoda; class Arachnida; order Araneae; family Macrothelidae; genus Macrothele; species Macrothele yani. The sequence goes on along the minus strand of CM077028.1, from coordinate 98,199,740 downwards.
CCACCAGGCAGAGGAAAATCTGGTGAAGAGAATGAAAAAACTGGCTATTTTGTAATATGTAATCAATGTGTGATTGCATTGGAATATGATAGTCTTTGCTGTTGGGTGTGCTGTTCGATTTTTTTTTTTTTTTTTTGTAATTTTTTACATTTCTTTATTCATTGAACCTTTTATTCCAAATTGGTTCTTATTAAAGTTTGAATATTTTATAAATTTTAACATCTCTTGATCCAAAGAAATTCTTAAGCTGAAATGGTGTTTGCAGAAATTGACTTGGTCAGTATTCTGGAATTAAACCAAACCGAGTTCACATATATTTGAGAAACTCTGAGTGAAACATCACAGTGTGTGAGACATTATTTAAGATTAATAAAGGCTCATTATTAAAAATACTGATCGAGATGCATTAATCATGATTCGAAAAAAAGTCAGATCAATTACAAAAAAAAAAAATGTTCTTTAAATAAAACAAAGTGCAAAACAGTGTTAAAAAATATAGTGACCCCAATTGCTAAACATAAATATCAAAATGTACAACTGAAAATACTTTTTAATTTACACACATCCAATATTTTTCTTGAATACCATAAGAAACATGCACATAATATTTAAATTCTCATACTTTATACTGACAAAAAGAAATCAAAAAGCATGAGAAATATCTTAAATGCAATGATTTGAGGAGCCAAAGATAAGAATTTCTGCTTACTAAAAAAATGTATGTGGTCAGTGCACATACATCAGTAGATTATCTAAACCACTCGCTAGCCATGGCAGACTAAAGAGAAGCCCTTATGTTGTGTTCCTCCACAGTAAACAAGCGGAAATGCTTGGTCACTGCACATGTGCCAGGAAGAAGGAATGTGGTTTATGTTGAGCTATAATGGGAATACTAGTAGGTGATTATCAGTGAAGATGAAACAAAATAGCCCAGTCCACTCAATACAAAGCAGCAAATTGTGCCTTAAAGAGCAAAATTATTAACATTTGATGAAATTTTGAGAGCAGAAAGACTAACACAAAATAAATAAATATGCGTAGGAATACAGATATTTAAGAAACTGTGAAACTGATTTTTAAAACAAACTTATATGCAATATTTTTACCCTATGTACCTGCAATGCATACCACTGAGTAATTATTAAATGAACCATTGTCAATGACATGTTTAGTCAATTAACTTTAATAAGGTTTTTTTTTTTATCTTTTTGTTTTGTTTTAGGGTTTAATAACCACCATGAGCAACTCATAGGTCTATAAGTAATATTCCATCCTTAATTTAGAACCACTGATTCCAAAGAAGGAAAAGAGCCATTCTATCAGACAAGCATACCACCATGCCTTGACTGGGGACTAGAAAACCAAGCCTATCTCAGACAGATGGTTAGAAACTAGCACCTCGGACCACTCAACCAACAAGGCAGAGTTTTTTGTGTTTCTTTCCAATGTATAATGACATAAAGGTAGTCCTTTAACACATAGAGCTCCTAAAGCTTACATTAAATGTGAAGACTTGGTGGAGGCTGCTGGGTGCTGTTGAGGAAGATCATAGGCATTTTTCTATGTGTCCCAGGTGTGGACATAAGGGGGTGGCCTCCCTCTTGAAGTTTACTGAATTAGATTTTAATATACCTTACTTTGTGCAGTCTGTGTTACACTTGTTGCAATAATTTTCACTTTGATAGTTTTCTTCAGTTGTGTCACAGACTATGAAAAGACTCATTAATAAAATTTATTTTCATTCAAGTGATGTGCATTTGCTATTTCATCTGTATAAATTTAAGTAATGTTTTTTATAGTTATCCTCTTGTAAAATTCCCGGTTCTGTCCTTCATGTGTCAACCATTCTGATGGACCAAAAGCTGAATCTGCAAAATGTTGTTCTCAATGGCAGAATGCAACTGGCATAGAATGATGTCTCTCGTATTTTGTATAATTCTATCCTTTAAGTCTGCCAAGCAAAGACCATTGCCATGATATACCATGCTTTTCAGGTCTCCTCATAGCCAAAAGTCACAAGGGCTAATGTCTAGTGAACAAAGTGGCCATGTTGATGTGAATGAGCAACTTATCATCCTAACCTCTGTGAACCTTTGTCACAACAACTGCTGTACAGACTGTCTGATATATGTTGTGCCATCTTGCAGAAAAATAGTTGTGTTAAGATATTCTCTTTACTGTAATTGCTGAAGGACAAAACTATGCAACATGTCCTGATAATGCTGTGAAGTTACAGTGCAGGTTACAGATCCAGTTCAATGATTTTCTTCGGAGAAAAGCAACCCAAGAAACAGTACCACAAGCTCCATATGGTAACTTTTGGTGAATATAAAGGAATTTGCTGGCATGCATCTTCATTCTCTGCAGCCCACGCTTTAGGGGTGTGTGTGTGTGTGTGTGTGTGTGTGCGTGTGCGTGTGTGTGTGTGTGTTTTAGCCACATATGAAATACATATACAATACAAATTAATAGTATAATGAGGGTACGCTAAATTACCATGAAAATGGAATATGCAATTTACATGGGGAATGGAGATTAAAATGCCATCAATAAAATATAACTGTTGTTTTATAGCCTAAAGAAATATGCATATTTTGTCTAGATAACTATTGTTACATGGCTGAGCCACACTTTTTTTTTACCATAAACTTACTTTTTGTCCCACTCCTCAATCTGACCAGTTTCATTAAATGTTCACTAAGTATAACATCATTAAGCACTTAGTTTACGAAAATATTGATTATTTTCATTCTGTACATTTTTTCTGAGATAATGACCAATATTTTTCTTCACACAAACATGTCTCAAATTTTCTCAGACCACAACATTAAACTTGCCAAATAGTTCACAGAAAGAGCTAGAATTAATGCCAAGAAATATCCTTTATATACCAGCTTATCAGATAGCCCCCTAAAGGTTAAATTGTGCTGCAATAAAAATAAAATTATTGGTGTAAACCTTTCTAGAACACCTCTTCAGTGAATAATTTCTTGGTTTATCATTTGTTGATGTGAAGTGTCCGCAATTTTCTTTAACCTGTCTTGCCTGTATTTCCATCACTCACAATATGATGGCATGTGATCCACTGCCTTTAGGTCTTGGGGTCCTAAGGACTGCCCTGGGGTCATAGTAAACTGCACCCCTAACAAGTTTATTAGGATGAGCAGTGGTTTCCTTGAAGAATCTTTTGGAGAGAGAGTTTAATGGTAAACTCTCGTACCATCTCAACACTGAGTCTGTCCTCCAAATTCTGAGTTAGAGTCCACAGCGGTGCCCCGGTGACTATTTTGAATGTCCTGTTCTGAACCACTTCGAACCTTTTTTCCGAGCCCTACTTACTCCTGTCCAGATGGAAGCAATGTATGTGAAAACTAGGCTAAACGACCATTTTATACAACAGAATTTAGAGGCATGTTTCAGGAAGTTTCTTTGGTGGAGGAGTGGAGCTAACTGCCCGAAGCTTTATCTAGCTCTTTCCGCGAGGTAGTTGGTGCTGGCTACCCACAAACATCAACAGCCTATTTGCAGTTCCAGGTTCTCAGCAGAAGTGATCCAGGGTATATCTCTTGAAACAAGACCAGTTCCAGTGCCCCTTGGAGAGATCCAAAAAACAACAATACACTGCCCTTCGACAGGCTGATTTTGATCCACCAGTCAGTGTAGTAAATTTCCAGCTCAGAAAGAAAGTCATCGAGGAGCGTTACGACTCTGGGATTGTTCACGGACTGGATGACAAATGCTGTATCATCTAAACAAAGTATGAACTATTCAGTAGTTCAAATACTGTTCTTCATGTTTACCATTAAACATAATTTGACCTTGAGCTATTGCAAGCAGGGAAACCACGAAATGACCATCGAACAAAAGGTTGTATGAAGTAGAAGCAAAAATCAGTAGTATCACTTTCTACCTTTCTTGGGTTCACCATGGGGAATGCAGCCCACTTGGCTAGGTCCATCCTTAGTACATTGTAGCACATGCCACAACATATACTACTATTTGATCCATTGCAACAGAAACACTTAACTTGACTGAAGAGGTCTAAAAGAATGTAAAAATCATAAAAAGTTAAAAAAAACATTAAAATAATGAAGTGAGGCTTTAAAATATTCAATCCGATTTTCCCAATGCAACTCTCATAGTTTAAATGCATACTAGATTCGTTCTGGATAATCACAGACATCTTCAGTGCATGTTCTAAAAATGGCAGATGTTTTGCCCAGCATGGTTGTCCCATGTGTGACATGTCCGTTCCACATTGCACCAAACGTCCGCAGTTCATCCTCATGTGATTCGAAGGGCGTGGTCATTAATTGCGTAATCAGTTTGATTATGGCAACCTCTAGTATTACAAAGTTCTATTCTCACTCCAAAAAGGTTTGTTTTCTTGTTTATTAAGTTGTTTGTTTTTGAAGTTTTCTTTTTCTTTACTGATTAAATATTTCCATGGGTATTGTAATTCAACAAGTGTGTCATTATTGCAATTAACTTCTGCAGTTTTCTCAATCCAGACGGCTTCAGAGATTGTAATTTGTAGTGATGATTTCAGAGTTGTTAGTATCTTACAATTATCCAAATCAGGGATTGCATTATTGGCCAGGCAGTACTGTATTAAAGCCGTTCTTTCATCTGTTGTAGGTATGTTATTATTACTTATTATCAGAATTGAATATCCTCCTGGTAAATTAAGTATGCTCATATTTCTATTATTGGTTAAAATTGCTCCATTATCGACAATTGTCTCGGTTACATTCAAATTTTCTTTTTTACATTCTTTTTTTATGAATTTGGTGATAGATGGAATACATGGCATACTCCCACAATATTTAATCATTTCATTTTTATGCTTGGGTTCATTTTTATTTCTTTTAATGTTTTAATAGATATTCATGATAAGAGTGATCAGTGTTCTTATATCTAAATCATTTAGGAATTTCTGGGATCCACTGTACTTGCTCCTTTTCAGCTTTTTCTGTTGAAAAGTTGGAGATTAACTGCAAAGGGTGATCTCACACTCTCCAACAGAAAAAGCTGAAAAGGAGGAAGTACAATTGATCATAGAAATTGCTAAACGATTTGGATATAAGAACACTCTTATCACAAATATCTATGAAAACATTAAAAGAAATAAAGAAATGAACCCAAGAATAAAAAAATGATTAAATACTGTGGGAGTATGCCATATATGCCACCTATCACCAAAATCATAAAAAAAAATGTATAAAAAAAAAATAAAAAAAATTTGAATATAGTTGAGACAATTGTCGATAATGGAGCAATTTCAACCAATAATAGAAATATGAGCATACTTAATTTACCAGGAGTATATTCAATTCTAACAATAAGTAATAATAACATACCTACAAGAGATGAAAGAATATATATTGGAAGTGCAAAAAGACCGGTTTAATACAAAGCTGAAGGAACACTTAACCAACTGGAGAGAAAAAAAAAAGGGAGAAGAAAAAACGTTTTTTTAATACAGTATTGCCTGGACAATAATGCAATCCCTGATTGGGAAAATTGTAAGATACTAACAACTCAGAAATCATCACTACAAATTACAATCTCCGAAGCCGTCTGGATTGAGAAAACTGCAGAAGTTAATTGCAATAATGACACACCTGTTGAATTACAATACCCGTGGAAATATTTAATCAGTAAAGAAAAAGAAAACTTCAAAAACAAACAACTTAATAAACAAGAAAATAAACCTTTTTGGAGTGAGAATAGAACTTTGTAATACTAGAGGTTGCCATAATCAAACTGATTATGCAATTAATGGCCACACCCTTCGAATCACGTGAGGATGAACTGCGAACGTTTGGTGCAATGTGGAACAGACATGACGCATGACACACATGGGACAACTATGCCATGCAAAACATCTGTAATTAGTAGAACCTGCACTGAGGATGTCTGTGATTATGCAGAACAAAACTAGTATGCATTTAAACTGTGAGAGTTGCATTAGAGGAACCGGATTGAATGTTTTTAGGCCTCACTTCATTATTTTAATGGTTTTTAACTTTTTATGATGTTTACATTCTTTTAGACCTCTTCATTCAAGTTAAGTGTTTCTGTTGCAATGGATCAAATACACTGGTGTGCAAAAATTAAGGATGAAGAGGAGAAATTAGCATAACAGCGGAACGAGCAGGCAGAATGGACCGAAAGAAAGACCACTCAGGAGATAAACTAGGGTCAGGTACAGTAGGGCATGCGCATATATGCAGCATGACGTAGGGGGAGGAGTGTCAGAAGGGTATAAAGCACACGGGTGGTGTACGCTCAGCAATTTGGTGATGTCCTACATCACCGAATTGCTGAGCGTACACTGTCCTAAAGGCGAGAAGAGACAGTACATTGCTGAGTGTACATTGTCCTACAGGCGAGAAGAGACAGACGGCAGACAGCGGGAGAAATCGCAAGGCACATGCAACAGACAACTGGACATCCGTTATCGTGTTTTACCGTGGCCAGGAGGCTGCACAAAGGTGGTCTATTTGCACGACGACCAGTATGGTGTGTGCCATTAATGCCTGCTCATTGGAGACGGTGGTTTCTGTGGTGCCAGGAACACAAGAACAGGACACATCAGCAATGGTGTCGAGTTCTCTTTACGAATGAGAGACGATTTAGTATGACGAGTGATTCTGGACGTATAAACATCTGGAGAGAGCAGGGAACACGCAATCACACCTCCAACATCATCGAAAGGGACCGGTTTGGAGGTGGCAGAGTTCTCGTTTGAGGTCGCATCATGCTTGGTAGCCGTACTGACCTCCACATTTTCCAAGGAGGTTCAGTCACTGGTGTCCGCTATTGTACCGAGGCTCTCCTGCCTCACGTGCATCTGTTTAGAGGTGCTGTGGGTCCCGAGTTCCTCTTCATGGACGACAACGCTACACCTCATCGTACAGTGACCGTCACAGAGCTGTTGGAGAGTGAAGATATTCAACACATGGATTGGCCCGCAAGGTCCCCAGACCTACATCCAATCGAACACATGTGGGACCTTCTCGGGAGGCACTTGGCAGCATATCACCAGCCACCAGCAACAATTCCGCAGCTGCGATTGGCGCTAAAAGAGGAATGGGCCATGATGCCTCAACAGCTCCTTGACAACCTCGTCCTCAGCATGGACAGACGTTGTAAATCCTGCAACGCAGTCAGGGGTGATCATATCCCCTACTAAAGATTGGATTTTTCTTGGCAGTTACATTCGAGAAACCGTCTCGTCCTTAATTTTTGCACGCCAGTGTAGTAGTATATGTTGTGGCATGTGCTACAAAAAGCACTAAGGATAGACACAGCCAAGTGGGCTGCATTCCCCATGGTGAACTCAAGAAAGATAGGAAGTGATACTGCTGATTATTTGCTTCTACTTCATACAGCCTTTTGTTTGATGGTCATTTAGTGGTTTCCCTGTGTGTAATAGCTCAAGGTCAAATTGTGTTTAACTGTGAACATGAAGAACATTATTTGAACTACTGAATAGTTCATACCTTGTTTAGACTATTATTACCACATAATTAATTGTAGGATACTACATTATGTATTTGCTGTATCACCTGCGTACATCATGACCTGCCCATACTTGGGTTTGAGCAAGTCATGCAGATATATGAAGAAAATTATTAGCCCAAGAATAGAACACTGAGGAACACCAGCCTGTACCTTCCTTTCAGGAGAAAGCTCACTCTTAACCTTAACAGAGAAGCTGCAGCCAGCTAAGTATGAACCAATCAGTTCAACGTTTCAGTTCAAAAAGTACAACAACAGGGACACTGGAGGTCCTGCAACTTGTGGAGGGGACCATCATGCCACACCCTGTCAAAGGCCAGGGTGATGTCCAAGAGGAGAGCAGTGTTATACTCGCTCTTTTTATGTCCTTCAGAAACGAATTCTGCAAGTCTGATCAGCTGGTGGGTCATGACATGCTAGGCCCACCCTGTTCATCAAGAATGATTCCCTCAGCAATGAAGAACCTGATTGAACCTAGACAGGATGGCCTTCTCAAGGAACTTATCCAAGAAGAGTAGAAGCAAAACTGGATGGTAGTTCTTCTGTAAAGCTGGTTCCAGGCTTCTTGGCAGCATTACTACAACTGCCTTTTTTCAGTCCATGGGAAAGTACATATTTCAATTGGAAGGCTCCTTTGAATACCATAATTTTCGGACTAAGAGCCGCATCGGCGTAAGGGCCGCAGGTGAGAAATTTTACAATCTTGGAAGCAAAAGTTGCCGTAAGGGCCGCACGTGTGAAGTCGTGGTGCTGCTCAGAAAACTAAATTATCTTCCTTATTTTCATGAATTAACTCACACCCAACATGATTATATGTATACTTCAAAGGCTAATCTGCAATTCAGTGTCGATCTGGTTTATGCACTTATTTTTCCATGCTGGCAAAAAATTTTATTTATACATTTTTTATTAATCATTCTAATGATGTTATTTGTTTGCCTTTATTAAATGCTTAAAACCATTTATGTAATCAATATAAATCACAGTTAATCTTAAGACTCCCGTTAGAATAACGCATTGCTCGTAAAACCGCACAATTGTCTAAATTCCATTCAATGTGGATGTCTGCTACAGGATGGTTCTCTGCAACAGAATCCGTCTTAGAAGTATTTAACTTATAAATTATCGCTTGTAATGCTTTCAATAAACGTTTTCTTTAATAATATGTTCCTTCTATGTTATGCTTTTTTTTTCTCATCTACAGAATACAGATGTTTTTGTTAGAATGAAGTTGCGGTTCCTTTTACCAGATGCCTCGCACATGTTCGCGGACAGCGGTGCCGCTTTCTCTCTTTCAAGTGGTTTGACCTACTTTCATTTACTGCGCACTGAGCCTTCACGTTGAGCTCCGCTTTTATTATGAATGGGAAAGCTCTCCCACCTCCATGAGCTCTCCCTTTTTTCTTTTCCAGCCGAAGCCTTCAAAGCTTCAACTTCCACTATCGTCAGTCAATAAAAAAAAAAAAAATTAGAATCGAAGCAAAACTCAGGAGCACGAGCCAAGAAACACCTGTATCGCATGCCAGATTAACCAAGAAGAGTGAACAGAATTTGTCTTTCCGTCCCGCCAGTATTGTTTGGAACAGGGCTGTCTCTGCAAAGAATATAAACGCTTTGCGTGAAGAAGGCCAGCTCTCGTAGAGATAATGTAAGACAAGCGACAGCAGCGCCACCGTTATATTCTTTGTCTCTGCTAATGGAATCATCCTGGGGAAGGCTTTTGCATTGTTCATGTTCTTAAGCTTTTGTTCAGGGAAGTGCCCATCAAACCGGTCTCCCTACCCCAGAGAAAATCAACATTCTTTCCCTTGGTTGCATCGCACCTTCCTGCACGATGTATGCTGCAGCCAACAAAAGAGATACGCTGGGTGAGCTATCCACAGAAGCGACAGAAGCCTCGGACGTCACGCTATTCGTCTGTGTGCTTATGTCCCCATTCCATCCCCCACTCCCCATGCAGAGGGCATTTGTGTCAGGCATTCCTGTCCTCCCCCACTTTCCCTCCTAAACCAACATCAGGATAGCAGAGTTATCGTTAAAATAGACGTGTCTAACGTATCAGTAGAAAGGGGGAAAACTTGATCACAGTCGAGTTTGTGAAAAAAAATGACGTGGTTTGAAAAAATTTATTAAGCATCCGCATGAAAAAAAAAAAAAAAAAAAAAAGAAAGGCACACCCGAAAATTTTCACTTTTAGTAACGTAAGAGCCACGGCTCTTAGCCCAAAAATTACGGTATCTTAACCAGGACCTGAATCTAGCACATGGAAAACAGTTGAACAGCTCTTGAAGTAATTCCATGTCTTCAGGGAGTTTTCTTCACCTTTAGCTTTTCGATGTATTAATACATAGCTATTTTGGGATAGCTTACAGATGAGATTTCTATGTGTGTGACATCAAGTTCACAGGCAGAGTAATCTGCCCATGAACTTGATGTCACAAACAAGGATCTGAATATCCTATATCTAAGTAATCAGGACTTTCAATGCTGTGACATGAAAACGGAACCTCCGGGGCACCAGCAAGGACTCCAGCCTTCTCACCATCAGCAAATATCATACCCTGTTCCACTCTCATTAGTTAAGTTAAATTGGACATAAAATAATGAAATAATTACAACCTGAATAAAAAGCTCCATAAACCCATAAAAAATAATATTAATAAATGTATAAATCTTAAAATAAATGGGTCTAGAGAGGTGCTAGCACAGGGCACTTTGCACCAGAAAGCAAAAAATTAGGAGTGAGCACAGAATGTTTCAAATAAATAAAAGTAGACAGCCTGAAAAAACGTAAAAATAAAACACCTATCAAAAGTGGGTAAAAAAATACTGCCTACCAATTTAGACCTACAAACAACTAAAAACAGTACCTAACACACAAATTTAATGAATGGGGTGTTGGGAGGGGGAAGACAGATTGATTACGGTAGATAGGGAGGGGGAATAAGCAATAATTTAGGATATACTAACAACCACCCCCTCTTCCTGGCGAAGGCATAGGTCAGGGCAGGTAAAAGAAGATTTTAACGTCTCCTTGATTCGTTTCCAATCATCATCGCTAATCATCTCAAATTACAATACTCGCAGGTTACGTTTTCTTTTTTTGTGTGTGTATACTTTACCATTTCACTGTACACACACATGAAATTAGCTCGATGGCCCTCTGAGCTTGGTGCCCTCTGCAGCATCATCGCCCTAAAACAGGCCCTGGTCCTAGGTGTTAAGATTTCCACTGAGATGAAAATGAGTATCTCTATGCACGATGTTCCACAGTCAAGCTTTGTCTACTTCCAAACACAGCAAGAAAGCCAATGAAAACTTCAGTCAGATGTCTGTATTACCAGCCTGCAACTACTGATTATGGGTAAGTTTACAGGAATAGCAGTGCAACACTTTATGCAAAAAAAAATTTCACACAGTTCTTTAGAACAAATCTGACTGCCTTGATGAAGCACACACATACTACATAAGGCAAACTACCTAGTGTGACTGCTCTATGACTGCAGTAGCAATGTCTTCAATCTTGCAGATAGATAGGTTTGTGCCTTCTTCCTGGTCTGTCAGGCATCCCATCTCCTCAAATCAATGAACTGTGCTTTGAAGTGCACATGCTATCTGCTAACCTTCTCATAACATCTGTGACATTTGTATTTACAAAGTTCTGCAGCAGAATTTTTACCATTCAGGCAGCACAGGATTCCTGAGGAAGATACATTCAAATAAGATAAGGACCATCGTGTCCCTAAAACAATTACAAATAGTAATTGTTTTAATTATTGTACATGATATGATATTAAACAGATCGCTACATGATACAGTGCAAAGTGAATATACTGAACATCAAAGTATGCATTATGTAAATGTTACCCTTTCACCACAGTAGCAGTGTCAAATTTTATCTTAGTGGTAGTTTCTAAACCTTTTTTTTTTCTATTTCCAAAATCTCTTCCCCATGATCTAAGAAGTGTTCCTAACAAAACTTTAGTTGAGTTTCACTTATTGTCTGCCTGCCTGTTCAGGTGTCTCTGAATAGGGATATTTTAACTGTTTTCACTCTGCATATTCATGCTCCTAAGTTTTCTTCCTTTCTAAATTACACATGGTTTTGAAATTTCCTTTTTATAATATACATTGTTCTAAAATTTCCTTTATAAAATCGCACATGGTGCGAATATTCTTTCATTTTTTTTTCCTCTTTCTAAAATGTGCACAGTCCAAGTGTTTCCTTCATTTAAAAATGAAATTGCTTTAAAAATTAAATCGCATTCTTCTTTTTCGAAGTATGGGTTCAATAAAGCAATTTAAAGATTGTTTTGAGATCATAAATTCATGTTATGGCACCTTTAAATGAAATGTGCCTAACGTTTTTCTCGAATCTTATTTGTTGTAATTAAACCACACACACTGAATATCGGGTTTATGGTTTCCGTAGGTTCGTCGATTGAATTTTTCTCTCTGATGTGCTAGATTTCTTTTATAAGACAGAATTTCAAAAAAAAAAAAAGTTCATCATATTGTTAAATTACAAGTCTTACCACACAAAGCTAATGAAGATAAATAAGGCAATAAGATAAAGACAGCAAAACTATTAACTGACGGTGGAACAAAACCAGCAAAATGTAATAACACAAATGGCAAAAAGTTTGATTGACAATGATTATCCCAAAAGAATTATAATTATTACATTGCATAAACAGAAGGAAAGAGCATCAAACCAACAAAAAAGTGAGACATCACTAAAGAATAAACCCATCAAATACATACCAATATATATTTATGGAAAATTGAACAGTAACATAAGAAAGCTCTTAACATCTGTAATTCAGATAGCAAATATAGTGAATTAATTCATCTATAAAACAGGACTAAATCGAAAATAAAAATGTCATTTATGAAATAACAATAGATTGCAATAACAAATATATTAGACAAACAGCAAGGAAACTTGGGCAAAGGATTCTTTAAAGAACATAAACTAGCAACTGAAAAAGGAAGCCACAATAGAGCAATTATATCAGAGAGAAAGGAACCTATGAAATCTAAGCTCAGTATTCAATACCTAGTTTAATGACAACAATTAATGTTCAAGAAGAATATTCAAAAATATTTCATTTAAAAGATACCCATAGCATGAATTTGGTGTCTGGTAACAATATTTAATACAAATTTTGAAGATGACAATCCGATTTTTGGCGTAAATGTGATGGGGATGGTAAGTCAGATAATATCCGAAAACGCGGACTCAAACCCGCGTCTCCCAGAAAACGCCCGGGTATGCTAACCCGGACATTTTCTGGGAGACAGGAGTTCGAGTCCCGCTCCAGGAGGATGAAAATTTTCAAGTTTTCGGATATTATCTGACTTACCATCCCCATCACATTTACGCCAAAAATCGGATTGTCATCTTCAAAATTTGTATTATATGGCGTAATCCCGTATTTCTTTCATGAACAATATTTAAATTTCTTTGTATGTCAACAATAAAAGTGGAGTGAAGTGAAGCATTGATAGCATGCCTTTACAGTCACCTAAAGGCTAGAAACATCTGCCAGAAAATACAACACTCAGAGAAAAAGGTGAAGTGAACTCTTCAGCTAATGAAAACAATACCTCTGAGTAATGCCAATAAATTAGAATTTCTCTAATAAAAAATAGTAACAAACATCTTTTTTAATATTTAATTTATGAAAAAATTTGTCAAACCATAACATCCTGTACAATTTGTACCATTACACCATTAAAGTAAAATCATACAAGACTCAGATATTATTTCTAATATAGCCTTTAACTTTTCTGAACATGTCATCAAAATCCCCTCTACTTCAATGAAGAGTATGGGTTTTATTATGTAAAACTGTAGCAGTTTTCACAACAGTATGATTACAAAGCTTTACACCACTTATCATAGTCTCTGTTTGGAATGTGTATCTTCAATTTGGAATCATTATTCTATTTCCTCCACAACATATCAATTAAATTGAAATTGTACAGAACAAATATTTCATATACCCACATGATAAAACAAAAGACAAATGCATGAAATGGAATTTCCTTCACTTTTCTGGGATAAATATTTGGCTTCAATAACTCAAAAATAGGATACGATGTTGCTCTTAACTTTATTCTGCAAATAATGTGAATGATGCTATTAATCTTATTTCTGTACTAGGGCTCACAGAGCACTCTGTGGGTTTCCAGTTTTATATAGTGTCTGATAGTTGTCAGGATTTACACTATTGTTGATCTCTTCTACCATTCACTAACTACTCTTTTTGCAACCAGAGCATTTTTAAAAGCAAAAATGTTTAGCAGTGACATATTTATGTGAACTGAATCTTCGCTGAGCCTGTTCAGATTGTTATTTTAATGAACACTTAAGAGTTTTGCTTTTTTATGACTTGTTTAGTTATATGTAATTGGATTTGTCACATTTCTCTGAGTTACAGAACATACTAAAGTTTATTTAAATAGATAAACCAACAAAAACTAATATAACAAACCTTTCTAAAAGTGGAAAAATTGTCCATGCTCCAGGAACATCGGGGAAATCTTTGTGTGTCAAATAGACATGAGACTGTTTTAAAACAAATAAATTAATTAAAATTCAGAAGACATGCACAAAAAGTTATGCATGAAATTATGTTGCAAATAAAACTGAAATAACAGAAATTATAGCAACCACCATTAATTGGTCTTTCAAAAGCAAATAACAATAATGAATATTCAAAAGAGATGCTTTTATATATGTAAGTTTTTAGTAAAAAAAAATAAAAATGGGGTGTTATCTACTGATTATTTTGATATTTTATTTAACAAGAAAGATGACACCGAATTTTCAGTTTTAATGAGCACATCTTTTGAATCCTTTCTGACACGAATTAAATTTATCAAAATTAATCAAAGTCAATGCAACCAGTTAGAAAAAATCAACTTGATTTCTACAATTGATAAAACATCCAGAAATGGAAATAGCTATTTACTTCCACCAGCGGCTAAAAAGTATGTTGCGAAAATTAACAAGTGGAGCACAAAAAGTTTTTCATGGCAGAAGGAAGGTCATGGAGAAAAATAGATCTTCAAATTGAACAGCTAAAAGAAAAATACAGAAGGAAACATGATATAATACACAAACACCACCTGGAGACAGAACTGTGAACTATAAAACTCCTCAAATACTAACCAAAAGTGTTTCACAAGGTAAACGGCATCCGGTGTTGAAAAAGTTTGTAAATTGCACATGTAGAAGCAGAGATATTGAGAAAAACAGATAAAACACTGGCACCCCCAGCAGTAAAACTGTACAATTATTTTCGGAAGAAAATGCACACATAGAGTTTTTATATAGTAGTATCTCACTGAAAAAGAAATTTTTTTATATCAGGTTTTTAGTCCCGCAGACACCGCTGTTAATGGAAACATGAACTTACACCCCTAGTGGCAAACTTGTGTGTTAAGATAAATTTTAAATTATATGAGAATCATTTCACAGTGTAAACACTCTCCAACAAAGAAAGAATTTTTCAAATCGGTCAATTACTAGCAGAGATATCGACAAAAATAAGATATATATCTGTGGCCACTGGCAGAAAATCCTATGCCTTATTTTAAGGAAAGTTTTTTTTATTTTTTCGGTCTATGAAAAAAATTTCAATTGAGTTTTTAGAAACTTAGATATTGCTGCAAATGCACTGGTGTGCAAAAATTAAGGATGAAGAGTAGAAATTAGCATAACAGCGGAACAAGCAGGCAGAACGGACCGAAAGACCACTCAGGAGATAAACTAGGGTCAGGTATGGTAGGGCATGCGCATATATGCAGCATGACGAGGGGGGTCGGAAGGGTATAAATAAAGCACACGGGCAGTGTACGCTCAGCAATTTGGTGAAAGCTTTTGCACGGTGTACATCGGTTTGAACGACGTCGAGTTGCTGCCACCGTGTGATATAGCAGTCAATCCAGTAGACGACATCTGGATGACTTTACCCAAGGTGGCTTCATTGGAAAGTTGGAAGAAGGTCGAAGTGTAACTAGTGTGGCCGAAGAGTTTGGGATCGCTCACAGCATCGTTTCACGAGCTTGGAGAGCATTTCAAACAACAGGAACAGCTGTCCGAGAGCTTAGCACTGGTCGTCCACGAGCAACCACGGCGGCGGACGACCGGTATATTGTCATACAGGCGAGAAGAGACAGACGGCAGACAGCGGGAGAAATCGCAAAGCACATGCAACAGACAACTGGACGTCCGTTATCGCGTTTTACTGTGGCCAGGAGGCTGCACAAAGGTGGTCTATTTGCACGACAACCAGTACAGTGTGTGCCATTAACACCTGCTCATCGAAAAAGGCGGTTTCTGTGGTGCCAGGAACACAAGAACTGGACACATCAGCAATGGGGTAGAGTTCTCTTTACAGATGAGAGCCGATTTAGTCTGACGAGAGATTCTGGAGGTATACACATCTGGAGAGAGCAGGGAGCACACAATCACAGCTCCAACATCATCGAAAGGGACCGGTTTGGAGGTGGCGGAGTTCTTGTTTCAGATGGTATCATGCTTGGTAGCCGTACTGACCTCCACATCTTCCAAGGAGGTTCAGTCACTGGTGTCCGCTATTGTACTGAGGTTCTCCTGGCTCACGTGCATCTGTTTAGAGGTGCTGTGGGTCCTAAGTTCCTCTTCATGGATGACAACGCTACACCTCCTCGTACAGTGGCTGTCACAGAACTGTTGGTGAGTGAAGATATTCAACACATGGATTGGCCCGCAAGGTTCCCGGACCTAAATCCAATCGAACACGTGTGGGACCTTCTCGGGAGATGCTTGGCAGCACGTCACCAGACGCCAGCAACGATTCCGTAGCTGCAATTGACCCTACAAGAGGAATGGGCCGCGATGCCTCAACAGTTCCTTGACAACCTCATCCTCAGCATGGACAGATGTTGTAAATCCTGCAATGCAGTCAGGGCTGATCATATCCCCTACTAAAGACTGGATTTTTTTTTTTTTTTTTTTTTTTTTTTTGGCAGCCGCCTGTCACATGGACATTTCTGTCTTCTATCCAGTTGTGCTCGAAGCTATCTTTTCAATAAAGTGCCTTTGTATTCTTTGGATTCCTTGTTTGGACTTTTTGCTCACTTGCCCCATATTCTTACATCTTGGGGATCTTATGGTATGATTCGAGTCGATGTGGAGCCCTTCTGCACGACGTTACTTTCGAAAAACCGTCTCGTTCTTAATTTTTGCATGCCAGTGTACATCAGAAGCTGACATAAACACTTATGCCCCCTGGTTTGTCACAATTTTTTCACCTAAGCTTTGTACATTTTAACCATACTTCAGTAGCAGAAAGTAAAGGTCCGACCAAGCTATGTTACATGGCAGATGCACTGTAAATTTGTGTGCATCCTTTGACTTTGGTGGGTGCTCAAGCAAATATCAGTTAATTTGCCTACATTCTGATGAACATGACACTGGTGAACACATTGTGGTTTTGAAATTCTGCTTCCATCTCAAGAAAAATGTAAGCTGAAACTTATGGTAAATAGTACTTTATTATAGCACAGCTTGCAGGTGGTTAAAGATAGGAGAGAATCAATACAAAAGGAAGGCAGTCCTGGTACTCCAGCAAGTACTGTTATGATAGAAAAGTCAACACTTTAGCTGTAATTGTGAGAGCGGATCTATGTGTAACAGTCAAGACAGCAACCAGATGTCTGACTGTTACCAATTATATTTTTAGTGAAACATTATAAGATTATCTTTATTGGGAGGAGGTGGTAATGTTATCAGAAAGAAATCGTTGTAACACTATTATTATTTCTATGAAATCATTATTATTTTTATTTTTGTATAATAAAATATATTTTATTATACAAAAAATAATATATTTATTTTAAGAATATATTTTTATGCTGTGCCATTTAGACTACCAGTAGGAAGTACACACACTATTCTGTATGATCACTGGCATATAACATGCATGTGTGCACATGTTGAGTTCCAAGAATACTGAAACCTGAGCAAAAGCATGTTTAGGTTGAAATTTATCAACTACTGCAAAACATGGTTAGGGCCAGATTAAAGGGGAAGAGGGAGAAGAGAGGGCTGAAGTCCCTGGCCACAACCTTGGTGTGAAACCTCTACTGATATCTTTAAAAATAAAAAAATTGTAAGAAAAATTTATTTAAAATGTTCTGAAATTGCGAGCATTTCTCCCACTTAGGGATCATTCCATATGTGAAGTCAATGAGGGGTCTGAACCTTAATGTCTCAGATTTCAATTATTTTTGGTTTATAGTTTATAACTTATGGAGTATATGAAAAATCTAAATTTTCAGATTTTTTGGGTCAGCATTTTTTTTTATTTCTGATTTTCAAAAACAGCAAAAAATAACAAATTTTGCAAGGATGCCATTCACAAAAAAATATATAATACGTCTGTAGGTAGTGATACTAAAAGGGTCATCTAAAGCTCTTTTTATAGGCTTTAATTTGATATACAACGTAACCCACTTTGGAACATAATTTTTTTTTATAAATATTCAAAATTTTTGATTTTGAAAATCTCACAAACACTTGTTTTAAATTTTTCAAAAAAAAAAACACATGTTAATCTTACACATGTTGGCTAGAGGTATGCAACGTTTGAAGATGGAAAAATGATGATTTTTTGAGAAACCGAATTTTGAAGAGTTGTATATCTGTAGTATATACAGAAGGTAATTATCGATGGTAACTGAGCTAGTTATTAAAGTATTCAGCTGAATTATTGGAAATATCAGCTACGGACAGTTTCTGATTACTACATGGCAGCTATTCTAATAATGGGCAGAAAGATATAGTAATTGTGGTAAATAAAAATTTATTACATGATAGGCTAAATCATCTGGATGAAGTTGTTCAAAATGAAGCAGATTGACAGTTAAACATTTTAAAACTCAAAACATGTTTCAGTTCTTATTTTCTCTTATGCTGTACTATTTACACAGTTCATATCATTTATGGTCGGTCATGCAGTCCAAAAGCAAAAAATATTTACAGTAAATAATTATTATCTAAAAAGACTCCTATTTTACAAGTTAGATTTATAAGTTGATGTGAATCTCCTTTGCTTGTAGCATGTCAGAACTTTCACTGCTATTTTTATCATAACTACGAGGGCAGTTCAAAAAGTAACAGGAAATTGAATATTTTGAGATACAAAATTCAAATTTCATTTGTGTACATAATGACCTACCTCTGTAACACATTTCTCACACCATTGCACCAACTTCTTTAGTCCATCAGAAAAAAATGTTTTTGGTTGTGCCTTCAGCTAAAAATGCACTGCTTCTTCGACCTCCTCATTACTCCAAAATCTTTATCCTCTCAAAGTGTCCTTCAGGGGTCCAAACATGTGATAATCAGAGGAAGCAAGATCAGAGCTGTATGGGGGACGTAAGATTTGAAATATTAATTTCTGAATGGTGTCAAGAGTTGGAGCGGCCATGTGTGGGCGGGCATTATCATGAAGGAAAAGAACACCTTTAGACAAAAGTCCTCTGCGACAGCTCTGTATTGCTGCCTTCAGCTCCTCCTCCAACACTCTGCTGTATCGGGCACAATTCACTCTTTCCCTTTTCCTGATAGCGCTCCAAAATTGGACCATTCATATCCCTGAAGAGAGTGAACAGGACTTTTCCAGCAGAGGGTTGCGACTTGAACTTCTTGATTGGAGAAGATGTGTGACGCCATTCTGAAGACTGCCTTTTGCTTTCGGGATCATAGTGATGCACACAGGTTTCATTGTCTGAGACGATATGTGCCATGAAGTAGTCTCCTTTGTCATTATATTGCGCTAAAAAGGCTGTGGAAGTCTGCACATGAATCATCTTGTGCTCATCAGTCAGCATCCTAGCCACCCACCGTGCACACAACTTGCGATACTTGAGAACCTCTGCAATGTGTGAGCGGATCTGATACTGACATCCAATTCCCTGGCAAGAACTTCTAAATAAATGCACCTGTTTTCATGAATAATGGCACCAGTATGACCCACCTTCTTATCAGTGATTGCCGTGCTGGGACAACTGGAGCATTGCTCATCATGGATGGATGTTCGTCCATTTTTAAACGCATCTACTTACTTTTACACTCTTCTTTCGTCAATGCAGGCTCTCCAAACTGTCGCAGCATTCTTGTATGAATTTCAGGAGCTTTCACACCCTCGGACCACAAAAACCTGATGAATGCCCTATGTTCTTCTACAGTGCAAATAGCTAAGGGGGCCGTCATTTCATTTATGCTGCCCTTCCACTTAAGCATGCCACGCCAACTATTGGGCAGTGTCAACACCTTCTCTAAGAATTTATCTTCTCTGCACTGGAGCTTGAAATGCCTGGGGTATTAGTTTCATGAAATACTGTCAATTTGCTGTTACTTTTTGAACAACCTGTGTACATGGAACCTTAAATTCAAACATATATTTCTCGAAAACCCATCATTTCTCCATCTTCAAATTTTGCATACCTCTAGCCAACATGTGTAAGATTAACATGTGTTGTTTTAAAAAATTCAAAAGAAGTGTTTTTGAGATCTTCAAAATCAAAGTTTTGAAAATTTGTCAAAAACTTTTCATGCTCCAAAGTAACCACTTTGGAGCCCATAAAAAGTGCTCTAAAACGAAAAAAAAATAAAAAATGATTAAAGCCCATAAAAAGAGCTTTAAAATGAGTTATAGATGAGTCCTCTATAGCATCACTATCTGCAGACTTTTTTTGTGCATGTGAGTGGCATTATTGCAAAATTTGGCATTTTTGCATACATCATCATCATCATCATTGTCAACCATTATCAATCCACTGCTGGACAAAGGTCTCCCCAAGTTTCCTCCACAACGGTCTGTCTTGTGCCAGTCTCCTCCATGTCACTCCAGCATACTTTCGAATTTCATCCACCCATCTTCCATGTGGTCTTCTTCTGGGTCTTTTCCTGTCCCTTGGAATCCAATCTAAAATTTCGGCTGTCCATCGATGGTCTGTTCTTCTGGCAGTATGTCCAGCCCATTGCCGTTTCAGGGATTTAACTCTGATCATGACGTCTTCCACTCTTGTCATTTTTCAGATCCACGAGTTCCTCTTCTTATCTCTCCTGGTTACACCAAGCATGCACCTTTCCATGCTTCTCTGAGTTGTCTGCAGCCTTTGTATGTCTCTTTTAGTTAAGGTCCACGTCCCTGCACTATACGTAAGCACTGGAAGGATGCATTGATCAAACACTTTTCTTTTAAGACATAATGGCATATTGCTCTTGAAAATTATGCTGTTTCTTCCAAAAGCTCTCCAGGCAAGTTTTGTACGCCGATTAATTTCTTCATCAATGTGACCCTCACTTGATATCTGCTGTCCAAGATAAATGTACGTGTCTGTTATCTCCAGCTTTTCTCCATCAATCGATAAATCTTCATTTCTTGTAAAAGCATTGTACATCACTTTTGTCTTCTGAAAGTTCATTTTTAATCCCACTTCTTTACTCTTGTCAGCAAGTTCCTGGATCATACTCTGTAGCTCTGATGGGGTAGTTGCAAAAATGACTATGTCATCAGCAAAACGAAGGTGGGTTAGATAATCTCCATTAATCTTTATCCCTTTGTTTTCCCAGTTCAGTGATTGAAAGACATTTTCCAATGTGGCATTAAAGAGCTTTGGAGATATGGTGTCACCTTGTCTCACTCCTTTTCCAATTTTTATGTGTGTTGTATTTTCAAACAGCCGAATCTTTGCACTTGCATTTTCTTAGATGTTATTAATAATATTAATGTATGCATCTTCAATACCGCAGGATTTCAGAGCCATTGCAACTGCTGATGGTTTCACCGAATCAAAGGCTTTTTCATAATCGATAAAAGCCATGCGCAATGGAAGCTCATATTCCCTCGCTCTTTCAATTAGTTCTCTCAGTACGTGGATATGATCTATTGTGCTGTAGCCACTCCTGAATCCAGCTTGTTCTCTCGGTTGAGCCATGTCCAGTGTCACCTTCAAGCGGTGTGAAAGAACTTTAGTGAAGATTTTATAAACCACTGATAGGAGGCTGATAGGTCTCTAGTTCCTGAGATCCTCAATGTCACCTTTTTTATGTAGCAAGATCATTGTAGCGTTGTTCCAATCCTCAGGAATTTTCCCTTCATTAAGGCATCGAGTGAAAATTTCGGCGAGTACTGTTTCGATTTCTCCACTTGCTTCTTGTATGATGTCTACAGTAATTCCATCTTCTCCTGGAGCTTTTCCCCGCTTCATGTTCTTGATTGCATGTGCAACTTCTGCTGGAAGGACTGGAAGAACTCTGGTACTGGCACCTTTCATGATGTCTGGAGTACATGTATCATCCCTTTCATATAATTTGGAGTAGAAATCTTTCACTCTTGTCAAAATTTCGCCTCTATTTCTTGTTACAGAACCATCTTCTTTTCTCAGTGCCATAATCTGTTTTTTCCCCTTACTGAGATGTCCCTTTGCTATCTTTAGGCTTTGGTTGTTTTCAATTGCTTTCCTTACTAGTTCACAGTTGAATTTCCTTACGTCTTCAGTGATACTTTTTCGTACTGTCTTGCATAGCTCTATATATTCCACTTTGGAAGTCACATCTTCTTTAGTTGTCCTCATCACTCTTCTTTTTTGCATCAACATTTTGGTTTTTCCTGATAATTTGTTCACATGCAATTTGTTCTTAGACCCAGCTAATTTTGTTGCTGTTTCCATAAGAGCTTTGGTTACTTTTCTGTTAACTTCAGAAATATCCACTTCTTCCGATGTTAGGCCTTCTAAAGCAGAGAATCTGTTCTTCAGTTCCAATTTGAAGGTATTATGGTGTTTTTTAAGGTTGGTTATGTCAATACATTTTGTTTGTCTTATGAGCTTGCTACGTTCGAGTTTAGTGTTGAGGTGCATCTTACATCTCACCAATCTATGGTCACTGCCTGTGTTGAACTTGTTTAGCACACTGCAGTCTTCTATGACGAATTTTTTGTTACACATAATAAAATCAATTTCACTTGTCATCCCATTTGGATGTCTCCATGTCCATTTCCTGTGTGGCTTTTTCTTGAAAAAGGAGTTCAAGATGAAAAACCCTTCTGCCTCTGCAAACTCTACGAGAGTATTTCCACGCTGGTTTCTGTTGCCGTGACCGAATTTACCTACTGAAGTTTCATTCTGTTGCCGTTGCCCTATTTTTGCATTGAAATCTCCCATAATTATCTTCAAGTGCTGCTTACCTTTATTATTTAGATCACGAATTTCCTCATAAAATTCTTCAATTTCTTCTTCAGCATGACTTGTGGTGGGTGCATAAGTTTGAATAATCTGAGCCTGGTATCTTCTCGAGAGTTGGATAACGAGTCGTGCAACTCTGTCAGAGGAACTTTCAACTTCTACAACTTTATCCTTCAGTTTCTTGTTTATTATAAATCCAACACCACTAGTTCTGCCAGTATCTGTCCCACGATAGTAGAAGAGATGTCCACTTTTCAGTTCAATGAGATCTTCTCCTTTTCTCCTTACCTCACTTAGCCCGACGATGTCCCACTTGATCCTTTGTAGTTCCTCTTCCAATTCAAGAAGCCTTGAATCAGAAGATAGGGAGCGTCCGTTGTACGTAGCCAAGGTCAGCATCAGATGGCAGCCTAGTCCGGTCCTCCGGGGATTCTTAGCACCCTCTGCCTTCATGTCGCACTGGCCGCTGCCTTGGCCAGGTACATTCCAGCTGCCGGAGACTGAGGGCCAAGATTTAAGTTGTGGAGTCATTTTGGAGGGGTTTGGCCATAACTCACCACGCTGGCCAAGCGGGTTGGTGAGTGTGGGATAGCATTTCCTCTAATCCCGATGGTATAGTTATACCGCTATTGGCGGTCGTCAGAGCCCCTTTAGTGGGAACAGGATGTACCACGAGAAGGCGGGGTTGACATTTGTCAAGGAGAGGCTGTGATGTTACGCATCACCTGACCTTACATCTGCATACATACATACATATATATCACTAAGCTGTTCTCTGAGATTCAGGGGTTAGCTCCACAAAGAAATACAAACTATCAGATACTTTTTACTTACTGTTGCCATATCAAACTTCTCCATTTACAGCGATCATGACAACTTGGGCTTCACTGACATCCATCACATGCCATACACAAGATCTTCTATACTTCATACTCATAATCTATTTCTCATACAGACACTCCTGAATCTGATGCTCCCATGACTTCCTTGGCCATCCTCTACCTTTCCTTCCTGTCACTTGGGCTAAAAGATTTTCTTGGTATGCATCTCATCACTCATTCTTTCAACATGGCCAAACCACTGAAGCATATATTGGTCTCCACCTTGCAAACAAAATTTTGCTTCACATTACACAACTGCAACATATCTTCATTCCTTACACAATCAGAACGTGTCTTGCCACAAACCCCCCTTAAGTAACATTTCTCCAGCACACAAACGACTCCTATGTTTCTTCTGTAGTACCCAGGTTCCACTGCCATACACATCAGAGTAGGAACAATTACATTTTCATACACAGCCATGCAGGAATCTCTTGAGAACCCATCATTCCTGTGAAAACCTCCCAAAGCAGCCATGACTTTCAATGAAAAATTCACTCTCCTACTAATTTCACCATCCAATTTGTTCTCTCTGTCAAGCATGCTTCCTAAATACACAAACTCATTCACCTGGTCAATCACTGTGCCATTTAGACTTATATTGCATTCAGTAATACCAGTTACTTTCTCAAAAACCATAACTTTGTGTTTTCCCTTATTTATACTCAGTTTGAATTTCATGCAAATTTCGTATATCAGGGACAACATACTCTGCAACTCACTTTTGCTCTTTGCAAGAAGGACAGTGTCATCAGCATACAGCAATCTGCACACACAGATATTACCAAGACATAAACCAGTATTATCTATTTTGGCATAATACATGCACGCATCCATAACTATATTAAACAGCCATGGTGACATTACACAACCCTGTCCGACTCCTGCACCAATAGAAAACCATTTGGATAAAACACCATTCACTGGTACACAAGCTCTACTGTCAGCAAACGTGGCTTTTACACCGTGAAGTAGATTCCCAGTAACACCATATTCATTCAATACCTTCCCCAAAAGTGTCCTATTTACTCGGTTGTAAGCTTTCTCTAAACTTATGAAGGCAGCAAAAACTTTCTTACAAACAGCAACATACTTTTCAATTATCATGCGTAATGCAAAAATTTGGTTAGTGCAGCCTTTACCAGACATAAAACCACTCTGAACCCCATACTTTTTCCATAACGACCTCATGAAACACTTTCCCTGGCACACTCAATAAGCTAATACCATGATAGTTCTTGCAGTCACTCTGACCACCTTTTCCCTTATATGTACAAGGGAACAATGATAGCAACCTTTCAATCTCGAGGGACAATTCCTAACTTCCAGCACAACTGGCAAATTTCAGTTAACCAGTCAATTACAGTCACCACCATAGTACAATATCTCAGCTGTTATGCCAACAACTCCTGGAGCCTAAACATTTTTAAGAGATTTTAGAGCTTTACACACCTCTTCTTTTGAAATCACTCCTGTGCTTCCATCCTTCACTGTGACATCTCCTCCTGCTTCAGAATCACCTTTGCTTTCCTGATCTAATAACTCGTTGAAGTATTTACCCCATCTTTCACTTAACTCATTGGGCTCCTATATCATTTCCCCGATCTTATGTTTCATACAACTAACAACTTTGTTTTCCCTATTTTTCCTGAGTCTCGTGTACTTCCAGAAAGTCTTCCTATCTTTCCAAAAAGCCAATTCATGCTATTCCACCTTCTCCTTCCTATCTTTTGTCTCACTCTGACAAACCAGCTTAGTAGCTTCACACTTCTTAGTGATATTCATCCACAGAAACTCTACCTTGCAACATCCCCAAATAGGCTTTCTTCTTTCTCTTTACTGCCTCTTCAATCTCCCTATTCCACCAAGTATCACCTCTATTGTTACCCACTATTGTGGTGCCACAGACCTCTTCAGCAGCAGTGACAACACAGTCCTTAAAATAAGTCCACTTCTTTTCTACATCCCTCTCACATGACTTCAGCTCCTTCAGTTGTTCACCGAGTAAATTAGAGTAACTGTAATGGACTTCAAGGAGCCTTTCAACTTTTATTCTTTCCATCCTAGGCCTCTTCCCATTTCTTTTCCTCCAACCAACATTCAGTTTCACTCATGACTCCACCAAGCAATGATCAGAGCCAACATCTGCATCTCTCGTTACATGGGGGTCAACAACTAAGTGTTTCAGACGCTGATCGTAAACAACAAAATCTATCGCACTCTTTTGACCAAGAGCACGATTTTCTCAAGTATATGTGGGAATATTCTTGTGGTTGAAAAACGTATTAGATACACACAAACCATTCTCAATGCAGAGTTCAATTAATCTTTCACCATTATCATTCACACAAGGATCATGAAACTTACCCAGGACATTGTCAGAAATTGCATTCTGCACACCTACTCTAGCATTGAAATCCCCTGCTATTATAACTTTTCCTTAGCATCAAACTGGCTCAAAACAGCTTTTAGCTCATTCCAGAAGTATTCCTTCCAATCAGAAGATCCTAAGTGACAAGGAGCATACACTACAACAATTACTATTCTCTGAAGTTTCATTTTCAAAGGAATCCAAAGAATTATCTCACTTATGCAGCTATAGTGCATCAAGTTGTTCTTCATCTTTTAACTTAAAATCACACCTAAACTAGCCTGTCCTCTCACATTATCCAATAGTCCAGACCACACAATCACCATTCCATTCACTTCTATCCCAATTTCCTTCTTTTTGGTTTCACTTACACACAGCACATCCAATCTGTATTTATCCATCTCTTCAATCACCTCATTCATCTTGCCATTTATACCTCTAGTATTCCATACACCAATCTTACATTCACTCAGCTGAGATCCCTTTCTGATTCGCCCATTTCCAGTCCCAGGTCGATTCCATGGTAGACCATCCTTCTGAAGTGTGCCAGGTCCACCATATCCCACACTTGAGTCAGTTTTTATATTTCTTTGTGTCTTTTTAATCCGGTAAGTACATCAGTGTGGGATATTAGCCCACAGCTGATGGTTCCAGTTAGTCATTCAACCTAAGGATTCTGGAACAAAACCCAGTGAGTTGGGGTCTTTTCACCAATGTCACACAGAACTAGCTGGCACCTCTCCAAGATTCACAGAGGCCCTTGTTGCTGTTCTGTGTGTCATTGTTCCCACAGAGTGCCCCGAGGATACAAACCCATCTCTCACTAAGATCACCCTTTTTGCTGTTTTTGAAACTAAAAGTGAAAAAACCACTACTGACCCAAAAATCTGAAAATTTAGATTTTTTATATACTCCATAGGTACAAACTATAAACCAAAAATTATTGAAATCTGGGACATCAAAGTCCAAAAATATTTTTTATTCATTGATTTGACATGGAATGACCCAAAGACTGATATGAATCCTTTACATTATGAGCTGAAAGCTTTGTTCACATCATACTAATGAAAATAGTTTTCCTGAACTAAGAAATGTGTTTAAATACTCCTGAATATAACTTACTGTTGTCATATTTTTCATTTACTCTTCAAAAATGTGTTTTGTTAAAAGCGATTCATTTAGGGTGTCCGACTATGTAAAAAATAAGAATACAACCCCTGTAGCAGAATCTTTACGACAGACGACATATGTCACAGATTTTATTTCAGTCTTGCAGACAAAAATGATACCCCCAACCCCTATTAAATCTTCTCTTGCACACTCCCAATTGTGACGCAACATCTTTCAAAACTTTCTTAAAATGGAAGTTAGACAATATGAAGATTTTTCGTAATCGTAATTTTTTTCTCTCACGATTTTCCTTCTGTCTGGTGTTGTTAAATAGCATTTTATTGCATAATCGTCTGTGTTTCAACTTGAAAATAGAAGCAAAAGTTTCGGAAAATGGAAGTTAGATGGAGCCATGTAATTTTTTATTCTTCTTCTCGTGATCTCCTTCTTTGGCCCATATGGCTGTTAAATATCTTTTTATTCTATAAATGTTCATATTTAAGATAGAAAATGGAAAAAAAATTTCCAAAACCTAAAATTGCATGGAGTGAAAGTTTCTGCCGTAGTCATAAAATGGAGGTAAACATTTTCGACAATGGATAAAGGCAGCACAGATTTCTCCTGTAATATTTTTTTCATGGTATTTTCCCTGCACAGTATTATTATTTAAGTATCATTTAATTACATGAATGTTTGTATTTAAGATCGAAAATGGGGGAAAAAATTCCGAAAACGGAAATATATTTCTCCCATAATTTTCATTTTTGTTTCTAGTAAAGTTCCCTCTTGTCATGTAATGTTGTCAAACTTAGTTTTATTCCATAAATCTTTGTATGTCAGCTTGAAAATGGAGGTAAAATTCTAGGTTCAGAGACAGAGAGTACAGTATTCTTGATTCTAGTTATCATTGCAATTGCTGTAGTACCTAGGCTAGACTTTTTTTTTTTTATTTGGTTGAAAAAACATAAGATAATCAGTTTCCTTTTCTTTCTTAATCTCTACGTGCAAATTTTTGTAGTTTTTCACATCTAGAAGTTATCTCGTCCAGTGATTACCTGCAGATTTATTGTGGCACCATGATATCTGTTGCAGACTGATCAGAAAGTTTCTGCTATGGAGAGTACAACTAATATACAAGCTGCTAGTTAAATAATGCAGAATGTGCATTAACTAAAATAAAAATAATAACAAAGATTTCATAGCAATAATAATAGCAGTATGATGATTTCTTTCAAATAACATTACCTTCATCCTCCAACAAAGGTATCCTTACAATGTTTAACTAAAAATAATTGATAGCAAAATAACTTACAGGAAAAGTTTTCTGAAAAAGGCTGCAATTCAGTACCAGCCCTGAGCCACAGCATGACATAATCTGGCCTCATGTATGGTTATTATTGATTCTGAATTCATAAATAAAGTGATTACTGCAGATGAGTCTTGGCTACACCATTGTGACCCAGAGACAAAACAACAGAGTTCTGGCTGGAAGTCACCTTCATCACAGACACCAAATAAAGCAAAAGTTGTGATATGTCTGCTAGTAAAGTTATGGTGATCACTTTCTTAGATGTGCAAGGAACTGTTCAAAACGCACATTGTGCCATTTAATACCACTAGTATGGAGACCTACTACAGAGCTGTATCACAGACTTTGCAGAATTACATTTGTCGTAAAAGACCACACTTACATGTAAGTGGATAGATGTTGCACTTGCACCACAACAATGGAAGATCTCATGTTACGTACGCCATCGTTGATTTTTTAAGAAAAATTAATGTGTTAGATATGATCCTCATCCACCCTACAATCCTGATCTTGCACCCAGTGATTTCTTTTTGTTTCTGAACTTAAAGGAGGACCTGAAGGGGTCAAAGATTTTGTTCATTAAATGAAGTTGTTGAGGCAATGAAGGTGGTTCTCAAACGCATGTCAAAAAAGTGGCTTACATTCAAATTTTGAACAGTGACAAATGCATCGGTGTAAAAGCACATTTTAACAAGGAGAATATTTTGAAAAATACCATCAAAATCTGGATGAATAATAAACTCATATTTTTTAATAATTGCATGTTGTACAACAATGATATATATATATATCATCATCATCATCATCATTGTCAACCATTATCAATCCACTGCTGGACGAAGGTCTCCCCAAGTTTCCTCCACAACGGTCTGTCTTGTGCCAGTCTCCTCCATGTCACTCCCGCATACTTTCGAATTTCATCCACCCATCTTCCATGTGGTATTCTTCTGGGTCTTTTCCTGTCCCTTGGAATCCAATCTAAAATTTCGGCTGTCCATCGATGGTCTGTCCTTCTGGCAGTATGTCCAGCCCATTGCCGTTTCAGGGATTTAACTCTGATCATGACGTCTTCCACTCTTGTCATTTTTCGGATCCACGAGTTCCTCTTCTTATCTCTCCTGGTTACACCAAGCATGCACCTTTCCATGCTTCTCTGAGTTGTCTGCAGCCTTTGTATGTCTCTTTTAGTTAAGGTCCACGTCTCTGCACCATACGTAAGCACTGGAAGGATGCATTGATCAAACACTTTTCTTTTAAGACATAATGGCAT
Source organism: Macrothele yani (assembly GCA_039090855.1). Lineage (NCBI taxonomy): Eukaryota > Metazoa > Arthropoda > Arachnida > Araneae > Macrothelidae > Macrothele > Macrothele yani. Next base: position 98,170,023 of record CM077028.1, on the reverse strand, counting down.
ATTGCCCTTGAAAATTATTCTGTTTCTTCCAAAAGCTCTCCAGGCAGTTTTGTACGGCGATTAATTTCTTCATCAATGTGACCCTCACTTGATATCTGCTGTCCAAGATAAACGTATGTGTCTGTTATCTCCAGCTTTTCTCCATCAATCGATAAATCTTCATTTCTTGTAAAAGCATTGTACATCACTTTTGTCTTCTGAAAGTTCATTTTTAATCCCACTTCTTTACTCTTGTCAGCAAGTTCATGGATCATACTCTGCAGCTCTGATGGGGTAGTTGCAAAAATAACTATGTCATCAGCAAAATGAAGGTGGGTTAGATAATCTCCATTAATCTTTATCCCTTTGTTTTCCCAGTTCAGTGATTGAAAGACATTTTCCAATGTGGCATTAAAGAGCTTTGGAGATATGGTGTCACCTTGTCTCACTACTTTTCCAATTTTTATGTGTGTTGTATTTTCAAACAGCCGAATCTTTGCACTTGCATTTTCATAGATGTTATTAATAATATTAATGTATGCATCTTCAATACCGCAGGATTTCAGAGCCATTGCAACTGCTGATGGTTTCACCGAACCAAAGGCTTTTTCATAATCGATAAAAGCCATGCACAATGGAAGTTCATATTCTCTCGCTCTTTCAATTAGTTCTCTCAGTACGTGGATATGATCTATTGTGCTGTAGCCACTCCTGAATCCAGCTTGTTCTCTCGGTTGAGCCATGTCCAGTGTCACCTTCAAGCGATGTGAAAGAACTTTAGTGAAGATTTTATAAACCACTGATAGGAGGCTGATAGGTCTGTAGTTCTTCAGATCCTCAATGTCACCTTTTCTATGTAGCAAGATCATTGTAGCGTTGTTCCAATCCTCAGGAATCTTCCCTTCATTAAGGCATCGAGTGAAAACTTGGGCGAGTACTGTTTCGATTTCTCCACTTGCTTCTTGTATGATGTCTACAGTAATTCCATCTTCTCCTGGAGCTTTTCCCCGCATCATGTTCTTGATTGCATGTGCTACTTCTGCAGGGAGGACTGGGAGAACTCTGGTACTGGCACCTTTCATGATGTCTGGAGTGCATGTATCATCCCTTTCATATAATTTGGAGTAGAAATCTTTCACTCTTGTCAAACTTTCGCCTCTATTTCTTGTTACAGAACCATCTTTTCTCAGTGCCATAATCTGTTTTCTTCCCTTACTGAGATGTCCCTTTGCTATCTTTAGGCTTTGGTTGTTTTCAATTGCTTTCCTTACTAGTTCACAGTTGAATTTCCTTATGTCTTCAGTGATACTTTTTTGTACTGTCTTGCATAGCTCTACATATTCCACTTTGGAAGTAACATCTTCTTTAGTTGTCCTCACCTCTCTTCTTTTTTGCATCAACATTTTGGTTTTTCCTGATAATTTGTTTACATGCAACTTGTTCTTAGACCCAGCTAATTTTGTTGCTGTTTCCATAAGAGCTTTGGTTACTTTTCTGTTAACTTCAGAAATATCCACTTCTTCCGATGTTAGGCCTTCTAAAGCAGAGAATCTGTTCTTGAGTTCCAACTTGAAGGTATTATGGTGTTTTTTAAGGTTGGTTACGTCAATACATTTTGTTTGTCTTATGAGCCTGCTACGTTCGAGTTTAGTGTTGAGGTGCATCTTACATCTCACCAATCTATGGTCACTACCTGTGTTGAACTTGTTTAGCACATTGCAGTCATCTATGGCGAGTTTTTTGTTACACATAATGAAATCAATTTCACTTGTCATCCCATTTGGATGTCTCCATGTCCATTTCCTGTGTGGCTTTTTCTCAAAAAAGGAGTTCAAGATGGAAAAACCCTTCTGCCTCTGCAAACTCTACGAGAGTATTTCCACGCTGGTTTCTGTTGCCGTGACCAAATTTACCTACTGAAGTTTCATTCTGTTGCCGTTGCCCTATTTTTGCATTGAAATTTCCCATAATTATCTTTAACTGCTGCTTACCTTTATTATTTAGATGACGAATTTCCTCATAAAATTCTTCAATTTCTTCTTCAGAATGACTTGTGGTGGGTGCATAAGTTTTAATAATCTGAGCCTGGTATCTTCCCAAGAGTTGGATAACGAGTCGTGCAGCTCTGTCAGAGGAACTTTCAACTTCTACAACTTTATCCTTCAGTTTCTTGTTTATTATAAAACCAACACCACTATTTCTGCCAGTATCAGTCCCACGATAGTAGAAGAGATGTCCACTTTTCAGTTCGATGAGATCTTCTCCTTTTCTCCTTACCTCACTTAGCCCGACGATGTCCCACCTGATCCTTTGTAGTTCCTCTTCCAATTCAAGAAGCCTTGAATCAGAAGATAGGGAGCGTCCGTTGTACGTAGCCAAGGTCAGCATCAGATGGCAGCCTAGTCCGGTCCTCCGGGGATTCTTAGCACCCTCTGCCTTCATGTCGCACTGGCCGCTGCCTTGGCCAGGTACATTCCAGCTGCCGGAGACTGAGGGCCAAGATTTAAGTTGTGGAGTCATTTTGGAGGGGTTTGGCCATAACTCACCACGCTGGCCAAGCGGGTTGGTGAGTGTGGGATACCATTTCCTCTAATCCCGATGGTATAGTTATACCGCTATTGGCGGTCGTCAGAGCCCCTTTAGTGGGAACAGGATGTACCACGAGAATGTGGGGTTGACAATTGTCAAAGAGAGGCTGTGATGTTACGCATCACCTGACCTTACATCCCGATCATCATCATCATCATCATCATTGTCAACCATTATCAATCCACTGCTGAACGAAGGTCTCCCCAAGTTTCCTCCACAACGGTCTGTCTTGTGCCAGTCTCCTCCATGTCACTCCCGCATATTTACGAATTTCATCCACCCATCTCCCATGTGGTCTTTTTCTGGGTCTTTTCCTGTCCCTTGGAATCCAATCTAAAATTTCGGCTGTCCATCTATGGTCTGTCCTTCTGGCAGTATGTCCAGCCCATTGCCATTTCAGGGATTTAACTCTGATCATGATGTCTTCCACTCTCGTCATTTTTCGGATCCACGAGTTCCTCTTCATATCTCTCCTGGTTATACCAAGCATGCACCTCTCCATGCTTCTTTGAGTTGTCTGCAGCCTTTGTATGTCTCTTTTAGTTAAGGTCCACGTCTCTGCACCATACGTAAGCACTGGAAGGATGCATTGATCAAACACTTTTCTTTTAAGACATAATGGCATATTGCTCTTGAAAATTATGCTGTTTCTTCCAAAAGCTCTCCAGGCAAGTTTTGTACGCCGATTAATTTCTTCATCAATGTGACCCTCACTTGATATCTGCTGTCCAAGATAAACATACGTATCTGTTATCTCCAGTTTTTCTCCATCAATCGATAAATCTTCATTTCTTGTAAAAGCATTGAACATCACTTTTGTCTTCTGAAAGTTCATTTTTAATCCCACTTCTTTACTCTTGTCAGCAAGTTCATGGATCATACTCTGCAGCTCTGATGGGGTAGTTGCAAAAATAACTATGTCATCAGCAAAATGAAGGTGGGTTAGATAATCTCCATTAATCTTTATCCCTTTGTTTTCCCAGTTCAGTGATTGAAAGACATTTTCCAATGTGGCATTAAAGAGCTTTGGAGATATGGTGTCACCTTGTCTCACTACTTTTCCAATTTTTATGTGTGTTGTATTTTCAAACAGCCGAATCTTTGCACTTGCATTTTCATAGATGTTATTAATAATATTAATGTATGCATCTTCAATACCGCAGGATTTCAGAGCCATTGCAACTGCTGATGGTTTCACCGAACCAAAGGCTTTTTCATAATCGATAAAAGCCATGCACAATGGAAGTTCATATTCTCTCGCTCTTTCAATTAGTTCTCTCAGTACGTGGATATGATCTATTGTGCTGTAGCCACTCCTGAATCCAGCTTGTTCTCTCGGTTGAGCCATGTCCAGTGTCACCTTCAAGCGATGTGAAAGAACTTTAGTGAAGATTTTATAAACCACTGATAGGAGGCTGATAGGTCTGTAGTTCTTCAGATCCTCAATGTCACCTTTTCTATGTAGCAAGATCATTGTAGCGTTGTTCCAATCCTCAGGAATCTTCCCTTCATTAAGGCATCGAGTGAAAACTTGGGCGAGTACTGTTTCGATTTCTCCACTTGCTTCTTGTATGATGTCTACAGTAATTCCATCTTCTCCTGGAGCTTTTCCCCGCATCATGTTCTTGATTGCATGTGCTACTTCTGCAGGGAGGACTGGGAGAACTCTGGTACTGGCACCTTTCATGATGTCTGGAGTGCATGTATCATCCCTTTCATATAATTTGGAGTAGAAATCTTTCACTCTTGTCAAACTTTCGCCTCTATTTCTTGTTACAGAACCATCTTTTCTCAGTGCCATAATCTGTTTTCTTCCCTTACTGAGATGTCCCTTTGCTATCTTTAGGCTTTGGTTGTTTTCAATTGCTTTCCTTACTAGTTCACAGTTGAATTTCCTTATGTCTTCAGTGATACTTTTTTGTACTGTCTTGCATAGCTCTACATATTCCACTTTGGAAGTAACATCTTCTTTAGTTGTCCTCACCTCTCTTCTTTTTTGCATCAACATTTTGGTTTTTCCTGATAATTTGTTTACATGCAACTTGTTCTTAGACCCAGCTAATTTTGTTGCTGTTTCCATAAGAGCTTTGGTTACTTTTCTGTTAACTTCAGAAATATCCACTTCTTCCGATGTTAGGCCTTCTAAAGCAGAGAATCTGTTCTTGAGTTCCAACTTGAAGGTATTATGGTGTTTTTTAAGGTTGGTTACGTCAATACATTTTGTTTGTCTTATGAGCCTGCTACGTTCGAGTTTAGTGTTGAGGTGCATCTTACATCTCACCAATCTATGGTCACTACCTGTGTTGAACTTGTTTAGCACATTGCAGTCATCTATGGCGAGTTTTTTGTTACACATAATGAAATCAATTTCACTTGTCATCCCATTTGGATGTCTCCATGTCCATTTCCTGTGTGGCTTTTTCTCAAAAAAGGAGTTCAAGATGGAAAAACCCTTCTGCCTCTGCAAACTCTACGAGAGTATTTCCACGCTGGTTTCTGTTGCCGTGACCAAATTTACCTACTGAAGTTTCATTCTGTTGCCGTTGCCCTATTTTTGCATTGAAATTTCCCATAATTATCTTTAAGTGCTGCTTACCTTTATTATTTAGATGACGAATTTCCTCATAAAATTCTTCAATTTCTTCTTCAGAATGACTTGTGGTGGGTGCATAAGTTTTAATAATCTGAGCCTGGTATCTTCCCAAGAGTTGGATAACGAGTCGTGCAGCTCTGTCAGAGGAACTTTCAACTTCTACAACTTTATCCTTCAGTTTCTTGTTTATTATAAAACCAACACCACTATTTCTGCCAGTATCAGTCCCACGATAGTAGAAGAGATGTCCACTTTTCAGTTCGATGAGATCTTCTCCTTTTCTCCTTACCTCACTTAGCCCGACGATGTCCCACCTGATCCTTTGTAGTTCCTCTTCCAATTCAAGAAGCCTTGAATCAGAAGATAGGGAGCGTCCGTTGTACGTAGCCAAGGTCAGCATCAGATGGCAGCCTAGTCCGGTCCTCCGGGGATTCTTAGCACCCTCTGCCTTCATGTCGCACTGGCCGCTGCCTTGGCCAGGTACATTCCAGCTGCCGGAGACTGAGGGCCAAGATTTAAGTTGTGGAGTCATTTTGGAGGGGTTTGGCCATAACTCACCACGCTGGCCAAGCGGGTTGGTGAGTGTGGGATACCATTTCCTCTAATCCCGATGGTATAGTTATACCGCTATTGGCGGTCGTCAGAGCCCCTTTAGTGGGAACAGGATGTACCACGAGAATGTGGGGTTGACAATTGTCAAAGAGAGGCTGTGATGTTACGCATCACCTGACCTTACATCCCGATCATCATCATCATCATCATCATTGTCAACCATTATCAATCCACTGCTGAACGAAGGTCTCCCCAAGTTTCCTCCACAACGGTCTGTCTTGTGCCAGTCTCCTCCATGTCACTCCCGCATATTTACGAATTTCATCCACCCATCTCCCATGTGGTCTTTTTCTGGGTCTTTTCCTGTCCCTTGGAATCCAATCTAAAATTTTGGCTGTCCATCTATGGTCTGTCCTTCTGGCAGTATGTCCAGCCCATTGCCATTTCAGGGATTTAACTCTGATCATGATGTCTTCCACTCTCGTCATTTTTCGGATCCACGAGTTCCTCTTCATATCTCTCCTGGTTATACCAAGCATGCACCTCTCCATGCTTCTTTGAGTTGTCTGCAGCCTTTGTATGTCTCTTTTAGTTAAGGTCCACGTCTCTGCACCATACGTAAGCACTGGAAGGATGCATTGATCAAACACTTTTCTTTTAAGACATAATGGCATATTGCTCTTGAAAATTATGCTGTTTCTTCCAAAAGCTCTCCAGGCAAGTTTTGTACGCCGATTAATTTCTTCATCAATGTGACCCTCACTTGATATCTGCTGTCCAAGATAAACATACGTATCTGTTATCTCCAGTTTTTCTCCATCAATCGATAAATCTTCATTTCTTGTAAAAGCATTGAACATCACTTTTGTCTTCTGAAAGTTCATTTTTAATCCCACTTCTTTACTCTTGTCAGCAAGTTCATGGATCATACTCTGCAGCTCTGATGGGGTAGTTGCAAAAATAACTATGTCATCAGCAAAATGAAGGTGGGTTAGATAATCTCCATTAATCTTTATCCCTTTGTTTTCCCAGTTCAGTGATTGAAAGACATTTTCCAATGTGGCATTAAAGAGCTTTGGAGATATGGTGTCACCTTGTCTCACTACTTTTCCAATTTTTATGTGTGTTGTATTTTCAAACAGCCGAATCTTTGCACTTGCATTTTCATAGATGTTATTAATAATATTAATGTATGCATCTTCAATACCGCAGGATTTCAGAGCCATTGCAACTGCTGATGGTTTCACCGAACCAAAGGCTTTTTCATAATCGATAAAAGCCATGCACAATGGAAGTTCATATTCTCTCGCTCTTTCAATTAGTTCTCTCAGTACGTGGATATGATCTATTGTGCTGTAGCCACTCCTGAATCCAGCTTGTTCTCTCGGTTGAGCCATGTCCAGTGTCACCTTCAAGCGATGTGAAAGAACTTTAGTGAAGATTTTATAAACCACTGATAGGAGGCTGATAGGTCTGTAGTTCCTCAGATCCTCAATGTCACCTTTTTTATGTAGCAAGATCATTGTAGCGTTGTTCCAATCCTCAGGAATCTTCCCTTCATTAAGGCATCGAGTGAAAACTTGGGCGAGTACTGTTTCGATTTCTCCACTTGCTTCTTGTATGATGTCTACAGTAATTCCATCTTCTCCTGGAGCTTTTCCCCGCATCATGTTCTTGATTGCATGTGCTACTTCTGCTGGGAGGACTGGGAGAACTCTGGTACTGGCACCTTTCATGATGTCTGGAGTGCATGTATCATCCCTTTCATATAATTTGGAGTAGAAATCTTTCACTCTTGTCAAACTTTCGCCTCTATTTCTTGTTACAGAACCATCTTCTTTTCTCAGTGCCATAATCTGTTTTCTTCCCTTACTGAGATGTCCCTTTGCTATCTTTAGGCTTTGGTTGTTTTCAATTGCTTTCCTTACTAGTTCACAGTTGAATTTCCTTATGTCTTCAGTGATACTTTTTTGTACTGTCTTGCATAGCTCTACATATTCCACTTTGGAAGTAACATCTTCTTTAGTTGTCCTCACCTCTCTTCTTTTTTGCATCAACATTTTGGTTTTTCCTGATAATTTGTTTACATGCAACTTGTTCTTAGACCCAGCTAATTTTGTTGCTGTTTCCATAAGAGCTTTGGTTACTTTTCTGTTAACTTCAGAAATATCCACTTCTTCCGATGTTAGGCCTTCTAAAGCAGAGAATCTGTTCTTGAGTTCCAACTTGAAGGTATTATGGTGTTTTTTAAGGTTGGTTACGTCAATACATTTTGTTTGTCTTATGAGCCTGCTACGTTCGAGTTTAGTGTTGAGGTGCATCTTACATCTCACCAATCTATGGTCACTACCTGTGTTGAACTTGTTTAGCACATTGCAGTCATCTATGGCGAGTTTTTTGTTACACATAATGAAATCAATTTCACTTGTCATCCCATTTGGATGTCTCCATGTCCATTTCCTGTGTGGCTTTTTCTCAAAAAGGAGTTCAAGATGGAAAAACCCTTCTGCCTCTGCAAACTCTACGAGAGTATTTCCACGCTGGTTTCTGTTGCCGTGACCAAATTTACCTACTGAAGTTTCATTCTGTTGCCGTTGCCCTATTTTTGCATTGAAATTTCCCATAATTATCTTTAAGTGCTGCTTACCTTTATTATTTAGATGACGAATTTCCTCATAAAATTCTTCAATTTCTTCTTCAGAATGACTTGTGGTGGGTGCATAAGTTTTAATAATCTGAGCCTGGTATCTTCCCAAGAGTTGGATAACGAGTCGTGCAGCTCTGTCAGAGGAACTTTCAACTTCTACAACTTTATCCTTCAGTTTCTTGTTTATTATAAAACCAACACCACTATTTCTGCCAGTATCAGTCCCACGATAGTAGAAGAGATGTCCACTTTTCAGTTCGATGAGATCTTCTCCTTTTCTCCTTACCTCACTTAGCCCGACGATGTCCCACCTGATCCTTTGTAGTTCCTCTTCCAATTCAAGAAGCCTTGAATCAGAAGATAGGGAGCGTCCGTTGTACGTAGCCAAGGTCAGCATCAGATGGCAGCCTAGTCCGGTCCTCCGGGGATTCTTAGCACCCTCTGCCTTCATGTCGCACTGGCCGCTGCCTTGGCCAGGTACATTCCAGCTGCCGGAGACTGAGGGCCAAGATTTAAGTTGTGGAGTCATTTTGGAGGGGTTTGGCCATAACTCACCACGCTGGCCAAGCGGGTTGGTGAGTGTGGGATACCATTTCCTCTAATCCCGATGGTATAGTTATACCGCTATTGGCGGTCGTCAGAGCCCCTTTAGTGGGAACAGGATGTACCACGAGAATGTGGGGTTGACAATTGTCAAAGAGAGGCTGTGATGTTACGCATCACCTGACCTTACATCCCGATCATCATCATCATCATCATCATTGTCAACCATTATCAATCCACTGCTGAACGAAGGTCTCCCCAAGTTTCCTCCACAACGGTCTGTCTTGTGCCAGTCTCCTCCATGTCACTCCCGCATATTTACGAATTTCATCCACCCATCTCCCATGTGGTCTTTTTCTGGGTCTTTTCCTGTCCCTTGGAATCCAATCTAAAATTTCGGCTGTCCATCTATGGTCTGTCCTTCTGGCAGTATGTCCAGCCCATTGCCATTTCAGGGATTTAACTCTGATCATGATGTCTTCCACTCTCGTCATTTTTCGGATCCACGAGTTCCTCTTCATATCTCTCCTGGTTATACCAAGCATGCACCTCTCCATGCTTCTTTGAGTTGTCTGCAGCCTTTGTATGTCTCTTTTAGTTAAGGTCCACGTCTCTGCACCATACGTAAGCACTGGAAGGATGCATTGATCAAACACTTTTCTTTTAAGACATAATGGCATATTGCTCTTGAAAATTATGCTGTTTCTTCCAAAAGCTCTCCAGGCAAGTTTTGTACGCCGATTAATTTCTTCATCAATGTGACCCTCACTTGATATCTGCTGTCCAAGATAAACATACGTATCTGTTATCTCCAGTTTTTCTCCATCAATCGATAAATCTTCATTTCTTGTAAAAGCATTGAACATCACTTTTGTCTTCTGAAAGTTCATTTTTAATCCCACTTCTTTACTCTTGTCAGCAAGTTCCTGGATCATACTCTGCAGCTCTGATGGGGTAGTTGCAAAAATGACTACGTCATCAGCAAAACGAAGGTGGGTTAGAGAATCTCCATTAATCTTTATCCCTTTGTTTTCCCAGTTCAGTGATTGAAAGACATTTTCCAATGTGGCATTAAAGAGCTTCGGAGATATGGTGTCACCTTGTCTCACTCCCTTTCCAATTTTTATGTGTGTTGTATTTTCAAACAGCCGAATCTTTGCACTTGCATTTTCATAGATGTTATTAATAATATTAATGTATGCATCTTCAATACCGCAGGATTTCAGAGCCGTGGTAACTGCTGATGGTTTCACCGAATCAAAGGCTTTTTCATAATCGATAAAAGCCATGCACAATGGAAGTTCATATTCCCTCGCTCTTTTAATTAGTTCTCTCAGTACGTGGATATGATCTATTGTGCTGTAGCCACTCCTGAATCCAGCTTGTTCTCTCGGTTGAGCCATGTCCAGTGTTACCTTCAAGCGGTGTGAAAGAACTTTAGTGAAGATTTTATAAACCACTGATAGGAGGCTGATAGGTCTGTAGTTCCTGAGATCCTCAATGTCACCTTTTTTATGTAGCAGGATCATTGTAGCATTGTTCCAATCCTCAGGAATCTTCCCTTCATTAAGGCATCGAGTGAAAATTTGGGCGAGTACTGTTTCAATTTCTCCACTTGCTTCTTGTATGATGTCTATAGTAATTCCATCTTCTCCTGGAGCTTTCCCCCGCTTCATGTTCTTGATTGCATGAGCAACTTCTGCTGGGAGGACTGGAAGAACTCTGGTACCTTTCATGATGTCTGGAGTACATGTATCATCCCTTTCATATAATTTGGAGTAGAAATCTTTCACTCTTGTCAAAATTTCGCCTCTATTTCTTGTTATAGAACCATCTTCTTTTCTCAGAGCCATAATCTGTTTTCTTCCCTTACTGAGATGTCCCTTTGCTATCTTTAGGCTTTGGTTGTTTTCAATTGCTTTCCTCACTAGCTCACAGTTGAATTTCCTTACGTCTTCAGTGATACTTTTTCGTGCTGTCTTGCATAGCTCTATATATTCCACTTTGGAAGTCACATCTTCTTTAGTTGTCCTCATCTCTCTTCTTTTTGCATCAACATTTTGGTTTTTCCTGATAATTTGTTTACATGCAACTTGTTCTTAGACCCAGCTAATTTTGTTGCTGTTTCCATAAGAGCTTTGGTTACTTTTCTGTTAACTTCCGAAATATCCACTTCTTCCGATGTTAGGCCTTCTAAAGCAGAGAATCTGTTCTTCAGTTCCAACTTGAAAGTATTATGGTGTTTTTTAAGGTTGGTTATGTCAATACATTTTGTTTGTCTTATGAGCTTGCCACGTTCCAGTTTAGTGTTGAGGTGTATCTTACATCTCACCAATCTATGGTCACTACCTGGGTTGAACTTGTTCAGCACACTGCAGTCTTCGATGACGAATTTTTTGTTACACATAATAAAATCAATTTCACTTGTCGTCCCAATTGGATGTCTCCATGTCCATTTGCTGTGTGGCTTTTTCTTGAAAAAGGAATTCAAGATGAAAAATCCTTCTGCCTCTGCAAACTCAACGAGAGTATTTCCACGCTGGTTTCTGTTGCCGTGACCGAATTTACCTACTGAAGTTTCATTCTGTTGCCGGTGCCCTATTTTTGCATTGAAATCTCCCATAATTATCTTCAAGTGCTGCTTACCTTTATTATTTAGATGACGAATTTCCTCATAAAATTCTTCAATTTCTTCTTCAGGATGACTTGTGGTGGGTGCATAAGTTTGAATAATCTGAGCCTGGTATCTTCTCGATAGTTGGATAACGAGTCGTGCAGCTCTGTCAGAGGAACTTTCAACTTCTACCACTTTATCCTTCAGTTTCTTGTTTATTATAAATCCAACACCACTAGTTCTGCCAGTATCTGTCCCACGATAATAGAAGAGATGTCCACTTTTCAGTTCAATGAGATCTTCTCCTTTTCTCCTTACCTCACTTAGCCCGACGATGTCACACTTGATCCTTTGTAGTTCCTCTTCCAATTCAAGAAGCCTTGAATCAGAAGATAGGGAGCGTCCGTTGTAGGTAGCCAAGGTCAGCATCAAATGGCAGCCTAGTCCGGTCCTCCGGGGATTCTTAGCACCCTCTGCCTTCATGTCGCACTGGCCGCTGCCTTGGCCAGGTACATTCCAGCTGCCGGAGACTGAGGGCCAAGATTTAAGTTGTAGAGTCATTTTGGAGGTGTTTGGCCATAACTCACCACGCTGGCCAAGCGGGTTGGTGAGTGTGGGATAGCATTTCCTCTGATCCCGATGGTATAGTTATACCGCTATTTGCGGTCGTCAGAGCCCCTTTAGTGGGAACAGGATGCACCACGAGAAGGCGGGGTTGACATTTGTCAAGGAGAGGCTGTGATGTTACGCATCACCTGACCTTACATCCCTATATATATATATATATATATATATGCACTCACTAATTTTATAACACTTAAGTATAAATAAGAAGCACACAAAAATGTCATTAAAACTGCCAGAAATAACTACTCACTGAATTTAGATGTTTTTGTTGTTGATCTATGTTTTGTTTCACAAGTTTTGCCTGGTCATCATGATACTCATTTGGCTGGCTAATAATAACTATAACTGAAAAAAAGAAACAATAAATCAGGAAAACAACTAATAAATCTTAAATTTGGGTTCCTACTCTTTTGCCACCCCCACCCACACCTCCCTCTCTAAAAAAAGGTGCTTTTTAAGCATCCCAAAAAAATATGTTTAATGACCTTACTAATTGCATGTACAACAATGATACATTTATACACAAATATACTTTCTACACAATTTCAATCTGCAAATGAAGTGTACTGAAGTTTGCAGTATTTTTGCATACAATTTAAGCTTTTGGATGTCGCAAATTTTATTCTCTGTTATTTAGAAGACAATTCCAGTGGTTACCTCAGTTTCTTATCCAGAGAATAAAACAAAGATAAAACAATGTTGTTGTTTTATTGTTTTTTAATTGATTTTTTTTTATTTTTTATTATTATTGGGGGTTTAACTACCACAGTGAGCAACTCGATGGGCTAAATGCAGTCACCCATCCCTATTTTAGGGTCACTGGCTCCAGCAAAGAGAAAGAGCTACAGCCAAAAGACAAATATAACATCCATGCCTCACTGGGATTCATCTTGGACAAATGGTCAGAAGCCAGCACTTAGACCAATGCACCACTGGGGCAGCAAACCATGTTACAGGGGTGCAGAAAATGTTCAGGGCCCAATATTTCCCCAGAACACATTTTTATTTTTTGTCTGAAATTTCCCCCAAAACTATAGCGGATTTTCATACAAATTTAAGCGATTACTAGAGTATACGTCGATGATCAAGAACTATCCTTAAAGACTATTACTTAAAAATTTGAAAAAAAAAAAATTGACCTTTTTTTTTTTTAACACACGAAAGATTTAGTGCCCCAGGTGAATCTCTCCCCTCCAGCAGGTGAAAGTTTTAGGCGAGACAGGAATACGTGAAGCAAGAATTCTTTCCTTGCCTAAAATGACAGAACCCATTAACTTTCGACGTATGAAGAATAGGCAAAACAAGAATAGGCGAATCAAGAAGTAACCCAGGACAGAGAGGCTGAAAAATAAACAGCTAAAAAATTTTGTAATTAACTTTAATTTATTTCATTCTAGCATTCCAGGCATCTAATTATGCCAGATAATTTTACTGAATGAAATTTAAATTCGACTTAAATCCTTTGAAAAATGCATGGGTCATTCACTTTTTTAAAATGTCCGGAATCCCCAATAATTTTTCAAATCGGCGCCTGTGACACATTCGCTGCCATTATTATTACTTTTTTTCTATTGGAGGTTCAACAATCACCTAGAGCAACTAAGTGGGCTATAAGCAGTCGCCCATCCCTAATTTAGGGCTACTGGTTCCAGGGAAGGGTGAGGGCCAGCGCCATGAGACAAACACAACATCCATGCCTCACCAGGAATAGAACCCGGACCCATCTCGGACGAATGATCAGAAGCCATCGCTTAGACCACTGTGCTACCAGGGCGGCCCATTAGTTTCGGAAAAGTTTATTAGTGTGGCTATTGGTTGCATCGTACTTGTTACTCATGCCGCGCTGTCTCCGCCTTGGCATTAGCAAAGTTGTTTAGGCTCGGTGAATCGTTTGCGAGCGGAAGTTCGCAGTACGTCACAGCCCTCATAACCTCATGTATTGATAACGACACATTTTTCAAAATGATTACCTGATTACCGTGAAGTAAATTACTCCTATTTTTCACATTATATTCATTGTTAATAAGTTATTTTTTTGTTTTATTATTACTATTATTATTTTACCCCCGGGCAAAAATTTCCCCAGAGCTGCCTTAATTTCCCCTGAACCTAGTTCGTGCATTCGGACATATTCTGCACCTTTGCCATGTTAATGTGTTACAAAAGTACTGTGCACTAAAAGTGTAACCACTGGATTTGATGCAGTCAGCTAGCAAAGAAGAAAAATACTTTTTGGTATTTGGGGGCAAAAACAAATAGCCATTTACACAACTTTGAGGATTTCTAAGGATATGGGAATCTGTAAATTTCACTTTAAAAAAATTCATCTCTGTGAAACTAAAACATAAAAAGTAGAAAACAGTCTTCTCAACTCTCTTGCAACTTACATAATGAGATAATGATTCATAAATACAGTCAAGGTTGATTGTTTGGTAGGTTGTTGGGGTTTAATGGCATTTATGTAAAAGCTACTGAGTACTAACCAGAAGACTTACTGCAAAAGATGTTAAAAGTACTGTTGATCAGTATTGGCACATGTATCAATACAACAGCTTCCAGTGTTACCTTTAAACTAGTTTCTTACCTTAAATAAGGAGTGTAGGGGCGAGAAATTATGCCCCTATGTAAATTGTGTGATGGACATTAAATCACATTGATCTTACAAGATATGAACATTTCAGATCAGCTATTTTCATGTGTATTATTTAGAACGGATGTTAAACGTGGAAATGTACCAGACAGGCGACATTCCGATGTGCCTAGTTGTCGTGACGATTGTATTCATGGAGGCACTGCTATTGTTCCTGGCCGGGGGAATGCAAGCTGCAGGGCACATGGGAGCTTGAGGTCAGCGAGGGGATAGCTAGAGGTCAACAAGGGGATAGCTCAAGGTCAGCGCCGGAATGCGCAGGTCAAGGAGAAAAGGGTAGGGACGCCGAGAAGCGGGGGGGGTGTCGCCTGCTCTTCGCGTGCTCCGACTAGGAAAGAGAGGAGCGCCTCTGGCGAAGGAAGGCAGAAGCCAATCAGGAGGTAAGGAGAAGTTACGGGAGGAAAACTTCAGGATAGGAGTTAGGAAGGAAGAGAGTGACACAGACAGTTAGAGCTGGGAATGGTGGACAGACAGTGAGAGCTGGGGAACAGTTTGAGGAGTGCTGAGGAGCAGCACGGACAGCCAGAGCTGGGAACAGTTGAAGGACAGTGCTGGGTGTCAGCGCTGGGAAAGAAAGTTGGTGATAGAACATGCCAGCTAGGGCACGGGGAAAAACGATCGTGGTTGGAAGAGTTGGAAGCGGACACGTCGGTCTGTAACGAGGTACGGAGAAAGCGATTTGAGAGGACACTTGTTCGGGACAGAACATGAGGCATAGCTTCTGGAACAAAGGAAGGGAGGTGAACGGAAAGTTACGACAATTAAAACCTTTAACGTCTGTGATAGAAAAAGAACGGGCAAAGAGTATTAGCATGAAAGAGTATTCTTTAATGAATAAAGACTGATCATTTTTTCGTGGAACTGCACTTGCAGGAGCTCGGGTCAAGGAACAATAACTGCCGGAACGATTACTTTTGATTAAACATTTTTGTTAAGTTTTTCAACAAGCCTGAGAGTGAATTCCTGCTGGGAATATCTTGCCATTAATTTTACTTCCCCTCTCCTGAATAGCAGATTATTTCTAGTAAAGTTGGGAGAGCAAGAACGCCAGGCTGTCTTCAACTTTTCGTGGATAGACAGTTTCCAGACAAAAAAACCTTACTGTTACAAATAGTTTTCCTTCCTGCTGTGGGGAATTTTCATCAGTGCTGGAAGCAAGTATTGTTTGGCCGATAAGCATTAATTAACATAATGAGCTTCCACCCCTACAAGGAGTTTCTCTCAAATTCAGTGGAGCTTCCTTCCCTCCCCAAATTCGAACAAATAGTATTTCTTGTTCTATATTTTCAATGTAGCAACATATCTTCCTTCAGTACTTCTAAAAATAACTAAGCTCTCAAACTGCTTTTCTGCTGTCCTAGAACACTTGTTTTTTAATGAGAACAGGAGAACTGACTAGTGCATCATAATCCCAAGGTGAAAGAACAACTTCAAGATAAGCTTTATTATTGACATCTGCACAAATAATATACCCATGATATTTCCTTACAGACATGTTCCCTCCTAGTACTGAAATACAGCAGAACCCCTTTTATGCATTTTTCACTTACACTGTTTCTCATTTTTACATAAAATGTCACCAGTCCAAAAATTCTGAATTGCCCTTAATGTTAAATTTTATCAATTACATGTTAATCGAGTTAACTTTCTTCTCATTTATATGTAAAATTGTGATGTTGTGAGTCAGAAATTCAAACTATGTGAATTATGTTTATCACACTCTGCCCCTCCCCCTTTGCTGTGAATTCCATTTTCCAATCTTTCCCCAGCCACCTTTCACTCTATTTCATGTCATCCACCTGCTCAAAGAATTGAAGAGCAGGTGGATAACATGAAATTACTCACTCTGCAGAATACGCACACTACTCCTGAGCTCCCATTACTCAACTCAGTTGGCAGCTGCAGTATACACCTGCTCTTGCTTGATGTCATCTCAAACTCTTTCCTTGAGGCTTTCTTTTGCATTGGAGCTTCTTGCATTGGAGCCATGGCTTCATGATCTCATAAAGCCTCATCTTTAAAACATAAAATGAAGATTCTGAAGGTAGTTGATGAAAATCGCACACTGACAAAAACAACGTATTAGCTGCAAAACAAAAAATTCCAATTTTGACTAGAGGACAATGCAACAACTTTAGGTTCTTGTGCATCAAAAAAATTGTATGTTCAAACAGGAAAGTGTGGAAGTCGAGAACACTGCTCTTCAATTCTTTGAGTAGTGCCATGTGGCTAACATTCCCATGAGTGACCTGATGCTCATTGAAAAGGCCAAGGAAGTCACAAAAAAATATGAACGTAAATGAAGATGCCAATTTTTTAGTTGGAAAGTTACATCGATTAAAAAATCAGCATGGCATGCTTGGGAAAATTCTGAGCAGTGAATCTGCTGATACTGCAGATAACTGGCAGAGGAATTTACTAAACATTATCACGGGATATGATTGCAAGAATATTTGCAATGCTGACGAGACAGTACTTTTCTTCAATTTCCTAACATTGAAAACATTAGCATTTTACGAATGTTGTCATGGTAGGAAAATAGCAAAAACTGACTGACTGCCCTTTCATTCTGAAACTACGATGGAAGTGAAAATTAACACTATTCAACATAAGAAAATCTGCTTAGTTTTAGTGGCCAGTGTTTCACAACTTAGCCACCAACACTAAGTCATGGATGATGGATGCACTTATCATAGATTGGATGAAAAAATATATATGCCAAACTGAAGAGTTGCATTGCCCACCCACAAGATGTACAAAATTCTCTGAAAAACATCCAAATTGTATTTTTGCCCTCAAATTGCATGAGTTGTCTTCAACCAAAGGATTTAGGAATAGCTGAGTGTCTTAAGGATTATTACCAACAACGATGATTGTCAGTAATAAGTTATTGCAGCTCGCACTCAGAAATATTTTGGTCAAAAATTCTACATGGAACATATTGGAAGCAATTGCCATTTTGTCAGCGACATGGAAATGTGTTTTCTCAGAAAAAATACTCCATTGTTTCACAATATGACTGGAATATTATACTTGATGAGGAAGATAAGTTTAGCTTACAAGATCATTTCAGTTACGACGCAGATTTGGCAACTTTCCCACTTATGACTGTAGGTGAAATGGAGAAGTCTGATACGACAACAGTAAGTAAAAATATCTGGTAGTTTGTATTTCTTTTTGGAGCTAATGTCTGAATCTCAGAGAACAGCTTAGTGATATGTATGTATGTATGTATGTATGTGAAATGACTGAGAACATCTCCAGTTATGAGAATGGTGATGATTCACATGTAAGTGCATCAGCATCCAAATTCAGTAATGCACTGAAATCATTTGGTATCGTCAGGGACTTCTTTTATAGCCATAATACTGATGAGAAAACAATGCATACTCTCTACAGACTTTAAATTCAATGTTTCAACTTAAAAGTATACAATACAAAATTAACGATTTTTTAAACCATGTTAATGCACTTTATATGTATTTCAATAATATATTACATCTTATCTCTGTGTGTATAAAAATCAATCATAAATGAATTAGTAGCAAGCTATGTATGCTATGTGCATACAGTATATGAATTACATAACGTACACTCATTATCATAAAAATCCATGCACCAAGAAGAAGGCATTGGATTGAAATGAGATTTTAGTAGTGAGATGGTACATACCATGGACAGAAGTGATTACAATATCACAGCAGCAGGACAATTTCCTGTAGATATACAGTACACATTCCAGCCAATTTTAGTACCGCATCGGACTGCCTCGTGCTCGGATACATGCAGTGATACGATCTGGCATGGAGTCAAAGAGATGCCGAATATTATCCTGGGAGAGACTGGCCCACACTTCTTGCAACTGACGCTTTACATCACCAACACTGGGACATGGAGAAAGCTGGCGTCCCATCTGGTCCCACACGTGCTCGATGGACAAGAGATCAGGTGATCTGGCAAACCATGGAAATGTCGAAGCATGACGTAGACAGTCCTGGGAAACCTGAGCCATGTGCAGAAGGGCGTTATCTTGTTGGAAAATGGCTCCAGGCCGACCCGCAAGGAAAGGCAGCACATGGGGCTGCTAAATCTCCTGTACATAGCACTGGGCTATCAACGTCCCTCGGATCACTGTGAGGGAAGTTCGGCTGTTGTAATACGCAATGGCTCCCCAGACCATCACACCTGCAGTTTGGGACGTGTGCCACTGTACAGTGAGGTTGGGATTGTAGCACTCACCTGCGGTCCTCCACATTCTGACATGGTGGTCGTCTGTTCCCATACAGAAGCAGGATTCATCACTGAACACTATACATTGCCAGTCCCTAGCATTCCACGTTGCTGGCTACTGATACCACTGCAATCGATGCCAACAATGGTCAGGTGTTATTGGCAGAAAACGTAACGGCCGTCGAGAGTGCAGATTTGCCTCTGCCAGGCATCTGGAAATGGTTCTGGTGGACACAGGAGTCCCTTGTGGTGGCATAAAAAAATTGAACATGAGAGAGCCTGTGTTTTTTGCAGTGTGTGTGTGGTGGGGGTTGTGAGGTCACAAAGAGTGTCTGGAAAAGTAAGGGGACTACCTAGAGCTCTGTAGTTTTAACTTTTTAAGTAATTTTTGGAACAGATGTACATAATACAAAGTTATCAATCAGCGAATTAGGATTAATGTGGTGTGCTGACCGACGCATAAACATGAATATAGGTTTTGTCACAAAAAATTAATTTGGTAAAATATATATTAAATGATTATGGTCAATAACTTTAAGACTTTGGTGATCTATTTGCATGGTTGTATACAAATACACTGGCGGAAAGTGAAAAAAGAACACAAGAAGGAATTGGCGGACGATCATGAAATTTACAAATGTTAATGGGGCAGAGTTTACGTAGGTGTGATGTTAATTTCGGGACCAACCGGTAAGCGCTCATGCCACAGCACAACATAATATGCAAATTACCGTCGGTGGTATTTAAGGAGTACGGCGAAGTGAATGTAATCAGTCATCGGCATGAGGACACGTGCGAAGACCCTGAAGAAGCTGCAATGCCTGGACATGGAAGACGTGTAGGATTTCAGCAGTTATCGGACTTTGAGCGAGGTCGTCTAGTCGGACTCCACGAGACCTGGTGGTCATATCGTCGTATTGCGGAGCAAATTGGACGGGAAGTATTGGTGGTGGTACGATGGTGGCGTAGATGGTCCAAGGAACATTCCCACACGAGAAGACATGGAACCGGGAGTCACAGACGGACTGATGAGCGGACCAATCGACACATAAGAAGAGCGGCGTTGTCAAGCAGAACATCCACTGCGACGCAAATCCGAGCTGCCGTTGCACCTGAGGTGACTGTGCGAACAATCCGCAACCGTCTACTGGATGCAGGACTATGTACACATGTGCCTCTAGCATGTGTACCTCTGACTCCAGCCCACCATCAGGAACGGCTGCAGTGGTGTCGCCAACATCTGCACTGGAGAACCCAATGGTGATCTATCGTGTTCAGCGATGTAAGCAGATTCTGCTTGGGAGCCTCCAATGGCCGTATGCATGTTCGCAGACGCACAGGGGAGCATCTCCACCCATCTTGCATCCGCCAGCAACACACAGAGCCTACACCTGGTCTCCTGGTGTGGGGAGCGATCAGCTATCACTCCCGTACACAACTAGTGTTTGTACCGGGTACGTTAAACAGCACCTCCTACATCAACAACCTCATTCAGCCCATTGTTGTGCCATTTGTAAGGTCGGTCTATTGTGGTGTTTTCCAGCAAGATAATGCACGCCCACACATGGCACGTGCAATGCAACATGCACTTCAGGGTGTGAGACAACTTCCATGGCCTGCACATTTACCGGATTTGTCCCCCATTGAGCACGTGTTGGATTTTATGGGACAACTACTTATCCGGTCTCCACAGCCAGCCACGACCATCCCCGATTTACACGTCCAGGTTGAGGATGCTTGGAACTCAATACCCCAAACTTACATCCAACATCTGTACGACAGACTCCATGCCAGAATTGAACAGTGTGACGCAGTTCATGGCGGTTCAACCTCGTACTAACCATGTTACATGGAAATGTTATTTTTCAGTTTACCAGCAAATACAGCTGTATTTTACCATAATGTTTTGATCACATTATCCTCTGCATTCCGTTATTATGCTGTATAAATTTCGTTGGTACCAGATGTCTCCTTCTTGGTGTTCTTTTTTCACTTTCCGCCAGTGTAGATAATTCTGTGTTCTACACCGTAAGAATGCAATACAGACTTACGTAACTACAGGTATTTATTTGTGTGTGTACAACAAAACTTCAGCAGTACAAGCCAAGAAAAAATCATGGGTGTGGAAATATACTATAGGATACAAATTAACTACTAACTAGAGACATGATATGATATAAATCATAATTACATGATTACAATGCAAATAGAAAAAATATTTTATATGAAAGGGAAAATGTTCATGTTTTTATGCCTAAGTCTTTCTTTCTAGCCTTTATTTCAGCAAACTCATAAAGCACAGCATTGAGGTCCATTCTTTTGGCAGAATAGCTTCAATCTGTAGAATATTCAGTGCTTTAAAAGTTTTTTGGTTGTTTTTTTATTGGAGGTTTAACGACCACTATGAGCAACTCAAATGGGCTATAAGCAGTCGCCCGTCCCTAATTTAGGGTCACTGTTTCCAGGGAAGGGAAAGAGCCAGTGCCGTAAGACAAACACAACATCCATGCCTCACCGGGATTCGAACCCGGACCCCTTTCAGACGAATTATCAGAGGCCATCGCTTAGACCACTGCCCCACTGGGGTGGCAACTGGGCTTTTAACGACCAATGTGAGCAACTCAATGCGCTATAAGCAGTCACCTGTCCCTAATTTAGGACCACTGGTTCCAGGAAAGAGAGACAGCCAATGCCAATGCCGTAAGACAAACACAACATCCATGACTCACTGAGATTCGAACCCGAACCCATCTTGGACAAATGATCAGAAGCCAGTGCTTAGATCACTGAGCCAATGGGGAGGCATTTTAAACGTGAAACTTGTCGTTTATTCGGCAAAGCTAAATACAGTCGAGTCTCTATTTAACAAGGTCCCATCATTCCACCTAAAAACTTCGCTATAAAGAAAATTCGTTAAATAGAAATTAGCAACTTAAATTGAAAAAACGAGAAGCAAACAAAGACTGAAACTTACATCTTCTCTTTATGGTCTTTAGCACATATCCTGAACTATAAAAAAGTCTGTGATACTGTACAGGTTTATTATAAAAACGCATTGTTCATAAAAAATTTCGCATTTTTGTAAAGATCAGAACACTTCATCTGTAACACTTTCTTGAAACCGTAATCCCCTTCGTATTGTATCAAATGCTCTTTGGCATTTCTTCTTGTGAAGGTTTTTTAATAGCCTCTTCATTATCATCTTCATTACTCACTGTAGTTTTTTCATTACATTTCCTAACATTTTGCAAGATGTCGTGCTCTGTAAGGTATTCAGTGATCACAATGTCTTCATCAACGTTGAGAAAATTAGAGAGCTCTGTACCTTCTTCAACAGCTCCCATGTCTTTCAGATACTGCCATTTTCCCTTCTAATCTGATAGACTCATTGTATTCGATTCAGCATTGTCGGATTCAGCATCACTTTTGAAGCCGGCTTTAACAAAACAGTTGTTATA
Source organism: Macrothele yani (assembly GCA_039090855.1). Lineage (NCBI taxonomy): Eukaryota > Metazoa > Arthropoda > Arachnida > Araneae > Macrothelidae > Macrothele > Macrothele yani. The sequence continues at coordinate 98,147,541 of CM077028.1, read as the reverse complement.
GGGGATGAAGTCACATCACACTGCTAAGCTTTCGTCATCTCCGATATGGAGATTCTCAAATTAATAATGTTCATTATCTATACACTGGCTGCTCTCTAAAGCAAGAATAACTTTTTGCAGGATCATTTTTCTACTATGCACTTTAAGACTTTTAATTATGCCTTGGTCTAATGGCTGAAGTTTCGAAGTTGTGTTGGCAGGAAGAAAAATAACTTTTATGTTCTTCAATCTGCATTTTGAAGCACAGTCTGGTGGATGTGCAGGGCAGTTGTCTATAAGCAACACAATTTTGTGATGTTGTTTTTTTAATTGTTTATCCCATTTTAATAGCCACTTTTCGAAAATCTCCGAAGTCATCCATGACTTTTTATTGAATTCATAGTCCACTTCTAAAGATTTCGTACCTTTGAATCATCTCGGGTTTTGACTTTTCCCGATTACTAACGGTTTTAATTTTTCATCACCAGTCATATTCGTACATAACAAAACAGTTATTCTTTGCTTGCTGTTTCCCTCTGAAGCACTTGTAGTCTTGAAATGTTAAGGATTTATTTGGTAGACACTTTAAAAATAATCCCGTTTCATCTGCATTACAGATGACTTTTGCACCATATTCTTCCAAAAGTTTTGCCACTTTTTTTCCATTTTCCACACACCTTTTCTGAAACATCTGCGCTTTCTCCTGATATGGTTTTATACGAAACTCTGTGTCTCTTTTTAAATTTATCTAGCCATCCAATGCTGGCTTGAAAATTTGAGCGTCCTAAATCCTGAGCAAAATTGATGGCATTTTGTTGGATCATTGGACCAGAGAGAGGCACATTTCTGTCTCGAATCATCCTTACCCATTTTAAAACACCAGCATCGACGTCTTCATATGAGCAAATTGTTTAAATCTGTTTCTATTCACATTCATACTACTTTCGTGTTGAATGATTGTAGAACGATTTTTTTAAGTGTTGGCACACTGCTTGCTGCTATACCATACTTTACAGCCACATCTTTCTTCTTCATTCCTTTATCAATATCATCTACGAGTTTCACTTTATTCGAAAGACACAAACACTTTTTTTTTTTTTGACATTTTGAGCTAGTTAACACACAGGCAACAGATACGCATACTGATTGAATAAGAATGTGTCTTCTACAGAATCAGGCCTACACTGGGTACAACCGGTGCTTCCACATTTGAATAAAAGCCTAGTGCTGTATGCATGATTCCCTGCATGCCCCAAACAAGACTTGGTGGGTGGCGCACGTGCCGGCATTTGTGGAAGACAGCAAAGTGGCAAGAAACTCGTGGTGAGAAGAAAGAAAAAAAACGAGGACTTTCACACGGATTCCAAATCTCTGAGAAAAGAACTGCGTGCGTGCATCCTCATAAACACTCATGACTCAGTGATGTTTTAACTCCTGCTTTCAAAGATGACCTTCCAGCCCTGCAAAGATAAGGATTTAAGGCAGCGACTTCCTTTCCTTTGTTGTGGGTTGAAATGAATTTAGTTCTCCCCTTTTTACTTTTATGGTTGTGCACGCACATATCACCCCAAAAGGAAAAATCGTAAAAAAAAAATTACATTTTAGTCAGAAAAAACTTTGTTATATAGAAATTGTTTTTTGTAATATGGAGAGTAATTTGCATGTAAGTGCTGTTAAAAGGTCAAGGTTCCACAAAAAATTTCATTAAATAGAAAACTTCATTAAATGGAAGTTTGTTATATGGAGACTCTACTGTATATCTTAAAGGGAAATATGAACCTTTGGGTTAATTATTTTTTGTTGTTCCTTTCTATGTGTGATTGGATTTTTTTCATAAAACTATAACTGGCAGCTGCAGCACGCTCCTTCATTACCTGCACCCTCATCCCCACAGCTGCAGGGGCTGTGGGGATGTTAGTTATCCCACTGATCACTTGCGTAATTGGTGTTATTTCATTTCATAACAGGATTCTTATCTATTAGACAGATAAAATCAGTTTTATTGACAGATATTATTGAATATATATAAAATCAGAATTTATAATTTGTCAGAATTTGTATTTTAATCAGTAAGGACCAATTCCAGGAGGCCGAATGATCTTTGATCCAGAAATGAAGTCATAGCTAAACTGTTTTTGCTGAAGAAAGAAATATTTTTATCTATCATTTCTTACTTTATTTCTGTATTATAAGACAGACAGATGAATGTACACCCAGTATGACTTTTTTGTCCCATTTTTCTGCCCAGTATGGGCACAATATCACTGCATCAGTAGGCCAAAATCTTTCCTTCTTTTCTTTGGACAGATGTAAAAATTATGATCCATGCCTTTTTTCCAAGGTATTCTTGCTCTCAAAGTAAATATGCATATCTATTTGCTATATTTCCACTTTTAAAGAAAGACTGAAAAAATGTCATTGCCCACAGCTTACAATCCAACCAACACTTTTCATTAACTTTTCATAATGTGCAACTCTTCCGTTAAGTGGCATAAATGAAAATTTGTATTTGCAACTTTGTCCACTTTTAGATTTCAGGTTCTAAGTTTTTTTGTTTTGTTTTTTTGTTTTGTTTTTTTCTCTTTTTCTTTTTCATAGCATCTATCTCAAAGACTTTTCAGGTACTTCCTATCTTCTATCTTTTCCTAATGATTTTTTCTGTCATTAAACAATGCAAACATTATACTGAAAACTTTTTATGTCTCACAAAAGGACCCAGAACTGAATCCAAGTACAAAAGAAGAACATTGCATCCTAATTTACAGTCAATGAAGCAACTGATTTCCTTTATTTCAGAAAATTTTGGTTAAGAGAATAGTTACGTTCTTGGTTTATTGATCAAATTGCTAAAGACTACGTGAGTTCAACATTTTGGTCTAAAAATAGAATTGTTGTAATTCACACAAGACATCAATCACTTAATAGACATAACTCACTTAAAAACGGACTCAAATAAATCAGTCCAGAGCCTGAAGACAACTGAAATTGATGCACATTGGAAAAAAAGTAGTAGAGTTTAAGTGGGGTGTCTACTCAGCAATGCTTCTGAAGTATTTACATCCAGAAGGTTATACCTCAGTGATATGTATTTTAAAATGCAATTCTTGCTAAATGTAGTCAGTGGCGGCTCGTGGTTGGAAAAATATGTGAAGAGGTACAAGAGCAGTATGAAAAGATATATACTGTCTACAATGAAAATCCCTTAATGAGGACTTAATTATTTTTTGTATATTAAATCAATTTAAATAAATTTTTCTTCCTTTTAAAGCTGCAAATTTGTCAATTATGTTGTCATAAGATGGTTAGATGGTTGTTTCTTCGTGAGCATCAATAAAATGTCTTCCTGAATAGAAATATTTGCCAGAGAAGCAAGTCTATCTTGGGAACTAGTGTTTCTTGAGCAAGTTTGTATTCTTTTAAGAAAACTTCTTTCCACTGGCACACTTGTAGATGGAATTGTTAAACTGAGGAAAACCAATTTATAATCTTCTGTAAAAATGTCTTTGTCTCCGCGAAACACTCGGAGTTCTTGAGTCAATATATTCCTTAATTTATCATCGGCATATACAAGGCTCAGTTCATTTTTAAGGCGCTGGTGTTTAGTAAATATGTTTCCGTAAAAATGTAGATTTTCAAGAGCGCAAGTGGGAAAGCATGCATTAAATTATTCGAATTTGGTTGTGTCAGCAAGTCAGACAAATTGAAGTTTCTTACAGTCTTGAAATCTTCTATCCGTTTCCATAAGAATGTGGTCCAAAATTTCAAAAATCAAAATGCAATTAATTATAATTTTGAAAAATTGTTTCCTGTGTAAGAGCAGCATATTCCTGTGCTTATTTCTGTGATTTTGCTAGCTTTTCTAAACTGTTTCAAATAACTCATCGTTCCTTTTATGGCTCAAAATTTCACGAGTTTTTTTGTTTTTTTTTAATTTGAGTTACACAGTAGTTTATGTTTAGTTATTTTTTCTTCAAAAGTTCGAATAATAGATCGGTGCAGTCAAAAATGTAAATTCGAAAGTGTTCATATCATTCAAAAAACCCTTGGCAAGATGAATTGATTTTTTGTCTGATTATTCGCTATTCGTCAGAAATTCAAATACTTCCTTCAATTTATCCCAATCTTCAACAACTACACTTACTAATTTCAAAGTGGAGGACTGTCGAGCTTCTGTTATGGTTGGTCTGCATCTTGCGGTTGTTGATATAAGTGTATAAGACCGCTTCGCAGAATGGTGAACAAACGAAGCAATTCCACTGAGGCTTGCAAAAAGTATTCGACACTTAAGAAATTTTAGAAAAACTCTGGTGTAATACAAGATTCAAATTATGAACTAAGCAATGAACAAAAACAGCTTGAGAAGCTTTATCCTTGACTTTTTTTTTCTGTAGCCCATTTAAGTGTCCAGACTTATCTTGCCCCATCGTAACATTGTCCTATTTATTTGTGTTGGTAATCAGACTGTTCCAAAATTTTGTTTAGCATTTTGTATAAAGCTCCTGACATTCTATCTTCATTCACATCATGGAAACCCAAAAATCCCTCAACCAATACACCTTCCGAATCAACAATCCAAAATTATTTAATTTTTGATGTGATCGCTTATATATTCAGAAATACATTCAATTAATTCATTTTGAATAGTTTTTTATCCTTTCGTATTGATTTTCAATTTCTAAAGAACTTCTTCATATCAACAATGAAAGTAATTCAATGAAATTTCCATGATTTATCGAGCCCATGCTTTCATCATGGCCATGGAATGCTAGTTCTTGTTTGCTCAAATACAGTATAGACTAATACTGCATCAATCACTGTCTGCAGGAAAAGTCTATTTAAACGAACGTTTTCGTTAAAATGCGTTTTCAAAAGCCTAGCATTCTTCTTCAGGACATCGGCAATGGTGTTTTGAATTTTTTCAAAATTCCTTAACATTAATCTGCATTTCAGGTGTTCGCTAGAATCACGATGTTTATGAAGTGACCGTGTTACGCTTAATAAATCTGAGAATCCGTCTTTATTCCACGCCGAATGTTTATTAATAAAAAGTAAGCAGGGCCAAAAAAAGAAAAAATTAACACAGAAGTGCTGCAAATCCATTTATATTCAGTAAACCAACAATTTTTAAAATTAATATTGTTAGATTTACCGCTCTTCTTGATTTCATTCTTGGCAACAATTGTCAGTGAATCCGTTGGTCGTCCTTGAAGCAAAATGTCTTTTATCTTCATCTTTCCACAGAGTAAATGGAGTTTGCAATAAATTACAAACAATGTCGTCCACAGGATGCATACTAAAAATTATCACTATCAGTTAAATTGTACACAAACCTAATATAACAGTTAAAGCTTTCAACAAATAATCACAAAGCACGAAAGAACAAATTCCTTTCGGAAAATAATGTACCACAGCACCACAAGGAAAAAGTCCGAGCAGATTGCATGGTACCCTGGTAGTCCGCCCACTCCACTGTGATCTCTCACGACTTTACGCTCAAAAACTGAAAGATGCAGAGGTAAGGCGCGTGAAGCTGAAACACTTCACTTGAGCGAGCAGATTGGGGAGGGTGATGTCACGGTTACCATGGCAACTCTGCGGAAACTGCAGACTTCCAAGCATTCTCATTTCGGCTCTTCACTTGCACTGTTTTGCGTATAAGGATTTGTTTTCCGTATTGAGCGCGCCATGTGAATTAATATCTATTCAAAATTTTGAGTATTTTGGAACTGAATAAAGACAAAAAATAATATATTATAAAAAAATACTGAATAAAACTTTATTTTCAGTAAAATAGGTGAAGAGGCACTTCACCTACTTCACCTGAAAAGCCGCCACTGATAGTAGTATATTTGTAGTGTATCTATACATTTTGATCATCTCCCTGTGCATATGTCACAACAATGTGCAAGTACTACATTTTATATGCATTCTTACCGACATGTTTTGACAATATCCCTATCTATTACTCTCTTAATTTTGAAGGAACAAATATTTAGCTTGATACAGACATCTTCAATCCAAGCTAACATACCAAACCGCAGTTGATAAAACTGTTGAATAACAAGTACTGAGTAGTTGTTTTTTCCGTTTAATGACTACCATGAGCTATTCAGAGGGCTATAAGAATTCACCTTCCCCTAATTTAAAGCCACTGGTTCCAGGGAAGAGGAAGAACCAGTGCCATCAGGCAAACATGCCACCAGTGTCTTATTCAAGACTCGAACCCAGGCCCATCTCAGATCAATGATCAGAGTTCATTGCCACAAAGAACTTGGCCGAAGGAATAGCCACAGTTTTTATCATCATTGTCATTTTGATAGAAAGAAAGATGAGTTAAAACCCACTAAAAGGTACATGCAATGATTTAGATCATTGTATGCACCTTTTAGTGGGTATTTATTTGAGTGAAAATATAAAGCTTAAATAACTTATCTTTCAATAAAATCTTTTCCTTTCTTTTTATTTCAAATATATTTGATGACACTGCAATACATCTCCTGGTTTACTATAACTGACATCTGAAAATCTCCTTTAATTTACATATGCATTCATGTGAGTGTTTATGTTCCTAAAGAAAAGCTTTTTGAGCCACTTTTAAGATGTAGTTGCAGTGAAACTACATTTTAGAAGAAAATGTATTTGTAGTGGCCTACTTTTTTGAAATTGTAACTGTAGTTGTACCTAACTGCTTTTCAAAAGTATTTTCCCCAGCATTGGCTTTTGATTGTTAATTTACATTCTGTCTTCACAACATTTCTAAGAAAACCATATCCAATAATCATAGAAACATTGAAGACAGTTTCCTTAAATCCTGCAGTGCTTTTATTTTTAAAATAAAAAGAACAAATTATCTGCATAATGAATGTGTTCAAGTAATATATATCATGTGTCTTCAAGGTCCCAGGTTTAGCAACAATAAAAGATCATGGACACCCTGTATAATACTTGAGGATTCTAAAACTACAACACAAAAACACAAATGATGCTTCATTTTCTGCTGCAAGTCATCCATTTTAGAAAAAGTACAAACAACTCAATATATATTAAATAACACAGTAACAATGACAATCACAAGTCTAAATGCTGCACTACTTACCAAAATTATTCTGGGCCATTACAAGCTGAACTCCTATCATAGCACACACCAGCCATAAAGCTCCCAAAAATACTGCAACCACAATAACACATTAAACATGATTACATTATGTGAAATATCACAGCCACAAACAAATTGTTTCAATAATTCAATACAGAAATAAAGCAGGGCATGCAGTAACGAAATATTTAAAATTACTGAAATCTAAAATTACTTCAAGTTCATTGTCGCAGTCATGTTGTCATACAAGTTATTGCAGTGAGTGGTTAAAATTAGCATTGACTAATTAACTATGCGTGGCTAACAGCAGGAGAAATGTGACTGCTAATCCGTATTCATTGATTTTAACAATTCTAGAGAAATTTCAACTTATCCAGTTGATTACTTGTATTTAAGTGAACCAATTCAGTAAACCTTTCAACATTATACACAAATAAATAAGCCACAACTATAAAAATTGTTATCTAAATGTTCAACTTTGCATTATCAATGTAGTAAGATGATTGTCTTGCGTCTGCATTGCATGCTTTCATTAATTTCATTTGCTTTTTCAAGCTACACACCTATTTCAAGAACGTCATTTTCTTTGGTTCTTGGAGTTGAACATACATGATCCACCATTGAATGTTCACATGTCACAGGACTTCAACCATTGCTCACAAGACTGATAAACTACTATTTGCAAAATATTTCCAGGAAAACTGCATGGAGTTTTTTTGCAGAAAAATGTTTCCACATGTTGTTCACAAGTGGCAGCAAACCGTACATAGATGTTCACAAGCAGCAGCAAACTGAATGACTATTTATTATTCCCACAAAGTAGATTATTTTTTACATTGAAACTTACACCGTCTTTGCACGGTAATTTAATGTTTTAAAAGATGACAGATATTTACAAAGTTAAAAAGATTAGAAACCCATGAGCACTTTCAAGTTGACAGTCGCACCCATCTTCAGTCATGCACTTCCATCTGAAGACAGGTGCGACTGTCGACCCGAAAAAGCTTATGGGTTTTTAAACTTTTTAACTTTGTAAATACCTGTCATCTTTTAAAACATTAAATTATCATACAAAGACGATGTAAGTTTCAATGTATTATATATAGCACGAAATTTATTAGGATTATTTTTTTATTTATGATGCGATTGTGATGCTCAGCATAGAATTGGAGGTCATATTTATGCTACTGTGTGTTGTATTATTTTTATTTCTCAAGTATTTCCTCTAAACAACCACAAATTTCCATTCTGAATAAATCAAATTAAGATCAGCTAGAACCTTTTTAAGTGCCAACTACATAACCATTTCTCATCATGTTTTGCGTTCTACCATATTTGCAAGACTTGTGCCCTGATCTTTCACAATCCATAAACTTGTCCTGCATGATTATATTCCCACAATAAGCTTTGATAATGAGATTAAAAACATCTTTCAAACTGCAATCTCAGACATTTTAAAATTTTTGGAAAGCATAAGCTTACATATTTAGAGTATGAAAAATTCCAAGCACAAAGTTGGAGTTTATTTAGTTTTAAAAAAACTGCATTACCCGAAGAACATGTACATATTAAAAAATTTACAGAAACAAACTATGACACTTAGAAGTTCGGAATGGAAATGATGCCAATACAAGAAAATCTAATAGATCCAATATCTGAACCCAAATCTTCAGTTCCTGATGAGACCTGGACTAAAAAATGTAGTGCTTTAATAAGCTTGAATATTCACAACTTTATGCTCGAGGATTCACAACTTTATCATGTGTTAAATGAAATTAGTGCAAAACATGGAAGTATTAATACTTCCAAAGCATTCCATGCATCCTTCCACAGCAGTTGCCAGTGGGTTTGTTTACATTTGAGATTGTGGCTCTCTGTGTGTCACTACACGACATAAACAGTTTCATAATAAAATGTAAAACAGGAGCCAGATTTTTTTTTAAGAATGCTATTTCAAAGAAACACAAGCACAAAACATAGAATGGAACATGAAAAATCTCTGAAATCATAATCGTATTCTGTTAGTGTGAAACCAATTCCTTTCTCTGTGTTACACATATTTCATTGGCTGATGAAAAGAGCAACATTTTTCTATGTCTTGAAAGCAGAATAAACATATGTTAAAAAATAACTCATGAAACATGGTATGAGTCTACTGGCAATCTTTCTGCACAAAACTCTTATAGCATAGTTTCCTCTAAACAACCACAAATTTCCTTCAAATAACTTGACAAAATTTTGTTAAATTAATCACTATAAATTAAGACTGTAGACTGAACTCCTACTTTGTGAGGAAAAAAGAACTCCATCAAGTATTTGGGCTCATTAAATCCTCCATCAAATAAAAATAAATTGTACACTTCAAAAGTCCTTCATTGAAATGCTTTGTCTAGTGACAGCACAAGCAGAAAGATGCTTCCCCACACTGAAAAGAATAAAGAGCTTTGTGTCTGTGTATCTTTCATCACCAGCAGTAATTTTTTTTTCTGTGATTTAATAAAATTGTTAGAAAACCTCCATGAAAATGTGACTGCAGCAATTATTCTTCTCAAGAAGATAACAATGCAGAATTTCTTCTTCTCAAGGACTTCACTCACAAACATATATTGCAGGAATGGGTTTTATCCTGTCATATATATAATTTACATTTATTTACTTATATTTTTAATTGTTGTAAAACCCTATTTCGAGTTTTTGCCTTAACACTTTCCAAAATTCACAAATCAGTTTCATGTTGCTTTATTCTTATTTAATCCTGAGCAAGCTTTAGAAATGATGACAAAACAATATACTATGAAAATAATGCAATAGAACTACCACCATTAATTAATAGCCAATGTTCTTCAGCAGTGGACACCAAACTATGGCTTCCGAGAAGCTGTGATCCAACCTGCGGTAAATATGTGGACAACATATCTGATAAGTTTGTTTGTTGCACTGTGTAATAAATATTAATTTGTTGAAAGCCGAGTTTGAAAGATGTTTTGGTGATTTTTATAAGCATGAAAACCATTCCAGCTATTGCAAGATCCATTTAGTTTTATGGTTGATGATGTCAAGGAAAATGTACAGTTGGAAAGGTTCGATTTGCAATCTAATAATAATTTGAAGTCACTGTTTAAGAGTGAAAGTTTGATAACCTTTTATTCTCTTTTACCTGTAAATAGTTTTACAAATCTGAAAGTTTTTCCAGGAAAATGCCTTCAGTGTTTGGTAGCACATATGTTTGGAAACAAGCTTTCTCCAAAATTAAATACGTGAAATCAAAGCTTCATTGACCGACAACCATTTATCAGACTTTTTAACAATTGGTTGTCCAACCTGAAAATCGAAAATGTAGGTAATTCGTTTCAGAAACACTACCATTCTTCTCATGGAATTTGTTTTTTTGTTTTGTTTTTTCCAGTTTTAGATGCCATACAGTAGATTAGTTTATGTCACGAACTTACTAATGACTAACCTTTAGTTTTTAGTAAGTTTAGTTGCATTTTTGTTTCAGATGTGTATTAACATCTTTAAATACTTATTTGAAAACTTTCATGTTAAATTACAGACCACATAAAATTAGTTAGACATTGACAGATATTAGTTCATTGAAAATTTACGATATCTACATTGATTTATCTTCGGTTTACCATCTCTCCAAAAGTTTGGTAACCCCTGTTCTATAGCGTCAAGCAAAATTTAATCAAACCACGAACACTACAGTCAGGCAAATATTCCAAACCTTGCAAAAAAGAAAAAAAAATGTGCCAAAGCATATTTACATGCTATATCTTTGCATGAAGAAGCAAATGATGCATTCCAGCTGAATAATTATAATATGATTTCACAGCACAGTACATGTAAACAAAACAAAACTCAGTATAAAAAATAGTAATGAACAATTTTTCAACACTACCTGTATGTTGGAGCGGCATTAAAAACCTCGTAAAAACTTTCTCCACCCTGAAAAGTACTAAGAATAACAGCTGAACTGTTGTCTGGATCACCGCACAGTTTCGTCTTCAAATAAACAAAACAGCAGACGACACCAAAGCATCTCCAACTACAATAGCCACGTCTGTAAAATAATTATATATAAATACCGAAATTTTTCAGTAAGTATTTAACATCACACAAATTAACAATACGAATTATATTACTTAGAAAACATAAATATTAGAGAAAAAAATATTATATGACGCCAGTGGAACACGTGCAGAAACAAGCCCACCTTGGAAATGAGCTCGAGAATTTTATCTCCACAAAAAAAGTAAAAATCCCGTCAAAAGATCTGTTCGCTAGGTGGAAGTACCATCACTGGCTGGGGCTGCCATCAGAGTTAAAAACTTTTTTTAGGGGGAAGTATCGACCACGGTGAGCACTCGATGAACTACAAGCAGTGACCCCTCCCTCCTTTAAGGCCATTGGTTCCAGGGAAGGGTGAGAGCCACCACAGTAAGAAAAAAAAAAAAAAAAAAATACATCCATGCCTTACTGGATTCGAACTCTGAGAATAGTCAGAGGCCAGCGTTTAGACTCATATGCCATCGGACGTAACAATGACGCCGCCCCAGTGGCGCAGTGGTCTAAGCGATGGCTTCTGATCAACACAGGAGTCTGGGTTCGGATCCCGGTAAGGCATGATTGTTTGTGTTTGTCTTCGGGGGATTATTCGCTGAGATCTTTGTTCACCTATGTGCTTTGCTGACTTTGAAACAAAAAATGCTACACTGTATATATCTGTCAACCAAGTCCAATATTTTTTTGATTGGAAGTTTAACGACCACCGTGAGCAACTCAATGGGCTATAAGCAGTCGCTCGTCCCTAATTTAGGGGCCGCCCCGGTGGCGCAGTGGTCTAAGCGATGGCCTCTGATCATTCGTCCGAACGGGGTCCGGGGTCGAATCCCGGTGAAGCATGGAAGTTGTGTTTGTCTTACGGCACTGGGCCGCCCCGGTGGCGCAGTGGTCTAAGGCGTTGGCCTCTGATCATTCGTCCGTAAGGGGTCCGGGTTCGAATCCCGGTCAGGCATGGATGTTGTGTTTGTCTTACGGCACTGGCTCTCTCCCTTCCCTGGAACCAGTGACCCTAAATTAGGGACGGGCGACTGCTTATAGCCCATGGAGTTGCTCACGGTGGTCGTTAAACCACCAATCAAAAAAAAAAAAAAAAATTTAGGGTCACTGGTTGCAGGGAAGGGAGAGAGCCAGTGCCGTAAGACAAACACAACATCCATACCTCACCAGGATTCGAACCCGGACCCCTTTCGGACGAATGATCAGAGGCCACCGCTTAGACCACTTCGCCACCGGGGCGGCCAATATTTGTTCAGTATAATATGTCAATGTAAATATTTTTTTTTAATCTCCAATAAAAAAATGACAGTGGAGGATATCAAAGGGTGGGAAAGCTCATGGCCGCCCCGGTGCGGGGCCGTCGAGATCACGTCAGTCACTTCGTTCCTCACCGGGCCCAAGCATAGGTCTTGTGACGTCACGAAAAGGATCCTTTCAGTCCAGCGTTGTCGCAGCCATTGCTTCTCTACGGAAGAGAAGTTTCATGCTGGGCTTTCATGTTTAACTGTCATCTGAACTTTGCGAACAATATTGCATTTTTTTATGTTGTTTCTTCTACAATATTCGCTAGTAAGCACTCATTCAATTTGATAAGACAACACTACGCGAGGATCATTGCATTTGTTTACATCGCATTTTGTTGACAAAACGATCGGTAACAGATCTTGGCTGCAGCTTTTGCGAAACTCAAGAGAACCATTGTAAAAACAAATATAGGAAGAAAATATACACTTTTATTAGATTGGGGAAATAGGATTCACAAGTTTGTGGCGATAGAGTGGAAAATCTGAGTTGATAAAATGCCCTGGTAAACCCAGATTTACGAGAACAGCGAAAATATCCCTACTTAAACACCTTTTTAAAAATAAATCTACATCTGCATTCAAAAATATTACGTACTTCTAGTACATATCATTGTCATAAAAACACATACATATGTAATAAGTTAATGGGTTTTAAGTAGTAAATGAAACAGGAATGCATAAATGATAAAAAAAATTTAACTTGGCTTCTGAAACGTGCATGCTGCAGCCAAATACATATATGTATGCAATTTAAGACAAATTTATATTTTACATTACATTTATTTATTACTAGACAAAAAATTCATCAAGGGCAAATTATGGAGTTAGTTGCTAACGAAGCATGTGTTCAAGAACAGGGAGTTAGCAAAAAGATCTCATTACTGGGAAATCTGATCAAACAAGGTATGGTTATTCAACATATCAGAGAGATTAATTTTAGCTAATGATGGAGAACATTGCTAATAGCAGCCCATATGCTAATTCACATGTAACCTATTTTTTATGGTCACAGAAATTAGTCTCGGGTACATGGGGGAAATAGTTCATATTTTCTTCAATAAGATTATGGTACTAAATCTGCTTTGTTTTATTGTTCTACATGTAACATCTTCAGTACCAAAATCTGATTGTCCAAATTTTAACTTGTGCTGGCTGTTGCTTCTGATAGCCTGTTTCATCTTCTTAGTTAAGTAATAAAGTTTTCACTAAAGTAATTGGCACAACATGTATACTCATAAATTTTATGCTGTTATATTTTCACCTCAGCTGCATTAAAGTTTTTTCCCCATTTTTGTCGCCAAAATGCCTAGAAGCAAGCTGCCTTTCATCCTAATTATATCGCAAATTGTGGAAAAATATATCTGAATTATTACATTCTAATGGGGGTTCAGTTGCATCTCTAGTTATACAAGACAAAAGTGAATAAATGAGCAAATTAGAACGTGAAGAATTTCTTTGAAAATGTAATTAAAAAATAAAAGAAAAATAAGCTTACCCACAAAGTATTTGTTGCTTGAACTTCAGATTTGCTTATCGGTGCAATTCAGACCATTAAAACAAATATTCGTAATGGATATTTTCTTGTAGAAATCCACTACAAAACATTTAATTCAAATAGTCAATGATTCACTCTCCAGGTGACATTCTTCATTGGCTGCAATGTGCTCCACACTAAGTATATGTGTCTATCCTCTTGAAAGCTTGTCCTCCAAATTTCTAATGAGATGACAAAAAAAAAAAAAAAAAAAAAAAGAGGAGGGGGAAGGGTACGTGGATACACAACAAGAATACCAGAGGGATCAGACATGCAAAAAAATCATTCCCAAAGTATTAGGCACAAGGGATTTATGCTAAAGTACAAAACAGCACACGCTACAAGCTAATCAAACACACTGTAAACTATAGAATAATGCATCCAAAGAGCTATTGTGTCCTAATCAGGATTCAATCATATCTCTAGTTACACAAGACTTGAATAAATGAGATAATTAGAACATCAACTGTGAGCAGTTAAATGAAGGTAAATACAGGAAACACTTTGGCTTACAGGTTAGAGAAAAACCTCAGTTGCGAAGAAATTACACAGACGCTTTAAATAAATTTGGTATCAGCACAGTAATATTGACATCACAACCAAATATGTTCTGTTGTTGAAATGCATGACCCTCATTTTACAAGGCAGAGCAATTAAGTAATAAACAAAAAACAGTAGAAACAAAAATGGTATTTAATTTATTAATGGAAATTTAATTGTTATGTATGAATGATATCCAACAGTTGTATTCACAAATTCTTGCACTTCCAATTGCATTTTCTAAGACACCTACACGCCCCTCCCCTAGTTCTGTTGCTGATAAATGAAGAGATCTCATTTTTTGTCCATGTACAATTGAGGAATGGTTTTTGATATAAAAAAATTTCAACAACTGCTGCACAAGCCTGTGACGTATAGCAGCCTGCAATGAATTCAATGAGCTTCTACTTTATTTATGATAAAAAAAATCTCATTTTAAGTGGGATGATTACTTTTGCCTCACAATATAAATTGAACAAAGCTACACTAATGTGCTGAGATATGGCAATATTGTCAAAAATAATGCTTGGTACATACAAGCAATGTTAGATTAAAACATTGCTTGATTACAAACTGCATGTGGCTTTTGTATGGAAATGCCTGCAAGCCATTTATAATATGTTGGTATAACTGTGCAGGTATTATTATACTTTGGAACATGCACATGTGTAAGCAATATTTGAATCATTACAGGTGAACTGCACTTAAGGAAAAAAAAGGTTTTAATGTTGCAAGATTTATACCACATGGCAGCATAAATTGATATACAGTAAGCAAAACCGGAGAAGCTATGCATATAACAACCTTCTAAATACCTAACTTTCCTAACTATCTCCTTCATTCTCTGAAAAATTTCCACAGAAATATAATATGAATTACAAAGTATGCTATAACTTATAATCTGGGCACAAAAGGAATTCTAATGCCTTCAAATTCCTCGTTTTGTTTAAATAAAATGGTCTAAGTTTTCTTGCTCTGCTATTATCTTTTAAACAACCACTCTTGGTGTTTGTAGTTTAAAAATGTTTGTGCATGCCAAAAAATTAGCATTTATGATACTTGTTGAGCACTGTTTTTTTTTTCACAGATTGTAAGTACAGTTTTTAGCAGCTCTTGAAAAGAATAAATCACATTGAAGATAAAAGCATAGTATTTGGAATCACACCCACTGCAAGAGTTTTATATACATACACAGAATATGGCAACCAATAAATTTTCTTGTTTTACCTACATATTTTTGCACAAATCACTAAGCTTACAATTTCAGTTACTTTTAAATTACCTCAAACCAAACACCTACTGTTCGCAAACTGCACACAAAGTTGATATGTATATATGAAAGAGAACATATTAAATAAAAATTCCCACTGTACCAATTTTAGGCAGCTTCTTTGCAAACCTTACATCTTTTTTTTTTATTTTTTTTACTGAAGCACTTTCATGCTGCAGTAATTTTAGCTTATAAATTTGCCAAAAATACTGCAGCATGACAATGCTTTTATTGAAATTTCAATACTACAGATCAAATGTTTACTTGCGGATATACACATTTACACCCAATCAGGTGTAAATTTAGTATCACACTGAAAAATTAATTTTCAGACAACTGAAAAAAACACATCAGAATCCACCAGGCACAGGATTAGCTATTATCTACAAAGAATTCAACGTTGATAGTTTACTTTTGCTTCTCGTTGGGCGTTGGGTTCTGCCTGTCATTCCATATCTTACCGTAGTTATTCATAAAAACATGAGGTAGTTACAACAGAAAGGCATTTGCTTTTATGAACACTGCACAGTCAGCTCCACAACTACATTTTCCCCTTGGAAGTACATCAACCAAAATCTAATTTTTTGAAAGCTAACTGAGCAATTAATTGCTTTAAACTTCCTTGCTTCAAAGTCTTCTTCAAAGGTTTTGCTTATAAGCAAAAACTTCATCAGATTACAAAGTGGTATTTTTGTATTTAGGGTCAATAGAACATGAGTAACATAAGGTATGATTTGTGGATGTTTGGTTAAACCAATATTTGTTATAGCTTTTACTAAATAAAGAGTGTCAGAAAAAAATCTCAGCTCAACGAGGGTGTTTATGTATGGTTTTATTTGGTCACCACACATAATTTCAAACATACTGCAATTGATTTTGTTGCCGTCTAAATTAATACACATATAATTATGAAAGTCTGAATTGTGACACAGCTTTTGTCTTTTAATCTACAGACAAACTGGCTTTCTTGGAAACTGAGGTGTAGTGTAGGGCTAGAAATTTTTCAAAATTGTATCCTCCCCAGTTGAGCATGTTTTGTCCAGAAAAATACATGCAGCCCCCACCACATACATATGTAACACACCTCCCCCCCCAATATACTGTACTATTTTTTCTAGTCATTTCAGGAAAAAAGTAAAAAACAAAAAACTTTTATTGTACATCATAAATTGTCCCCCAGCAATGAAATTTGATATGTCACCATATTTCTATAATTGCACCCAGCAGTGAAATATGTGATCGCCTATGGGCCACTCCAAGTCAAATCAGTCCTAAGTGTAACATTTTTTAAAATTGTTACATTTAACTGTTTTTAATGCAACATTTTCCTTCTGTAGGTTCATCAAAGAAGGTAATTGTGTGTCTATGATGCCTATCATATGCTTGAAGTTTACAAAGGCATTTTGTATTTATGAGCCTATCATCACAAATGAAAATAAATGTCAGCCTAATTAGTCAACTGAGCTTATATTGGGGCAATCTGAAAGCTTATTACATGAGATATCACACAAAACACATTTGAAAATTTAGTTCTCAAAGTCGTTTAAAGCTTTTTCTTTTGAGATATCACACAATCACATTATGGAAAATTTAGTTTTCAAAATAGTCCATTTTGACTTTAATCTCTCAAAACACACCACATTAATTTTGTTAAACAAAGCAGATAGAGAAAGCATCTGAGTAGTGCAAAATTGACTAGAAAAAAAAACATTTCTTTCCAACATGTACACAGGTAGTTCTTTTACATGCTTGATCAGGCATGTATGGAAAAAACACATGCCCTAGGTGCGTTAAGCAATAACATTTTTGAGTTCTGGTGTAATGTATATTTTGTTCATTAGCGTCTAGACTAACAATCTTGTCATGCTTTTCAAGATCTACTTTCTTTTTCAAATAAGCTATTAATGTTACTCGAGCCTTTATGGTTTACTGCTCTGCCTGGTTTTCCAAGTACATAGGATGCAGTAGTGTAAATACATCACTGTTTTTTATCAGTGTGTATGGCAAAAATAAAAGGTAGAAGCCCACACTACAAGATATGTAGTGTACGTAACGTGTTGAGGTGGTCAATTTAACTTATTCTGTTTAAAATGTTAGCTTTAAGTTAATTTTTCTGCCTCAGCATGGACAGAGTTTTAATTTTTGGTAGAGAAAAATTGTTGGAGAAGCATGTGTGGTAAGTCCAGGTTTCTTCCTAGGAACCACAAGTAAAGAACCATTAGTTTGACTTTGAGTTACTGTCTTTTCTTATGACAAAATGCTCACTTAAGTGATTTACATATAATATATTATAGCAGTAGCACTGGGGCTAAAATCTGCATCCATGTTCATTCTTGGGGGGGGAGGAAATACTGGTGTGTGCAAGTTTTATCTGTACTAATACTTAAATTTACACATTGGTACACAACTCTTCTGTCCCCTTTAAAAGCAAGAAGAAACAAGTACTTAACAATGCATAATATAAAAAACACAACAGATTATTCACACAGTCATGCATGGAAAATGCTTAGTCTTAGAACATACTTATGCTTTACAGAAATGGAATGAACATCAATTGAAAAAAAATTTGGTTCCGTAAATAAAATTTATGACTGACAACTTAATCAGTCATAGCGAAATAATTGATGACCTTAAAATGTTCACTACTTTGAAAATATGTATGAAAACAGGAAATTTTAGAATATGAAAACATGAAATTTTAGAACGACAAACATTTGCAAGTCTTGGAAATCAGTGGACTCAAATGGTGTTTTGAAATCGCGATACAATTTTAATTCGAAATTTTAAAGTCATACTTGACTACAAACCATAATTGATTGATTGGAGGTTTAACGACCACCGTGAGCAACTCAATGGGATATAAGCAGTCGCCCGTCCCTAATTTAGGGTCACTGGTTCCAGGGAAGGGAGAGAGCCAGGGCCGTAAGACAAACACAACATCCATGCCTCACCGGGATTCGAACCCGGACCCCTTTCGGACGAATGATCAGAGGCCATCGCTTAGACCACTGCGCCACCGGGGCGGCACAAACCATAAGGACAATAGTGTCATACGTATTACTACTTACCGTGATGAAGTAAAAATTCCGTAATATAAAACTAGAAGCAGAAATCGACAGACACAAACAATCACACGCCTTCAAGCTTTCACCAACAGACGATGAAAGTAGGATCCTTTGTGTGACGTCACAACCCAGAATTTCTGTCTGTACTTGGGCCCGGTGAGGAACGAAGTGACTGACGTGATCTCGACGGCCCCACCCGGTGGCGCAGTCAGGGTCCGATTTACTACATGCGAGGCCCAGGGGGCAAAACATTTCCGGGGCCCCCTCCTTATTCCTATCGACCAAATAATAGTCACTGTGCGCAGAGTAGTAGACGTACATGCATACGCTGATAGTTTCCAAATCATTAGCAGGTTTGCAGATAGTTTTTGCATGTAGATTAAAAAAATAAAAATGTTAGGCCTATATACAGCAATTAAAACACTTACTCAATGCTTTACTCAGATTAATATACTTAATTCTATTTTAACTGAAGAACTTAATTATTTTTCACATCTTCTGAGTTCTTTTGTTTTTACAGACATTTCTGGTCTCTAGATTTTATCAAGGCCTGTTCTCAATGTATACGAACTGTATTAAAAGTTTTGTTTACACAGAATTTAAATTTTATTGCCAGGTTCCTCTTTCAGTTGCCAATTAAATAAAAAATATTTCCTTATGCATTTTGTAAGTCCAGTATTTTTGAATTAACTTGTTGAAAATCATATTTATAATTTTTGAAGGTTCATTGATAGAACTGTTTTTCTGGATATAAAAACTTTATTTAATTAATCTCTTGTGTTTATGAGGTTCGTAGTCCAATATTTTAATATTTTGCCATAAAAGTCCATTTTACACACATTGCTGCACATTCAATTAGATACTATTTTGTCCTCATTGGAATCTGTAATGTTCTAATAATTATTTGTTTTATTAATTTTTCTTTAAATTATCTTATTCTATTGTTATCATGGTTTGCGGGTTGGCAGCGAGTTTTCTGTTTCAATAGCTGTGTACGCAGATACATTTTATTTTTATACAACTCTGGCTGTGCGGGGACAACTGGTTGATCTGTAGTTTGTGGTGTTGATGACCCCCATAGACTCTAACTATAACAATATATCTATGACAAAATGGATGGACATCTTAATTTTAGTGAATATTGTGGTCTTGTAATGTACTGATTCTTGCGTCTAGAACATGAGAACAATGCATCCAACAAAAAATGTGAACTAAAACAAGAAAAAAAAATCCACGGTGACCTCCACTGGACTTCCTCATAAATAGAGATGTGAAGCTGCATAAAAAAGTGCTATGGGAACTTCTACTTTCAGCTTCCCGGTTTCTACCAAGATCAAATCAGCGCATCATGATCAATATATCAGAAAACTGCAAAACATAAAATTTTGTGTTGATGAGGAAGAGTCTGAGTTACACACAAAAAAAAATAAATAATAATAATCTGAAAAGCTGAGGGGAACACCTACTCCAGTTCAATTTTTGGTAAATGTGTTGTACTTTGACGTCCTAAATTATTTGGTCAGAAAAGTTGTAAGATTAAAAAAAAAAAGCATATTAAAGATGTTTACCGAAAAACTTACCTCCAAGTACTCCTAGTAGGATGAGTAAACACACGCTGCGGCGACGACCTGAAGCTTTGCTCCGTTGAAAGGAAGGTTTGCTGCGGCTAGGAATTCATGGGCAGAAGAGTACAACAGGAATCAGGTACGCTCTTGTCAGGAAAGAGTAACAGAATATACTGCTACGCTAAAGAAAGTAGTTTGTAATTTCTGTCTCACTTTTTAAAGAAACATGCAGAGACTGTCTTCGTTCTTTGGCATGCAATTCCGTGATACGAAATAGTAAGTATGCACATGCCTTTCTTGTTTCTAGAAAAGCGTTAAGAGTAGGTGTCGCATTCTCTCTAATGGAAGTTAGATGGCAAGTCTCAAAGTGAAAGTTTGATTACTAAAAAAAAAAAAAAGCTTCCACGGAGAAATGAGTTCATACATTCAGCATCAAAGAATCCCATGTGAAATAAACAAGAAACTGTCTGATTGCGATGTCAAGAACTGACACGGAAATTAACTATTTTCTGTAGCGTAGCACTACACTCTTTCCTGACAACAACGTACCCGGTTCCTGTTGTACTATTCCGCCAGTGAATGTCCTGGCTGCAGCGATCCTTCCTTTCAACGGAGCACAGCTTCATGTCAACGAATCAGCGTTGTTTAAGGCCTCCCGCAGCGTCTGCTGACTCGCCATACTTGGAGTTCAAGTTTTTCGGTAAACATCTTTAATATTCATTCTAACGATAAAATTTTTTTACCATTTCCCCTTAAATTCCATATTTTCAGAATCTGTACGTCACACTTTTTAGAAATTTTACAACTGTTCCGACCAAATAATTTACCGCGCTAAACTACACATTTACCCAATTTTTACCAAAATCTAATGAGCACATGATGACATGAATGTATAAATTGTCCAATGTCAAACAAAACTGACAATACGATGACAAAGTGCTGTGTTTGGGCACCAGATCTTTTTATTTGTAATAACTCGGTTACTATTCTTTATTTTTAGGAATGAATAAAAACAATTGAAAATTTACCTCCTATATCAGGATGAAACAGTTGGGTTGAATACTTTTCTTCCACATTTCCTAGATGCAAAGTCATGTATCAGAGAATCATAATTTAAAGACTGTGTCACATCACTGTCCAAAGACAGCAGAGCTAATGATGCCACTTTCATTTGTCGCATGGTTGATCGTAAGGGATTTTTAAGTCTTTTCAGCAAAGAAAATGATCGCGCACTTGTGCAATTTGAAATCGGTAATGTCATGAACATTCTAAGTGCAGTCTCAGTGTTCGGAAATGTGGCTTCTAAATTGGTTGCATGCTCCCCCATCATTGAGGAGAATTGCAAAAACTCATCTGCAAACTGGTCGTCAAGGTCATTGTTATAGTATTCCTGCAATGCTTTTGCCCCTTCAAAAATTTCAGATCTTGATTTTTTTTGTAAAAAATTCAAATTTTCTCATTATGTTTTCATAAGCACTTTTTCTGCTTGAAAGCTGGGTGACTAAAGCATCACAAAGCACATAATGAACCTGAGTTCTAAATATATCCCTTGCACTGAGTTCTATATGTTCACTGTTACATTCATCTAGGTGTTTATTCTTGGGCACTTTCTTTCTTCGGGAATCATGACCATGGTATTGCACATTTTCAGACACTTAAGGTACTTCAGAAATATTTCCTTTTGGATTCTGGCAAGTTTGATTTGCACAGTTTAATCTCTGAAGTATTGTGTCCCAAAATACTGTGCTGATCGATATTTCCATTGTTCGCATTTTCTTCAGCAATGATTGTGCTTCATCTCTTGTTTGTGGAGAATCATCTACATTTTCTGACAGAAATACTAAAACTTTCTCTATTTCACGATAATTTTTCCGCATTGATCGTGTAGCTGCAGCATCTGCACACCATCTGGTAACTGACCGACTCTTCAGTGTGAGTGATGAATTTCCATGTGCTTCCTGGACTTTCTCCTGAAGCGTCTTCCAACGGTGAGTTGATGCAGAAAAAAAGTATAGAGTTTTTGCAAAAATGTGAAAAAAGAGTGAACTTTACCACAACTATCTATGCTATTCACACCAACTAAATTTAAAGTGTGAGCAGAACATGGCACATATTCCGCTAGTGGATTGATTTCCCTAATGCGTGTTTGAACACCAGAATACTTCCCAGACATGTTGCTGGCATTGTCATAGCTTTGGCCTCTGACATTCATAATATCCAGGCCAGCCTCCTGTAGAAAAGAGATCATGGTATTTGTAATGTTTTCTGCAGTATGTCCATGGAATGGAATAAATGTCAAAAACCGTTCTTTTGCTTTACAATCTTTGTTGACATACCTTATGATAAAAGCCAATTGATCTATGTGTGTAATATATGGAGTAGAGTCAACTATGACAGAAAAATATTTTGACATTTTTATTTCATCAGTGATGGCATTAAAAACACGTACAGCCATTAATTCAACAAATTCATCCACACATGTTGAAGATAAGTAACTGGTGTTCCCACTTCCTGGATTCCCACATTTTTCCAAGTGTTGAGCTAAGTAAGAATGGATCAGATTCTGCAATTAATTCTAAGCAGCCCAGGAAATTTCCATTCTGAACTGATCGAATTGTTTCATCATCACCATACATTGGCAATCCATGAACTGAGAGATTACTTAACTGTTGCAACAACTCTATGCAAAACATCTTGCCAGTACTTGGATTCATTCTGATACTGCATAACTATCTGACAGTCAATGCGTGCAGAAGCATTCATGCGTAATGAATAGTCCCATACTGCTTGCCTGTGTATGTGTGAATTTTTATGCTCTGTAAGACGTTCACTTGCATGCTTCCAGTCAGAAAAACCTGTGGATCCTAATGCTGTAGTGCTCCTAGCATACAATTTGCATATCCAGCAGAATAGTAAACAAGTTGATGGGGATAAAAGAAGCCAGTCGCGTTTTACCTTCTCATTGTTTTTTTTTATTCTGAAAAAATTACCTTCTGTTAGAAAACGTTTTTTACCACATATATCCTTCCCTGTGAATGCCAGCAACTCCAAATCTTAGACTGGTGGATTGCTCAAAAAGCATTCGCGCATTTCTTCTGTAATTTCTCTCCATAAGGCAGGATCCACTGCATTCATTGTGGAACTTGTGCTCTCTTCATTAGATGAATTCAAAAGATTTCCCAAATTAGGAGTATCTGTGATGCTAGATGATTCTGAAGTCAGATTACTGGCTTCCAAAGACAAATGACACTCAAGAGACTCACCAGTCGTAAAATTAGATGAATTTGTAGAACTTTTGGGACCAAGTGAAATATCAAATTTTTTAATGGCAAAACGTTCAATGCTACCATGCTGCAGGTCATCATCCTTCAGTTTCAATTGTTTGGCTTTCCGTTTAGCACTGCCTGATAAATATGTACGTTTTGACATAATTTAACTGTTAAATAATTCAACTTAAATATATTGTTACAACTAACTAAATTTGATTATATATAAAATTAACAAATATTCAACATTCTATCAGACTACAAGAAACGCAACGCAAAATACAACCAAGCCTTCGTGGTTACAGTTACGACAACCACAAGCCATGTGCAGGAAGTTGAAGGATCAGTTGAGTTTAGGTGCGTTCGGAAAAGCAAGAAAAGGCACGTGAATCAATGGAAGCGATCCTCCTTCTCAATGTCCACTTGAAGGTTATTAAACCACTGAAACTCATTATTGGCCACGTGTTTACGTAAAATTCGAAACTCAAACCCACTGCGTGTAAGTACCACATCTATAAACACATGACTCATGAGCATGCAAAAGTAAAAAAAATAAATTTTGAATATACACACACAAAATTCCCATTAACTAAGTACACATTTAATTCAAATTTGGGGGGCCCCAAAAATCGGGGGCCCTGGGCACGTGCCCCGTGTGCCCTCCCGTAAATCAGGGCCTGGGCGCAGTGGTCTAAGCGATGGCCTCTGATCATTCGTCCGAACGGGGTCCGGGTTCGAATCCCGATAAGGCATGGATGTTGTGTTTGTCTTACGGCACTGGCTCTCTCCCTTCCCTGGAACCAGTGAACCTAAATTAGGGACGGGCGACTGCTTATAGCCCATTGAGTTGCTCACGGTGGTCGTTAAAACCTCCAATCAAAAAAATCAAATCAAAAATCATCAAAAGCTCATGGTTTTCAATCGCCTTATTTCGTTGCAAGTGCTTCCGATTTCGAATCGTAACTTTTTGAAAAAATGCTGAATTTATAAAATTCTTAATTATTTCGAGGCTCCTTCCCATTTTTATTTTTATTTGAAGTGCACGAACATTGGTACGAATTCTCAGAGCTCATTTAAGGGGAGGGGGCTAGGGGGCTGCAGCCCCGGGACCCGCACTTTCAAGGGGGCCCCAATTTCTGCTGAGTGTTTCAATTTTTTTCCGACATAATGCGTTTATTTCCAGAGAGGACGAGAAGAAACGTTTTCACATACTGAGAATGCGTAGGTTGTTTTCACAGAGGAGGGGCAGAAACGTTTTCACATACTTAAAGAGCGCTCATTTCAAAAAAACAAAACAATCAATATTTAAGGTAAAGAGTAGAAAGCTCGTCAAAAACATGAACACACTCCACGTCGGCATTTCGATGACGTCATACATGTAGCGTCGCTGTGCTCTGATTCTGAGAGAGTGTGTGAGCGGAAATCTTATCACCAGTATTGTGGCGCCATCTACTGGTAGCGTCTAAGAAGAAAAATTATTTGACAGTCAAAAATATAGTTAACAGCATAGGGACGTTTCCACATACAAACACGTACAAAATCTATAAAATGTTATATATATCCACCAAAAAAAACAGTTGTATGGCGCCAGTTATTGTCTGGATGATCACAGCCATCTAGTGGAATTTGTTCAAATTCTATTTGGAACTTCCAAGATCCGGATTGGCAACACTGACTTTCCAGATCCGGTGTGTCCAAGGAGGTTATATTACTAGAGACACCACCAAGGAGGTTATATTGGGTGCGTCATTGTTGTCTGGTGTTCTTTTCAGAACAGTGGTTTGACGTTTACTTGTAGTAAAGTACGAAAAAGAAAATTGATATGCTTGTGTTAAACTAACAGTTTTATCACGATCCAGTTTTGAAAATAGTTGTTATGTCATGACTCAAAGACAATAGCTTAGTGGCACTACAAAGCGGAAACTGAGATTAAAGCAAGAAGAAGAATTAAGCAAGGTAAGGAAACTTACAAATTTCTTTAAGCTTCCAATAGTAGAATCCAATCACGTAACTGAGGAACGGAGAATGAGCTTCAGAATTATTATAATTTATTTGCTGAGAAAAGTCCTGATAGCCCTAAATTTCGGAAAAGAGAACTTGAACCTGAACGTGAACCCAATAGCAACGAATCAGCTCCTATCAACAATGATGAAAAATGTGGCAGCATGGAGCATACAGATGAAACTGATATGAGTATGAATAACAGTGTGAAAAGTAAGCCCTGCGATTTAGGGCACAAAACTTGTAGTGCAGATAAGCTGATCAGACGTCCCCAATTCTTGAGGACAGTCCTCGAATTTAGTTTACTGTCCCCAAAAACGTCTGAAGCCTTTGGGGACGCAAATTGTCCTCAAACTTTAATGTTTGTCCCCAAATGTCCTCGAATTTACACTTCCTCATTAACCCTTTAGATTTCCAATGAAAAATGTTCTTAAAAGTAGTTTCCGTTGTACTAATTTTCCAACATGCTTCTCGTGAAAACAAATTTTGACATTTTTTTTCTTCTTTCTGGGTTTAACGACCACTACGTGCAACTTTAAGGACTATAAGCAGTCACTTGTCTCTAATTTGGAGACATTCGTTCTGGGGAAGAGAGAGAGCAAGTGCTACAAGACAAACACATTACCCGTGTCCATTCGGGACTCGAATCCGTACCAACTTGTACGAATGGTCAGTATCTAGCACTAGGTCAATACACCATTGGCGCGGTCAAATTTTGACTCTACTTGTTCTGAGTTTCTCCAAAAGCTTTGGCAAAATGAAAAATTCGCCATGCAATTACTATGGTGTGCAGCCTAATTTTAATTCAGCGCATGTACCTAAGGTAAAGCATTTCACTTTTGCTAATATGTTCTGGCCATCATAGTTCTGCTTTGTCAATACAAATTACCAACATTCTACAAAATATATCGTTTTAAGACTCAGATTTTAATGTGTAATATCACATTTATTGAAGCAATGCAGCTTCGTGACAAAAATATTTGCATATTTATTTTGAGTACGTATGTGTCCCGAAATGAACTACCGATTTGGGGACGCCACGCCCTTTTGTCCTCAAATCGGCGTCCCGATATCTGGTCACCTTAAGTTCAGAGCATGTGCAAGCATCGGCCAATTTCCAAAGTATTAATTCCATTGATATGGAAAATTACAAAGATCCTAGCAAATGGCCACATTTTTTAAAGTAATAACTTTAGAGATTTATGCCTGAACAGTGGGCCTGAGTTCTTTCAAAATCGTAACACCAATAACTTTTATTTGTCACAGAGGCAATTTAAAACACAGAACAGATATCTATGCAACACCCTTTTCGAACACAAACTTCCAAATGGAGAAGTTCAAGAACGTAAATGGTTTATGTTTTCAGAAAGCACAGGTTCTGTGTACTGTTATGTATGTAAATTGTTTAGTGACAATAATGAATCACCATTTGTTGGTTCTGGGTTTAATAACTGGAAACGCGCTGAGGAAAAAACATCAGAACATGAAAATAGTTTTTCTCATCGTAAACATATGATATGCTGGTTATCACGAACAAATGTTAACTTAACTTTAAAGAAAAAATTAGCCGCCCCGGTGGCGCAGTGGTTGAAGGCGCTGGCCTCTGATCATTCGTCCGTAAGGGGTCCGGGTTCGATACCCGGTGAGGCATGGATGTTGTGTTTGTCTTACGGCACTGGCTCTCTCCCTTCCCTGGAACCAGTGACCCTAAATTAGGGACGGCCGACTGCTTATAGCCCATTGAGTTGCTCACGGTGGTCGTTAAACCTCCAATTAAAAAAAAAAAAAAGAAAAAAAAGAAAAAAATTGCAGAACAATTAGCTTCTGAAAAACAATATTGGACTACTGTCTTAGAAAGAGTAGTTGCAGTTATAAAGTTTTTGGCCCAAAGAGGTGTGGCGTTTGAGAGTGAAAATAATTTTCTTGGATCTCTAAATAATGGGAATTTCCTAGGGATGCTAAAACTATTGGCACAGTTCGATCCTTTCCTCAAGGAGCATTTAAAGAATCACGGAAATAAAGGGAAAGGTAATGTGTCCTACATTTCTCAAACGGTATGCAATGAACTGATAGAAGTAATGGGAAAAGAAGTTCTTCATAAAATAATTAGTGAAATAAAATGCACCAAATACTTTGCACTGATATTAGATTCAACTCCTGATGCCTCACATGTTGATCAGCTCTCCGTTGTTATACGGTATTGTTTTGAAGGACATGTTTATGAACGATTCTTAACATTTATACCCATTCAAAGTCATGTGGGTAAAGTGCTATGTAACAAAGTATCTTGTTGACAAGGGCCTTGACATGACACTCTGCAGAGTTACGACAATGCCAAGAACATGTCAGGTGAATATGAAGGCTTGCAAGCTCACATTAAGAGGATCAGCGATGTCGCACTGTTTTCACCATGCAGCGGTCATTCTTTAAATCTTTGTGGTGTTCATGCTGTGCAGTGTTGCTTAGAAGCTGTAATTTCTTCGGATTTTTACAAAAGTTGTATTCATTTTTCGTTGCGTCAAAGCATATGTTGGATATCCTCTGCAGAAATTTAAAAGGCTCTGAGAGCAGCCGATTACTAGTCTTAAAATCCTTATGTGATACAAGGTGGGCACGCCATGCTGAAGCATGTAAAGCACTTAACGTTAATTATCAACGTATTATCGACAGCTTTGAGGAAATAGCCGACAATGAAAATGAACATGCAGAAAGCAGAACAGAAGTTAAATCCCTCAAGAAAAAAATGGTCAAGTTTGAAACAGGATTTATAGCTGTACTTTGGAACAAAATACTGGCTAGATTCGCCCTCGTTAGTGCATGCCTCCAAGAACCAGGGCTTGACATATTTACTGCTGTTAATTTATTGAAATCGTTGAATGCATTTGTATCCACATTAAGAGAGAAATTCACAGACATAAAACAAGACATGCAAAGTCTGTCAGTTAAAATTATGGAATTCGCATTTGAAAAGAGAGGCTAAACAAAGAAATTCCTTGATGGTAGTGATGATTTCATTTTAACTGGTGAAAGAAAATTTGAAGTTCAAACTTTAAATGTGATTATCAATAGTCTGGATGTAGAACTGAAAAAAAAATTGCTGCATATGACAATATTTGTTCAATATTTGGTTTTGTATCAAAACTAGGTAAGGAAGTGTTAGAAGAAAACAGTGTACAAATGCTACTTGACAAATATCCTGCTGACATAGAAGATAGCATAAAAAGGGAAGCAGAGCACTTTTCTCATTTTATCAAGGAATGCAATCTACAAGAAAAAAGACCTTTTGAGATTTACAAATACATGCATGATCAGAAATTATTTGATATCTTTCCAAATATGTTTATTGCCATGAGGATATATTTGATTTTGCCTGTGTCAAACTGTGAAGCTGAAAGGTCAGTTTCAAAGTTAGCTCTTGTGAAAAACGTTCGAAGAACAGCACTGAGAGAAGATAAACTTAATTATCTTGCTATACTGTCGTCCGAAAATGACATAACTTCGGCACTTAATTTCACTGACACAATCGCAAAATTTGCTGCAATGAAGACAAGAAAAAAGTGTTTCTAAGGCAAGACTTTTTAGTAGTCAAGAAATATTGCTATGATTTCCTTAAAAAGTCATTCTCAGTACAATATAACTTGTAAAAATATTTTTTACCCTTGTCATTTGTATAGCTGCAATTAAAACGTTTCAATTTTCCACAAATACTGAATTTTTGTTCCCATTAATAATGACTTCTTCCTTAGTGATACTCAGTGGTTTTTTAGGCACATCAGCATTAGAATTTATTCATAAAAAATAGCGTTACTTTGGAATTTTAATAAAAAGCAAGGCTTAATTCCCATAGATTAAGCATTGCGGAGAGCACATTTTGTAATTCTAACCCTGCTCTTGGGGGGCCCTAAATATTGGCCAGCCCTCGGGCCCCCTGTGGCCTTAAATGGGCTCTGCAAATTCTGAACAAAATATACCGTTAAAATTGTAAACTCGTCTAAGAAGTATAAAACATTCAGATTTGATAATAACACTAAGCTGACCAGAAGTCCCCAATTCTTGAGGACAGTCCTCGAACTTAGTTTACTGTCCCCAAAAACGTCTGATGCCTTTGGGGAAGCAAATTGTCCTGAAATGTCCACGAATTTACACTTCCTCGTTAGCTCGTTAGATTTCTAATGAAAAATGTTCTTAAAAGTAGTTTTCGTTGTACTAATTTTCCGACATGGTACTTGTGAAAAGAAATTTTGACTTTCTTTTTTTCTTCTTTCCGAGTTTAACGACCACCGCGAGCAACTCTAAGGACTATAAGCAGTCACCTGTCTCTAATTTGGAGACATTTGTTCTAGGGAAGGGAGAAAGCAAGTGCTGTAAGACAAACACACCATCCCTGTCTCAGTCAGGACTAGAACCCGTACCCACTTGTACGACTGGTCAGTGGACGGCACTAGAACACTGAACTACTGGCACGGTCAAATTTCGACTGTACTTGATCTAAGTTTCTCCAAAACTTCGGCAAAATGAAAAATTCGCCATGCAATTAGTTTGGTGTGCAGCTTGATTTTAATTCGGCACATATACAAAATAAAGCATTTCACTTTTGCTAATATGTTATGGCCATCATAATTCTACTTTGTCAATACAAATTACCAATATTCTACAAAATATATCCTTTTAAGACGTAAAGTTTCATATGTAATATCACACTTATTGAAGCAATGCAGTTTTGTGACAAAGAGATTTGCACATTTATTTTGAGTGCGTATATGTCACCAAATGAGCTGCCGATTTGGGGACGCCACGCCCTTTTGTCCTCAAATCAGTGTTCCAGTATCTGGTCGTATCAATCATGGCTTTCTGCGCAGAAAGCCATGCCTCAATTAACATGGTTTTTGCAGTCAATAACCAAGCAATTCCAAAATACAAACAGATGAAATTACATAGGTATCATGTAAACAATGACAAATTCCGAAACCTAGCGGCTTAACGGTTAAGAGACCGGGGCATCTCCAGAAGTATTTTTCTAACCCGTGGAGGTAGGAATAAGGGGAGCAAGTATGACGTCACTAACTTGAAGCTTTCTTAGCAGACGACGCTGACGGTTGACGACCATCTTATGCCTCTGATGGTGGTTTTGATCCATCGAGTTACGTACGTGACAAGTTTGATTTTCGAAATTTGATTTTTTTGAGGAACGGTGTGCTGTTGCGCTTACGAATGTCAGAACAATTCCAGGCTACCACCTCCTGGAGTTACTTTCCAGAGGTAAGCAACGGAGAAATATTTAATATGAAATCTTTTAATTTCCGAAGAGCATTTAGTAGTAAAGCGCGTATATGAAGTCAACTTAGATATGGCGAGCTTAATTTCCCATTTTGATTGAAAGAATGGCACTGAACAGTATGACATTTTGTTGTGCCAACAGAGGGAAAAATTCTGATATAAACTCGGAAACGTCATCTTTCGGAGCATATGCTTATGAACACAGGTGAAAAGCTTTACCACCGTGATGTATGTTCCAAGCAATTTGCTCGAAAAAGTGATCTTTCGAAGCACTAACTCATTTAGACGGGTGAAAAGTTTCACCAATTCATATGTATGCTCTCAACGATTTATTCGAAAAAGTGAACATTCGAAGCATTTACTCATTCACACAAGGGAAAAGTCTCACCAATACGTTGTATTCTCTAAAGGATTTATTCGAAAAAGTCAACATTCGAAGCATTTATTCATTCTCACAGCGGAAAAGCCTAACCAATGTGATGTATGCTCCAAATAATTTTCTCGAAAGAGTGACCTTTAGAAGCATCCACTCGTTCAGACAGGGGAAAACCTCATCAAGGTGATGTTTGCTCCAAACAATTTGTTCGAAAAGTGTTCTTTCAAAGCATTTACTCATTCACATGGAGGGGGGGGGAGGCTCACTAATGTGATGTATGCTCCAAAAAATGTTCTGGAAAAGTTTTCTTTCACAGCCCATCTTCCTTTACACAGGTGAAAAGCCTCATCAATGTGATGTATGCTTCAAAACATTTTCTTGGAAAAGTCTTCTTTCACAGCCCATCTTCCTCTACACAGGTGAAAAGCCTCATCAATGGTATGTGTGCTCTAAGCAATTTGCTCAGAGAAGTCATCTTCTAAGGCATGTGCTTGTTTATTCAGATGAAAAGCCTTGCAAATGTGATATATGTTCCAAGGAATTTCCTCGCAAAAGCAATCTCTCAAGGAAGATCCTTGTTCACAGGTGAAAAGGCAAAATAATAACATATTTAATATCATAATATATCTAATATAAGGTAATATTGGGGTATTACAGCTTAACATTAATTTCCGTGCACTATCATGTTCTCTTCATTTTAACAGAGCAGATCTATGTAAAACGTCCCTAAACTTAGATTAAACCTCTTCACTAAACTTAGATTATCATACACACAACTTTAAAAACTATGCAATTACACGGCGGTTTTACCTACAGAATAAGAAAGTACAGAAGTCAACCGAAATGTTTCCTGAATTTTAAATGCCTTGAAGTAGCCGTAACGCCTTAAACAAAAATAAATCAATTAAGAATATTGTTAAGAACAGAATATCAACGATTAGTACTGTAATAAAGAAGGGCAAATTTATTAATATTAAAAGCAAATTGCGAACTTCGTGCCTAGCAGGTATGGCATAGTATGCTCATATCAGGATTAAATTGGATTCCGTGACATCACATGCGTGACGTTTCACTGGCTTCACTTAGATTGCATTGAGCCAAAGGAGAGTGCTTTCTCCCCTTACTCCTACCTCCATGTTCTAATCTCCTTGACTTAGACTTGATCTGGCGAGTAACCTCCTCCACTCCCCCGCAAAAATCAACGAAAAAATGTGAAGGTTCGGCTTACGAAGTCCGTAATGAAATTCTTCTTCGTGTTCTAACGACCACCTTAAGTAACTCAGAGTGTTTTAAGCAAAGAATTTTAAGATACATAGACTTGAAGTCGTTATGTAAATGAGTGGCAGCAGCTGTCGACATTTTGTTCGCAGTGCTTGTACGGCGAAACGGCATGTGTCCTGTGTAATTGTAAACAGGGTACATTAAGCACTTTCACCTGCGCGAGAGAAGGAATTTTATGTTGTTATTCCTAAATATTAAACTCAAAATAGCCGCCCCAGTGGCGCAGTGGTCTAAGCGATGGCTTCTGATCATTCGTCCGAAGGGGTCCGGGTTCGAATCCCGGTGAGGCATGGGTGTTGTGTTTGTCTTTCGGCACTGGCTCTCTCCCTTCCCTGGAACCAGTGACCCTAAATTAGGGACGGGCGACTGCTTATAGCCCATTGAGTTGCTCACCGTGGTCGTTAAACCTCCAATCAAAAAAAAAACTCAAAATAGTATAACTATATACTAAAAATCCGAAAATTTATTGGCGTAGAATAAATAATCAAAATTTCCAAGCTTTCGCACATCAACCAGATGGCTTTCTCAAGGAAGGTAGACAGCTAACTGCAAACTGGATAATAGAACGTTTCAACACTTTAAACGCGGTGACTTGACTAGACAATAAATGATTAGGAGCAAACGTGATATTTCGAAGAAACGAGGTCACGTTATTTGGGCTCGCGGTACTATGGTAGAAATCTCAGCATTATTTGAAGAATTGATTCAAAATACGTGGTAACTCCAGAGAGACGCTATCGTTACAAGCCTCGCAGCTGGTCAAGATTTCCAGATTTTTAGAATGGTTATATCTTGCGTAGCGTACGGATGTACCAATAAACAAAAAACTGGCCAGCAGATACTTCCATTTCATAGGTTTCCTCATAATAATTGTGATACTTTGGGGAAGTGGGTAAATGCTCTAAGACGTGCTAACTGGAAACAAAGCTAAGCCAACCCAAAATCTGACGATTGCCATTTAGCAAGGGGTATCACACACACCTTTGCGGTCTCACTATACAGGTATCCCCTGTCTGGAAGTAGACAAGAGAAGTGCGACGATCAAGTTGTCCCCAAGAAAAAAAAAGCGTGACAAAAAAAAGGAAACATTCATATTTTCATCCGGATTTAAGCGCTAGACACAGCAATGTTGCCGTGACTTGCAGTTTCAATCTAGGCTTCTCACGTCCTTTCATAGTCTTTTTTCTGGAAATAATACAGGTGTTTTAGTATTTTAAGTGCAGATTACTTAGCTAGTTATCTTTTGCACTTACTTTATTCCTAAATATTAAGTTGAGGGACTCAGTTTTTACTAGAGCCTTGTATCATTTAACGTGACTTGCAGTTTTAATCCAGACATTTCACCTCTTTTTCTAATCTTTCCCTTGAAATAATAGAGGTTTTTTAGTATTTTAAGTGCAAGGTAGTAAGCTAGTAACCTTTTTCACTCATTTGATGTCTAAATACTAATTTGAGGGACTTAGTTTGTACTCGGCCCTTGTGTCATTCAAGAGATTACGTATGGCTCAAAAGTGAAGGTTTCAGGTTAAACCTATGGATGGTTTGATAACTTGTGTTTCTTTTCCCAGACTTTTCTTCTCGAGATTTGTAATTGTCTGAACTCTAAATTATATAAAGAGGGCATTTCTTTCTATCATATTTAATTTACTTATTTTTTTCTCCCGTTGAGTAGCTATTACGAACTCATAATACTGCGGGAAAAACTTCCGAAATTAAAAGTTTTACTCTCGGTAATTTCTCTAAAGAATAAACAAAGGACCACATTAAAATGATTTCCGACATTACTTAGAGTGTAAAATACAAATTTCATGCAACTAGATCACGCAGTTTGCAAGCAACTAAAGCCGAAATATATTTTACATGTAAGTAAAGCGACGTTTCCCTTCCGTTATTTCATATCCCCCAAAATTATGATATTTATGTTTTCTTTAATCGTGAGTCAAAAGGCACAATGTCTAATGTATACCCTGTACATTACAGTGAATCATAGAAATCACAGTGGAAGGAGATACCTGTTCTAACAACGCTTCTCATTGGTGGAATGGGGGACGTCACATGAGGGACCGTATATGCTATTTCGAAGTAATGCCCCTCAACGGCAAAACATTATACATAACCCAAAGCCTACATGTCTCCGTCACATGACTCTCTTCATCGGCCCCGCCTTCTTGCAATTTCCAAAATTGCTCTGAACCAATCGCGTGGCGGAAATGTCACTAATCGCAATTCCGTGCCATTTTTTTCCTTTTATTGAAAGGTTTACGACCACCATGAGCAACTCAACGGTCTTTAGACCGTATGCATTGATGTCAAGAAGCCGCGGTTCACGTCACTTTTTCGTCTGCTGCTTTCTTGCATAACAACTGGTGTACAAGTGAGATCAACGATGCATTGCATGGGCTACGTAAGTGGGTTATCTGGCGATCAAAATCGTTTTATTCTGATAAATTGAAGTTATTGGGCAATTGATACGTGATAACCACAAATTTTGGAGCTACTGAATAATTTTTTTATAATTCTGATCCCACTTTGTTCACTCAGATGGTAATCTATAACAGGACACATCATTATCACTCCCACTTCGATTGCCGCAGCCGAAATAGCACATAACACCATCTTCCTTAACGCTAAGCTGACCAGACGTCCCCAATACTTGAGGAGAGTCCTCGAATTTAGTTTACTGTCCCCAAAAACGTCTGAAGCCTTTGGGGACGCAAATGGTCCTCGAGTTTTAATGTTTGTCCCCGAATGTCCTCGAATTTACACCTCCTCATTAACCCTTTACATTTTTTTTCGGAGGTTTAACGACCACCGTGAGCAACTCAGTGGGATATAAGCAGTCGCCCGTCCCTAATTTAGGGTCACTGGTTCCAGGGAATGGAGAGAGCTAGTGCCGTAAGTCAAACACAACATCTATGCCTCACCGGGATTCGAACCCTGACCCCGTTCGGACGAATGATCTGAGGCCATCGCTTAGACCACTGCGCCACCGGGGCGGCGATTCTTGTGAAAACAAATTTTGACTTTTTTTCTTCTTTCTGGGTTTAATGACCACTGCGAGCAACTCTAAGGACTATAAGCAGTCACCTGTCTCTAATTTGGAGACATTCGTTCTAGGAAAAGGAGAGAGCAAGTGCTGCAAGACAAACACACCATGCATGTCTCAGTCGGGACACGAACCCTTACCCACTTGTACGACTGGTCAGTGGCCGGCACTAGGACACTAAACTACAGGCGCTGTCAAATTTTGACTGTACTTGATCTAAGTTTCTCCAACAACTTTGGCAAAATGAAAAATTCCCCATGCAATTAGTTTGGTGTGCAGCTTGATTTTAATTCGGCACATATAAAAAATAAAGCATTTCACTTTTGCTAATATGTTCTGGCCATCATAGTTCTACTTTGTCAATACAAATTACCAATATTCTACAAAATATATCCTTTTAAGACTTCATGTGTAATATCACACTTATTGAAGCAATGCAGTTTTGTGACAAAAAGATTTGCATATTTATTTTGAGTACGTATCTGTCACCAAATGAACTGCCGATTTTGGGACGCCACGCCCTTTTGTCCTCAAATCAGTGTTCCAGTATCTGGTCGCCTCACTCATGGCTTTCTGCGCAGAAAGCCATGCCTCAATTAACACGGTTTCTGCAGTCAAACTCCACGCAATTCCAAAATACAGACAGATGAAATTACATACGTATCATGTAAACACTGGCAAATTCCCACACCTAGCGGCTTAACAGATAAGAGACCAGGGCATCTCCAGAAGTATTATTCTAACTTTTGGAGGTAGGAATAAGGGAAGAAAGTATGACGTCACTAACTGGAAGCTTTCTTAGCAGATGACGCGACGGTGTGATGGCCATCTTAAGCCTCTGATGGTGGTTTTGATCCATCGGGTTACGTACGTGAGAAGTTTGATTTTCGAAATTTGAAGTTTTTTTTTTCTTTTTTAGGAATGTGTGTTGTTGCGCTTACGAATGTCACAACAATTCCAGGCTGCCAACTACTGGAGTTACTTTTCACAGGTAAGTAACGGAGAAATATTTAATATGAAATCTTTTAATTTCCGAAGAGCATTTAGTAGTAAATCGAGTATATGAAGTCAATTTAGACATGGCCAGCTGAATTTCCCATTTTAATTGACAGAATGGCACTCAACAGTATGACATTTTGTTGTGCTAACAGAGAGAAAAATTCTAATAGAAACTCGGAAACGTCGTCTTTCGGAGCATATGCTTATGAATAAAGGTGAAAAGCCATACCACCGTGGTGTATGTTCCAAGAAATTTACTCGAAAAAGTGATCTTTCGAAGCATTTACTCATTTAGAGGGTGAAAAGTTTCACCAATGCATATGCATGCTCTTAACGATTTATTCGAAAAAGTGAACATTCGAAGCATTTACTCATTCACACAAGGGAAAAGCCTCACCAATGCGATGTATTCTCTAAACGATTTATTCGAAAAGGTGAACATTCGAAGCATTTACTCATTCTCGCAGCGGAAAAGCCTCACCAATGTGAAGTGTGCTCCAAATAATTTTCTCGAAAGAGTGATCTTCAGAAGCATTCACTCGATTAGACAGGGGAAAAACCTCATCAAGGTGATGAGCTTTTTTCCCTAAATTTTTTCCGAAGACATCTAAACGATTTGTTCGAAAAAGTGTTCTTTTAAAGCACTCACTTATTCACACGGGGTGGGGGGGGGCGGAAGCCTTCTTTCACATGGCATCTTCCTCGACACAGGTGAAAGGCCTCATCAATGGGATGTGTGTTCTAAGCAATTTGCTCAGAGAAGTCATCTTCTAAGTCATATGCTTGTTTATTCAGATGAAAAGCCTTGCAAATGGGATATATGTTCCAAGGAATTTCCACGGAAATGTAATCTCTCAAGGCATATCCTTGTTCATAGGTGAAAAGGCAAAATCATAACATATTTAATATGATAATATATCTAATATAAGGTAATATTGGGGTATTACAGCTTAGCCTTAATTTTCGTACACTGTCATATTTTCTTCATTTTAAGAGAGCAGATCTATGTAAAACGTCCCTAAACTTAGATTAAACCTCGTCACTAAATATAGATTATGATGCACACAACTTTAAAAATTATGAAATTACAACGCGGTTTTACCTACGGAATAAGAAAAATACTTACGCTGATCCCCCAGAAGTCAGACGAAATGTTTCCTGAATTCTAAATGCCTGGAAGTAGCCGTAACGCTTTAAGAAATAATAAATCAATTAAGAATATGCTTAAGAACAGAATATCAACGATTAGTACTATAATAAAGAAGGGCAAATTTATTAATATTAAAAGCAAATTGCGAACTTCGTGCCTAGTAGGTATGGCATAGTATGCTCATGTGAGGCTTAAGATGGATGCCTTGAAGTCACATGCGTGACGTTTCGCTGGCTTCAATTGGATTGTATTAAGCCAAAGGAGAGAGCTTTCTCCCCTTATTCCTACCTAAATGTTCTAACCTCCTTGACTTAGCCTTGATCTGGCGGGTAACGCCCTCCACTCCCCCCCAGAATCAACAAAAAATGCGAAGGTTCGGCTTACGAAGTCCGAAAGGAAATTCTTCTTCCTGGTGTAACGACCACTTTAGCCACCCCGGTGGCGCAGTGGTCTAAGCGATGGCCTCTGATCATTCGTCCAAAAGGGGTCCGGGTTCGAATCCCGGTGAGGCATGGATGTTGTGATTGTCTTACCGCACTATTTCTCTCTCTTCCCTAGAACCAGTGGCTCTAAATTAGGGACTAGCGACTGCTTATAGCCCATTGAGTTTCCCACGGTGGTGGTTAAACCTCCAATCAAAAGAAAAAATAAAAAAATCTGACCACCTTAAGTAACTCTGAGTGTTTTAAGCAAAGACCTTTAAGATACATAGACTGGAAGTCGTTGTGTAAATGAGTGGCAGCAGCTGACGACATTTTGTTTACAGTGCTTGTACGGCGAAGTACACAGCGTTAATTAAGCCCTTTTGCCTGCGCGAGAGAATGAATTTTACGTTGTCATAATACCGAGTATTTTTGTTTTCAGTGTGGGATAAATTACACACTGCACCCTTTAATTTACGATTTAAGAAAACATTGTTATCGTAATTTTGGGAGATATGAAATAACTGAAAGGAAACGTCGCATGTCCTACGTGTAAAATATATTTCGGCTTCAGTTGCTTGCAAATTGCGTGATATAGTTGCACATATTCGTATTTCACACTCTAAGTAATGTCAAAAGTCATTTTACCACTCTAAATAATGCCATTTGTTTATTCTTAAGAGAAGATGCGGAGAACAAAACATTTAATTTTGGAAGTTTTTTTGCGCAGTTAATATGAGTTCATAAGCTACTCACCGGGAGGAAAAGTAAATAAAATTAAATATGACAGAAAAAAATACCATACATAGTCTGGTTAATGGCACAAGGCTCTAGTAAAAACTGAGTCCCTCAACTTAATATTTAGAGATAAAGTAAGTGTAAAAGGTTACTAACTAACTATCCTGCACTTAAAATACTAAAATACCTCTATTTATTCCAGGGAAAAGTTAGAAAAGCAGGTGAGAAGCCTAGATTGAAACTGCAAGTCACGGCAATATTGCTGTGACTAGCGCGTCACGGCAATATTGCTGTGACTAGCGCTTAAATCCTGATGAAAATTTGAATACGTTTCTTTTTCCTTTTTCTCACACTGTTTCTCCTTGGGGATAACTTGGCCATCGCACTTCTCTTTTCTATTTCCAGACAGGGCATACAGCTATAGTGAGACCGGAAAAGTGTGTGATACCCAAAGACCTTTAAGATACATAGACTGGAAAACCGTAAGTTAACCGGTCGACATTTGAAGGTCGACAATTACATCCATTTTTTTTATATGCATAACCAGTAAGATTTAATTTTTTGTTTTATAAGTAGTGCGTATATAATGTAAAGCATTTCAGAAAATATTATAGACAAATTTAATGAGCTAAGCAGATTTTTAAAATGGTTATATTATGCGTAGCGTACGGATGTACCAATAAACAAACAACTGGCCAGCAGATACTTCCATTTCGTAGGTTTCCTCATAATAATTGTGATACTTTGGGGAAGTGGGTAAATGCTCTAAGACGTGCTAACTGGAAACGAAGCTAAGCAAAACCAAAATCTGACGACTGCCATTTAGCAAGTGGTATCACACACCTTTGCGGTCTCACTATACTCCTGTCTGGAAGTAGACAAGAGAAGTGCGACGATCAAGATGTCCCCAAGAAAAAAAGCGTGAGAAAAAAAAGGAAACATATTCATATTTTCATCCGGATTTAAGCGATAGTCACAGCAATGCTGCCGTGACTTGCAGTTTCAATCTAGGCTTCTCACGTCCTTTCATAGTCTTTTTTTTCTGGAAATAATACAGGTGTTTTAGTATTTTAAATGCAGATTAGTTAGCTGCTTATCTTTTGCACTCACTTTATTTCTAAATATTTTGAGGAACTCAGTTTTTTCTAGAACCTTGTGTCATTAAACGTGACTTGCAGTTTCAATCTACGCTTTTCACCTCTTTTTCTAATCTTTCCCTTGAAATAATAGAGGTTTTTTAGTATTTTAAGGGCAAGGTAGTAAGTTAGTAACCTTTTTCACTTATTTGATCTCTAAATATTAAATTGAGGGACTTAGTTTTTACTAGACCCATGTGTCATTCAACAGACTATGTATGGCTCAAAAGTGAAGGTTTCTGGTTAAACCTGCGCATGGTTTGCTAACTTGTGTTTCTTTTCCCAGACTTTTCATCCTCGAGATTTGTAATTGTCTGAACTCTAAATTATATAAAGAGGGCATTTCTTTCTATCATATTTAATTTACTTATTTTTTCTCCCGTTGAGTAGCTATTACGAACTCATAATACTGCGGGAAAAACTTCCGAAATTAAAAGTTTTACTCTCGGTAATTTCTCTAAAGAATAAACAAATGGCCACATTAAAATGATTTCCGACATTACTTAGAGTGTAAAATACAAATTTCATGCAACTAGATCACGCAGTTTGCAAGCAACTGAAGCCGAAATATTTTTTGCATAAAAGTAAAGCGACGTTTCCCTTCCGTTATTTCATATCCCCCAAAATTACGTTAATGATGCTTTCTAGGGAGATCAAGGATGAATTACATGGGCTACGTAAGTGGGTTATCTGGCGATCAAAAATCGCTTTATCCTGATAAATTAAAGTTATTGGGCAATTGTGGTGACCCATATGTAATTCTATACTCATTTTTCCTGAACAATATTGAGGTCTTGCCACGAATAGAACACGGCAATATTTTTAATTATTTCATATTTTGCACTAACGCCTTCACTCCCGAGCAAATGAAATCGTGCAAGTCATTCCTAAAGAAAGGTTAATTCCAGTCTAAAGATCTTCATAGAGTTTTTGTAGATAATGCATCAGTAAATTTATTAACATACCTGTTACAAAATGTAGACTACACACTCTAATGTTCCTTCGTTTCCGGTCATCAATATCAACTCTGTTGATACGTTGTAACCACAAATTTTGGAGCTACTGAATATTTTTTTGTATAATTCTGATCCCACTTCGTTCACTCAGATGGTAATCTATAACAGGGCACATCATTATCGCTCCCACTTCGATTACCGGAGCCGAAGTAGCACATAACACCATCGTCCTTAACGCTAAGCTGACCAGACGTTCCCAATTCTTGAGGACAGTCCTCGAATTTAGTTTACTGTCCCGAAAAACGTCTGAAGCCTTTGGGGACGCAAATTGTCCTCAAATTTTAATGTTTGTCCCCAAATGTCCTCGAATTTACACTTCCTCATTAACCCTTTATTTTTCCAATGAAAAATGTTCTTATGTTCTTAAGAGTAGTTTCCGTTGTACGTAATTTTTCCAACATGATTCTTGGGAAAACAAATTTTGACTTTTTTTTTCTTCTTTCTGGGTTTAATGACCACTGCGAGCAACTCGAAGGACTATAAGCAGTCACCTGACTCTAATTTGGAGACATTCGTTCTAGGAAAAGGAGAGAGCAAGTGCTGCAAGACATACACACCATCCATGTCTCAGTCGGGACTCGAACTCGTACCCACTTGTACGCTGGTCAGTGGGTACGAGTTCGAGTCGCGGAACTACTGGCGCGGTAAAATTTCGACTGTACTTGATCTAAGTTTCTCCAAAAACTTTGGCAAAATGAAAAATTCCCCATGCAATTAGTTTGGTGTGCAGCTTGATTTTAATTCGGCACATATACACAATAAAGCATTTCACTCTTGCTAATATGTTCTGGCCATCATAATTCTACTTTGACAATACAAATTACCGATATTCTACTAAATATATCCTTTTAAGACATAAAGTTTCATGTGTAATATCACACTTATTGAAGCAATGCCGTTTTGTGACAAAAAGATTGGCATATTTATTTTGAGTACGTATATGTCACCAAATGAACTGCCGATTTGGGGACGCCACGCCCTTTTGTCCTCAAACCAGTGTTCCAGTATCTGGTCGCCTCAATCATGGCTTTCTGCGCAGAAAGCCATGCCTCAATTAACACGAATTCTGCAGTCAAAAACCACGCAATTCCAAAATACAGACAGATGAAATTACATAGGTATCATGTAAACAATGGCGAATTCCCACACCTAGCGTCTTAACAGTTAGAGAGCAGGGTATCTCCAGAACTATTATTCTTACCCATGGAGGTAGGAATAAGGGGAGAAAGTATGATGTCACTAACTTGAAGCTATCCTAGCAGACGATGCTGACAGTGCGACGGCCATCTTAGGCCTCTGATGGTGGTTTTGATCCATCGGGTTACGTACGTGAGAAGTTTGATTTTCGAAATTTGAAGTTTTTTTCTTTTTTAGAAATGGTGTGTTGTTGCGCTTACGAATGTCACAACAATTCCAGGCTACCACCTCCTGGAGTTACTTTTCACAGGTAAGCAACGGAGAAACATTTAATATGAAATCTTTTAATTTCCGAAGAGCATTTAGTAGTAAAGCGCGTATATGAAGTCAATTTAGATATGGCCAGCTTCATTTCTAATTTTAATTGACAGAATGCACTGAACAGTATGACATTTTGTTGTGCTAACAGAAAGAAAAATTCTAATAGAAACTCGGAAGCGTCATCTTTCGGAGCATATGCTTATGAACGCAGGTGAAAAGCCTTACCGCCGTGATGTATGTTCCAAGAAATTTACTCGAAAAAGTGATCTTTCGAAGCATTAACTCATTTAGACGGGTGAAATGTTTCACCAAAGCAAATGTATGCTCTTAACGATTTATTCGAAAAAGTGAACATTCGAAGCATTTACTCATTCACAAAAGGGAAAAGCCTCACCAATGCGATGTATTCTCTAAACGATTTATTCGAAAAAGTGAACATTCGAAGCATTTACTCATTCTCACAGCGAAAAAGCTTCACCAATGTGATGTATGCTCCAAATAATTTTTTCAAAAGAGTGATCTCGTTTAGACAGGGGAAAAACCTCATCAAAGGGATGTATGCTCCAAACGATTTGTTCGAAAAAGTGTTCTTTCAAAGCTTTTACTCATTCACTCGGGGGTTGGGGGGGGGGTGAAAGCCTCACCAATGTGACGTATGCTCCAAAATCTTTTTTTGGAAAAGTCTTCTTTCACAGCCCATCTTTCTCGACACAGGTGAAAAGCCTCATCAATGGGATGTGTGCTCTAAACAATTTGCTCAGAGAAGTCATCTTCTAAGGCAGATGCTTGTTTATTCAGATGATAAGCCTTGCAAATGTGATATATGTTTCAAGGAATTTCCTCGGAAAAATAATCTCTCAAGGCATATCTTTGTTCATAGGTGAAAAGGCAAAATCATAACATATTTAATATCATAATATATCTAATATAAGGTAATATTGGGGTATTACAGCTTAGCAT
This sequence comes from Macrothele yani, assembly GCA_039090855.1. Lineage (NCBI taxonomy): Eukaryota > Metazoa > Arthropoda > Arachnida > Araneae > Macrothelidae > Macrothele > Macrothele yani. Next base: position 98,104,000 of record CM077028.1, on the reverse strand, counting down.
TAATTTGCGTACACTGTCATATTCTCTTCATTTTAACAGAGCAGATCTATGTAGAACGTCCCTAAACTTAGATTAAACCTCGTCATTAAATTTGGATATCATACACACAACTTTAAAAACTATGAAATTACACGGCGGTTTTATCTACAGAATAAGAAAAGTACTTACGCTGATCCCCAGAAGTCAGCCGAAATGTTTCCTGAATTCTAAATGCCTGGAAGTAGCCGTAACGCCTTAAACAATAATAAATCAATTAGGAATATGCATAAGAACAGAATATCAACGATTAGTACTATAATAAAGAAGGTCAAACTTATTAATGTTAAAAGCAAATTGCGAACTTCGTGCCTAGTAGGTATGGCATAGTATGATCATATGAGGCTTAAGATGGATGCCGTGACGTCACATGCATGACGTTTCGCTGGCTTCAATTGGATTGCTTTAAGCCAAAGGAGAGTGCTTTCTCCCCTTATTCCTACCTCCATGTTCTAACCTCCTTGACTTAGACTTGATCTGGCGGGTAACCCCCTCCACTCCCCCCCCCAAAATCGACAAAAAAATGCAAAGGTTCGGCTTACGAAGTCCGAAATGAAATTCTTCTTCCTGGTGTAACGAACACCTTAGCCGCCCCGGTGGCACAGTGGTCTAAGAGATGGCCTCTGATCATTCGTCCAAAAGGGGTCCGGGTTTCAATCCCGGTGAGGCATGGATATTGTGTTTGCCTTACGCCACTGTTTCTCTCCTTTCCATAGAACCAATGGCCCTAAATTAGGGACGGGCGACTGCTCATAGCCCATTGAGTTGCCCACGGTGATGGTTAAACCTCCAATCAAAAAAAAGAAAAAAAGCCGACCACCTTAAGTAACTCTGAGTGTTTTAAGCAAAGACCTTTAAGATACATAGAATGGAAGTCGTTGTGAAAATGAGTGGCAGCAGCTGTGGACATTTTGTTTACAGTGCTTGTACGGCGAAACGGCATGTGTCCTGTATAATTGTACACAGCGTTAATTAAGCCCTTTTGCCCGCGCGAGAGAATGAATTTTACGTTGTTATAATACCGAGTATTTTTGTTTTCCGTGGGATAAATTAACCACTGCTCCCTTTAATTTATGATTTAAGAAAACATAGTTACCGTAATTTTGGGAGATATGAAATAACTGAAAGGAAACGTCCATGTCCTACGTGTAAAATATATTTCGGCTTCAGTTACTTGCAAATTGCGTGATATAGTTGCACATATTCGTATTTCACACTCTAAGTAATGTCAATAGTCATTTTACCACTCTAAATAATGCCATTTGTTTATTTCTTAAGAGAAGATGCGGACAACAAAACCTTTAATTTTGGAAGTTTTTCGCGCAGTTAATATGAGTTCGTAAGCTACTCAACGGGAAGAAATGTAAATAAAATTAAATATGACAGAAAAAAATACCATACATAGTCTGGTTAATGGCACAAGGCTCTAGTAAAAACTGAGTCCCTCAACTTAATATTTAGAGAAGAAGTAAGTGTAAAAGGTTACTAACTAACTATCCTGCACTTAAAATACTAAAATACCTCTATTATTTCCAGGGAAAAGTTAGAAAAGCGGGTGAGAAGCCTAGATTGAAACTGCAAGTCACGGCAATATTGCTATGACTAGCGCTTAAATCCTGATGAAAATTTGAATACGTTTCTTTTTCCTTTTTCTCACACTGTTTCTCCTTGGGGATAACTTGGCCATCGCACTTCTCTTTTCTATTTCCAGACAGGGCATACAGCTATAGTGAGACCGGAAAAGTGTGTCATACCCAAAGACCTTTAAGATACATAGACTGGAAAACCGTAAGTTAACCGGTCGACATTTGAAGGTCGACAATTACATCCATTTTTTTTATATGCATAACCAGTAAGATTTAATTTTTTGTTTTTATAAGTAGTGCGTATATAATGTAAAGCATTTCAGAAAATATTATAGACAAATTTAATGAGCTAAGCAGATTTTTAAAATGGTTATATTATGCGTAGCGTACGGATGTACCAATAAACAAACAACTGGCCAGCAGATACTTCCATTTCGTAGGTTTCCTCATAATAATTGTGATACTTTGGGGAAGTGGGTAAATGCTCTAAGACGTGCTAACTGGAAACGAAGCTAAGCAAAACCAAAATCTGACGACTGCCATTTAGCAAGTGGTATCACACACCTTTGCGGTCTCACTATACTCCTGTCTGGAAGTAGACAAGAGAAGTGCGACGATCAAGATGTCCCCAAGAAAAAAAGCGTGAGAAAAAAAGGAAACATATTCATATTTTCATCCGGATTTAAGCGCTAGTCACAGCAATGCTGCCGTGACTTGCAGTTTCAATCTAGGCTTCTCACGTCCTTTCATAGTCTTTTTTTCTGGAAATAATACAGGTGTTTTAGTATTTTAAATGCAGATTAGTTAGCTGCTTATCTTTTGCACTCACTTTATTTCTAAATATTTTGAGGAACTCAGTTTTTTCTAGAACCTTGTGTCATTAAACGTGACTTGCAGTTTCAATCTACGCTTTTCACCTCTTTTTCTAATCTTTCCCTTGAAATAATAGAGGTTTTTTAGTATTTTAAGGGCAAGGTAGTAAGTTATATAGTAACCTTTTTCACTTATTTGATCTCTAAATATTAAATTGAGGGACTTAGTTTTTACTAGACCCATGTGTCATTCAACAGACTATGTATGGCTCAAAAGTGAAGGTTTCTGGTTAAACCTGCGCATGGTTTGCTAACTTGTGTTTCTTTTCCCAGACTTTTCATCCTCGAGATTTGTAATTGTCTGAACTCTAAATTATATAAAGAGGGCATTTCTTTCTATTATATTTAATTTACTTATTTTTTCTCCCGTTGAGTAGCTATTACGAACTCATAATACGGCGGGAAAAACTTCCGAAATTAAAAGTTTTACTCTCGGTAATTTCTCTAAAGAATAAACAAATGGCCACATTAAAATGATTTCCGACATTACTTAGAGTGTAAAATACAAATTTCATGCAACTAGATCACGCAGTTTGCAAGCAACTGAAGCCGAAATATTTTTTGCATGTAAGTAAAGCGAGGGTTCCCTTCCGTTATTTCATATCCCCCAAAATTACGTTAATGATGTTTTCTTTAATCGTAAGTTAAAAGGCACAATGTCTAATTAATACCCTGTACATTAGAGTGAATCATAGAAATCAGGGTGAAAGGAGATACCTGTTCTAACAACGCTTCTCATTGGTCGAATGGGGGACGTCACATAAGGGACCGTATATGCAATTACGAAGTAATGTCCCACAACGGCAAAACATTATACATAACCCAAAGCCTACATGTCTCCATCACACGACTGTCTTCATCGGCCCCGCCTTCTTGCAATTTCCAAAATAGCTCTCAACCAATCGCATGGCGGAAATGGCATTAATCGCAATTCCGTACCATTTTTTTCTTTTATTAAAAGTTTTACGACCACCATTAGCAACTCAACGGACTTTAGACTGTATGCATTGATGTCAAGAAGCCGTGGTTCACGTCACTTTTTCGTCTGCTGCTTTCTTGCAGAACAACTGGTGTACAAGTGAGATCAAGGATGAATTACATGGGCTACGTAAGTGGGTTATCTGGCGATCAAAAATCGCTTTATCCTGATAAATTAAAGTTATTGGGCAATTGTGGTGACCCATATGTAATTCGATACTCATTTTTCCTGAACAATATTGAGGTCTTGCCACGAATAGAACACGGCAATATTTTTAATTATTTCATATTTTGCACTAACGCCTTCACTCCCGAGCAAATGAAATCGTACAAGTCATTCCTAAAGAAAGGTTAATTCCAGTCTAAAGATCTTCATAGAGTTTTTGTAGATAATGCATCAGTAAATTTATTAACATACCTGTTACAAAATGTAGACTACACACTCTAATGTTCCTTCGTTTCCGGTCATCAATATCAACTCTGTTGATACGTTGTAACCACAAATTTTGGAGCTACTGAATATTTTTTTGTATAATTCTGATCCCACTTCGTTCACTCAGATGGTAATCTATAACAGGGCACATCATTATCGCTCCCACTTCGATTACCGGAGCCGAAGTAGCACATAACACCATCGTCCTTAACGCTAAGCTGACCAGACGTTCCCAATTCTTGAGGACAGTCCTCGAATTTAGTTTACTGTCCCGAAAAACGTCTGAAGCCTTTGGGGACGCAAATTGTCCTCAAATTTTAATGTTTGTCCCCAAATGTCCTCGAATTTACACTTCCTCATTAACCCTTTATTTTTCCAATGAAAAATGTTCTTATGTTCTTAAGAGTAGTTTCCGTTGTACGTAATTTTTCCAACATGATTCTTGGGAAAACAAATTTTGACTTTTTTTTCTTCTTTCTGGGTTTAATGACCACTGCGAGCAACTCGAAGGACTATAAGCAGTCACCTGACTCTAATTTGGAGACATTCGTTCTAGGAAAAGGAGAGAGCAAGTGCTGCAAGACATACACACCATCCATGTCTCAGTCGGGACTCGAACTCGTACCCACTTGTACGCTGGTCAGTGGGTACGAGTTCGAGTCACGGAACTACTGGCGCGGTAAAATTTCGACTGTACTTGATCTAAGTTTCTCCAAAAACTTTGGCAAAATGAAAAATTCCCCATGCAATTAGTTTGGTGTGCAGCTTGATTTTAATTCGGCACATATACACAATAAAGCATTTCACTCTTGCTAATATGTTCTGGCCATCATAATTCTACTTTGACAATACAAATTACCGATATTCTACTAAATATATCCTTTTAAGACATAAAGTTTCATGTGTAATATCACACTTATTGAAGCAATGCCGTTTTGTGCCAAAAAGATTGGCATATTTATTTTGAGTACGTATATGTCACCAAATGAACTGCCGATTTGGGGACGCCACGCCCTTTTGTCCTCAAACCAGTGTTCCAGTATCTGGTCGCCTCAATCATGGCTTTCTGCGCAGAAAGCCATGCCTCAATTAACACGAAATCTGCAGTCAAAAACCACGCAATTCCAAAATACAGACAGATGAAATTACATAGGTATCATGTAAACAATGGCGAATTCCCACACCTAGCGTCTTAACAGTTAGAGAGCAGGGTATCTCCAGAACTATTATTCTTACCCATGGAGGTAGGAATAAGGGGAGAAAGTATGATGTCACTAACTTGAAGCTATCTTAGCAGACGATGCTGACAGTGCGACGGCCATCTTAGGCCTCTGATGGTGGTTTTGATCCATCGGGTTACGTACGTGAGAAGTTTGATTTTCGAAATTTGAAGTTTTTTTCTTTTTTAGAAATGGTGTGTTGTTGCGCTTACGAATGTCACAACAATTCCAGGCTACCACCTCCTGGAGTTACTTTTCACAGGTAAGCAACGGAGAAATATTTAATATGAAATCTTTTAATTTCCGAAGAGCATTTAGTAGTAAAGCGAGTATATGAAGTCAATTTAGACATGGCCAGCTGAATTTCCCATTTTAATTGACAGAATGGCACTCAACAGTATGACATTTTGTTGTGCTAACAGAGAGAAAAATTCTAATAGAAACTCGGAAACGTCGTCTTTCGGACCATATGCTTATGAACAAAGGTGAAAAGCCATACCACCGTGGTGTATGTTCCAAGAAATTTACTCGAAAAAGTGATCTTTCGAAGCATTTACTCATTTAGAGGGTGAAAAGTTTCACCAATGCATATGCATGCTCTTAACGATTTATTCGAAAAAGTGAACATTCGAAGCATTTACTCATTCACACAAGGGAAAAGCCTCACCAATGCGATGTATTCTCTAAACGATTTATTCGAAAAGGTGAACATTCGAAGCATTTACTCATTCTCGCAGCGGAAAAGCCTCACCAATGTGAAGTGTGCTCCAAATAATTTTCTCGAAAGAGTGATCTTCAGAAGCATTCACTCGATTAGACAGGGGAAAAACCTCATCAAGGTGATGAGCTTTTTTCCCTAAATTTTTTCCGAAGACATCTAAACGATTTGTTCGAAAAAGTGTTCTTTTAAAGCACTCACTTATTCACACGGGGTGGGGGGGCGGAAGCCTTCTTTCACATGGCATCTTCCTCGACACAGGTGAAAGGCCTCATCAATGGGATGTGTGTTCTAAGCAATTTGCTCACAGAAGTCATCTTCTAAGTCATATGCTTGTTTATTCAGATGAAAAGCCTTGCAAATGGGATATATGTTCCAAGGAATTTCCACGGAAATGTAATCTCTCAAGGCATATCCTTGTTCATAGGTGAAAAGGCAAAATCATAACATATTTAATATGATAATATATCTAATATAAGGTAATATTGGGGTATTACAGCTTAGCCTTAATTTTCGTACACTGTCATATTTTCTTCATTTTAAGAGAGCAGATCTATGTAAAACGTCCCTAAACTTAGATTAAACCTCGTCACTAAATTTAGATTATGATGCACACAACTTTAAAAATTATGAAATTACAACGCGGTTTTACCTACGGAATAAGAAAAATACTTACGCTGATCCCCTAGAAGTCAGACGAAATGTTTCCTGAATTCTAAATGCCTGGAAGTAGCCGTAACGCTTTAAGAAATAATAAATCAATTAAGAATATGCTTAAGAACAGAATATCAACGATTAGTACTATAATAAAGAAGGGCAAATTTATTAATATTAAAAGCAAATTGCGAACTTCGTGCCTAGTAGGTATGGCATAGTATGCTCATATGAGGCTTAAGATGGATGCCTTGAAGTCACATGCGTGACGTTTCGCTGGCTTCAATTGGATTGCATTAAGCCAAAGGAGAGAGCTTTCTCCCCTTATTCCTACCTAAATGTTCTAACCTCCTTGACTTAGCCTTGATCTGGCGGGTAACTCCCTCCACTCCCCCAGAATCAACAAAAAATGCGAAGGTTCGGCTTACGAAGTCCGAAAGGAAATTCTTCTTCCTGGTGTAACGACCACTTTAGCCACCCCAGTGGCGCAGTGGTCTAAGCGATGGCCTCTGATCATTCGTCCAAAAGGGGTCCGGGTTCGAATCCCGGTGAGGCATGAATGTTGTGATTGTCTTACCGCACTATTTCTCTCTCTTCCCTAGAACCAGTGGCTCTAAATTAGGGACTAGCGACTGCTTATAGCCCATTGAGTTTCCCACGGTGGTGGTTAAACCTCCAATCAAAAGAAAAATAAAAAAATCTGACCACCTTAAGTAACTCTGAGTGTTTTAAGCAAAGACCTTTAAGATACATAGACTATAAGTCGTTGTGTAAATGAGTGGCAGCAGCTGACGACATTTTGTTTACAGTGCTTGTACGGCGAAGTACACAGCGTTAATTGAGCCCTTTTGCCTGCGCGAGAGAATGAATTTTACGTTGTCATAATACCGAGTATTTTTGTTTTCAGTGTGGGATAAATTACATACTGCACCCTTTAATTTACGATTTAAGAAAACATAGTTATCGTAATTTTGGGAGATATGAAATAACTGAAATTAAACGTCGCATGTCCTACGTGTAAAATATATTTCGGCTTCAGTTGCTTGCAAATTGCGTGATATAGTTGCACATATTCGTATTTCACACTCTAAGTAATGTCAAAAGTCATTTTACCACTCTAAATAATGCCATTTGTTTATTCTTAAGAGAAGATGCGGAGAACAAAACATTTAATTTTGGAAGTTTTTTTGCGCAGTTAATATGAGTTCGTAAGCTACTCAACGGGAGGAAAAGTAAATAAAATTAAATATGACAGAAAAAAATACCATACATAGTCTGGTTAATGGCACAAGGCTCTAGTAAAAACTGAGTCCCTCAACTTAATATTTAGAGATAAAGTAAGTGTAAAAGGTTACTAACTAACTATCCTGCACTTAAAATACTAAAATACCTCTATTATTTCCAGGGAAAAGTTAGAAAAGCAGGTGAGAAGCCTAGATTGAAACTGCAAGTCACGGCAATATTGCTGTGACTAGCGCTTAAATCCTGATGAAAATTTGAATACGTTTCTTTTTCCTTTTTCTCACACTGTTTCTCCTTGGGGATAACTTGGCCATCGCACTTCTCTTTTCTATTTCCAGACAGGGCATACAGCTATAGTGAGACCGGAAAAGTGTGTGATACCCAAAGACCTTTAAGATACATAGACTGGAAAACCGTAAGTTAACCGGTCGACATTTGAAGGTCGACAATTACATCCATTTTTTTTATATGCATAACCAGTAAGATTTAATTTTTTGTTTTTATAAGTAGTGCGTATATAATGTAAAGCATTTCAGAAAATATTATAGACAAATTTAATGAGCTAAGCAGATTTTTAAAATGGTTATATTATGCGTAGCGTACGGATGTACCAATAAACAAACAACTGGCCAGCAGATACTTCCATTTCGTAGGTTTCCTCATAATAATTGTGATACTTTGGGGAAGTGGGTAAATGCTCTAAGACGTGCTAACTGGAAACGAAGCTAAGCAAAACCAAAATCTGACGACTGCCATTTAGCAAGTGGTATCACACACCTTTGCGGTCTCACTATACTCCTGTCTGGAAGTAGACAAGAGAAGTGCGACGATCAAGATGTCCCCAAGAAAAAAAAGCGTGAGAAAAAAAAAGGAAACATATTCATATTTTCATCCGGATTTAAGCGATAGTCACAGCAATGCTGCCGTGACTTGCAGTTTCAATCTAGGCTTCTCACGTCCTTTCATAGTCTTTTTTTCTGGAAATAATACAGCTGTTTAAGTATTTTAAATGCAGATTAGTTAGCTGCTTATCTTTTGCACTCACTTTATTTCTAAATATTTTGAGGAACTCAGTTTTTTCTAGAACCTTGTGTCATTAAACGTGACTTGCAGTTTCAATCTACGCTTTTCACCTCTTTTTCTAATCTTTCCCTTGAAATAATAGAGGTTTTTTAGTATTTTAAGGGCAAGGTAGTAAGTTAGTAACCTTTTTCACTTATTTGATCTCTAAATATTAAATTGAGGGACTTAGTTTTTACTAGACCCATGTGTCATTCAACAGACTATGTATGGCTCAAAAGTGAAGGTTTCTGGTTAAACCTGCGCATGGTTTGCTAACTTGTGTTTCTTTTCCCAGACTTTTCATCCTCGAGATTTGTAATTGTCTGAACTCTAAATTATATAAAGAGGGCATTTCTTTCTATCATATTTAATTTACTTATTTTTTCTCCCGTTGAGTAGCTATTACGAACTCATAATACTGCGGGAAAAACTTCCGAAATTAAAAGTTTTACTCTCGGTAATTTCTCTAAAGAATAAACAAATGGCCACATTAAAATGATTTCCGACATTACTTAGAGTGTAAAATACAAATTTCATGCAACTAGATCGCGCAGTTTGCAAGCAACTGAAGCCGAAATATTTTTTGCATGTAAGTAAAGCGAGGGTTCCCTTCCGTTATTTCATATCCCCCAAAATTACGTTAATGATGCTTTCTAGGGAGATCAAGGATGAATTACATGGGCTACGTAAGTGGGTTATCTGGCGATCAAAAATCGCTTTATCCTGATAAATTAAAGTTATTGGGCAATTGTGGTGACCCATATGTAATTCTATACTCATTTTTCCTGAACAATATTGAGGTCTTGCCACGAATAGAACACGGCAATATTTTTAATTATTTCATATTTTGCACTAACGCCTTCACTCCCGAGCAAATGAAATCGTGCAAGTCATTCCTAAAGAAAGGTTAATTCCAGTCTAAAGATCTTCATAGAGTTTTTGTAGATAATGCATCAGTAAATTTATTAACATACCTGTTACAAAATGTAGACTACACACTCTAATGTTCCTTCGTTTCCGGTCATCAATATCAACTCTGTTGATACGTTGTAACCACAAATTTTGGAGCTACTGAATATTTTTTTGTATAATTCTGATCCCACTTCGTTCACTCAGATGGTAATCTATAACAGGGCACATCATTATCGCTCCCACTTCGATTACCGGAGCCGAAGTAGCACATAACACCATCGTCCTTAACGCTAAGCTGACCAGACGTTCCCAATTCTTGAGGACAGTCCTCGAATTTAGTTTACTGTCCCGAAAAACGTCTGAAGCCTTTGGGGACGCAAATTGTCCTCAAATTTTAATGTTTGTCCCCAAATGTCCTCGAATTTACACTTCCTCATTAACCCTTTATTTTTCCGATGAAAAATGTTCTTATGTTCTTAAGAGTAGTTTCCGTTGTACGTAATTTTTCCAACATGATTCTTGGGAAAACAAATTTTGACTTTTTTTTTCTTCTTTCTGGGTTTAATGACCACTGCGAGCAACTCGAAGGACTATAAGCAGTCACCTGACTCTAATTTGGAGACATTCGTTCTAGGAAAAGGAGAGAGCAAGTGCTGCAAGACATACACACCATCCATGTCTCAGTCGGGACTCGAACTCGTACCCACTTGTACGCTGGTCAGTGGGTACGAGTTCGAGTCACGGAACTACTGGCGCGGTAAAATTTCGACTGTACTTGATCTAAGTTTCTCCAAAAACTTTGGCAAAATGAAAAATTTCCCATGCAATTAGTTTGGTGCGCAGCTTGATTTTAATTCGGCACATATACACAATAAAGCATTTCACTCTTGCTAATATGTTCTGGCCATCATAATTCTACTTTGACAATACAAATTACCGATATTCTGCTAAATATATCCTTTTAAGACATAAAGTTTCATGTGTAATATCACACTTATTGAAGTAATGCCGTTTTGTGACAAAAAGATTGGCATATTTATTTTGAGTACGTATATGTCACCAAATGAACTGCCGATTTGGGGACGCCACGCCCTTTTGTCCTCAAACCAGTGTTCCAGTATCTGGTCGCCTCAATCATGGCATTCTGCGCAGAAAGCCATGCCTCAATTAACACGAATTCTGCAGTCAAAAACCACGCAATTCCAAAATACAGACAGATGAAATTACATAGGTATCATGTAAACAATGGCGAATTCCCACACCTAGCGTCTTAACAGTTAGAGAGCAGGGTATCTCCAGAACTATTATTCTTACCCATGGAGGTAGGAATAAGGGGAGAAAGTATGATGTCACTAACTTGAAGCTATCTTAGCAGACGATGCTGACAGTGCGACGGCCATCTTAGGCCTCTGATGGTGGTTTTGATCCATCGGGTTACGTACGTGAGAAGTTTGATTTTCGAAATTTGAAGTTTTTTTCTTTTTTAGAAATGGTGTGTTGTTGCGCTTACGAATGTCACAACAATTCCAGGCTACCACCTCCTGGAGTTACTTTTCACAGGTAAGCAACGGAGAAACATTTAATATGAAATCTTTTAATTTCCGAAGAGCATTTAGTAGTAAAGCGCGTATATGAAGTCAATTTAGATATGGCCAGCTTCATTTCAAATTTTAATTGACAGAATGCACTGAACAGTATGACATTTTGTTGTGCTAACAGAAAGAAAAATTCTAATAGAAACTCGGAAGCGTCATCTTTCGGAGCATATGCTTATGAACACAGGTGAAAAGCCTTACCACCGTGATGTATGTTCCAAGAAATTTACTCGAAAAAGTGATCTTTCGAAGCATTAACTCATTTAGACGGGTGAAATGTTTCACCAAAGCAAATGTATGCTCTTAACGATTTATTCGAAAAAGTGAACATTCGAAGCATTTACTCATTCACAAAAGGGAAAAGCCTCACCAATGCGATGTATTCTCTAAACGATTTATTCGAAAAAGTGAACATTCGAAGCATTTACTCATTCTCACAGCGAAAAAGCTTCACCAATGTGATGTATGCTCCAAATAATTTTTTCAAAAGAGTGATCTCGTTTAGACAGGGGAAAAACCTCATCAAAGGGATGTATGCTCCAAACGATTTGTTCGAAAAAGTGTTCTTTCAAAGCTTTTACTCATTCACTCGGGGGTTCGGGGGGTGAAAGCCTCACCAATGTGACGTATGCTCCAAAATCTTTTTTTAGAAAAGTCTTCTTTCACAGCCCATCTTTCTCGACACAGGTGAAAAGCCTCATCAATGGGATGTGTGCTCTAAACAATTTGCTCAGAGAAGTCATCTTCTAAGGCAGATGCTTGTTTATTCAGATGATAAGCCTTGTAAATGTGATATATGTTTCAAGGAATTTCCTCGGAAAAATAATCTCTCAAGGCATATCTTTGTTCATAGGTGAAAAGGCAAAATCATAACATATTTAATATCATAATATATCTAATATAAGGTAATATTGGGGTATTACAGCTTAGCATTAATTTGCGTACACTGTCATATTCTCTTCATTTTAACAGAGCAGATCTATGTAGAACGTCCCTAAACTTAGATTAAACCTCGTCATTAAATTTGGATATCATACACACAACTTTAAAAACTATGAAATTACACGGCGGTTTTATCTACAGAATAAGAAAAGTACTTACGCTGATCCCCAGAAGTCAGCCGAAATGTTTCCTGAATTCTAAATGCCTGGAAGTAGCCGTAACGCCTCAAACAATAATAAATCAATTAGGAATATGCATAAGAACAGAATATCAACGATTAGTACTATAATAAAGAAGGTCAAACTTATTAATGTTAAAAGCAAATTGCGAACTTCGTGCCTAGTAGCTATGGCATAGTATGCTCATATGAGGCTTAAGATGGATGCCGTGACGTCACATGCATGACGTTTCGCTGGCTTTTTTTTTTTTTTTTGGTTGGAGGTTTAACGACCACCGTGAGCAACTCAATGGGCTAGAAGCAGTCGCCCGTCCCTAATTTAGGGTCACTGGTTCCAGGGAAGGGAGAGAGCCAGTGCCGTAAGACAAACACAACATCCATGCCTCACCGGGATTCGAACCCGGGCCCCGTTCGGACGAATGATCAGAGGCCATCGCTTAGACCACTGCGCCACCGGGGCGGCTTTCGCTGGCTTCAATTGGATTGCTTTAAGCCAAAGGAGAGTGCTTTCTCCCCTTATTCCTACCTCCATGTTCTAACCTCCGTGACTTAGACTTGATCTGGCGGGTAACCCCCTCCACTCCCCCCCCCAAAATCGACAAAAAAATGCAAAGGTTCGGCTTACGAAGTCCGAAATGAAATTCTTCTTCCTGGTGTAACGACCACCTCAGCCGCCCCGGTGGCGCAGTGGTCTAAGAGATGGCCTCTGATCATTCGTTGCCGCCCCGGTGGCGCAATGGTCTAAGGCGTTGGCCTCTGATCATTCGTCCGTAAGGGGTCCGGGTTCGAATCCCGGTGAGGCATGGATGTTGTGTTTGTCTTACGGCACTGGCTCTCTCCCTTCCCTGGAACCAGTGACCCTAAATTAGGGACGGGCGACTGCTTATAGCCCATTGAGTTGCTCACGGTGGTCGTTAAACCTCCAATCAAAAAAAAAAAAAAAAAAAAAAAAAAAAAAAAAAATCATTCGTCCAAAAGGGGTCCGGGTTTCAATCCCGGTGAGGCATGGATATTGTGTTTGCCTTACGCCACTGTTTCTCTCCTTTCCCTAGAACCAATGGCCCTAAATTAGGGACGGGCGACTGCTCATAGCCCATTGAGTTGCCCACGGTGATGGTTAAACCTCCAATCAAAAAAAGAAAAAAAAAAAGCCGACCACCTTAAGTAACTCTGAGTGTTTTAAGCAAAGACCTTTAAGATACATAGAATGGAAGTCGTTGTGAAAATGAGTGGCAGCAGCTGTCGACATTTTGTTTACAGTGCTTGTACGGCGAAACGGCATGTGTCCTGTATAATTGTACACAGCGTTAATTAAGCCCTTTTGCCTGCGCGAGAGAATGAATTTCACGTTGTTATAATACCGAGTATTTTTGTTTTCCGTGGGATAAATTACCCACTGCTCCCTTTAATTTATGATTTAAGAAAACATAGTTATCGTAATTTTGGGAGATATGAAATAACTGAAAGGAAACGGCGCATGTCCTACGTGTAAAATATATTTCGGCTTCAGTTGCTTGCAAATTGCGTGATATAGTTGCACATATTCGTATTTCACACTCTAAGTAATGTCAATAGTCATTTTACCACTCTAAATAATGCCATTTGTTTATTTCTTAAGAGAAGATGCGGACAACAAAACCTTTAATTTTGGAAGTTTTTCGCGCAGTTAATATGAGTTCGTAAGCTACTCAACGGGAAGAAAAGTAAATAAAATTAAATATGACAGAAAAAAATACCATACATAGTCTGGTTAATGGCACAAGGCTCTAGTAAAAACTGAGTCCCTCAACTTAATATTTAGAGAAGAAGTAAGTGTAAAAGGTTACTAACTAACTATCCTGCACTTAAAATACTAAAATACCTCTATTATTTCCAGGGAAAAGTTAGAAAAGCGGGTGAGAAGCCTAGATTGAAACTGCAAGTCACGGCAATATTGCTATGACTAGCGCTTAAATCCTGATGAAAATTTGAATACGTTTCTTTTTCCTTTTTCTCACACTGTTTCTCCTTGGGGATAACTTGGCCATCGCACTTCTCTTTTCTATTTCCAGACAGGGCATACAGCTATAGTGAGACCGGAAAAGTGTGTCATACCCAAAGACCTTTAAGATACATAGACTGGAAAACCGTAAGTTAACCGGTCGACATTTGAAGGTCGACAATTACATCCATTTTTTTATATGCATAACCAGTAAGATTTAATTTTTTGTTTTTATAAGTAGTGCGTATATAATGTAAAGCATTTCAGAAAATATTATAGACAAATTTAATGAGCTAAGCAGATTTTTAAAATGGTTATATTATGCGTAGCGTACGGATGTACCAACAAACAAACAACTGGCCAGCAGATACTTCCATTTCGTAGGTTTCCTCATAATAATTGTGATACTTTGGGGAAGTGGGTAAATGCTCTAAGACGTGCTAACTGGAAACGAAGCTAAGCAAAACCAAAATCTGACGACTGCCATTTAGCAAGTGGTATCACACACCTTTGCGGTCTCACTATACTCCTGTCTGGAAGTAGACAAGAGAAGTGCGACGATCAAGATGTCCCCAAGAAAAAAAGCGTGAGAAAATAAAAGGAAACATATTCATATTTTCATCCGGATTTAAGCGCTAGTCACAGCAATGCTGACGTGACTTGCAGTTTCAATCTAGGCTTTTCACGTCCTTTCATAGTCTTTTTCTGGAAATAATACAGGTGTTTTAGTATTTTAAATGCAGATTAGTTAGCTGGTTATCTTTTGCACTCACTTTATTTCTAAATATTTTGAGGAACTCAGTTTTTTCTAGAACCTTGTGTCATTAAACGTGACTTGCAGTTTCAATCTACGCTTTTCACCTCTTTTTCTAATCTTTCCCTTGAAATAATAGAGGTTTTTTAGTATTTTAAGGGCAAGGTAGTAAGTTAGTAACCTTTTTCACTTATTTGATCTCTAAATATTAAATTGAGGGACTTAGTTTTTACTAGACCCATGTGTCATTCAACAGACTATGTATGGCTCAAAAGTGAAGGTTTCTGGTTAAACCTGCTCATGGTTTGCTAACTTGTGTTTCTTTTCCCAGACTTTTCATCTCGCGATTTGTAATTGTCTGAACTCTAAATTATATAAAGAGGGCATTTCTTTCTATCATATTTAATTTACTTATTTTTTCTCCCGTTGAGTAGCTATTACGAACTCATAATACGGCGGGAAAAACTTCCGAAATTAAAAGTTTTACTCTCGGTAATTTCTCTAAAGAATAAACAAATGGCCACATTAAAATGATTTCCGACATTATTTAGAGTGTAAAATACAAATTTCATGCAACTAGATCACGCAGTTTGCAAGCAACTGAAGCCGAAATATTTTTTGCATAAAAGTAAAGCAACGTTTCCCTTCCGTTATTTCATATCCCCCAAAATTACGTTAATGATGCTTTCTTTAATCGTAAGTTAAAAGGCACAATGTCTAATTTATACCCTGTACATTAGAGTGAATCATAGAAATCAGGGTGAAAGGAGATACCTGTTCTAACAACGCTTCTCATTGGTCGAATGGGGGACGTCACATAAGGGACCGTATATGCAATTACGAAGTAATGTCCCACAACGGCAAAACATTATACATAACCCAAAGCCTACATGTCTTCATCACACGACTGTCTTCATCGGCCCCGCCTTCTTGCAATTTTCAAAATAGCTCTCAACCAATCGCATGGCGGAAATGGCATTAATCGCAATTCCGTACCATTTTTTTCTTTTATTAAAAGTTTTACGACCACCATTAGCAACTCAACGGACTTTAGACTGTATGCATTGATGTCAAGAAGCCGTGGTTCACGTCACTTTTTCGTCTGCTGCTTTCTTACAGAACAACTGGTGTACAAGTGAGATCAAGGATGAATTACATGGGCTACGTATTGGTTATCTGGCGATCAAAAATCGCTTTATTCTGATAAATTAAAGTTATTAGGCAATTGTGGTGACCCATATGTAATTCTATACTCATTTTTCCTGAACAATATTGAGGTCTTGCCACGAATAGAACACGGCAATATTTTTAATTATTTCATATTTTGCACTAACGCCTTCACTCCCGAGCAAATGAAATCGTGCAAGTCATTCCTAAAGAAAGGTTAATTCCAGTCTAAAGATCTTCATAGAGTTTTTGTAGATAATGCATCAGTAAATTTATTAACATACCTGTTACAAAATGTAGACTACACACTCTAATGTTCCTTCGTTTCCGGTCATCAATATCAACTCTGTTGATACGTTGTAACCACAAATTTTGGAGCTACTGAATATTTTTTTGTATAATTCTGATCCCACTTCGTTCACTCAGATGGTAATCTATAACAGGGCACATCATTATCGCTCTCACTTCGATTACCGGAGCCGAAGTAGCACATAACACCATCGTCCTTAACGCTAAGCTGACCAGACGTTCCCAATTCTTGAGGACAGTCCTCGAATTTAGTTTACTGTCCCGAAAAACGTCTGAAGCCTTTGGGGACGCAAATTGTCCTCAAATTTTAATGTTTGTCCCCAAATGTCCTCGAATTTACACTTCCTCATTAACATTTTATTTTTCCAATGAAAAATGTTCTTATGTTCTTAAGAGTAGTTTCCGTTGTACGTAATTTTTCCAACATGATTCTTGGGAAAACAAATTTTGACTTTTTTTCTTCTTTCTGGGTTTAATGACCACTGCGAGCAACTCGAAGGACTATAAGCAGTCACCTGACTCTAATTTGGAGACATTCGTTCTAGGAAAAGGAGAGAGCAAGTGCTGCAAGACATACACACCATCCATGTCTCAGTCGGGACTCGAACACGTACCCACTTGTACGCTGGTCAGTGGGTACGAGTTCGAGTCACGGAACTACCGGCGCGGTAAAATTTCGACTGTACTTGATCTAAGTTTCTCCAAAAACTTTGGCAAAATGAAAAATTCCCCATGCAATTAGTTTGGTGTGCAGCTTGATTTTAATTCGGCACATATACACAATAAAGCATTTCACTCTTGCTAATATGTTCTGGCCATCATAATTCTACTTTGACAATACAAATTACCGATATTCTACTAAATATATCCTTTTAAGACATAAAGTTTCATGTGTAATATCACACTTATTGAAGCAATGCCGTTTTGTGCCAAAAAGATTGGCATATTTATTTTGAGTACGTATATGTCACCAAATGAACTGCCGATTTGGGGACGCCACGCCCTTTTGTCCTCAAACCAGTGTTCCAGTATCTGGTCGCCTCAATCATGGCTTTCTGCGCAGAAAGCCATGCCTCAATTAACACGAATTCTGCAGTCAAAAACCACGCAATTCCAAAATACAGACAGATGAAATTACATAGGTATCATGTAAACAATGGCGAATTCCCACACCTAGCGTCTTAACAGTTAGAGAGAAGGGTATCTCCAGAACTATTATTCTTACCCATGGAGGTAGGAATAAGGAGAGAAAGTATGATGTCACTAACTTGAAGCTATCTTAGCAGACGATGCTGACAGTGCGACGGCCATCTTAGGCCTCTGATGGTGGTTTTGATCCATCGGGTTACGTACGTGAGAAGTTTGATTTTCGAAATTTGAAGTTTTTTTCTTTTTTAGAAATGGTGTGTTGTTGCGCTTACGAATGTCACAACAATTCCAGGCTACCACCTCCTGGAGTTACTTTTCACAGGTAAGCAACGGAGAAATATTTAATATAAAATCTTTTAATTTCCGAAGAGCATTTAGTAGTAAAGCGAGTATATGAAGTCAATTTAGACATGGCCAGCTGAATTTCCCATTTTAATTGACAGAATGGCACTCAACAGTATGACATTTTGTTGTGCTAACAGAGAGAAAAATTCTAATAGAAACTCGGAAACGTCGTCTTTCGGAGCATATGAACAAAGGTGAAAAGCCATACCACCGTGGTGTATGTTCCAAGAAATTTACTCGAAAAAGTGATCTTTCGAAGCATTTACTCATTTAGAGGGGTGAAAAGTTTCACCAATGCATATGCATGCTCTTAACGATTTATTCGAAAAAGTGAACATTCGAAGCATTTACTCATTCACACAAGGGAAAAGCCTCACCAATGCGATGTATTCTCTAAACGATTTATTCGAAAAGGTGAACATTCGAAGCATTTACTCATTCTCGCAGCGGAAAAGCCTCACCAATGTGAAGTGTGCTCCAAATAATTTTCTCGAAAGAGTGATCTTCAGAAGCATTCACTCGATTAGACAGGGGAAAAACCTCATCAAGGTGATGAGCTTTTTTCCCTAAATTTTCCGAAGACATCTAAACGATTTGTTCGAAAAAGTGTTCTTTTAAAGCACTCACTTATTCACACGGGGTGGGGGGGCGGAAGCCTTCTTTCACATGGCATCTTCCTCGACACAGGTGAAAGGCCTCATCAATGGGATGTGTGTTCTAAGCAATTTGCTCAGAGAAGTCATCTTCTAAGTCATATGCTTGTTTATTCAGATGAAAAGCCTTGCAAATGGGATATATGTTCCAAGGAATTTCCACGGAAATGTAATCTCTCAAGGCATATCCTTGTTCATAGGTGAAAAGGCAAAATCATAACATATTTAATATGATAATATATCTAATATAAGGTAATATTGGGGTATTACAGCTTAGCCTTAATTTTCGTACACTGTCATATTTTCTTCATTTTAAGAGAGCAGATCTATGTAAAACGTCCCTAAACTTAGATTAAACCTCGTCACTAAATTTAGATTATGATGCAAACAACTTTAAAAATTATGAAATTACAACGCGGTTTTACCTACGGAATAAGAAAAATACTTACGCTGATCCCCTAGAAGTCAGACGAAATGTTTCCTGAATTCTAAATGCCTGGAAGTAGCCGTAACGCTTTAAGAAATAATAAATCAATTAAGAATATGCTTAAGAACAGAATATCAACGATTAGTACTATAATAAAGAAGGGCAAATTTATTAATATTAAAAGCAAATTGCGAACTTCGTGCCTAGTAGGTATGGCATAGTATGCTCATATGAGGCTTAAGATGGATGCCTTGAAGTAACATGCGTGACGTTTCGCTGGCTTCAATTGGATTGCATTAAGCCAAAGGAGAGAGCTTTCTCCCCTTATTCCTACCTAAATGTTCTAACCTCCTTGACTTAGCCTTGATCTGGCGGGTAACGCCCTCCACTCCCCCCAGAATCAACAAAAATGCGAAGGTTCGGCTTACGAAGTCCGAAAGGAAATTCTTCTTTCCTGGTGTAACGACCACTTTTGTTTTTTGTTTGGAGGTTTAACGACCACCGTGAGCAACTCAATGGGCTATAAGCAGTCGCCCGTCCCTAATTTAGGGCCACTGGTTCCAGGGAAGGGAGAGAGCCAGTGCCGTAAGACAAACACAACATCCATGCCTCACCGGGATTCGAACCCGGACCCCTGACGGATGAATGATCAGAGGCCAGCGCCTTAGACCACTGTGCCACCGGGGCGGCAACGACCACTTTAGCCACCCCGGTATCGCAGTGGTCTAAGCGATGGCCTCTGATCATTCGTCCAAAAGGGGTCCGGGTTCGAATCCCGGTGAGGCATGGATGTTGTGATTGTCTTACCGCACTATTTCTCTCTCTTCCCTAGAACCAGTGGCTCTAAATTAGGGACTAGCGACTGCTTATAGCCCATTGAGTTTCCCACGGTGGTGGTTAAACCTCCAATCAAAAGAAAAAATAAAAATCTAACCACCTTAAGTAACTCTGAGTGTTTTAAGCAAAGACCTTTAAGATACATAGACTGGAAGTCGTTGTGTAAATGAGTGGCAGCAGCTGACGACATTTTGTTTACAGTGCTTGTACGGCGAAGTACACAGCGTTAATTAAGCCCTTTTGCCTGCGCGAGAGAATGAATTTTACGTTGTTATAATACCGAGTATTTTTGTTTTCAGTGTGGGATAAATTACACACTGCACCCTTTAATTTACGATTTAAGAAAACATAGTTATCGTAATTTTGGGAGATATGAAATAACTGAAAGGAAACGTCGCATGTCCTACGTGTAAAATATATTTCGGCTTCAGTTGCTTGCAAATTGCGTGATATAGTTGCACATATTCGTATTTCACACTCTAAGTAATGTCAAAAGTCATTTTACCACTCTAAATAATGCCATTTGTTTATTCTTAAGAGAAGATGCGGAGAACAAAACATATAATTTTGGAAGTTTTTTTGCGCAGTTAATATGAGTTCGTAAGCTACTCAACGGGAGGAAAAGTAAATAAAATTAAATATGACAGAAAAAAATACCATACATAGTCTGGTTAATGGCACAAGGCTCTAGTAAAAACTGAGACCCTCAACTTAATATTTAGAGATAAAGTAAGTGTAAAAGGTTACTAACTAACTATCCTGCACTTAAAATACTAAAATACCTCTATTATTTCCAGGGAAAAGTTAGAAAAGCAGGTGAGAAGCCTAGATTGAAACTGCAAGTCACGGCAATATTGCTGTGACTAGCGCTTAAATCCTGATGAAAATTTGAATACGTTTCTTTTTCCTTTTTCTCACACTGTTTCTCCTTGGGGATAACTTGGCCATCGCACTTCTCTTTTCTATTTCCAGACAGGGCATACAGCTATAGTGAGACCGGAAAAGTGTGTGATACCCAAAGACCTTTAAGATACATAGACTGGAAAACCGTAAGTTAACCGGTCGACATTTGAAGGTCGACAATTACATCCATTTTTTTTATATGCATAACCAGTAAGATTTAATTTTTTGTTTTTATAAGTAGTGCGTATATAATGTAAAGCATTTCAGAAAATATTATAGACAAATTTAATGAGCTAAGCAGATTTTTAAAATGGTTATATTATGCGTAGCGTACGGATGTACCAATAAACAAACAACTGGCCAGCAGATACTTCCATTTCGTAGGTTTCCTCATAATAATTGTGATACTTTGGGGAAGTGGGTAAATGCTCTAAGACGTGCTAACTGGAAACGAAGCTAAGCAAAACCAAAATCTGACGACTGCCATTTAGCAAGTGGTATCACACACCTTTGCGGTCTCACTATACTCCTGTCTGGAAGTAGACAAGAGAAGTGCGACGATCAAGATGTCCCCAAGAAAAAAGCGTGAGAAAAAAAAGGAAACATATTCATATTTTCATCCGGATTTAAGCGATAGTCACAGCAATGCTGCCGTGACTTGCAGTTTCAATCTAGGCTTCTCACGTCCTTTCATAGTCTTTTTTTCTGGAAATAATACAGCTGTTTAAGTATTTTAAATGCAGATTAGTTAGCTGCTTATCTTTTGCACTCACTTTATTTCTAAATATTTTGAGGAACTCAGTTTTTCTAGAACCTTGTGTCATTAAACGTGACTTGCAGTTTCAATCTACGCTTTTCACCTCTTTTTCTAATCTTTCCCTTGAAATAATAGAGGTTTTTTAGTATTTTAAGGGCAAGGTAGTAAGTTAGTAACCTTTTTCACTTATTTGATCTCTAAATATTAAATTGAGGGACTTAGTTTTTACTAGACCCATGTGTCATTCAACAGACTATGTATGGCTCAAAAGTGAAGGTTTCTGGTTAAACCTGCGCATGGTTTGCTAACTTGTGTTTCTTTTCCCAGACTTTTCATCCTCGAGATTTGTAATTGTCTGAACTCTAAATTATATAAAGAGGGCATTTCTTTCTATCATATTTAATTTACTTATTTTTTCTCCCGTTGAGTAGCTATTACGAACTCATAATACTGCGGGAAAAACTTCCGAAATTAAAAGTTTTACTCTCGGTAATTTCTCTAAAGAATAAACAAATGGCCACATTAAAATGATTTCCGACATTACTTAGAGTGTAAAATACAAATTTCATGCAACTAGATCGCGCAGTTTGCAAGCAACTGAAGCCGAAATATTTTTTGCATGTAAGTAAAGCGAGGGTTCCCTTCCGTTATTTCATATCCCCCAAAATTACGTTAATGATGCTTTCTTTAATCGTAAGTTAAAAGGCACAATGTCTAATTAATACCCTGTACATTAGAGTGAATCATAGAAATCAGGGTGAAAGGAGATACCTGTTCTAACAACGCTTCTCATTGGTCGAATGGGGGACGTCACATAAGGGACCGTATATGCAATTACGAAGTAATGTCCCACAACGGCAAAACATTATACATAACCCAAAGCCTACATGTCTTCATCACACGACTGTCTTCATCGGCCCCGCCTTCTTGCAATTTCCAAAATAGCTCTCAACCAATCGCATGGCGGAAATGGCATTAATCGCAATTCCGTACCATTTTTTTTCTTTTATTAAAAGTTTTACGACCACCATTAGCAACTCAACGGACTTTAGACTGTATGCATTGATGTCAAGAAGCCGTGGTTCACGTCACTTTTTCGTCTGCTGCTTTCTTGCAGAACAACTGGTATACAAGTGAGATCAAGGATGAATTACATGGGCTACGTAAGTGGGTTATCTGGCGATCAAAAATCGCTTTATTCCGATAAATTAAAGTTATTAGGCAATTGTGGTGACCCATATGTAATTCTATACTCATTTTTCCTGAACAATATTGAGGTCTTGCCACGAATAGAACACGGCAATATTTTTAATTATTTCATATTTTGCACTAACGCCTTCACTCCCGAGCAAATGAAATCGTGCAAGTCATTCCTAAAGAAAGGTTAATTCCAGTCTAAAGATCTTCATAGAGTTTTTGTAGATAATGCATCAGTAAATTTATTAACATACCTGTTACAAAATGTAGACTACACACTCTAATGTTCCTTCGTTTCCGGTCATCAATATCAACTCTGTTGATACGTTGTAACCACAAATTTTGGAGCTACTGAATATTTTTTTGTATAATTCTGATCCCACTTCGTTCACTCAGATGGTAATCTATAACAGGGCACATCATTATCGCTCCCACTTCGATTACCGGAGCCGAAGTAGCACATAACACCATCGTCCTTAACGCTAAGCTGACCAGACGTTTCCCAATTCTTGAGGACAGTCCTCGAATTTAGTTTACTGTCCCGAAAAACGTCTGAAGTCTTTGGGGACGCAAATTGTCCTCAAATTTTAATGTTTGTCCCCAAATGTCCTCGAATTTACACTTCCTCATTAACCCTTTATTTTTCCAATGAAAAATGTTCTTATGTTCTTAAGAGTAGTTTCCGTTGTACGTAATTTTTCCAACATGATTCTTGGGAAAACAAATTTTGACTTTTTTTCTTCTTTCTGGGTTTAATGACCACTGCGAGCAACTCGAAGGACTATAAGCAGTCACCTGACTCTAATTTGGAGACATTCGTTCTAGGAAAAGGAGAGAGCAAGTGCTGCAAGACATACACACCATCCATGTCTCAGTCGGGACTCGAACTCGTACCCACTTGTACGCTGGTCAGTGGGTACGAGTTCGAGTCACGGAACTACTGGCGCGGTAAAATTTCGACTGTACTTGATCTAAGTTTCTCCAAAAACTTTGGCAAAATGAAAAATTCCCCATGCAATTAGTTTGGTGTGCAGCTTGATTTTAATTCGGCACATATACACAATAAAGCATTTCACTCTTGCTAATATGTTCTGGCCATCATAATTCTACTTTGACAATACAAATTACCGATATTCTACTAAATATATCCTTTTAAGACATAAAGTTTCATGTGTAATATCACACTTATTGAAGCAATGCCGTTTTGTGACAAAAAGATTGGCATATTTATTTTGAGTACGTATATGTCACCAAATGAACTGCCGATTTGGGGACGCCAAGCCCTTTTGTCCTCAAACCAGTGTTCCAGTATCTGGTCGCCTCAATCATGGCTTTCTGCGCAGAAAGCCATGCCTCAATTAACACGAATTCTGCAGTCAAAAACCACGCAATTCCAAAATACAGACAGATGAAATTACATAGGTATCATGTAAACAATGGCGAATTCCCACACCTAGCGTCTTAACAGTTAGAGAGCAGGGTATCTCCAGAACTATTATTCTTACCCATGGAGGTAGGAATAAGGGGAGAAAGTATGATGTCACTAACTTGAAGCTATCTTAGCAGACGATGCTGACAGTGCGACGGCCATCTTAGGCCTCTGATGGTGGTTTTGATCCATCGGGTTACGTACGTGAGAAGTTTGATTTTCGAAATTTGAAGTTTTTTTCTTTTTTAGAAATGGTGTGTTGTTGCGCTTACGAATGTCACAACAATTCCAGGCTACCACCTCCTGGAGTTACTTTTCACAGGTAAGCAACGGAGAAACATTTAATATGAAATCTTTAATTTCCGAAGAGCATTTAGTAGTAAAGCGCGTATATGAAGTCAATTTAGATATGGCCAGCTTCATTTCAAATTTTAATTGACAGAATGCACTGAACAGTATGACATTTTGTTGTGCTAACAGAGAGAAAAATTCTAATAGAAACTCGGAAGCGTCATCTTTCGGAGCATATGCTTATGAACACAGGTGAAAAGCCTTACCACCGTGATGTATGTTCCAAGAAATTTACTCGAAAAAGTGATCTTTCGAAGCATTAACTCATTTAGACGGGTGAAATGTTTCACCAAAGCAAATGTATGCTCTTAACGATTTATTCGAAAAAGTGAACATTCGAAGCATTTACTCATTCACAAAAGGGAAAAGCCTCACCAATGCGATGTATTCTCTAAACGATTTATTCGAAAAAGTGAACATTCGAAGCATTTACTCATTCTCACAGCGAAAAAGCTTCACCAATGTGATGTATGCTCCAAATAATTTTTTCAAAAGAGTGATCTCGTTTAGACAGGGGAAAAACCTCATCAAAGGGATGTATGCTCCAAACGATTTGTTCGAAAAAGTGTTCTTTCAAAGCTTTTACTCATTCACTCGGGGATTGGGGTGGGGGGGGGGTGAAAGAATCACCAATGTGACGTATGCTCCAAAATCTTTTTTTGGAAAAGTCTTCTTTCACAGCCCATCTTTCTCGACACAGTTGAAAAGCCTCATCAATGGGATGTGTGCTCTAAACAATTTGCTCAGAGAAGTCATCTTCTAAGGCAGATGCTTGTTTATTCAGATGATAAGCCTTGCAAATGTGATATATGTTTCAAGGAATTTCCTCGGAAAAATAATCTCTCAAGGCATATCTTTGTTCATAGGTGAAAAGGCAAAATCATAACATATTTAATATCATAATATATCTAATATAAGGTAATATTGGGGTATTACAGCTTAGCATTAATTTGCGTACACTGTCATATTCTCTTCATTTTAACAGAGCAGATCTATGTAGAACGTCCCTAAACTTAGATTAAACCTCGTCATTAAATTTGGATATCATACACACAACTTTAAAAACTATGAAATTACACGGCGGTTTTATCTACAGAATAAGAAAAGTACTTACGCTGATCCCCAGAAGTCAGCCGAAATGTTTCCTGAATTCTAAATGCCTGGAAGTAGCCGTAACGCCTTAAACAATAATAAATCAATTAGGAATATGCATAAGAACAGAATATCAACGATTAGTACTATAATAAAGAAGGTCAAACTTATTAATGTTAAAAGCAAATTGCGAACTTCGTGCCTAGTAGGTATGGCATAGTATGCTCATATGAGGCTTAAGATGGATGCCGTGACGTCACATGCATGACGTTTCGCTGGCTTCAATTGGATTGCTTTAAGCCAAAGGAGAGTGCTTTCTCCCCTTATTCCTACCTCCATGTTCTAACCTCCGTGACTTAGACTTGATCTGGCGGGTAACCCCCTCCACTCACCCCCCCCCAAAATCGACAAAAAAATGCAAAGGTTCGGCTTACGAAGTCCGAAATGAAATTCTTCTTCCTGGTGTAACGACCACCTCAGCCGCCCCGGTGGCGCAGTGGTCTAAGAGATGGCCTCTGATCATTCGTCCAAAAGGGGTCCGGGTTTCAATCCCGGTGAGGCATGGATATTGTGTTTGCCTTACGCCAATGTTTCTCTCCTTTCCCTAGAACCAATGGCCCTAAATTAGGGACGGGCGACTGCTCATAGCCCATTGAGTTGCCCACGGTGATGGTTAAACCTCCAATCAAAAAAAAGAAAAAAAAAAAAGCCGACCACCTTAAGTAACTCTGAGTGTTTTAAGCAAAGACCTTTAAAATACATAGAATGGAAGTCGTTGTGAAAATGAGTGGCAGCAGCTGTCGACATTTTGTTTACAGTGCTTGTACGGCGAAACGGCATGTGTCCTGTATAATTGTACACAGCGTTAATTAAGCCCTTTTGACTGCGCGAGAGAATGAATTTTACGTTGTTATAATACCGAGTATTTTTGTTTTCCGTGGGATAAATTACCCACTGCTCCCTTTAATTTATGATTTAAGAAAACATAGTTATCGTAATTTTGGGAGATATGAAATAACTGAAAGGAAACGTCGCATGTCCTACGTGTAAAATATATTTCGGCTTCAGTTGCTTGCAAATTGCGTGATATAGTTGCACATATTCGTATTTCACACTCTAAGTAATGTCAATAGTCATTTTACCACTCTAAATAATGCCATTTGTTTATTTCTTAAGAGAAGATGCGGACAACAAAACCTTTAATTTTGGAAGTTTTTCGCGCAGTTAATATGAGTTCGTAAGCTACTCAACGGGAAGAAAAGTAAATAAAATTAAATATGACAGAAAAAAATACCATACATAGTCTGGTTAATGGCACAAGGCTCTAGTAAAAACTGAGTCCCTCAACTTAATATTTAGAGAAGAAGTAAGTGTAAAAGGTTACTAACTAACTGTCCTGCACTTAAAATACTAAAATACCTTTATTATTTCCAGGGAAAAGTTAGAAAAGCAGGTGAGAAGCCTAGATTGAAACTGCAAGTCACGGCAATATTGCTATGACTAGCGCTTAAATCCTGATGAAAATTTGAATACGTTTCTTTTTCCTTTTCCTCACACTGTTTCTCCTTGGGGATAACTTGGCCATCGCACTTCTCTTTTCTATTTCCAGACAGGGCATACAGCTATAGTGAGCCGCTAAAGTGTGTGATACCCAAAGACCTTTAAGATACATAGACTGGAAAACCGTAAGCTAACCGGTCGACATTTGAAGGTCGACAATTACATCCATTTTTTTTATATGCATATAGTAAGATTTAATTTTTTGTTTTTATAAATAGTGCGTATATATTGTAAAGCATTTCGGAAAATATTATAGCCAAATTTAGTGAGCTAAGCAGATATTTAAAATGGTTATATCATGCGTAGCGTACGGATGTACCAATAAACAAACAACTGGCCAGCAGATACTTCCATTTCATAGGTTTCCTCATAATAATTTTGATACTTTGAGGAAGTGGGTAAATGCTCTTTGACGTGCTAACTGGAAACGAAGCTAAGCCGAACCAAAATCTGACGACTGCCATTTAGCAAGGGGTATCACACACACCTTTGCGGTCTCACTATACCGGTATCCCCTGTCTGGAAGTAGACAAGAGAAATGCGACGATCAAGATGTCCCCAAGAAAAAAAAGCTTGAGAAAAAAAAAAGGAAACATATTCATATTTTCATCCGGATTTAAGCGCTAGTCACAGCAATGTTGCCGTGACTTGCAGTTTCAATCTAGGCTTCTCACGTCCTTTCACAGTCTCTTTTCTGGAGATAATACAGGTTTTAGTATTTTAAATGCAGATTAGTTAGCTAGTTAACTTTTGCACTTACTCTATTTCTAAATAATAAGTTGAGGGACTCAGTTTTTACTAGAACCTTGTGTCATTAAACGTGACTTGAAGTTTCAATCTAGGCTTTTCTCCTCTTTTTCTAATCTTTCCCTTGAAATAATAGAGGTGTTTTAGTATTTCAAGTGCAAGGTAGTAAGCTAGTATCCTTTTTCACTTATTTGATCTCTAAATATTAAATTGAGGGACTTAGTTTTTATTAGACCCTTGTGTCATTCAACAGACTATGTATGGCTCAAAAGTGTAGGTTTCTGGTAAAACCTATGGATGGTTTGCTAACTTGTGTTTCTTTTCCCAGACTTTTCATCCTCGAGATTTGTACTTGTACAGACTCTCAATTATATAAAGAGGACATTTCTTTCTATCGTATTTAATTTACTTATTTTTTCTCCCGTTGAGTAGCTATTACGAACTCATAATCCTGCGGGAAGAACTTCCGAAATTAAAAGTTTTGCTCTCGGCAAATTCTCTAAAGAATAAACAAATGACCACATTAAAATGATTTCTGACATTACTTAGAGTGTAAAAAACAAATTTCATGCAACTAGATCACGCAGTTTGCAAGCAACTGAAGCCGAAATATACACTGCTTGACAATTGCTAAGGATGGATCATAAACGGCTATATAGCGCATAAAAAAGGAAGTGTGGTTGGATGCCAAGTGAAATAAAATAATGTCAGAATGCCAGGACATTACAAGAAAGACAATTTATTGTGCTCTGAAATCCAGAAGGCTTTGTAACGTGTTGAAGGGACAAACAGGCCATTTTGTGCACAATACGTAAACGTGAAAAAAATGCAATTACCGTCCGCAGGCGTTCCGGCGTTAGATGTCAATACGGGATATGGTCACCATGGAGGGCGATGCAAGATTCCACACGTCGTGTCATGCTTCGCACAACATTATCTAGCAGCTATTGGGGTAATTTATCCAATTCCTCTGTCAGTGCACGGACGAGGGTGTCCTTGTTTATTGGAGGGCATTGGCGACCAACAAGACTCCTCCCCAAAGCATCCCACACATTTTTAATGGTATTCAGATCTGGAGAACGTGCTAGCCATACGAGGCGTTGAATATCCTCGCTCTCAAGACACTCCTGGACAGCGACTGTTCGATGACATGTTGCGTTGTCGTCCATGAAAATGAATCTATCTCCGACAGCACCACGGAACATGGGAACATGAGGTAACAGAACATCATTAATGTATCGTTGGCCAGTCATAGTTCCAGTTGGAAGCACATAGAGGGATGTACGGCCATTGATCATGCTGCCAGCCCATACCATGACACTACATGTCGGATATCGGTCCTTTTCCTGTATGTTTGCCGGACAATATGCAGTACCACTATAACGCCAGATCAGTTGTCGTCGACAATCAGACAACAGGCTGTATCTACTCTCATCTGAGAAGAGGACAGCAGACAAGTCGTTATCCGTCCAATTGCGATGTTGATGGCACCATCGAAAACGGCCGGTACGGTGACGTCTGGACAATGGGATGCACACAACAGGACGGCGGGCGTATAGTCCTCCTTCATGCAAACGTGTGGCGACAGTTTTTCGGGAGATCCGCTTGCCAGTAGCAGCCATAAACTGATTTGCTACCTCACTAGCTGTGCTACGCCGGTGTCTTTTTGTTGATAGCACTATGTACCGATCTTCTGCAGGTGTCGTACTGCGAATACGACCTCCCCCGTGACGTTTGCTACACTCTCCATTTGTTTGAAATGATTTCCAAAGCATTGAAACAGCACTGTGGCTGACGTCGAACTCCCTGGCAACATCTGTTATTTTTCGCCCTTCTCCAATCTTGCCAATAATACGGCCACGCGTAAAATCATCTAGATGATGTCGGGAAGACATACTGGAAATTGCAAGTTCGTCGATTGATTCTTTCCCTTTCAACTTTGCGTTCGAACAACAACGGTCAATACGCGTCAAATCCTTTATATCTCTTATCAGCGCTATGACGTCACGAACAAGTTCGGCAATCCAAAATTTGCATACGCACAACACGTCTTACTATATCCCGCACTTATGCTAATTTCCACATTTTCCTGCCTTCCATTTTACGGTTGCTATCGTTGCTATTGTCATCCGTCCTTAGCGATTGTCCGGCAGTGTATTTTACATGTAAGTAAAGCGACGTTTCCCTTCCGTTATTTCATATCCCCCAAAATTACGATAATGATGTTTTCTTTAATCGTAAGTTAAAAGGCACAATGTCTAATGTGTATCCTGTACATTAGAGTGAATCATAGAAATCACAGTGGAAGGAGATACCTGTTCTAACAACGCTTCTCATTGGTCGAATGGGAGACATAACATAAGGGACCGTATATGCTATTACGAAGTAATGTCCCACAACGGCAAAACATTATACATAACCCAAAGCCTACATGTCTCCGTCACATGACTCTCATCATCGGCCCCGCCTACTTGCAATTTCCAAAATAGCTCTGAACCTATCGCGTGGCGGAAATAGCATTGCCGCCCCGGTGGCGCAGTGGTGTAAGGCGATGGCCTCTGATTATTCATCCGAAAGGGGTTCGGGTTCGAATGCCGGTCAGGCATGGACGTTGTGTTTGTCTTACGGCACTGGCTCTCTCCCTTCCCTGGAACCAGTGACCCTAAATTATGGACGGGCGACTGCTTATAGCCCATTGAGTTGCTCACGGTGGTCGTTAAACCTCCAATAAAAAAAATGGCGTTAATCGCGATTCCGTACCATTTTATTTTCTTTTTCTTTTTTGAAAAATTTACGACCACCATGAGCAACTCAACTGCCTATAGACCGTATGCATTGATGTCACGAAGCCGCGGTTCTCGTCCTTTCTTTGTCTGCTGCTTTCTTGCAGAACAACTTGTGTACAAGTGAGATCAAAGATGAATTACATGGGCTACGTAAGTGGGTTATCTGGCGATCAAAAATCGCTTTATTCTGATAAATTAAAGTTGTTGGGCAATTGTGGTGACCCATATGTAATTCTATACTCATTTTCCCTGAACAATATTGAGGTCTTGCCACGAATAGAACACGGCGATATATTTAATTATTTCGTATTTTGCACTAACGCCTTCACTCCCGAGCAAATGAAATCGTGCAAGTCATTCATAAAGAAAGGTTAATTCCAGTCTAAAGATCTTCACAGAGTTTTTGTAGATAATGCATCAGTAAATTTATTAACATACCTGTTACAAAATGTAGGCTACACACTCTAATGTTCCTTCGTTTCCGGTCATCAATATCAACTCTGTTGATACGTGATAACCACAAATTTTAGAGCTACTGAATATTTCTTTTTATAATTCTGATTCCACTTCGTTCACTCAGATGGTAATGTATAACAGGACACATCATTATCGCTCCACTTCGATTACCGCAGCCGAAATAGCACATAACACCATCTTCCTTAACGCTAAGCTGACCAGACGTCCCCAATTCTTGAGGACAGCCCTCGAATTTAGTTTACAGTCCCTAAAAACGTCTGAAGCCTTTGGGGACGCATATTGTCCTCAAGTTTTAATGTTTGTTCCCAAATGTCCTCGAATTTACACTTCCTCATTAACCCTTTTGATTTGGAATGAAAAGTGTTCTTAAGAGTAGTTTCCGTTGTACATAATTTTCCAACATGCTTCTTGTGAAAACAAATTTTGACTTTTTTCTTCTTTATGGGTTTAATGACCACTGCGAGCAACTCTAAGGACTATAAGCAGTCACCTGTCTCTAATTTGGAGACATTCGTTCTAGGAAAAGGAGAGAGCAAGTGCTGCGAGACAAACACACCATTCATGTCTTAGTCGGAACTCGAACCCGTACATACTTGTACGACTGGTCAGTGGCCGGCATTAGGACACTGAACTACTGGCGCGGTCAAACTTCGACTGTACTTGATCTAAGTTTCTTCGAAACTTTGGCAAAAGGAAAAATTCGCCATGCAATTAGTTTGGTGTGCAGCTTGATTTTTATTCGGCACATATACAAAATAAAGCATTTCACTTTTGCTAATATGTTCTGGCCATCATAATTCTACTTTGTCAATACAAATTACCAATATTCTACAAAATATATCGTTTTAAGACATAAAGTTTCATATGTAATATCACACTTATTGAAGCAATGCAGTTTTGTGACAAAAAGATTTGCATATTTATTTTGAGTACGTATATGTCACCAAATGAACTGCCGATTTTGGGACGCCACGCCCTTTTGTCCTCAAATCAGTGTTCCAGTATCTGGTTGCGTCACTCATGGCTTTCTGCGCAGAAAGCCATGCCTCAATTAACACGGTTTCTGCAGTCAAACTCCACGCAATTCCAAAATACAGACAGATGAAATTACATACGTATCATGTAAACAATGGCAAATTCCCACACCTAGCGGCTTAACAGTTAAGAGACAAGGGCATCTCCAAAAGTATTATTCTAACCCATGGAGGTAGGAATAAGGGGAGAAAGCATGACGTCACTAACTTGAAGCTTTCTTAGCAGACGACGCTGACGTGTGACGGCCATCTTAAGCCTCTGATGGTGGATTTGATCCATCGTCTTACGTACGTGAGAAGTTTGATTTTCGAAATTTGAAGTTTATTTTCTTTTTTTTTTTTTTTTTTTTTTTGAGGTTTAACGACCACCGTGAGCAACTCAATGGGCTATAAGCAGTCGCCCGTCCCTAATTTGGGGCCACTGGTTCCAGGGAAGGGAGGAAGCCAGTACCGTAAGACAAACACAACATCCATGCCTGACCGGGATTCGAACCAGAACCCCTTACGGACGAATGATCAGAGGCCAGCGCCTTAGACCACTTCGCCACCGGGGCGGCTTTTTCTTTCTTAGAAATGTGTGTTGTTGCTCTTGCGAATGTCACAACAGTTCCAGACTACCACTTACTGGAGTTACGTTTCACAGGTAAGCAACGGAGAAATATTTCATATGAAATCTTTTAATTTCCGAAGAGCATTTAGTAATAAAGCGCGTATATGAAGTCAATTTAGATATGGCCAGCTTCATTTCAAATTTTAATTGACAGAATGGCACTGAACAGTATGACATTTTGTTGTGCTAACAGAGAGAAAAATTCTTATAGAAACTCGGAAACGTCATCTTTCGGAGCATATGCTTAAGAACACACGTGAAAAGCCTTACCACCGTGATGTATGTTCCAAGAAATTTACTCGAAGAAGTGATCTTTCGAAGCATTAACTCATTTAGACGAGTGAAATGTTTCACCAAAGCAAATGTATGCTCTTAACGATTTATTCGAAAAAGTGAACATTCGAAGCATTTACTCATTCACAGTAGGAAAAAGCCTCACCAATGCGATGTATTCTCTAAACTATTTATTCGGAAAGGTGAACATTCAAAGCATTTACTCATTCTCGCAGCGGGAAAGCCTCACCAATGTGATGTATGCTCCAAATAATTTTCTCGAAAGAGTGATCTTTAGAAGCATTCACTTGATTAGACAGGGGAAAAACCTCATCAAGGTGATGAGGTTTTTCCCTAAATTTTTTCCGAACAAATCCAAACGATTTCCCCCTAAATTTTTTTCCGAACAAATTCAAACGATTTGTTCGAAAAAGTGTTCTTTTAAAGCATTTATCGTTTACACAGGGGGGGGGGGAAGGGGAGCCTCATAATGTTATGTATGCTCCAAAAATTTTTCTTGGATAAGTCTTATTTCACAGCCCGTCTTCATCGACTCAGGGGAAAAGCCTCATCAATGGGCTGTGTGCTCTAAGCAATTTGCTCAGAGAAGTCATCTTCTAAGGCATATGTTTGTTTATTCAGTTGAAAAGCCTTGCAAATGTGATATATGTTCCAAGGAATTTCCACGGAAAGGTAATCTCTCAAGGCAAATCCTTGTTCACAGGTTAAAAGGCAAAATCATAGCATATTTAATATCATAATATATCTATTATAAGGTAATATCGGGGTATTACAGCTTAGCATTAATTTGCGTACACTGTCATATTCTCTTCATTTTAACAGAGCAGATCTATGTAAAACGTCCCTAAACTTAGATTAAACCTCGTCACTAAACTTAGATTATCATACACACAACTTTAAGAACTATGAAATTACACGGCGGTTTTACCTACAGAATGAGAAAAGTACTTACGCTGATCCCCCAGAAGTCAGCCGAAATGTTTTCTGAATTCTAAATGCCTGGAAGTAGCCGTAACGCCTTAAACCATAATAAATCAATTAAGAATATGCTTAAGAACAGAATATCAACGATTAGTACTATAATAAGGAAGAGCAAATTTATTAATATTATAAGCAAATTGCGAACTTCGTGCCTAGTAGGTATTGCATAGTATGATCATATGAGGCTTAAGATGGATGCCGTGACGTTATATGCGTGACGTTTCGCTATCTTCACTTGGATTGCATTGAGCCAAAAGAGAGTGCTTTCTCCTTTTATTCCTACCTGCATGTTCTAACCCACAGATATCATATAAGGAACTAGATTGGCTGCCCGCTATTTGTGTAACACTCTTACGACGTGGCATCAACGAGCCACATTGAGCGGGTCAGTTTGAGAGAGTGTTCTTTTTTTTTTTTTTTTTTTTTTTGATTGAAGGTTTAACGACCGCCGTGAGCAACTCAATGGGCTATAAGCAGTCGCCCGTCCCTAATTTAGGGTCACTGGTTCCAGGGAAGGGAGAGAGCCAGTGCCGTAAGACAAACACAACATCCATGCCTCACCGGGATTCGAACCCGGACCCCGTTCGGACGAATGATCAGAGGCCATCGCTTAGACCACTGCGCCACCGGGGCGGCTGAGAGAGTGTTCTGTGATCTCTATATGTGTTACGAGATATCGAATATGGTGAATGCTTGTTCTGCAATAAATTGCAGTGCCCGAGACAATAAAAACAGCAAACAACGTGGGATTTCATTTCACAGGTGAGTGTTTGTAGTCAGTTTTACGAATTTAAAGATTTCTGTTCAATATTAAGTTGACCCAATGGTAGTGTGTTAGATTCATATGAGTGGAATATACCACCTGTTAATTTGTAATAGCGTTAAAGTCCAGTTAATACTAATTACAGTTTGTAATGAATATTGCTATAGTTCGAACAAAATATTGACAGTTATTTTATTAAATGCAAGATATATGTCACTTCACACAAGTAAAACATCTTTCCATCACGATGAATGCTCAAAACAATTTGCTCATAAAAGTGGTCTTTCAATACATATGCTTCTTCACACAAGTGAAAAACTTCAGGAATGTGATGGATGCTCAAAACAGTTTGCTCAGAAAGGTCATCTTTCATGTATATGCTTCTTCACCCAAGTGAAAAGCATCACCAATGTGCTCTATGCTCCAAGCAGCTCACTTTTTTGGTGAGTTGTGCTGCTGTGATAAAGCCTATCTGCTCACTATGGGAAAAATTCATTGGTGAAATATTTTGCTGGTAGCTGTGGATGCTAATGTCTAGTTGATAAGTATAACAACATAAGTATAAAGTATAACAACATGGTGTAGTGGATTACGGAGCTGGAACTGTTGATAGTGATTCTGTTCCTGTTGCATCAGAGGCTTTGGTTGTTATGGCTGTTGAAGTCTTAGGAAATCAGAAAATGCCATTAGCATATTTTTTGATTGGCAAAATTACAGGGAAAATGTTAAGCTGTTTGGTGAAAGAAACATTGAATCTAATTGAGTGTAGCATAAATGTTTTGGGGCTTATTTGGGATGGATGTGCATACAACCAACCAGGGGTGCACACAGAATTTCCTCAAGGGGGGGGGGAGGTGTCCGACAAAAAAAATATGCACGAGACAAATGAAACTAGAAATTGGGCACACACACATATGGATTATATATATATATATATGTGTTTGTGTGTAAATTCTTTTTGTTAGCATAAATCAGCACTGATGTGTTCACAGGTTAAAAAAACCTTACTCTCTTGTATAAGTCTGCTAAATTAAATGTGCGTTAATATATCCATTAATATTTATGTAAGACCTTAAGACGTACAGAAAAATAAAGTTTAAATCGCTTCTCTTACTGTAATGCAGAAACATTTTTATCTAAGCTCACTTTAAATAATATATATAAATTATATGCTTTCCCTGACAGCACTGTTCATTACACTGTTAAAGAGCAGACACATTATCATTGGAAAACGAAAAAGTTAAGTAAACAATATTTAACTCACCTAAGTATTCCTCATCGTTTGAAAACTATTACAGTTGTCAAACTACCTTTTCAGAGAGGACTCTGAAAATTTGTGATTTGTGTTCAATCACAGAAATCAGAGCTCTCTGATTTCTCTGTGATTGATGCAATCACACCACAGCCAGCTAGTTTCTATAAACATGTGCAGAAAGATTTTTTTTAATTTCGCTGTAGTCGGAATAAGATATTTTAAAATTGGGGGGAAGGGGTCCGGACCCAATGGTCCCACCCCGTGTGTGCGCCCTGCAACCAACAAATGTTAACAAATTTAGCATCAGAAAGTATGACACCATTATTTCAATTCAGAAACAAGAATCTACAATAAAAATACATGTGTTCCTTGATACTTGCCATGTGATAAAACTGGTCAGAAACTGTTTTGCTGATTATCAAATTCTTAAATCTAATACTGGATTTATTGAATGGCAATACATTACAAGAATCTGACAACCTTTCACTGGCTGTATTAATTGGAGGCCAAGTCATAGCACGTCAGTTGCAATCAAAATCATGAGTTAGTGATAGTGGTTAAAAGTTGATATAAAATATTGTGGCTCGCAAAAAAGTCCATCTGAATATCTGATTTCATACCAATTTTGAGTTTGAAATGGGTCAAGTTAAGGTTATTAGGTGTGCTACATGAAACAGTATTGTTCTGTTATTTGATATCATATGTAGAGGATTTTAGGAAGGGAGTGTCTGACCCCAGGTCTTAAACAACTCTTATAAATAGGAAGCTAGGAGATTTAGGCTAGAGTGCCCGATAGGAAAGTGACACAGAAGCGAAGTAGAAAGAGGTAGGAAGACGCCCTTATTTATTACCGGGGGGCCAGTACCCGGGGTCCGACAGCTTAACGTGCCCATCCAACGCACTGCGGGTATTTAGTGGATCGAGCGTTCGTACCTGCTGGGATTGAACCTAAGGTCCTTTCTGCAGCAGTCATGAACGTTGCCCAATAGGCCACCCGCGGCCCCCTGTTATTTCAGTGAATGTAGAGATGCTTATAAAGATTAATACTATCAATGAAAATTCATTAGCTCTTAACCAAAACGAATTTTCTTTTTCTTGTAACTCAGTTATAGGGAGAGGAGACAAGGAAGAAGGCGTTAGCTGAGGAGGGAAATTTGAAATTGATTTAGCATGATGTATAAAATGATAGGAAAGTAATTTAAAAACTGTAGTGTGGCAAAGTTTTAAAGTGATGTAGAAACAAACATTGTACTTAAGCCATATGTAGCTACTGAAGTAAAAAAAGCTATTGATGTTAACTAGGAAATTAATGATTGGCACTGGGCAGCTAGAAAACCTAATCTTTCTCCATATTTGCTGTTATCTACTTTTTTTTAGTTATGCTTCAGAAATGATAATAGTGGAACAAACTAAAAATTTATTTCAAAACAAATTTCTAAATTTTGCACCATACTAATTCAAAAAGAATATTCTTATCTAAACTTTCCCTGTACAGTAGATTCTGGTAAATTAGGACTAGAACACTTTGGCCCAGTTAAGTGCTGTCCCAGTTTTGTGAAGCTTTATCCCAAAGAGCTAATTTGGGATATTCTTCAAGAACTGTCCCAAATAAATGCCTTTCCCCAATTAATCAATGGCCCAATTAATGGGAATCTACTGTATATCAACTATTTCTATGTATATCAAATTTTAATATTTGAAGCATTTACTATGGCATACATTCAATCAAGTTTATGCATTCATATGTAAGTGTCCTTTGTCAAAAATGTATTGCATAAATCTGAATTTTCAAAGTTTTGCAAGCAATTTATTTCTTGAAGTTTTGCAAACTGAATTTATTGTATGATATTGTAGGTTCCCCAAAAATGAGAAGTTGAGAAGAGAGTGGGCTCTTGCCACAAAGAGGGAGGGAAAACAAAAGGCTCTGTGTGGGAACCTTCTAAATTTTGCTACTTATGCTCAAAGCATTTTGTACCTAGTGATTTTGAAGTTCTCCAGCAGCGGAAAATTCTTCGAGATAATGCTGTGCCATCTGTGTTTGAACTCCCAGGAAATGTCAAAGCACGACAAAGAAATGAATTTATCTCCCCTAACAAAACACACACACACAAAAAGTGTCTCTGCTACTATTTTCCAAGTAAAACATGACCACACGTATAGTATACAAACAGATGAAATCACCTATTTGAAACGTAAACTTGTTGAATCTGAGGCAACAATAAATCATGTTAAGAAAAAGTTGCATAGTGAAAAAATGAAAGGTGCAAGAAAATCTAATACAATTGCTCACCTATTGGATGATCTCCAGAAACAAAAATTGTTGCTGGACGATGAAAAAACACTTCTTGGCCAATGTTTTAGTGACTTACAACTGAAACTGTTCACTACAGAACACCAAAAGGAATATTCTGATGATGTGCAAAAGTTTGCTTGCACCTTAAATTTATATTCTCCAAAGGCATATGAAGATGTGAGAAAATTTTTGAATCTTCCTTGTAAACGCACTTTGCGAAGATGGATGGAAGGGATCAATGGCCAACCAGGCCTTTCAAAACAGGTATGTGAATTCATAAAGAAAAAAGTAGCTGATGGTGAGCATGAGTTTAAATATTGCATTATAATGGTTGACAGCATGGCTATTAAAAAACATGTTGAATGGGACCACAGCAATAAGAAGATGGTTGGGCTGGTGGATTATGGAGCAGGAACCACTGACTGCGATACTGTTTCAGTTGCATCAGAAGCTTTAGTGGTTATGGCAGTTGGGGTATTGGGAAATTGGAAAATGCCATTAGCATACTTTTTAATTGATAAAATAACTGGTGTAGTGTTAAGCTCTTTGATGAAAGAAGTAATTATAAACATGCTTGATTGTAATGTTGATGTTGTCGGGTTTGTTTGTGATGGATGTTCTAGTAATCAGCAGATGCTGGTAAATCTAGGTGCTAATTTATCCCAAGATGTTTTACATAATTTCATCACCATTGAAAGGGAAGAATGTGCTGTGAAAATTCCAGTATTTCTAGATACATGCCATATGTTAAAACTTGTAAGAAATTGTTTTGCTGATTACAAAATTTTGAAATCAGAAAAGGGTAACATTGAATGGCGTTACATTTCAGCCTTGGAAGCATTGCAAGCATCAGAGAGCCTGACATTAGCAAATAAATTAACAAAACAGCACATTCAGTACCATCCAAATAAAAATGAAGGTAAAATTTTCTGCTCAAGTGTTGAGTTCTTCTGTAGCAGCAGCCCTAAAGTTCTGTCAAAAGGCTGGTTATAACAGTTTTAAAAATTGTGAGGCTGCAGTTGAGTTTTTAGAAATAATTAATTACCTATTTGACATCCTGAATAGCAGGAATCCTTTTGCTTATGGATATAAGGCACCCATTTCATGTAGAAACTGGAAATCTAAACAATCATTTTTGCTAAAAGCTCAGAGCTATTTAATGTCTCTCCAAACAGTTGACGGGTAACCTCTGCACATGGGAAGAAGAAAAACTGCATTCATTGGATTTTCCTTTAATATACAAAGTACAATTTGGTTTGTTGAAACACATGTTCTAAATGTTTCCTCTCCTGTCAAATACATGTTGACATACAAGTGGCCCCAGGATCATTTAGAACTATTTTTTGGTTCGGTTCGCCAAGCTGGTAGGTTTAACAACAACCCTACAACAAAAGAATTTTGTAGCATTTACAAAAAAATGCTGTGCCGGTGTGGTGTAGCACCAAGCAAAAATGGCTCTGTAATACCATTATATGTTACAGATTTAATTGACATAAGTGGTGAACGAACACAAAGTACGGATTCTAAATGTTCAGGAGAACTTGCTGTATCATTTCTAACACATGTACAATATGACCACAATTATTTAGGAAACGTGCCACTTTCACCATTAATTGATAATGTATTATCTTACATTGCTGGTTTTGTAGCCAAAAAATGCCTTTTACAGGCTGATTGTGATACTTGCCGTGCAGCTCTTATCGCAGAAAACACCAGTTGGCTCTTAATATTGATTAAGGATAATGGTGGATTGACATATCCTTCAAGAGATTTAGTAAAAGCTATTAATTTGATTGAAAAAGTTGTTAGATGTACTTGCCATCTTTCTGATATAACAAAAAAACCATCAAATTGGAGTTTGAAACTTGGAACTGAAATGCTTCAAACTCTTATCATTGAAAAGAATTTGTTTCCTACAGTGAATTGTGACAAATACAGATTTTTAAAAATTATCATTCAGAATTTTTTAAAAGTAAGATGCCATTTTATAGCAAAGTCATTTAACTTGACTCTACACAAATCACTCGTACGTCAATCACTCACTCGTACTATAATTTTTAAAAATCAGTAATAAGGATTTCCAAATTTTCAGTTATTCTTATGTGCTGTAATTGCACATATTTGCTAACTTTTAAACACACAGGAATTTAGGATTTTCCTACAAGTTTTTAATCTCTTGCCAGAACTTATGCTTTTCTCAAAATTCTTCCCTTTTTCTTATTTCGTTATATTAACAAATAAAGTAATTGTGAAGAAAATAACAAAAACCAGGGTTGGATAGTTTTTGATGGTTTTAACCATGATTTAAACAGTCATCAAAAACTCTGGTGTCAAAAACCTCAAATATCCCATTTTAATTTAAAAATAGCCTTTTAAGATACATAGCATGAACATGTGTAACATTTAGTTATTAACAGGTGAATAATATAATGCCTGTAGTAAGGTTCTTTAAGTAGTGTAACTTTATATTATGCAACATATTCTAGATAGATACATCCACAACTGTTGGTGCATGCTATGTTTGGCTTAGTCTCTTGAAAGTTCCCTTATATCACATATTGAAAAGGTGAAAAAATGAATAGAGCAAATTCTGAACCCATTTTATTATTTGACTTACATTTTGCATGCTAAACATATGGACGAAGGGTTAATCAATACACAAAAATAATCAGTCCGCATATGGGTGGCGGAAAGAGTTAGTGGGTGCTTTCCTCCAATAATTTCTTACGAAGTTGAGAAAACACCAGTCCCTCCATCCTATTTTAAAAGAAGTGAAAAGATGACCAATCCTGTGATCTGGTGGAAAGGAATTTCCAAATGTGAAAATTGTAAGACTGGTCTTGTTTCCGAACTTGTTCAAATAGAATGATTTTGCTGTTGCCCTGCCTCAATAGAGAGAATATTTTCTAACTTTTGCATTATGCACTCTAACCTACAATTTCATTTAGGTGTTAATAAATGTGCAAAATTAGTGATGTGATATATGCTACAAGGAAAAAAATCAGCCAGACTTATAATTAGTATTAACTCTGCAGAGTGTTATGTTAAAGTAATTATTTTGTGCATATGAAAAAAATGAAAATGTTAACAAAAATAACACTTTTATTCCTCGGTGTTAAGAAATTTGCAAAAGGAAAAAAAAATAAATACCTACAAGGCGAGTTCTAACTTTTAATAAATGTATTTAATGCTAATAATTTGTTTTAAAACAGTAGGTAAGGCTTTATTTTTCGGTCTAGTAGTTTTTGATGATTTAAACCAGTTTTATACCCTTGTCAGGTCAAAAATTGTTTTTGACATCAAAAAACCAATGTAATTAATACTATGGGCATTAATTTACATACCCCAAATTGATGCACATGGTAAACCAGGTGATAATTTAAGTTAGCAATATTTTTTATTTTTTATGTAGGAATATTGGGGGTTTTGGCATATTATTGAGGTTTGGCATTTTTCAGTGGATGTTTTTACTGTAGGAATTTCTTCAGTGATACCCAAAAAGTTTGGCAAGGAACTGGTCAACAGATATTTGTTTTTAACCAGAATCAATATTCCCTCTAAATTTTGCAGCTTGAGTGCAGTTGAAAATTTTCCGTCTTTTAAAATCAAGCTAATTAAAGATTGCTTTATGCAGGTGAAGAGGGAACAAGGGTGATTGGCATTTATTGTAGAGGTTCCCATTTTCTTTCATGGGAATGGTTTTTGATCTGTGATGATAAATGTGCAAAAATGTCTTAGTGTTATTACAGTGTAGCGGAACCATAATTACATAATTTTTCCCAGTTAAATGACTTTGCTACAGTACTTTTTCTTTTATTGCACCATGTTTTTCACAATAGAAGCTATTGTCATCCCAATAGAGGGGTGAAGGCCTGCTCACGTTTGTATACTGGGGCTTGTAATGTTATGATTGGGGTTTGAATTTTACTTGATTGCCACAATCTGACCAGTAATTGAAAGTACAGTGGAACCTCAGTTATATGTTTATCTCTTTTACATGCCATTCTGCATTAGTCCCGATATTTAACTATACTTTCTATCACTTTTAACTCTGTTATACATAATTCATTTATACACGTTTTGTGTTTATAAGTTAAAATTTGAATTTCAGATTATCAACAATACATGGTTCTTTGTTTCGTTTATATGTAACTCAATGTGTTACAACTTTGAGAGAATTGAGACAGTGCTGACGAGTTGGTGCAGCCAAAGTTAAACAATGTCGTATCAGAGAAGAGTATGTTGTTTACATTCAACATATCGAAACATTCGGTTTTGATGAAAAATAGGTTTCATGACACACGCACATATGCTGGATTTAAAAAAAATGTTAAATCCCAGAGACGAAACCTTGTGGCTCCACTATTCTGTGGCATAATAGAATAGAATCTTGAATGTGTCTTCAATTTTCAACATCCTGGTTTTAAAAGGGATGCACTTAGGATCCACAGAAGAAGAAAGCTGTTAATTAATGAGTTCCATACTGAAGCACTGGTCTCAGATTTTTAGTTGTGAGGATTTTACTTGATCTGTAGAATCATGATTTCTATAGAACGAGAGAATCATTGAAAGAAAACCTTATTTTTCAGACTTTTATGATTTTCTGCAATGTGATAAAATATATTATAATTTGTAACACTCATTTTTTTGTTTCCTGACTACCAATTTGACTTTAAATAGATCATTATTAAGGAACATCTTATTCTTTAAAGCGTAAATTTAACAATACTATTTATTAACCTCTTGGAATTTCATTTATGTTTTTTAAGACCACCTAGAAAAACATACAACCCAGGTTTCACTGTATTTGCATTATGTATCTAACTGTTATTAACTTTTGTACATTTTATTTTGAACTATGTCAGACCAGGTACTATTTCTTGAAATATTCATTTAATGATATGTCAAATGAAACATACAAAGCTTATTTAAGGAACCTTATGATTATATTGTTCCTTATCCAACGATTAAAATTTGTGAGGTTTGGGGCATTTTCTAATTTAATTTAATAAAATGCAGTGTTATATATTTTATTATTGATCACCAAAACAATTTTAGTCATTTTTTTCATTCATTATGCAAAAGTTTTGCCTTAAAATTTTATTTTAAGTCTTAAGTTTTTAGATAACTTGTGTAAATATGCATATACTTCTGAAACAGAAATTGCCCTTGTGATATAGACTTGTCACTAGATATTATCAAGGAAGTTAGAATAAAATATCTGGAGATGCCCTTGTTAATGGACCACTACCGGTTTGCGTGAAGCCTATACCAGCGAGCAACGGCTGTTGAAGTGTAGGAAAGCTGATGGTTTCCAAGGCTATTGCAGTGTATTTTATGTTGGCCGAATCGCCTTCTTTCATCGCAAATGTTTCCAATTTTGCATCGTGTGAGAAAATGCTGAATTTATAAAACTCTTAATTATTTTGAGGCACTTTCCCATTTTTATTTTAGAATGAAATACACGAACATTACTGTGAATGCTGAACAAAACATAACACTAAAATTGAAATCTTCACTTGTGTACGAAGTATAATTCATTCTGGTTTGATATTAACATGATTTCTATAACCCAAAACCAGGCAATTCCAAAATACACACAATTGAAATTACATGGGTATCATATAGCCAACATAAAATTCCCACACCTTGCCGCTTCACGGTTAAGAGACTCGGAGAATCTCCAGAAGTATTATTCTAATCTCCTTGGATATTATCAAATGCGCAGCATCAGAATATTTTATTTTTAGTTTTGAAATGACTTGTGTGTGCAAATATGCATGTACTGCCAAAACAGAAATTGCTTCTGAGATATAGATTTGTGTGTTACTAGATATTATTGAATGTGCAACATCAGAATGTTTTTTTTTAATTTTTAAATGACTTGCGTGTGTAAATATGCATATACTTCGGAAACGGAAATTGATTCTGAAGTATAGATTTGTGTGTTGCTAACTCAAACGTGCAGCATCAGAATGTTTACTTTTTAGATGTGTGTAAATATGTATATACTTCTGAAACAGAAATTGCTCCTGAGATATAGATTTGTGTGTTACTAGATATTACCAAATATGCAGCATCAGAATGTATTAATTTAATTTTTAGATAACTTGTGTAAATATGCATATACAATCCAGAAACAGAAATTGCCTCCGAGATCTACATTTGTGTGTACTAGATTTTACCAAATCATCATCATTTTCAACCATTATCAATCCACTGCTGG
This sequence comes from Macrothele yani, assembly GCA_039090855.1. Lineage (NCBI taxonomy): Eukaryota > Metazoa > Arthropoda > Arachnida > Araneae > Macrothelidae > Macrothele > Macrothele yani. The sequence continues at coordinate 98,059,195 of CM077028.1, read as the reverse complement.
AGGTAAGTCTCCCCAAGTTTCTTCCACAACCGTCTGTCTTGTGTCAGTCGCCTCCATGTTACTCCCGCATACTTTCGAATTTCATCCACCCATCTCCCATTTGGTCTTCTTCTGGGTCTTTTCCTATCCTTTGGAATCCAGTCTAAAATTTTGGCTGGCCATCAATGGTCTGTCCTTCTGACAATATGTCCAACCCATTGCCATTTCAGGGATTTTACTCTGACCATGATGTCTTCCACTCCTGTCATTTTTATGATCCACGAGTTCCTTTTCCTATCTCTCCTGATATGCAGCATCTATTAATTTTAGTTTTTAGGTAACTAGTGTAAATATGCTTATATTATCCAGGAACAGATATTGCCTCCGAGATCTAGATTTGTGTGTTAGTAGATATTACCAAATACGCAGCATCAGAATGCTTTATTTTTAATTTTTAGATATGTAAATATGCACATACTTCCAAACAGAAATTGCCCCTGAGATACAGATTTGTATGTTACTAGGTATTGAATGTGCAGCATCAGAATGTTTTATTTATAATTTTTAGATAACTTGTGGCTGTACATGGATATACTCCAGAAACAAATTGTCTCTGCAATATATATTTTGTCACCATAAAAAGTAGGTTAAGTGTGAATTAACCTATGGGCTGCTGTGTTAGCAACGCTCGTTCTCATTAACTAAAAGTAATCACCTTTATAAGTTGAATAACCACACCTTGTGTGATCCCAATTTTCACTAATGAGCAGATCTTTTTAGAACTCCTTATTTTTTAACATATGTTAGAAAACAAATGCAGAAATTGTTGTACGAATTCTCTGTCTATTAAGAATCAGGAATATGAATAATACCACCACACTTTTGATCCTTCGTAATGATAAAATTTGGCAGATATGCTTGCATATTAAAACTGACATCATGAATTTTTGGACAAAAATCTGTTTTTAAGAAATTGTGGACTGTTATATCGATGAACGTCGGAAATTGTTTTCCGTAAATTATTGAACCAATCTCTCCCCTCGAAAATAAGTTGCTTAGTATCTCAAATTCATTGTTTATTTTAAAAAATGAACTGCAAGACTTCCCATGAATCAGTGACTTTTTTTTTAATCGTAGGCATCGAAACGCCGTTTCCGGGGTATTTTAAGTTGTGGTCTAATATCTGATTTCCGCAATACTTTGCAATCGCCTTAAAGCTATCACTGGTACAGTACTAATAAACATCGATTTTTCTCAATATAATTATTCGTATTTTCTCCCCGAAATGTGTACTAGATACCTATCATCTAACCTGAGCCAGCGAATCGCTATACCAAACACGCATTTCGTTGAGCTACGGGTAGCAGCGTTGAACCGCTCGACATGGCTCCTACGCTGTCACGTCTCACTGGCCGGATGTCCAATCTAGTCCTTTATATGATATCTGTGTTCTAACCTCCTTGACTTAGACTTGATCTGGCGGGTAATCCCCTCCACTCCCCGGAAAAATCAACAAAAAAAGGCGAAGGTTCGGCTTACGAAGTCCGAAATAAAATTCTTCTTCGTGGTGTAACGACCACCTTAAGTAATTCAGAGTATTTTAAGCAAAGAATTTTAAGAAACATAGACTGAAAGTCGTTGTGTAAATGAGTGGCAGCAGCTGTCGACATTTTGTTTACAGTGCTTGTACGGCGAAACGGCATGTGTCCTGTATAATTGTAAACAGCGTTAATTAAGCACTTTTACCTGCGCGAGAGAAGGAATTTTACGTTGTTATAATACCGAGTATTTTTGTTTTCAGTGTGGGATAAATTACACACTGCACCTTTTAATTTACGATTTAAGAAAACATCGTTATCGTAATTTTGGGAGATATGAAATAACTGAAGGGAAACGTCGCATGTCCTACGTGTAAAATATATTTCAGCTTCAGTTGTTTGCAAATTGCGTGATCTAGTTGCACATATTTGTATTTCACACTCTAAGTAATGTCAATAGTCATTTTACCACTCTAAATAATGCCATTTGTTTATTTCTTAAGAGAAGATGCGGAGAACAAAACCTTTAATTTTGGAAGTTTTTCGCACAGTTAATATGAGTTCGTAATAGCTACTTAACGGGAGAAAAAATAAATTAAATTAAATATGACAGAAAAAAATACCATACATAGTCTGGTTAATGGCACAAGGCTCTAGTAAAAACTGAGTCCCTCAACTTATTATTTAGAGATAAAGTAAGTGTAAAAGGTTACTAACTAACTATCCTGCACTTAAAATACTAAATTACCTCTATTATTTCCAGGGAAAAGTTAGAAAAGCAGGTGAGAAGCCTAGATTGAAACTGCAAGTCACGGCAATATTGCTGTGACTAGCGCTTAAATCCTGATGAAAATTTGAATACGTTTCTTTTTACTTTTTCTCACACTGTTTCTCCTTGGGGATAAATTGGCCGTCGCTCTTCTTTTTTCTATTTCCAGACAGGGCATACAGCTATAGTGAGACCGCAAACGTGTGTGATACCCAAAGACCTTTAAGATACATAAACTGGAAAACCGTAAGTTAACCGGTCGACATTTGAAGGTCGACTATTACATCCATTTTTTTTTATATGTATAACCAGTAAAATTTAATTTTTTTGTTTTTATAAGTAGTGCTTATATATTGTAAAGAATTTCAGAAAATATTATAGCCAAATTTAATGAGCTAAACAGATTTTTAGAATGGTTATATCTTGCGTAGCGTACGGATGTACCAATAAACAAACAACTGGCCAGCAGATACTTCCATTTCATAGGTTTCCTCATAATAATTTTGATACTTTGGGGAAGTGGGTAAATGCTCTAAGACGTGCTAACTGGAAACGAAGCTAAGCCAAACCAAAATCTGACGATTGCCATTTAGCAAGGGGTATCACACACACCTTTGCGGTCTCACTATACCGGTATCCCCTGTCTGGAAGTAGAAAAGAGAAGTGCGATGATCAAGTTGTACCCAAGAAAAAAAAAGCTTGAGAAAAAAAGGAAACATTCATATTTTCATCCGGATTTAAGCGCTAGTCACAGCAATGTTGCCGTGACTTGCAGTTTCAATCTAGGCTTCTCACGTCCTTTTATAGTCTTTTTTCTGGAAATAATACAGGTGTTTTAGTATTTTAAGTGCAGATTAGTTAGCTAGTTATCTTTTGCGCTTATTTTATTCCTAAATATTAAGTTGAGGGACTCAGATTTTACTAGTGCCTTGTGTCATTTAACGTGACTCGCAGTTTCAATCTAGGCATTTCACCCCTTTTTCTAATTTTCCCTTGAAATAATAGAGGTGTTTTAGTATTTTAAGTGCTGGATACTAAGCTAGTAACCTTTTTCACTTATTTGATTTCTTAATATTAAATTGAGTGACTTAGTTTATACTAGACTCTTGTGTCATTCACCAGACTATGTATAGCTCAAAAGTGAAGGTTTCTGGTTAAACCTGCGCATGGTTTGCTAACTTGTGTTTCTTTTCCCAGACTTTTCATCCTCGAGATTTGTACTTGTACAAACTCTAAATTATATAAAGAGGACATTTCTTTCTATCATATTTAATTTACTTATTTTTTCTCCCGTTGAGTAGCTATTACGAACTCATAATCCTGCGGGAAGAACTTCCGAAATTGAAAGTCTTGCTCTCGGCAAATTCTCTAAAGAATAAACAAATGACCACATTAAAATGATTTCTGACATTACTTAGAGTGTAAAATACAAATTTCATGCAACTAGATCACGCAGTTTGCAAGCAACTGAAGCCGAAATATACACTGCTTGACAATTGCTAAGGATGGATCATAAACGGCTATATAGCGCATAAAAAAGTAAGTGTGGTTGGATGCCAAGTGAAGTAAAATAATGTCAGAATGCCAGGACATTACAAGAAAGACAATTTATTGTGCTCTGAAATCCAGAAGGCTTTGTAACGTGTTGAAGGGACAAACAGGCCATTTTGTGCACAATACGTAAACGTGAAAAAAATGCAATTACCGTCCGCAGGCGTTCCGGCGTAAGATGTCAATACGGGATATGGTCACCATGGAGGGCGATGCAAGATTCCACACGTCGTGTCATGCTTCGCACAACATTATCAAGCAGCTATTGGGGTAATTTATCCCATTCCTCTGTCAGTGCACGGACGAGGGTGTCCTTGTTTATTGGAGGGCATTGGCGACCAGCAAGACTCCTCCCCAAAGCATCCCACACATTTTTAAAGGGGTTCAGATCTGGAGAACGTGCTGGCCATACGAGGCGTTGAATATCCTCGCTCTCAAGACACTCCTGGACAGCGACTGACACTCCTGGACAGCGTCCATGAAAATGAATCTATCTCCGACAGCACCACGGAACATGGGAACATGAGGTAACAGAGCATCATTAATGTATCGTTGGCCAGTCATAGTTCCAGTTGGAAGCACATAGAGGGACGTACGGCCATTGATCATGATACCAGCCCATACCATGACACTACATGTCGGATATCGGTCCCTTTCCTGTATGTTTGTTGGACAATATGCAGTACCACTATCACGCCAGATTAGTTGTCGTCGACAATCAGACAACAGGCTGTATCTACTCTCATCTGAGAAGAGGACAGCAGACCAGTCGTTATCTGTCCAATTGCGATGTTGATGGCACCATCGCAAACGGCCGGTACGGTGACGTCTGGACAATGGGATGCACACAACAGGACGGTGGGCGTATAGTCCTCCTTCATGCAAACGTGTGGCGACAGTTTTTCGGGAGATCCGCTTGCCAGTAGCAGCCATAAACTGATTTGCTACCTCACTAGCTGTGCTACGCCGGTGTCTTTTTGTTGATAGCACTATGTACCGATCTTCTACAGGTGTCGTACTCCGAACACGACCTCCCCCGTGACGTTTGCTACACTCCATTTGTTTGAAATGATTTCCAAAGCATTGAAACAGCACTGTGGCTGACGTCGAACTCCCTGGCAACATCTGTTATTTTTCGCCCTTCTTCAATCTTGCCAATAATACGGCCACGCGTAAAATCATCTAGATGATGTCGGGAAGACATACTGGAAATTGCAAGTTCGTCGATTGATTCTTTCCCTTTCAACTTTGCGTTTGAACAACAACGGTCAATACGCGTCAAATCCTTTATATCTCTTATCAGCGCTATGACGTCACGAACAAGTTCGGCAATCCAAAATTTGCATACGCACAACACGTCTTACTGTATCCCGCACTTATGCTAATTTCCACATTTTCCTGCCTTCCATTTTACGGTTGCTATCGTTGCTATTGTCATCCGTCCTTAGCGATTGTCCGGCAGTGTATTTTACATGTAAGTAAAGCGACGTTTCCCTTCCGTTATTTCATATCCCCCAAAATTACGATAATGATGTTTTCTTTAATCTTAAGTTCAAAGGCACAATGTCTAATGTATATCCTGTACATTAGAGTGAATCATAGAAATCACAGTGGAAGGAGATACCTGTTCTAACAACGCTTCTCATTGGTCGAATGGGGGACGTCACATAATGTTATTGTTTGTTGTTGATTGAAGGTTTAACGACCACCGTGAGCAACTCAATGGGCTATAAGCAGTCGCCCGTCCCTAATTTAGGGTCACTGGTTCCAGGGAAGGGAGAGAGCCAGTGCCGTAAGACAAACACAACATCCATGCCTCACCGGGATTCGAAACCGGACCCTGTTCGGACGAATGATCAGAGTCCAGCGCCTTAGATCACTGCGCCACCAGGGCGGCACGTCAAATAAAGGACCGCATATGCTATTACGAAGTAATGTCCCACAACGGCAAAACATTATACATAACCCAAAGCCTACATGTCTAAGTCGCATGACTCTCTTCATCGGCCCCACCTACTTGCAATTTCCAAAATAGCCCTGAACCTATCGCGTGGCGGAAATGGCCTTAATCGCAATTCCGTACCATTTTTTTCCCTTTTTTGAACGTTTTACGACCACCATGAGCTACTCAACAGACTTTAGACCGTATGCATTGATGTCAAGAAGCCGCGGTTCACGTCACTTCTTTATCTGCTGCTTTCTTGCAGAACAACTGGTGTACAAGTGTGATCAAAGATGAATTACATGGGCTACGTAAGTGGGTTATCTGGCGATCAAAAATCGCTTTATCCTGATAAATTAAAAATATTGGGCAATTGTGGTGACCCATATGTAATTCGATACTCATTTTTCCTGAACAATATTGAGGTCTTGCCACGAATAGAACACGGCGATATATTTAATTATTTCGTATTTTGCACTAACGCCTTCACTCCCGAGCAAATGAAATCGTGCAAGTCATTCATAAAGAAAGGTTAATTCCAGTCTAAAGATCTTCACAGAGTTTTTGTAGATAATGCATCAGTAAATTTATTAACATACCTGTTACAAAATGTAGACTACACACTCTAATGTTCCTTCGTTTCCGGTCATCAATGTCAACTCTGTTGATACGTGATAACCACAAATTTTGGAGCTACTGAATAATTTTTTTATGATTCTGATCCCATTTCGTTCACTCAGATGGTAATCTATAACACATCATTATCACTCCCACTTCGATTACCGCAGCCGAAATAGCACATAACACCATCTTCCTTAACGCTAAGCTGACCAGACGTCCCCAATTCTTGAGGACAGTCCTCGAATTTAGTTTACTGTCTCCAAAAATGTCTGAAGCCTTTGGGGACGCAAATTGGCCTCAAGTTTTAATGTTTGTCCCCAGATGTCTTAGAATTTACACTTCCTCATTAACCCTTTTGATTTCGAATGAAAAATGTTCTTAAGAGTAGTTTCCGTTGTACATAATTTTCCAACATGCTTTCTGTGAAAACAAATTTTGACTTTTTTCTTCTTTCTGGGTTTAATGACCACTGCGAGCAACTCTAAGGACTATACGCTGTCACCTGTCTCTAATTTGGAGACATTCGTTCTAGGAAAAGGAGAGAGCAAGTGCTGCGAGACAAACACACCATCCATGTCTTAGTTGGAACTCGAACCCGTACATACTTGTACGACTGGTCAGTGGCCGGCACTAGGACACTGAACTACTGGCGCGGTCAAACTTCGACTGTACTTGATTTAAGTTTCTCCAAAACTTTGGCAAAATGAAAAATTCGCCATGCAATTAGTTTGGTGTGCAGCTTGATTTTAATTCGGCACATATACATAATAAAGCATTTCACTTTTCTAATATGTTCTGGCCATCATAATTCTACTTTGTCAATACAAATTACCAATACTCTACAAAATATATCGTTTTAAGACATAAAGTTTCATATGTAATATCACACTTATTGAAGCAATGCATTTTTGTGACAAAAAGATTTCCATATTAATTTTGAGTACGTATATGTCACCAAATGAACTGCCGATTTGGAGACGCCACGCCCTTTTGTCCTCAAATCAGTGTTCCAGTATCAGCTCGCCTCAATCCTGGCTTTCTGCGCAGAAAGCCATGCCTCAATTAACACGGTTTCTGCAGTCAAAAACCACGCAATTCCAAAATACAGACAGATGAAATTACATAGGTATCATGTAAAAAATAACAAATTCCCACACCTAGCGTCTTAACAGTTAAGAGACCAGAGCATTTACAGAAGTATTATTCTAACCCATGGAGGTAGGAGTAAGGGGAGAAAGTATGACGTCACTAACTTGAAGCCGAGGCTGACGAGAAAGACAGGCTTCGGTACGAAAGGGCATCGCAGAGATCACGTGACCAACTTAGTGCTGTTGCCTCTGCTTGGGCTGCCGAGAGCAAACGGTGACCGAGTAGAGCTATATTTTCCAACACGCAGCGAATATAAGCACATCTAATCATTGCATATTAATTTCAAACTATTAGAGAAGAAAACGTTTAAAAGGAACATTATTAAAATGGGAGTTCTACTGAACTTAATCGTTTAACACTACTGAATTAATTTTTTTTCGTTTTCCGTGTAGTGTGGATTTTTGAGTTTAGCCGTTCCTTTAGCAAAGTCGTATCAAGAGACATATTCGAAACTTTTGTTGCTCGATTTAATGAAATTGACTATATTTTCTTCGTTGTCCGTGTAGTTCATTTTTTTTTCTTTTTGCCTTCATGATTTTCTAGCAACAATGAAAAGCAAATTCGTTTAATAAATAGCGTACAGAATATTAATAGCAAATGGAAAACGTCAAACGAAATAATATTGAGGTCGAAGAAAAAGTGTTACCTCATATACATATCTCTGGCTAAAACGTTCCTTACTAAATTAAAAAAAGTTATGTTTTTTTCTTGTTCTGGAAAAAATTAATTTTTGGATATTATTGCATGTATTTTGTTTAATGGGGTTATTTCTAGGACAATGCTTCTGTACACTAAAAGTACATAATTTGGAAATAATTCCTTCTTAAAAAAAATGCTTAGGATCCCTTTTAATACAAATCATCTCTGTGCATTAGAGTTTATTTAACTTATTTCTACTTGGGGGAAGAAAAATAATTAATCCTTATCTGTATATATTTCAACACTTTAAAATTATGTGACAACACATTCTGGCACAAGCTATTTTCTTGGTAATTGAAAAAAAAGTTGAATGAAGGACACTGTCACAAAAAATGTTCTCATTGTTTTGTGAAAAATTAATGCAAGAACTTTTTTTTTATAAAATTATTCATTTTTGTCACTATTAAATTTTCCTTTCATTTGTAAATTTACAATTACTATAATTGAACACTGTTAGGTAAGCCAAAAATTGAAAAAACTATTTCCATACTAGAATTTAATTCAAACTATAGCTCAGTAAACAGAATTCTTGCTCACCATTAACAGAAATTTAATTGCATTATGAGCCAATAAGCAATCTGAAATTGCAGGTTTAGCGCTACTGACTAACTCTTTCATACCAGAAAATTTGAAAAATTCATCGCCATGGAGCAGGAAGCGAACCTGCATTTCCCGATTTCCATTCGAGCATGCTACCGTTACACCTTCCAGGATGAGGAAGTCCCAAACATCCGAGTGATTTAATCTGAATAATCTCAGATTTTCGCCAGTCAAAGCGAGCCCTGCTTCATCGTAGCTCAGCTATTTAGAGTCAGGTCGATGCTTAGCAAATTCCCAGTTATTCAGGTAAACATTGGGGAAGAAATATTTCTTCTTATTATACATGGGAAATATATCTCTATAAGTAATCTGAAATCACATATTTACTGTTACGTAACTGAAATCAAACGATCGTCCATGGAACCATGTCACCTTTCCAACAAGGAAGACGTGAAAAGTCCAACTGTCTCTGTCTGCGGGAGAGGTCATGGCGACTGTGAATCTGTTGTTTACACAGAATTTCTGTCAAAAGAGATGACCATCAATAGTGACTCACATTGCCAAACACTATTAAATTTGCAAAATTCAATTAAGGACAGATGCCGGGGTAAGTGGAGCGAAGGTGTCACTCTGCTGCCCAAAAAACGCTACACAGCACGGAAAACAAAGGGAATTGCTGTAGTCATTCAAGTCAGAGGTGTGGCAACATCCACCTTACAGCCCTAACTTATCCCCATGCGGCTACCATTTGTTCGGTAAAATGAAACAGGACCTTAGTGAACAATGATTCCCAACCGATGAGGCTGTGAAAAGTGCGGTCCTTAACTAGTTGCACCAAACTGGACTTTTTCTGTACAGGTATGGGAAAGTTAATCGCACGTTCCGATAAATGTTTACAGTCCTTAGACGACTATGTCGAAAAATGAATTAATGTTGTACCTTTAAACCAACATACATCCCCTGAGTATATCTTTGTTTGTTTTATTCAACAGTGTAACTAACTTTTTGATCCACCCTCATATTATTAAAGCACTTTGCTGCAATTCAGAAATCAAATTTTTAGTTTGCTTTAAAAATTAGCATAAATACTACATTTGGAAAAAGTATCAACTTACCTATTGACTATCAATTTGTCTTGTATCTTCAAGCGGAACGAAGTAAAAAATACTATTAAAAATAAACAAATGGGTCCATTTTTTTTACATAAATGTACCTCAAATGTCTGTTTCAAATAGTTTGAAAGAAGGAAGTCATCACAAGCTGCAACTGTATCCAGCTTCAGATTGTTTACCCCAACTTTCCTTATGTGATAGCATCTGCAACAAAGTTATAGATACACACAACAAAATAAATAAAGAATTCTTGCTAACCAATGGCAGAAATTAAGACATCTGTTTCAAATAGTTTGAATCATCAAAAGTTACATCAAAATTATCTCAGCTTTAGATCCTCCAGTATGTGTTACAATCTGAATATTTTATGTAAGAGTTGTGTCCATTATTTTCTTTACCTAAAATCTACTTTTGTAATGTTCATACCTAACTGTGATCTACTTTTTTATAAAACATATTTGATATCACATTTCGGATTAGACAACATTTCAACAGTATAAATAATTATTTCCCACACATTTCTAAAAGAATTGGTTAATTTTCCATAACACTAGGGAACTTATACATTTTGCTAACATTCTTTACTAGAAGCCAAATTTGCTCGTTATGGTAAAATTAAATTTTTACTTTCAATATACCTACTATAAATGTCAAGCTAAGCACTAGTACACACACACACCAGTGCTGAGACGGGCCGAACCCGAACCGTGTGCTGGCTGCGTATTACTTACTGGAGTTCGAGCTTGGAGGGGAAGAATTTTCTTCCTTTTTCTTTTAATGTGATTTTATATGATTTAGCACACAAGGCTTTTTTTACACTTTCTAGTTGTTAAAGAGAATTCTTCAGCAACTGGGTCTAAATAGGGAGTAGGAATTCTGCAGGGCTATCCATTCCGGGCTTGGATAACAAAATACCATATGCCATGAATTACAGGATTTCTGCCAAGGATAAGTTTTAAGAAGTATAGATAGTAGATAGCAAGCTGACGGAATTTTGCTCCCTACCTCAAAGGGGCAGCTCCCTGCTAATTCTATTGAGCAACATGCGACGTAGTTTGTTGTGCCTCCAGATGTTTCCTGATACCCCCACCCCCAAAAAAACATTTCAGGAAGAAATGAATGGTTAAAGAAATTATAGAAATAGACATCCCTTACCCACTCTGCAGTTAAGAAAGACATCGGTTAATTGCATGGGTAGGAAAGAGTGGAAGTCTGGAAAACTTTTAATGCCTATACAGGTTAATCATAGTTTTCGGGCTCGTTCGGGCTGACATACTTCAGGCTCGGGCTCTTAAAATTGAGCCCGAACTCAGCGCTGACACACACACAGTAACACTTCAGTTAACTTCACACAGGTGTTTTTATCAAAAATTTTATGGCAATGAAGTTATAGTGGCAAGTATGAAAAATAAGAGAAATTTCCTGGAATTTTTCAGTAAAGTATTAAAACGTAAACAAAAATGCTACAATATTACTGCTAACATTTATTAATCTGGAAATAAGTGACATGGAACTTGTACGGGTATAGTGTCTTGGAGGGACTAGCCAGACCCCATGGTGTGAAAGAGTACAGCATCATCTTCCATGGAAAGAATATAGTCCATAGATTTTCAAATGAATTTGGACTGATGAAATCAAAACTGCTATTAAAATGAGGACCTCTGGCCCATTTTGCTGTGAAACGGCTTGGCAAATTAAGATGCATATCTTGGGATAGGAGAATATAAAAAAGGTATATAACAGGCACATTGTGTAAGACGGGCAACAACTGCACAAACAATTTTAGTTCCAATTTGAAAAAAAAAGACACCACCAAAAATTAAATACAAATCTTCAGTACATAATGCCACCACCACTCAGCATCACTATGTGAATATGTGATGAAGCAGAAAAAAAGATCGGAAATATGTTACGAGACGCTAACTGAAGTACTGCTATACGTGTATACAAATGACAAACAAGTTTCAAATAAAATGAAACCAAATATGACATATTTCAAAGATAACTTTTCAGAAATGTTATCTTCATTTACTACAGAAGAAAAATACATTTCAATGCTTTAACCAACCTGGCTAAACACTTTATATGCATATAAAATATTTGATAAGTTTGAACTCTTTTTCCTATCTCAGGACTTTGTGCACACTATGCACTAAGGAAAGACACGGAAAACTAAGCGTTCTGACTTTCAACTTCTTAATTTTTCTTTCACGCGATTTCAAATCATTTCGGTTATCATGTTTGGCTTTTACTAAGTTGTTCAAGAGTATTTTGCAGCTGAGGAGTTATGTTTTCCTATTTAGTTTTCAAGCTACTCATACACAAACATTCAACAGAAAATGAATAAAAAAATCAAAACTTTGTCTGTTTAAACGTATGCAGCAGATTTTGTATAAGACAAAGTTTGTCTTATACAAAATCTGCTGCATACATTACTTTGGTATGGCAAAAGTTGTAAGTCTCCTTTTCACTTCTATAATTTGACTTGCAGCCACTAACACTGCGAAATCGTGGCATGGCAATTCCTCTAAAAATAATTATACCTTTTAATACAAGTGAAGAACTAGATATGAAATTTTTAATCGAAAGTAGTTCCCTATGTTTTGTACAGTTAGAATAAAATTGATCATGCAGCTTTTCAACATAATCTGTCCACACTGTTCAGACAGCTTTAGTAAATTCAATCAGACAAATGCTATATCACCGTTACATTAAGTTACGAAATTAAAAAATGTCCTCTTTAATTCAGAGACACATTACAATGCAACAGTTCAAGCATTAATTTCGTAAAGAAAGGGCTAACGATTGTTGGAGATGCAAATGTTATACAAATTACGAAGGCTAATTCCCTAAAAAGTTGCCCTGATTTCTGGTAATATTCAAGCTCTATGTGAATCGGCATTGGTAAAAAATATTAATTATTCTATTTGAAATAAGAATTCAACACCACAGAATAACTCACTTCTTTATACTTCACTATTCACGAGACATGAACAGACTTCAACACGTGTGAAACTAAGATTTACTCATTAAACCTATAACTATCACTAAAACTAAATAAAACGTTTACTAAGAATTAACCTTATCTTAGAATTATAAAAATACCTACCTCACAAAACTATACGTGTATCCAAATGACAATAAACGGAACACTCACTCAATACAAATAACTGTGAACAAACGATGCAATGGCTGTTCAACCGATTGACTTGGCGACACACTAAGTTGTGCATGTGACTATTTCGCACCGTAGCCTGTCTTTCTCGTCAGCCTCGCTTGAAGCTTTCTTTGCAGACGACGCTGACGGTGTGATGGCCGTCTTAAGCCTCTGATGGTGGTTTTGATCCATCGGGTTACGTACGTGAGAAGTTTGATTTTCGAAATTTGAAGTTTTTTCTTTTTTAGAAATGTGTGTCGTTGCGCTTACGAATGTCACAACAATTCCAGGCTACCACCTACCGGAGTTACTTTTCACAGGTAAGCAACGGAGAAATATTTAATATGAAATCTTTTAATTTCCGAAGAGCATTTAGTAGTAAAGCGCGTATATGAAGTCAATTTAGATATGGTCAGCTTAATTTCCCATTTTGTTTGACAGAATGGCACTGAACAGTATGACATTTTGTTGTGCTAACAGAGAGAAATATTGTAATAGAAACTCGGAAACGCCATCTTTCGGAGCATATGCTTATGAACACAGGTGAAAAGCCTTACCACCGTGATGTATGTTCCAAGAAATTTACTCGAAAAAGGGATCTTTCGAAGCATTAACTCATACGGGTGAAAAGTTTCATCAATGCATATGTATGCTCTTAACGATTTATTCGAAAAAGTGAACATTCGAAGCATTTACTCATTCACACAAGGGAAAAGCCTCACCAATGCGATGTATTCTCTAAACTATTTATTCGAAAAGGTGAACATTCGAAGCATTTACTCATTCTCGCAGCGGAAAAGCCTCTCCAAATAATTTTCCCGAAAGAGTGATCTTTAGAAGCATTCACTCGATTAGACCTCATCAAGGTGATGAGGTTTTTCCCCTAAATTTTTTCCGAAGAAATCTAAACAATTTGTTCGAAATAGAGTTCTTTTAAAGCATTTACTCATTCACACGAAGGTGGGGGGGGGGGGGGAGCCTCACCAATGTGATGTATGCTCCAAAATCTTTTCTTGGAAAAGTCTTCTTTCACAGCCCGCCTACCTCGACACAGGTGAAAAGCCTCATCAATGGGATGTGTGCTCTAAGCAATTTGCTGAGAGAAGTCATCTTCTAAGGCATATGCTTGTTTATTCAGATAAAAAGCCTTGCAAATCTGATATATGTTCCAAGGAATTTCCTCGGAAAAGTAATCTCTGAAGGCATATCCTTGTTCACAGGTGAAAATGCAAAATCATAACATATTTAATATAATAATATATCTAATATAAGGTAATATTGGGGTATCACAGCTTAACATTAATTTGCGTACACTGTCATATTCTCTTAATTTTAACAGAACAGATCTATGTAAAACGTCCCTAAACTTAGATTAAACCTCGTCACTAAACTTAGATTATGATGCACACAACTTTAAAAACTATGAAATTACACGGCGGTTGTACCTACAGAATAAGAAAGGTACTTATGCTGATTCCCCAGAAGTCAGCCGAAATGTTTACTGAATTCTAAATGCCAGGAAGTAGCCGTAACGCCTTAAACAATAATAAATCAAATTTTGAAGATGGCAATCCGAAATTTGGCGTAAATGTGACAAGGATGGTAAGTCAGATAATATCCGAAAACTTGAAAATTTTTCGGGTATTATCTTGAATAATAAATCAATTCATGAATAATAAATCAATTAAGAATATGCTTAAGAACAGAATATCAACGATTAGTACTATAATAAAGAAGGGCAAATTTATTAATATTAAAAAGCAAATTGCGAACTTCGTGCCTAGTAGGTATTGCATAGTATGCTCATATGAGGCTTAAGATGGATGCCGTGGCGTTATATGCGTGACGTTTCGCTGGCTTCACTTGGATTGCATTGAGCCAAAGGAGAGTGCTTTCTCCCCTTATTCCTACCTCCATGTTCTAACCTCCTTGACTTAGACTTGATCTGGCGGGTGACCCCCTCCGCTAAACAGCAAAAATCGGCAAAAAAAGGCGAAGGTTCGGCTTACGAAGTCCGAAATGAAATTCTTCTTCGTGGTGTAACCACAACCTTAAGTAACTCAGAGTGTTTGAAGCAAAGACCTTTAAGATACATAGACTGGAAGTCGTTGTGTAAATGAGTGGCAGCTGCTGTCGACATTTTGTTCGCAGTGCTTGTACGGCGAAACGGCATGTGTCCTGTGTAATTGTAAATAGCGTTAATTAAGCACTTTTACCTGTGCGAGAGAAGAAATTTTACGTTGTTATAATACCGAGTATTTTTGTTTTCAGTGTGGGATAAATTACACACTGCACCTTTTAATTTACTTATTTTTTTCCCGTTAAGTAGCTATTTTGAACTCACAATACCGCGGGAAAAACTTCCGAACTTAAAAGTTTTGCTCTGGGTAATTTCTCTAAAGAATAAAAAAATGGCCACATTAAAAAGATTTCTGACATTACTTAGAGTGTAAAATAGAAATTTCATGCAACTAGATCACGAAGTTTGAAAGCAACTGAAGCCGAAATATATTTACATGTAAGTAAAGCGACGTTTCCCTTCTGTTATTTCATATCCCCCAAAATTACGATAATGATGTTTTCTTTTGGATTGGAGGTTTAACGACCACCATGAGCAACTCAATGGGCTATAAGCAGTCGCCCGTCCTTAATTTAGGGTCACTGGTTCCTGGGAAGGGAGAGAGCCAGTGCCGTAAGACAAACACAACATCCATGCCTCACCAGGATTCGAACCCGGACCCCTTTCGGACGAATGATCAGAGGCCATCGCCTTAGACCACTGCGCCACCGGGGATGTTTTCTTTAATCGTAAGTTAAAAGGCACAATGTCTAATTTATACCCTGTACATTAGAGTGGATCATAGAAATCACAGTGGGAGGAGATACCTGTTCTAACAACGCTTCTCATTGGTCGAATGGGGGACGTCACGTAAGGGACCGTATATGCTATTACGAAGTAATGTCCCACAACGGCAAAACATTATACATAAGCCAAAGTCTACATGTGTCCCTCACATGACTCTGTTCTTCGTCCCCGCCTTCTTGCAATTTCCAAAATAGCTCTGAACCAATCGCGTGGCGGAAATGACGTTAATCGCAATTCCGTACCATTTTGTTTTCTTTTATTGAAAGTTTTACAACCACCATGAGCAACTCAACGGCCTCTAGATCGTATGCATTGATGTCACGAAGCTGCGGTTCACGTCACTTTTTCGTCTGCTGCTTTCTTGCAGAACAACTGGTGTACAAGTGAGATCAAAGATGAATTACATGGGCTACGTAAGTGGGTTATCTGGGGATCAAAAATCGCTTTATTCTGATAAATTAAAGTTATTGGGCAAGTGTGGTGACCCATATGTAATTCTATACTCATTTTTCCTGAACAATATTGAGGTCTTGCCACGAATAGAACACGGCAATATTTTTAATTATTTCGTATTTTGCACTAACACCTTCACTCCCGAGCAAATTAAATCGTGCAAGTCATTCATAAAGAAAGGTTAATTACAATCTGTAGATCTTCACAGAGTTTTTGTAGATAATGCATCAGTAAATTTATTAACATACCTGTTACAAAATGTAGACTACACACTCTAATGTTCCTTCGTTTCCGGTCATCAATATCAACTCTGTTGATACGTTGTAACCACAAATTTTGGAGCTACTGAATATTTTTTTGTATAATTCTGATCCCACTTCGTTCACTCAGATGGTAATCTATAACAGGGGACATCATTTACACTCCCACTTCGATTACCGCAGCCGAAATAGCACATAACACCATCTTCCTTAACGCTAAGCTGACCAGACGTCCCCAATTCTTGAGGTCAGTCCTCGAATTTACACTTCCTCATTAACCCTTTAGATTTCCAATGAAAAATGTTCTTAAGAGTAGTTTCCGTTGTACAGAATTTTCCAACATGCTTCTTGTGAAAACAAATTTTGACTTTTTTCTTCTTTCTGGGTTTAATGACCACTGCGAGCAACTCTAAGGACTATAAGCAGTCACCTGTCTCTAATTTGGAGACATTCGTTCTAGGGAAAGGAGAGAGAAAGTGCTGCAAGACAAACACACCACCCGTGGTTCATTCGGGGCTCGAATCTGTACCAACTTGTACGAATGGTCTGTAGCCAGCACTAAGTCAATGCACCACTGGCGCTGTCAAATTTCGACTGTACTTGTTCTGAGTTTCTCCAAAAGCTTTGGCAAAATTAAAAACTATCCATGCAATTACTATGGTGTGTAGCCTAATTTTAATTCAGCGCATGTACCTAAGGCAGAGCATTTAATTTTTGCTAATATATTCTCACCTCGCCATCATAGTTCTGATTTGTCAATACAAATTACCAACGTTCTACAAGATATATCCTTTTAAGACATAAAGTTTCATATGTAATATCACACTTATTGAAGCAATGCAGTTTTGTGACAAAAAGATTTGCATATTTACTTTGACTACGTATGTGTCCCCAAATGAACTACCGATTTGAGGACGCCACGCCCTTTTGTCCTCAAATCGGTGTCCCGATATCTGGTCTCCTTATTAACGCTATACAAAGCAAATCCAAGCAGTGTTTGTACACCAGTTGATCACCACGCCAGGATGCTTTACCTTGTTGTGACGTCCCTTCCCTGGAACCAGTGGTCCTATATTAGGGACGGGCGACTGCTTATAGCCTACTGAGTTGTTCACGGTGGTCGTTAAACCTCCAATGCAAAAAAAAAAAGAAGTTCTGAATTCTTGAGGACAGTCCTCGAATTTAGTTTACTGTCCCCAAAAATGTCTGATGCCTTTAGGGACGTAAATTGTCCTCAAATGTCTTTGAATTTGCACTTCCGCATTTCCTCGTTAGATTTCTAATGAAAAATGTTGTTAAAAATAGTTTTCGTTGCACTAATTTATTTTTCAATTGGAGGTTTAACGACCACCGTGAGCAACTCAATGGGCTATAAACAGTCGCTGGTTCCAGGGAAGGGAGAGAGCCAGTGCCATAAGACAAACACAGCATCCATGCCTCTACGGGATTCGAACCCGGACCCTTCACGTACAACTACCGATTTGGAGACATCAGTGTTCCAATATCTTGGTCACATTAGCTACAAGCAGTCGCCCACACCAAACTTAAAGTCACTGGTTCCAGCGAAGGAAAAGAGCCAGTGCCATATGACAAACACAGCATCCATGCCTCTCGGGATTCGAACCCGGACCCTTCACGTACAACTACCGATTTGGAGACATCACTGTTCCAATATCTTGGTCACCTTAGCTACAAGCAATCGCTTATACCAAATTTAGAGTCACTGGTTCCAGCGAAGGAAAAGAGCCAGTGCCGTAGGACAAGCACGACATCCATGCCTCACCGGGATGCATATAACCGTTTCGTTTATTTTTTTTTGATTGGAGGTTTAACGACCACCGTGAGCAACTCAATGGGCTATAAGCAGTCGCCCGTCCCTAATTTAGGGTCACTGGTTCCAGGGAAGGGAGAGAGCCAGTGCTGCAAGACAAACACAACATCCATGCCTCACCAGGATTCGACCCGGACTCCGTTCGGACGAATGATCAGAGGCCATCGCTTAGACCACTGCGCCACCGGGGCGGCGTTTCGTTTATTACAACAACGATTTAGTTATTTCAACCAATCAGGACGAAAATAGCGAATGTCGGAGGTTGGGGCTTCACCTGCTGCTTCCGGTCATCACAGACCTGGTTCAGATCGTGGCCGCCATGATAGTTGACACTATCATTTTTTTTATTGGAGGTTTAACGACCACCGTGAGCAACTCAATGGGCTATAAGCAGTCGACCGTCCCTAATTTAGGGTCACTGGTTCCAGGGAAGGGAGAGAGCCAGTGCTGTAAGACAAACACAACATCCATGACTCACCGGGATTCGAACCCGGACCTCGTTCGTACGAATGATCAGAGGCCACCGCTTAGACCACTGCGCCACCGAGGCGGCCACTATCAATTACCGCCGTGACTGCTTGATTACGTTGGTAAACACTGTCGTGTTTGTAAAATATTCTACTCCATTGCATCTTTGTTGTGTTGTTCGTAGTCATATATTGATTGTGTTGCATGTTCGTTATCGGATTTTCATAGTGAGGAACAGCAACTGTCTGTTAAGAATGCTTTTTTTTTTTGGTGTGTTGTGTAATTCACAAGTAAGTAGCTTTGGAAATTCTTTTCAAAGGAAATATTTTAAAGTCAAATTGAAGATTATCTTTATCTCTTGGTGTCACAGGTTCGCAGCCAGCGGAAAGTAACGGATGGGGAGGGATCGTATCAAAAGCAAGCAGATCTGAAATGGTATGAACACATGCTATGCTGTACAAGTC
The DNA here is from genome assembly GCA_039090855.1 of Macrothele yani. Lineage (NCBI taxonomy): Eukaryota > Metazoa > Arthropoda > Arachnida > Araneae > Macrothelidae > Macrothele > Macrothele yani. Next base: position 98,039,796 of record CM077028.1, on the reverse strand, counting down.
AGATATCAAAGAAAGCACAAACTTGTGTAGCAGTAGAGAAAGTTTTAAATGTACCTTTACCAAATGCAGCCAAGATTGAAAAAACCCTTAATTATTAATTAATAGTTATTTTGAAAATGTTTGCAAATATGAAAGGTAATCATTACAACACGCTGTAAGGAGAACACAGAAAATGTAGTAGCTGTTGCATAGCAATTGCAAGAAATAAGTATAGTTTTGATGTCATTAAATAGCAGCCACTAAGCTATGTTTTTATGTCATTTACCAGCAGCCACTGAAGTACTTCAATATTCTCTGAAGAAGTACTTCCTTCCAAAGTGTTACAGTTAACCCTTCTCAGTGTTTGTTGACATTTCAAATTGTGGCTTTGCATGTGCCATCTGACTCTCGTGGCAGGCGATACGTCGCTACGACCAGTTCACTTTCCAGAGTGTTGTGATGCTCCATCTCTTGAACTCGCTCAACTAGTTGTAACATCGTCGGGTGTGTCTTCGAGGCATTTTCATTCGCTACTGTTAAAAACTGTAATACAGCAGTCGTCCATTATGGTATATGTATGTTACAAAATATTATGTAGCATGAGGGTAAAAATATTTTTCTCAAGGTTCTTAGATATCTCTTAGATACAAGCTGCTATTGGCTGGCAAAATGATGACACACATGAAGCAAGGGAGTGAACAGTGAGAGCCATCCCTTATACTGGTTACAAGTTAGCAAGGAATGTGAACAACAAATGCGATGGGAAAACATTTCCAAGTACTTGTAATTTCAAACTTCAAAGGTTACCATATTTATCTGTGATCTGTTATTTGCTGTTTCATCAATTAATTTTGAAAACAAAATAAATTAACAGCTTTCAAATAAAGAAATATCAGGTCATTGATGTAAACAAATGTATTACTGCACTTCGTAGTTCACAAAAAGTTATATTTACCAAAATTTAATGTCAGTGTAAATGTAAATTCTTAAAAATCCAAACTTAATTTAAAGGCTAGCCTTTTGATTGTTAACGCGTGAAGTAGTCCCATTAACGTGTTGAAGAAACAAGTAGATAATGTTATTACTTAGCGTTTCATTTTTACGAAACAAATCTTATTATTCTTTACAGAATTCCACTTATTAGCATTCTAATTGAAACACGAACTAGTACAAAATGTATGGAAATGCTTGATGCACTGACAATTGGGATGCTAGCTTATTTAAATATTCAACTGAAGTTAACCAGAGGCGTGAAACAATAATATATATAACAAGAGGCGTGAAACAGCTTTTCAACTCCATTTTTGGCATTCTACTTTTGCAAATTGTTCTATGTATTTGTTGCGCTCAACACTTAATCTTTTATTTCCAATGAATTTGGCCGCATCTTCAAAAGTTGAGTATTAGATGATGATGGCGTAATATCAGTCGACACAGATTTATCTTTTTTTTTTTCTTTGGAGACACATTGCAAAAGGTTTGCAAAAAAAAATCCCAACACCATGAAAAAATAGTTGTAGAGGAATGAAATGGCGGCAATACATTTGTATAGGTAACATATTTAATCGATTAAGGTTTCAAGATCACAGCTTATTGTAAGCGCAAGAAGAGCCATTTTAAATGTGAAATGCTGGTACATTAATAACCGGTGTAACCGCCAAAATGTTGAATGCAAGCACGCAAACGTTCATGCATTGTCTCGTACAGGTGCTGGATGTCAGTTTGTGGGATGGAGTTCCATGCCTGTTGCACTTGGTCGGTCAATACAGGGACGGTTAATGCTGGTTGGGGGTGACGCCGGAGTTGTCGTCCAATGATGTCCCATACGTGCTCGATTGGTGAAAGATCTGGTGATCCAGGTCTTTCACCAATCGAGCACGTATGTCGACACTCTGTAGAGCATGTTGGGTTACAACAGCGGTATGCGGGCGAGCGTTATCCTGCTGGAAAACACCCCCTGGAATGCTGTTCATGAATGGCAGCACAACAGGTTGAATCACCAGACCGACGTACAACTGGGCCGTCAGGGTGCGTGGGATAACCACGATAGTGCTCCTGTTGTCATAGGAAATTGCTCCCCAGACCATAACTCCAGGTGTAGGTCCAGTGTGTCTCGGCCGCAGACAGGTTGGTTGCAGGCGCTCGCCTGACCTCCTTCTAACCAACACACGGCCATCACTGGCACCCAGGCAGAACCGGCTTTCAACAGAAAACACAACAGATCTCCACTCCGTCCTCCAATGAGCTCTAGCTTGAAACCACTGACCTCGCAAACAGCAGTGGTTTGGAATAAGTGGAATGCACGCTACAGGACGTCTGGCTCGGAACTGTCCTTCAAGTAACCGATTTGTAACAGTTCGTTGTGTCACTGCGGTGGCAACTGCTGCTCGAATTGCTGCCGCAGACGCTGTACGATGCGCTCGGGCCATACGCCGTACACGGCGGTCTTCCCTCTCAGTAGTGCCACGTGGCCGGCCGGAACCCGGTCTTCTTGAGGCAGTTCCTTCCCTTGACCACCGCTGCCAACAATCATGCACAGTGGCTACATTCCTGCCAAGTCGTTCTGCAATATTGCGGAAAGAAGATCCACCTTCTCGTAGCCCTATTACACGACCTCGTTCAAACTCCGTGAGCTGTTGATAATGGCTTCTTCGTCTTCTTAAAGGCATTCTTGACTAACATCATCACCCTACGTCGAATCTCAACGATAACTAACGCTCACGAACGTTACAGCGCGTATTTACAGCAAACCTGCTTTGCATGTTCCGAGGGGCTCTACTAGCGCCACACGTATGCGCCGAGCGCGAAATTTGCATAGACGTCATCTTACAGATGTACTCTCACCGCCTACCGACTGTCGTTAATCTAACACAACCCCATCTTGGTGTTGGGATTTTTTTCCGTCAGTGTATTTTAAAGTACTGCTTGTTATTTCTGTTAATTCGTTTCCTTTTAATTTCATTATTGCCTTTTTGAAAACCTGGATCTACCAGCATATTAGCAGAATAAAAAAGCCAAAAATCTAAACGCAATGCAAACTGTGAATCGACGGTGAAAGTTCTTGTTAAGGAAGTTAACAAATGCACAAAGGGGAACAAGACGTTTTTAAGCCTGTCCCCACCAAAGCCCTGTGTCATACAAATTAAGATTCAGCACAACCATCACACTGGTGTAGCAGATCTTTAAAGCTATTAAGAATCAGTAGGAGGTAATATGTTGTTAATTATTTTTGTCTTGTGGTGATATTTCCATTGTGTGTGTGGGGAGGGGGGAAGTCATATATTTTGTTGTAATTTTTCAGCCCATACCTATTTAAAGAAATATTGTGGGGAAGAGTGGGTGTATACTCTTTCACTGTCTGTATATGTTTGTACACATATGCAGACGCGTGGAGCCCTGGCAATTCAATGGGGGGCTGACTTTGCGTCCCCAGCTCCAACTCATCTTGTGACTCATATTATTAGCATCATTGGGTTAATCTCATTTTTCATCTTGTGTTTAGTACATTTTGGCCCTTGTTGGAAAATCCCGATTCATTTTAATCACACGCTGTGCCCGACAGTTGAAAACAGGGAGCAAAGATTTGGGGTATAGCCACAGGGGTCAACAACCAAGCCAGGTTCTGGACTTGGCTTTCCAGAACTTCAACCTTGTATCTGTCTGGTATACCACATAGTTGGTGATAGTGTTTTGGCTGTAGGGCATTGCAGTGTTGGTGATGTTCATCTAGTCTCCCGGGTGTTGTTGAGATATTATTAGCAAATACCCACAGTTTGTATAAACTGCTGAGCAGCAGAAGAAATGCTAAGGACAGGGTTACATCTCTCCTGTTCCTTTGGCTGAATATGAATTATTCTGATTTAAGAATTCACCTGCTCTTAGCTGGAAAATGTTCAGTGGTGTTTTAAGTGTAAATCTATAAAACCTAATTGTTCTTAAAATTTTGAAATTTCTTGCATACTTTTCAACAACAACAACAAAAAAAAACATCACCTACAAAGTGAATTTTTTTGTAGGTGATAATTTTTCCAGTTGTGTTATAAGTGTAAATCTATAAAACCTAGTGATTCTTAAAATTTTAATACTTCTTTCGTACTTTAAAGAAAAAATATCGCCAACAAAGTGAATTTTGAAAAGGGAAACAGAAATAGTTTTTAAAGCACCCTGACCCCCCCCCCCAAATAAAATAAAAAAGAAAAGCAACTTGATATGCACCATGATTTAGATTGCTTGCATTCTTTTTATATATATGCTTTATTTTATTAGTACAGTAGATTTATACCGTGTTTGGTAAGAAAAGCTTTGGGTGTGTGAAAATATCTGAGGAAGTGTAAAATAATGATTTCCAAACAAAATTAATTTACGTACTATAACACCACATAATAAGTAAGATCTCTTCATTTGACTGTAATAAAACTATTCTGCCTGCTACGATGTTGATACCCAGGGATGATAATTTTTTGCACAGTGCTATCTAATCTTAGTGTAAGCAGACTGTATTCTTGCTGATTCATTTACCATTCATTCTGGTATACAAACCAGCATGAATGCAGTCTGCTTACACTGGGAGCATAACAGATTAAATTAAGACTTACCCTGGGAGTATAACAAATAGACTTTTTGCTTTATAGAAATGGTTTTCTCACTGATTCCCATTAAATCAGATTTTGAAGAAATTTGTTTTATGTGGATCGTGGGCCCAAGTTTGGTCTAAATTCTTGCTCAAACCCATCTCTCTTTTTCCACGTGTCCCGCTGTAACAAGATTTATGACGTCTTATGGGATGCCACGCTTCTTCCACATCCCTGAAAGTAAAGCTACCGGAAGCATAGTATGAAAAAAGAATTACTAAGGCCTTCCGGTATGAGGCCACCAATCAACACTAAAGACTCAAGAAGGATTGGAACACGGTGGTCATTGGATTGCGCATGCTCCAAAAAGAAACATTCCAAAGCCAAAAAGTGATTACCTCAACCGCTCTATGCAAGGCGCTGGTCCAATCCGATCAATGAACACTGGGTAGCTACTGTGGCAATGATATTGGGAAAATTTGGTTGCCAAACTGAAATTTGACAACTTTCGACCACTAATTTTGAGCTTAAACAGCTATGCTGTAGCCTCCATAGGTTTAAGCCAGACATCCCATAGGATACGGTAGGGTGGAAAGCAGACCTACATTATAAACCCCGCTGTCATAATCATATATACTGTCATACTTGTATATATATTGTCATGTATGTACGAATTATGATCTTCCGTGGGGTCGGTAGATTTTATTATACTTGCTTATTACTCGTTTTTTATATTTTGTGCAAGTAGATTGGAGTTTGATTGACTCCTGTATGGTAATTAGCTGCCACCAGACCAGGATATCTCTGTCCCAGTCAACTTACGCTGTTGTGCTGCTCCTCAGAGGCATGGTGAAGGAAAAGATCAATTGTATAGACTTAGAGCTGAGCAATATGTATAGGTTTATTTACAAGTTACCCTTCAGCTGGGAAGTGATCTCTGCTGGTAACATAGACAATGATGCATTTGATATACAGTACATGGTTCTTGAGGTCGAACAAACCACTCTCGCAGCACGGTCAGAAGTCAGTCACAGTTCAGTTTTGCACTATAAGTGTGCACATAGCATCAAGAAGTTATTATACATAGCAATTATGCGCTTCACAGGTGGCTGGATTTCTCAGGTGGAGAATTTTCCTGGCAGACCGCAGTCTGTTGTGTGATTAGTATTACTACCCATTTACCCGCAGGTAATGCAATGTATATACCCTAGTGGCCTTAACCCGCAGGTAGGCTCCTAACTAACTATCTAGTCATATGCAGCTGACTAGCTTGCGTGCATCTGGAGGGCTCTGATCCCTTTTGCGACGACTACAAAACGACCGTCTTATATTCGTTACAACTTTTCCCGCTCAAAACTCCTGCAGCCCGGACCTCGCACAACCAATCACGTAAGTGCATGCCTTCGGAGCAAGGTGCCATGTGGTAATCATCTTTCGCCTCATCCTGTCTCCAGCTGCTTGAAACTTTCTGCGCTACGAAGACATCCCCATGTTTTGTGAACTTTTGCCTCAGCGTGGAATTCACCAGGGAAAGAATTTCCTTCCCCCTTCTCCTCTCTGTGAGACCCTGGGCACACAATATGGCCGACCTGTAGCAATATTTCTTCCTACAGGGCAAAAATGGCGTTCCACCTCCCATTTCGGATTTTTTTCCCCATTTTTCCTTTATTAAATATTTTTACATCATCACACCCGCCTCCTCCAAAATTTCAAAATTTGATACTTTTTTTTCAAATTGAAAAAAAAAAAAATACCAAATTTTGAAATTGCTTTATTACCCAATATGTGTATATAAAAATTGCTGCATAATTTTCCCATTGGCATGGGACACTAGAGATTTAAGCGTGATCATCCTGTTTCTATATGATCTGTCCGCTATTGCGACTACTCTTGTTCTTTTCATAAAAAGTGTGGTTATTTTCAAATAACAAAGATAACAGCATTTTACCCATCTGAAATATGACTCAAGATCAAAGAGTTTATTTCGCCTAATTTACATGTTGTTTTCATACTACTTAAACTATATGACTATCTACTCAGTTAAAATTGTGGTCCACTACTGCGTAGTCAACAAACAGTATGGCTAAATTTGTATGTTTTCATTAAAGGCAAATTTTATAGGTATAATCACAGAATAAAATTTGTCAGTCTTAATTATTGTTTCTTTTCCTGTCTATTTTTAGGTGATGTATGCAGGCACAGGAGGAGTTTGCTGGGGCTCTTCAGGATGTTCAAAAAGAAAGGGAAAAGCTCCCAAATTTTGTGAAGAGGAAAGAGGATTTCTCTCTATGGAAAGAAGAATGGGTGTTGCTTTACCAATCAATGCTGATCACCAAGAACACCAACAATTATTCTGAAGCCTCTGTAAGAATACTGAAGGATGTATGTAGTCCTATGCCATACAAAGGCTTTCAATGTTTATGTTGTGGCACTGGTGGACTATTTTATGTCAGTCTGGGACAGTTATTTGTCCAGGCGATTGCTAACCTATGCATATAACTGGGTTAACAAAGGTAACTTGTTATATGCATCACTGCAAAAGAAAATGAAAGGCTTCACAGCATCGGACATAATTCAAGTAGATTCTACCACCTACTTGGTACCTAGTAAAGAATCCTGTGTCCCAACATATTCAGTGGATGTTTCTGTTGGCCATTGCACATGCCCCACTGGCAGAACTGGAGCTTATTGCAAGCATCCGTGTTTTGTTCAAAGCATTTTAAATACTAATTTCCATGCTGCACCAACAATGGCACAGGATGGAAAGATTTGAATTCACGCATTTTGCTGTTGTTAAAACCATTATTAAAAAGGACTATTCAATTTTGTGAAATCTGAAATTAAATATTTAGAAATGCATATTGTATTTAACAGAAATACAGCCTAGTCATTTTGTAAATTTTGACATGCACATTACGGTATGATACAAAGATGCACTCAGGTGGTCATCTGGATTGCAGGCATGTTAGTCTTGTAAAGCTGCTCTTTACTGCTGCATAATTAGTCTTAGTTTTGAAATAAAATTGTGCTCTTTTTGTTTATTATTTAATGTTTAAATCCTTCACTTAAATTTATCTTAGCGACTAATAGTTGGCGAAAACATTTAAATAACAGTGGCTCCATTTAACACTGTGAGAATGGTTTAACACTGGTGTAGACTAATTGATAGATATGGCACAGGCAATGTAGCCAGAATTTGGGCAAAGGGGAGAAATATGTTCATAGAGAAATATAAAATATCTCAGAGTCAAAAAAAAAAACTATTCTGAAGGTGTGAGTTGCTCTTCAGGAAATACAGTAGTGTCCTCATATCTGAGGGTAATATGCTCCACCACCTAATACAGCGGTTACGTGAAACCACAGAAAATACGGAACACTATGTATAACGTGATATTCAGGTAACATACATAAATACGGTAAAGTTTAATTGATAAATTATGCACAGTAAGACATTACCAACGGTAAATAAAGTAGTAATAATTGTACTGTACTCTACATTGAATATTTACAGTGTATTCTCTCTCTCTCTCTCTCCCATATGTATGAAAGGGATTCTGGCGTTTCAGCCTAATCCTCAAGACAATAGAGCAATGAAAATTGTGTATACAATACCTGTACTAAAAATATGTTTACAGTATCTTGTACAGTTCCAATTGATGACAGAACAAAAATCATTCTTTTCCATCAAAGACGACGGTGATATGTTGATAGTGCACTGCCTACGCCGAGGAGATGAAGTGGGGTGATCGTGTAGGTATTGTTACGCTGTGCTTGGCTACCGACCTGACAAAACAGGAGCAGGATTATCTTTGGAAGGGTGAGTAGACGAAAATGTGCATACTGATCACATTTGGGCTGCTGGATTTCAACGTGTTATGGCCCGTTCTCATGCTTGTTGAACAGTTTGAAACTTATAAACAGTTTTATTTCTTTAATTTTCCAAGTTTTTTTTTCAGGTCTTGTTAAAACATGGATTACTGAACCAGTGGATACGGGAGCACGACTGTATTTCAATGGAAAAAAATTTTTCATGCAGATTTTCACAAATTTTGCTGCACTGGTAGTATGCTAAAGCCATTAAAATTAACAACAACAACAAAAAAAACCATGAATTGCCACAGGCTGGGGGTCACACATGAAAACATTTTGGTTGGAGTCAAATTTTCACAACGACTATGAAGAACTAATACCAAAGTCACACGGAGATCTGCATAGAAAATAATTTTAAGTCTGCACTTGCCTCCTCTGTATTATGACAAGTTTTACTTTTTTTTTATTGTAGGTTTAACGACCACCGTGAGCAACTTTAGTGAGCTGTAAGCAGTTGCCCATCCCTAATTTAGGGTCACTGGTTCCAGGGAGGGGAGAGAGCCAATGCCGTAAGACAAACGCAACAACCCTGCCTTACCGAGATTCGAACCGGGGCCATGCGAGATCACCTCAGTCACTTCGTTCCTCACCGGGCCCAAATATAAGTTTTGTGACATCATGAAAAGGATGATGTCACAAAACTTATGTTTGGGCCCGGTCCAGCATTTTCGCAGCCATTGTTTCTCTACGGACGAGAAGTTTCATGCTGCGCTTTCATGTTTAACATCATCTGAATTTTGCGAATGATGTTGTTTCTTCTCCAATATTCGCTAGCAAGCACCAACTGGACAGTTATTCAATTTGATAAGATAACACTATGCGAGGATCATAGCGTTTGTTTACATCGCTTTTTGTCGACAAAACGATCGGTGGCAACGGATCTTGGCTGCAGCTTTTACGAAACTCAAGAGTTAACCAAATGTAAACACAAATATAGGAAGAAAAGATACACTTTTATTAGATTGGGGAAATAGAATTTACAAGTTTTTGGCGATCAAGTGGAAAATCCGAGGCCGCCCCGGTGGCGCAGTGGTCTGAGGCGCTGGCCTCTGATCGTTCGTCCGTAAGGGGTCCGGGTTCGAATCCCGGTGAGGCATGAATGTTGTGTTTGTCTTACGGTACTGGTTCTCTCCCTTCCCTGGAACCAGTGACCCTAAATTAGGGACGGGCGACTGCCTATAGCCCATTGAGTTGCTCACGGTGGTCGTTAAACCTCCAATAAAAAAAAAATCCGAGTTGATAAAATGCCCTGGTAAAACCAGATTTACCGGAACAGCAAAAATATCCCTACTTAAACACCTTTTTAAAAATAAATCTACAACTGCATTGAAAAATATTACATACTTCTAGTACATATCACTGTCATACGTTATTGGGTTTTAAGTAGTAAATGAAACAGGAATCTGATAAATACAAGAATTTTTACATATATAAGAAATATATGTGATAAGAATTTTTAACTGGGCTTCTGAAATATGCATAGTGCAGCCAAATTCATATATGTATGCAATTTACAGGCAAATTTATATTTGACATTATATTTATTTATTACTAGACAGAAAATTCATTCACGACAAATTATGGAGTTGGTTGCTTACAAAGCATATGCTCAAGAACAGGGAATTTGCAAAAAGATCTACTCTTGTAAACTAGGAAATCTGATCAAAAAAGGTATGGTTATTCAGCATATCAAAGAGATTAATTTTAGCTAATGATGGAGAACATTGCCGACAACAACCCATATACTAATTCTAATTTAACCTGCTTTTTAAGAACACAGAAATTAGTCTCGGGTGCATGGGGAAAATAGTTCATATTTTCTTCAATCAGATTATGGTACTGAATCTGCTTTGGTTTATTGTTCTACATGTAACATCTTCAGTACCAAAATCTGATTGTCGGTATTTTAAGCTTGTGCTGGCTGTTGCTTGTGATAGCCTATTTCATCTTATTAGTTAAGTAGTAAAGTTTCATTAAAGTAATTAACACAACATGTATACTCAAAAATTTTATGCTGTTATATTTTCGCCTCAGCTGCATTCAAGTTTGTTGCCAAAATGCCTGGAAGCAAGCTGCATTTCATGCTAATTATATTGCAAATTATGGAAAAATATATCTGAATTAATACATCCTAAAGGGGGTTCAGTTGTATCTCTAGTTATACAAAACAAAAGTGAATAAATGAGCAAATTAGAACAAGAATTTTTTTGATAAGTTGACACCCACATAAATGCAAAACTTCCTGCATTCATTAAAAATGTAATTAAAAAATAAGTTACTCACAAAGTATTTGATCTGCTTATGGGTACAATTCAGACCATTAAAACAAATGTTCGTAATGGGCATTTTTTATATAGATCCACTACAAAACATTTAATTCAAATAGTCAATAGTTCACTCTCCAGGTCACATTCTTCATTAGCTCCACAATAAATACATGTATTCATCCTCTTGAAAGGTCCTCCAAACTGTTCTAATTAGAAGACAAAAAAGAGAGGAGGGGGAAATTTACATGGATACACAACAAGAATACCAGAGGGTTCAGACACGCAAAAAATAATTCCTAAAGTATTAGGTACAAGGGTTTTATGCTAAAGTACAAAACAGCACAAGCTACAGAATAATGCATCCAAAGAGCTATTATGTCCTAATGAGGATTTAATCATCTCTACTTACATAAGATAATTAGAACATTAACTGTGAACAATTAAATGAAGCTAAATATAGTAAACACTTTGGCTTAAGCCAAAATCTCAGCTTCAAAGAAATTACAAAGAGGCTTTAAATAAATTTGATATCAGCACAGTAATATCAATATCACATCCAAATATCAAGATTTTTTTTTCTATTGCTGAAATGCATGACACATTTTACAAGGCAGTGTAAAACTAATAAACAAAAAACAGTAGAAACTAAAATGGCATTAAATTTATTCATGAAAATTTAATTATGTATGAAAAACATCCAATAGTTGTATTCACAAATTCTTGCTCTTTAGATTGCATTTTCTAAGACACCTACACACCTCCTCCCCAAGTTCTGTTGCTGATAAATGAAGAGATATCTTTTTTTTTTGTCCCTGTACAATTGAGGAATGGATTTTGATATAAAATGTTTTCAACAACTGCTACACATGCCTGTGACATATAGCAGCTTGCAATGAATTCACCGAGCTTCTACTTTATTTATGAAAAAACAAAATCTTATTTTAAGTGGGATGCTTACTTTTGCCTCACTGTATTAATTGAACAAAGCTACACTAATGTGCTAAGATATGGCGCTATTGTCAAAAATAATGCTTGGTATATACAGGAAATGTAAGATTAAAACAGTGCATGATTACAAACTGCATGTGGCTTCTGTAAGGAAATGCCTGCAAGCCTTTTATAATACACTGACGGAAAAAAAATCCCAACATAACGAAAAAATAGTTGTAGAGGAATGAAATGGCGGCAATACATTTGCATAGGTAACATATTTAATCGAATAAGGTTTCAAGATCACAGCTTATTGTAAGCGCGAGTAGAGCCATTTTAAATGTGAAATGCTGGTACATTAATAACCGGTGTAACCGCCAGAATGTTGAATGCAAGCACGCAAACGTTCATGCATTGTGCCGTACAGGTGCTGGATGTCAGTTTGTGAGATGGAGTTCCATGCCTGTTGCACTTGGTCGGTCAATACAGGGACGGTTAGTGCTAGTTGGGGGTGACGCTGGAGTTGTCGTCCAATGATGTCCCATACGTGCTCGATTGGTGAAAGATCTGGTGATCTAGCAGGCCACGGCAACATGTCGACACTCTGTAGAGCATGTTGGGTTACAACAGCGGTATGTGGGCGAGCGTTATCCTGTTGGAAAACACCCCCTGGAATGCTGTTCATGAATGGCAGCAAAACAGGCTGAATCACCAGATCGACGTGCAACTGTACCGTCAGGGTGCGTGGGATAACCACGAGAGTGCTCCTGCTGTCATAGGAAATTGCTCCCCAGACCATAACTCCAGGTGTAGGTCCAGTGTGTCTCGGCCGCTGACAGGTTGGTTGCAGGCGCTCACCTGGCCTCCTTCTAACTAACACACGGCCATCACTGGCACCCAGGCAGAACCGGCTTTCAGCAGAAAACACAACAGATCTCCACTCCGTCCTCCAATGAGCTCTAGCTTGAAACCACTGACCTCGCAAACGGCAGTGGTTTGGAGTAAGTGGAATGCACGCTACAGGGCGTCTGGCTCGGAGCTGTCCTTCAGGTAACCAATTTGTAACAGTTCGTTGTGTCACTGTGGTGGCAACTGCAGCTCGAATTGCTGCCGCAGACGCGGTACGACGTGTCACGGCCATGCGCCGTACACGGCAGTCTTCCCTCTCCGCAGTGCCACGTGGCCGGCCGGAACCCGGTCTTCTTGAGGCAGTACCTACCCTTGACCACCGCTGCCAACAATCATGCACAGTGGCTAGATTCCTGCCAAGTCGTTCTGCAATATTGCGGAAAGAAGATCCACCTTCTCGTAGCCCTATTACACGACCTCGTTCAAACTCCGTGAGCTGTTGATAATGGCTTCTTCGTCTTCTTAAAGGCATTCTTGACTAACATCATCACCCTACGTCGAATCTCAACGATAACTAACGCTCACGAACGTTACAGCGCTTATTTACAGCAAACCTGCTTTGCATGTTCTGGGGGCGCTACCAGCGCCACACGTATGCGCCGAGCGCGAAATGTGCATAGACGTCATCTTACAGATGTACTCTCACCGCCCACCAACTGTCGTTTATCTAAACAACCCCTTCTTGGTGTTGGGATTTTTTTCCGTCAGTGTATTTTTTTATTGCAGGTTTAACGACCACCGTGAGCAACTCAATGGGCTATAAGCAGTCGCCCGTCCCTAATTTTGGGTCACTGGTTCCAGGGAAGGGAAAGAGCCAGTGCCGTAAGACAAACACAACATCCATGCCTCACCGGGATTCGAACCCGGACCCCGTTCGGACGAATGATCAGAGGCCGTCCCTTAGACCACTGCGCCACCGGGGCGGCCCTTTATAATATGTTGGTATGACTTCTCAGGTATTATTATGCACTGGAAGATGCATGTTGCGCAGGTGTTATTATACACTGGAACATGCATGTGTATGTAAGCAGTATTTGAATCATTACAGGAGAACTGCACTTATGAAAAAAAAATGAAAGATTTTAATGTTGCAAGATTTATATCATATGGCCAACATAAATTAATATGCAGTAAGCAAAACTGAAGAAGTTATGCATATAACAACTTTCTAAATATCTAACTTTCCTAATTATCTCCATTATCCAAAATTTCCCACAGAAATATAACATGCATTACTAAGTATGCTACACATAATTTGGGTGCAAAAACAATTCTAATGCCTTCGAATTCCTTGTTTTGTTTAAACAAAATGGTCTACGTTTTCTTGCTCTGCAATTTTTCACAGGAACTTTTGTGCCTGCAAAAAAATTTGGATTTATGATACTCCAGTTGAGCACTAATTTTTGCACAGATTGTCAGTGAAGTGTTTAGCAGCTCTTAAAAAGATTAAAACCACACTGAAGATAAGCATAGTATTTGGAATCACACACACTGCAAGAGTTTTATAAACACATACAGAATATGGCAAATATAAGTTTTCTTGTTTTATCTACACATTTTTGCACACATCACTAGGATTACAACTTCAGTTGCTTTTAAATTGCCTGAAACCAAACTGTACTGATGTAAACACATAATGTTCACAAAGTGCACACAAATGTTATATTATATATATATTTCTAGAAAAAGAGTATATTATAGATAGAAATTCCCATAGTATCAATTTTATGCAGTTTTTTCGCAAACTTTACATTTTTTTATTTTTTTTTACAGAAGCATTTTCACGCTGCAGTAGTTTTTGCCCATAAATATGCCAAAAATACTACAGCATGACAATTCTTTTATTGAAATTTCTACACTGCAGATCAAATGTATATTTATAGATTCTCACATTTACACCCAAGCAGGTGTAAATTTGATATCATACTGAAAAATTAATTTTCATACAACTGAAATCAACATGAACGCACCAGCTGATATTACGCAATCTCCAAGAAATTCATGGTTGACAGTTTTCTTTTGCTTTTTGTTTGCTTCTGCCTGTCATTTTATATCTTACCGTAGTTATTCAGAAAAACATGAGGTAGTTACAACAGAAAGGCATTTGTTTTTACTAACAACTACATTTTCCCCTTGGATATAAATCAACAAAATTTAATTTTTCAAAAGCTAACTGAGCAACAAATTGCTTCCAACTTCCTTGCCTGAAAGTCTGCTTCAAAGTTTTGCTTATCAATTGCTGAAAACTTCTAAAGGAATGTATTACAATATATACTGTGAATTATTGGGGCCATTTTAATAAGCCTCTATCAGTAAGCTGTATGTACTGACAAACCTGATTTGAGCTTTCATGTTCTAAATTTTATCACATGCTAACATTAGTTTGCAATGAGAACATTTTATGTTTTGGCTTACCTTATGGGTTACATAACAGTAATATACTAGATTAAAGTAAAATATGTAGCCTTTGTTACTTTACTATATGTATTGAAAGCTTCATAGAACAATGCAGATATTTTAAAATATTTTGTACTTTGTGAATTTAAGAGCAAAATAAGTCTCTTTAAACAACATGTCTCTCTTTGGATGGAAGATTTAAAGTATCTTTCTGTGAGGCATTTAATTCACTTAAATGGCCACATGCATTGAGAGCCAGGTGCTGAAATTATACAAAAATCCCACTTTGTCATCTGATGAAACTTAAATAGGTTGGCAAAATTTATTCAGACTATTATGCATGCCTTGATGTGAATGCTTAACATTTATTATCCACATCATTTTAGAATAAAATAAGTTCATTCGTGCCTGTGTCTTCCCTATTTAGCTTTTTATTATTTACCTCAAAAGCTACACAGTTACTTTCATGAAAGAGATTTAGTGCAGGTGAAACATTTTGTTGTTCAGTTAAAGTTGGGTACAAAAGTTTTTGTTAAAGTCATGGGGCTTCTTTCAAGATTCATTTCACTGTCACAAATTTGCTTTAAAGGTTGCGAGCTTACTGAAGATTGCCCTAATATAAATCCAAAATACAAGCAGAAATCGACCGACAACACAACCTACAACAAACACTGCAAGTAGGATCTTTTGTGTGATGTCACAATCCAAAATGTCTGTCTGTACTTGGGCCCGGTCGCACTGCGACGTTCAAACCCGGACCCTTCATTGATGAATAATCATAAGCCAGCGCTTAAACCACTACGCCACTGGGAGGTGGGGGCAGCAATGACAAGTTCAACACCAACTTCTGAAATGCACTTGTTTACTTTTAACGACTTTTCCTTTATACACTCTTTTCCTTTTGAGAGTTTATGCGTCATCAGTAGATTGTGGGCCACACAGGGATGGCAGGACTCCCACCAAGTCTGCGGAAGCATACCGCTTTGTATTTGTTTATACATTAGAGATACAGGTGTATAATTTCATGTTTTCATTGTCCCACTCACATTATGCTTGGCTCTTGTTAATAATTATTTGGGTGTAGCTGATGAAGGATTTGGTTAATTTTAAACTGAAAGCAAGTATTTGGCCCATAATGCCAAATACGGCTACTATATCAAAGAGTATAATGGACACTCTTTGGTGTTTAGTATCAGTTTACAAAATTTTTACAATTTACAGAATTTCCTGTAACTTGTAGCTGATTGTGAGGGAAATGCTATAAAATATTCACATGTAGAAAGATTCAATTTTAATCCATTAAGTGGAAAAACAACTGGGAATACTCAATTGTTATTTAAGGATTAATTTTGGTGATCGAGGGGCATACCCCTTAACTTTTTTTTTCTTCTGTTACAAAGATTATATATACATATTCTTACAACTGAAGTCATATTATGCAGGATCATTAAAATTAGATACAAGTAGGACTAAATATGTGACACATGAAGAATGAAATGGCAATGATGCTGTGAAAGACTGCTTGTAACAAGCCGAAAATCTGCCTAAGATTTGGTTAGAGTAATAAAAAGTTAAGCGTTACCTTATCTTCTATGCAATAGCTGTTCCACATAGGGGGCCATAATAATTTACCTTGTCTCACTATTGCATAGGAGATAAGGCAACCATCAACTCTCTATTACTCTAACTATTACGACCCACAGCTAAATCCAGGAAACTGAGAATTTCCTTGTCTTCCTTTATTATAGTTGCCTAAGGTTTACTTTACATGGCAACTTTTTTCACTGATTGCATGTGCTATCTGCTCTAGTCGCCCCAGTGGCGCAGTGGTCTAAGCGATGGCTTCTGATCATTCGTCCGGAAGGGGTCCGGGTTCGAATCCCGTGAGGCATTGATGTTGTGTTTGTCTTAAGGCACTGACTCTCTCCCTTCCCTGGAGTCAGTGGACCTAAATTAGGGACAGGCGACTGCTTGTAGCCCATTGAGTTGCTCACGGTGGTCGTTAAAATTCCAAACAAAAAAAAATCTGCTCCCTGGAAGTGCAATAGCTCCTTATACTAAGTGATTCAGCAACGCCCAGCCCACCCCACTACTGCAAAAAATATCTCTTAAAGAAAAATCTATACCGATTTCCACAGCAAGTCATTCCCAGTAGCATCCACAATGGATTTCATTGGTCTCCTGAAGCTCACTAACCGCCACAGCTAGTTGCACACAGTTCAAGGCCTAATGCACTAAGTGTTGAAACTTAGAGGCACAAAGTATACTTATTTCCTTCAGACTGAAATGAAATAAAAAATTTCAAAGTAGTGCATGCAGGTATACTGACAGAAAAACATTAACAAGTTATTTAGTAGTTACATATATGGTTACATGATGTTCCCAATAAAATACTTGAGCCCAATTTTCATTACCAAGCACACGTCCTACTTTCCCGACCGCTTGCTGACACTAAGAAATATTTGTCTGTTCTCACCTATAATTCGGAAGCTTACAATTTCCAACACTTTCTTTATAATAGATAGAAGAGTCTAACAGCTAGTTTTTACCCTCATTACAGTGGCTAACGACATACAATTTAGCGAGAACGACATGTATCTCTGCGATACTCGTACATAACCCAGAGAATAAACATAATTTCACATTACTGATTTCAGTCACCTTGCCCGTTGCACCTTTTGAAAGAATTTTAAATTTTCGCAAAGAACCCCCCCCCCCCCCTCAGAGGTACATACCAAGTAATTTTCTGCGATAAATACATGATCAATAAACCGTACATCCTCTACCCCAGTTATGCTACACGAAGCGCGCGGAAACACAAGCATGCTTCAGCGGCCATCTTGTGACGTAACAAACCAATGTTGTCGTTGTAAGATCCCACCCACCAGAATCCTGAACAGCCAATGGTGTGCTTGAATTTCCCCGTAGAGTTGTGGCGCTGGGTAGTTTGGAAATACGCGTCCCGGCCGCGTATTTCACAAGTGAATGTAGGAAATTGCGATTAAGGGCATTTCCGCCACGCGATTGGTTCAGAGCTACTCTGGATATTGCGAGTAGGCGGGGACTATGAGGAGAGTCATGTGAAAGGAACACTCTTTTATCCGGGAAAGTTCTGCTTGCTAAGAAATTCATTGTGAGGCATATGTGACAAATGATCATATTGAATTATATCGTGGAAAGTTCTGCTTCCTAAGAAATTCACTGTGAGGTTACTTAACAAATATGAGAAATAATCATATTGAATTATATCGTGGGAAGTTTTATCGTGGGAAGTTCTGCTTCCTAAGAAATTTACTGTGAGGAAATCTATCTTAATATTAAAATTGAGGACAACTTCAATAAGTAGCTAGTTATATACCATACTCCGTATCGCCCAATAGATGGCAGCACGTCAACTACCCATCAAGATTTGTGCTGTTGTGAAAGTGTGTATATAAGGATACTAAAAAAATGCCCTTTTAAAGGTCCTTTCTATTACCCTTAAAAAGACCTTTAATAATGAAAACATGCCTCCACACCGAAATATTTATTCTGAAGATTAAGGTTTTTCCCTCATGAATGCGAGAAAGTCTAGCTAGAAAAAAAAAATCAAACAGAGTGATTTTGCATTGGCAAAGAACTACCTAATGACAGGAAGTAAGACCTCAAAACAGTGTTCTGTTGAAGTAAGATACTTCCGTTGGAATAAATACTCCAGAATGTTGTTTGCCATATATTGTGTCTGAGAAAATAGTAAGTGATCTGTCATATATATATTTTTCTAATATTTAGGACATTCTTCATATTTCTGTCCCTCCAAACTTCATCAAACATGCCTTCAATTTAACATTTCAACCCCCTTCTCACCGAAAAAAAAAAAAAAACGTTAAACAGCTCATGTGTTCTCCATACAAAACACATCAGTACTAATCCTGTGCTAGAGCAGTGAGCGCTGACGTGCTGACATCTGTCGGCTCTGTCAGAACCACGGTGAGGTCAGAATTATATAGATTGAAGGTAGTTCGGAAGAAAAGTCACAAGTCCATTCAGTATGTTGATATAAAAACCCAAAAGTTCCCCTACCAAAAAATTACACTCGCTATTTACCTCCTGTCGCATTCCGACTGTACAGGTGAAACAAATGAAGGTAACCACGGTCGCAATGAAAACACACGAACATTTTATTGCGTGTGCAGCCATGCTTACATGTCTCAGTCACATGACTCTCCTTATAAGCCCCGTCTACTCGCAATCTCCAAAGTAGCTCTGAACCAATCGCGTGGCGAAAATGGCCCTATTCGCGATTCCGTACATTCACTTGTGAAAAAAGCGTCCCGGCCGTGTATTTCACAAGTGAATGTACGGAATTGCGATTAAGGCCATTTACGCCACGCGATTGGTACACAGCTACTTTGGAGATTGCGAGTAGGCGGGACCTATGAGTAGAGTCAAGTGACGGAGACGTGTTGATATCGTGCAAAGTTCTATCGTGGGAAGTTCTGCTTCCTAAGAAATTCACTGTGAGGTTACTTAACATATGTGACAAATGATCATATTGACTAATAAGGTAAAGTAATTTTGTGCACGATATCATAAGGAATATCTGCAGCTTCTCAGATGAATACAAGTCGAAATCTATCTTAATATTAAAATTGAGGACGACATCAATAAATAGCTCTACCATACTCCGTATCGGCCAATAGATGGCAGCACACGATTCGTGCTGTTGTGCGTATTAAGGATACTAAAAAGTACCCTTTTGAAGGTCTTTTCTATTGCCCTTAAAAGGACTTTAACAGTGAAAAGGATGTCTCCACACCGAAATATTTATTCTGACGATCAAGTTTTTTTCTTCATGTATGTGAAGAGGTCTAGCTAGAAAAAAAATCAAATAGAATGATTTTGTATTAGCAAAGAACTGCCTAATGACACGAAGTAAGACCTCAAAACAGTGTTATGTTGGAATAAATACTCCAGAAGGTTGTTTACCATATATTGTGTCTGATAAAATAGTAAGTGATCTGCCATATATATATTTTTCTAATATTTAGGAAACCCCTCATATTTTTGTCCCTCCAAACTTTATCAAAAATGCCTTCCGTTGGAATAAATACTCCAGAATGTTGTTTGCCATATATTGTGTCTAATAAAATAGTAAGTGATCTGTCATAAGTATATTTTTCTAATATTTAGGAAATTCCACATATTTTTGTCCCTCCAAACTTCATCAAAAATACCTTCAATTCCACATTTCAACTCCCTTCTCCCCGAAAATTATATAAAACGTTAAACAATTCATGGGTTCTCCATACAAAACACGCCGCCTCGGTGGCGCAGTGGTCTAAGGCGCTGGCCTCTGATCATTCGTCCGTAAGGGGTCCGGGTTCGAATCCCGGTCGGGCATGGATGTTGTGTTTGTCTTACGGCACTGGCTCTCTCCCTTCCCTGGAACCAGTGACCCTAAATTAGGGACGGGCGACTGCTTATAGCTCATTGAGTTGCTCACGGTGGTCGTTAAACCTCCAATCAAAAAAAAAATACAAAACACATCAGTACTAATCATAGCTAAAGGAGTGAGCGCTGACGTGCTGACATCTCTCGACTCTGTGAGAACTATATAGAATGAAGGTACTTCCCAAGATAAGTCACAAGTCCATTAAGTTATGTTGATATAACGACGCAAAAGTTCCCCTACCAATAAATTACCCTCTCTATTTACCTCCTGTCGCATTCCGACTGTACGGGTAAAACTGTAACGTATACTCTAGATTCAGTTTCTTTTTGATTTTACTATCTCTTGTTATTTTATTTTCCTATGCAAATTATCTTCTCACTTAACGAGATGTTATTTCTCCCGCTGCATTATATGTGACAACGAGTGTAAGTCATGACGTGGTGGTATGCAGTATATATAGGCGCGCTCAAGTATACCAAGGAGCTTCGTTTTATATGTGATAGGTTCTTCCTGATTATTGATATGCGATTTACCTACGTTTCTACGATATTACGATAGTACGAAAGTTCGGGCTATCAGTAGTTGTGTTATTTTGGAGTGTGTATTTGAGTAATACCAGGAGCTCCCCAATAAAAAGTTAAAAGTGAGTACGTTTTCTTAGTTCATTTTATTGTCAGACCTCTGTCTGGCCGTTAAGTCTATTTCATTGAGTGTTTACGTTAAGTTCAGGGTATATTGTGTTTAACGCTCTAATAAGGAGCCTTCAAGGTACTAATGTACTAAAACCGAAGTTATATTACTGATATTCAAGATAATGAGGAACGCTGAGTAAAAATAAATTCCATATCCTTGGAATTTATTGCACGTGCGTGTCTTACCTAAACAAACTCTAGCACTTTGAAGATTAAGCACACTTTAGCTACGTCAAGTAAACTTTCAATAACCCTAACGTGACTTAACGTAAGCTTTCCTGCACTACACGTCCAGCCGGAGGATTTTATTCATTATAAAACAACTAAAGGTAACCATTGTCGCAAAGAAAACACCTGAACATTAAAATGGCTTATGGGCGAGTGTAGCAAAGCCTACATGTCTCCGTCACATGACTCTGCTCATAGGCCCCGCCTACTCGCAATCTCCAAAATAGCTCTGAACCAATCGCGTGGCGGAAATGGCCTTAATCGCAATTCCGTACATTCACTGGTGAAATACGCCACCGGGATTCGAGCCCGGACCTTTCACAGATGAACGGTCAAGCCATCGCGTAAACCAAAATTTCACAAGGTAGAATTTAAAATAAATCCATATTTTTTTGTTGCATTAAAAGGAAAGCTTGTTGGTTCACCGTTTAAAGTAGTTGAAATCGGTGCAATCACTTTTCTTTTCTTCCCCTCTCTTTCCTTTGTTTTCAGGTTAAACAGCCACCGTGAGCAACTCTAAAAGCTATAGTTGCTCGTCCCTAGTTTGGTGCCACTGGTTCCGGGGAGAAGAAAGCCAGGGCTGTCCATAGATTTTAAGATGGCGGCTGAACGGTGGCCACGGGTTGAAGATAAATCTCACAAGAGGAATAACTCTCCCATGCGCCGGTAGGGGATAACATTTGGAGAGATCTTTAATCTATGAAATGGGGTTGCGTGGCAAACACAAGTTATGCAGCATCAGAATTCGAACTCGGGCCCAATTAGAACGACTAGTCAGACTTGTACGACGTCTCTGATCACTGGGTCATCGAGGCGAAGTTCCTTCCTTTTGTTTTTGTTTTGGTCTGTTGTTTTGAAACAAAGATCATCTCTTGTTCTAACAAATATGATAACTGCAGGTGAGATCAAACTGCCGCCCTGGTAGTGCAGTGGTATAAGCAATGGCTTCTGGTCATTCGTCCAAGATAGATCCGGGTTCAAACCCCGGTGAGGCATGGATGTTGTGTTTGTCTTACGGTGCTGGCTCTCTCCCACCCCTGGAACAAGTGATCCTAAATTAGGGACGGGAGACTGCTTATAGCCCATTGAGTTACTCACGGTGGTCGTTAAACCCCCAATCAAAAATCAAAAAATCAAACTAATATGCTCACGGAACCGGTGGCGTAACTATCACCCCGCAGCTGCGGGGTGGGCGTTCCGCAGCTTCCAGTTATAGTTTTTTGAAAAAATTCGAACACGCACAAAGACAAAACAAACAATTAATTAATCTAAAGGTTCATATTTTCTTTTAAGGTACATTTAACTTTGCCTAAATGTCAAGTTTCACTTTTGTCCTACAGATTGAAGCTATTTGGCTCCGAGTTGTAATACGATCCCTCTCCCATCGCCCTCTCTCTGCGCTGCTGAGGAAAAGTCCGACGCCACATAAGGATTCCTAATGGAGGATGTGGAGAAACAGTCAGTCAGTCACCTAGGATTACGTTCGTGACAGGCGTCAACGTTTATTCACAGCAGCCGCATATCTGCCGTGTACAGGAGGGTGATTTCTTCAAGTGATTTATTTTAGTTTTGTACAGAACAATTACATGTGTTGTTAAATCTATAGCTTAAAACGTTAAGACTACAGAGCACTAGGAACCAGCATTACTTTTCCAGACATTTTCCCTGACTTCCTGAAACCCCCTCCCATCCACCACACACACACATACACACACACACCGCGAAAATAGCATCGTTCCTTGTGCTTCAAATCCTGGGAAAATTACTGCGCTTAGAGGCGCTGAAGTAAGTCTTGCGGGGGCTCACGTTGTGCTAGTTACGCCACTACACAGAACACGGCAATCATTCACAGTATCATGGATTATGCCTCTCTACGAAAAGAACTTATGAAAGAAGGGTCTTTTGTTTGCTCGAAATTATTCAACGCAGGCAGTGCATTTTCATGATGATGCCTGAAATCCAAGGTCTTTGCCTGAAATCGCCAACTGGATGGCGCAACGCTGTTCGTTCGCCCGAGTGCGCCTAGGTTCGAATCCCGAATGAGGCTTGAGTGATGAGCTAGTCTTACGGTACTGGCTTTCTCCCTTTCATGAAAACAGTGGCCTAGAATTAGGGACGGGTGACTACTCCTTAGAGTTGCTCAAGGTAGATTAAACCCCCCAAAAAAACTCAAAATGAATAAGAGGAAAAGATAAACATATAACTATCTAACTAATACACGCCGCCCCGGTGGCGCAGTGGTCTAAGCGATGGCCTCTGATCATTCGTCTGAACGGGGTCCGGGTTCGAATCCCGGTGAGGCATGGATGTTGTGTTTGTCTTACGGCGCTGGCTCTCTCACTTCCCTGGAGCCAGTGACCCTAAATTAGGGACGGGCGACTGCTTATAGCCCATTGAGTTGCTCACGGTGGTCGTTAAACCTCCAACCAAAAAAAAAAAAAAATAACTAATACACTGACGGAAAAAAATCCCAACACCAAGGAGGGGTTGTGTTAGATAAACAACAGTTGGTAGGCGGTGAGAGTACATCTGTAAGATGACGTCTATGCAAATTTCGCGCTCGGCGCATACGTGTGGCGCTAGTAGCGCCCCTCGGAACATTTTTTTTTTTTAATTGGAGGTTTTACGACCACCGTGAGCAACTCAATGGGCTATAAGCAGTCGCCCGTCCCTAATTTAGGGTCACTGGTTCCAGGGAAGGGAGAGAGCCAGTGCCGTAAGACAAACACAACATCCATGCCTCACCGGGATTCGAACCCGGACCCCTTTCGGACGAATGATCAGAGGCCATCGCTTAGACCACTGCGCCACCGGGGCGGCTCCTCGGAACATGCAAAGCAGGTTTGCTGTAAATACGCGCTGTAACGTTCGTGAGCGTTAGTTATCGTTGAGATTCGACGTAGGGTGTTGATGTTAGTCAAGAATGCCTTTAAGAAGACGAAGAAGCCATTATCAACTGCTCACGGAGTTTTAACGAGGTCGTGTAATAGGGCTACGAGAAGGTGGATTTTCTTTCCGCAATATTGCAGAACGACTTGGCAGCAATGTAGCCACTCTGCATGATTGTTGGCAGCGGTGGTCAAGGGTAGGTACTGCTTCAAGAAGACCGGGTTCCGGACGGCCACGTGGCACTACTGAGAGGGAAGACCACCGTGTACGGCGTATGGCCGTGGCGCATCGTACCGCGTCTGCGGCAGCAATTCGAGCTGCAGTTCCCACCACAGTGACACAACGAACTGTTACAAATCGGTTACTTAAAGGACGGCTCCGAGCCAGACGCCCTGTAGTGTGCATTGCACTTACTCCAAACCACTGCCGTTTACGACGTCAGTGGTGTCAAGCTAGAGCTCATTGGAGGACGGAGTGGAGATCTGTTGTGTTTTCTGCTGAAAGCCGGTTCCGCCTGGGTGCCAGTGATGGCCGTGTGTTAGTTAGAAGGAGGCCAGGTGAGCGCCTGCAACCAACCTGTCTGCGGCCGAGACACACTGGACCTACACCTGGAGTTATGGTCTGGGGAGCAATTTCCTATGACAGCAGGAGCACTCTCGTGGTTATCCCACGCACCCTGACGGCACAGTTGTACGTCGGTCTGGTGATTCAACCTGTTTTGCTGCCATTCATGAACAGCATTCCAGGGGGTGTTTTCCAACAGGATAACGCTCGCCCACATACCGCTGTTGTAACCCAACATGCTCTACAGAGTGTCGACATGTTGCCGTGGCCTGCTAGATCACCAGATCTTTCACCAATCGAGCACGTATGGGACATCATTGGACGACAACTGCAGCGTCACCACCAACCAGCATTAACCGTCCCTGTATTGACCGACCAAGTGCAACAGGCATGGAACTCCATCCCACAAACTGACATCCAGCACCTGTACGAGACAATGCATGAACGTTTGCGTGCTTGCATTCAACATTCTGGCGGTTACACCGGTTATTAATGTACCAGCATTTCACATTTAAAATGGCTCTTCTCGCGCTTACAATAAGCTGTGATTTTGAAACCTTAATCGATAAAATATATTACCTATACAAATGTATTGCCGCCATTTCATTCCTCTACAACTGTTTTTTCGTGGTGTTGGGATTTTTTTCCGTCAGTGTATTTAGTTTGCTAGATAAGTAATTATATAGGTTTAGCTACTGACTACATATATAAGTGAAAAGAGAGAAGAATATCGACCAAATGAATAAATGAAAAAGCTGCGAAAGAAATGAGAACTGTTTGACATATAAATATTAAAAGTGGATCTGTCTCTTTCCTGGAACCAGTGGCCCTAAATTATAGGCGAGTAAGTGTTTATAGCCCTCAGAACACGGTGGATATTATGGCTATTAAATAGTCAGGGCCCGGGCTGATACTTAGCTTGTATGGGGCTCAAGGGCCCACACATTTTAAATTTCGAAATATTTATGAAAATAATTTTTTATTCATTTTGTGTTGATGCATTTAGTGGAAGAGCATCGAAAGTATTGCGTATAAAACGTTTCAAACTTATTGCGCGTGTATATATATATATATATATATATATATATATATATATATATATGAGACTGGCACAAGACAGACCGTTGTGGAGGAAACTTGGGGAGACCTTCGTCCAGCAGTGGATTGATAATGGTTGACAATGATGATGATGATATATATATATATATATATATATATATATATTCTATAAAGAAGATACCTAAGCAAAAAAATACATATATAATTTTGACTCACACCTAGTACAACATAGAAGAGGTTATGTATCTACCTGTGTGATCAAAAGGAAAAAAAGATAAAAAAATAAAATAAAACAACTGAATGTAGAAGGTGTCGAGAATACTGAGCCTTGGCTTTATCAAGGACCAGCAAAAACTCTGCATTTTCTCACTTCCACAAAGACCTAGTTGGAAATGGGTTTCTGCAAGGCCATAGATGCAAGTAACATTCCCACCTAAAATAGTTTAAAAAATATATATATAAGTCATGTCCTCCTTAGAGTTGCATGACCTAGCACTAGTTAACAATTTCGCTTGCATCCATTAACCTTCCTGGCCCGACCCATACTCTTCATCTGTTACTATTAAACAGAGAGAAGAAGATTAAAGAGAACTCAAGCTGTGAGAGTGACATAATAATTAGAAATGATTTTCAACCATAACGAAATTCCAAGTTCGTTTGAGAGAGAATTTAAACCTGAAAAACAATGCAAAAGAAATCCAAATTTTACATTGCAATTAAAAAAGGAAATGTTAAATTATAACGAACAGATTTTTGAAAGAAAACTTGAGTCTAAAACCCCCTACTCTACAACTTATGACAACACGAAAACGAGAATAAGTTAAAGATAATAATTAACTAAAGAAAACTTTGTGAAAGTTATATACCTTAAACAGTTAGTTGCAATATGTACAAAGTATTTCAGCAGTGCTTTAAGTGCATAATTAATTAGTTATTAAGAACTTAACTACTTTGAAAAAACAGCGCATAGACAGCGCATAGAAAAGGAACAAGCTAAGCCCTCTTCTGTTCCTAGGTACCCCAAAAGACGCTCAAAGTTACAAAGAAAAGAAAGAGTTAAAACCCGCAAAAATGTTAACAGACAAACCAATGCCTAAAAGTTGAAAAGCTAAAAAACGACAGAGAAAAGGTACATGAAGTACAAACATTGAACTTATAAAACCTAGAATCCAAAAACAAGGAAGAGAGCTTACCTCTTGTGTTACAAAAACTTTTCTCCTCACAAGAGAAGAACATGGCTGACCTCTTCTGCCACTCCCTAGACGCTGGGGGGCAGTGAGGGTGGGGCTGATGGCCTCCTCATACAGCAAGAAACCAACGCGCGGAGATTTTAACCAGAGAAAAAAAATATATAAACATAAGACTGTGGATCTGTATGATCAGAAAGAGCAGAATTAACTCTCCAGAATACATGAGAAATATTATAAAATACACGAGCAGTTTATTTAATAATCTTTGCATGTATTAAATCACCTTAGTGAGCTTCTATAGATTAATCAGAATCTTATTAATTTTAATGTTGGTTTTACTATTTTTAGTATAGCTATCCTAGTGATGAATAACTAGTTTTCTTTTTTATTTGTTTTTATTTTCTTTTATAAACGGATTTTTAAGCTTTTTTTGTGATTTTGTTTATATTATTTAATTTTTTGTTTTAATAGGACCGTCATATCCATAGCACTAAGGTTCCTTTAGGTAGTTAATAGGCATCCTCTAGCCAACTTCCTTACGGCTTTGATTGGTCAGAATCATATTATTAACTGTGTAGAAAATTAAAGCAGATCTGCCAACCTTACTCTATTATTCAGAATAATTTTTCTTAAAGTTCTTTTGATGAAAGAAGAAGGAATTTCGTTCTCTAGAAAACTTTCTAATAGTATATTAATGTGGTAATTGAAGTCCAAATTGTTGCTGCAAATTCTTGAAATTCTTAGGACCTGAGAAATTAGTACATTCTCAATTACTTTGGTTGAAATGTTATTATTCCAGTGTAGATATTTAATTACTTTGAAAGGAAAATTAACTCTTTTATCATAGAGGCTAATAGATGGGTTACCTCTGTTGAGCTTAATGCTTAAGTCTAGGAACTCAAGTTCCTGATTACTGTGGTTGGTTTTACATAAGTTAAGAGAGCTAGGATAGATATTATCAAAATCACTCTCTATAACTTCTGAATTATTGATACACAGCAGATCATCAATATATCTAAAAGTGTAAAGGTAGTTATCTGAGCAGGTGGGGTGATTTTTAATGAATTTATATTCCTTAAAGAACAGGAATAGATTAGCGATATGCGTGGACGTTGATGTTCCCATTGGAATACCGTTCACTTGCTTATAGAGAGTATTATTATATAAGATATGGTTATTTATTATGCAGCAATTGAGATAAGAGTTCCAAGTTCCTACATCAACAAATTGGTTAAGTTTAAATTCTGCATACAGCTTCCTTTAAAGGTAGTGATTATATCTGATAGAGGCAGATTAGTATATAGGTTTTCAAATCATAACTATTAATATCTAGGGGACAAACTTTGAGTATAGTAGAAATTACTTCTGCATTATTATTAATTATCCAAAAATCTCTGTACATCAAGTTAGAACAGTTTCTAATGTGTTTCAAAACCTTCTTTAAGACATCTTCAAAAGCAAGATCTATTTTCTTTTTATGACTCCTTACTCCACTAGCTATGAACCTGAACTTCACAGGATCCTTATGAAACTTAACCGTTGCAAAAAGAAATGGAAATTCAGGCTCATATCTTCTAGTTTGTGGAATTTTAAGTTTCTTGAAGAATGCCTTAAACCGATTTTCTAACTGCTTGGTAGAATAACTTACGGGCTCGTATGTTACTCTATTATTGAGTTCCATAGTTAACAATTCAAAATAGAACTTCTACAGATAATCGCAAAATTATTGCTAGCTTTATCCGTAGTGGTAAAAATAAATTGGTCTTGCAGCTTGGAGAGTGACCTTTAGCTTCTCCAGAGAAAAAGAGATTTCTGTCGAAACAAAAGTCCAGACCTGCCAACTCACCGGTGAAGCTATTGGTTATATTATATTTCCATTCTGCGAAGGCCTCAATAGGTTGATTGTACGTTAAACTGGTTTTTACGATGTATTTATTTACATCTTGAGTGAAGCTCTCAAGAATCCTTTCTTGGAAATTGTGAAGGAAGGTCTGAATTTAGAGCCATACTCTAATAAATTCCTAAGCTTTTCATTTTCAACAAAACTCAAGTTTCCGGTGATAATATGGTTGTAATTCTTATCATAGTGAACTGTTTCTTTATGTTCATCACAAGAACAAGTAGTAATTACAGGAATGTAGCTCGAAGAGTTAAGTTTGTAGTTTTTAACTATTGACCCTAAGGTCTTAACATATTTAAAACTTACAATAGACTGGTGCCTGTGGATGGGAAAAAAATTGCATTATTGTAGAACAGCTTCCTTACATTGAGATTATCGTAGGCTTTATTTAGGAACCTGATGGTAACAAAATTACTGGAAAATTCTTTAAGAGAAATTTTATCTTTAAGAATATGTTTAAGAATGTCCAGAACCAAAGCAAAAACATGCTTATCAACATGGTCAGCAGTTTCATTCCAGAATTTGAAAAAAACATTTAAGGACAGAGTGCTTGAAGGACTTGAGAATTTTGTAAGTATTTTTAACAAAATTAGTGCCAGTTTTAAAGCCTTCCAGAGTTTTTAGCAAGTTAGCAAAATCAACTTTGCTTGAAGTGCGAAATAACCTCTGTCCTCTATTACCTCTAGAGCAGCTCTTATTATTAACAAGAAAGAAGAGTTCACGAATTGAAAATTTATGCTGATTATGCTTATTGTCAGATAGAGTGGAATTAAGGCCATAGGGATAAAGAGACTGATGCTGCAAAATTTCAAGGGATTCAGTTTCTAGCCGAGCATAGAGGTCAGGGATAATATGTAGTACCTCTATTTTCACTTTGTCAAAACCATGAGTATGGAAATGCTCTAATTCAAAGGTAGAGTACTGGTTGGCGTTTGTGGAGGGGTTCACTCCTGAATTAGAGAACTTGTTTACTAGAGACCTGTGACCATTAATCCTAAGATGAAGAGGAGTGTGCTGCAGGCATTCTGAAAAAATATCACTCGTTGCTGTCATGGATGAAAGGAGCTATTTACTTTATTTTTAATACACCACAATATGAATGTTCAAGAAACACATATAGCATATTAAATCCGTTTATTTTTATGGCGTAAATAAGCACAAAGTTCTCCAAGCTTTCGCATTTGCAAAATGGGATAATTATCTTTCGGTCCAAAGGTGGCAGTATTTCTGAAACGGAGCAGTTTGTGAACTGTTCGCGTGCTGATGTGGTTAAAGTGTATCGAGATTGGAGAAATGGCACCATTGCGAATAAGCGATGTGGAAACTACGGAGCGCTACGTGCCATTGAAGTGAGAGGTGAACGTCGGCTTCGAAGGTGCGTGAGGGCCGATCGACACGCTACAGTGGAGCAACTCGCAGGCCGAATCAACCAGGGAGGCTACCGGAAGTGTGTCTAAAACGACAGTTTAGCGAACCCTGCTGCGTATGGGGCCACGATGCGGACGCATGGTCACTGCACCTATTCTAAGAAAGGTGCATCGGCAGAAAAGGCTTACATTTACACGGCAGTATTGCAATTGGACCTCCGCTGATTGGCAAAGGATTGCCTTGTCCGATGAGTCACGCTTTCTTCTTCATCGAACGGATGGACGTTAGCGTATAAGGCGAGAAGCATCTGTGAACAAACACTCTTTAACCATTGCTGGAAGAAATGGCATTCTCTGGGTCCACTCATACCTGTGCAGGGACGTCGCTAACGGAGTGCGAGGGTGGGCTTGAGTCCACCCTGAAATTTGCCTCGCCCACCCTGCCGCCCACCCAGTTTAAAGTGTGCCATTTTTCAATATATTTAATTTAAAAATATAATCTGCACTTTGCCTAGCAATAAGTCTTGTGTTTTATTTCATGTAACTCTAGTATTTCCCCCTAAGAAATGCGTTGTTTCTGTCTCAAAAAAGGGTTATCAAAATAGCACCGCAGGGCCATGAAAATTCTATGGTCCTCCACTCTTCCAATTCCTTAGTTTCAGCATTTTTTTCATGTTTGTATGGCCAGGGGGCTAATGAGGAGGGTGGATAGGAATTCACTGAGGGGTTCATTACTAATTGCTCTGTATGTTTTCTTTACAAAATAGGGATTCCAACATGGAAAGTAAAGACAAAAGCTACACTAGCGTCCTTAAGACTGCCGTAGGACAGTGAAAATGCAGAAAGTGGTTGACGACCACTTTGTGTGAGAGGAGTGCAAGGCAAAGCCGCTGGCTGGAAGGAAGGAAGTTAAGGAGGGCTGAAGTATTGTGTCTGCGGGGAACAACGTTAAAACTAGATTTAGATGAACAGAAACGGCATTTTCTTTTAAATAAATTGTTCAAGTACAGTAAGTACTATTTTCGTAAGCAAAAATTCAAAATTTTGAAAAGAAATTTAAGACAACACATAAAGAGTAAGCAAATGTTGAAGGCGACATTCCACCAACACTTGTATCTTACACCGGTGGCGTAATTAGTCATGTCCGTGTATGTATGTGTGTCCAAGTGTAGGGGGTCGGAATTGTATGAATTCTTTTGTAGACGGTAGTGAAAAACATAGAAAACGCCCCGGTGGCGCAGTGGTCTACGATGGCTTATGACTATTCGTCAAAGAAGAGTCTGGGTTCGAATCCCGGTGAGGCATGGATGTTGTGTTTGTCTTACGGCACGGGCCCTCTCCCTTTCCAGGAACCAGTGACCTTAAATTAAGGACGGACGACTGCTTATAGCCCATTGAGTTGCTCACGGTGGTCGTTAAACCTAAATTAAAAAAATTGTGCTTTCAGTGTTTCGTAAAAAAATTGCTATCAAGCTTGCCCCACCAAAAATATTACGCGCCCACCCGCCGCCCAGCCTGATTTCGAAATCTAGCAACGCCCCTGTACCTGTGGAAGGCATTATGGACCGATTTCGTTTTGAATCCATCCTTGCAGGAAACGTACACATATATATGCTGATTGTCTTCCTTGGGGCAGATAGGATTTTACAGCACGACAATGCAACGTGTCACACAGCTAGAAATGCCCGATAGTGGTTGGAAGAGCACGACGAAGACTACAAAGTACTTCTCTGGCCCCCTAATCCCCCATACTTAAACCCAATTGAGTATCTGTGGGACCACCTCGATCGTGTCGTTCGCTCTATAAATCCTACGCCACGCACCTCTATCAGCTGTCAAACGCACTGCAGTAGCATGGCTTCACATACATTGTACTTCTAAACACCTTCCAGCACCTTACTGAGTCACCCCCCTCTGCACACGGCGGTTACTCTGAATATTAGCTGGTGGTTCCAATAATATGACTCGACCGTGTATATATATATATGTGTGTGTGTGTGTTTTATGGTAGCACGTAAAAACACCGCAACCAAATCATCGCGCAACGTAACATCGCGGTCATAGCATCGCAGGTCAAGACACGGCGGTGACAAAACATCGCAAGTCCTAACATCGCGGTCACAAAACAGCGCAAGTCATAACATCACGGGAACAAAACGTCGCAAGCCATATCATCGCGGTCACAAAACATCGCAAGCCATAACATTTTAGGATGGGGCATTATTTAAACGGCTTTTTTGTTCATTTCTTTTTGCTTCGTATTTTTTTAAACATTTGATCTTTTAGTAGGAAAAATTTGTTCAGAGACTGGTTTAATTTGCAGAAGACTAATATGTGGCACTTATCAAAATATTTTGAAAGGGGGAGGGGCACTAATTAATTTCTCATCTCATTCCTGATGATTTTCATAAATAATTGGAGTTTAGAAGGTTGGTTATTGACACCCTCCGGGCACTACTTAAGCTGCTGCACTAAGGACTAAAATGGTTTGGACAGAAGCCCCAAAGAATTTGGGGGTTAGATTCGTTTTATATCGAGGAGTCTTGGTACCCTGTGTCATGGCGAAAATTTTAACCTCTGGTGAATTTCAGAGAGACCTGATCAATCTTTCTGTTGGTTTATCAGAGATTAATTAATGCAAAAATTTTCTCCCATGACATACGTTAGAAGAAAATTCCTGGTTGAAAGGCAGGGGAATTCGTGCGCAAAATTCGCTTGTCTTAATCACAACCAGGAAAACAAAATTTCATGTTGGAGAAAGAAAAAAAAAAGAGAAAAAAGAATAATATTTGATTTAACTGACATTGGGCTTTTGAAAATAATTATTTTATCTGTTCTTTTATCGCGATAGGAAAAGGCGAGTAGGTGTGCAGCTCAGAGAATCAAAATTAATTTTAGTTTGACATCACGGAACGAGAGAAAAAGAAAATTAAAATTAGTGATTTTCTGCAAGGCAAGAATTCGCCATTTTTGCGTTTCCAAGCGTCGTGGAAAAGTCACCAGAAGTGTAACATCTTTTCGTCCTTTGGGGTAGGGAATTCAGCAACAGAAATCTATTTTTGGACCTCAGGGTCAAGAAGAGCCTGGTCTGCACGTGTGAAGGTCAGAGGTCACTCGAGGCGTGGGAGTGAAGATTCCGTTGGAGAGTCGTTAGTTGCTAGGCTGAAGTTTCGACCAATGAGAGGGGTCAGCGGTTTCAAGCACCCCTGAGTTTTATCCGTTGAGAGTCACTTTTGTTCTGGTCTTCTGGCTGGCAGTCAGAGAAAGAGAGGACGGCGGAGTTTTTTCTCCTCGCCTTTTGGCGTTGAGGGGGCAGTCAGGCAGTCAGAATGAGATGCACTGGGGTCTGTTGGCCCTGTGTGTGAAAAAAAAATTGATTATTTTCAAGGATCTCATTGCCGGAGATGAAATGACCGCTGATACACCCAAATTATCAAGTAGCGGTCGACTGCCGTGTTGGATGCAGATGGCGGAGAAGGATCAGACCCGATTTCTTATTTCCAAGCCCAACATGCCTGAGGACCAAAAGTCCACCTATTGTTGTTGCTGCCTCCATATTTTAACGCTGGGCTGCGCCCAGGCTTCGGGGAGAAGGCCATGGCTATCATGGACGGCCTTGTGAATGCTTCGAATGCTGAATTGTCGAGCTGGGCCCACTGCTGAGTACAACAAGGAGTCCACCAACAGGGTTCCAAAATGCCCGTTTCCTGTTTCGTTGGCCAAACACACTGGCAGAAAAAAGGAAAAGAAAAAAACAACAACCTTGGAGGTGAAGTGAAAATCAACCGGGACAGTGGTGTTCTCTCAGGGAGAGTTTTTTTTATTTATTTATTTTATCTATTATTAGGCTGTGAAACCTTTTTTTTTTATTATTATTATCGACGGTTAGTGTGCTTGTCAGGAAGTGTTGTTGCTCCAGTCCTAAAGGTAAATTTCTCTCGGCATTTTCTTTTTGTATTATGTTGTGGTTTCTTTAAAATTATAAAACGAGTTGGTTTTAAAATCTTAGGCTGTTTAAATAAATTTCATGTCATCTTCTGTGGATAGGTAATTGAAAAACAAAACGAAACAAAGTAGTGGAAGTGGATAATTTTCTGGGTCATGTAGGGATAGATGATATAATAAGAATATTAAGTTATTTCGGAACGAACACCTCTCCAGACCAGTATTTCTCTTAGGTGAAATTTAACTCTTTTTGTGCTCGGTGATTTTTGTATTTGTGAAGTAGAATTTGTATTTATGAACTTAGCGTAGGTGCCATGTAGTTGGGAATTTTTCTTGTAGGCTGGTAATTATTTTGGTTTAGTGTTTTGGTAAATTTAGGTGCTAAATTACTCTTTAAAATTTAATTTTTGTATTAGTGAGGGCTAATTTCTAGTTTCAGCCCGTAGATTAGAAAAACAGGTTTTTATGGGGAAAAGAATATAAGAATTGGGCATACAGGCAGATATGAGCATATGTATAGTGTGAAAAAAAAATAACCCGAATAGCTGTTGTGTTTCTTCAAGAAGTGATGATAGATTTTTCAGGAAAAGAGTGATCTAGGAAGTATGGTGATGCATAGATTTTTCAGGAAATAAAGTAAGGTTTGGTATAGTGTGTCAAGTATGGTATTATTGAGCTTTCTGGGAAATGAATATGTACAGTGTGTTCCTGGGAAATAAAGATAAGTGATTTTCTGGGAAATGAGTGTGTTCCTGGGAAAATAAGGAAATGAGTGTGTTCCTGGGAAAATAAGGATATGAGTGTGTTCCTGGGAAAATAAGGATATGAAGTGTGTTCCTGGGGAAAATAGGATAAGAAGTAATTTTCTGGGAAAAAGGGTGATGTATTGAATTTTCTGGAAAATGGACGAAGAGATATTTTGGGGACAAGAGAACTCTTGTGGGATACTTTACCCTATGTAGACAATGCCGCGGGGTCTGAAAGGGTGCACGAAACAAATTGGGGGATTTGTTTTCTGCCCGAGTAAGCTTGTTCGGTCCATAGGAGGTGGTACCTATGAGGGGAGTGATATAGGTTGTCCCCAAATCAGAGTGAAGGAACAGAAAAGGGTTAGGTCGCACTTTGCTCCACTACACTGTATAAGCTGGGAATGGATTCACGACCCATTCCCGCCTTCAGCCTCAAACTTTGTTGTTCTCCCCGAAAAATAGTGTTTTTCTTGAGATGTGGGACTCATTGGTTGAGATGATTGTTTGGCTTTATGCCCGAGTTGATTATTACATGGGTGCCAGTTGACTGGAAAACTTATAGTATGGAATTTTTAAATGTTGGATTTTCATGATGATGGTGTAAGTAAGATTCTCTTGTCGGTGTAGCAATTTAATGATAACTTTGTGTAATTTGAATAAGGTATTTAGTGCATTAGGTTTTGGTAGGGTGTATAGAATGGGTTGAGT
Organism: Macrothele yani; assembly: GCA_039090855.1. Taxonomy (NCBI): domain Eukaryota; kingdom Metazoa; phylum Arthropoda; class Arachnida; order Araneae; family Macrothelidae; genus Macrothele; species Macrothele yani. The sequence continues at coordinate 98,004,148 of CM077028.1, read as the reverse complement.
ATCCGGTAATGCTAGAAATGTTGATTGTAAGACAAATGTTGATTTAAGACAGGGTTATGCTGATTTTAAGACAAATTTTCCTGGAAGGGTAGAATCTTTTATTAAATTAACTTTCATTATACGTAGAATTTTGGCAGTTGTTATAGTAGTTTAAAATTAAAAGTGGATTCGGAAGTCTGGTCTGAGAAGGTTGGTTCGAGCGATTTAATTAGAACAATATAGTGTACACATATGCATATAATATTTTTTTTTGAGAGAGAGTGTGAGATATTTTCACTTCAAATACTTAAGTTGTACACCATGTTAAATCAAGTGTTGGTGCTTTGAAGTACAATGAAATTCTTGTGTTTACTATTTTTATCAGTAGTGTCCCTGGTGCTAGTTTTTCTTGGAAAGAAACTAACCTGTCATCCGTTTATTTTTATTGGGCCCTGTGGCCAGGCATAAAATCTGTGACCTAAAAATTTAACTTGTTAAGTTTTTAAAATAAATATAGGCCAAGTGGCCTTTCAAAAACCTAAACCTTAGTGCAGTGAAGTTTTAGATATTTTCAGTTTAAATTTTCATCACATGGTTCAAGTGCATCCCCCTCAGCAATGACTGAGGTGGGAATGTAATCTGAGGTTATAACCGTAAAATCAATGTTTTTGTCCTAACTAGCTAATTTGATCATCGCCACTTCCAAAAGGTTATTTACACGTGTACATTGTATACCATTAAATATTATTGTTTACAAATTTGGTACACATGCAAACAATAGTTACCTTTTCTTACACTTTCAGGTGTATCTACTCATCAAATGCAAACAACGCAAACAATACAATTGTAACTTTTGGGAGATACCAATTTCAGTGGTGCATGTTATTTTATTTTTCTATTTTGTTTCATGGCCTTATTCAAAATTTCAGTTTTGTTTCGAAATGCATCCACCCATCTCCCAAATTTAAATTTTCTATAATTTCCATATGAATTTTAATACCAGCATAAATATAACGCTTTTAATAAATAACAATCAATTCAATATGCTCAAATTAAATTCAAATTTTTTTTTCACCAAAACACCTGGGTCCATCTGCAAGTGGTGCTCCGAACCACGGCGAATCTTTAGCTGTCAGCTGGACTCGAACCAAGAACCCCTGGGTCCCGAGGTTGGTTTTGTCTCGCATTTAATGTCTTGTACTGTAAGATGCAGAACAAACGTTATTGGGCCTAATGCATAAAATTCAAGGAGCAATCGCGCCTTAACTCGTTACATGCTAAGGGGCTAGACCTTACATACCAAGCTGTTTTCATCTGTCATTTCTCGCAATTGCAACGTCATTTTTTTTACATAATTTTGAATAGTTAATTTCCTATCGCTGCAATTTGTGTGTGTGTGTGTGTGTGTGTGCGCGCGCCCCATGGAGAAGTGTTTCATAACCATTGAAATCTACTTCCAAATGTTTTCTTCCTCTGGGATTTGTAATAAAAGTAAGACCTATTTCGGCATGTTTTTAATGATCGAAAGGGTTTCTGTTATTTCATAAAGTGGAATGATTTTAGATTTTTGTCGTCATTTTATGTTCTATTTTGAAATGATATCTATTTAAACTGACATTAGTGTTACAGTTCTAGAAACATACAATATTAAAATACAAAAACTCTGTGGTGCAACATAGAGGACAATGGCTCAGGATAGAAGTTTCTTAAAAAGACTTGAGGAGACCTTCATCCAGCTGTGGTTTGAAAATGGTTGAAAATGATGATGATGATTGTGATGATGATGACATTTGTGTAAAGTCGGTGGTAGAACGATAATACATTATCTGATATATATTGAAAGACAATATTGGACCGATATCGCATGAAGAACGTCAGGACGATATTGGATATATCGGTTGAAGAACGGCAAGACGCTATTGGATATGTCGGAAATACCGATATCATTTAAGTCGGCTGAATGACGGCCATTATTAACGACATTCAGCCGACATAACGGATATCAGTCCAATATCTAGCCGACATTCATTGCTACTTGGGATATTACTGCGTATAAACTGATCAAATCTGAATATTAGTTTAAATTTATCGATCGCTCAAAGTATGATTAATATACAGGGTCAAGTCACATTATCGCGACCACCAGCTAATATCCAGAGTAACCGCCGTGTGCAGCGCGGACAGCAGCTAGACGGGCTGGAAGTGACTCAATAAGGTGCTAGAAGGTGTTCGCAGGTATGTGGAGCCATGCTGACGCAGTACATCTAACAGCTGCTGGAGGGTGCTTGGTGGAGGATCTATAGAGCGAACAACACGATCGATGTGGTCCCACAGATGCTCAATTGGGTTTAAGTCTGGGGAATTAGGGAGCTCGAGAAGTAGTTTGATGTTTTCATCGTGCTCTTCGAATCACTGTCGAACATTTCTAGCTGTGTGACACGTCACATCGTCGTTCTGAAAGATCCCATCCGCCCCAGGGAAGACAATCAGCATGTATGGGTGTACGTGGTCTGCAAGGATGGATTCATAACGAACTCGATCCATAGTGCCTTAAACAGGTATGAGTGGACCAAAAGAATGCCACGAAAACATTCCCCAGACCATAACGCTGCACCCACCAGCTTGTGTTCTTCCAGCAATGGTTGAAGAGTGTCTGTTCTTCGATGTGTCTCGCCTTATACGCTAACGTCCATCCGTTCGATGAAGCAGAAAACGTGACTCATCGGAGAAGGCAATCCTTTCCCAATCAGCGGAGGTCCAATTCCGATACTGCCGTGCAAATGTAAGCTTTTTCTGCCGATGCACCTTCGTTAGCATAGGTGCAGTGACCATCCGTCAACTTAGGAGCCCTATACGCAGCAGGGTTCTCTAAACTGCCTTTTTAGACACACTTCCGGTAACCCCATGGTTTAATCGGACAGCGAGTTGCTCCACTGTAGCTTGTAGATCAGCATTCACTCAAATTCGGAGCCGACGTTCACCTCTCACATCAATGGCACGTGGTGCTCTGCAGTTTCCACTCGCTTATTCTCAATGGTGCCATTTCTCCAATCACGATACATTTTAACCACAGCAGCACGCGACAGTTCTCAAACTGCACTGTTTCAGAAATACTGCCACCCTTGGCCCAAAAGCCGATAATCATCATTTTTTGCAAATCAGATGAATCGCTCCTTTTATCCATGACAGCAATGAGTTATATGTTTTCAGAATGCCTGTAGCACACCTTATATACCGCGTCAAAAAAGGAGGTGGTCACAATAATGTGACGACTGTGTATATATTTAAACTTACATTTAAAATTATTATAAAAGCCATATACTTTTCAATTTATGGAAAGAAAATTTAAACTTCCTGCAGTAAAGTTAGGTACCAAAGTAAAAAGAAAGATGGAAATATTTATAATAATAATAATCTTACTTTAATATACGGGGTGGGTTACCCATGTTTAAACTGATACTTTCTCATATATTTTTCATATGCTAATCTATAAATAAAATACGCGTTACAGACTTATTTAAAAAAAGAATAGTGAATAAGATTTTAAAAAAGATGACATAAAAAATGTAAATGGTAGTGAAATTTCGGGAGGGTCAGAACCGGTAATCGAAAAAGTCCCCCACAGGAATAGTCTCCCCAGGAAAACACCCCAACATTCGGAAAAATCTCCGACATTGCAAAAGCTTCCCGTAAGAAAACTCCCCCACAGGAAAAGTCCCCCACCTTTTTCAGTCAGGGACCGTGCACAAATCGCAGCCCCCGGTGACGCAGTGGTCTAAGTGATGGCCTCTGATGATCATTCGTCCGAAAGGGGTGCGGGTTCGAATCCCGTGAGGCATGGATGTTGTATTTGTCTTACGGCACTGGCTCTCTCCCTTCCCTGGAGCCAGTGACCCAAAATTAGGGACGGGCGACTGCTTATAGCCCATTGAATTGCTCACGATGGTCGTTAAACCTTTAATAAAAAAAAATAATCGCAGTTTACACAAAATATCGACTGTCGGGGAGATTTCCAGGGTCACCATTTCCATTTTCACTCTGTTTAAAACAAGATGGAGCCGTACAACGTACCCAAATATGCGGGGAAAATTTCCTTTATCGCAGTTTGTAGAAAAACATTGTCTTGCAAGTAGCTAGATGAGGTGGGAAAAATTTCCGGTGTCACCATTTCTATTTTCACGCACTTCAAAACAAGATGATGCCCTACAATAAGCACAAGTATGTGGGGGAAAATTCCGGGGTCGGCATTTCAAACTTTTATCGCAGTTTATAGAAAAACACTGTCTTGCAAATAGCTGGATGGTCTGGATAGGTTGGGGGAAATTTCCGGTGTCATCATTTCACTGTCTCCTACTCTTCCCATGCGGGAGATGCTAAGTTCACAAGGTTTGGATACCATGCTGACGTCACAGATTTAGTCAGTAGCGCCTGTGCGATAAAAGATATCGGAAAACGATATACAACCATTCGATAAGGTCTTCATCAGATGGTGCAACGTGGAACGGTACTCACATTAGTTTCTCGGAAGGTTATGGAGGTTTCTTTAAATGACGTTTTCCAGAAATTTTTGAGGAAATACAATAGTGATAAAGATGGCTTCATTTCTGGTTATTTAGAATTGGAGGAAGAGCACGGAAATTTCTGAAAGACTTGAATATACTGGTTATTCGTACTCTATCCGTTGCAGCAGATGTTTCCGTTTTCGGAAATGTTTAAGTAACGAAACAAAGCTAAACATCGCAAATTAATTTTTACTGTGTTATTACGGATTTTTATTATACAATTATTACTAACCATAACCACTTCAATAATAATGTTAACAATGACGTTATTTCACGCTAAATCGTGTCAGACAGTTGGGAAAGGTTTTTAGTTTTTAGATCATTTCATGCGACGACATCTACCGGTGGTTACAACAAGTCAAAACTCGAATAACTAAACTTATTTAATTTGTCAGGAATTTTACGTTCCCAGAATACAGTTTCACACCCAGAGCCCCCAAACCGGTGGCGAAGTTTATTTATTTTATTTCTTTGTGTGTTTTTTTATTTTGTAGATTGGAGGTTAAAATTAAGCAGTACATAACACAGAAGAGTCAGAGCTCGAAATTTTCCAATAAAAGTTTTAAATGAAGAATACAATGGTATGTTCATAATATGAACATACCATTGTATTATACTTTCAAATTCTTAATTTATAGATGTTTATTGATACTTTGATGCGCTATCACTGAGCACTGACGCTAAATTTTAGGAAGCAAATTTCTCTGTTGATTTGATTTTTTTTTTTTTTTGATTGGAGGTTTAACGACCACCGTGAGCAACTCAATGGGCTATAAGCAGTCGCCCGTCCCTAATTTAGGGGCACTGGTTCCAGGGAAGGGAGAGAGCCAGTGCCGTAAGACAAACACAACATCCATGCCTCACCGGGATTCGAACCCGGACCCCTCACGGACGAATGATCAGAGGCCAGCGCCTTAGACCACTGCGCCACCGGGGCGGCTGATTTGATTTCGATATAAGGCCATTATTATGCGCGAAAACAGATTATCGTTTGTTAAAGCAACATAATTTTCTAATTGTAAAACTTTGGAAATTCAAAAGTTAGATTGAAAAGGGCTCCCAAAATTATTGGGCCCAGGGACCCCGATTGCGTTGAGACGCCTTTGTTCACAGCATTTCAATTGGCTCTGGCTTTCATCAACTTTGTTCAAAATATGAAGAAAAAATTACAATTTTTTTACCTTACTAAAATATTATTTTAAAAATTATTTGCTATAGGTTTAGTGAAATTATCAATATCTATGTAATTTACAATGCCGTTAATTATATTAACAATAGTGTTTTCTGCATACTGTAATGTCAATTATCGGATTACTATTCTCATTAACAAAATCAACGTAACTCAAAAATGTTCCGAAGTTATTTAATTTTCAGTTCACACCCCATTTAAGAGAACGTATGTTGCCATCTATGGTATGCACTAGTCATTAGAAAAAAACAACTACTTGTAACTTTGTCGCGAATGAGAATCTGCCGCCCCGGTGGCGCAGTGGTCTAAGCGATGGCCTCTGATCATTCGTCCGAAAAGGGGTCCGGGTTCAAATCCCCGTGAGGCATGGATGTTGTGTTTGTCTTACAGCACTGGCTCTCTCCCTTCTCTGGAGCCAGTGACCCTAAATTAGGGACGGGCGACTGCTTATAACCCATTGAGTTCCTCACGGTGGTCGTTAAACCTCCAATAAAAAAATATGAGAAAATATACGAAATATATTTAGGATCAGAAATTTACTGGACTCCTGCGGCCGCCCCTGTGGCGCAGTGGTCTAAGCGATGGCCTCTGATCATTCGTCCGAAATGGGTCCGGGTTCGAATCCCCGTGATGCATGGATGTTGTGTTTGTCTTACGGCACTGGCTCTCTCTTTTCCCTGGTACCAGTGACCCTAAATTAGGGACGGGCGACTGCTTATAGCCCATTGAGTTGCTCACGGTGGTCGTTAAACCTCCAATAAAAAAAAAAAGAGGATCTCTACAAAATATACGAAATATATTTAGAATCAAAAATTTACTGAACTCCTGCGGCCGCCCTTGTGGCGCAGTGGTATAAGCGATGACCTCTGATCATTCGTCCAAAATGGGTCCGGGTTCGAATCCCCGTGAGGCATGGATGTTGTGTTTGTCTTACGTCACTGGCTCTCTCCCTTCCTTGGAAATAGTGTCCCTAAATTAGGGACGGGCGACTGCTTATTGCCCATTGAGTTGCTCACGGAGGTCGTTAAACCTCAAATAAAAAATAAAAAAACTCCTGCGAATTAAATACTTCAGCTTTACTTAGAAAGTGATTTGTTTAAAAGATCGCTGCCTAAGCAATGTTGTCTGGTACCAAGGACTGCTCACATATGACTGGTTAATGAATAATGCTAATAGTAGGAACGTTGGGATAAGAAATGGAGCAAGATGCAAACTAGCGAATAGTTATTTGTTGCATCTGCTTTATTTCCGCATCAGTTACACGAATTTTCTGACTGCTTCGAAAAACACAATGTTTACATCTGCTTTGCCCTTAGTGATATTATATCTGTTTATCGGTATCGAGGATACGGTGTACGAAAGACAGGTGATGCAACTCTCAGCTAAAATGTGGACTCTTAATGTAATCGGCCACCAGATGTCGCTGGGGAGAATCGGGCCATCAATTCCAGTAGGTGAGTAAACCGCTGTCTGTATCACGATGATGTATAGGTTTGTTGTTGCAATGTGTTTTTTAAGCGTAAAAATAGTCGTATTGTACTTCTCAGATATTATTAGTCCTTACACATCTAGTAGACCAACATAAAAAAAAAAAAAGAGGACGTATTTTTAAGACAGATTTCCATGTAGAAATGACACGCCTTTAAACGACAACAGTGATGCTAGGGATGAAAGGAATTTTGTTTATGAATTGATAATACGTTAGTGATTTATATATATACAGTATATATACGACAAGGTAGGCTTCCGTTATATAAAAACAGTGTTACAGATGTAGTTCAATATACAGTTACAGAAGGGTACCAGCGTCATAATTACGATCGCGTAACATTTTGAATCACTTATTTTAAACTTTTTTAGATAAATATAGGACACGTAAATTTATATTACCTTTTCGCTTTAATGTAGTTGTTGTGTATTTATACAGCAGATATGCTTCTAGCTTTCCCTGCATGCGTTTAAAGGTGACGGTGTGTGTTGAAAATGTAGCAACAGTAGCTGTTTACTTCTAAATAACTCGCAAAATATCATTCGGCATAATACATGAAATATAAATGAGAGGTTCTTAAATTTAGTGCGTAATTTTTTAAATGCTCCTTAGCAGTATTCAAAAGCCCTCTGCTTTTGGGGCAATTATAAATTGTATGCATATTAGGCATACCATATGAATAAGCAATGGGTAAATGTGTAGTTTAGCGTCCTAAATTATTTCGTCGGAAATGTTGAAGGATTCTAAAAAGTGAGAAGTACAGATTTTTAAGTATGCAATTTCATGGCGAATGGTGAAAAAATTTCATCATTATAGTGTATTTTAAAGATTTTTACCGTAATATTTACGTGCCAGTACGACGCCTACGCTATGAACAGAAGCTGCGGCAGGCCTAACATACGCCGCGGCGAGAGCAAGCTTTGCTCCGCTGAAACGAAGGTCTTGTTGTAGTCTCATTCTGGCTGCTATTCTGCTGGCGCAAGAGTACAAGAAGAAAGGGGAGCGTCCTTGCCAAGAAATCGATCCAATTTGCAGTGCTGCGCTACAGAAAACAGATCATCATTTGTTTCATATTTTAACATCACAATCTGAGAATTTCTTGGGTTTTTTTCGCGTATGATTCTTTAATGCGCAATTTATGAACTCACTTCTTCGAGAGCTTTTTCTTTTTGTTATCCAATTTCAATGAATTGCGAACAACGCTGTCAACAGGAGGAGCAAAACTTTGATTTTCCGATGCTATGTAACTTCCGTTGAAGATAACACGGCCTCTACTTTAACGCTTTGGTAGAAGAAAGGAAGGTATTTGCATACTTTCTATTTTGTACCAGGGAATCATATGCATAAGAACGAAGCAATTTTCATTATGGGTTTTAAAAAACTGCGACAGAAATGAAGAACTATTTTCTGTCAAACTGGATCGTTCCTGGCAAGAACATTCCCCTTTCCTCCTGTACTCTTCCGCCAGCAGAATGGCGGCGGAGCAAAGTCGTTGCAGCGGCGTTGTGTTAGGCGTGCCGCAGCTTCTGTTCACAGCGTCGTACTTGCACGTAAATTTTACGGTAAAAATCTTTAAAATGCACCATAATGATGAAATTTGTTCATCATTTGCCTTGAAGCATACTTTAAAATCTGTAGGTCTCACTTTTTTGAAATCCTATTTATGTCCCACTTTTTTGAAATCCTATTTATATCCCACTTTTTTGAAATCCGACGAAATAATTTAGGAAGCTAAACTACACATTTACCAAGTAATGACTTTGCTGCCTTCTTTGAAAGGTAGGTTGGACATTCAGGAAATGTTACAGGAATAACAGTGGAGTTAAGTCTGACACGGATAGGCACATCATATAAAACTTGGCCATTGAATGTCTCACTTCTGCGTCCAATTACATCATGGGAGAGGAAAGGTTTTTCACAAACAAAATCGTTAGCTGAGTTTCCGATCGGCTCGAGGGATTGCCTTCTGCCATTTAGCAAGCATTTTTTTCATTTTAAGTGCTTTAAATAAAGAAGCATGTTCTTCACTACTAGCATAACCAGAACAGCAATTCGGAACGAAACATTTTCGTCCCATGTCATGGGAATCGAAAACCGAAAAACTAAACGCTTCAGTAAAAAACAACAACCGATAAAAGAAATAAGGCAGTTTACACTGATTGCAAAGTAGGTCAAGAAATAGAAAAGGCAAAGATTTCAGTTACTTACCTTGTTCTAACCTCCTGTAACAAATACCTTCTTCGATTTGTTTACTCACATGACGCTTTGAGTCAAAGAGGACGGAGATTCGAGTGGCCCGCATTTCTTCTAACGTCCTCTAGTGGTCATTGCATTAAGGGACTTTTTTCGAGCACGACGGTCATACGGAGTTGAATCACTTGCCTATCGTACACCATGGTCGAGGCATATCATCTGTGACGTCAGCATGGCATCTAAGCCTTGTGAACTTAGCATCTCCCCTTCCCATGCTGGCAAAGTGAAGCCGAGTTTATAGTTTATATACGCTTCCGCGGTGAAAGTAGTACCGCCAGCTTTGGCGTGGTTTACCTCAAGATGCAAAAGCAGACGCTTTTCCGTAGGAAAGCATTAGTGGAACCCTGTTCGTTTTCTTAAGATTTTACATTGTCTTAAAGTATAAGCAAAATGGAAGAGCAGTGGATTAGTAATCTTTGAAGGCATGAGCAAGGAAAGTAATCTTTCAAGGCATGTGCTTTTCACCTGTGAACAAGCACAAGCCTTAAAAGCTTACTTTTCCAAGGAAATTGCTTGGAACATACATCTCAATGGTAAGGCTTTTCACCAGAATGAATAAGTATATGCCTTAAAAGATTACTGTTCTGAGCAAATTGCTTAGAGCATACATCACTTTGATGAGGCTTTTCACCTGTGTGAAGGAGGATGTGCTGTGAAAAAAGACTTTTCTAAGAAAATTGTTTGGAGCATATATCACATTGGCGAGGCTTTTCCCCCGTCTGAATGAGTAAATGCTTTGAAAGAACACTTTTTCGAGTAAATTGCTTAGAACATACATCAGGTTGGTAAGGCTTCTTACCCGTGTGTATAAGCATATGCTCCGAAAGTTGACTTCTCTGAGTTTCTATTAGAAATTTTTTTCCTCTGTTAGCACAACAAAATGTCATACGTAGCACGTCAAAACATCGCAGGTCAAAACATCGCAGTGACAAAACATCGCAAGTCATAACATCGCCGACACAAAACATCGCAAGCCATAACATCGCGGACACAAAACATCACAAGCCATAACATCGCGGACACAAAACATCGCAGGTCAAAACATCGCGGTGACAAAACATCGCAAGTCATAACATCGCGAGCCATAACATTTCAGGATGGGGCATTAATTACACGGCTTTTTTTCTTTTCATTTTTGTTTCTTTTGTATTTTCTAAACATTTGATCTTTGGTAGGAAAAATTTGTTCAGACACTGATTTAATTTGCAGAAGACTAGAATGCGGCACTTATAAAAATATTTCAGGAGGGGGCACTAATTAATCTCTCATCTCATACAAAAATTTCGTAAAATCTACAGTTTTCAATTTAAAGCCACCAAATTTGGTATACTACCACATGGTGTTTTTGGATGTGGTCTGAGCCCAGGGTCGAGGGGCCCCCATAGAAAATTTTCGTAAAATCTACAGTTTTCAATTTAGAACCACAAAATTTGATATACTTCCTCATGGTGCTCTAACTTAGACCGTAAACGGTTTTTGGAAAGGTAGGGGGCCCGGGATCAAGCGGCCCCAATACGCAATATTCATAAAATCTACAGTTTTCAATTTAGAACCACCAAATCTGGTATACTTCCTCATGGTGCTCTAACTTAGACCGTAGACGGGTTTTGCTTTGAAAGGTAGGGGGGGGCGCTGCGTCAAGGGGCCCCAATACGCAATATTCGTAAAATCTACAGTTTTCAATTTAGAATTACCAAATTTGGTATAATATCTCATGGTGCTCTAACTTAGACCATAGACGGTTTTGGAAAGGTAGGGGGCCCGGGGTCAAGGGCCCCCATACGCAATATTCGTAAAATCTACAGTTTTCAATTTAGAACCACCAAATTTGGTATACTTCCTCATGGTGCTCTAACTTAGACAGTAAACGGTTTTGGGAAAGGTAAGGGGCCCGGGGTCAAGGGACCCCAATACGCAATATTAGTAAAATCTACAGTTTTCAATTTAAAACCACCAAATTTGGTATACTACCTCATGGTGCTCTAACTTAGACCGTAGACAGTTTTTGGAAGTGGTCTGAGCCCGGGGTCGATGGGCCCCGATAGAAAATTTTCGTAAAATCTTCAGTTTTCAATTTAGAACCACAAAATTTGATGTACTTCCTCATGGTGCTCTAACTTAGATCGTAAACGGTTTTTGGAAAGGTATGGGGCCCGGGGTCAACCCAATACGCAATATTCGTAAAATCTACAGTTTTCAATTTAGAACTACCAAATTTGGTATAATATCTCATGGTGCTCTAATTTAGACGGTAGAGGTTTTTCGGAACGGGTGGGGGGCCGGGATCAAGGGGGTCCCATACGCAACATTCGTCAAATCTACAGTTTTCAATTTAAAACCACCAAATTTGGTATACTACCTCATGGTGCTCTAACTTAGACCGTAGACAGTTTTAGGAAGTGGTCTGAGCCCGTGGTCGATGGGCCCCCATTGAAAATTTCCGTAAAATCTGGTGTGGGGCCCGGGATCAAGTGGGCCCATACGCAATATTCGTCAAATCTGCAGTTTTCAATTTAAAACCAACAAATTTGGTATACTACCTCATGGTGCTCTAACTTATACCGTAGACAGTTTTTGGAAGTGGTCTGAGCCTGGGGTCGATGGGCCCCCATAGAAAAATTTCGTAAAATCTACAGTTTTCAATTTAGAACCAAAAAATTTGGTAAACTTCCTCATGGTGCTGTAACTTAGACCGTAAACGGTTTTTGGAAAGGTAGGGGGCCCCAATACGCAATATTCGTAAAATCTACAGTTTTCAATTTAGAACCACCAAATTTGGCATAATATCTCATGGTGCTCCAATTTAGACGGTAGAGGGTTTTCGGAACGGGTGGGGGGATCAAGGGGGCCCATACGCAATATTCGTCAAATCTACAGTTTTCAATTTATATATATATATATATATATATATATATATATACCAAGAAACGGCGATCTTTATTAATACCCCACCCCTCGTTGAACTTTTGTGGCCAGTTGCCGTAAACTCGTATGAACCGGCATGAAAATTCCGATAAACAAAAGAACTCCTTCCCGTCATTAGGCACTTTGAAAAACTGCCACACATAATTCGCGCAAACTGGGAACACTGACACACATTCAAAGTGTTCCTCGTAGAAACAGCAATTTGTGCTCGGTCCCTTAATGAAAAGCATGTGGCAGGTTTTCAAGTTGCTGAAAGATGTGTGGCAGTTTTCCAAGTTGCTGAAAGATGTGTGGCAGTTTTCGTGTGTGACGGTTTATCGGAGAACAAGAATTTTAGAAAGTTCTTTGGATCGAATTCAAACTTTAAATTAAAAAAATCCCGTATCAGCGGCGGGTTAGATTTGATTTAGGACGAAACAAGATAGTAATTCCGCCACTTCATGTATGTTTGAAATGTGAAAAGATGAAAGAGAGTAAAAGACTGCAGGAAAAAATATCTGATCTTGAAAGTGTACTAGGTGCTTTAAAGAATGAGAAACGCGAGATTATTAAATATCTCTGCACAAATCAGAAATTCATACATCATTACAAGGTTCTGGTCAAAAGAAATTACCCAACTCAAGAAGCAATTAAAAGAAATTAAGAGAAACTATAGTACGTTGGAAAGATTAGGTAAAGGTATCCATGATATATTTACGACGCCCAAGTGATCTTACGAAAGGAAGCAATGGATAAAATGGGCACCTCAAGATGTATCGAAATGCATCGTAATAAGAGCTCTCTTTAGAAAAATCATATATGACTTCTGGAGGGGGAAAAACATTATTCCATTACTTTGAAAAGATGGTGCGCAAAATTTACCCGTAATCCAGGCATTCAACACGATATCTTTTTGTTGATGGGGGAAAAAAAGCTATGAAAGTTTAAATCGCTCTGTAAAGCTTTATGTTTTAAGCTTTGACGAAATTCATGTTGACTCTAGACTATACTACGACACCAGAATGGACAAAATTCTTTGCCCTTTCAAGAAAGCCCAATTTTTCTTAATCCGAGGATTATTATCGCAATGGAAGCAGCCAATATTCTTTAACTTACAAATGAAAAATATATTGCTTTTTTTCAATAAATCAAGGTTTGGAAACTACTGGGGTTGAACTAAAAGTTATTTCTGACTTGGGATGATGCAATACGTTGTGGAGAGAACTTGAAATTTCTATGGACAGGTCATTTTTCGATAATCCTTTTTTTCAGGATTCAAAAATATGGGTATTTGCTGATACTTTTAGCTTTTAGATCTTCGAATATGAAACATTCTGCTTAATGATTTTAAAACAAATATTCCTTCTGCTTTAATGTGTTTCAATGATGTTCGTTGGATTTACTGGGGTATAAACATGGATTTAATTCCTTCTCACGCTTGCTTCGTGCGCTTAGATATCGGAGGGGATTAGATTACTCTTGCGAAGAGAGATGGCACCGCAACTATGCCACAGCCTCCCTCTTCGGGAAGCAAAGTGTGCTTCGCTAAAAGAAACAGCCTTTGTACCAATAGCCCTGAGTTTTTACGCTCTTTTACCTCCTCCCAATTGCGCCGTTCTGTGGAACAATAGCAAAACAACCACTCCATCTCCAGATGTTTACTTGCTGCGGTTTACTTTTAAAGACCAAACCCATTGTCCTCATTTAAGGAAGTAGTCTCCTGGGGAAGGAATCACAATGCGACGGGCACATGCTAAGATTGCTTCCCTCATGAACAAGGGGGGGGAGGGTGAAAAACTTAACTATACTAATGCTTCTTCATTAGTTCCACCGCCCAAATCCAGATGGCTTTGGGAATTGTGAGCTATTCTTACAGATCACATGTCACCCAGTGACGAGGCGCATTTTTCCGTTTTGTGGAAAAACAAATTTTAAATCAAAAGTCGGAAGAACAATTTACCACAAAATAAATGTTTTGTTGCAATTATCTTACCATTTATTAATCAATACATGAAGCAAACTATTGATCAGTCAATAAAATGAAATTAATAAATGAAAAATAAAGGTCCTTATCTTTCGCTGAAAATAACTTAAAAACAGTATGTCATGACTTAAAGGAACTGCAACCACATAAACTTGATACTTTAATTGAATCCTTACTGGATGTTTTTCACTTATATAACAGTAGACAACACAGGCGCCGACTTGAAAAATTATTGGGGGTTCCGAACATTTTTAATCGAATTACCAATTCATTTTTCAGAGTATTTAAGTCTAATTTAAATTTCATTCAGTGAGATTATCTGGCACAATAAAACACCTGAAATGCTGAAATGGAGCAAATTATACGTAGTTAATTACAGAATTATTTTTTCTAGATAATTATAATTTATTTTGCTTTTGTAGGCGCGGCATTATTATATACAATACACAGATACTATGTGAATTTTCAACTCAATTGTCTTATGAAAGTAACTAAAACATGTAAAATATATTTTAAGGGTTTTTTTAACAATTTTAAAAATTCCAAATTTTTTTTTCTTCAAATGATTTCTGAGTTAAAATAGGAGGTTAGAAGGGAGAGGACATGACATCAGCTCCACGCCCTGCGTTTTCCGTGGGCTCTACTTCGTATCAGCTGTGTATGCCCAGGATGCCCAACTTGGGCTGCTTCTGTACTTATACTATAGGGAAATTGTTGACTTTGAAGAGGTTTCAGAAGCACTTGTACAGCATGTACAGTCAGGAAAAAATGAGACCAAAATATACATGCACATAACTAAAAATTTGCAAAAAGTTACAAAAATACTGTTTAATATTTTCTAAAAAATTAAACAAAATTATGCTTCGTCGAGCGGACCATATTGCGTATTAACCAATCACGGCCTTGCTAAAGCTGTGGGAGCCTTGTTGACCTTCAGGGACTGCTGCTGAGAGTAAGAGATGGCCTCTATCAACCTGTGCTCCAGCACAACTCTTCAGCAATTTGTCTTCAGTAAGTGACGTCACGCCACTGAACCTCCCCACCCGGAGGGCCCAAGAAACCAGATGATCATACTTGGCTTCACCAGCGGTTGCTGATGCCATCTTCTCTCTCTTCTAACCTTCTTGTTCCCTGACTGCCTGAAGATAGGGCGGGTCAACTGACTGTACAACATATTTCCGCCTTTATCACTATGACCTCGAATAGGTTCTCGTCTCCGATTGTAGAGCTAGACTTTTGTATTTTGTGGGAACCCAGACAAACCGAAGAATTTTCTAAAGGAGGCAGTTTTAAGTGCTCTTAAACAACGGTACTTGAGGTATTGTCTGTCGCATCAAATTTTATGAACACGAACAAACACTAATTCTTTTTTGAGGCACAATAAACAGTCTGAGGGGTAAATTTCTATACACACTTTTTACGTATAGTAAACGGGGAATGAATAATAAAAACCTTGAAGAATTGATAACGAAAACCAAAATTTATGCACATATGCGTACATGTATTTTTTCCACGAAATACGCGCAAAAATATTAGGAGTTCTAGGAACCCACAACAAAATCATTGGGGGTTCAAAAACTGTCTCGAACCCACGAAGTCGGCGCCTATGCTAGACAATATAAATATATTTACACACAATGTTGAATAATCCAATAATGGAACACGGGAGATTGGTACCTGGCAAACTCGTACCCATGCAGTTCCGTTCCCTCTTGTTCAGTTTTAATGCCTGAATTTCAGGATTTGGCATCATCTTCACCTCTTCTAACTATTCCGATACATTTTCCCCTCTTCAAATTCGTAAATTTTTTCACAAATTGAAGCAATCACGGCATTTTCCTAAAATTGAATTTTAGAAAACTCGTACCCGCGAGATTGGTACCCTTCTGTTAGTGAGACGTTACGGGGACATATACAAATTGCATTAACGGAAGATCTTTCCTCTTTGATGATTGTCGTTGTTGAACAGCTGTTCTCTCGGCAGAAAACTCCTATTCTTTCTTCCACCGTTAGCAAAACACACCGCAGAAAACTCCTATTCTTTCTTCCACCGTTAGCAAAACACACCGCAGAAAACTCCTATACCTTATGCGTATAAGGGAATGCACATAAATTGCATTTCGTACTAGATTTGTTAAAGTGTAGGAGTTATTATAGTGGCATAAAATTATAATAAGAGATTCCTACTTACATAAAATGGCATGTAAGATCCGGTTCACTATAAACCGCCACACAGGTAAACTCCCACATGTTTTTCATTAAGGGGCCGGGCACGAGTTGCTGTTCCTCCGAGGGGCACTTCGAATTTGTGGCAGTTTTCCAAGTTTCCGAATTATTTGTAGCAGTTTTCTAAGGTATCTAATGACGGCAACTGGCCGCAATAGTTTAACGGGGTGGTGAAGCATAAAGATTGCCGTCTCTTGGCCTATACTGAGAATTCAAGGTGTTAATATTTCTTTTTTACTTAATTAATTCACAGGTCGTACACCTAGGCCTTTTAAATAATTTTTAATCAATCGCCTTCATATTCATAACGTTTACGTATCAAACCAAGTTGATAATAGTGTGCTTTTACTTACGCACTAAATATTAATTCATAGGCCTTACCTACCACTAGGCCCTTTTAACAATTTTTATTCTACCGATGTCATATTCAAAATGTTTACAAACCAAGTCAAGTTAATAGTATTGCGCTTTTACTTAGGCACCAAATATTAATTCATAGTCGTTAGGCCTAGGCCCATTAGCACACCCACGGAGGAAGCTTGGGGCTTAAGCCCCCACCAAGGATATTAAGAGCGACGTTCGTCACAAATTAAATATTCAAAAATATTATTTTACGTGTTCAAAAAATTACATAGTGTCTGACATAGTATCTTCTATTACCAGGTGTCTTCTTCACCATAGCTTTAAAAGATCTACAAATTGACGGTAATTTGTTAGCCGTGCAATTTGTATATGCCACCGTAACGTCGTAGCAACAGAAGGGTACCAATCTCCCGGGTACCAGTTTGCCGGGTACAAAATCCCGGGTACCAATTTGCCGTTCCCCTGAAATAATTACTTTTCTGTAGGAACTTTTTTATTTTATTTCATTTATTTATTTATTTTTGGGAATTCCGTGCAGATAATAATATACAATAACTGAAAGAGACTATTTCGAACTTGTAAAGTACGTAAAATTCCTGGAAAAACATGGAATTGCAATTGCAACAAATTGTAAGTTTAGGGTAGAATGGATTTTGGAGCTCCTAAATTTAAGAGTTATGTACAAGATGTAACTACCTTATTATTATTTTTTCTTATTTTTTTTTTGATTGGAGGTTTAACGACCACCGTGAGCAACTCAATGGGCTATAAGCAGTCGTCCGTCCCTAATTTAGGGTCACTGGTTCCAAGGAAGGGAGAGAGCCAGTGCCGTAAGACAAATACAACATCCATGCCTCACCGGGATTCGAACCCTGAACCCCTTCGGACGAATGATCAGAGGCCATCGCTTAGACTACTGTGCCACCGGGGCGGCGTAAGTTTTACCTTAGCAACGACAAATGAAATCATGCAATTATTTTTATTCATTTTTTCGGAGGCTTAACGACCATCATCAGCAACTTATTGGATTGTAAGCAG
Organism: Macrothele yani; assembly: GCA_039090855.1. Taxonomy (NCBI): domain Eukaryota; kingdom Metazoa; phylum Arthropoda; class Arachnida; order Araneae; family Macrothelidae; genus Macrothele; species Macrothele yani. The sequence goes on along the minus strand of CM077028.1, from coordinate 97,986,161 downwards.
CTGCTCGTCCCTAATATAGAGCCACTGGTTCCAGGTAAAGGAGAGAGCCCGTGCCCTAAGAAATAAACACAACGTCCATGTCTCATCGGGATTCGAACCCGGACCCATCTCGTAGAAACGGTCAGAAGTCATCGCTTAAATTATTGCGCCACCGGGAGGGAAGGCATGCAATTACTTCCGTATTTTTAAATTGCGAATTTTGAAATTGAAAGTCTTTAATTAAAAGAATAAAATTTGAAGAGAAAAACTTGTCTGTTTAAGTTGTAAATATGAAAAATTAAATCATTAAAATTTAAAATAATTTACATCAGAATGTAGTTCAAACCTGTCAATCAAAACCAAACAAAATGATTTTAAAATGCTTTTCTTTTTTATTTACCGTATGAATTTAATTTCACTAGAAATTCTTGCAGAAAAAAACATGTGCCACCAACCCTGGACACGGCGAACTTTTAAATTTCTTTTCTTTTGGACGAATTTGTCGTTCAAACATGTATAGAATGCGTGGTCACGGAATATTTCTTCATGGGAAATCCCTCCCATATCTTTTTGCTACTTGTTTGATGACACCACATTGAAATATTCTTACATCTTCCTATAAGGCCTGCGACCTGAGTTGAGGACAAGTTTCCGGCATAGGTCTTTTTAGAATTTTTTAATAAGCGCAACATTATTTACTTGATTTGTTATGTAAACCTTTTGAATATGAGTTCCGTGGATTATAAATTGCAAGGAAGGCCTAGGCCTAGGGTCTATTAATTAATTAATGTTTCGTGCCTAAGTTAAAGTGCAATATTATAACCTTGACTTGTTATGTAAACGTCCAGAATCTGACCTCAGCGGGTTGAAAATTGCAAGAAAGGCCTAGGCGTAGGTCCTATTGATTAATGTTTCCGTGCCTAAGTAAAACTGCAATACTATAACCTTGACTTGTTAGGTAAACGTCCAGAATCTGAACTCGGCGGATTGAAAATTGCGAGAAAGGCCGAGGCCCAGTTCTCCGCAGTTAATGTTTCTTGACCGAGCAAAGGAGCAACATTATTTACTTGATTTGTTACGTAATGTTTTGAATTTTGTTAATATTTGATAATGAGTGCCTGCAAATGGCGTTAAAAAAATCAGTCGTTTTCCTCAACCTGCTTCTGAATGTTTTCCGAAAATTATATGAAAAAAGGGAGTCCCCCCTACTACTTCGGGAAGGGTGTGAGAGAATTTTCCTGATCGGAAATTTCGGCTACTCGGATCTACCCACCTTAACGTTCAATTCAATAGCAATGAAATCTGGCCATTTTCAGAATTATGTCTGTATGAAAAATTTAAGACATTTAAAAATAATTTTACTTATGTACTGTATCTTTTATTCACTTTGCTGGCAAAGTTTAACAGGTTATATACGTAGTTTGTATATCATAGTTTGTATGCGCTTACACATCTCGGTATCCATAGTGGGCTGGTGTCCGGTGGGCTCGTGTACTACACCCGTAATTCAGGTGTTACAAAAAATCTACGCATGAGTAATGTATATTTTCTAAGTTAATCAAGCTTTCATTTCCCTTATCGAGTACACCTAATTAATACTGCCAGCAGGACAAGGAAGATATGCCTTAATTTAATTACAACAATGACATTTTCCTCCGGTTGTGTACATTTTCTCTTAATCAATCTTTCTTTTTGTTTTTTGAATTCAGATACATAATTAATGCAACCAGCAGGATAAAGCAGGTATGCGCAAATTCAAATAAATTCAATTGCAGCATCAATGTGAGGCACCGTTATACAGTACGAACAATAATGCACGCGTGCATCCATTATGCTTTCCCGATTTTTATGATTATTATTAATTTAGAACTTTATGAAAGTTTAGGAACTCAATTTAGTTTATGAAAGCAAATTTTGTACTTACTGTAATGGAAATGGAAATTTACTGTAATCCTGAGAGACAATTTTTTTTTACGAAGGAAATTTACCTTCATACGAGCACGATACTGTAATGGCGTTCTTATCAAAGAAAAGCAAACAAATTGGCTTCTTTCGGTAAATGATATTTCTATTTTTTTCACTACATTTGATTTTTATTTAACTCACATGTATACCATTTAACCTTGATCATAAAAACCAGTTGCTTCTGTTCAGACGCTCCACATGCTGGGAAAATACAATGCACGTTTGATTATGCTCAGCGCTAGGTAACGTGAATTTCTAGGGGTTCAGTTTTAGTTTGTTGCGGGTTTACTCTTCTCACATTCTTGAAACGCGCCGACGAAACGCCGCCCGCCCTTGATATTGGCGGCTGGGTCAGCTATTCCCTATGGGTACTATCACGAACAATAATAAGACACGAAGGGAGACATCAGTCGGCAAAGGTGTTAGAAAAACGGAAAAGTTGAAAGGTACGTTTTGCTTTTGTTCGGATTTTTTTTCTTTCTTTTCTGCCCCGTTAAGTAAGTGCATGAGATTTCCAGTCGCCCACCTCCTGCTAAATCTGATTTTTACCAAGTCACTTCTCTCCTTGCTAATCATGGATCCAGACGTAGGTTTCAGTGTTGGGAGAAGCCAAAAAGGTAAACCGCTTTTAAACTACGAAGGTTATTCCTATATTCAAGAAAGGAAAGCTTCAGAGGCGAAAACTATTTGGCGTTGTGTTAATTACACATCCTTCAGATGCCGTGGACGAATTCATATGGTACGCAACAACCTTCATCTTGTATCAGCAGAACATAATCATCCGCCAAACACGGCTAAAATTGTAGCAAGAGACAGCATGTTAAAGATGAAGGATGATGCTATTGTCACCCAGAACACTCCGCAGCAGATCATTGCTAATGCAGCAGAGCTGATTCACTCGACAATTGCTGCTCAGTTGCCTAAGGTGAAAGCCATACAACGTCGTCTCCAAAGAGTACGAATTAAAGTACGGGCATATCCCACAAACCCAAATTCGTTGAATGAATTAGGGATTCCGGAAGCATTTAAAGTTACATCTGCTGGAGAAAAATTCCTGTGGCATGACAGCGGTTCTGATCAAGAAAGAATCTTGATATTTTCAATAGCACAAAATTTGAAGCAGATGTCAGATTGTGACCATTGGTATGCCGACGGAACTTTTAAAAGTAGCCCGCCATTATTTGAACAGTTTTATACCATCCACGCTGTCAGAGATAATGCGATAATGCCTATGGTATACGCCATGCTACCAGGAAAAAGCGCTGTTGTATATTCGCAGTTACTAGCAGCAATAAAGGTTTTGGATCCTCAATTTGAAATGAACCCCGAAACAATAATGATAGACTATGAATTAGCCCAAATCAGATCATACGAAGAACAATTCGCAGGCATTGAAGTAAGAGGCTGCTTCTTTCATTTCAGCCAATGCTTGTGACGCGAAATACAGGGCAACGCAGCGGCACGGCAAAGATACGTGGAAGATGCAGATTTTGCATTAGGTAAGTACATGACTTTTAATGTAATCATTTATTTATAATTTTTTACCTTTACCATACTGTCATAATAAATACGTGAGAAATACTCACGGGATATAGTAAAGAAACACCGATTAAATATAAAGCAATATTTAATAACACCGTAGCTTTCGGTCGCATGTGCTAATCATCAGCATGTGCTCTCAGTGTTTGTATGTGTTCTGTAACAGCAGATGAAGGCCTGCAAATGAGACTGAAAGCTAAGGGGTTATTAAATATTGCTTTATACTTAATCGGTGTTTCTTTACTATTTCCTATACTATGATTTCCGATTTCAAAGGGCTATTCCAACGCATCAAAAAGCCCATATTAATTAAGTATGCCTGATACCTATAGTATGTAAGAATATATTATCCATGGGCTCGTTGAGGGAAACACTTTTTTTTTAATGTTATCACCGTTTAATCAACGACTGTGCATAACACAGGCTAAAGAACTCTTAATTTTGGTTTCTGCCGGTGGCGTCCTTAGGGTAATTTTTAGAGGTCACCAGTCAGAGGTGGCTGTGCCCAATACGCAGGCCTAGGTCTTCGTACATTTAAAAGGCATCGCTCTACGATTTTAAAAAAAATAATGATGAAAAATAAGAAGATTGAAATTAGAACTTTAGAACGCTGTGGGGAAGTTGCGAAATAAACACGGATTAATTGAAAAAAATGAAAAAAATAAATAAATATGATGTATTACATTCGAAAGATGTGTTTTTTTAAGTGGAAATGAATGTTTAAAAACAATAATTTAATGACTTTTGATTAAAAATATTGATAATTATTTCCCCAACCCGATCTTCTTTATTAGATAGTTCCCAAAACTTCTTTTGGCGAAAGAGTTCTGAGAAAAAAGGCTGAATTTGTGTATTCAGATTATCAATCACAGCTCTAAATCTGTGGCAATATTTTCTCCCAAAAACCACACTCAGGTTGGAAATCAATTCAGTTTTTGGTGTTTCGCAAAATTTCTATCACGCATTTTTCATGGAAGAGTTTTTTCAATAATTTATAGTCCGATTAAGTGTTTCTTACAATTTGGTAATTTTGCTTAAAGGCCAGTAAACAGTATCAGCTTATAAAATATATGAACTTCATAAAATAATTTTTTATCCATTCTCAGTTTTGAAACCCAGGGATTTTCTACGAGGTATACTAGCTAGAGCTGTGTATGCAGGGGGCAAGCATAGTTTGAAAGCAACTATCGTTAAAAAATTGCGTTTTCCTTACATGGCAGATAACTTTTACGGTATTTAGAACATTATTTTGCGAATTGATTACCTAAACTACAACTTCAAACTACAAGTGATTTGCACCATTGAATTCAGCATAAAATTCTGCCCACTAACTGACACATTACATTGAAAAATTCACGTTATGTTTTTATATTTTTACATCCCACATACTAGGAAAATTTGGTCACAATATATTCCACTTCGTTTTGCCCCCAATCAATTTTTCATCTATACCCAAAAGCTTGTAAGCTGTTGAAGTTCCTAAATATAAACTGTACGTCAAGTTTTTCAGAAATTTGTTCTCTGGTGTTTAAGCATTATCGTGGCTACTACATTTTTGATCACAGATGGACAGATGGGACAGCCATTATCACGAAAATGGTCTAATATTGTGGTCAAATATTTTTCTGAGAGGTAAAATGTGGAAATCCAACGATAAAAACATTCGGATTTTCAGAGGAAAACAATAGTTTCTTATACTATATTAACGGGGGAGGGGGAAGCACGTGGAAGTGGACACTCTCAAGATTATTGCTGTTTCTAAATTGTCAAAATGTTCAGCCAATGATGAGCTCTCTAATTTAGAAAAAGGTTTTTCATGTGGAGAAATGGATAGTTCAAGTAATGCCTCTTTAATTTGTTTATATATCTACGTTTCAACGTCAATATAGCGTCAGATCTTGTGGAGCACTTCGTTTCACTTAGTCTTTTAACTGTTAAATGTGTTTCTGTTTTTTTCTAAATATTTGAAGAGTATACCTCATCTTCTTGTTGAAGATGAAAAGTAATTATATGCATTTTGAATAAAACAAAGATATTGCACTGCTTCCAGACAAGATTCCGCGGCATAGTTACTTATTAAATTTAAGGAATGACTTATAGAGCATGGTATATAATGTGCAGAGGGACTATGTTTTTTTTCAGCCTAGCTTGTAAACCTGTCTAGACACCTTTCATATTGGTAGCGTTATCACAGCTTTGCCCTCTGCACATTTTTATGTCCAAAGATAATCTAAATTTTTTAATACTACCTCTTCTAAATACTATAAGGAATTATTTTGTGTAATACTTATGAACCCGATAAATGTTTCTCTAATGTCAGAATTTTCCGTAACGTATCTAAATATAATAGCTAGTTGGTCATACCTAAATATAATAGCTAGTAGGCATGGGGCCCGGGACGAAAGCTCCAGTTGCCCTTATGGTCCAGCCGGCTTTGCTCTGTACTGTGGATCAAATTTAGGGCTTTGCTGAATGACTGATTAGAGCAGACGTGTCGTTGTTGATAAGCCCCATTCCTTTTCCGTAGAGCTAAAACTAACGGGGGGACGCAATTGTTTAGACACGGGAACATCCTGTTGTAACATTGCTTCTGGGAATAGTGAACATTCGAGTTTTGGCCTTCCCGATGTTTTGAATGTTCTTAGATTCTACTAACGGATATTTCACTTACAAAACACGGGACCTAGAAACGACAGCCGCGGCCAGGAATAACAAGACGCTGAACGCGGTTCCTTTCGCAGCATGAAACTGGTACCCTCTATGAAAATAGCGCCACAGAATACGTGATAATGTGCCTATATTATCGTTATTTTTTTCTATATTTTTACCAATTAACAAAACAACGGGAATAAAAAAATAAAATTTAAGTTTTATTTTTGGTATTTTGAGACCCCTTCGATTCCGAAGCCCCAAGGGCGCGTTTCCTGCGCCTGTGCGGTGATCCGCCCCTAGTAGGGGGTATTTAAAGTTTTGTACTCGAGTAAAAGCGCAACACAATAAACTTGACTTTCTGTGAAAATTTTATGCATATGAGCACGGTTGGGGTTCATTGAAAATTGATAAAAAGGCTTAAGGCCTGTTTATTAATTTTTGTGCCTTTGTCAAAACGCAGTACCGTAACCTTGGCATGTTATCGAAACCTTATGAATACGTCGAACTAAAATTCCTAAAAAAAGGCTAGGTCTAAGGTCTTGCAATTAAGGTTTTGTGACAGAGTAAAGGTGCAACATTAATAACTTGACATGTTATGTTAACTTTGTGAATATGAGCACAACGGATTAAAAATTTCAAGAAATCGCCTTTGGGATTAATGTGTTGTAGCAGAGTAAAAGTGTAGCATTATCTTTATTTTCTATATAAACCATACTACGTGCTGAAATGGCCCAACTATATATACGTATACTTCAACCATATACCGAAGCGCGGACACGGTGAAACAAAAGTGCGATTTTGTACGGTCCCTTAAAATTTTGTGGCCAGCCCACATGTAATAGGACACGTCGATGTCAAAAACATACTTTTCACACGGCTCCATGACAGATAGCAATGGACACGTCGCAATCTTTTTTTTTTTTTTTAGTTGGGAGGTTTAACGACCACCGTGATCAATTCAGTGGGCTGTAAGCAGTCAGCAGTTCCTAATTTTGGGTCACTGGTTCCATGCAGGGAAGGGGAGAAAGCCAGTGCCAGAAGTCAAACGCAACGTCCATGACTCAGCGGGATTCGAACCCGGACCCTTCTCGGACTCGTGATCAGAAGCCAGCGCATAGACCACTGCGCCACCGTAGCGGCTCACGTTGAAATCAACTACGTATTTTTCATACGGCCCCAAACGCTCTTATGGACATACTAATGGAACTGGATGCAAAGAAATCATTAATGTAATTTGTACTAGCAGGGTGGTATTTCCCGGGTAAATATTACTATCTGTGGAATCACCAAGTTCAGCGGGTGAAAATTAATGAATGAAAAAGATATTCCTGTAATTTTCCAGTGAACTTATCTTTAATTTTTTATTTAGTCAATTTAATTTTATGAAACAAAAAAGAAAGGAAGAGGAATGGAAATACTTATCTCCGAGGAGACATCTATATAGAACTGCCGTACATCTGGCGTGTGCTTCTGAGAAACCGCGACACTGAAATGCAATGCACCTGTGTGATGTCGCGTGCATGCGACTTGATATTGATAATCTTTTTCTTACCGTTTTAAATTTTGAATACCTGGAACTCTCTGTTTACATTACATTGTATTTCTGCCTGATAAGCCGCCCGTTGGTGGTGAAAGCTAACGTTTATTAATTTTTGATTTTAATACACCATTAACCGGATATTTTTGCACTTTATTGTTATCTACGGTCTTACACTTAGACCGTAGGTTGGGTATTGGAGTGCTGAATTGTGTTGCAGATCTTAAGAGTAAAAAATTGAACTTTTAACGAAAATTTTGCAAGGGGGCCCCTTGATCGCGGGCCCCGAACCATTCCCAAAACCATCTGCGGTAGTACCGTGAAATAGTATCCCAAATTTGGTGGTTCTAAATTGAAAACTGCAGATTTTACGAAAATTTTGTAAGGGCCCCCTTGACCCCGACCCGTTCCAAACACCGTCTACGGTCTAAGTTAGAGCACCATGAAGTAGTATACAAAATTTGGTGTTTCTAAATTAAAAACTGTAGATTTTACGAATATTGCGTATTGGGGCCCCTTACCTTTCCAAAAACCGTTTACTGTCTAAGTTAGAGCACCACGACGAAGTATACCAAATTTGGTGGTTCTAAATTGAAAACTGTAGATTTTACGAATATTGCGTATGGGGCCCTTGACCCCGGGCCCCCTACCTTTCCAAAACCGTCTATGGTCTAAGTTAGAGCACCATGAGATATTATACCAAATTTGGTAATTCTAAATTGAAAACTGTAGATTTTACGAATATTGCGTATTGGGGCCCCTTGACCCCAGGTCCCTTACCTTTCCAAAAACCGTTTACTGTCTAAGTTAGAGCACCATGAGGAAATATACCAAATTTGGTGTTTCTAAATTGAAAACTGTAGATTTTACGAATATTGCGTATTGGGGCCCTTGACCTCGGGCCCCCTACCTTTCCAAAACCGTCTATGGTCTAAGTTAGAGCACCATGGGATATTATACCAAATTTGGTAATTCTAAATTGAAAACTGTAGATTTTACGAATATTGCGTATTGGGACCCCTTGACCCAGGGTCCCCCTACCCTTCAAAGCAAAATCCGTCTACGGTCTAAGTTAGAGCACCATGAGGAAGTATACCAAATTTGGTGTTTCTAAATTGAAAACTGTAGATTTTACGAATATTGCGTATTGGGGCCCCTTGACCCCGGGCCCCTTACCTTTCCAAAAACCGTTTACTGTCTAAGTTAGAGCACCATGAGGAAGTATACCAAATTTGGTGGTTCTAAATTGGAAACTGTAGATTTGTCGAAAGTATTCTATGGGGGTCCATCGACCCCGGGCTCCGACCACTTCCAAAAACCATCTACCGTCTAAGTTAAAGCACCATGAGATAGAATACCAAATCTGGTGGTTTTAAATTGAAAACTGTAAATTTTACGATAATTTTGATTGAGTGGGCCTGGACCCCGGGCCTGGGCACTGTTGGAAAAGCGGTACGGGTAACCCCAATTTCTACCAAAATTCAATCAGGACATCAATTTCTATGAAGTCCCCTCCCCTTTAAATATACTTTTTTTTGCAATTCATCAAAAGCTATCGAAAGCAATTTATTTAGGGATTACTGCGATGTTATGACCTGCGATGTTACGACCTGCGATGTTATGACTTGCGATGTTATGGTACCACGATGTTTTGCCCTGCGATGTTATGGTGCCGCGATGTTTTGACTTGCGATGTTATGGTGCCACGATGTTTTGACCTGCGATGTTTTAGTACTGCGATGTTATGGTACCGCGATTCAGTGCCATTCTGTCAATCAAAATGGGAAATTAAGCTGGTCATATCTAAATTGACTTCATGTACGCGCTTTACTACTAAATGCTCTTTGGAAATTAAAAGATTTCATATTAAATGTTTCTCATTTGCTTACCTGTGAAAAGTAACTCCAGGAGGTGGTCACCCGGAATTGTTATGACATCCGTAAGCGCAACAACACACCATTTTTTAAAAAAATAACTTCAAATTTCGAAAATCAAACTTCTCACGTACGTAACCCAATGGCCCAAAACCACCAACAGAGGCTGAAGATGGCCATCACACCGTCAGCGTCGTCTGCCAAGAAATCTTCAAGTTTGTGACGTCATACTTTCTCCCCTTATTCCTACCTCCATGAGTTTATACGCTTCCGCGGTGAAAGTAATACCGCCAGCTTTGGCGTGGTTACCCTCAAGATGCAAAAGCAGACGATTTTCCGTAGGAAAGCATTAGTGAGACCCTGTTTCTTTTCTTAAGGTTTTACATTGTCTTAAAGTATAAGCGAAATGGAAGAGCAGTGGAATAGGTTTAATAAACTCTTAGGCTTACATGAAAGGAATTTTGGTACAAAAACTTAGATTTTCATGGAGGAAAAGAGATATAAAAAAGCGTCTTCGTAACGACTGAGACGTATATGAACTGACGATTTAAAATGTGTTTAGATTAAACATAATTTTATAAAGCGTTTAAAATCGTTTTCTGTCTTAACGGATTATCGTAAAATATTGTTTATCATAGAAATAGTAACGGTCGAACTTCAGATAATTTGTATTATGAGTGAATTTTTCAAAAGAACGCGCTTTAAAGGGAGAGAACACTTTGCCCTGTTGTCAGGAGAAAAATTAAAGTAAACAACGACATTCCACGTATGTTTTACTTGAAGAGCAATTGCAAGTGTTCTTTAGCAAATAAATAAGGGGGAGGGGGAAATATTCTCACTGAACATTATTATTAAAAAAAAAAGTTCATGAAATATCTAGATTTTATTTCCAAGCCTTTAATAGAAAAAGTGGGGAATCTGCGAGCTTGTTGAAAGAAATTTAAAAAAATCATACGCAAAATATGACGTTACTGTACTTTCATTTTATTTTTTATAATTGCTTTAAACACTTGACTGATTTTTGTTTCTTCTAATGAAGGTAGGAAATTCCTACTGGTTTGGTTAGAACTGTATTGGGCTTCAAAAGGTATGAATGTAAATAATTTTAAAACTACAAGGAATGCAGCCTTAATAGGAACATAACTTTTTTCAGGTGAAGGGGTATCTTTTTAAAAGGGTGCAGTTTCAAAATATGGCAAGAAAATGTACAATTTATTAGTTTGTGGAAATAGGATTTACAGGTCCTGCTGATAGTAAAGGAAATCTGAGTTGATAAAATGTCTTGGTAAAAACAAATTTACAAAAGCAGCAGAAATAATTCCTACTGTAAGATTTCCTTAAAAATAAATCCAACTGGATTCAAAATATTATACTTTAATACACATCACTATTAACAGAGACACATTCATAATGTAATAAGTTAATAGTTTTTAAGTAATAAATGAAGCAGACATGTGTATATAATAAGGATTTTTAATGTGGTTTCTGAAATATGTGTATACCATTTATGAGCAAGGTTATATTTATTTTAAAGAATTCATTGAGGATAAATCCTGCAGTTTGTTGCTAGCACAACATATGTTCAAGAATAAGAAAATCTGATCACATAAGGTGTGGTTATTCAACACAACAAGATGATTCATTTCAGCTCTAACGACAGAGAACATTGCTAATAGCAGCCCATATCCTAATGCACATTTAACCTACATTTTATAGCCACAAAAATTAATGGAGAACTAATCAGAAGTGCATGGGAAATATAGAAGTGCAAATTTTCTGCCATCGGATACTAAATCATCTTTAGTTCACTGTTATCCATGTAACATCTCCAGTACCAAAATCTGATTTCCAAAAATAATGCTGACCTTTTAAGCAAGAACTTCTTACGACAGCCTATTTCATCTGGCTACGCAATCAAGTTTTCACTCAAGTAATTTATTTGTTTACCATAACTATGCATTTTCATATATTGCAATTAATATCTTTATAAATACATTTTATGCTGTTATATTTTTACTTCAGCTGAATTCAAGATTTCCCCCATTTCTGTCCTCAAAATGCCTAGCTGTGAGCTGCATTTCACACTAATTATGTACATTGTAAGCTGTAGAAAATATTTCAGTACAATCATTTCCTTACGGGGGTTAAATATACCTCTAGTTACACAAGACAAAAAGAGAATGAGCTAGTTAGAACATGAAGAAATATTATTATGAGTTGATGCCCACATACATATTAAACTTCTTGAAGTAATTTTTATATATGCGAGAAAAGAAAAGCTTACCCAACAGTATTTGTAGCTGGAACTTAGCTTACTGCTTCAATTCATACCATTAAAGACAAATGTTTGTATTGGAAATTTATATATAAATCCACTACAAAACATTTATCTGAAATAGTTAAATCTTATCTTCATTAACCTTCACTAGCAGCAGCAAAATGCTTTCCTTCACATACAATGGGTACCACAGCAGCTGTGAGTGTATTTTCTTTTAAAATACTTAGTCCTCCAGTTCTAATGGGAAAACAAAAAATGAAGGGTGGGGGATGCATAGATACACAACAAGAATACCAAAGAATATAAAATACAGGAAATCTGCAACAACTATCAAAATATTGGGTACAAGAGATTTACACTGATGTGCAAAACAGTACAAGCTAATCACACTGAGCTAATCAGAACATGAGCTGTGATCAAATAAACCACAATAAATATTTTAATGTTTCAGCTACCACAAATACCTCAGCTTTGAAGAAATTAAAATCTGTTGATAAACCAGAGACAGGTCATAAGCTCGATAGACAAAACACACATGACACACCCACTGTGCAAGGAATGACCTTTTAGCTACATCTCACTGATTTTACCAAAAAAAGTAAGTACTTGGGAGATATGATGTAAAGGAAGAAAAGGTAACAAGAAGGACTTTAAATATCAACAGAGAACCAAAAGGGGAAAGTTTAATTAGAGCATGTATGCTGTAGAGCACAGTGGCGCCCATATGAGTACATTTAGGAGGAGGGGGGGCTAAGAAAAATCCTTGCCTCCTTCAACGCTGTCAAACATTTTAGTAAATGTACAAGATACTAAAATACAACAAAAATACCCTGGTGTGCAAAAATTACGGACGAAGAGGAAAAATTAGCATAACAGCGGTACGAGCAGGCAGAACGGACCGAAAGACCACTCAGGAGTTAGACTAGAGTCCGATACGGTAGGGCATGCGCATATATGCAGCATGACGTAGGGGGAGTGTCGGAAGAGTATAAAGCACACGGGCGGTGTACGCTCAGCAACTCGGTGAAACCTATTGCACGGTGTACATCGGTTGCTGCCACCGTGTGATATGCCCAACAGGCAATCCAGTAGACGACATCTGGATGACTTTATCCAAGGTCGCGTCATTGGGAAATTTGAAGAAGATCGAAGTGTGTCTAGTGTGGCCGAGGAGTTCGGGATCGCTCACAACATCGTTTCACGAGCATGGAGAGCATTTCAAACGGCAGGAACAGCTGTCCGAGAATTTAGCAGTGGTCGTCCACGAGCAACCACGGCGGCGGATGACCGGTATATTGTCCTACAGGCGAAAAGAGACAGACGGCAGACAGCGGGAGAAATCACAAGGCACGTACAACAGACAACTGGACGCCCGTTACCGCGTTTTACCGTGGCCAGGAGGCTGCACAAAGGTGGTCTATTTGCACTACGACCAGTACGGTGTGTGTCATTAATGCCTGCTCGTCGGAGACGGCGGTTTCTGTGGTGCCAGGAACAGAAGAACTGGACACATCAGCAATGGGGTCCAGTTCTCTTTACAGATGAGAGCCGATTTAGTCTGACGAGCGATTCTGGACGTATACACATCTGAAGAGAGCAGGGAACACGCAATCACACCTCCAACATCATCGAAAGGGACGGGTTTGGAGGGGGCGGAGTTCTCGTTTGGGGCGGTATCATGCTTGGTAGCTGTACTGACTTCCACATCTTCCGAGGAGGTTCAGTCACTGGTGTCCGCTATTGTACCGAAGTTCTCCTGCCTCACGTGCGTCTGTTTATAGGTGCTGTGGGTCCTGAGTTCCTCTTCATGGACGACAACGCTACACCTCATCGTACAGTGGCTGTCACAGAGCTATTGGAAAGTAAAGATATTCAACTCATGAATTGGCCCGCAAGGTCCCCGGACCTAAATACAATCGAACACGTGTGGGACCTTCTCGGGAGGCACTTGGCAGCACGTCACCAGCCGCCAGAAACGATTCCGCAGCTGCGATTGGCGCTACAAGAGGAATATGGGCCACTATGCCTCAACAGCTCCTTGACAACCTCGTCCTCAGCATGAACAGACTTATCCCCTGCAACGCAATCAGGAGTGATCATATCCCCTACTAAAGATTGGATTTTTCTTGGCAGCCGCCTGTCACGTGGACGTTTCTGTCTTCTGTCCAGTTGTGCTCGAAGCTACCTTTTCAATAAAGTGCCTTTGTATCCTTTGGATTCCTTGTTTGGACGGTTTTGCTCACTTGTCCCATATTCTTACATCTTGGGGATCTTATGGTATGATCTGAGTCGATGTGGAGCACTTCTGCACGACGTTACATTAGAAAAACCGTCTCGTCCTTAATTTTTGCAAGCCAGTGTAATTGATACAATCAATCATTAATATCTTATTATTTTTAAAAATGCTTAAAAAAAAGGTTTGGTCTATTTTAGTGCTTTAAATTTATCAAAAATTTGGCTAAACCACCCCCTTCCCCCTTATGGGCGATCTTGGTAGAGCATTAATGCTGTAACTAATATTAGACAGAAGCAGATTATTCATGAGAGAGTTAAAATGCATGAAAAAAATGTTTTATCTCAGAACATATTACAGAATAGCAACTAAATCAGGTAAAGGAAACATTTGGTACCAGAAGTGAATGAAATATATTTGACTGATAGCTTATTTATGGAATATAAAAGTAACTGGTGATCCTAAAATGTTTACTGCTCTGTAAAATGAATAAGATAACATGAAGTTTTAGAATACCAAAAATGTGCAATGACTAAAAATGGGGTGGCCGAAGAGAATCAAATCTATTTTTGTAATGAACAGGAAATACAGGCAATTCAGAGATGTATGATTGCTGTGTTAATAATTCTAATGTATTTCCATGTATTATGAGAATATTTCTTCAAAAATCATAATGTGCACACATATATTTACAAAAACATAGCTTCAGAGGAGCCAGAAGCGCAAATCTTCAGTGTAAGATACTCATGTTCGGTCACTTTCAAATGTTTCCTTGTTCATTTGTCTCTTACATCCATTGTTTTATCTTTTAAATACCTGTCCGCCCTTTGTGCTTCAACTTTCACTTTTCTCCTACTGTGTTTAGTATCACCATCATTTTATGTTTCATATACAAAGTGGTTTTGTTGTGAATCAGGAGATATTAACAGTGATGTTTTGCGTTGTCATATAATTCCGAGAAACGGTGTGTGCAGTGTCTCACATGCAAAAGTTACTGTTTTAATGTCCTCTGCCAATCCAGAAAATCTGTATTTGGACTGTGAAGTTCAGTTTTAAATAAAGGAGCTCCAGTTCTATTAACTGGTCTTGTAGCACACTATATCATAAGCACCTTGCCTATTAGTTTACAATGAGTATTATTTATTAACTATGGTCAAATCTGCAAACTAGTACACTGGTCAAGCCCTAAAACAGAAAAAATAGATAAACTTTTGGTAAATGTAGTTAATTCTTAACCCCTATCGTTTTTGTTTATAGTGCAAAGTTTTTGGATATGAACACTGTCATAAATACAGGTGCGTTATTAATAATTCAAAGACGATTATCTTAATAATATAGTTATATTGAACATCCTTAGAAACGTGGTTCAGTTATGAATACCCTTCCGATTAAATAACCTACACTATTCCAGAAACATTTGCTACAACTTTCGTAAGCAGTTCTGTATAACCTACGTAAACCAAGCGACTTTTTTAATTTTGCTACAAATTTAGAACATTACATAATATGCCGAAAGCAATCAAATCACAGCAAAATATACAGTAGCCATTCATAGTAAATTACAATCGACGATTGAATCCCAAAGAACTTAAGAATTTAAACCTAGCAACCGGAAAATAAAGTGATACTAACCGGTGCAATGACATACCTGGTATTTTCTTTTTAAATTTATTTGCACAGCTGAATGCCACGCAGGATCCCATGGAAACTAAATATGAACAAGCTAAAATATGCTGTCAAACATAGAAAAAAATCTACGCTGACAAACCAGTTTAACAAAAAATATGAGCTTCTAAAAATCACAAATTTTCTGTGGCAGACACGACCAAGAGGATAACCAAGGCTCTGGTGGTAGTCAAGTACGCGGAGGGATATCACGACAGATCGGCTTCAGAAATCTGCGTTCACAGCGTCTCTTGTATTTCCTACCTCCATGGTTTATAGTAACAAAACTGTCTTGAAAATAGCTGGATGAGGTGGGGGAAATTTCTGGGTTAGTATTTTGACTGTTACCGCGGTTTCGCGGTTTTTATTAAAAAAACAACCCAGCAGGCTGACAGGGTAGGGGGAAATTACGGTTTTGGCAATTCCGTATTCACTGCAATGTACAGATGTTTTATAAGTAGTAGAAAAATGTGGGGGGAACTTTCCGGGTTTGGCATTAAAACTTTTACCGCAGTTCACAGTAAAAAAGTGTCTTGCAAGTAGCTGGATGAGGTGAAGAAAATGTCCGTTGTCACCACTTCTGGCGAATTACAAGGGAAGCAGCTTTAAAGAAGCTTTTCAAATGAATCTTTGACAAATGGGTAAAACTAAAAGAACTTACACCCCATCATCGTAGAATTTGGTACTAGGCTGAGGGTGCACCAGATTAAGAAGTCTGTATTTAGTAAAGTACTTTGGAAATGCCAATTCATAAACCCTCGACTTTCAGAGCCCTAAAATGGAAATTACGAAAAAAACTAAAAAGGGACCTGCAGTCTGTAATCCTTCTAAGCAGGTAATGGTCGATAACGTCTTTTATTTATTAGTTTTTCTTACTTATACGTAAACACACCAAACATTAAGACTAACAAACGTTTTACTGAAAAGGCCTGATGCCTCGGTGTTTTGCAAGAATGTCATGGTCCGTGTATTGCACATGCGCTACGCTAAGGGTGGACTACGGTAGGCTTCAACCCACCCAACTTTTCTTTCAGCTCTCTCACCCACTTCACACACACACACCTCTAAAGAAAATGTCTACGCAGTTAGTTAGAACACATATCGAGAGCCGGGTACTGAGACGTGGCCACCGGAGAACTGGACACACTGAAATTTCAGTGCCATAAAACTGTTCTGCATAAACAAATTTCGTGTGGGTATATTCCCCAGTACTTGAGCAAATATTGTACATATTTTTTTTAATGTTTCATTTTCAATAAGAAATTTAGACATTTTTCATGATTTTCGGGCGAAAGACAAAGCGGAAAACTGGCCACCAGAGAACTGACCACCGGAGAACTGGCTACCGGAGAACTGGCTACCGGAGAATTGGTCACGGGAGAACTGGCCACCCGGAGCCACAAAAATGTTAAGGGCCGTATAAAAATTGCATTCTGGACTGCTCCGTGGCTACGTCTCTCGAGATTGGTAATCTGACTCACATAAAATTTCCTTAATTTCGTATTTTCTTAGTTACGATATTTTTCAAGGTTTATAAACTACAGCTAAACAAATTTCTCTGTGGGTATGTGCAAACCCAGGAAACTTGTCGGAGGGTAGGGGGTGCTAAAACCTAAAATATGAAATATAAAGAATTTCTGGTCTGATCGGGAGATTTTCAGCGTTTGCAAAGTACAACTCAACAAATTATCTGAGAGCTTGTGCATACTCAGGAATCCTGTCGAACGGAGGGTAAGGGGTAATATCAAAAGTGTAAAATACAAATAATTTCTCGTCCGATCGAGAGATTTCAGCATTTACAAATTACAACTCAACAAATTATCTGAGAGCTTGTGCCTACCCAGGAAACCTGTCGAACGGAGGGTAAGGGGTAATATCAAAAGTGTAAAATACAAATAATTTCTCGTCCGATCGAGAGATTTCAGCATTTACAAGTTGCAACTCAACAAATTATCTGAGGGCATGTGCTGCCTGCCTCAGGAAACCTGTCGGGGGGTAATACTAAAGTGTAAAATGTAAAGAATTTCTGGTCAGATAGGGGGATTTTGAGCGTTTACACACTACACCTCAACAAACTCTCTGCGGACATGTGCTAACGCAGAAAACCTGTCTCGGGCGGGGTAATTCCAAAAGTGTAAAATGTAAAGAATTTCAGCGTTTACAACCTACAAGTCAACAAATTATCTTAGGGCATGTGCTGCCTCAAGAAACCTGTGCGGAGGGGGGCGGGGGTAATACCAAAAGTGTAAAATGTAAAGAGTTTCTGGTCACATCGGGAGATTTTGAGCGTTTACAAATTACATCTTAACAAACTCTCTGCAGACATGAACTAACGCAGAAAACCTGTGTCTGGCCGAGGGGGGGTCCAAAAGTGTAAAATGTAAAGAATTTCTGTTCCGATCCGGAGATTTTTAGAGTTTACAAACTACAGCTCAACAAATACCCTCCAGGCATGTGCTAACGCTGGAAACCTGTCGGGAGTCTCAGCACCTTCTAGGTTTCCTACCTTTGCACGTGGCCTCGGATAATTTGTTGAATTGTACTTTTTAAACACTGAAAACCTCCCGATCGCCGATCGGACTGAGAATTCTTTATATATTTTATATTTTCCGCATTACACCCCGTCCCCCGACAGGTTTCCTGCCTTTGTAGGTGTCCTCAGATAATTTCTTGAGTAGTAATCTGTAAACACTGAAAACCTCACGATCGGACCAGAAATTTCAAAAGTACTTTATATTTCCGTCATTACCCCACCCGCCCCCGCCCCTCGACAGGATTCCTGCATCAGCACATACCCGGAAAGAATTTGTTTATCTGTAGCTTGTAAACGCCGAAAATCTCCCGATCGGGCTACAAATTCTTTATGTCATATATTTTCGGTATTAGTCCCCCCCCTGACAGATTTCCTGAGTAGGCACATGCCCTCAGATAGTTTGTTGAGTTGTAGCTTGTAAGGCTGAAAATCTCCCGATAGGACGAGAAATTCTTTATGATTTACACTTTTGGTATTACCCCCACCCTCCTCCGACAGGTTTGCTGAGTAAGCACATGTCTTCAGATAATGTGTGTGGCCGCCCCGGTAGCGCAGTGGTCTAAGCGATGGCCTCTGATCATTCGTCCGAAAGGGGTCCGGGTTCGAATCCCGGTGAGGCACGGATGTTGTGTTTGTCTTACGGCACTGGCTCTTTCCCTTCCCTGGAACCAGTGACCCTAAATTAGAGACAGGCGACTGCTTATAGCCCATTGAATTGCTCACGGTGGTCGTTAAACCTCCAACCAAAAAAAAAAAAAGATAATGTGTCTAATTGTAGCTTGTAAATGCTGAAAATCTCCCGACCGGACCAGAAATCTTTATATTTTACACTTTTGGTACTAACCCCCCCTCCCCAGGTTTCCTGAGTCAGCACATGCCCTCAGATAATTTGCATGTTTGTAGACCCTGAAATCTATTGTTGAGTTGTAGATCATAAACATTTTTATAAAGAATTACATTAATTATCGCAATTAAGAAAAGACGAAATTACAGAAACTCTATATGACTCAGATAACCAACCTCTGGGGGCCACGTCTGTCGTGGCCCCTAGTTGTCTTCTCACCAACCTCTGTCGTGGCCACGACGCGGTCAAAACGCAATTTTTATATGCACCTTAAAATGTTTGTGGCCAGTTCTCCTACACCCGTAGAGGGCAACTATCTAAGATTTTAGGAAACTCAGATAAACGTATGTGAATTTTTCGTATTTTTGAAATACTGTCGGAAAATTTCTGTCCACATCGTTCTATTGAATCAGTCGAAGTGCGTCGAAAAATCTGTAGTTTTCTGCTAAGAAAAAAAAACGCGGATGTGTTGCGGTCATCTCTAAAACGCTAAAGCTTGTAAAACATGCTGTAAATATATCCACTGGTAGGCCATTAAGCAGGAGGGAATTCGAAACGTACTCCTCCTGAATTTGCGACACATTCGAAAGAACGCTGTCGCAAGCCATCGACAGGACCCGAAATCGCCTTTGGTGATGACTTTGCTCTTTCGCTTGCTTATAGGTGACGTCTGTTCAGATGGTTCTGTCTCTCGTCCCCTATAGCGCAACGGTTCCAAGGTCATGGACAAGGCCACTGATCTTGGGTGAAGGAGTGCGTTAATAGGTTTGGGGAGTATAGCACAGCCATTGTGTGTTCAGCGCTAGAAAGCATAAATTTAGCTTGGACAAAAACAGACGTTTTGTTCTCTGAAACTATTAATCGTAGGAAGTAAGGCGAACGGGAAATATGTGTCCGAAACATAAAAGTAGCCTTACCCCCAAAAAAAAGGCAAAAAAAAAATTAATCAGTTAGAACAAATGGCGAGAGCAACAATCTAAGGTTTTAGGGAACTTAGATAAACGCAAGTACCTTGGGTTAAACGTATGTGAATATTTCGTCGAATTCACAGAAATTTTATTATACAAAATAAATTTTTTGTTACATTTAATTTTTCTAGTTTTGGATAATGGATGGAGTCCTCGGCGCGAATGTGTAAGAGAGTGATAAAAAGACACCATTTTTGTAATTATAGTTTAAAAAAATGAGAGTGAGAGAAAGATTCCTTGTCGGGTTACAAATCAAAAATTCATAAACAGCCGTATGACAGCAAAAATAAAATAAAATAAAGAAAAAAGAAAGAAAACAGGAAAAAAACCTCCATAATTCAGTTAAAAGGTTCACTCTAAACTGCCCCACATCTTTCAGCAACTTGGAAATATAAAGAGTAAAATTTCTGAAAAGTCGCTATAATCTATATCAGGACTTTTCAAAGACATTTCGCTTTCACAGATTCCTCTCCTCGCTTACCAATTAATTTAACAATTTCAATTATCCTATCCAAAACATATCGCCTTTGTTGTACTTGTTCAGCTCTAATATTATTTTTGCTGCGAAAAAAACACAGAATCTGTATTTTAACTTCGCAATCTCACCATATGAGCTTCAACGCAATATAAATGTACTGTGCTCCTTAAAAGGTGGATTCAGCTAAAATCTTTGCCTTGAATTTCCAATGGACAAACTTCTGTAGCCATTTTCTTCAAAATTAATGCGTTTCCAGGCAGGAAAAATTTGTATATCGATAAAAGTAACTTCATACTATAGCCTAGTATACTTAATATTTTCCAAAATTTAACCATAATTAAGCAATCCAACATTTGTTTGCCTACTGACGTCATCAATGTACAAGTCGCGACATCTATTTTCTGGTCTCAACACACCACCAAAGGAAAAGTTATTGATTTTTTAATATAATTATGATTACGTTTTAAAAAACATTAAGTATACTAGGCTATAATAAAAATTTATTTTCATCGATTTTCAAATTTCTATCCTTGGAAACGCAGTAATTGTGAAGAAAATGGCTACAGAAGTTTGCCCGTTGGAAATACAAGGCAAAGATTTTAGTTGGTACACGTACCTTAATACGAGTGTATACATTTTTTTTGTATTGCAGTCACCGATTCCTTTAACGAATGCATTTACGCCTTTAGCTTCCCGATATGATAAACACACTGTGCAGTTAAGACTTTTATTTTGCATATTATGCTATATATTATTTGCATATTTGCCACTGTCTCTTTGTTCCATCTTTTTTATGAATTGTTAACCTTGGTCTCCAAGAAAACAATCCCGTAAGAGGTTGAATCAGATGATCATTCAAAAACTGATTAACTCAATCAAGCACGGCCTCGAGAATAAGGTATCCTTGTTGAGAGTTTTTTAGCTACTACTTTGCGCACAAAAAATTTTAGATCCGGTTAAAGACCTCAGATCAAAGTACAGAATTGCCTCTGATCTTTCGAAAACGAAATACTTGGCAAAGATGGAATTAATTCAGCATGCTTCAAATAATTTTGGTTGTCAGTGATTTCATTTGCTCCACCAAATCAGTCTGGGCCACATTCAAAGGAGTAAAATTTGTCACCTCTTCGGCTTTCCTTTTAATTTGTGCGCTGAAAGACTCAGCCTGCTCTAGGGGTTCGGGTGCTGTTTCTGTTTGCCGAACTGAAACAGTTAAGCTTCCTTTTTCTGACTCTGTAGAGATGAAATCAATTCCTTTGGTTTTGTGTTAGTTAACAGGAAGTCACTTACTTTTGTCAACCTTCTTGAAAAAGCCGTCAGAATAATGTGTGAAAGCTTGGAAAACTGATTTTTATTCTACGGCAATAAATTCTGATTACTAGTATAGTTATACTATTTTATAGCATGAATTTATTTTATTTTCCCTGTGTTTCTCTGCGCTACCTTTTTTCGTTTGCGGTTTTTCATTTTTTTTAATAAACACAATGAGATATTTTAACTGATGAGATCAATTTTTCATTGCACATTCATTGTTAAAAATAACAAATTTCTAAATTAAATGAACTTAAATCCAAAGCTATCTTAAAGTTCCTGCCATTTTCCTGCCATGCAAACCAAGCAGCTGAATGCAATCAGGTCCACTCCGGTGGCGCAGTGGTCTAAGCGATGGCCTCTGATCCTTCGCCCGAAAGGGGTCCGGGTTAGAATCCCTGTGGCGTATAGGCATTCCGTACATTGATATATGTGAGGCAAAACTCTGGCCAATGACATTCGTACTTTCGAACAGCTTAGGGACGGAGCTTCAGTAGAGTCAAGTGATCACAACAAACCTTGTAAGTTACCGGACTCATTCTCAATTCTCATATATCAATGTACGGAATGGCAATTCTAACACGGCGTGTTGCATGTAGCTGGTGTGAACTTTGTCGAAAGTGCTTCATTTCTCAAGGATTACAATTTTTCGAAGGTACGTCGGCTTTTTGCTTATAAATATTGTGTTAAAGTTCGCACGCATCTACATTTGTATCATTGCTGCTTGTTTAATTAATGTGTATATAATCATTCAATTCGTAATGTCCAAACCCTTGGCCCTTATGAAGGCTTAGGAAGCCTGAATAGCTTCAATGTCATTTATTAGTGATAGTATGTTACGATATTCAAGATAAACCGAAAAGGACAATTCATTATTTAAACAATATTGAACGATTTTATTAGGCATTTCTCGTTCCCACATGGCCTTTTGAAAACAGTTGTGAGAGCCTGTAGTCTGAATATTTTTAGTTTTACATTGTGGATGTAATTTACTGTAGCAAAATTATTTCATTGTGGAGAATGAACCGAGCTAGTTTTAGCTGAGGCCAGTTGAAGAATTGTTTTGTATCACTGACCCAATTTAAACAGAAATTTTATTGCATTTACACAGCAGCTCAAGTAAAACTGTAGTGCAAAATGACACTGCTACAACATGCATCACATTTGTCTCCATGAACCAGCTTGTCAGAAGGATCCCTGAATTTTTCAAAATGGGTCATTCCATGTAAATTTAACACAGAAAAATTGCATTTTCAACCTGACCCTTTTGGATTTTTATGAAACTTTGTAGATTTGTTGACATATATAAGAAATGAATGTGTGCCAATTTTCAGCACAATTGCTTTGAAATTTCCTGAGGTTTCAAGAATTGTCAAATTTCAGTGTTTTGTATGTCATAAAAGTACAAAACTCAAGTTCTTTTTATCATAGAGTGATGGGTTTTTTTAAATATCTTTTCACTGGCTTAAAAATGATATATTACTAATGCATAATTTAAAATTTTTAATTTCAAGGTCACACAATTTCAAATTTGACCTTGAATTTCACGAAAAGTGATACACTGCTGGCCACCCAAAATGCAACACCAAGAAGGAAGCATCCCATTGGCCTGAAATTCGCAGCATGCGTCGCCCGCGAGAGGACATGCAAACGATTAGCACTGCAGGACATATGCAAATCATGTGCGCCCGGCACGCCACCGAGAAGCACTATAAGAAGGGCGCACAGAAGGTGGGGTGTAAGTAGTGGAAGTGTGTTGTGCTGCCGGACCTGTGCGTGGGAAGCTTCCTGATGACTCGTCGCAGAACACGGCAGTCACTCCAGCACGTTTCGGAGTTCGACAGAGGACGAATAGTGGTTTATCGCGACAGAGGTTTATCGTACCGAGACATCGGCGCCCGTGTGGGACGATATCCAGCCACATTGAGGCGAGTATGGATTCGGTGGTTGCAGGAGGAACGGACGGACCGACGTGAGCGATTGCCGCAGCCGCGGCACACCACCGAACGAGAGGACCGGCATGTTGTGTGGCGGGCATTGACGGCTCGCACCGCCACATCACGAACGTTAGCGCAGAAATTAGGGTGTGTTGCGCAACAACCTGTGTCAGCACGTACCGTTCGACATCGTCTGCAGGAGCTGGGACTTGTCACACGGCGCCCATTGCTCCGATCACCATTGACGTTACACCACCGGTGAGTGCGGCGGCAGTGGGCCGTTGAACGCCGCACCTGGACTACGGAATTGCACGACATTGTATTCTCCGACAAATCCCGCTTCTGCCTGCAACACCACGATGGTAGGATCCACGTGTGGCAGCACCGCGGCGAGAGACTGTATGACGCCTGCATTATGCATCGCCATAGCGGTCCGTCGCCTGGCGTTATGGTTTGGGGTGCAATTGGATATGACACTCGCACCCCTCTGATACGCATCGCCGGTACACTCAACAGCCACCGCTACATCTCCAACGTTTTGGAGCCTGTAGTCTTCCCTTACCTGTAGGGCCTGCCAGAGGCCATGTTTCAACAGGACAATGAGCGCCCGCAGGAGGCACGCATTGTGTAACAATTCTTCACGGCCCACCAGGTGTCACTGCTGCCGTGGCCCACTTGTTCTCTCGATATGTCGCCCATCGAAGACGTCTGGTCGCTGATCGGAAACCGAGTGGCCCGGCAAGCACCACCAGCGGCTGCGCTTGATACTGTGGCAACGTGTGGAAGCAGCCTGGACCGACATACCCCAAGCCCACATCCAAAGCCTCTTTCGTTCGATGCCGCTGTGTGTAGCGGCCGTTATTTCCAGCCATGGGGGCCACACGAACTATTGATGTCTGCGTGTTCCGTAAGTCGCACGGGCCTGTAAGCTCAATCGTTTCATCTTTGTATCTGTTGTTATCTGTCCAGTAAATCTGGTTTTGCTAATTCCTGTCCTTCTTGGTGTTGCATTTTGGGTGGCCAGCAGTTTATTTTGATTTTTTAAAGAAAATATGTGAAATCACATGACATGGTGATATTTTATAAATTTGAGGGTGGCAATTGAAGGGCATCAAAAGTTACAAGGATTTGTTAAATTTACATGTTCGGTAAATTTACCATAGGACTAAAATAAGCACGTTCGACCGATCAATCGAGAAGCTTTCTAATCTAGCCAACCAAAAGCATAAAAGGAAACGTACTATGTTTGGTGATGGGTTACTCTTATTTATAAATCATTTTATGTAGTACAGTAAAACTTCCGTTAATGGGCACCTCCGAACAATGGCAAGTGTTGGTCGGTCCCAAACAGCTGCGGTATGATGAACATTAGCGTAACCTCCAAACAACGAGATCTCTTAACAACAGTCAACGGATATCCTTGAAGGTCTAATGGACCCTTTGCCCGTAGGGATTTTACGCAGTTCCTTCGGTACTTTGTCTGGAGTAATAAGAGGGGGACAAAGAATGTTACTATACATACATTATGGCGGGTACAGTGGAATGCTTAAGCACATATAAGGTATAAAGAAGTAAATTTCTCCGTCATTTTTAGTCTACGCCGGGATTCGAACCCGGATCCCCTCATTCCGGAATAAGTCACTCTACCAATTGAGCTACGCGGACGTTTTGTTCTGATTCCTATCTGCCTTTATGTCGTGTGCGTCCTTTTGGCAGGTACGTCACATCTCCTGGTACGTTACATCATCTCCCCCATATTTTTTTTTTTTTTTTTTTTTTGAAGTGCTGGAGAAGGGATTCTCTTATTTTCCTATCTCGCGGTGTGGAAATAACATCACACCATTGCGAGATTTTGAACGGTCGGGTCATCCGGATAGTTCGGGCGCCATTATAACGAAGTAAATTTCTCCGTCATTTTTTATCCACGCCAGGATTCGAACCCGGATCCCCTCATTCCGGAATAAGTCAATCTACCAATTGAGCTACGCGGACGTTTTGTTCTGATTCCTATCTGCCTTTATGTCGTGTGCGTCCTTCTGGCAGGTACGTCACATCTCCTGGTACGTTACAAAGGGAGTTAAACTTTAATTCGACGTACAGCAGTAATTACTTAAGACGAACTCCATATCTCTCGATCCCTGCGTTAGGCGGGATGGTACCTTAAATGTCGCTCGTTGGCGACGGTGTCAATTGGTTTGTCCCTGTGGGTCTGGTTCCTGCTTTACAGTGGGGTCAGAAAACTCTGCAGTTACATTTCACTGACTGTGACATTTTTTTGTTCAGCATGATTGTAAAAGCTTTGCTTGGGCCGGCCAATTTTAATGACCATAACGGAAGATAACGATCGTGTATTTAAACTGCAAGTCATACTCGTTATTCCTTTCCCTGCTTAAAAAAATCAGCTCTAAATAAACAATTGTTTTATTGTTCTGAATCTGGATAATGTCACTCTTGGACTAAGTTCAGTTTTTTTGTAGACAAGCAATTGCGTTTGCATTCTCATCCTCGCATCAATACAGGCGCAGAGCATATCTGGGTCTTTGTTTTTTAAAATATCATAAGGTTTTATTAAATTGATGTCTCATAATATGAGTTAGTTTGATTTAAGCTAAGCCGAGTTTTATTTTACTTTCAATTATCCGCACAAAGACGGCTTTTACTCGTGAGATATAGTTTGTGCGACTCATCAGTATTGAGATGAGATGTCTCTAATTCCGTTTTGGCTTTCAGGATATCCTCAACCCAACTTACTGATGAATTGTTTGGCATATAGAAATTATTTTCCCATGGACATGCCTCTTTTCTCCTCATTTCACAGAAAGCTGGTTTCACACGCATGAAGATCTGCAGTATTCAGGACTTTTCAACATTTGCAAAAAACAAATTTTTCTGCAGTCTAAACTGGTGAGTTCTTGCACTTTCATGAAAATAAGTGAAAAGCAAAAGCAGAAGTTTTTGACATTAGCAAAAAAAGGTGAAAAAAGAATAAGTGTTCTCCACTTAACAGAATGTTATGGTTGTGGAAGAATGCAAATGAGTGATTTCACTATGCATTTTGGGTGATGCAGTTTATTGACTATAAACACTGCCCACAAGAGCAAAAAACTATGTTATTTATAATGATATGTGTGGCTAGAAGTTTGTTTTATTTATTAGGTACATCTTGCTTTGAGTTGTGATTATGACATTGAAAGTGAGCTGAATGTAGCTGGTTTGTTGGGCTTGCAATCACAACTCAAAGCAAGAATAATATCTGCCCCTCCAAAATTTGTATTTGTATTAATTATACAAGCAGAAATGAAACAAATGTAGATGCATGCAAACTTTAACACAATATGTATAAGCAAAATAAATTCTTTTAAGAAATGATGCTTGAGAAATGAACTTTCGACAGCCATTTTTTTTTTTGATTGGAGGTTTAACGACCACCGTGAGCAACTCAATGGGCTATAAGCAGTCGCCCGTCCCTAATTTAGGGTCACTGGTTCCAGGGAAGGGAGAGAGCCAGTGCCGTAAGACAAACACAACATCCATGCCTCACCGGGATTCGAACCCGGACCCCTTTCGAACGAATGATCAGAGACCATCGCTGAGACCACTGCGCCACCGGGGTGGCTCGACAGCCATCAGCACGTGAATAAATAATATTGTTCATTTCTCTAATGTACAACTGCCAAAGTTTCATTTATGCATTCTTGTTTGCATGGTATTCAGATAGAATTTAGCCACTATATTTGATGATTTTGCTTGCATAACATGTAAGCAATAACACTTTTGTAAGCAGAAAAAAAGTTGCAATTTTTGCCAAAAAAAAAAAAAAAGGTGCGCGGGCGCACTCACACACACATTTTGGAAAAGTTACAAAAAAACTGAGTAAATAATAAGTAAATTAACACTTCTGTAAGTATAAAACATATTTGTGCATTCCATTTATACAACAGCCCACAACCTAGATAGATCTCTCTCATTGACTGTGACAACAGCCAAATAGTTCATGTAAGTTTGCATTCATGATGTATCGTGCAAATTCAGCTATTACATTTTTCATGACACATGAAAGCAATTCCAATTGCATAGCGTACAAGCAAAATAAACATATTGTTTTAGTCTTTGATAAAGCTTGACTTCTCATCTCAGAATAATTAAACCGAAGTTTGTCATCTTTATCAGAAATATATAATATATGCGTGTAAAGGAATATCGTGTGTATATCAAGGAGGTTACAATAGTACTTCTGGAGATGCCCTGAGTCTCTTAACCGTGAAGCCGCAAACTGTGGGAATTTGACGTTGTTTAATGATACCTATGGAATTTCAAGTGTGTGTATTTTGGAATACCGTGGTTTTTGGTTGCAGAAACCATGTTAATATCAAACCGGAATGAATTATACTTCTTATACGAGTGAAGTTTTCAATTTTAACGTTATGTTTTGTTTAGAATTCGCACTGACTTTCGTGTATTTCAATTTGAAATAAAAATGGGAAGGAGCGTCAAAATAATTAAGAATTTTATAAATTCAGCATTTTCTCACACATTGACAACAAGTTACGATGTGAAATTGTTAACATTTGCGACGAAAGAAGGCGATTCGGCCCACACAAAATGCATTGCAATAGCATTGAGCCGCCCCGGTGGCGCAGTGGTCTAAGCAATGGCCTTTGATCATTCGTCCGAAAGGGGTCCGGGTTCGAATCCCGTGATGCATGGATGTTATGTTTGTTTTACGGCACTGGTTCTCTCCCTTCCCTGGAACCAGTGGCCCTAAATTAGGGACGGGAGACTGCTCATAGCCCATTGAAATGCTCATGGTGGTCGTTAAACCTCGAATTAAAAAAAGCGCATTGAAAAGCATCCGCTTTCACACACTTTGACGGCCGTCTCTCGCGGTTATATACTTCAAGCAAAGTGGTACCGCTCCATTAACAAGGGCATCTCCAGGTATCTTATTCTAACCTCCTTGGTGTATATGTGTGATCTTCCTTTCCCCAAAAAATAAAAAATAGGATAGGTTAAAGTTCAATGAAGATTGTTACCATATTTTTTCATCTCTGAAGAGCAGCTAGAACTGCCACAGCCACATGACCTCCTCAGGGTTAAGCGGCTTGGTCGCCCAGCACTGTCTATCTCATTGGCTGCGCTGAAAGGCTTAGTTGGCATGAAATTTGTGATACCTTAAGTTTTGAAGTCTTATTTCATGTATTGTTTGCTCGGTCGGAATATGCAAATTTTCCCTTCTACTTGCCTCGATATTTCCTGAAAGGCTTCGCTGGCATGAAATTTGCATTGTGGTATACAATATCTAAAATTTTGAAGGCGCATTTTGCGTGTTGTTTACTCAGTTGCTGTTTGTGGTAAGCTGAGATGGCGGGGGTGGGGGCTGCATCCCCCCTTTTTTTCTATTCTTTGATTGAAGGTTTAACGACCACCGTGAACAACTCAACGGGCTATAAGTAGTCGCCCATCCTTAATTTAGGGTTACTGGTTCTAGGGAAGGGAGAGAGCCAGTGCCATAAGGCAAACACATCTATGCCTCACGGGGATTTAAATCTGGAGCCAACTCGGATAAATGATCAGAAACCATCGCTTAGACCACTGTGCCACCTGGGCGGCAAACCCATCGCTTTGTCTACTGCACCACTCTTTTTTCCTTGTCATTGTTTCAGTAACAAGCACTGCTAAAAAGTCACTACATTAGGACTGGAGGAACTGCTTTACTCACATCATGGAGGTTTGTATGTATATTTTTCTAATTGCAACAATACAATTATATCAGAAAAAGAAAAGTCGCCACAGTTGATAACTTTTACCATTTGAAAGCCCCGCCAACCAATTGTAAAAAATTACCGAAATTTAAAAATCTGTCTGCAATTTTATTTTAAACCCGTACAGAGCCTCAACTGCGGCTTCTGACCATTTGTCCGAGATGGGTCTGGGTTCAAGTTGCGGTGATTCTGTCTTATTGCACTAGTTCTCTGTCTTCCCTAGAGCCGGTGGTCTTAAATTAGGGACGGGTGACTGCTTATAGCCCATAGAGTTGCTCACAGTGGTACTTAAACTACAATTAAAAAAAGTTCAACTGCGGTGTCTGTGCCAGGAACACTAAAAATTTCTGTACCTACTGCACAAAATTTTTAGACAGCGAACTTATGTATTTTACAAAACTGAGATAAAAATGTTCATAGAGTATAAGGAAATAAGAGCGATTGCAGGGCAATGCTTAGCCATGTCAGTCCTCTCCAAATCTGTCAACCCACCTATAAAACATTACAACATTACATGTGCATAAAAAATTTTGGTTCACTGTAAACTGCCACATAGGACGGCAATCTTTATAGCCCCCTACCCCCTTGAACTTTTGTGGCCAGCTGCCCTGAACTTGTATGAACCGGCCTGAAAGTTCAGACAAACAAAAGACTCCTTCCCATCGTTAGGCACCTTGGAAAACTGCCACACATTCAAAGTGTTCCTCGGAGGAACAGCAATATGTGCCCGGCACCTAAATGAAAAATGTGGCAATTTTTCTGTGTGGCAGTTTACTCGCAACCCAAAATTTTACATATCTAGCTACACCATACTGGTTAGCAATTTTACAGCCCTCTTACCAAGACAAAAAAAAATCATTTACATTTATGGATACACTGCATAATATCACCACTGGTTTCTTTTCTTTCAACGGAATGTTAGGTCATATTTTACCGTGCGTACGACAAAAACCGTTTGAAATTACCACACAAAAGTAATGCCTGAAGCAGTTCACAAACTCTGTAATTAAAAATAATATTCGCTGAATTATTTCATGTCATCTAGTGAATATTCTAGAAAACACAAACGCAATGAAATATTACCTAAAAATCGATGATTCGTGCTAAACGTGATAATTTACAGAACTTTTACGAAGAGTATACGAAATATGCAAAGTTGAAAGACGTTTGTAGCGCACAATAAAATCCCATTATTAGCATTCATAGGCCGATTACTATACACAGTAATAAACGAGATAATTTACAAAATTTTAAAAGCAACATCAGATTTGATTTTTTGCTTAAAACGACTTTGACTTTTACGAAATTTTAATAGAACGTTTTCAGAAATGTAGTTTTTGATCGGGAGTTACTGAAAACAGGTGGCGCAGTGGTCTAAGCGATGGCCTCTGATCATTCGTCCAAACGGGGTCCGGGTTCGAATCCCGGTGAGGCATGGATCAACGTTGTGTTTGTCTTACGGCACTGGCTCTCTCCCTTCCCTGGAGCCAGTGACCCTAAATTAGGGACGGGCGACTGCTTATAGCCCACTGAATTGCTCACGGTGGTCGTTAAACCTCCAATCAGAAAAAAAAACAGGCCAACTTTCTAGTTCATAATAAAAATTTTAACTATTTCACCATACATTTTTAAATTTCGAAGTAGAATATTAGATGTGTAAAACACACACCTGTGCCTACTGCTGCGTACGCTGGCATTTCTAAGAAGTTTCTTTCCGCAAAAATAACACAAACCAAAATAAATTCAGGACCTCCCCCCCCTCAAGTAAACTACTGGAAGTACGCTAACGTTCACTCTTAGAACTTGTCCAAACGAGCAACTGTGGGTTACGCAGTGGCGGCCAATCAACCCAGCTGGCTTCACCCGTGAGAACACATGCTCCCTCCCCTTATTCTATACTCCTTGATTGTGACTTCTTGTTTTTGATATTCTTGGCATTTTCCTAAGGTCGACGTTAAAGTGGATGGCGTTCAGGCATCGTGACGTCACACCATTCGTTCGGCTCGGCGCTCGGAAAACACTCTAAGTGGGTCGTCCAGTAGCTGCTCTTCGAAGATATCTAGCAGTGGGAGCAGTAGAATATATCGGTCTGCAATAGCAAAAAAATGTTAACGATATTCATTGCACATTAACCAACCCAGTTTTTCATTTGAGGTGGGGGGATTACATTCGTTTAGCACGAGGCCACACGCACGATATTTCTTCCCATACATATATATTTCGGATAAAGGTGCCAAAATTTGGTTTAATTATTCTGAGATGAGAAGTCAAGAATTTCTGATTTCGTCAAGCATCTCCTGTAATTAAAATTATTACCTAGTGAAAACATGTTTTCGTGTTCGTGCATTATCTACGAATATTTTTGTCTTTTTTTTTTTTTTTAGATTTTTTATTGCCCGTATTATTATATTATTTCGCTCTGTTACAAGCCTGTGTTTGCTATCTGTTGAGTTACAATGACGACAGAGTGCAATGATTTGCACTTTTTGATTTAGACTTTTCACTCATTTATTCGAGGTTTTTCTGTTGAATTTAATATGTATTGGCTGTTTTTTTGCGTAGATTTTATTGCTACTGACTTTATTCTTAGAGAACACATTTCAGTATTTGTCTGTTAGTAAGAGCTTTTCTTAGATCCTTGCTTCATTTCTCACTAGATACTTCAGTGCATGCAAGTTTTTTCACCTCCAGGGACTTTTACTCATACAGTTGCTGGTTAATCTAGAGGAGCGTTGGAACTTTTTATAAAGCTAAAGTTAGTTTAATAACCAACATGTCTTTTAGGTAGAATTAAATCTCCTTGGCTCCTAGGACTTGAGCACACCCTCCCCCAATTAACTTTTTTTGAGTTTTCAGTTTTTCACTTAGTACTTTCACTTTTAAGGTTATTTAGCTGTCGGTGTTGGTTTTTTTATTTTACTAGTTTGTTCTATAAATTTCCTACCCAAACCACCGTTGATTTAGTTTCTAGTGCACCTGGGTTCAGTGGCCTAGTTAGAAATTTCTTAAGAGGTGGGGGAAGATCTATCGGTATGGTTCATTGGTGAAAGCCTCATATAAATTCGTGCTCTTTCCTCAAGGGGGTCTATACCTGGGGACCCCTCCCAGGCTATGCCTGGGTTTTTATCTGGAGCTTGAGCACACTTTTTGGGGAAACTGAAAAAATGGCAAAATTATTGCCCAAATAAAATTCTTTTTGATGTTTTGCTCTGTTTAGAGTCCAGGATTATGCTGTTAAATTTATTTATGGATAAATAAATTAAAGTGCAAATCCCAGAAATATTACTGGGTTTTTTTTACCTCAACTATGCATGAATAACCAGATTTTGCTCTAATTTTTCTAAGTCTTGGAAAATGCTTTCCACAGCTTAGAAAAGCGCTTTTTATTGAAGAGTTAAACTCTCCAAAGGGCAGAGAACCTTTCAAGGGTCAGTTTTATCCAGATATTAGTGATTCCTGGATTAAGTGCAGTGACTTGCACTTAATCAGGAGTTTCACTGTTTGATTCTAAGTTTTCTTGTTGAGTTTAGCAAATGTTGACAGATTTTTTGTGTAGGTTTTATTGTTACTGATCTTTTTCTTAAATAGCATCTTTAAATATCAGTCTGTGAGTTGTAATTTTTCTTAAATCCATCCTTCGTTATCCAGTGGACGTGGGTTTTTCACCTCAAAGGACATCATTTCAGAAGGTTTCTGGTTGATCCAGGGATGGGGGGGGTGTAACTTTTTGTAGAGCTAAAAGTTAGTTTAATAGCCAACATGTCTTTTAGGCAGAATTAAATCTCCTTGGCTCCTAGGACTTGAGCACACCCTCCCCCAATTAACTTTTTTTGAGTTTTCAGTTTTTCACTTAGTACTTTCACTTTTAAGGTTATTTAGCTGTCGGTGTTGGTTTTTTTATTTTACTAGTTTGTTCTATAAATTTCCTACCCAAACCACCGTTGATTTAGTTTCTAGTGCACCTGGGTTCAGTGGCCTAGTTAGAAATTTCTTAAGAGGTGGGGGAAGATCTATCGGTATGGTTCATTGGTGAAAGCCTCATATAAATTCGTGCTCTTTCCTCAAGGGGGTCTATACCTGGGGACCCCTCCCAGGCTATGCCTGGGTTTTTATCTGGAGCTTGAGCACACTTTTTGGGGAAACTGAAAAAATGGCAAAATTATTGCCCAAATAAAATTCTTTTTGATGTTTTGCTCTGTTTAGAGTCCAGGATTATGCTGTTAAATTTATTTATGGATAAATAAATTAAAGTGCAAATCCCAGAAATATTACTGGGTTTTTTTACCTCAACTATGCATGAATAACCAGATTTTGCTCTAATTTTTCTAAGTCTTGGAAAATGCTTTCCACAGCTTAGAAAAGCGCTTTTTATTGAAGAGTTAAACTCTCCAAAGGGCAGAGAACCTTTCAAGGGTCAGTTTTATCCAGATATTAGTGATTCCTGGATTAAGTGCAGTGACTTGCACTTAATCAGGAGTTTCACTGTTTGATTCTAAGTTTTCTTGTTGAGTTTAGCAAATGTTGACAGATTTTTTGTGTAGGTTTTATTGTTACTGATCTTTTTCTTAAATAGCATCTTTAAATATCAGTCTGTGAGTTATAATTTTTCTTAAATCCATCCCTCGTTATCCAGTGTACGTGGGTTTTTCACCTCAAGGGACATCTGCTCAGAAGGTTTCTGGTTGATCCAGAGATGGGGGGTGTAACCTTTTGTAGAGCTAAAAGTTTATTGGTCAACCTTACTTTTAGCTAGAATCAAATAAATATTCTTGGCTCCTCTAGTTTTTTTGTTTTTTTTTATGAGAGCTTGAGCAGACTATCCCCTGATTCACCTTTTTGTGAGTTTTCAGCTTTTCACTTATTATTTTCACTTTTAAGGTTATTTAGCTGTTGGTGTTAGAGGGGGGGGGGGGTACTATTTTATTTTATACATTTCCTTGCAAATTCACCATAGATTTAACTTCTAGTAAACCTGGATTTTTATTTGGAGCAAAAGCACACATTTGGGAATCGTGCATTATCTACTGCAAAACATCAGTTTTATTTAAAGATTTTCAATAAAATACTCAATTACATGAAATAAATTGTTGGTTTACTTTTCATAATTGTGTATTACTGTTTCAATGTAAAGATCATTTTTAATAATAAAAAGCCTCCTCCGCCTTCAAAAGAAAAAACATAATTTTGAAAAGGAAGGTTGAATAATGAGATTAGAAGTAATGCTATTCGGAAGTACCAAGTGGATGTATATATTTTTTCGATAAAAAATAGACAACACAGCTCATCATTGTTTTTACTGCATAGAATAATTTAATGAAACTACCTAAGATGCCAAATTGTTTCGCATTTATGTGCAAATATAGTATATTTGGAATAAATACCAAAGCAGATATATTTAATGATGGCATATATTTACTTTTTATTGTTTTAAATAAGAAATAATGTATGGGAGCTCATGTTTTGGGGTTTCAAAGTATCTATTATAGAAATTATTATAGCAATTTGAAAAGCTGTATGGAGAATCGGCAGGAGGACAGGGCAGTAACAATACATGTGATCAACGTCTCCAGTAGATTCACAGAACGGGCAAAGTGCTGAGGAAGAAAGAGACATACGCGAAAGAAGAAGAGGAACAGGAAGACGACGGTGAAGATACCGCCAGTGAAATTTAAGCTCCAACGGAGGAGAAAGAGGAGAAGAGGAAGCGGACCAGATGGCTGTAGAGAGAGTGAGCGGAGCAGCGGGAAGAGGATGCGGAGCAGCAGGGGGGCGGAAAAAGTGGTACAAAGAAGCAATAGAGATAGAAAGAAGAGGGAGAGGAAGACCCGAAGGAGGAGGAAGAAAGGAACTGGAAGACTCGGACCAGAGACAGGGATAAGGCCAGTGTTAGTAACCAGAGAGGGGTAGATCGAAGCAAGGGAAGAACGGAGGAGAGCATAATCAGCTGCAAGAGAGGGAGTAGGATCAGAGAACAGGGAGGATAGGCGTCTCCAGGTCAGGTCAGAATTAACCAGGGCACGTACAGTTAAGATACCAGAACGAATCCAGGAAGGAAGGAGAAAGAAAGGCTGGTGGGAGGGTGGACAAGGGACGAAAAGAAGAGAGGTTCGTCCAAAAGATCAAGAGTAGTGGTTGGGATAGCCCGAGAAAGCGGGAGAGAGCGAAAGAACGTCAGAGCTTCAGAAATCAAAGAAGGAAAGTTAGCAGAAGGAGCAGTAAACGAATCCATCCGAAGAAAAAGGAGAAAGGAAAAAGATGGGTCATGAAGAGAGAGAAGAACATCCAGAGTAGAGAGAAGAGAGTGAGAAGGGGCAACCAACAGACGAAGAAATGAAACAATGCGGTGAGCACGATAGTATCGGTGAATATCCGTGAGGTTGATACCTCCCAAAGAGGAAAAGAGATGGAGTGTCGCCGCCGCGATCCAGTGCTTCGAGGTCCATATCACCGACGTGAATAAGCTCTTTATGATATCAAGGCGGCACTTGGGCATTACGACAAAGGACCACGAGAACGTGATTTGAGATAAAAAGTAGCGTTGCAAAATCGCAGCACGTTGGTGGTATGAAGTATAGTAATGAGATGACCTCCAAAAGCCCGCAGATCGTTGAAGACGAGGACGTACGGAACCCTAGGAGGTTGAGGTTGCCGTAAACGGGCGTCCAATGTGAGCATCCAGAATTTTCTGGACCGAGGAGAACAACAGCGCACCCCACGGGGCATCAGTGCAGCTCACCCAGGACCCGCACCATAACCCTGTGCTTGTCTCTAAATTTAAGAAAGCACCAGACAGAGCAGCGTATGATTGGTATGCCTGATGTAACACAGAAAACTGAGCATCATGACGAAGACAGAACGTGGCATCATCCGAATACGCAGTGTTCACATAGCGATGATGCAGTGTACTTGCAACTTTAGAAGGCATGGTTGAGAGAAGTGATCTGCGTGCCGAAAGAAGGAAAGGCTCAAATGCTAAGGCAAAGAGTTGTCCCGAGAGGGGACAACCCTGTCGGATCCCTCGTTGAAACGGAACTGGAGCAGTAACAAAGAAGGCCGTCCGGACGTGAAAAAAGGCGCCCCGATAGAGGCCAAGAAGAATAGACACGAAGCGAGGAGGAAAGCCAAAAGATAGAAGGACAGCAGAAAGATAGTCATGGGAAACATCTGATCAATATTAAGAAGAGCAAGAGGTTCTGAATGTTTGCGGGCAAGAAAGGTGAGAAGGAGAAGAAAGGAGATATTGTTAGTAATAGACCGACCAGGCACAGTGTATGACTGGTCGGGAGAAACAATGAAGGGAAGAACGTCGTTTAGCCTGCGAGAAAGGAGTTTAGTGTAAAATTTGTAATAAAGATTTAGTATACAGATGCAGTGCCTATTCTTAAAATTCAGAAGGTCCCCTTTTTTTGGGGGAGAAGTATGATATATGCAACCATGAAGTTCGGCGGTAGCACAGCAGAAGAAAGAGCACATGAGAAGCAAGCAGAGAGAAGAGGTAAAAGAGAAGGAAGAAAAGCTCGGTAGAAGGAGAGAGGAAGACCGTCAGGTCCCAGGGAAGCATGAGGGTTGAGAGACGCGATAGCGCCTATCGAAGTTCAGGTAAAGAGAAATCGAAAAGTAGAAGCGGACAGAGACGAGATGGGACCTGAGGTAAAGAAGAAAGAAGGGGAGAGGAAGAAAAGGATACAGAAGTCTGCGCCACCGTGCGGTACTTTTCCGTGAAGAAGCCACGAACCGTGGAGCAAACGATCGACTGGTTTCCAGTAACAGTGCCATTTTCGACACGCAGAAATTGAACAGAAGAATGGCCCGCTTCTTAGATTCAAGTCGTGCATCATATTCATACGACTTCGATGACAGTGAAATATGTCGCAAGCGCATCCGCCTTACAGACTGTTGAGCAAGCGGCTTGAGCAGTGCCTGCAAATCTCCTTGATATGCAGAGTAAAGTGGGTCCGCTATCGGTATCGTGGTTAAAATACCATGGAGATTATCAATCTGCTGAGCTCGCTCCGTGTGTACGATAAAGGAATAATTCCGGATGAAGAGCCGAAGGTCTCTCTTCACCTGCAGCCAAAGATGTAGTGAGCTAGGAGTAGTATCCAACAAGTTGCGACGGCTTGCGAGGAACCATTCAACGGCAGTGCAAGAGGCCGGATCTTCCAGAAGCTCATCATCAAATGTCCAAGTACGTCGTACACGAGGAGGGGTGGTAGACACGCTAACAGTGAGGCTAACAGCACAATGATCGGACGTAGCCGTTGGTACGTGAGCAACAACCGTGAAAGATGAAATCAAGGTGGGCGAAACATAGATACGGTCGAGGCGTACCATGGGCGAACCCAGCGCTACTGGTCCATGCCAGGTAAACGAGATGGTGGTAGGAAACAAATATCGAAAAGCATCCACCAGCTGAAACTCGTGGACCAACTGGGAGAGTAGAGTAGTAAGGTGGTGGCGATATTCGCCACGCGAGGGGCTTCGATCTAAGGTTGACTGAAGGGTACAGTTGAAATCTCCTTCCAGAATAAAAAATTCCTGGGAGGGGATTGTGTCAAGAGTATCATGCAGACAGGTACAGAAAGCTGTCACCACAGACTCATTCTGTGGAAAATGCTCATTAAACACATGGAAGGTCTTCTGATCAAGGCAAAATGTAAACTGTTGCAATTTTCCAGGATAAAGAGTTCGTACCGCATGAGAAGTGAAGCGATGAAATAGGCGGTGGTGAATCCCTATGGAGACAATACCTCCTCGTACGAAACGATATTCATGGAAGAACGTGTACGGCCACGTTCTCCAAAGGTGAAAGGGGTAGTTGCATCACAGTTCGTTTCTTGGAGGATGATAATGTCAGCAGACACAACTCTCAAATCCTCAAATACCATTGCATTGATCACAGGGGTGGCAACACCCCTGCAGTTAAATGTCAGCACTCGGAAGGCTTAGGTCCTCCGTGGACACCTATGATCTGGAGTTCAAAACATTCTTTATTGATAAAAGTGCATGACAGAGGTAAATGACTTATTTAAAACAACGAGAAACAAATCGGAGGAACATATCATGTAATATATACAAATGCCGATCCTCCATGGAGGCCGGAAAGTAAATATAATGTTAAAAGACATGTGTTCCGTGACAGGCACTTGATCAC
This sequence comes from Macrothele yani, assembly GCA_039090855.1. NCBI lineage: Eukaryota > Metazoa > Arthropoda > Arachnida > Araneae > Macrothelidae > Macrothele > Macrothele yani. Next base: position 97,947,452 of record CM077028.1, on the reverse strand, counting down.
AGGGGCAAAGAAGATACAGCAGATTCACCAACAAAAAAGTACAGATATAATCATACCATACCATGCGCAGTGAAGACAAAAGATATGTACAAATTTTTTTACCCCGTCTGGAAGGAGAGCACCGTAAATTAAGAGTAAGGTATGACTCGAGGAAACACACGCATGACAAGCATAAGAAAGACAGAGTAATAGATTCTAAGGACGCAATAACTATCAACAGGCCGTAAAACACTAAAGGAGGAGTACAAGCAATGTACAAGTACCATATTACAATGTACACGGTTACATACAGGTGCCGCGCTGACATGACTCGTGTGTAAAATTTGCAAGAGCACAATACTAAGGAAGAAGAAACAGATGATTCGGTCAAGCACAAGCAGAAAGTAACATCACTGATAAAAACACTACAAAAGGTATCTACAATCGCATCCGCATGGTTTAATCCACCCGTCCGAGAAGAGGCAGTATCACGGCTGCTTGACATCACAAGAAAGTACAACCAACTCCAGTAGGAAGAGCACATAGGTACAATAAACACACAAACGACAAAAAATTCACACAAAACAAATGCCAAAGAGCATTTAAGATTCGAACATTGTTGGGTGGATTCGTAGCAATCGTGTTTCAAAACGTACAGCATAGAGGCATAAGTTGATAAAGAATGAGACAAAAAAAACTGTGTTAATATATCATATAGAAGGTACAACCTCCGGAACTCCATATAGTCCGGAGATGATCAAAAGCTACTACAAGATTTCAGTAGTAAGCACATATCAACAATTGCCAAGGGGAAACAGCAAGGTTTCCAACTACGGTACATACAAAAAAAAAATAAAAAAAAAACACACGTACAACTCGTAAGTGATGTGCAAAAAACACTCTCCACCAGGAAGGATAGTGCACCTACTAATGATAAGTATCTACACAGGCAGGCACACGAAAGAAAGTAGACCACTGAATTATGCGGTCCAAAAAAAACCCCGATAAATCATCATACCATACAACACTAGGGGAGAAGCCAAACTATGTACAGGTTCCAAATCACGGTAGAACACGAGATGCAAACAGGTACCGCGCAAACAAAACACATTCCAAATAACAAAGCGCACAACAGCAAGATAAGCGAGGTAGACTTCCTGCCCACGTACAGAAAAAAACATAACTTCACGGTGCACACTAAATAAACACCACAGGTATAGAAAATACATATACACCGCTATAGCATAATTCATCGAGCCCAATAAAATCAGTACCACAATCAATATAACACCACATGGGAGTACTTACTACGACAGTAGGAAGAAACCAATATATACACCGAACTGACACAAATACAAGAAATTACACAACCAGTGAGCGAAATGTGCTCGAGATTCTTACCAATCGGTAAGAATCAACAAAAAGAAACCGCAAATAAGCCAGATGCGAGAAAGAAATTCTCGTCCGAAAGAAACCATCCACTCAAAGAAAGAGGGAACTTTCCTAAAAGGAAAGATGAAGCACATCATCATGAAATCTAAACTGTAACGTACCAGGAGATGTGACGTACCTGCCAGAAGGACGCACACGACATAAAGGCAGATAGGAATCAGAATAAAACGTCCGCGTAGCTCAATTGGTAGAGCAACTTATTCCGGAATGAGGGGATCCGGGTTCGAATCCTGGCGTGGACAGAAATGACGGAGAAATTTACTTCGTTATAATGGCGCCCGAACTATCCGGATGACCCGACCGTTCAAAATCTCGCAATGGTGTGATGTTATTTCCACACCGCGAGATAGGAAAAATAAGAGAATCCGTTCTCCAGCACTTCGAAAAAAAAAAATAAGGGGGAGATGATGTAACGTACCAGGAGATGTGACGTACCTGCCAGAAGGACGCACACGACATGAAGGCAGATAGGAATCAGAATAAAACGTCCACGTAGCTCAATTGGTAGAGCAACTTATTCCGGAATGAGGGGATCCGGGTTTAATCCTGGCGTGGACAGAAATGACGGAGAAATTTACTTCGTTATAAAACCAGGCCAGCATCTTGAGCCCACACGGTGTGAAAGCGGGCCAAGCAATTTGAGGAGCATGCTTCAGCATGTTCCACGCGGAGGCGAGCTGTGAGGCGGCTCCTGAATTGAAAACGAAGCGAGTCAGCCGCTGAAAAGATACAGGTAGAAGTTGCCACAGGACGAGTATACAAATGATAGAGGTAAATTACTTGTTTCACCAAGACAAACAAATACGTGCAAACATCTGGAAGTCGGGCAGGGGGGTGTTTTGCAAGGAGCCAGCGTTAGAAAAGCACTCAGTTGAAAGCTATGTGTTCTTACAAAAAACTGATTAGAGCAACATGTTTTATGAGCATTTTAACAGTTGCGATACAGTAGTTCACAATCGACAAAACCATTCAAATCCTTCCTCTTTTTTTTTCGCTCAGAAAAATTACAAGAATTTCTGAATACTTTTGTCGTGATTTTGCGCAGCGTTTTGTCTAGTGTTAGGTGTTATTATGTTTGAGAGTTTGACGACCACCGTGGGCAACTCGATGGGCTGTAATGTAAGCCTTAGACCATGAATATGGTAGACACAGCTGCTCCCTTTCACGCAGTGTTGAGAGAACGGCACAAACATGTCAAGCGGGTTACTCACGTGATGTGTGTCAAGATTGCTCGGAGTTAGCAGGTAATGGCGATGATCAACAGCATTTGCCTTAGACCATGAATAAGGCATTTACACGGTGACCCGTTCAATAAAATTTTACTAAGTTTATCTTCATAAAAAATTATAGCTATCAATTATCTTCATAAAAAATCAAGTGGTTTATTTTTCTGCCCATAGCGATACAAATTAAAAATTTGTTCGTGCGATACAAATTTTTAAAGTTCAGTCACTCTGGTTGGTGCTCCCGCTGAAGTATTAGTTAACATATTTTTACGAATTTTTCTGCCTCCCAGGATTTTTTTTAGCAAAATAACCATTAATCTTTGCACCTTTAGCTTTCACTGTGTATACTTTTTGTTGTTATAGAGTGCATGTATAATCTCCTATTATTTTTAGCACGTCTTTTGTAAAAAAAAAGATTGTGCTTATGTTACCGGTTTGTCCGTCCATCCGTCCGTCTGTACCCACGATATCTGTGCAACTATTGGTCCGATTTGAAAATATCTTTTTGCATTGAGAAGCTTGAAATATGCGAATGATGATCCTTTATTTAGTTTTTTTACGATGTACAATTTCGCCGCTAGAGGGCGTAAATGCAGATGATGTCGAATTCAAAAATACGTTTTATTCTACATATTTGCTTCTAAACATCCGATTGAAAAACTTATTTTATCTTACGATTCCATTTATGTCGAAGATTATTTTAGATATAGTTTCTTTTTCAAATTACGCATCGATTTTCTGCTAGGGGCGTAAAAGTAAATTACATTTTTCAAGACAATTATTCTTCTAAAACTCCGATTTGAAAACTTTTTCCTTCAGCAGATACACCTCCTGATGAAAAATATTTTGCATATAATTTTAAGTTTTTGGTAAATAATGCTTTGGCCACCAGGGGGCGTAAGTGTTAATTTTGGCTTCTCATGTATTTGCAGCAAAATCTGAGCTCTTAAAATCTCGATTGAAAAAAAATCGTATGCGGATCGATAACACTCTCTCTGATAAACCTTTTCGGAATATTTTCTTCTTAAAATAATGCATGGTTTCTCCGCCAGGGGGCGTAGATGTATATTTTATTTTTGTCAATATCTCTACTTCTAGGAGTCCGATTTGAAAAATTCCTTCTTTGTTGGATAGTGTTTTTAGTGTAACATGTTTTTCATATAATTTCAAAATTTCAAGTAATTCATAGACTTTCAGCTAGGGGCAAAAAGTAAATCCCCCCCCCCATCTCTGCCTCTAAATCTCCGATTTTAAAAATTTAGGATACAGGTCCTGATGGGAAGTCATTTGCCCATAATTTCTAATTTTTGTAAAAAATGGTTTGGCCACCAGGTGACGTAAGTCTTAATTTCCGCTTCTGATGTTCACTATCTACCAACAAGTAATTGGACACCCTGCAATCGGATATCTGTGGTCCTGATACACGTCACGGCCGCCGCCGTTAAATATCGTATGGTTAACAACAACGCAAACAGTCGCATGCAAGATGCCACGCAGTTCGGAGCTATCTGATTTCGAGAAAGGTGTAATCGTCGGGTATCACAGAAATGGCCTATCCATACGTGACATATCCAGCAAGTTGAAGTACCCAAAATCGACAGTGGCCTACGTGATTGGCAAGTGGAAGATGAGAGGTGACTGTCGGAATGTGCCCCGACCCGGCAGACCCACAAAACTGTGAATTAGAGACCGACGGGTGCTGGCCCGAGGAATTCGGAAGAACCGCACCAAATCGATGGGCCACATCTACGAGGAGTTTCAACAGGCATCCGGGAGTGTTCTTTCGATGAATACCATCCGTAAGGAAGCCCATCTGCTCGGTTATCATAGACGTGCTGCTGCCCACAAGCCTTTGATCACCAAGTTCAATAGCGCTGCTCGGGTAACATGGTGCAAAGAACGTAGACAGTGGACCGTTGAAGAGTGGAAACAGGTTCTCTGGAGCGAATAATCAAGGTTTACCCTCTACTGTTCGGATAACAGGATCTGGGTTTGGCGTCTGCCTGGAGAACGCCTCTTGTCAGAATGTATTGTGCCAACTGCGAAGTTCGGCGGCGATGGAAATATGCTATGGGGGTGTTTCTGCTGGTATGACACGGGACTCTTGGTCGCAATTCCTGGTAGACTCAACGCCTAGACCTACTGCACCATTTTGGATGACCATGTGCTTCCTACGTTGCGGCAGTTTTACGGGGTGGACCCATGTTACTTTCAGGATGACAATGCCACCCCTGTCATGTTGCGAGGTCCACCATGGCTTGGTATGATGACAATGGGGTTAATCGAATGGACTGGCCTGCGCAGAGCCCGGACCTTAACCCTATCGAGCACCTCTGGGACGAGTTGGAGCGTCGAATTAAGGGGTGCCCCCACCGTCCGAAATCGGTGAAGGAACTGACCTGTCTTCTCCAAGCCGAGTAGAAGAAAATACCGCTAGCCGTCGTACAACGCCTGGTTGAGAGTATGCCCCGGAGGGTCGCAGCTGTAATCGCCGCTCGTGGAGGTTCCACCAACTATTGAAGGTGAATAAACTTCGTTTTCCTTATCTATCCCAGGTGTCCAATTACTTGTTGCTAGATAGTGTATTTGCAGCAAAATATGAGCTTCTAAAATCTCGATTGAAAAGAAAGTCGTTTTTCTGACTGATGCTACTCATGTCGACAAATCTTTTAGGAACATTTTCTTCTTGAAATAATGCATGGTTTCTACGCCAGTGGGCGTAGATGTATATCCTATTTTTGTCAATATCTGTACTTCTAGGAGTCCGATTTGAAAATATTATTCTTTGTTGGATAGTGTTTCTTATGCGAATATTTTCCCTATAAATTCAAGATTTTCAAGTAAATCATAGACTTTCCGCTAGGGAGCACAAAAGTAAATTCCGTTTTCTGCGTTACTTCTGCTTCTAAAACTCCGATTTGAAAAATTCTTCCTGTATCGCATACAAGACTTGATGGAAAATATTTTTCACGTAATTTCTAATGTTTGGTAAAGAATGATTTGGCCACCAGGAGGAATAAGTGTTAATTTCTGCTTCTGATGTATTTGTAACAAAATCTGGGATCCTGAAAACTCGACTAAATTTTTTTTTTCTTGGACCGATACCGTTCATATGGAAAAACCTTTGAGAATACTTTCTTCCTAAGATAGTGCATGGTTTTCCCACCAGGGGACGTAAAGTCATCTTATTTTTTTCGGTAATTTCTAATGTTCGGTAAAGAATGGTTTGGCCACCAGGGGGCATAAGTGTTAATTTCTGTTTCGGATGTATTTGTAACAAAATCTGGGCTGAAGACTCGACTAATTTTTTTTTTCTTGGACCGATACCGCTCATATGGAAAAACCTTTTGAGAATACTTTATTCCTAAAATAATGCATGGTTTTACCACCAGGGGACGTAAAGTCATCTTATTTTTGTCGGTATTTCTGTTTCTAAGAGTCCTATTTGAAAAATTATTTCTGTGTTGGAGAGCGTTTCCGGTGCGAAATGTTTTTCATATAAATTCATGTTTTAATTACCGCACAAGTCTGCAACCAGAAGGCGTAAGCTCACGATTCCGTTTACAGCAATATCGTGAGAGATTAAAAACCCGACTGAAAAACTTCTTTCTTCCGTCAGCTACTATTGTTTTCCATACCGGTTCTATTGACCTTGAATAGCTTTGATAAATTTAATTTGCGTCAGAACGGATTCAAAAGACGTGCTCATTACACCCGAAAATTCGGTGTTATCTTTCTTGTTTAAAGTTGTCCCACTGCGCGTATCCCTATTGGAGTTTGAAAAGTGACCTCATTTCTCACCCCCCCCCCCCCCCACACACACACACTCCCATTTAAATTGTGTGTAGTGTTCCAGAATAAAGGTATTTTTCTCATTGAAGACAGTATAGGTGTTCTTCTGTGAAATTTTTTTGTTGATAAGTCAATTATTTTTGGGGTTATGAGTGAGTGAAAAATTTGCGAGGTCCACCATTGTGGACCTCTGTAAATGGAGGAATTGTTTATTATCAACATATCGAGATGTAGGAAATATTAGAAACACATACAGTATACATACATACAGATGTACACAGATTTTAATATATAAAAATATCCCAATTTTCAGGCTAACAGCCACAGCACATATGTTGTAAAAATGAGATATTTTGCCAAATGGCAGTCCTCATTGTGATCTTTTGGGGGGTGGGGGTAAAGATAGTGTGTACGTTTTTTTTTAATTTTGAAAATACACATGTTTTTTTTTTGCTTTCTAAAACAACAAATCAATTGTTATCAAGGGCTACACAAAGTCTTGCATAGCAGCTACTGCTAATCAAAAAATAAATCAGAAGCTGCACATCCCAAAATTATAAATTTTGGACGATTCTTTTTTACGACGACTAAGACCACTTGCCTCGTCTTTTTTTTTTTATTTGTGTGTGGTCTACCCTGTTTAGATGCTTAATCCATGAATATAACCGTTGGTCTTACGTTGGGCCGGTTCTTCTTTTTTGTAAGACTTGTAATGTGTTTGAATTACACATTACTTTTTATGTGTGACCTGCATTTCAACTTTTTATACAGTGGGAACTTATATGTTAAATTAAATCCTGATTTTCCTAATTTCTTCACTTTGGAATAACAAAGTAATCCCGCTACCGATCAAACAGTACAAAATAGCATTTTATTCAAGGTCTATGAATCGTATATCTACTACATCTATATCTTCGGATAACAAACATTACCACATGTAATCAGCATTTCATCATAAAATGCAGTATAAAATGTAAACGATCTTATCTTATATTCAAATCTTTGCTGACATCCAATAGCACATGTCCACCCCATAGTACAAATTTATTTCATAGTTTCCTTCCGCCACAGAAATTAAAATCGCTCACTCAACTTCAAGTAATCTATAATGATTTTCAGTACAGTTACGAACTACGCACCGTGAAAGCTGGTGGTTGACACACCTCACGTGACTACCCTCTGGAGATGTTTGTGCCCCCTTCGGAGCTCCTAGCTCTGTCTACCATGGAGGTAGGAAATATAGGATACGCTGTAACCGCAGATTTCTGAAGCCGACCTGTTAACTGCTATGATATCCCTCCGCGTGCTTGGTTACTCTCTTGGTCGTGTCTTCCATAGGAAAACATTGAAAATTTATGATTTTTAGAAGCTCATATTTTTCGTTAAACTGGTTTGTCAGCGCAGATTTTTTTCTGTGTTTGATAAGATACTTTATCTTGTTCATATTTAGTTTCCATGGGATCCTGCGTGGCACTCAGCTGTGCAAATAAATTTAAAAGAAAATACCAGGTATGCCATTCCACTGGTTAGTATCACATTATTTTCCATTTACTAGGTTGAATTAAGTTCTTTGGGATTCAATCGTCGATTGCAATTTACTGTGAATGGCTACTGTATATTTTGCTGTGATTTGCTTGCTTTTAGCATATTATGTAATGTTCTAAATTTGTAGCAAAATTAAAGAAGTCGCTAGGTTTACGTAGGTTATACAGATCTGTTTACGAAAGTTGTAGCAAATTTTTCTGGAATAGTGCAGGTTATGTAATCGGAGGGGTATTCATAATTGAACCACGTTTAAAAGGATGTTCAATATAACTACATTATTAAGATAACCGTCTTTGAATTATTAATAACCCACCGATAATTATGACAGTGTTCATATCCAAAAACTTTGCACTATATAAACAACAACGATAGTGGTTAGGAATTAGCCACATTTACCAAAAGTTCATCTATTTCTTTTTTCCTGTTTTAGGGCTTGACCAGTATACCAAATTTCAGATTTGACTATTGCTAGTAAACACTCATTTTAAACTAATAGACAAGGTGTTTTTAATAGTGTGGTACAAGATAAGTTAATAGAACTGGAGCTCCTTTATTTAAAACTGAACTTCACAGTCCAAATACAGATTCTCTGGATTGGCAGAGGACATTAAAACAGTAACTTTTGCATGTGAGACACTGCACTAACCATTTCTTGGAATTATATGACAATGCAAAACATCACTGTTAATATCTCCTGATTCACAACAAAACCACTTTGTATGTGAAACATAAAATGATGGTTATACTAAACACAGTAGATGAGAAAAGTGAAAGTTGAAACACAGATATTTAAAAGATTAAAAAAAGAAGAATAGGAGTAAGAGACAAATGAACAAAGAAACATTTGAAAGTGACTGAACATGAGTACCTTACAGTGAAAATTTGCACTTCTGGCTCCTCTCAAGCTATGACCCAATAAACATGCATGCACATTTTGATTTTTGAAGAAATATTCTCATAATGCATTGAAATACATTATCATTATTAACACAGCAATCATACATCTCTAAATTGCCTGTATTTCCTGTTCATTCCAAAAATAGATTTGATTCTCTTCGGCCACCCCATTTCTAGTCACTGCACATTTTTGGTATTCTAAAACTTCATGTTCTCTTATTCATTTTACAGAGCAGTAAACATTTTAGGATCATCAGTTACTTTGATATTCCATAAATAAGCTATCAGTCATATATTTCATTTACTTCTGGTACTAAATGTTTTCTTTACCTGATTTAGTTGCTATTCTGTAATGCATGTATATGTTCTGAGATTAAACACTGTTTTCATGCATTTTAACTCTCTCATGAATAATCTGCTTTTCTATCTAATATTAACTATAGCATTAATGCTCTACAGCATATATGCTCTAATTAAACTTTCCCCTTTTGGTTCTCTGTTGATATTTAGAGTCCATCTTGTTACCTTTTCTTCCTTTACATCATATTTTACTTGTTTTTGGTAAAATCAGTGAGATGTAGCTAAAAGGTCATTCCTTGCACAGTGGGTGTGTCATGTGTGCTTTGTCTATCGAGCTTATGATCTGTCTCTGTTTTATCAGCATATTGTAATTTCTTCAAAGCCGGGGTATTTGTGGTAGCTGAAACATTCAAATATTTATTGTGGTTTATTTGCTCAGAGTATTGACATAACCAACCTTAAAAAACACCATAATACTTTCAAGTTGGAACTGAAGAACAGATTCTCTGCTTTAGAAGGCCTAACATCGGAAGAAGTGGATATTTCGGAAGTTAACAGAAAAGTAACCAAAGCTCTGATGGAAACAGCAACAAAATTAGCTGGGTCTAAGAACAAGTTGCATGTGAACAAATTATCAGGAAAAACCAAAATGTTGATGCAAAAAAGAAGAGAGATGAGGACAACTAAAGAAGATGTGACTTCCAAAGTGGAATATATAGAGCTATGCAAGACAACACGAAAAAGTATCACTGAAGACGTAAGGAAATTCAACTGTGAGCTAGTGAGGAAAGCAATTGAAAACAACCAAAGCCTTAAGATAGCAAAGGGACATCTCAGTAAGGGAAGAAAACAGATTATGGCTCTGAGAAAAGAAGATGGTTCTATAACAAGAAATAGAGGCGAAATTTTGACAAGAGTGAAAGATTTCTACTCCAAATTATATGAAAGGGATGATACATGTACTCCAGACATCATGAAAGGTACCAGAGTTCTTCCAGTCCTCCCAGCAGAAGTTGCTCATGCAATCAAGAACATGAAGCGAGGGAAAGCTCCAGGAGAAGATGGAATTACTATAGACATCATACAAGAAGCAAGTGGAGAAATTGAAACAGTACTCGCCCAAATTTTCACTCGATGCCTTAATGAAGGGAAGATTCCTGAGGATTGGAACAATGCTACAATGATCCTGCTACATAAAAAAGGTGACATTGAGGATCTTAGGAACTACAGACCTATCAGCCTCCTATCAGTGGTTTATAAAATCTTCACTAAAGTTCTTTCACACCGCTTGAAGGTAACACTGGACATGGCTCAACCGAGAGAACAAGCTGGATTCAGGAGTGGCTACAGCACAATAGATCATATCCACGTACTGAGAGAACTGATTGAAAGAGCGAGGGAATATGAACTTCCATTGTGCATGGCTTTTATCGATTATGAAAAAGCCTTTGATTCGGTGAAACCATCAGCAGTTACCACGGCTCTGAAATCCTGCGGTATTGAAGATGCATACATTAATATTATTAATAACATCTATGAAAATGCAAGTGCAAAGATTCGGCTGTTTGAAAATACAACACACATAAAAATTGGAAAGGGAGTGAGACAAGGTGACACCATATCTCCGAAGCTCTTTAATGCCACATTGGAAAATGTCTTTCAATCACTGAACTGGGAAAACAAAGGGATAAAGATTAATGGAGATTATCTAACCCACCTTCGTTTTGCTGATGACGTAGTCATTTTTGCAACTACCCCATCAGAGCTGCAGCGTATGATCCAGGAACTTGCTGACAAGAGTAAAGAAGTGGGATTAAAAATGAACTTTCAGAAGACAAAAGTGATGTTCAATGCTTTTACAAGAAATGAAGATTTATCGATTGATGGAGAAAAACTGGAGATAACAGATACGTATGTTTATCTTGGACAGCAGATATCAAGTGAGGGTCACATTGATGAAGAAATTAATCGGCGTACAAAACTTGCCTGGAGAGCTTTTGGAAGAAACAGCATAATTTTCAAGAGCAATATGCCATTATGTCTTAAAAGAAAAGTGTTTGATCAATGCATCCTTCCAGTGCTTACGTATGGTGCAGAGACGTGGACCTTAACTAAAAGAGACATACAAAAGCTGCAGACAACTCAAAGAAGCATGGAGAGGTGCATGCTTGGTATAACCAGGAGAGATAAGAAGAGGAACTCGTGGATCCGAAAAATGACGAGAGTGGAAGACATCATGATCAGAGTTAAATCCCTGAAATGGCAATGGGCTGGACATACTGCCAGAAGGACAGACCATAGATGGACAGCCGAAATTTTAGATTGGATTCCAATGGACAGGAAAAGACCCAGAAAAAGACCACATGGGAGATGGGTGGATGAAATTCGTAAATATGCGGGAGTGACATGGAGGAGACTGGCACAAGACAAACCGTTGTGGAGGAAACTTGGGGAGACCTTCGTCCAGCAGTGGATTGATAATGGTTGACAATGATGATGATGATGATGATGATATATATATATATATATATTTTATATTCTTTGGTATTCTTGTTGTGTATCCATGCATCCCCCACCCTTCATTTTTTGTTTTCCCATTAGGACTGAAGGACTAAGCCTTTTAAGAGAAAAGACACTCATACCTGGTGTGGCACCCATTGTATGTGAAGGAAAGCATTTTGCTGCTGCTAGTGAAGGTTAATGAAGATAAGATTTAACTATTTCAGATAAATGTTTTGTAGTGGATTTATATATACATTTCCATACAAACATTTGCCTTTAATGGTTTGAATTGCAGCAGTAAGCTAAGTTCCAGCTACAAATACTGTTGGGTAAGCTTTTCTTTTCTTGCATATATAAAAAGGACTTCAAGAAGTTTAATGTGTGTGTGGGCATCAACTCATAATAATATTTCTTCATGTTCTAACTAGCTCATTCTCTTTTGTCTTGTGTAACTAGAGGTATATTGAATCCCCATTAGGAAATGATAGTACTGATATATTTTCTACATTTTACAATCTACATAATGAGTGTGAAATGCAGTTCACAGCTAGGCTTTTTGATGACACAAATGGGGGAGGGGAATCTTGAATTAAGCCGAAGTAAAAACATAACAGCATAAAATTATAAAGATATTAATTGCAATATATGAAAATGTATAGTTATGATAAACAAATAAATTACTTGAGTGAAAACTTTATTACTTAACTAATCAGATGAAATAGGCGGTCGTAAGAAGTTCTAGCTTAAAAGTTCAGCATATTTTTTGGAAATCAGATTTTGGTACTGGAGATGTTACATGGATAACAGTAAACTAAAGATGATTTAGCATCTGATGGCAGAAAATGTGCACTTCTATATTTCTCATGCACTTCTGATTAGTTATCCGTTAATTTTTGTGGCCAGAAAATGTAGGTTAAATGTGCATTAAAATATGGGCTGCTGTTAGCAATGCTCTCTGTAATTAGAGCTAAAATTAATCACCTTGTTGTGTTGATTAACCACACCTTATGTGATCAGATTTTCCTATTCTTGAACATATGTTGTGTTAGCAACAAACTGCAGGATTTATTCTCAATGAATTCTTTATTAATAAATATAACCTTGCTCATAAATGGCATACGTATATTTCAAAAACCAAATTAAAAATCCTTACTATATACACAGGTCTGTTTCATTTACTACTTAAAAGCTATTAACTTATTACATTATGTATGTGCCTCTGTTAATAGTGATGTGTATTAGAAGTATAATATTTTGAATGCAGTTGGATTTCTTTTAAAAGAGATCTTACAGTAGGAATTATTTCTGCTGCTTATTTAAATATTTTTTTATCAAGGCATTTTATCAAGTCAGATTTCCTTTACTACCAACAGGACTTGTAAATCCTATTTCCACAAACTAATAAATTGTATATTTTCTTGCTATATTTTGAAACTGCACCCTTTAAAAAGATAAAAAGTTACCCCCATCCGAAAAAAGTTTCCTTCCTATTAAGCCGTGTAGTTTTAAAATTATTTGCATTCATACATTTGAAACTCACCACAGTTCTAACCAAACCAGTTGGAATTTCCTGCCTTCATTAGAAGAAACTAAAATCAGTCAAGTGCTTAAAGCAATTATAAAAAATAAAATGTAGACACAGTAACATATTTTGAGTCTGATTTTTTTAATTTCTTTGAACAAGCTCGCAGATTCCCCATTTTTTCTATAAAGGCTTGGAAATAAAATCTAGATATTTCATGAATTTTTGTTTTTTAAATAATAATGTTCAATGAGAATATTATCCCCCTTCCTTTGCTTATTTGCTTACGAACAATCATAATTGTTCTTCAAGTAAAACATACGTGGAACCAGTGGCGGCTCGTGGTAGGAAAAAATAAGTGAAGAGCTACAAGAGCATAATGAAAAGATATCTGCTGTCTTCAATGAAAATCAGTTAATGAGAACTTATCTATTTTTTTATACGTATATTAGATCAATTCTTCTTCCCTTTAAAGCTGGAAATTTGTCGATTATGTCATCATAAAATGGCTGTTTCTTCGTGACATCAAGAAAATGCCTTTCTGAATAGAAATCTTTGCCAAACAAGCAAGTTTATCTGGAGAAATAGTGTTTCTTGAGTAAGTTTGTATTCTTTTAAGGCAAGAAAAATTTCTTTCCACTGAAACACTTGCAATTGTTAAAATCAGGGAAACCAATTTATAAGCTTTTGTAAAAATGCCTTTATCTCCATGAAGCACTCGAAGAAGTTCATGAGTCTATATATTCCTTAATTTTTCATCAGCATATACAAGACTCAGTTCATTTTTAAGGCGCTGGTGTTTAGTAAATATTTTTCCGTAAAAATGTTGAAGATTTTCAGAAGCGTGAGAGCGAAAGCATGGATTAAATTGGTCGAATTTGGTTGTGTCAGCAAGACAGGCAAATTGAAATTCAAGTTTCTCACAGTCTTGAAATCTTATATCCATTTTCATAAGAATGTGGTACAAAATTTCAAAATACAATTGTCTATAATTTTGAAAAATTGTTTCTTGTGTAAGAGCAGCATATTCCCGTTTAGATCTGCTTATTTCTGTGATTTTGCCAGCTTTTCCAGACAGTGTTTCAAATACCTCATCGTTCCTATTATGGCTCAAAATTTCATAAGTTTTTTTTTTAATTTGAGTAACACAGTAATTCATGTCTAGTGATTTGTTCTACAAAATTTCTAATAATACACTGCTGGCCACCCAAAATGCAACACCAAGAAGGACACGAGATAGAAAAACCAGATTTACTGGACACATAACAACAGATACAAAGATGAAACGATTGAGCTTACAGGCCCGTGCGACTTGCGGAACACGCAGACATCGATAGTTCGTGTGGCCCCCATGGCTGGATATAACGGCAGCCACACACCGCGGCATCGAACGAAAGAGGCTTGGATTTGGGCTTGGGGTATGTCGGTTCCAGGCTGCTTCCACACGTTGCCACAGTTCAGCAGGCGTAACCGCAGGTGGTGCTTGCCGGGCCAATTGGTTGCCGATCAGCGACCAGAACATGCGGGCCACAGCAGCAGTGACACCTGGTGGGCCGTGATTTGTTGACCGATGCGCGCCACGTGCGGGCGCGCATTGTCCTGTTGAAACGTGGCTGCTGGCAGGTCCTGCAAGTAAGGAAGGACTACAGGCTCCAAAACGTCGGAGATGTAGCGGTTGCTGTTGAGTGTACCGGCGATGCGTACCAAAGGGGTGCGGGTGTCATATCCAATTGCGCCCCAAACCCTAACGCCAGGCGACGAACCGGTATGGCGATGCATAATGCAGGCGTCATACAGTCTCTCACCGCGGTGCCGTCACACGCGGATCTGACCATCGTGGTGTTGCAGGCAGAAGCGGGATTCGTCGGAGAAGACAATGTCGTGCCATTCCGTAGTCCAGGTGCGGCGTTCAACGGCCCACTGCCGCCGCACTAGCCGGTGGTGTAACGTCAGTGGTAATCGGAGCAATGGGCGCCGTGCGACAAGTCACAGCTCCTGCAAACGACGTCGAACGGTACGTGCTGACACAGGTTTTTGCGCAACACACCCTAATTCCTGCCCTAACGTTCGTGATGTGACGGTGCGAGCCTTCAATGCCCGCCGCACAACATGCCGGTTTTCTCGTTCGGTGGTGTGCCGCGGCTGCGGTAATCGCTCACGTCGGTCCGTCCGTCCCTCCTGCACCCACCGAATCCATACTCGCCTCACTGCTGCTGGATGTCGTCCCACACGGGCCCTGATGTCTCGGTACGATAAACCGCTGTCGCGATAACCCACTATTCGTCCTCTGTCGAACTCCGAAACGTGCTGGATTGACTGCCGTATTCTGCGACGAGTCATCAGGAAGCTTCCCACGCACAGGTCCGGCAGCACAGCACACTTCCACTACTTACACCCTGCCTTCTGTGCACCCTTCTTATAGTGCTTCTCGGTGGCGTGCCGGGCGCACATGATTTGAATATGCCTTGCAATGCTAATCGTTTGCATGTCCTCTCGCGGGCGACGCATGCTGCGAATTTCAGGCCAATCGGATGCTTCCTTCTTGGTGTTGCATATTGTGTGGCCAGCTGTGTAGATCGGTGAAGCCAAATATTTCATTAAATACTATTGCCAAAAATGTAAATTCAAAAGTGCTCATATCATTTAAAAACCCTTGGGCAAGTTGAATAGATTTTTTGTCTGATTGGTCACTATTTGTGAGAAATTTTAATACTTCCTTCAATTTATCTCAATCGTCAACTATTACATTTACTAACTTCGAAGTGGAGGACCATCAAGTTTCTGTTGTGGTTGGCATGCATCTTGCGGTTGTGGATGTGAGTGTATTGTTTTTTCACCACACAGCAAAGCGATCGCTTCGCTGAGTGGTGAAAAAACAAAAGAATTACACTGAGGCTTGCAAAAAATATTCGGCACTTAGAAATTTTAGAAACACTCTGCTGTAATACAAGGTTCAAACGATATACAAAGCAATAACAAAAACAGCTTGAGAAGTTTTATGCTTCATTTTTTTCTGGAGCCCAGTCAAGTGTCCAGACATTACGCTTGCCCCATCGTAACATTGTCCTATTGACTTGTGTTGATAATCAAACTGTTCCAATTTTTTGTCTAGCATTTTATATAAAGCTTCTGACGTTCTATCTTCACTCACATCATGGAAACCTAAAAACGCTCAACCAATACACCTTCCGAATCAACAGATCTTATTTTTAAAGAGCACTCGGAAGTCTGGTTATGTCTTCCCATCTACTTGAATAGAAAAGCATTAAACTTCATTTATTTCATTTTTGACGTGATCGTTTATATATTCAGAAATACATTCAATTAATTCGTTTTGAATAACTTTTGGGTCACCTGTGAAGACATTTTTTATCGTTTCGTATTGATTGTGAACTTTTAAAGGACTTCTTGATATCAACAGTGAAAGCAATTCCTTGAATTTCTACGATTTATCGAGCCAGTGCTTCGTCATGGTCACGGAATGTTAGTTCTTGTTTACTCAAACACAGTGCTGCATCAATCAATGTCTGCAGGAAAAGTCTATTTAAACAAACACTTTCGTTGAAATGCATTTCAAAAGCCTTGCATTGTCCCTCAGGGCATCGGCAATGGTGTTCTGATTCTTTTCAAAATTATTTAGCATTAATTCGCATTTCAGGCGTTTGCTAGAATCACCACGTTTGTGAAGTGACCGTTTTATATTTAAGAAATCTGAAAATTGTCTTTATTCCACGCCGAATTTTATTAGTAAAAAATAAGCAGGGCCAACTAAAAAAAAAATTTGTAACACAGAAGGGCTACAAAGCCACTTATATTCAGTAAACCAACAATTTTAAAAATTAATATTGTAAGATTTACTGCTCTTCTTGATTTCTTTCTTGGCGACAATTGTCAGTGAATCCGTCGGTCGTCATTGAAGTAAAATGTCTCTTTTGTTTTCATCTTTCCACCGATTGAACGGAGTTTGCAATAAATTTCAGACAATGTCGTTCATAGGATACATACTGAAAACTAAAACTATCACTATCAGGTAAACTGTACACGAAACTAAAGTAACTAATGAAGTTTTTAAAAAACAATCACAAAACACGAAAAAACAAATCTCTTTCGAAAAGTATGTACCAAAACACCGCAATGGCAATCCGTCCCGTTCCACTGCGATCTCTTCGGAAGGTCACGACTGCAGGTGCAGAGCCTTGGCGTCTCAACCTAAAGCACTTCACTTGCACGGCAAATAGGGGTGAGTGACGTCACTGTTACCATGACAACTCAGACGAAAACTGCAGACTTCCAAGCATTATCATTTCAGCTCTTCACTTGAACTGGTTTGCGTGTAAGGACTTGTTTTGCGTATTGAACGCGCATTGTGAATTGATATCAACTCAAAATGTTGGGTATTTTGGCACTCAATAAAGGAAAAGAAAAGAATATATTATCCAAAATTATTGAATAAAACCTTTTTCAAATGAAATAGGTGAAGAGGCACTTCCCCTACTTCACCTGAAAAGCCGCCACTGCGTGGAACGTCGCTGTTTATTTTAATTTTCCTCCTGACAATAGGGCAGAAGTGTTCCCTCACTTTAAAGTGCGATCTTTTGAAAAATTTACTCATAATACAAATTCTCTGAAGCTCGATCGTTACAATTTCTATAATAAACAATATTTTACGATAATCCGCTACGACAGAGAAATATTTTAAACGTTTTATAAAATTATGTTTAGTATAAACACATTTTAAATCGTCAGTTCATATACGTCTCAGTCGTTATGAAGACACTTTTTTAGATCTAATTTCCTCCACGAAAATCTAAGTTTCTGTACTGAAATTCCTTTCATGTAAACCTAAGAGTTTCTTAAACCTATTCCACTGAGTTTCCATTTCGCTTATAATTTAAGACAATGTAAAATCTTAAAAAAACGAACAGGGTCTCGCTGATGCTTTCCTGCGGAAAATCGTCTGCTTTTGCATCTTGAGAGTAACCACGCAAAGGCTGGCGGTACTACTTTCACGGCGGAAGCGTACAAACCCGGCTTCACTTTGCTAGCATGGGAAGAGTTGGCGAGAACGCCTCCTCTTATTCCTACCTCCATGCTGTCTACCCCAAGGAGGTTAAAAGTAAGAGGAGGTGGCAGCAGTCTCTCTCCCTGTGCTCCTGGCGTGACGCCACTTTTTATCAGCTGACTACGCCAATGCTCCCAACCTAAGAATCTCCTGTATATCTCTATGGGGAAATCGCAATTTTGAACGGTTTTTTCGGACCCTTACTCTACCCATACAGGCATGAAAAAATTGAGGCTGAAATATTCATTCCCATAAAAAAATTCCAGAAAAAACAGGAAAATATGTCTTGGTATTTCTTTAAAAAACTGAACAAAATAATGTTTTTTGAGCGGAAGTGCATAGTGCGCATGGTTATTTACTGCCCATGTGTAAGTAACCATGCATACTGCCCATGTGCAAGTAACCATGTTTAAAATATAACCAAAGCCTAATGTTAAGAAATAAGAAGTCCGAAATATTTCTTCTTTCCATCCTTGGTTTGGTAAATCTGCTTAAGCCACAGGAAGTGACGTCACGTTCCCGAACTCTCGCAGCGCAGACTCCCACCAGCTGCCTCGGTGGCGCGGTGGTCTAAGGCGCTGGCCTCTGATCATTCGTCCGTAAGGGGTCCGGGTTCGAATCCCTGTCAGGCATGGATGTTGTGTTTGTCTTACGGCACTGGCTATCTCCCTTCCCTGGAATCAGTGATCCTAAATTAGGGACGGGCGGCTGCTTATAGCCCATTGAGTTTCACGGTGGTCGTTAAACCTCCAATCAAAAAAAAAAAAAAAAAGACTCCCACTACCTCAGAGAGAGGACAGAAACTGCTGATCTGTTTTGGCTTCACTCAAAACGGGTCCCTTCATCTCCTCTTCATCTAACCTCCTTGGTCTACCCATGTCTTTCTGAGATTAATTTTTTTTTTGATTGGAGGTTTAACGACCACCGTGAGCAACTCAATGGGCTATAAGCAGTCGCCCGTCCCTAATTTAGGGTCACTGGTTCCAGGGAAGGGAGAGAGCCAGTGCCGTAAGACAAACACAACATCCATGCCTGACCGGGATTCGAACCCGGACCCCTTACGGACGAATGATCAGAGGCCAACGCCTTAGACCACTGCGCCACCGGGGCGGCTTCTGCGATTAAGCGTATAATCGTATTATACGATTAATCGCAAAATGCCATGGTTTACCCAAGGAGGTTATATTACTGAAGACACCCGTGGCTCTGCCGCCACAGGCCACAGCTAATCTGTGGTGTGTGCCGCCCCGGTGGCGCAGTGGTCTAAGCGATGGCCTCTCATCATTCGTCCGAACGGGGTCCGGGTTCGAATCCCGGTTAGGCATGGACGTTGTGTTTGTCTTACGGCACTGGCTCTCTCCCTTCCCTGGAACCAGTGACCCTAAATTAGGGACGGGCGACTGCTTATAGCCCATTGAGTTGCTCACGGTGGTCGTTAAAACCTCCAATCAAAAAAATCTGTGGTGTGACGTCACAAGCAGGCAAAATGAACTAAATTATACCGTTGATGAAACAGTAAGCTTGTGTATCATTGATAAAGATTATTGATTTACTCATTTTATCTGTTTATACGCTTAGAAGCTTTTGTTCCATTGGTTTCCAAGCAGCTTCTCTTCTGCGGCTGCGTCGTGCCTGCTCATGACGTCATTTGCATCATAGACGGTGACTTAAGGCGGCCAATGCTGCGTGGATAGGAGTGGTGTCACCAGTAATATAACCTCCATGGGTCCACCCAAGAAGGTTAGGAGAACCGCCCCGGTGGCGCAGTGGTCTAAGCGATGGCCTCTGATCATTTGTCCGAACAGGGTCCGGGTTCGAATCCCGGTGAGGCATGGATGTTGTGTTTGTCTTACGGTACTGGCTCTCTCCCTTCCCTGGAACCAATGACCCTAAATTAGGGACGGGCGACTGCTTATAGCCCATTGAGTTGCTCACGGTGGTCGTTAAACCTACAATAAAAAAAAAAAAGGTTAGGAGAAGAGGAGGTGAAGGGACCCGTTTTGAGTGAAGCCAATACAGATAATCTGTTTCTGTCCTCTCTCTGAAGTGGTGGGAGTCTGCGCTGCGAGAGTTCGGGAACGTGACGTCACTTCCTGTGGCTTAAGCAGTTTTTCTTAGCGCATGCAAACCAAGGATGGAAAGAAGAAATATTTCGGACTTCTTATTTCTTGACATTAGGGTTTTGGTTATATTTTCGTTACTTGCACATGGGCAGTATGCAAGTAACCATGGGCACTATGCACTTCCGCTCAAAAATCATTATTTTGTTCAATTTTTTAAAGAAATACCAACACATATTTTCCTGTTTTTTCTGGAAATTTTTTATTATGGGAATGAATATTTCAGCCTCAATTTTTTTTCATGTCTGTATGGGTAGAGTAAGGGTCCGAAAAACCCGTTCAAAATTGTGTTTTCCCCATAGAGATATACAGGAGATTCTCAGGTTGGGCGTACTGGCGTAGTCAGCTGATAAAAAGTGGCGTCACGCCAGAAGCACAGGGATAGGAGCTGTTGCCAACTCCTCCTTCTTCTGAGCTCCTTGGGTCAAGGAGGTTATATTACTGGAGACACCACTGGCTCTGCCGCCATAGGTCACAGCTAATCTGTGGTGTGACGTCACAAGCAGGCAAAAATTAACTAAATTATACCGTTGATGAAACAGTAAGCTTGTGTATCATTGATAAAGAATATTGAATTACTCATTTTATCTGTTTATAGGCTTAGAAGCTTTTGTTCCATTGGTTTCCAAGCAGCTTCTCTTCTGCGGCTGCATCGTGCCTGCTCATGACGTCTTTGCAGCACAGACGGTGACTTATGGCGGCCAATGCTGCGTGGATAGGAGTGGTGTCTCCAGTAATATAACCTCCTTTCCTTGGGTCTACCTATATTCATGATCTAAGCCAAGGGTCTAAGCTAAGGTGACCAGATATCGTGACACCGATTTGAGGACAAAAGGGCGTGGCGTTCCCAAATCGGTAGTTCATTTGGTGACACATACGTGCTCAAAATAAATATGCAAATCTTTTTGTCACAAAACTGCATTGCTTCAATAAGTGTGATATTACACATTAAAATCTGTGTCTTAAAAGGATATATCTTGTAGAGCGTTGGTAATTTGTATTGACAAAGCAGAACTATGATGGCGAGAACATATTAGCAAAAGTGAAATGCTTTACCTTAGGTACATGCGCTGAATTAAAATTTGCCGCCCCGGTGGCGCAGTGGTCTAAGCGATGGCCTCTGATCATTTGTCCGAACGGGGTCTGGGTTCGAATCCCGGTGAGGCATGGATGTTGTGTTTGTCTTACGGCACTGGCTCTCTCCCTTCCCTGGAACCAGTGACCCTAAATTAGGGACGGGCGACTGCTTATAGCCCATTGAGTTGCTCACGGTGGTCGTTAAACCTCCAATCAAAAAAAAAAAAAAAAAAAAAAAAAGAATTAAAATTTAGCTACACACCATAGTAATTGCATGGCGAATTTTTCATTTTGCCAAAGTTTTTGGAGAAACTCAGGAACAGTACAGACGAAATTTGACAGCGCCAGTGGTGCATTGACTTAGTGGTGGCTACTGACCATTCGTACAAATTGGTACGGATTCGAGTCCCGAATGAGACACGGGTGGTGTATTTCTTGCAGCACTTGGTATCGTCCTTCCCTAGAACGAATGTCTCCAAATTAGAGACAGTTACTGCTTATATTCCTTAGAGTTTCACGTAGTGGTCGTTAAACCCAGAAAGAAGAAAAGAAAAGTCAAATTTGTTTTCACAAGAAGCATGTTGGAAAATTAGAACACAACATCCATGCCTGACCGGGATTCGAACCCGGACCCCTTAGAACAACGGAAACTACTTTTAAGAACATTTTTCATTGGACATCTAAAGTGTTAATGAGGAAGTGTAAATTCGAGGACATTTGGGGACAAACATTAAAATTTGAGGACAATTTGCGTCCCCAAAGGCTTCTGACGTTTCTGGGGACAGTAAACTGAATTCGAGGACTGTCCTCAAGAATTGGGGACGTCTGGTCAGCTTAGTCTAAGCTGTTAGCAGTCTCCTGTCTCTAATTTAGGGCGACTGGTTTCAGGAAAGGAAAAGAGCCAGTGCCGTAAGATAAACACAACATCCATGTCTTACGGGATTCGAAACCGCACCCACCTTGGACGAATAGTCATAAGCTCCAAACTAGCATTTAGAAGATCCTTCCTTTACGATTTAGACCACTGCGCCACCGGGGCGGCAGTGTGCTTATCATTTGCTAATGTTTTAGATTTTTGTGTTAGTTGTGTATTGAAAACATACCAAAGGTCTTTGATTGAAACACGCACGCAAATTGTCCGCTAGGGGTCCCGTTCTCCCGAAAGAAATGATACTTGATTTAGTTTAGGTTTTAGATATACGAAATGCGATTACAAAGCAACGAGTTGAGAGGTGAAAAACGAATTTGTGTCGTCGAGGCGATACATGGTTTTGCGTTTGTGTATGGCGTGAAGTTGTGAAATCACGGAGTTGTACGTTTAGTGGAGGTGATTCTTTAATATTGTTGAGAAAACCTCTGAACTGAAGATTTTACAACCATAAGTTCCATACTAAGAAGAAAAGCAAAGTTAAAACTGTAATAAATAGTGGGAAATATTAACTTCTAGAAACGTACAAGGTATGAAAATAACTTCTCTAGACAGCTGGAAATCATATTATTTAATACTGAATTGTTAACTTGGTAGTCACTTGCGTAGTTGCAAAACGACAAGCTCTTGCATTTTTTTTTTTTTAATTATTTTCTTTTACTGTAGAAATCTTGTAGACTTGAAGCTAGTTATTTCTCCGTGACTTTTAAGTGTTGTGCTTCATAATTATGGTCTGCTGGACGGAGATTGATTATGCGAACCATATGCAGATGTTGGAATTCTGGTAATTGAAGTGATCTGTGACACTTGGGTACCTAGCATTGTTACCAGATTTTTTCCATAAGTGGAGGGATAATTACGTTCATGGTACCATTTATGATTTGTTTTGTTTCAGCATAACAAAATTAATCAACAAACGGAAATATTTTAATGGTGAATCGTTTTTAAAACGTAACCACCGTTCATTTTGATACAAATAGGTGTAACCAAAATACTTTTATAAGCATTAAACTGCTTAGCGAGCAGCTTCGATGTTCTCAGTGCAAGATACAATGTTGTAAGAAATAGGTCATTTAAAATTTTTAAAGAAGGACGAAGTTTTGGTACTAAAGTAAATGTTCTGCAATTTCATTCCATGTGCTGGGTACAATTGTTGCAGGGCCTATAACAAGTGATGGCCTATCAAAACTTGCATGCAGTAGTGAACAACTGTTTGTTTCAAATTGCTTATTCCTTTAAGGGCTTATAACACATTAAGTTATGTTAAAAAACCAGTAGGAAATATGCCAGCACAAAATTCCTTTTCATAATGATTAATAGTAGAGAAAGAAAGGCAAGACTGTTTACAATCAACACTTCAGAACAGATGCTATACATTTTATGCTTACTATGCTAGTATGGGAGATGCCCACACCTTCCATCTGCTGCATACACAACCTAACCTTTCTCTTAAGTGAGCAAGAGAATGCTTTTTGCCTCTTTTGGGTAAATGTTGGATCTTCCAGTGTGACTCAGATGTGAATGTTCTTGCTGTAGATGGTACACTAGACAAGCTGCACAATGTTTGTTTCCATTGCCAATACATTAATTATATTTAAAACAAAACCACTAAATTTCTGTAATCCATTAACTGAGGATATATTTTTCTTTTCACAGAAAATGGATCTGTATACTAAATGATGCAGTGAATTCTGCTTATGAAAGAAAATAAGTTCATTTTCTATCCTTTTGTGGGGGTGCTTGTGCAGATTCCAGTATTTGTTGTTAGTCCAATTCTAATGCTTTGTTATTGTTGCCCATGATTAAAGTGAGCTGTTCATTAGAATAATGAATTAAACAACCTGATGGATAGCCATACAGAAGCTGGGTTAAGTTTTGTAACTTGGCCAACTTGTCTTGGAATTTCAAGCACCTTGTGTGTTCTCCTCAAGGAAGTTGCTCCGTGATCATTCTCTATTGTCAAGTTGGTGCTAACAATTCATACTTTTGCATTTGGCTTCCAGGTAGTCAGTGGCAACTTGCCAAGGTGGCCACTTCACCTAAAATTTATGAAAAAAAAATTGAACTGTTAAAATTAGTTTCCTTTTCATTTACAAGATAAATTTCTGAAAACTGTTGCAGTTTTGGTAACAGATTTCTCACTTTTCTTGAAGCCAAAGATGTTAGTCCTTTTAAAGTGATGCAAATATATGAATATCTGTAGATGAAGTTATAACAACCACTTATACTCATTCCTGAGGTAGAGAGTGAGCCACTACTGAAATGTGGACTCTTCTGGGCAGCTGGGGATGTCAGGTAGTCCAGGTGAAGTGTGCCTTGACACCACATCATTCACACTTCTCATAGTGTGATCACAGAGAACCTGTACTACTCAGTGTAATTTGTCCTTGTCTGGTACATACATTTTGCCAAGTTTGTGGTGTTTCCTTTTGTGGAATTCAGTACAATTTCTCATTTTAGTGTGTGCCTCTATTAGTATTGTATTTATGCAGTAGTAAAAAATTTATATGGAAACTGTTTAGTATGAAATTTCTTAGAAAGATGAAGATATTCTCAACCGGACAACATTTTCCCATATCTGTGAAAAAGGCAAGCATATTGTTTGGAAAATCATAGTGACTGTATTTTAAAAGCTCATAGTATAAAAAGTAATAGTGACCACATGAACGTTGTTAGTTTCAAAAACTTTTGTTTTACTTGATTGCTTCCGGAGTTAAAAAAAGTTTGGAAGCATACTTGAGATTTTGCAAATGTAACTCATAATTTTTATGACCTTGATGATTCAGCTGAACATTTAGAATATTTATTGCCAACTTAAAGAAGTGCTAAATTTTTTTAGCACTATTGCAGATGCTTTGCAGGATTCATCCTCATTTCACATGATTATTTTCAATGCAAATGTAAAATTATACTTTTTTATGAGCATTGCTATTAAATAAACTTTTTATGATCATAACATTTTCCTCCAAGCTGTGTTGTATTGAGAACTGCTGTTTGCTGTTTGATGGACATGGCAATTGATAAGTCTGGGTAAAATTCAAAATAGATATGAAAAATGAACATTTTTGTTGGGACTTTTTTTTTTTTTGCGTTTCTCGTTTCATTTCACCTAGTTCCATATGGGCTACCACTTCAAGTAGCTGTATTGTCATATATTAGTCAGATTTACTCTTAAGTGTGACCTTGAATTTATAATATACCAGGACTCAAGTAACTTAAATATAAACTGGATGCTTTGTTTTCTAAAAACCCAAAGAATTCCATGCTGCTTTGCTTCTCTATCCTGCAGAAAAAGAACCCTTTCACTCGAAGGATCACATATATTTATATAGTGGTGGAGCTGAGGATGGCATTTCTAGTAAAAAAATATTCTAATGTGAAGCACATTTTTCTAATGATTGGGCAGGTGTCCCAGACTTTGCTATTCTTGAGAATAAAAATAATTATTTGCTAGATTCTCTATCTTTTATAAGAATAACCAAATCCTACCCAGTGGTGTAGTTGTAAAATAAATAGTACCAGGACGCTTTACAAACTGCATCACAGTTACATAAAATACTAGTAGTAAATACGTTAAGTCGCACAATATAGTGTCATAGTTGTTAACACATGTTTATTATTATTATTAGCATATATAACTAGTTGCGCACAGTTAACGTATAACAATGACTAATAGATGCCTCTCATGCTTGTAAATCTCAAAGAAGATGAAATTTAAAAAAAAATCATTGAATCACTTATACAAAAAACAAAACAACAATCACCCTGTTGGAAGAGCTTCCAAACTTCCCTCTCCTGTTTGTGCTTGCCTCGTAATACCTTTCATGATATCAAAAAGGTGCACATGGCAGACAAGGTGCCAATCACATAGTGTAGACAACACTATTTGATTGGTGTCTACAAGGTGTAGTACCATTCATGTTATTTTTTCTTTATTATTTTGTGCTCTATGTTTACAACTCGAAGGCAGTGTGGTAGCATAGTTTCATCTCAAGTGTCTCCCAATGTAATTATTATCTTGTTATACAAGAAAGGAGTCATTGTGCTATGTTAGATAGACACAACAAATTAATGTTACATAAAGCAATTTTATAAACTAAGTATTTACTCTCATTTTGTGAGGCAGGGTGCGCGCGCCCTGGTTACATAAAGGTATCGAAGCAGGGCCCTGGCATGACTACACCACTAATCCCACCTTTTCAAAAAACAAAAAAACAAAAAAAAAGGAAGGGAGAAAGAGAAATCAAAAACCAGGCTACTGAATTGAAGAGTTGGACAGAATTTGATTTTGCAAAATGCACTTGCAGTGATTTCTAGTACCATTTTTTTTCTCCCCACAAGCAAATCTACTTTTTACTAAAAGTTTCCTACATTTTGCTAAAAGAATTTGTCCTAGATGTGATCATGGTGTAGAGTTAAAACAATAATTGCCATTGGTGAATCCTGCTTGTCTTAGTGGTTATTTTTGATAGATGACACTAGTGTGTGTGAGGGGGGGGGTATTTATCCTAGTTCTGCAGGTATCGCTTCTAAAGTTTTGTGATTGTGCTGTGAGGTTTTTTTTTTATTGCTGAAATAGTGTCCACTATATTACAGTGTTAACCATTCTTGTACAGGGCTTGAAAAATATCTAAAAATTTACATGCCCAGCTGGACATGTGAAGAAATTATTTACCTGTCCCCATGTAGTATAATCTGGATGCCCAGAAAAATTAATCTTTTAAGATAACAAATCAGAACCCTCATTTTTTTATAATAAGTTAAAAAACGTATGAACTTTTTTTACATGTTTAGCATTTCTGTTTTAAGGGTCTGTATTCAAAATGTTCAATGCACAAAAGCATGTATCCAAGTTTTAAGATAATGCTGAAACTGGTATGAAATGGTATGATGATGGAAATTGGTATTTAAGAAATTCAGTGATTCTGCATGTTTTTTTGTTAAAGTTTTTGCCCTTTGTCACTAAACACAGGAGGATAGTTTCATCAGAGACATACATATTGTCACTTACTATAAACAACATTTGTAGCAAAACTACATATGGTTCCAATTTCTGGATGTAGAGCATAATATAATTAAAGAAGTGATATTCTTCTGTCCTTGGCACTCTGTTAACAATGATACAACTTCCGGTGATTAGCAGTGTGAAACACTACATGTGACAAAGTTGTCTTTTTTTCTTGTAGTAGGAAATTAAATTCCAAACTTTATTTTTAAATTTAGTTGCCTGTTCTGGGCACCTAGATTTTTTGTACCTGCCCAGGCTGATAATTTGCATGATCCAGGCATCTTTGGGCAAGGTATTTTTCAAACCTTGGTATGTTAACTGTTTGCTTCCTTCAAGATTTGGTGCTTGTTTCACCAGGAGCTGCTCCAAGCAAAAGAAGTACCTCACCCCTCTTTTGGTTCTCAACCTGTGTATTGCATTACATTTCCCCCGTTATTGACGCATTTTCGATACTTTTCCAATACCACCAGCTATCCTGACATCGCAGATTTTTTAAAAATTAAAATGCTGTAAAAACTGTTTTTTAAGTAATGCAGAACTTGTATAACTTTAACAGTTAATCTGTGGATTATACATTTGAAACTGCAGTATTTACTTCAAATTACAAACTTGGAAGTAAAGAAAAAAAAAAAAAAAAATGGAGCCCCAGCACCCAATTTCTAGGTGCCAGGTCATCATTAAGCCCCATATTTGTCCAGCCCTGGTATAGTTGATTTGATGTATGATTCAGATGGAGACAATGGGTACAATAATGAATTTGGTGACAAAGATATCTACAGTAGTGGCCAAAATTGTGGAAACCTTTTGGAAAAAGTGTATTTTTGAGGTTTTATGGCTCAAAACACCTTTTTGGGGGGATAATACTATAAAGTTATACATCAATGGAAAGATAATTTCATCAAAAATGTAATGCAACAAAGTTTGTTCAATTACCTGTATTCTATGAAAAGTTATAGCCAAATAACCAAAAAAAGGAAGCACAACTTGCTTAGTTTGATATGAAGTAGCTTTCCTTCATTTGAATGTAGCCAATGAGCATGAGTGTTTAGAGAGTCAATCAGGTATCATATTATTTTGGCAATGAGCCAATCAGGTAACAGTAGGATTCAACTATTGATGTCATGTATTGGAGCTGAGAGGAGGACATTTGTCAGTGTGTTATGTGATTGCTATCAAGTTTTTTTTTTTTTTGCTGTGTGTTCTTTCATTTTGTGAGCTTGTAAAACGTAATAAAATTAAAGAAATGGTGCTAAGAGTTGACTGGTGACCCACAAAGCGATTCAAAATAGTACTATTAAGTGAACAAGGCTTCAGTTATAGAGAAATTAGAAGAAAAATTGGTGGAAACTTAACCAAAGGTGGCATTTCTAAATTTTTGTAGAGGAATAAGGAGACTCAGTCACTACAAAACCAGACTGGTAAAGGCAGGAAACGGTGCACAACAGCAAGTGATGATAGAAGAATTAAGAGACTGTCTAGGTGACAGAAGAAAATCATCTGGGTGTATACAAGATGAAATGGCACAATGCAATGTGAAGTTGAGTACAAGGACTGTTCAGAGCAGTCCTCAGGAATTTGGTCTAAAAGCTATAATTCCATGAAAAAAGCCATTTTTATCTCTCAAACAAAGGTTGAAAAGATTAAACTGGGCTAAAACCCATGTTAACTGGACAGCGGAATAATGGGACAGTGTTATTTGGAGTGATGAGACTAAAATCTCCCTGTTTGTTAGTGATGGCATAAAATACGTAAGAAGAAGAATCAGAGAAGATTTGCATCCTGATTGCATTACATGTACCATGAAACACCCAGTTAGTGTTATGATCTGCGGTTGTACGAGATCAAAAGGTGTGGGCAGAATTTGCGTGATTAATAGTAATATAAATGGCCAAACATACATTAATGAAATACTTGAGCCCAAACTGAAGCCTTCCGCACGTGATCTTTTCCAAGATAATGAAGCATTTATATTTCAACAGGATTCAGCTCCATGTTATGTTGCTGCTGTGTGCAAAAAGTGGTTTCAAGATAATCATATTCCACTGCTGGAATGGCCTGGGAATAGCCCAGACCTTAACCCCATTGAAAATCTATTGAGCCGATTAAAGAAACTTGTTAGTCAGAAGCAACCCAGCAATAAAACTCAATTATTAGAAGCAATCATTTAATCTTGGTTTCACATTATAACAGCTGCAGAACTAAAAAACTTGGTTCACTCCATGGGAAGGAGTTTTAAGGCCGTAATTAACGTTAAAGTTGCCTAACTAAGTATTAACTGACATGGTGAGAAGTTTTGTATATCTCATTTTTTCTATGTGTTTCACTTTTCTTTATAACTGATGTTCTAATACAAAATCCTTCATAAAAGTTATTGCATTACATTTTTAATGAAATTCTTTCCATTGATATATAATTTTATGGTATTACTCAAGAAAAAGAAAAAAAGTGGTGGTATGAGCCATCAAAGCTCAAAAATACCCTATTTCCAAAAGGTTTCCACTATTTTGATCACTACTGTATATTTACAACACAAGTGCAACTTAAGTGGACTTTCAGGAGTTATATGGAAACTCTGATACCTTGATTTTTAATATCTGAAATTTGCATAATTTATTTCAAAAAATCGTACATGAGATTCTTCCGCTAATTCGCGGAATTCAGTTTTTTTGTCATCATTCGGGTTTACCTCGAGATCGATGCAAAACTAAAGATAAATTTTGAAGGATTAGTTGGGGAGGGGGGTGTTTTTTTTTGTGTGGGGATGGTATTTTGTTTTTCAAAACTTTTGAAAACAGAAGTTAAAGGAGTGAAAATTTCCCCCGTAATCGTGATTTCATTTTCTCGCAATGTTTCTTCTGCGCAGTGTTATTGTTAAATGTAATTTTATTCCATAAATATTCGCATTTCAGCTTGAAAATGGAAGAAAGATTCCGAAAAGGGAAGTTGGTGCAAAAATTTTCCTGTGATATTCAGGCACGAGATTCTTCTGTGGATTCAAAGAATTCCGCCTTTTCCATCGTCATTTCGATGGTTCTCGAGATTGATGCAGAACTGAACAGAAATTTTGGAAGATTGTTGGTGGTCTCATAGGTGTAAAGGATTGGGTTGTTTTCCGTCGTGTTTGCAGAATCCTGACTTTCAAAACTTTGGAAATGTTCCGAACATAGGGCTGGTGTTTTTAAATATTCCCCAAGAAAGGTTTGTTTTCAGCTTGATAAAGAGGAGGGGGGGGTCGAAAATGAAAGTGATGCTGAAAAATTTGTAAGAATTGATGCATGGTGTTCAAAAGTATTCATATTCTCAAAGTTGCATTATTTATCTTTTACCTAAAATAGTGAAAGCTGTCATGCATTCATGGTCCTCAGGCTGGAAGTTCTTTCAGCATAATGGTTAAAATTGTCATCCAAGGGCATAAAAGAAAAAAAAGGACAATTTAAAGAAATGGGAAGGGAAACAAAGATATCAGCAAAATGAAAATTTAAGCACTAGATGCTGCAGAGTCAACAAAAGACAAATGCAGAGGTGTCAACCTCTAGCAGAACGCATCAGTAATCAATAGGGGATTTTTCAGTAATGTAACATGCCATATTTTTTTTCAAAGTTAAGTACAATATTATAGTATTACTGTGTAACCTGTAATACTTGTATGAGGTGTCGACCTTCCGAGGAGCCTATCAGTAATCACCATACGAAGCCTCGTCGTTAACGTGCGGAAAGGGTATTTCATGAGAAATTAATGTGTGAAATGTGTAATAACCTTATGTTTACACTATCCTGATAAAAAATTATGACATTAAATTATCAATATTGTACTTACCTCATGTCATTGCTGACATAAAGACTCCCTTGTTGCTTGTTTTGCAGTGGTATGTTCTTTTTCAGAAAACTTCTTTGTATAACACGGCTCACCTGAGAAAAATGATTTACTTTTCTGTACAAGAAGGGCAGTTAATGTTTTGGTGCTCATTGTTGGGCAGAAGTATGTGAGGTTTTTCCTTACTATACTAAATATTCTCTCTATAGAGGAATTGTTGTGAGGGATAGTCAATATTGCCAACATTAGTTTAGGCAATGCAGAATACTTGGGAAGGCCAGATGAATCCTTCATCTTAGATATTTCATTCCATGCCACATCTGCTCTAGGATACACAGCTTCATCAATATCAGAGTCTGGGAACATAGCATGAAACAAGGGACCAGCATGATCACAGCTTGTTATAGGTAGGTTATGCTCCACAATGAATGTAGTAAACAGCAATTCAGCATTTATCACGCTGTTTGCCAAAAAAAAAAAAAAATATCCAAAGGCTTAGTCTTTAATTATACATAATCCTCATGTTTTTTTTTTTTGACTGGATATGCCTTCGGCAATCGTCTCGTCCTGCATGGGCTACCGATTACTCCCATATTAGAAGGCACACGAGGAAACCTTTATTTCAGCATTTGTAACATTTTTCCATTTCCTAGCTCGAGATTTGGGAGACAGATTTGGATGTTCCTGGAGAAACCTCTTTACATATTTATTTGTTTCAGAAGCGATAATTCCAAGGATGAAATTGGTAAAAAACAAGTCAAAATATGCAATAGGTGCCGCATCAGTTGCAGGAGCATGTTTGGGCCCCTGCATTTCATGATAATCAAAAGCATTCTGAGGTTGTTCATCACTTTCCTCTATTACATCCTCCCATTCACTTTCAGAACTTTCATGATCTGAAGATTCACTATCAAGATCTTCTCTTTCTGAAGAAGATATTGTGTGCGTGACACGGTGGCTAGTTTTCTGGCTTGATGTTGCTTGGCCAATATCACTCTCAGATGATTCAAAATCATCACTATCACTTGGCAAATTTTCACTCTCGCTACAACAAGCCATTTAAAATAACCTTACAAAAAAAATTCAGGCAGTAGGAAAAAGTGCATTTGCTAGTCTGAGGAACAAGCTGTCAATAAAGTCATCCTCTGCTAACACGAGTTTGGAAAAAGGGGGATTCGTAATTCACGGAGTTTTGTGATTGTGTCTGTTTGTTAGGAAAAGATAAATGAATAATGTGAAGAGCTTCTAGTAATAAAACATCGCACTTCGTTCTCCCGCACGGTGAAAGTCCGCAAGGAACATACACTCCGTCATCACGGGACCACGCGTGGATACGAGTTGTTCGTTCTTGCACTTCGAACGGGGCCCGAAAAAGTGATTTCCGACAGTACAACGCCTTATAATTCACCAACAGTGCCAAGTGAACAGTCCTGCCTCAACTGCAGTAGGAAAAGTTTTGGCTAAAGTAGCTTTTCTCCCGACACACGGAGAAAGTGCGCGGGAAGCCGATAGCAAGTGCAAACTCTTTCACGATACGACACTTATGGCACATTACCATTCTTTCGATAATATTGCTGTTTGACGATATGATTCATGGAGATTCCATTTCAAAACGATATGATTGATAAATGATATGATCATCGACACCAATATCTGTGGTCTGATTCGGGAAATACGCAGATCAAAATCAAAGACTGACGAATTGGCTGCATCGCACTTAAAAGAGTTAACAAAAAAGGATACAAAATTGAGATTCTCCAAAACTCGCTGAAATCCGTAATTCTTCCAACCTGTCTGTAATTCCGTAATCTGACAGTTTGAAACCGTAATAAATACGCACAATCCGTAATTGTTGGCACCTCTGCAAATGTAGCTGTGTAACTTGTGAAGTTTATTAGATATTTTTAGATGCCTATAAGAATCTTGAAAGTGCATTGTATTCACTTCTTAAAACACATTATTGTTTCAATGTGGTCATTACAAAACATGATAAATTTAATGTTATTGTTTTAAAATATGAATATTGTATTTATTACTAAAACAAGAAGCAAAACGGATCCACATTCTAAATACTCGTACATTGAGTGGTAGTGAAATATGTTTAGTATGAAAAAATCTGGATTGATTTTTCATAATCGCTCAGCATTTTTGCCAAGTTTTTCTTATTTCATCTGTTAATTTTTCTGAAATACTTCCCACTTTAAAAATTACTCCAATTTTTTTCAAAGGAGTGCAAATACTCCTTTACATTTTTTTTTTTCGGCAAACTGTGAAGTAAGGTATAACGTATATATTCAGCTTATTCATGAGTATGTATGTACAGTAGTCTTGAAAAATTGTCAGAACTCTGTGGTATTTTACTTATGATGATCAACATGTGAGTTTTTAAACATAAAACATTATAACCTGTGCTATGAAACTTGTTTGGCAAATTATTTATATGTATAACTGAGTCGTATGTACAGAATACCGTATTTTTTCAGAATATAAGACGTGCTTTAAAAAAAATTGGTGTCAAAATCCCCCTGTGTCTTATATCATCATCATTGTCAACCATTATCAATCCACTGCTGGACGAAGGTCTCCCCAAGTTTCCTCCACAACGGTCTGTCTTGTGCCAGTCTCCTCCATGTCACTCCCGCATATTTACGAATTTCATCCACCCATCTCCCATGTGGTCTTTTTCTGGGTCTTTTCCTGTCCCTTGGAATCCAATCTAAAATTTCGGCTGTCCATCTATGGTCTGTCCTTCTCGCAGTATGTCCAGCCCATTGCCATTTCAGGGATTTAACTCTGATCATGATGTCTTCCACTCTCATCATTTTTCGGATCCACGAGTTCCTCTTCTTATCTCTCCTGGTTATACCAAGCATGCACCTCTCCATGCTTATATACCGAAGGTCATTACAATAGCCATGAATGTACTGTATATACATACGTATCAGGGTTTGAGAAATATCTGAAAAGTTACATGCCCAGCAGGGCATATGCAGAAATTATTTACATGCGCAGGTGCTGGATGCCCAGGAAAATTTATCTTTTAAGATAACAAATAAAGACCAGGGCTCGATTTCGACTGGTAGTTAGTAGCAAATTGCTGGCAAGCACATACATGTTGCTAGTGAGAGAAAGTGGTCCTAGCAAAAGTTGCTAGTGGAAAATTTTTGAATGTTTTAGTGTGAACTGTAAAGTGCCATTTCATTGCACGTGCACATGTGGGATATTTTAGACATATACAAAAAAGAACAACTGCTTTCTGGAAATGAATGTTTCTTAAAAAATACAAACATTATAAAAACATATAGACATTAGTAGAAATATCCAGTATATTTCCTTTACCTTTTTCTGCATGTGAGGTTGGCTTCAGTTTCATTAAGATAATCCAGGGTGATTGGAGGGGCAGTTTAAACTTACGAAAATTAAATGCTCTCATGAGTATTGAGATTGAAGGTCCGTCCGAAGACAAGTTTGACCCTAGGCCTGCTGTTTTAAAGTGGTATGAAAAGATCTGAAACCCAGATTGTAAACCATACAGAAAATAACTTAAGATTTTGAATAGTGTTCTTGAATTTTGTGAATAAAGTTAAATAAAAAAGTTTTTTTTTAATATTTGCATTCGAATTAAATTGTTGAAATTAATCTGTCAGGTTATGAAAAGGTGAGTTATATCTAAATATTTGTGATCTTTTCAGCATTACAATGTGACGGTTACAGCGGTGAAATTAAAATTTGTCAGGATTGACTAATGGAGGGAGAAGTTAAAATTTATTTTGTATAATGTTAATAAACTTTCGCTAGTAGACAGAGATTAAGCTATCGTCGCTATTTTCGGGAAATGCGATGACTTAATCCAAAATGCGAGAGAAAAATTAGTGTCCATAGCAAAATGGCACCAGCCATTTAAATATCAACCCATCAGCAGATTCTGCTCAGACTTTTCTATTTCTGTGAAAACTAGTTTCAGATTCTGGCCGCGATTCACACTCCACTAATGTTATTTTCTGAATTCTTCAGGTATGTTCCTACAGCACCTGTTAGTTCAACCCACCGCCATACATTCTAGAGCACTCCATAAAGGGTGGGGTAAGATTATAGAAGCTAGAGGGATTAAACCCCTTTCCCCATTCAAAGTTCAAGTTTAAACCTGAGTCTACTGTGACATCTACGGCATTCCCCCTAGGCCAAAAACATTAGTTTTCCACTGATGTCCAAAGTGTTGTTGGTGTGAACGATTCAGTTGATGTTACGATTTTCTGAGCGACAAAAGCAGCTAACTTTCTTTAGCCTTTTGCTAAAACTTTTTCCCCATTTTAGGATTTTTGTTACAGCATTTTTTGAGCCAGCTTAAACTCTGCTAGTAGATAATGCAATTTGCTAGTAAAACATAATGCCACTAGCAAGTGTTGCTACTGTTAAAAACAAAACAAAATCAAGGCCTGATCAGGAGCCCCTTTTTTTTTCGTTAAAACATATGATGGCCTTTTTTCTACATGTTCTGCATTTTCATTTTAAGGGTTTGTATTCAAAATGTTCAATGCACAATAGTGCAGTATCTCAAGTTTTAAGATGAAGGTGATACTGAAATTGGTATGAAATTGTGTGGTGATGAAATTGGTATTTGAGAAATTGAGTGATTCTGCCATGTTCCTTTTGTTAAAGTTTCCACCCTTTGTCACTAAACATCAGAGGCATGCATCGCTTCGCTGACTATAAACAACATTTGGAGCAAAACAACATATGGTTCCAATTCCTGGACTTAGAGCAATGATATTCTGCTTTAGTTCAGGAATTTGAGCTGTAGTAAAGAAGTGATATTCTTTTGTCCTTGGCACTTGTATAGCAATAATCAACTTCCAGTGATTAGCAGTGAAATGAAATACGACATGCGCGAACTGTTGTATTTAACTTTATTGGTTTTAAACTTAGTTGCCCAGACTGGACAGCTAGATTGTTTTTCTACCTGCCCAGGCCAATAATTTACATGCCACGGGCATGTCGGACATGATATTTTTCAAGCCCTGTAGTAGATTTATGATGTGAGGGCAGGCCATGATTCCATTTTTTTTTTTTTTTTTTTTTTTTTTGTAGCAGTAGCAACATTTGCTAGTGGCCTTATTTTTTACTAGCAAATTGCATTATCTACTAGCAAAAATTAATTAATTAACATTATACAAAAGAAACTTTAACATGTTCCCCTCCATTAGAATGCTGAAAATAAATTTTACATTTTTATTGCTACTGAAACAGTGAACAGCAGATGCGATTCTGGCAGGTCGGGTAGACAGGGTCGGAAGTGGGGGAGAATTAATACTTTTACAGTTGAAATGTTTTACTTACAGGAAAAGGAAGTAAAACATTTGCGCCACCTTTTTAGGTAAAGGAGGCAAATGCAAGCATAGTGCCTAATTTGTTATGGTTTATCGTTTATCGGGGGTAAGGGTTCTAGAGTGAAAAAATTTCAGTCTTGGCAATGCCTCCCAGCTATCATCCAGAAGTGAGTTGCAGTTGGTCATTCAACAAGTTTTGGGGAAGGAACGCATATCCATTGATCCCCCCCTGCGCAGACCTTTATTCTACACCCCAATATAGTTGGCGCTTTACATTTCACACTTAAACATTCAAAAATTTTTCCACTAGCAACTTTTGGTAGAACCACTTTTTATCGCTAGCAATTTGCTACTAACTACAGGTCGAAATCGAACTCTGTGTGAGGGTGTTGAATGAACAAAAGTGTGGCATGTGAAGTTCAAGCTATTTGAAAGTACTGGGTGCTGTCCCTAATTTAGGGTCACTGATTCCAGGGTAGGGAGAGAGCCAGTTCCGTAAGACAAACACAACATCCCTGCCTCACCAGGATTCGAACCTAGACCCATCGCAGATGAATGGTCATAAACAAGCACTTAGACCACTGACCACCGGGGCAGCTATTTCACCTTCACTACTACTCTGGCTTATGATATGTTAATTATCAGCTTCATCACCTGTGAACTTTGAACTGATGAGGCTGTCATCAGTTCAAAGTTCACAGGCGTATTTACTGTTTAAAAGATTTTTGTAACTTGTCACGGATTTTTCTTATGAATAGGAAGTTTAACCATCCACACTGAGTCACAGGATATTTTTTTTTCACATTATACTGTCCCTTTTCTTAAAAAGTTATAACAAACTTCTCTCTCAAATATTTGTTATAACAGAGTTCTTAAATCTGTGACATTTTAACACTTAAAAAGAGGGAATAATTTCAGCAATAGTTTCCCCAAGAAAAAGAAAAACAGCATTATTTTTTTAAAAAAGAAGCTACTTTAATGTAGTATATTTTTAGTGTAATACATTAAGAGACCAGAAGAGTAAACAAAATGAAAAAAAGCATAACAGCTTAGAGCATGACGTAAATAGACGTTGTGTAACAACTAACAGAATGAAACCAGAAGTGTGAGATGGCTGGAACTGACTGTTGTATTTGACTAATGAAACTCATTGAAAGTAAACAAGCTGCCCCGGTGGCGCAGTGGTCTAAGGCGCTGGCCTCTGATCATTCGTCCGTAAGGGGTCCGGGTTCGAATCCCGGTCAGGCATGGATGTTGTGCTTGTCTTACGGCACTGGCTCTCTCCTTCCCTGGAACCAGTGACCGTAAATTAGGGACGGGCGACTGCTTATAGCCCATTGAGTTGCTCACAGTGGTCGTTAAACCTCCAATAAATAAAAAAAAATAATAATAAAAAAAGTAAACAAAGTTGTGTTTAGGTAATAAAAGTCAATAGCAAACTGAAAACTAAACTTGCTATTGGTCTGTGGTCATACCCCAAGATGTTTTTGGTTTGTAAGGGATAGCATGGTTCGTATGCCACCCCTTGAAAACAATGAGATACACAGCGGGGGGACTTGTTGCCAAAAAATTGATGAAACCTTTAGGGGAGAAACAAATATTTTCGCTAAAAACCTGGAATCGGAGAATTGTAAGCCTATGATATTAAGAAACGGGGGGGGATTTTATTCCCAGCAACCCCCCCCCACATTGAATACCTGCATTGGAAAGATGCATTTATTACATCATATAGTGGCCATTTATAAATATATCAGATTAACCTTGTTAATTGTCAAATACTTGAATGTCATTTCACCACTTTTGGAGAATTTCTGGTTGAGATTCATTTCAGTTAAATATTTTATAAATAGTAGGGCCATTGTGGTCCCAACATGAAAGTTGGCATAGTAGTAAACAAAAGTCTAACAATGCCATATAATTTTTTCAGAATTATAAAATCAGGTTTTTTTAAATATTCAAAGTCAAAGGTTATTTGTGACCTTGAAAAGGTCAACCTAATTTTTGTTGTATTTTCAGCACATGATTTAAAAGCTCATATAAAATGCTATAAAAAGACTAATTTCAACCTTCTAGCCTAATTAGATGAGATACAACTACTCAAAAATTGTCCAGAGGTAACGATTTTCTAATTTTCAAGGTCATGTAATTTGAAACCCTATTGGTGGATAGGACTAAAATTTGGGATTTATGCATAAGTCTACATGCCTAACAATCATACCAAATTTCAAGGAAATCAAAAGGGATCAGCAGAGATGCCAACTTTTACAGATTTTCACCCCCATCTTACGGATTTACGGAAGTCACCCAAAAAAACTACGGAAAAGACCGTGCACACATTTTTAAAATTTTTACTGACTTTTGGTCGAAAAAAATGCGCTTTACAGGTACTTCTTTATATGCCTTCGATGTTCTGACTTCCCCCGCGAACCGAGGCGGAACTTCTGCTCGTACGCTGTTTGTCATGTGATTCCCCGTACAGTCATTTTAGAGTGCCGTGCACAAAAACCTAGAGGGAGCTCAGCTCTTTACATTGATTACATGTGGCTTTGTGCTTGTGAAAATTCCAGTGCAAATGTTTTAACCCTTTCCGCTCGACTGTCGAGTGACACCACATTACAAAATCACCGAATAGCTTCTCTTGGCGGGTAACCCATGGTGATGACGCCTCTATAGCTAGCATGTCGGCGCTCGCGAGACATTTCATTTTTGCTGAATAGGTTGGGTGTTACCCCCATGCCCACGATGCCACTATAGCTCGTATGTCAGGCTCGCGAAATATTTCTTTTTCACCGAATAGATAAAATGAAATGTCATAGGTTGTCACCCACCATGCTGATGATGCCTCTATAGCTCGCATGTCAGCGCTCACGAGGAATTTATTTTTC
This sequence comes from Macrothele yani, assembly GCA_039090855.1. Lineage (NCBI taxonomy): Eukaryota > Metazoa > Arthropoda > Arachnida > Araneae > Macrothelidae > Macrothele > Macrothele yani. The sequence continues at coordinate 97,908,016 of CM077028.1, read as the reverse complement.
TCCCTATAGCTCGAGTGTCAGGTGTCATCCGCCACACCGATGACGCCTCTATAGCTTGTATGTTGGGGCTCGTGAGACATTTTTTTCATTGAATAGATAAAAGAAATATCAGCATCTCGGGTGTCACCCACCATGCTGATGACGCCTCTATGCTCGCATGTCGGCACTAATGAGGATTTTTTTCGCTGAATAGGTCGGGTGTCATCGCCACATCTATGACTCCTCTGTAGCTCTTATGTCGGTGCTCGCGAGAAATTTCTTATTCGGCAAATAGTTCGGGTCTTACCCGCCATGCCAATGCCTCTATAGCTAATATGTCAGGGCTTGTAAGATGTTTCTTTTTCACCGAATAGATTAAAAGAAATGTCATTGGTGTGTCAGATGTCACCCACCATGCTGGTGATGCCTCTATAGCTCGCATATCGGCGCACGCAAGGATTTTTTTTTCACCGAATAGCTCTAATGTTGGGTGTCATGCGCCACATCTATGACACCTCTCATGTTGGGGCTCGCGAGACATTTCTTTTTCATTGAATAGTTTAGGTGTCACCCGCCCCGCCGATGATGCCTCTATAGCTCGTATGTTGGCACTTGCGAGGAGTTTCTTTTTCGCCTCTATAGCTCGCATGTCGGGTGATATCCGCTACGCCTGTGACGCCTCTATAGCTCGTATGTCTGAGCTTGCAAGGCATTTCTTTTTTAACGAATATTTTGCGCGTCGGTCGTCACCATCCATGTCGATGACGCCTCCATAGCTCGCATGTCGATGCTATTGAGACATTTCTTTTTCAGCGAATAGCTTGTGTGTCAGGTTTGACCCGACACGCCGATGATGCCGCCTCTGTAGGTCGTATGTCGGGGCTGGTGACCCAAAGTTGAAGTTTCACTGCTAAGTTGTGGCCTCTACTGCAGAAATCTATATATATAAAAATGTTAAGTTGGTTTGTGTACGCTTCAAAAACTCAAAAGTTCTGCACCGATTGAGCTCAAATTTTGACACGATATACAACCCGCTTCAAAGATTGTTTTTATCTATTTTTCGCGTCAGTAACATACCCGCGACGCGAGAAAACAGCTTTTTCCTTCGACCCTATATACTAATGGACTGCGCACTGGCAATAGCTGCATCAGAGCGTAATAAATGTATTCACGAATGAAAAGTCATAATGGAATTCTAAAAAGAAACTCCTAAAATTCCTGATGAGCACAGCACGAGTTAACCATCTTTTTGCCCGAAGTCACGTGATTTCGTGGCTTGCGATGTTGGAGTCAGAAATTTTGATGCCATGCGCAGTCTGTCAGTATATATGGTCGAAGGCTTTTTCAACGGTCAGCTGTGTACCAGCAAACGTGCCATCTGCCAGAAGCGAGGGGAACACTCTCCATACTAGGTGATCGTGTTGTTTTTATCTATTTTTCGCGGCAGTAACATACCCGCGACCGCGAGAAAACAGCTTTTTCAACGGTCAGCTGTGTACCAGCAAACGCGCCATCTGCTGGAAGCGAGGGGAACACTCTCCATACTAGGTGATCGTGTCGTGATTGAGCTGCGCCGTTCGCCAAATCGTAAGTAGAGGTTATGTTTTGTCTCTTATCTCTCGTGGTTTTCAACCTAGAGCTGTGAGAGCCATAAGAGGTTATAATCTTATCCCTTCCTTCTGTTCCAGTGAAAACCGAAATAATGCCTCGCAAAAAACGAATTTGGGTCGTCCCACTCTCCACACAGAAGGATCGAGAAGACGGCTTTCGAATATGACCGAGGAAGAGCGGGCATACGTACGAGAGAGGAACAGACTAAGAACCATCCAGATGCGTAACATGGAACCAGCAGAAAGACGAGCAGCCAAGCTTGAGGATGCACGATTGCGAGCACGGCAGTCGCGTTCTGCAGCAACAGATTTGGTTCGTTCTCAACGGAAGGAACGCGAGGCATCAAGGATAGCTGAAATACGTACCCAAAGAACAGCAGATCTGATTCTGCAATACAATCGTCTTGTATTCCGGTACAATCCAGCTGTTGATTATAGTTCAAGTCCGCATGTTGTCATTGGCCAGATGAGTCATGTCTGTACCTACTGCCAGGCTCTAAAGTTCAATAATGAAACGAATGGGATGTGTTGCGCTGGCGGAAAAATTAAATTGCCTCAACTTGAAGCACCACCAGAGCCGTTGAAAACTCTACTTGCTGGATCTACCGCTGAATTGAAGCATTTCCTATCGTACATCAGGAAATATAACTCTTGCTTCCAAATGACGTCATTTGGTGCGGAAATTGTGACTGCTCAATTCATGCCAACTTTTAAAATCAAAGGACAAATATATCACAAAGCTGGCTCCCGTTCCGAGATAGTGACCATAAATTCCTTCAAAGGTACTTCATCGGTGATGATAGAGATGAAGTCGATGCACGTTGTGGAATACATACCTCGCTAAGAAGATCCATCATTTCGCAACTACAGGAGCTCCTTCACGAAAAGAACAATTTGGTGCGTTTGTTCAAAACGGCAATGGATATGATGCCATCAGATACCCACAAGATTGTCATTCACGCCGACAAAACGCCCGCTGGAGAACATGTCCGAAGATATAATGCTCCAACTATAGACGAAGTAGCAATTGTCATAGTCGGAGATCAGTTCCAACCTAGAGATATTGTTCTCCATCGAAGAAACGATCAATTGATAAACGTCGCAGAAACTCACCGTTGTTACGATGCTTTGCAATATCCAGTTATCTTCTGGGATGGTGCCGATGGATATCATTTCAATGTGAAGATGATAAACCCAGTGAATGGTGCAGAAATTAATAAAAAGTGCAGCGCAATGAACTTTTACGCCTACCGCTTAACGATTCGGAGGAACGAGGACAATTATATTTTGAAATGCTGTCAGTTGTTTCACCAGTACATTGTGGATATGTATGCAAAAATTGAAACGGAACGTTTGCTATTTCTTCGTTTGAATCAGACCAAACTCCGCTCAGAAGAATACATTCATTTGCGAGATGCAGTTGTGAATGACAGTAATACAACCAACGTTGGAAAGCTCACTATTTTGCCATCTTCATACATAGGCAGTCCACGTCACATGCAGGGATATGCTCAAGATTCAATGGCATATGTTCGTCATTACGGGCGTCCAGACTTATTTATCACCTTCACGTGCAATCCAGCTTGGGACGAGATACAGCAGCTGTTACTTCCTGGGCAATCGCCCGTGGATAGGCATGACATCACAGCATGTGTTTTCAGACAAAAGTTTAAGTCGCTGATGGATTTCATTGTGAAACATGAAGTGTTTGGATCTGTGCGCTGCTGGATGTATTCAGTAGAATGGCAAAAGAGAGGATTGCCACATGCGCATATACTAATCTGGCTATACGATAAAATAACTTCAGACGAAATCGACGATGTGATATGCGCTGAGATTCCACGGGCCGACGTCGATAAGGATTTGCATGCAGTTGTTATCAAAAACATGATACATGGACCATGCGGTACACTAAATCCGAATTCACCATGCATGGTAGACGGGAAATGTTCTAAGCAATATCCTCGAGCATTCGCAGCCAACACAGTAACAGGAGACGATGGATATCCTCAGTATAGGAGACGATCAACTGAAGATGGCAGGAATTCGGCAACTATACACATGCGAAATGGTGATATTGATGTAGACAACCGTTGGGTGGTCCCATATTCGCCTCTGTTGTCAAAAACATACAAAGCGCACATAAACGTAGAATATTGCAATTCGGTCAAATCGATTAAATACATATGTAAGTATGTGAATAAAGGCAGCGATATGGCAGTTTTTGGTGTGCAACCAGAAAATAGGGACCGAAATGCAGTACGAGTTATCAATGAAATTGCACAATACCAGGCTGGAAGATACATAAGCAGCAATGAGGCTGCATGGCGAATTTTTTCATTTCCCATGCATGAACGCAATCCAGCTGTGGCTCACTTAGCAGTACATTTAGAGAATGGACAGCGTGTTTATTTCACAGATGCAAATGTGCAACAAAGAGCCCTTTAATCCACCTGGTACAACTCTGACTGCTTTCTTCACCTTATGTCAGGAAGACGCTTTCGCCAGAACACTGATGTACACAGAAGTGCCCTCTTATTACACGTGGAATGTAACTAAAAAAGCATTCGTACGACGCAGACGAGGAGAGCCGGTCGACGGTCAACCTGGCATTTTCAGAGAAAATACAATTGGTAGACTTTATACAGTGCATCCTAATCAAGATGAATGTTTTTTCCTTCGCATGCTGTTGGTAAATGTGCCTGGTCCTAGATCTTTCCAGCAATTGAAAATTGTTGACGGCGTCACATATGCCACTTTCCGCAGTGCGTGTCAAGCTCTTAATTTATTAGAAAACGACCAACAGTGGGATATATGCATTAGTGACGCGTGCAACACTGCACATCCAAACCAAATTCGAGCACTATTCGCAATTATATTGACTGCTTGCTTCCCTTCATCTCCCACAGAGTTATGGGAAAGATATCGATCGCATATGGCTGAGGATATTTTGCATAGAGTACGCCTAGAAAATGCCAATATGACCATGGAATTTACAGAAGGCATTTACAACGAAACATTGATAAATATTGAAGACAAGTGCTTAGCTATTGCAAATAAAGTTCTTAGTCAATTGGGAATGCCAGCACCCAACCGAACTACGACTGCTTCATTTGATGTGGATTTGCGCCGTGAACAGAGTTACAACACCGGTGATCTCCAGTCATATGTCCAATCAAACATTCCCAAATTAACGTGTGAACAGAAGGGCATTTATGATCGCATAATGCAAATGATAAATGACGAAGTTGGGGGCCTTCTTCTTGGATGCGCCAGGAGGAACTGGGAAAATATTCCTTATCAGATTGATTCTGGCAACGGTTCGATCAAAAAATGACATAGCCTTAGCTCTCGCTTCGTCTGGAATAGCTGCGACATTGTTACCAGGTGGAAGGACTGCTCATTCAGCTCTGAAGTTGCCATTAAACATGCGAATCATCGAGACTCCCACGTGCAATATTTCCAAAGCATCCGGTATGGGAAAAGTATTACAAAAATGTAAACTCATTGTTTGGGATGAATGCACGATGGCACAAAAAATCGCTTGAAGCTTCTTGATCGATCATTGCGAGATTTGCGTGGAAACGTTCAACCATTCGGGAATGCATTGATATTGCTCGCAGGAGATTTTAGGCAAACATTGCCTGTAATTTCTTGATCGACACCAGTGGACGAAATAAATGCTTGCCTGAAATATTCAACATTGTGGCGACACGTACGTACATTGCAGTTGACTACGAATATGCGTGTCCAGCTGCAGAACGATCAATCAGCCGAGGTATTCTCACAACAGTTACTGGACATTGGGAACGGACAACTGCCAGTCGATGAGACGTCAAGACAAATATCATTTCCTGATAATTTTTGTAATTTAGTAACATCGAAAGAAGAACTGATCGAAAAGTATTTCCTAATATTCAAATTAATTATAAGAATCACGATTGGCTCAGTGAACGAGCTATCCTTGCCGCGAAGAATAAAGATGTCTATCAAATTAATAATGTTATTCAATCCAGCATTCAAAGTGAGGAAATTACATACAAGTCGATAGATACAGTTGTGGAAGCAGATGAAGTAGTTAATTATCCAACGGAATTTTTGAACTCACTTGATCTGCCAGGTATGCCACCACACATATTAAAATTGAAAATAGGTGTGCCAATTATCATGTTTCGGAATATTAATCAGCCAAAACTCTGCAACGGCACGCGACTCGCAGTTAAAAAACTGATGAAAAATGTAGTGGAAGCAACGATTTTAACGGGGCCTTTCAAAGGTGAAGATGTCCTCATCCCTCGAATTCCCATGATCCTGACCGATACACCATTTCAATTTAAAAGATTGCAATTCCCAATTCGATTGGCCTTCGCAATCACAATCAATAAAGCTCAAGGTCAATCTTTAGAATTGTGTGGTTTAGATTTAGATGCGGATTGCTTCTCACATGGACAACTGTATGTTGCGTGTTCTCGTGTCGGCAAACCAGATAGCCTTTATCTCTACGCAGAGAATGGAAAAACAAAAAATATTGTATACCCACAAGTATTGCAAAATTAAACTTCTATGAAACGTATGCTTTGTTTTGTTCCTCATTTCTCATCCATGCAACCACAATGTGCCACAGCTACGCGTGGCCGGGTATAGCTAGTATAAATATAATTTTTAAATAAAACTACATTTTGGGACTTATTCATTTTATTAAAAAGTGTTATAAACGATTCTGAGATTTTAAAATAAATATTTTTGTTATACTGAAAATCTTCCTGAAGGTCGAAGCGGTTTCACTGAAAACTGGATTTTTTTACTGATGACCCCTTTTTAATTTTGGCATCTCTGGGTCAGGTTGAAAGTGGCCATTTCATTGGTTGATTTGACACAGAATGACCCTTATCTCAAGTTTTAAGATGATGCTGGAATTGGTATGAAATGATACGATGATGAAATCAGTATTTGAAAAATTTAATGATTCTGCCATGTTCCTTTCGTTGAAGTTTTCATCCTTTGTCAAATACTCCATGGAGACTGGTTCCGTCAGAGGCATGCATCCCTTAGTTAATCATAAACAACATTTGGAGCAAAACTACGTATGGTTCCGATTTCTGAACCTTGAGCATAACATAATTAAAGAAGTGATATTTTTCTGTCCTTGGCACTCCTTAACAATAATACAACTTCTGATGATTAGCAGTGAAATAAAACACTACATATGACAACTGTCTTCTTTTTTTTTTTTTTTGTAGTAGGAAATTCTATTCCAAACTTTATTTTTAAATTTAGTTGCCTGGAGTTGGAAACTGGATTATCTTTTTATCTGCCCAGGCCATTAATTTACATGTCCTGAGCATCTCGTGCATGAGTCATTCCATGTCAATTCAACCAAAATTTTAATGAAATATAACCCACCATCTCGGATATTCATGAAACTCCCCTCAAAGTAAGTTTACCATGGGAAACGGAGAAGCCCCAAGTTTTAGTGTTCTATGTCTTCTAGTTTTTTTTTTTTTTTTTTTTTTACAGATTATCAAAGCTTGGGATATTTTCCAGAAAATGCCATTTTTTGCTTCAGTTAAAAGGGTGCTTTTATGAGTATATTATTTTATAACTCTTGAACAAATTAAATTAACTTAGAAACATAAAATTGGTTTTAAATTTTAGCTTTTAAAGTGTAATTCCATGTATGCCATGCAATTTGTTATATAATTCATGTTTCTCTATTTATTGTTCTCTGAACAGGAATTTTGCTGAAAAAAACGCTCTTAGAAAAAATTGTTTTCGGAAAGTGAACCCTAAAAAAAAAATTTAATTTTTTTTATAACAAGGTAGTAATATATGCTATTATATGTAAACAATCTAAGAGGGAAAATTTGTAGTTTTGTTATAAAAAAAAAAATTGTGTAAAATTTTGAAATAAAAAATATTTTTTATGTTAGTAATTTGGCAAAGATTTTGTTAAAGATTCCACATATGTCGTGCAATTTGTATATGTTTCATGCTTCCCTATTTATTGCTCTCCGAACAGGAATTTTGCTGGTAAAAATGCTCTTAGAAAAAATTGTTTAACGAAAGTGAACTCTAAAGATTTTTTTCCTTTTTTCTTTCTATAACAAAGTACTAATATATATACTATATGTAAAACAATGTAGGAGGGGAAGTTTCTAGTTTTGTCAGGAAAAAAATAGTTTAAGATTTTGAAATAAAGATATTTTTTATGTTAGTAATTTGGCAAAGATTTTGTTAAAACTTTGTGGTTCGTGTACTGCTAATGTGTAAAAAAATTATTATTGAAAGCTCTAAAATTTTGCATATTTTGTTTTTTAATGTTAATTCTTACAAAATTTGATGCAATGTATCTTAGCATCTTTGATGCTAGGATACATTGCATCAGTTCCAAGACCTCTGCATCCATGGTGCAGAGAATGCAATCACTGTTTCTGTAAATCGTTGCATATATTGCCTTAAATCACAGGGCTGTCTGTCAAGTATTAATTTGAGGCAGATGAGTAGTGTGCACTTCACACAGATGCACGTTCACTATTATATGTGTGAGGGGGGAAAAGCTACTCTTCTCCCCCATTATAAATAAATAATCAAAACTCTAGTATTTGTAACAGTAGACATTCATCATTTTGCTGCTTGAATCTTGGGGTTTTGATCTTAGTTTAGTATGTGTACATCCCTCTCATTTTTGTTGGTAGCAAAGTCCTGAGTGCTCTTAAAACTCTAGTTTATGGGTATATCATGTTTTCATTTAACAGATGTCTCCTGCCGGAGTCAAAACATATACTCCCAAATTTATGAGAATGCACATATATGTGCGTTGTGGGCTTTCAGTTTTAAATTCTTGCATTTGTTATTTACATGTTCTTTGTCTGCCTGAGGTGCCTGGCTAATCAAGTCGCCATAAATCATGGCTGTGTAATGGAAAAAAAAAAAACAATTGGGGAAGTTGTAAAATGCTTGATGGCAAAAGTTAGTTTACAAAGAACTGTGTTTGAACAAATAACCACCCCAAAGAATATGTTTGACTTTTGTCAAGCATATATAAAAAATATTATCTTTCTGTACATTGACAAAATTTATATGGCCCCTATTTGAAAAAAACCCACTCAATGCTTGGTTTACAAGTGCCAAAATAGTGCCTGGAACTTGCAGTTTCCATCAATTTGTACCCCTTAGTTCAAATGAAATATGTGCAAAAAGGATAAGTTTTGACAAAGTGTATGCTATTACTACCAATTTCCAGGAAGGTCCAGAAAGTGACATTAGGTCACAGACTTTTTAAGAGCTGCTGCATTGCATGTGCTTATGAAAAAAACTGGTATATGGGCATTATTCGATCAATAGACAATGCAGATGTAAGATTTTTGGAGCCTCGCGGACCATCACAAACATTTTCTTGGCCTGCAACTGCTTTGTTCCCTTCACAAATATTTTGTGTGCTGTAGACATTATTCCAGTAACTGCAACAGCAAGAAGTTGCAAATTATCAGAAGCTTCTGAAAAAGTGGTAAATTTAGGATGGGAAATTCTTAAAAAGGAATTTTCCTCGAAATAGTGTTTGGATAAAATACCCCGATTTTTCAGACATTACTGTCCTGCAAATTATTTTTGTCTTATTCTGCTTATACACTAAGCTCATACTGTATACTAAGTCATCATTTTGGTAAACATTTTGAAATTGAAAACAATTGTTTTTTTAAAAATTACCTTGGAATTTTGTACATTTCAATATCCATCTAGATATTAATCATGTGTTGTCAGATATTTCTAATTGTCAGTATGCAGCTGAAATGAAAATCACTGGAATTTGTGTAAAACAGCAAGTCACTTTACTTTGTTTTTTCTTCTAACAAGAACTGAGGATCTGAAACTGATGCAAATTTGCCCATAAATTTGGTGACTTGCAAAAAGCTTCAACAAAATCTTATGGTAAGTCACCCTAATTTAAAATAAAAGAAAACATTCTTCAAAATCCTTGCTGAATATATCATCATCATCATCATTGTCAACCATTATCAATCCACTGCTGGACGAAGGTCTCCCCAAGTTTCCTCCACAACGGTCTGTCTTGTGCCAGTCTCCTCCATGTCACTCCCGCATACTTTCGAATTTCATCCACCCATCTTCCATGTGGTCTTCTTCTGGGTCTTTTCCTGTCCCTTGGAATCCAATCTAAAATTTCGGCTGTCCATCGATGGTATGTTCTTCTGGCAGTATGTCCAGCCCATTGCCATTTCAGGGATTTAACTCTGATCATGATGTCTTCCACTCTTGTCATTTTTCGGATCCACGTGTTCCTCTTCTTATCTCTCCTGGTTACACCAAGCATGCGCCTCTCCATGCTTTTTTGAGTTGTCTGCAGCCTTTGTATGTCTCTTTTAGCTAAGGTCCACGTCTTTGCACCATACGTAAGCACTGGAAGGATGCATTGATCAAACACTTTTCTTTTAAGACATAATGGCATATTGCTCTTGAAAATTATGCTGTTTCTTCCAAAAGCTCTCCAGGCAAGTTTTGTACGCCGATTAGTTTCTTCACCAATGTGACCCTCACTTGATATCTGCTGTCCAAGATAAACGTACGTGTCTGTTATCTCCAGCTTTTCTCCATCAATCGATAAATCTTCATTTCTTGTAAAAGCATTGTACATCACTTTTGTCTTCTGAAAGTTCATTTTTAATCCCACTTCTTTACTCTTGTCAGCAAGTTCCTGGATCATACTCTGTAGCTCTGATGGGGTAGTTGCAAAAATGACTATGTCATCAGCAAAACGAAGGTGGGTTAGATAATCTCCATTAATCTTTATCCCTTTGTTTTCCCAGTTCAGTGATTGAAAGACATTTTTCAATGTGGCATTAAAGAGCTTCGGAGATATGGTGTCACCTTGTCTCACTCCTTTTCCAATTTTTATGTGTGTTGTATTTTCAAACAGCCGAATCTTTGCACTTGCATTTTCATAGATGTTATTAATAATATTAATGTATGCATCTTCAATACCGCAGGATTTCAGAGCCATTGCAACTGCTGATGGTTTCACCGAATCAAAGGCTTTTTCATAATCGATAAAAGCCATGCACAATGGAAGTTCATATTCCCTCGCTCTTTCAATTAGTTCTCTCAGTACGTGGATATGATCTATTGTGCTGTAGCCACTCCTGAATCCAGCTTGTTCTCTCGGTTGAGCCATGTCCAGTGTCACCTTCAAGCGGTGTGAAAGAACTTTAGTGAAGATTTTATAAACCGCTGATAGGTCTGTAGTTCCTGAGATCCTCAATGTCACCTTTTTTATGTAGCAAGATCATTGTAGCGTTGTTCCAATCCTCAGGAATTTTCGCTTCATTAAGGCATCAAGTGAAAATTTGGGCGAGTACTGTTTCGATTTCTCCACTTGCTTCTTGTATGATGTCTGCAGTAATTCCATCTTCTCCTGGAGCTTTCCCCCGCTTCATGTTCTTGATTGCATGTGCAACTTCTGCTGGAAGGACTGGAAGAACTCTGGTACTGATACCTTTCATGATGTCTGGAGTACATGTATCATCCCTTTCATATAATTTGGAGCAGAAATCTTTCACTCTTGTCAAAATTTTGCCTCTATTTCTTGTTACAGAACCATCTTCTATTCTCAGTGCCATAATCTGTTTTTTTACCTTACTGAGATGTCCCTTTGCTATCTTTAGGCTTTGGTTGTTTTCAATTGCTTTCCTTACTAGTTCACAGTTGAATTTCCTTACGTCTTCAGTGATACTTTTTCGTACTGTCTTGCATAGCTCTATATATTCCACTTTGGAAGTCACATCTTCTTTAGTTGTCCTCATCACTCTTCTTTTTTGCATCAACATTTTGGTTTTTCCTGATAATTTGTTCACATGCAATTTGTTCTTAGACCCAGCTAATTTTGTTGCTGTTTCCATAAGAGCTTTGGTTACTTTTCTGTTAACTTCAGAAATATCCACTTCTTCCGATGTTAGGCCTTCTAAAGCAGAGAATCTGTTCTTCAGTTCCAATTTGAAGGTATTATGGTGTTTTTTAAGGTTGGTTATGTCAATACATTTTGTTTGTCTTATGAGCTTGCTACGTTCGAGTTTAGTGTTGAGGTGCATCTTACATCTCACCAATATATGGTCACTGCCTGTGTTGAACTTGTTTAGCACACTGCAGTCTTCTATGACGAATTTTTTGTTACACATAATAAAATCAATTTCACTTGTCGTCCCATTTGGATGTCTCCATGTCCATTTCCTGTGTGGCTTTTTCTTGAAAAAGGAGTTCAAGATGAAAAACCCTTCTGCCTCTGCAAACTCTACGAGAGTATTTCCACGCTGGTTTCTGTTGCCGTGACCGAATTTACCTACTGAAGTTTCATTCTGTTGCTGTTGCCCTATTTTTGCATTGAAATCTCCCATAATTATCTTCAAGTGCTGCTTACCTTTATTATTTAGATCACGAATTTCCTCATAAAATTCTTCAATTTCTTCTTCAGCATGACTTGTGGTGGGTGCATAAGTTTGAATAATCTGAGCCTGGTATCTTCTCGAGAGTTGGATAACGAGTCGTGCAGCTCTGTCAGAGGAACTTTCAACTTCTACAACTTTATCCTTCAGTTTCTTGTTTATTATAAATCCAACACCACTAGTTCTGCCAGTATCTGTCCCACGATAGTAGAAGAGATGTCCACTTTTCAGTTCAATGAGATCTTCTCCTTTTCTCCTTACCTCACTTAGCCCGACGATGTCCCACTTGATCCTTTGTAGTTCCTCTTCCAATTCAAGAAGCCTTGAATCAGAAGATAGGGAGCGTCCGTTATACGTAGCCAAGGTCAGCATCAGATGGCAGCCTAGTCCGGTCCTCCGGGGATTCTTAGCACCCTCTGCCTTCATGTCGCACTGGCCGCTGCCTTGGCCAGGTACATTCCAGCTGCCGGAGACTGAGGGCCAAGATTTAAGTTGTGGAGTCATTTTGGAGGGGTTTGGCCATAACTCACCACGCTGGCCAAGCGGGTTGGTGAGTGTGGGATAGCATTTCCTCTAATCCCGATGGTATAGTTATACCGCTATTGGCGGTCGTCAGAGCCCCTTTAGTGGGAACAGGATGTACCACGAGAAGGCGGGGTTGACATTTGTCAAGGAGAGGCTGTGATGTTACGCATCACCTGACCTTACATCCCTGCTGAATATATACATAGTATAAAATAAAGTCCCCGGTAAGCGTCTGTCTGTTTATTCGGGCTAATTTCGAGAATCGCTATACTGATTTTGATGCGATTTTCACCATTCCCATAAAGCATTCGTTGAGGAAGGTTTAGGTGTATGAAACATTTTTCTATGACAAAAGAGAGCCGAACAGTAACGATTTTAGTGACAAGTCAAAGAAAAAAAACCGCAGTTTGCATTCTTTCATGGCTTCCACTGCCTAAACAACTATGCGAGGCGCATGCGTGGCTGCTGGTCTGGCAGCATGTAAGACCACAGACTAAATGCGTAGTTACATCAGACGCTGAAATAATTGGTTTATTGGCATTCGCACAGACTAAATGCATAGTTGTTTTTGTCCACATGTTTGTATCTCTTTGAGTGGCTCTTTAATTAAAATTTAAATATTGTATTAACATTATGCCGAGACGAACATCGAATATAGGTCGTAGTACATCGGATGCTAAAAGAATTTGTTTATCTCGTCATAATGAAACTTTCCAAGAAACAGAATTTTAATTGGCAAATGACAAAGAATGGCTTTACAAAGAGAAACAGTTGCCTGTTGAACGTAATAATAGTCTCTCTTTAGATTCGCGTAAATTCTAAATTGCTACCATGTGAAGCCGGGCCAGGTCGCTTGTCACTTTATAAAAATTTTATTTTAAAAATATTCAAAATTTTGCTTTTTTTTTTTTTTTGGACAGACTCCATATTTTTTGTGAAACCAATATTTTTTTCTAAGAGCATTTTTTTCAGCAAAATTCCTGTTCAGAGATCAATAAATAGAGAAACGTGAAACATAGCGAATTGCACAACATATGTGAAATCTGCACTTTAAACACTAAGACCAATTTTATGTTCCTAAGTTAATTTGTTCAAGAGTTACAAAAGAATATTCTCATAAACACACTTTTAACTGAAGCAAAAAATGGCATTTTCTGGAAAATATCCCAAACTTTGAAAATCTGTAGAGAAAAAACTATAAGAGATAGAACACTAAAACTTGGGGTTTCTCTGTTTCCAATGGTAAACTTACTTTGAGTGGAGTTTCATGAAAATCCGACACACTGGGTAACATGGCTTGGTTGAATTGACAGGGAATGACTCGCATGGTATTTTTCAAGCCCTGTGAATAAAAGTTAACATGATCTAGAAAGTGAAACTTTTGCTCTGCTAGTTACAGTCGTGGCTAAAAGTCCCTGCACCAGTAGACCGAAAGTCAATTTTTGATGTTTGAAGTCAACTTATACAGCGTAATGGTTTAGTCAGGAAAACATATTAATACATCATTTTAAAGGAAATTTTATACTAAATTTAAATACTTTTACAGAATGCTATTACCAGTAGAAGTGAAGTTACAAGCAAAAGTACAGCATCTACCCGCCATAAAGAGCAAAAAATAGTGGAATTTGTGAAATTAGTGTACAGTGCATTTAACGTAAAATTACTGTAGAGGACATTATTGAAACTTGCAGGACACTTGAAATAACTTACCAACAAGCAAAATACACTTTAATATTTAATTGGATAACCACGGTTTCTTTTGTGCACCTTCTTGGCATGGAACAAATGAGCTTCTCTAGTTGTCCATTGGTGATAACACGGTGCCATACGGCCCTTACAGACTCAATTAATGCTGTTTTAGATATGGGTCCTTGTTGACATATCTTTCACTTCAATCTCACCCACAGATTTTCTATGGGATTAAGATTCAGTGACTGTGCCGGCCACTGAAGTTTTCTTAACTTTTCGATTAAACCACTTGTCAACCAACTTTGACCAACGACATGGCACATTATCATCCTGAAAGATAAAATTCTGCATACCCATGTCTTGTGCAGATGGTAGCAGTTTGGACCAAAATATCCACAAATTTCGATCCATTCAATGTGCCATCAACAATGTGCAGACGGCTAATACCACTGGCTGAAATGCAGGACCATAACATCACCGAATGTGGGTGCTTGGTTTTTGGCTGGGTGTAGCATGCCTTATATCTTTCACCAGCCAGACGACGTACATAATTATTCCCATTGTTTGCAGAAATAGTAACAGTTGTTTCATTACTGAAAATAACATTTTCCCATTCATCAACAGTCCAATTCTTGTGTGCCTTGGCACAAGCAATTTTTGAGCCGTTGTTGTTCAGTAAGGAAAGGTTTTCATGCAGTTAATCCATTTTCTTGTAGCCTATGATGAACTGTACGTGCAGACGCAATAATGCCTACTTCATTCTCCCACTCATTTCTTAAATCAGTGGCTGTTTTAAACCTTGACTAGTCAAAACTCATCGGAATCGAAGGTTAGTTTTTTTTTAAAGAATAAACTCATATCAAGCAACAAATGTAAACTGTATTTGATTGACAAAAAAATGTTACAAATTCATTCAAACACTTCAGTAAAGACAATATATTGAGTCCATCCATTTTCGACAGGTAATCCAGGTGCATCTTCGTGAGTGATCTTTACTGCAACAGAATCCTCTGATCTTGCTCGAGACAGGTCAACGTAGAGCATACCATGTGAGAAGACTGGTTCTGGCTAGTATATTCCGATTTTAGCAAGTGTCTGTCCTTGACACTTATTGCCATTGCAAAGAATGAACGGAAATTGAATCCATTTGATCATAAAAGGGAAAGTGCTGTCGCTTGGAGTCGGAGGAATGCGTGGCAATGTGTGCAACAACCCCTTGTGTTTTCCACACAAAATTTCCACAGAAATTGTATTTTGGAAGAGCGACTTTGCGATCATATGTGTGCCATCGACTAAACATTTCCTTCTGTCCAGGTTCGTGATTTTTTTTTTGACTGAAGGTTTAACGACCACCGTAAGCAACTCAACGGGCTATAAGCAGTTGCCCGTTCTTAATTTAGGGTCACTGGTTCCAGGGAAGGGAAAGAGCCAGTGCTGTAAGACAAACACAAAATCCATGCCTCACCGGAATTCGAACCCGGACCCTTCATGAACGAATGTTCATAAGCCAGCGCTTAGACCACTGTGCCACCGGGCGGCCAAGTTCGTGATGAGCATCACGACTGCACATTTTTTCAGTCGTAAAATGCGAGGCTGAAGTCCACTCATCTCGATAGTTTGCAAAAATTCAACTTGATAGCGCACTCTTTCACTCTCGCCTTTAGTCACAACTATGTTTGTAAATGTTGTTGGAATGAAATTTGCATTGCGAATACTCTTCATTCTCTTGTGTCTAGACATATAGTTGCGACCCATTGATCACTCACACCTTCCGGTAAGGCTCTTAAGTTTCCTTTTTTTTTTTTTCTGCAGGAGAGTCATTCTGTTAAGGTTAAGTATGCAATAAAGTATTTACTTAGTTTAGGACTGATCATAGAACACCATGCACACACCAAGTCTGACGCTGAACGGAGCACTTGATGTAGTTAAGGGCCGCACACTTCTCCCGTAGACTTTACATGGGAACTTTGCCACTCCGTCATGCCCAAACCATTGCTCCAATCTCAGTTTTCTCTTCAACTGGCACATCTACATGGTAAGACCTTTATTTTGATACCTGGACGATATTTTTACATTCTGCCATTCTCTCAAAATAGGTCTCACAGTAAAAAACCTTATAGAATGAATATATAGATGGCACAACTTAATATGTACATTCTAAATATTTTCACTAACAATGGTCAACGGAATGTTGATTTACATCTTGACATAATGGGAAACGTCTTACCTATGTGAATAAACTCAATCGAATGAATATTAAATTGTATATATACATCACACAGTCCAACGGCATAACACAAGCAGGTCTTCGAGAGTCTTCACTGTTCTAAAGCGAAGAACTTTGATATGATCGTCTGCTAGCGTTTCTATGGCAACATGAATCAGTGTATGGAGTTGAATGAACCATTGCTTTACGCAATGGTTCCTCAGAAAAGAGAAGACTTTGGACTATCACAGTCCCTCCATTCTTCGACCTTTAGCAGCACGTGTTTCTCGACAGTTGATTCAGTCAACCGCATGCGATCGAATGTCAACTGCACCCTTCTCCGATAGACTTTACATGGGAAATTTGCCACCCCACAATGCCTGAACCGTTGCCCCAATCTCATTTTTCTCTTGCACTGGCACATCTACTTGGTGATACCTTTATTTTGATACCTCAACCATATTTTTATGTTCAGCTGTTCTCTCAAAATAGGTCTTACAGTAAAAAAACTTATATAGAATTAATATATAGATTTTAAGGAACGACGAATCAACATGCAATCATTACGTTCAATACACAGCCTTGGTCAACCAGTTCTTTTTCTGTTTCCCACACATCCAGTTTCTGCAACTCATTTAATGGTGCGCATGACAATGGAATGATCAGTCCCATTTAACCCTTTAACCGGCTGGAACGAATTATCTCGGGGTTAGCCAAACATGCTGAAATCAGTTCGAACGAATATTTTCGCTGTCTAAGAAGTGGACCGAACGCTGCTGGAATGAGTGAACCTGCGCATCAGAAAGCGTTTCTTTCCCACTTAGCTTTCTTTTTCAAAATGGTAGTTTAAGGGGGATGATTGAAACTAACCCTTTCTGACTGATTTCATGTTAAAAGAACTATAACAATGTCAATGAACCTACGTAAGAAGAGATGTTTCAGTCACTTGTTTCTACCCAGTGGCATGATGCCCGTGTCAGGGAACTTGCCCTTCTGTTTTATGCCTTGAGCCACAAAGCAGAGAATAAAGGAGTATATAATGGAGCAGAGAATAAAGGTCTATAGAATAGAGCGGTGAATATATAATTATAGACAGGAGCAGAGAATAAAAGGACTATAGAATGGAATAGAGGAACAAGGGCTGAAAGGTGGAAAGGAATCATCTTGCCGTTGCTTTCATAAAACTGTACGGCTATGTGAACATTTCTACTCGAAGAGCATAGATTTTGGTTTAGTTACATCGGCTGCTTAAAGGGTTAACAGCAGTTTTACAACTACTGAATCCAAGTTTATGCAAAGTAATAATTTTTGCCCAGGTTTGAAGAGGCAGGACCAATTTTCGGGTCTTTGACATTCCAAAATTCAAATATCACCAGGAATTCTGCATAAACTTCCATCAACTGACTACAAACAGCTGTTTTCTAAATCGGCAGACAATTCAACATCCTTTTATCTCACTAGCGGATGTCGGAGAAAGCTATAGTGGATTAGAGGGGCATGAACGCTTTTTCAGAACTAGATTTGTTTCCTCACTTGCACATTTTTGTTTGGAACTTCACTTCTGTTACTGGTAATAACATTCTGTAAAAATATTTGAATTCAGCATAAAATTTCCTTTAAAAAGATGCATAATATGTTTTCCTGACTTTACCATTACGCTGTATAAGTTGACTTCAAACATCAAAAATTGACTTTCAGTGTACTGGTGCAGGACTTTTGGCCACGATTGTAAGTTAAAAGATTGATTTTATGCAAGCATTTTTCTGAAGAAATTAGTTACAACAGGCAAACTGCCAAATGATATATTCTGCATCACTCCTTTTGTTTTTTATTTGATTTGAAAATTTTATTACATTTTTGGCAGCAAAGCAGTTGTTTTTATTGTGTATGTTCACAGCATGAAGTAAAGCAGTGATTTATTCCAGCTTCACCACTGGCTGCAACTTTGAAGACAAATCAAATCTGTATGAGCCAGCCTGTGTTACTGAGAGCTAGCTAGCTGCCTTACAAGGGCTGCTGTAATTAACACAGTCCAAGGTATGCTTTTACACTGTAGAAACTTAGCCATGCATGGAAATAGGCTGAAATTCCCACATGAGTTGGTTTCAACTGGGCTGCGACCCGTTGAACTCAAAGTGGGCAAGGGATTCGGAAGCAGATTTCATTTTATGCAGGAAAAACTCTTAGCTGAGTTTAGAAAACTTCAGTTCATCATGAAGAAAAACAGCTGCTTTTGACAGGGGTGGAGAGTCAGCAGCCCCATAACACCAGCTTTTGCTGGATAGCACACCATGGTACTGTTTTGTTTTCAAGAACATTTGCACTGTATATGAACTGAGAATATTGCTTATTTCTGAATGGTGCATTAATGTAACATTGTAAGATCAGTATACCTCATGAAGGTAGAAAGTCTTTTAAAAGAATCCAGCTTGTAAGTAATTTGGATGTTTTTGTGTACAGGGTAGTAAATGCATCATTAAACATTTTTGTTTTTGTTTTTTTACTATTTTGAGTGTTAGTAAAGGTTAGTTGTGAATCACAAATCAGGTTTTCCATGCAAATGCAGCCTACTTTTGCAGGAAGTTTAGTGATGCCAGTGATAGTGTGGTATTGATGTGGTGTAATTCTGTAAAATGATTTTGCTGCTTTGGAAGATGTATGTTGTGATTATCTTAAGTATATGCCAGAAACTGGTCAAAATGCTGGACTCTCCGGAAAGAGTGCCCTGTTTATTCAGTATATTCTGTGCCTGAAGACCAAAGTTCAAAGAAACTCCAAAGCAAAATGTTGGAATGTTATCTCCTTTAACCCAAGTTTTTTCAGTATGTTGCTCCTCACAGACTTCTGTTTGGTTGTTTCATTTTGCGTGCTACATGTTACCTAAACATCTTCCAGATAACAACATCTGTTGTGATATGGACTGTTCTCACCCTGCAAAACACTGCTCACTTTAGCCAATGTGATCTTTACAACACACGCAGTAACGAGTTATAAAGAATGATGAATATTTTGAATTATGTTTTACTATCAGTACTAATATCGTGTATGTACAGGTTCCATGTTTTTATTAATTGTTTTTAGGTGGTGAGCTGCACAAGTAGAAAGCAAGTTATTGTTTGAGGGCTTGACAGATATCTAAAATGTGGTATGCAAGCCCACCTGGGCATGTACAAGGAAAAAAAAAAAAATACCTGCCTACATTGTGAAAGCAGGATGTCCAGAAAAAATTATCTTTTGATGCAAAAAGTCAGAAGCCCCATTTTCTTTTTTTCTTTCTTTTTTAGGTTTAAAAGTCATACATGAGATTCTTTCGCAGATTTGCAGAATTTTTTTTGTCGTCATTTGGTAATTCTTGAGATTGTTGCAAAACTGGTGGGGTTTTTTTTTTGGGGGGGGGGGTATCATTTTCCTTCTGGGGATGGTATTTCATGTTTTGAAAACAAAGTGAAAAACTTTCCTGTAATCATAATTTTTCTTGCAATGTTTCCTCTGTCCAGTATTGTTGTTAAATATCATTTTATTGCAGAAATGTTCGTATTTCAGCTTTAAACTGTAAGCAAACAGTTTTTGAAAATGAAAGTTAGACAGTGCGAAAACTTCCCTGAATTCTTCCCTCGAATTTGAGGAATTCCGCCTTTTCCGTTATCATTTTAGTCATTCAAAAGATCGATGCGCAATTGAACAACAATTTTAGAAGGGATTGGTGGTGACGGAGGGGGAGAGGGGGTCTTCTGTTAGAGAATGGAATTACATCGATTACATCGTTCAAAACTTTTGTAACTGAGTGGAGATTTATCCCGTAATTGTATTTTTTTGTTAAATATAATTCCGTAAATATTTGTATTTCAGCTTGTTGAAGAGGGGGAGGGGGTTATGAAAACAGAAGTCGGGCAGAGCAAAGATTTGCTCTAATCCTGATCCCGCCCTCCCAATGTTCCCACTCTCCTGTGTTGTTGTTAAATGTTATTTCCCCCATAAGTGTGTGCATTTAAACTTGATAAGGGAGAGGAAAATTTTGGAAAATAGAAGTGACAAAGTTCGAAAATTTGTAAGAATCTGTGCAGGTGTTCAAAAGTATTCATATTCTCAAGTTACACCATTTATCTAAAATAGTCAAAGCTTTTATATCATGCATTCATGGTCCTGGCTGAAAGTTCTTTCAGCATGATGTATGAAATTACTGTCATCAGGGGGCATAAAAAAATGATAAAGCAACAATGAAGAAATGGGAAGAGAAAGATGTCAGCAGAAAGAAAATTTAAACTGCAGAGCCAACAAAAGACAATCATATATGAAAAGTATAATAAACATCTTTCAGGAATTTGGTACTCTTGTTGCCAACTACAAATGACATTTGAAGCAAAACTTCATATTGTTCCAATGTCTGTACTTAAATAAACAAAACAGTTACAGAAGTGATATGCTCATTGCACCAGCATAGATGCCAACTAGTACGAATTTTCCGTAATTTTACAGATTTTTGGGTTGCTGTTACGGAAGTACGGAAACACCGCTGAAATTACGGAAAATCGCCATTTGATTTAATTTTCTGAGATAGAAAGCAAATTTTCATCAACTTAAAAATTTTTGTTGATTCTTCAAGTTTTTCTGGGGGGAAACATTAAATGCTACATTCAGGGCTGCCAGACCTGCGCCAGCCCGCGCCAAAACGTTGTTCTTGCGCCATTCTGCTAAAAAATCGCCATTTCGACGAAATCTGTGCCAATTTTGCACCAAAAATTAAAATCGCTCATGGATATTTTAGCGTTATCTTACGACATTCGAAATCAATTCAGCGGTTAATTCGTACGTGAGATTCTTCTGTGGATTCGCGGAGTCCCCTCCGTTTTTTCGGGTGTAATAAGCACGTCTTTTGAATCCGTTCTGAAGCAAATTAAATTTATCAAAGCTATTCAAAGGCAATAGAACCGGTATGGAAAACAATAGTAACTGACGGAAGAAGTTTTTCAATCGGGTCTTTAATCCCTCAGATATTGGTGTAAACGGAATCTTAAGCTTACGAACTCTTAGAAACAGAGTTATTGACAAAAATAAGATGTGACTTTACGTCCCCTGGTGGGAAAACCATGCATTATTTTAGGAAGAAAGTATTCTCAAAAGGTTTATCCACATGAGCGGTATCGGTCCAAGAAAAAAAAAAATTTAGTCGAGTTTTGAGGAGCCCAGATTTTGCTACAATTACATCAGAAGCAGAAATTAACACTTATGACCCCTGGTGGCCAAACCATTCTTTACAAAACATTAGAAATTATGTGAAAAATATTTTCCATCAGGTCTTGTATGCGATACAGGAAGAATTTTTCAAATCGGAGTTTTAGGAGAAGAAAACGCAATTTACCTTTATGCGCCCTTGCAGAAAGTCTTATATGATGATATATGTGAAAATTTTGAATTTATAGGAAAAACATTTCGCATCGGAAACACTATCCAACAACGAAATAATTTTTCAAATTGGACTTTTAGAAGTAGAGATATTGAAAAAAATAAGATATACATCTACGCCCCTGGCGTAGAAACCATTTCAAGAAGAAAGTGTTCCTAAAAGGTTTGTCAACATGAGTAGCATCGGTCAACAAAAGACTTTTTTTTTCAATCGAGATTTTAGAAGCTCATATTTTGCTGCAAATGCATCAGAAGTGGAAATTAAGACTTACGCCACCTGGTGGCCATACCATTTTTTTTACAAAAATTAGAAATTATGTGCAAAGGATTTCCCATCAGGAGCTGTATCCGGTGCAGAAGGAATTTTTCAAATCAGAGGTTTAGAAGCAGAGAAATAGTGGGAAACGCAATTCACCTTTACCCCCCCCCCTAGCGGAAAGTCTGTGAATTACTTGAAAATTTTGAATTATTAGGAAAAACATGACACACTAGAAACACTATCCAACAAAGATGGAATGTTTTAAATCGGACTCCTAGAAGTCGAGATATTGACGAAAATAAGATATACGTCTACGCCCCTGGCACAGAAACCATGCACTATTTTAAGAAGAAAATGTTTCTAAAAGGTTAAATCGGAGGTTTAGAAACAGAGAAATTGTGGGAAATACAATTTACCTTAACGCCCCTAGCGGAAAGTCTATGAATTACTTGCAAATTTTGAATTATTAGGAAAAACATGACACACTAGAAACACTATCCAACAAAGATGGAATGTTTTAAATCGGACTCCTAGAAGTCGAGATATTGACGAAAATAAGATATACGTCTACGCCCCCTGGCACAGAAACCATGCACTATTTTAAGAAGAAAATGTTTCTAAAAGGTTTTTCAACACGAGTAGTTCGGTCTACAAACGGCGTTTTTTTCAATTGAGAATTTAGAAGCTCATACACTGCTGGACAATTGCTAAGGACGGATCATAAACGGCTATATAGCGCATAAAAAAGTAAGTGGTTGGATGCCAAGTGAAGTAAAATAATGTCAGAATGCCAGGACATTACAAGAAAGACAATTTATTGTGCTCCGAAATCCAGAAGGCTTTATAACGTGTTGAAGGGACAAACAGGCCATTTTGTGCAGAATACGTAAACGTTAAAAAACTGCAATTACCATCCGCAGGTGTTCCGGCGTAAGATGTCAATACGGGATATGGCCACCATGGAGGGCGATGCAAGATTCCACACGTCGTGTCATGCTTCGCACAACATTATCAAGCAGCTGTTGGGGTAATTTATCCCATTCCTCTGTCAGTGCACAGACGAGGGTGTCTTTGTTTATTGGAGGGCATTGGCGACCAGCAAGACTCCTCCCCAAAGCATCCCACACATTTTCAGTGGGATTCAGATCTGGAGAACGTGCTGGCCGTACGAGGCGTTGAATATCCTCGCTCTCAAGACACTCCTGGACAGCGACTGTTCGATGACATGTTGCGTTGTCGTCCATAAAAATGAATCTATCTCCAACAGCACCACGGAACATGCGAACATGAGGTAGCAGAACATCATTAATGTATCGTTGGCCAGTCATAATCCCAGTTGGAAGCACATTGAGGGACGTACGGCCATTGATCATGATGCCAGCCCATACCATGACACTACATGTCGGATATCGGTCCCTTTCCTGTATGTTTGCTGGACAATATGCAGTACCACTATCACGCCAGATCAGTTGTCGTCGACAATCAGACGATAGACTGTATCTACTCTCATCTGAGAAGAGGACAGCAGACCAGTCGTTATCAGTCCAATTGCGATGTTGATGGCACCATTGCAAACGGGCGGTACGGTGACGTCTGGACAATGGGATGCACACAACAGGACAGCGGGCGTATAATCCTTCATGC
This sequence comes from Macrothele yani, assembly GCA_039090855.1. Lineage (NCBI taxonomy): Eukaryota > Metazoa > Arthropoda > Arachnida > Araneae > Macrothelidae > Macrothele > Macrothele yani. The sequence continues at coordinate 97,884,250 of CM077028.1, read as the reverse complement.
AAACGTCTGGCGACAGTTTTTGGGAGATCTGCTTGTCAGTAGCAGCCATAAACTGATTTGCTACCTCACTAGCTGTGCTGCGCCGGTGTCTTTTTGTTGATAGCACTATGTACCGATCTTCTGCAGGTGTCGTACTGCGAACACGACCTCCCCCGTGACGTTTGCTACACTCTCCATTTGTTTGAAATGATTTCCAAAGCCTTGAAACAACACTGTGGCTGACGTCGAACTCCCTGGCAACATCTGACCCCCCCCCTTTCCTTCCCTTCTTCAATCTTGCCAATAATACAGCCTGCACGTAAAATCATCTAGGTGATGTCGGGAAGACATACTGAAAATTGCAAGTTCGTCAATTGATTCTTTCCCTTTCAACTTTGCGTTTGAAAGGGAATCCTTTATATCTCTTATCAGCGCTATGACGTCACGAACAAGTTCGGCAATCCAAAATTTGCATGCGAACAACACGTCTTACTGTATCCCGCACTTATGCTAATTTCCACATTTTCCTGCCTTCCATTTTATGGTTGCTATTGTCATTCGCCCTTAGCAATTGTCTGGCAGTGTATTTTGCTACAAATACATCAGAAGCGGAAATTAAGGTTTATGCCCCCTTGTGGCCAAACCATTTTTTTTTACAAAAATTAAAAATTATGGGCAAACAATTTCCCATAAAGAGCTGTATCCGGTGCAGAAAGAATTTTTCAAATCGGAGATTTAGAAGCAGAGATATAGGGAGAAACACAATTTAGCTTTACGCCCCTAGCGGAAAATCTATGAATTACTTAAAATTTTGAAATTATATGAAGCACATGTCATACAGGAAACACTATCCAACAAAAAAGGAATGCTTCAAATCGAACCCCTAGAAGTAGAGATATTGACAAAAATAAGATATACATCTACGCCCCCTGGCGTAGAAACCATGCACTATTTTAAGAAGAAAATGTCCTAAAAGGTTTGTCGACACAAGTAGTATCGGTCTACAAAACGTTTTTTTAATCGAGAATTTAGAAGCTCATATTTTGCTGCAAATACATCAGAAGCGGGAATTAAGATTTAGGCCCCCTGGTGGCCAAACCATTTTTACAAAAATTAGAAGTTATGTGCAAACGATTTCCCATTAGGAGCTGTATCCGGTGCAGAAAATTTTTTCAAATCGGAGATTTAGAAGCAGAGATATAGGGCGAAACGCAATTTACCTTTACGCCCCTAGCGGAAACTCTATGAATTACTTGAAAATTTTGAAATTATATGAAAAACATGTCACACGGAAAACACTATCCAACAAAGAAGGAATTTTTCAAATCGGACTACTAGAAGTAGAGAAGTAGAGATATTGACAAAAATAAGATATACTGCTACGCCCCTGGCGGTAAAACTGTAGGATATTTTAGGAAGAAAATATTCCGAAAAGGTTTATTGATGTGAGTGACATCAGTCCAGAAAAGAATTTTTTCAATCGATATTTTAGAAGCTCGGATTTTATGGCAAATACATCGAAAGCGGGATGTAACGTCAGGTGATGCGTAGCATCACAGCCTCTCCTTGACAAATGTCAACCCTGCCTTCTCGTGGTGCATCCTGTTCCCACTAAAGAGGCTCTTACGACCGCCAATAGCAGTATAACTATACCATCGGGATTAGAGGAAATGCTATCCCACACTCACCAACCCGCTTGGCCAGCGTGGTGAGTTATGGCCAAACCCCTCCAAAATGACTCCACAACTTAAATCTTGGCCCTCAGTCTCCGGCAGCTGGAATGTACCTGGCCAAGGCAGCGGCCAGTGCGACATGAAGGCAGAGGGTGCTAAGAATCCCCGGAGGACCGGACTAGGCTGCCATCTGATGCTGACCTTGGCTACGTATAATGGATGCTCTCTATCTTCTGATTCAAGGCTTCTTGAATTGGAAGAGGAACTACAAAGGATCAAGTGGGACATCGTCGGGCTAAGTGAGATAAGGAGAAAAGGAGAAGATCTCATTGAACTGAAAAGTGGACATCTCTTCTACTATCGTGGGACAGATACTGGCAGAACTAGTGGTGTTGGATTTATAATAAACAAGAAACTGAAGGATAAAGTTGTAGAAGTTGAAAGTTCCTCTGACAGAGTTGCACGACTCGTTATCCAACTCTCGAGAAGATACAAGGCTCAGATTATTCAAACTTATGCACCCACCACAAGTCATCTTGAAGAAGAAATCGAAAAATTTTATGAGGAAATTCATCTAAATAATAAAGGTAAGCAGCACTTGAAGATAATTATGGGAGATTTCAATGCAAAAATAGGGCAACGGCAACAGAATGAAACTTCAGTAGGTAAATTCGGTCACGGCAACAGAAACCAGCGTGGAAATACTCTCGTTGAGTTTGCAGAGGCAGGAGGGTTTTTCATCTTGAACTCCTTTTTCAAAAAAAAGTCGCACAGGAAATGGACATGGAGACATCCAAATGGGACGACAAGTGAAATTGATTTTATTATGTGTAACAAAAAATTTGTCATAGAAGACTGCAGTGTGCTAAACAAGTTCAACACAGGTAGTGACCATAGATTGGTGAGATGTAAGATGCACCTCAACACTAAACTCGAACGTGGCAAGCTCATAACACAAACAAAATGTATTGACATAACCAACCTTAAAAAACACCATAATACCTTCAAGTTGGAACTGAAGAACAGATTCTCTGCTTTAGAAGGCCTAACATCAGAAGAAGTGGATATTTCTGAAGCTAACAGAAAAGTAACCAAAGCTCTTATGGAAACAACAATAAAATTAGCTGGGTCTAAGAACAAGTTGCATGTGAACAAATTATCAGGAAAAACCAAAATGTTGATGCAAAAAAGAAGAGACATGAGGACACCTAAAGATGTGACTTCCAAAGTGGAATACATAGAGCTATGCAAGACAGTACGAAAAAGTATCACTGAAGATGTAAGAAAATTCAACTGTGAACTAGTGAGGAAAGCAATTGAAAACAACCAAAGCCTAAAGATAGCAAAGGGACATCTCAGTAAGGGAAGAAAACAGATTATGGCACTAAGAAAAGATGGTTCTGTAACAAGAAATAGAGGCGAAATTTTGACAAGAGTGAAAGATTTCTACTCCAAGTTATATGAAAGGGATGATGCATGTACCCCAAACATCATGGAAGTACCAGAGTTCTTCCAGTCCTCCCAGTAGAAGTTGCACATGCAATCAAGAACATGAAGCGGGGAAAAGCTCCAGGAGAAGATGGAATTACTATAGACATCATACAAGAAGCAAGTGGAGAAATTGAAACAGTACTCGCCCAAATTTTCACTCTATGCCTTAATGAAGGGAAGATTCCTGAGGATTGGAACAATGCTAGAATGATCTTGCTACATAAAAAAGGTGACATTGAGGATCTCAGGAACTACAGACCTATCAGCCTCCTATCAGTGGTTTATAAAATCTTCACTAAAGTTCTTTCACGCCGTCTGAAGGTAACACTGGACATGGCTCAACCGAGAGAATAAGCTGGATTCAGGAGTGGCTACAGCACAATAGATCATATCCACATACTGAGAAAACTAATTGAAAGAGTGGGGAGATATGAACTTCCATTGTGCATGGCTTTTATCGATTATGAAAAAGCCTTTGATTCAGTGAAACCATCAGCAGTTACAATGGCTCTGAAATCATGCAGTATTGAAGATGCATACATTAATATTATTAATAAGATCTATGAAAATGCAAGTGCAAAGATTCGGCTGTTTGGAAATACAACACACATAAAAATTGGAAAGGGAGTGAGACAAGGTGACACCATATCTCCGAAGCTCTTTAACGCCACATTGGAAAATGTCTTTCAATCACTGAACTGGGAAAACAAAGGGATAAAGATTAATGGAGATTATCTAACCCACCTTCGTTTTGCTGATCACGTAGTCATTTTTGCAACTACCCCATCAGAGCTGCAGAGTATGATCCAAGAACTTGCTGACAAGAGTAAAGAAGTGGGATTAAAAATGAACTTTCATAAGACAAAAGTGATGTTCAATGCTTTTACAAGAAATGAAGATTTATTGATTGATGGAGAAAAGCTGGAGATAATGGACACGTACGTTTATCTTGGACAGCAGATATCAAGTGAAGGTCACATTGATGAAGAAATTAATCGGCGTACAAAACTTGCATGGAGAGCTTTTGGAAGAAACAGCATAATTTTCAAGAGCAATATGCCATTATGTCTTAAAAGAAAAGTGTTTGATCAATGCATCCTTCCAGTGCTTACGTATGGTGCATAGACGTGGACCTTAACTAAAAGAAACATACAAAGGCTGCAGACAACTCAAAAAAGTATGGAGAGGTGCATGCTTGGTGTAACCAGGAGAGATAAGAAGAGGAACTCGTGGATCCGAAAAATGACAAGAGTGGAAGACGTCATGATCAGAGTTAAATCCCTGAAATGGCAATGGGCTGGACATACTGCCAGAAGGACAGACCATTGATGGACAGCCGAAATTTTAGATTGGATTCCTAGGGACAGGAAAAGACCCAGAAAAAGACCACATGGAAGATGGGTGGATGAAATTCGAAAGTATGCGGGAGTGACATGGAGGAGACTGGCACAAGACAGACCGTTGTGGAGGAAACTTGGGGAGACCTTCGTCCAGCAGTGGATTGATAATGGTTGACAATGATTATTATTATTATTATTATTATTATTTCTATTTCGTTAATAGTTCTGACAGATTAAAATTTGTTGCAGTGTTAAATACCCAAATTTGCCACTGTAGACTAGATTACTGAAAATTACTGAAAAAAAAATTTGTCACTGAAAATTACTGAAAAATGAACATGTTGGTTACTGAAAACTACTTTTAGAGGTTGGCATCTATGCACCAGTAATACAAATTCCTTGGTTTGAAGTGAAATAAAAAAAAAAAAACACACAGATGAATTCATTTTTTTATTATGGTAGAAAATTCTGCATCCAAATTTCTTTTTCAAATCTGGCTGCCTAAACACCTAGTTCATCATTTTCACTAGAATATTCATTGCAATCAGGTAATGAATACTGATTATTCACAGCAATCAGATTATAAATCCTGAAATTGCTTGTAGTTCTTACTGATCATCCATGTAAGTCTCAAAAAATGTAAAAATTTCATTACTCTGGAGAGGAAGGGATTGAACTAGCATCTCCTGATTTTCTTTTAAGTATGCTATACGTTACATCTATCCATTTGCAGATTGAAAAGGGGTCAGAACGATGCTACGATGAAACAAGATTGCTTTGACTGGTGCAAATCTAAAGTAGGTTCAGATTCGTAGGCTCAGTTGCTTGAACTTCCTTGTCTTGGGCCATGTAACAGATAGCATATTTAAACGGAAATCGGGAGGTTCAAGTTCAATTCCTGTTTCAGGGTTATGAAATTTTCAAGTTTTCTGAGGATGTTACATGGACGATCAGTAAGCGCTGTAAGCAATTTTAGGATTTATAATCTGACTGCTAGTAAATTTCTCATGCTTTTATGTGGAATATTTCTTATTTCATTGTGAAAATAATCTTTTTGCCTGTCAAAGGCCAATAATTTACATATATCTCAGGCATGGTATTTTTTCAAGCCTTTTGTGTGCTATGAAATATCAAACAAATTTCTCAATTTTTTATTTTTGTTTTTGTGGTTCATGTACATTTTCAAGTAATTTTGTTTCTCTTTTCATTCTAGCAACCTGAAGCTTTTCCTTCGGAGAAAGTAAAGCAAAATAAAACAGATAAGTTATTTGACAGCATGGCAGGAATTCCGTCTCTTCCTTCTCGTAGTGCTTTGGCTTGTGCTATTTCTTCTGCAGTGTTGGTAGTAGTCTCAGTGTTTTGGTTTCGTAAAAAGAGAAAAATAAAGGAACTGCCTGTGCTTGGACCATCAGAAGACATGCAGGAAGTGAGTGTTCGCCACTGTGAGAAAACTACTACTCAGCTAGAAAACAACAGTTGTGAAAAATCAGTTAGCAGTGTGACAGATGTTCAGTTACCAGTAACACCACAAGACACTTTAGTCACAAGCACATGCAGCGTGGCAAATGACTGCAACATTACTTTAGGAATTAGTTCCATTGGCTCTCAATGGGAGAGTGATGACACTATGCAAATGAAAAGTGTTACTCATAATGTTAGTGACATTGACACTTCTGTGGGACCTACATGTGATGACTATGCAAAACAAAGTTGTGTAAGTCTTCTAGAAAGTGAGGTAAAAGAGGAAGTTGTATCAAAAACACTCATTAATGATAGTTGCAGTGGTACTGAAAATTTGGCTAGTAGTGCTATAGAATATAGTGAAAATCATGATAGTAAAGGTAGTAACTTAATTAAAGACATATGCTTGGATGCAATATGTAGCAATGTGTCAGTTTGTGACGAGATTAGAAGTGATGAAATAAGCACAAATTCTATAAATAAAACAAATCTGCAGGATCAACTCTCAGAAACTCACTTAATTTCTAATAACTCTAGTTCATCAAATTATGAAGAAATAATTAATAGCAATGATGATGAACTGTTGGAATCCAGTTTGTCAAAAAATGGAACACTTGATTGTGAGAATATAGCAGCTGTGAAACAATCAGAATTTAGTTTACCAACAAAAGATATAGATGTTCATTTTGAAAATTTTAATTCCATGCAAGATGAGATGTTATCCTGTGAAGAAACGGAATGCACTGTTAAATTATCAGAATCTAGCTTGCAAAATCTAGGATCACTGCCGAAGAGGGTCGTAGAATCAGCAGCAGACTTGCCAGTTATATGTTCAATTGAATGCAGTGATAGTAATTATAGTATGGACATTTGTAAGCAAGTTTCTTCCCCCAAATACTTAGCCTTGAATCTAGTGTTAGTGATAAAGTAGATGCAACTAAAAAAGTTGTAGTTTCTGAGCAGGAAAAATTGAATAGCATGGCCACAAATGAAAATAAGGAGCAAGTGAATAGCATGGTCACAAATGAAAATAATTGCAAAGTTGAAGGCAAAATAGGGCAATCAAATCCCGAAATAACTCACGATTGTGCAGAGGAGTATATAAATGATGTAAGGATAGATGTTCAAGAAGCTGTAAACCATTTGGAAGTTTTGAATGGAAGTGGCGATTCTGTCCCTACTGAGGAGTCAGCTCTTGGCTTCCTGAATGAAGAGACTATTTCTCGAACTGAAAATATCACTATTGGTGAAAGTAACAACCACAGTGAACTTGGTGCTGAACCACAAAGTCCTGAATGGATGCCAGAAGACAAATCGCGTAGTTCTGCTACTGTATCATCATCCGTCTCCTTAAGTGACTCAGCTCCTCTGTCTCCTACACTTACTGTAGATGAAGAGTTCACAAGCCTTGATGATGCATCTAAAGGTGCCTCCACAGAATTAGAAAAACTAAGGACTTGTGAAAGTACGGATTGTAGTGTGTCCAGTACCACCAATGTCGTGTCTAATGAAAGGTATGAGAGAGACCATCTAGATAATGTTATTGTGCCTTCTGGAAGCCTAGTGACAAACTTGTCTGAGTCCTGTTCAGCAGTTTCTTCACCTCAGCCTGTTGTTCCTGCTAGCATTTCTAATGGAAATCTAACTGTAGGATCCCACAGTATAGAAAAGCATCCCAGCTCTAGCCCTTTGCACATTGTTAACCATGCAGAAGTTCGAAGTGAAGTATGTATGCTTTTTTTTTACCATTAAGTTGTGTTTAAATGTGTATTTTGCTTTGTTAAAGTAAAATACAGTGAAGTTAGTTCCTTTATCTTGCCTAGTTGATCCATATTTGTTTTTAAACTGATTTCACAAATACAAATCTTTCTTATAAAATTTATGGGAGTGGGCTTTTTTTTTCCAAATCTCAGTGCCTCTTGTAGTCTCCTGTATCAATTCGCTTTATTTACATAAGCCTGTGCACACGTACCATCATGGAACAAAGGAACTAACTCCACTACATTTCATGAAGAGTATTTGCTAAAATAACAGTTTAGGTACTGTAATAACACTTTCTTTAATGCAGAAAAAAAAATCCCTGGTTTTTATACAAAGGAAATTTAGAATAATAATAGTTTCCCTTAGTGGTTTTGTTGCCCCATGAATCTGAGTGATATAGTTTTTTTATGACCTGTGAATCATATCTTCAGCTGGGAGTGGGGGGGGCTATGGATAATAACTGGCACATGTGATTTGTACTAAAAGTAAAATTATAAGTAAACTCTCTCTCTCTCTCTAGTGCAATTATTATAATTTTTTTTTTTAATTTGTTTGTTTTCTTACAGCAGAAGACGGGTGAATTGGGACTTACTAAACAAGGCCGGGTATTTTATTCTTGCGGCCCACTGTAAAAAAACACACATGCACAAAGTACTTAAAAGTGAAGAAATTCCCTCATTTAATAATTTAAATCTTGGATGAAAGAAACCTGACATGGCACATAAAATGAATGCAGTTGTGAATATACTATAACAAAAATTGAACAGTGAAAGAATTTCAAAAATCCGCTCATGATTGAATGTAACATCAAATCACGCTGAAAATGGGATGAAAAACCAGAAAAATATTTTCATTTGAAAGATTTGGCTTTGACAAAAAAACTTGCAAGTTTCTTGAAGACCCCATTTCAATCAACTTTCACATAAAGGTCATCAGGGGTGGGGAATTTCGGTAAAATCTTACCAGCCAGGAATTTTTACTACTAGCCAAGAAGACATCAGATATAGGCACATAATTTACATTACAACAGTGTACAAGGATGGGAAATGACATAAATTTTAAATTTCTGCACCTATGTAATACAAATACATATATACACTACCAGATTTAAAAAAAATACTCATTAAACCTTTAATTTATAACAGAGATGCATGAACCAATTTATTATTATTTTGTAATTAAATATTACATAATAATGATTGCTCAGCTTTGGTTTCCTTTCCATTTTTACATCAATTATTCAGCATCACAAAGTTTTCTTTCATGTCTAGGTACATGCTTTGTTCCACCTCTGAAGCACATATCTATAGAGTCTGCAGGATCCAAATTTTCCAGTGATTGTTCAAACTTCTGTTGACTAATGAGGTCCTCTAATGATTTTTGATAAGATTCATCTGGCTGAAGCGATGTTTGCAGGTTGATATATATTGACGTTGGTAGTACACAAAGAAGTGAAAACAACTGGCTTATGTAAAATAAACTTCTCCTTATGTTCAGTAATTTTTAAAAGTATTTCATCAACTTTCAAGTTTTAGTTTAGTTTAGTTTAGTTTAATCTCAAGTTCTGGCTACTTATTTTGAAGTTGAACCATTTGTCTACCACACTTTTTTCAATATCTTTCTCATTGTTTTATATTTGATAACTTCCTTAAAATTATACAAGATAATTTTCATTTCATTCTTTCCAAAGTCACTAAAGTCTTTTCCAGTGGGCTAAGTGAATGTGTCAAAAACATATGTTGAAGTGATTACAGGGGAATTAATGTCACAAAATCTCTCCATTAAATATTTTTTTGCAAAGTCTATGATAATATTTGTCAGATTTGAAGAACTTCTTTCCATTTGCAACATTTGTCAGAACTGCATCTTTGTTTCTCCATTTATAGGAGCTAAGAAATTGTTCTTCATATTTTCCTCTTTCTTCCCAAATTTTCTAATTTCTTTTTGCTTTCGAAACTTCATTGTTGACACTGACTTAAAAGGAAATGCTGTTTTTGGAAAACAAGGGACAAGTCTTAAGATTTCAAGAAAATCTTTGAGAAAACTGAGGGTTGCCACAAGTCTGAAATCTCCAATTTTCTTTACTATGCCTTCTGCATTTTCACTACCTTGTTCTTCATTAGCTTCATTTTTTAAGTGCAACACGACTGACTGATAGTTATAAAAAATTGCTCTCAAAACTCCTACTTTTAGATGCCATCCATCAATCATTTGGTACAGTTTCTGAATTTTTTAAACTTTTTGTGTTAAGTTGGCTATTTTTTCCAGGTGCTTGATTTTTTTTATTGGAATGTCCATAAAATTTATAAATTAAAATAAGAACAGAGTCAAACGTTACTAAATACGATGCATTCTTCAGAGCGTAAAGTATGCTTAACTGAATCGCTGAGCAACACAATGCACAAACAATATATGTGGTAAAAATTCTTTAAATTTGGCACACAAACCAGATATTTTACCAACCATGTTGACTACCCCATCTGTTGCTAAACCAACAATCCAAGAATTTTTCTTCAAATCTAAACCAAGAGAAACAAACTGTTTCCCAATAGTGGAAAAATAGGATTCAAATGCTCTATTTTCTAATTCTAGAAGCCCCTAAAAACATTCTTCAATTTTAACACTTTTCAAATATCTTGCATACATGATCAATTCCTTCCTCTATTGTGCCCTTGTCTGTAGAGGCATATGAAATAATGATAATGAACTGAGACTGCTTTAGTTCCTTCAATACCAACTCTGTCATAACCTTTGATGTACAAGAAATAAATTCCCTGCAAGCATTTCTGTTTTCATTCTAGTTTTGTACATCAACCTCTAACTTTCTGGATAACATAGTGAGTGATTCAACGTCAGAAAATTGCTTATTGTGTTTTGCAATATAGTAGCTCTGATTGAATAATACTTTGAGCTACTTAAATATTTTTCATTCATGTTTTAATGCATTTGGCCAATTGGGTGCTAACAAGAAGCTGTGATGAATTTTCAATAAAATCAACATTTTTTTCTATGCTGCACAGATTTATCATGGAATTTAAAAGTTTAATGTTTGAAAGGGTTACTAAATCTCAGTGGAAACTTATGTGATGTATTGACTTTCACACCTGCTTTGCAGCAAAATCCACGTTTTGCAAGTCTTCATAAACAATCCAGGTGAATTCTTCTGTCCATTTATCCTGAAATTTCCTGTTATGTGGCTTTTCACAATTTTTTGCATCATTTCTATCTTTAAGTAAAACATTTTCAGAACAGAATTGTGTTGTATCACATTGCCATCACGCCCAATCTGTTGTTACGGGTGTGACACTCATACACATAAGTTAGCTCTGTACTTGAAGGATTTAAAATTTAAGTTTTTAATTTATAAATATTTTAATTTAAACAACTTTTATTTATCTTAATATAGAGTATAAACTTTCTAAAAAAATTCTTTATATTTAAAAAAAAAGTTTTTATGTGTTGCAGGTGTGACGAAAAAAAGACATTCATTTTCACCTTGCTATGCAAGTTTTCAAATATCTGTGAATTATGACCAATAAGGACACTGATATTTTTTGTCACTGAACAGTAATATACAAGCTATCATTGTAAAAAACAAATTAAGTTGTCACATGATTTCGTTTATTTTTATAAATATCCAATTTTGTGTTGTGGGTGTGACCAGTGCGATATATGTATGTAAAGTATTTGTTTAAAGAGCACTTTGTTATGAGATAGAATTTTTAATGTGGCAGAAAACATTCCATTACAAAATTTAGGTACATTGATCATATAAATTTCTGTTTATTATGCTTGGAAATGCCATTTTCCTAATTTATACATTCCTTTGATTCCCACAATACATCACGTTGCTCAGGCATCAGGCCAAACATATACATCATCAGAGACCTTTTTCAGGTACTCTAGCTCAACGTACTGACCATCAAGGTTCGTTATGTGTGTGCAATGAAACTTCATTTCTTTTCTCAATGAAGATAAGGAAACCAACAATTACTAGACAGATGTCACATGCCTTACATTCTTCTACCTTCAGCAGCTTTACTCTGGATTTTTTACTTACTTTTGTCATTGCTACATCAGCAACTCCGACTTTAATTGGTAAGATATAGTGCATGCGTTGAATGTACAGAACAGGCTTGACGTTACTCGAATGCTCATCAAGCATTTTACGGGTAGTCTTTTAATTCACTTTCGGGAATGTACAAAACCTACCGTGTTTAGCACAGCCTTTGCACATTTAGCAAACTCAGAAGTTGTTTGCACCACTGCTGATCTTCTATGAACAGCATTGGAAACAAATTTCTTCGCTGTTGGAGGACGGAGGAGATGTTTGTCGGAGGACGGAATTCCATCTTTACGAAAATTTCGAAAACGGAAGGTCAACAGAGTTCAGATTTTTTTCTGCAATCGTAATTCCTTTTCTTCGCGATATTGCCTCTGCCCAGTATTATTGTTAAGTAACATTTAACTGAATAAATACTTGTATTTCAGCTTGAAAATAGGAAAATTTCCAAAACCGGAAGTCGGGCGATGCAAGGATTTCTCCCGTAAGAGCAACCCACTCCCCGCGCGATGTTCCCACTCTCCTGCAATGTTTTATTTCTTCAGTTTCAACTTTTAAGAATACTATAACTGAAATATGCAAAATAAAACATACTGATATTATACTAAGCAATTTTATAAAAATAATTTAGTACGAAATATACAATTTGATTTTTTTTTTTTAAAGTTTGGCCACTATGTTTTTTTATGGCCACTAATAATTTTGGTCTTGGTGGCCAATGTCTACTAGCAAAATTTGTAAATCTGGATCTTTATATGTTAAGGATAAAATATTGTACCTATTTTTAAATTGGGCGGCATACTCATCTGAAAATATATGAAGTGTTTTGCAGTTATACTTCTCTCTAAGGAGTTTAATGAGGATATCCATGTATAGGACTGCGTGTTTTCTGCCCCGGTGGCGCAGTGGTCTAAGCGATGACTTCTGATCATTTGTTCAAAAGGGGTCCGGGTTCGAATCCTGGTGAGGCATGGATGTTGTGTTTGTCTTACGGCATTGACTGGCTCACTCCCTTTCCTGGAACCAGTGGCCCTAAATTAGGGACGGGTGACTGCTTATAGCTCATTGAGTTGCTCACGGTGGTCATTAATCCTCCAATCAAAAAGAAAAAAAAAAAAAAAGGCTGAAATTAGTGGTACTTATTAAGAATACTTTTAATAGCAAATATTTTGTAAGTGTGGAGTACATGCATATAAATATGTTTTAAAGTTTTTATGGGATTTACATTAATTGATAATGCATAACGGTATCATGTGAAAAGAACTCTTAAAAATCCTAAACTGTTACACCATAACAGATTTTTAATACATAAATAACATTATTCCCTAAAGTTTCTTTAACTTTTAAAATTAAAAGAACTTACTTCAGAAATCAATTTTCTATGTAGACAAATAAACTTTCTTTTTAGGGCACTAGAAACTAATTGGGGTTTGGAAAGTATAACACACTAAGCTGCTAACTTACTAGCAGTTGACCTCTCAAACCATGTGCCACTTTAGGTAACATACTTGGGACTCTCATAACTAAATGAAAGGTCCAATGCATTGTGCTAACATCTACATTACTACAACACAAGTTTTTTGGGTGGTTAAAATTAAACTTACAATATATATTATATTGTTTAGTGTTGCGGGTGTGACTTTTATGCAATGTCACACCTGCAACACATAATAACAATACTTTACAGATATATAAAACAATTTCTTTGATGTAATTAATTACATCTTACTTAACTACTTTTAGATCAGAAGTTTCATTCTCAATATTTCAGCCATTCTCCGGTGAGAGATATAAATACCACTTTTTGTTGCGGGTGTAACACAATAATTAAGAGTAATTAAATAAAGCTTTACTTTTCCCGATGAAGTGCAGTCAGATCTGCTCCATGCGTTTGAAAGTCTCTTCATTTAAGTTGTCAGATTATGTATATAAAGTTGGAGCTTTGTAAAATTAAATCTTTACCTGTACAGTAAGTACCTGGGAACTTAAGAGATTTTAGACGAATATTTTTCTCATGTACATATTATCACTTTACTAATTAAAAACATATCACTTTGTTAATTAAAATAAGAAATTTAATACTGAAATTTTAATTGTTTTTACAAAATATTAAAATGTACACTTCTAAGAGTTAATCAGCAAAAATTCAGAAATTTTTGAAGAATTTTAAATTTGTCATCAGATGTCCACTTTTCCGTGGATTGGGCGATCAACCAAAACAGAAACACATGGCATAGAGGATGAATCACATGGCATAGAGGATGAATCACATGGCACTGCTGCATTGCTACTGGACAGGTTAAGTTGGGAAAATGTAAGTAAAGTTGATTGTGTGGTAAAGATCCAGACTCACGGTCGCCAGGTCGCCACTGGCGATAAACTTCATCGTCGTGGCGACTAAAAATGTTTGATTAAAACTACAATTCTGGCGACCTGTACGGGAAAAACATTTATTTTATTTAACTTGTGTATTGTACGTAATTTTTTTTTAACTTGTACGGAATTCGCACGTTTTTGAAAATTTTTACTACAAATGTACGGAAATCGCACGAAATTCGAGTTGTACGGAAGTCGGCCATCACCTTTTTCATTCTGCTTGAACAGCAGAAAAGAAAAAACAAGTTTATAAAAAAGGCGAGGGCGTCGGTTTTTGATCACAAAGAATGCGCCAAGGCTGGGTCATCGTAGTTCGCAAGGCTGCGGTGGGGATGAAAGCCGGTGGTGGACAGCTCCACTGTCTGCGTTGAAAAAGTCCAACTGGGAGAAATTTTTATTAAAAAAAAAATTCTCCAATTTTTTAAATAACTGAATGCAAATTTTACAGTAACCAAGACACGCCAAAATAAACTCCCATGTAAAATTTCGTCAAAATCCGATGAAAACTTTAGAAGTTAAACATTTTTTTAAAAATTAATTTTAGTGAATGTTCGCTGAAAGCCTGCATAGTCCATAGGAAAATTCTAAAATCCGGAATCGGCATAGTCCGGATCTCCGGCAGATTCAGGATTTTCGAGGTTGTACTGTAATATTTCCATATCTGCGAACTACTACGGAATGTCTGTAGTTTCTACGGATTTAGTTGGCTGACTACGGACCTCGCTGTCGAAACTACGGATTTTTTTTTTATTGTTTTACGATATGCATGAGATTCTTAAGCGGACTCGCGGAATTCCGCGTTTTTTTGTCATCATTTAGATCGTTCTCAGGATCAGTGTAAAACTGAAGACAGTTTGCGGGTGGGTGGGGGGAGTTTCATCTGAAGACAGTATTTCATGTCTCAAAACTTTCGGAAACGGTAGTTGAATGGAGTGAAAAAGTTACAGTAATCGTAATTTTTTTCTCCCGATATTGCCTTAGTGTAACGTTTTATTGTTAAACATGATTTTATTGCATAAAAGTATTTCAGCTTGAAACTGTAGGCAACAATGTGCGAAAACAGAGGTTAGACGCCGCAAAAATTTCCCCGTAATCTCAGGCATCAGATTCTTCCGTGAAATCAAGGAATTCCGCAGTTTTCGTTATTATTTTGGTCATTCGCAAGATCAATGAACCAGTGAACACAATGGGGGGGGGGGGGGACGGAATTCCATCTTTACGAAAATTTCGAAAACGGAAGGTTGACAGAGTTCAGGTTTTTCCGCAATCATAATTCCTTTTTTTCTCGCGATGTTGCCTCTGTCCAGTATTATTGTTAAGTAATATTCAACTGCATAAATATTTGTATTTCAGCTTGAAAATAGCGGGAAAATTTCCAAAACCAGAAGTCGGTCGGTGCATAGAGTTATCCGGTAAGCTCACTCCCCATCCCGCACGACGTTCCCACTCTCCAGCATTGTTTATTGTTTTATTACTTCAGTTTCAACTTTTCTGAAATATGCAAAATAAAACTTACTGATATTATACTAAGCAATTTTATAAAAATAATTTAGTATGAAAAATATACAATTTGATTTTTTTTTTCAAAGTTTGGCCACTGAGGTTTTTTTTATGGCCACTCACAATTTTGGTCTTGGTGGCCAATGTCTACTAGCAAAGTTTGTAAGTCTGGATCTTTATTGCGTGGAATTAAACATTTTGAGATTACACACTGATTTTCAATGATATCTGCAATTTTTTATGTTGCAGAAGCCCTTTGTCCACCAAAACCTTGTTGTTTACGTTTCCATCACACATTCAGGCAAAACGACAGAGTGAAGACCATTTAGTTTGCACTCTAAAAAGACCGCTGTAGGTACCACATGATCTAACTGGCGAGATGTTAACAATGCTTCCCAGTGGTGAAAACCAATTTATTCTGTCAGTAGGAGCAACTGCTAAGCATCTGACACATCAGCTCCGCTCGTTTGTGCGATTGAACACCTGGGTCGGTCAAAAAAATAGAATGCTTCTCTGCCTAGCGGGGCATGACTTCTGAGTTCAGGTTTCAGATTAGAATATACTTGCCCATCTTATAAATGAAGAAGCATGAGTTGTAATCATTCTGAAAGTTGAAATGTATCCACATGCCACATAGCTATTTTTCTACTCAATTAATTCTGATATTTACTTGGTCACTGATCACCTACTGTGCATTGGTATTGGTAGCTCCTCATTGAGCATACTCCTTTTTTAAAGTCTACCTGTTATTTTGACCCATGAACCACATTCTAACTAATGAACCAGTACTGGTAAATTGTCATTTCTTTCATGGTAAATGTGGGTGGGACACAGACATTTCGGAATATCTCTGCCGGAGAATTGCTTTGTACTCTGCATCAGTCTGTGGATAGGGGAATGAGGATGATGGGTCATCACAGTTGGTACTAGTGTATCCTTCAAGATTATCAAAGGAGGATAGAGCATACCAGTGACCCTGGGCACCAAGTCCAACAATCAGGGTCTAAGTGTAGTTAGCTTTAGCTTAATTTATAACCGCATGCTAAGTCGAGCAGCACTTTTCTCATATAAGTAGGCCTACAGATAATCCTTCTTTCTACAATTCTCCTAGATTATTTGCCCAAATTAAATTACACAAAGCTAATGCTCCAATTAGACCTCTTGTGGAAAATACTCACTCTCCTGCTTGTAACCTGGAAAAATGTCTTGCCAAAAAATTCAAGGTTATCTCTAATAACCACCCCTTCAATATCTCATCCACTGCTGAATTCATCTCTAAACTTCCAAACTCCATTGATGGTCATGCAAGTATGTTTACCCTGGACGTTGAATCACTTTTTCCTTCTGTGCCACAATTTAAAGCACACATGCTACTCATTCATAAATTCAAAGAACAATTCCCCATGGACGGCACTTTAACCAAGGATTTGTATGATTGCCTGTATTCTCTTCGTCAACACAGTTTTTTCGTTTATAATAATCAATACTATCAACAAAACCAAGGTGTACCGATGGGGTCACCTCTTTCCCCACTTTTGGCTGAAGTATACTTGCAAAATATTGAGCAATCAATAGTGATGCAACATGACCAACATCCTACCTTATGGCTCCGTTATGTTGACGATAGACGATATTTTTGTCATCTGGCCTCATCCTAAAAAAGATCTATTGCAACTCACAAATTTAATCACTGAAAAATTCCCATCCATTAGATTCACTATTAATGAAGAAACTGATGGCAAGATAAGTTTCTTGGATGTCAGCATCTTAAAATGTAGTAATCTTCTTTCCACTTCTGTCTACCGAGAACCAGTTTCTACCAATAGCATTATTCCTTTCAATTCTCATACCTTCCACCAATATAAACTGTGTAGCCCTCAGGTCTTTCATTCATCGAGCTCATTTGGTTTGTAACACGGAAGTTAATCTAAAAAATGAATTAGCAAACATCCGCTTGATCGCCACTCAACATGGCTTTCCCCCTCTACTGGTTTCTAAATTAATTCATAATGCTAAGAAAAAACCAGTTGTTACTCTTCAACGTGTCTCACCAAAAAAGGAACTAACGTTTGCTGGCTCAATCCCTTACCACGAACCTTCTGCCTACAAATTCATCAGTATCTTCAAAAGAGAAGGATATAGACTTTCCATTCGTTCTTCCCCATCAATTTCTGTTATCCTTCGTAATAACAGAGACCCAAGACCTCCGCTTTCTTCGCCTGGAGTGTATAAAATTCCGATCAAGACTAACGTTGGATTAACCGCGTACATAGGAAGTTTCTTCTGAA
This sequence comes from Macrothele yani, assembly GCA_039090855.1. Classification (NCBI taxonomy): domain Eukaryota; kingdom Metazoa; phylum Arthropoda; class Arachnida; order Araneae; family Macrothelidae; genus Macrothele; species Macrothele yani. The sequence continues at coordinate 97,866,318 of CM077028.1, read as the reverse complement.
AAATTCTCTCACGACTTCAGGAACACAAATCTGATGTGAAATTTGGAAAACCTTCCTTTTCCTTGTCTCTTCTTACCATGGCTGACACTTCTGCTGTTCCAATTTGGTCCAATACTAAAAAGTTGGCTCCCTTCCAAAATCGGTATGCTCTGAGGTTTAGAGAAGGTTTGGAAATTTTATTTTCGAAAAATTGCAACTCTTGAGCTCCCCATTTTCATTCTTTACATCTGGAAATCCCTCATTGCATCACGTCACCCGGAGTTACCATTACAAAACTTACCTTTCTAATCTGGCAACGAAAATCAATCATAGTCGCACTGATGAAGGCCATAGTAATGGCTGAAATATATTTGCCTTAAACTTTTTATACGTAACTTAGCGTGTTCTACACTACCTTCTTTTTAATTTGATATACTGACATTAGGGTTATTTCTGAAATCCCTCTTTCGTGGGTGATACATTCGAGTTTCTTATTTACATTGTCTTCATACACTATCCTAATTGCTCGGTTTGCATACTAAATCTTGCAGGCTCATGTTTTTGAGGTCTTGTTAGTTAGGTACCTTATGAACTTTTTAATTTTTAATGAAATCTTTAGTTTTGCCAAGTTCACTTAGATATGCAAACTTGCATCCTCTCTTTAATTCCTTAATTTTTAAAGAGGTAAGTTCATGATTGGAGTTATTAATAAATTTAGGTGTCTCTGAGCCATGATTAATTTTTGTTCTTGAAGAGCTGCTCAAGTTTTTTATAATGTCATATTCGATCTGTCTGTATATTTCACATGGCGTGAGACAGGTTAGTTTTACCCTACTGATGATTGTCGTTGCGATAGTAATCCTGCTCAGTACGAGAGCAACTGCAGTTTCGGACACTTGGTACATGTGCTTGGTCGAGTGACCAGTAGTGCGAAGCTATCATCCATGGGATTATGACTGAATGCCTCTAAGTCAGAATCCCGTCTAGTCATTGCAACAATATCGTTCGTGCCTCACGCTTTGAGGAGCAATGCTAGCCAGATCGTACATCTCGTCCTTCCGGGCGATAAGCCCTATTCGAGAGGGGGCTTTCGAGGAGTCGTGGAGACAGTGCGACTCCCGCTTTCCTTAATCCAAACCGTTCAGGTATGACGTGCGGGCACCAAATCATTCACAGATGACCTTAGGTACTGGTCTGGGTGTCTTACTTAGAAGAGCAGCCACCATACTGCGACAACATTTTGATGTTGTTAAAAATACTGACCATACTGTGATCTATTGAGACTCTTCCTAAATGGGAGATTTTTTTTTTTTCATTCAGACCTGTTTGTAATGTGTAGCTCGAAGTTCTGGGTTTTTGTCACATTCCAAACCCATAAATTCGGGTTTTTAAGTTTTAGAAGAATTTGAGATGCTTCAGACATTTCATTTCTAAAAATGTTATGAAATGATAACTAAAAGTTCGAGTTCCATTTTCTTTGGGAATTATAGTGTTTGATTAAAACAATGCATGTCCATGTGGATGTGGAATGTAGATGATTTGTGACACCCAAAGCATTTCTTTTGTTATCGAACAAACTCTCAAGGTAACAGCATGCTAAAAGGAAGGCTGTTTTTCATTATTTTGAAAGTTACATCTATATCAAATAATTTGGTTATATTGATTCAGTTAATCCAATGAGCTGCTTTTAGAAATTGAATAGAATCCACTGTAGGCTTCAAGTAAAACTGATCTACGTAGACTGCTCAATTAACATAATATGAAGTGCAAAGTTTGATTTCAAAGATGCAATGCCTGAAAGAAAGAAAATTGAAAGACAGTGAAAGAAAATTGTGTACAAGAAAAGATGCGAAGTTTAACTGCACAAGCACTAATGCCTATCTGTTGTGTAGCTAGTTTATATGTGCGTAATACACTGCTGGACAATTGCTAAGGACGGATCATAAACAGCTATATAGCGCATAGAAAAGTAAGTGTGGTTGGATGACAAGTGAAATAAAATGCCAGAATGCCAGGACATTACAAGAAAGACAATTTATTGTGCTCTGAGATCCAGAAGGCTTTGTAACGTGTTCAAGGGACAAACAGGCCATTTTGTGCAGAATACGTAAACGTGAAAAAAATGCAGTTACCATCCGCAGACGTTCCGGCGTAAGATGTCAATATGGGATATGGCCACCATGGAGGGCGATGCATGATTCCACACGTGTCATGCTTCGCACTACATTATCAAGCAGCTGTTGGGGTAATTTATCCCATTCCTCTGTCAGTGCACGGACGAGGGTGTCCTTGTTTATTGGAGGGCATTGGCGACCAGCAAGACTCCTCCCCAAAACATCCCACACATTTTCAATGGGATTCAGATCTGGAGAACGTGCTGGCCATACGAGGCGTTGAATATCCTCGCTCTCAAGACACTCCTGGACAGCGACTGTTCGATGACATGTTGCGTTGTCGTCCATAAAAATGAATCTATCTCTGACAGCACCACGGAACATGCGAACATGAGGTAGCAGAACATCATTAATGTATCGTTGGCCTGTCATAGTCCCAGTTGGAAGCACATAGAGGGACGTATGGCCATTGATCATGATGCCAGCCCATACCATGACACTACATGTCGGATATCGGTCCCTTTCCTGTATGTTTGCTGGACAATATGCAGTACCACTATCACGCCAGATCAGTTGTCGTCGACAATCAGACGATAGACTGTATCTACTCTCATCTGAGAAGAGGATAGCAGACCAGTCGTTATCAGTCCAATTGCGATGTTGATGGCACCATTGCAAACGGGCGGTACAGTGACGTCTGGACAATGGGATGCACACAACAGGACGGCGGGCGTATAGTCCTCCTTCATGCAAACGTCTGGCGACAGTTTTTCGGGAGATCTGCTTGCCAGTAGCAGCCATAAACTGATTTGCTACCTCACTAGCTGTGCTGCACCGGTGTCTTTTTGTTGATAGCACTATGTACCGATCTCCTGCAGGTGTCGTACTGCGAACACGACCTCCCCCGTGACGTTTGCTACACTCTCCATTTGTTTGAAATGATTTCCAAAGCCTTGAAACAACACTGTGGCTGACGTCGAACTCCCTGGCAACATCTGTTATTTTTCGCCCTTCTTCAATCTTTCCAATAATACGGCAACGCGTAAAATCATCTAGGTGATGTCGGGAAGACATACTGAAAATTGCAAGTTCGTCAATTGATTCTTTCCCTTTCAACTTTGCGTTTGAACAACAACGGTCAATACGCGTCAAATCCTTTATATCTCTTATCAGCGCTATGACGTCACGAACAAGTTCGGCAATCCAAAATTTGCATGCGCACAACACGTCTTACTGTATTCCGCACTTATGCTAATTTCCACATTTTCCTGCCTTCCATTTTATGGTTGCTATCGTTGCTATTGTCATCCGTCCTTAGCAATTGTCCGGCAGTGTATATATAAATACTAGCAGGGGTAGCCGGTATTTCCTGGGTAAATATTCATGGAATCACAAAGTTCAGCGGGGAAATTTTATGAATGAAAAATATATTCCTGTAATTTTCCCCTTAATACTTAATTTGGTGATTCTAAATTGAAAACTGTAGAACTTTTTCGAAAATTTTGTATGGGCGCCCTTTGACCCCTTCCCAAAACTGTGTATGGTCTAAGTTAGGGTACCATGAGATAAATACCAAATTTGGTTGTTCTAAATTGAAAACTGTAGATTTGTATAGCGAACAAACATACAAACAGACAAATATACAAACTTTCATGTTTATATATAGATGACCAGATTTTTCTCTCAATTTTTCTAAGTCTTGAAAATCACTTCCCAGAGCATAGAAAAACACTTTTTATTGAAGAGTTACTAATTGCTCATTAATTACTGATCTCACTAAATTACCATGTTAAAAGAATATCCCCGTTGAGAAATTGTTATATGCTTCGAGAATTTTATGATTCTAATGCCTGTAACTGTTGTATGGTAATGGCGCTTCGACCAAAGACTAAGTAACAGAAAATATTTACTATTTGCACTTCTGGAAAACTTTTCGCGTCACCCTCGAAGATACTTACATTCAGCACATGATCTTTTCCTTCAATCTCATTATTTTTTTCCAAATACCACATTTTGTACTCAAGTTAAACTTTCAAAGTAAGACACCATCATTTTAACGGGGACTGGTTTTCTTTCACTTGCGTTACTAAGGCTCGTTGCCATGATGAAAGTCATGTGTCTGCTACATCCTCATCTAGGCAGTGGAAGCCACGAAAGAATGTGAACGGCGGTTTTTCTTTGACTTGTCACTAAAATCGTTACTGCTCGGCTCCCTTTTGTTATAGATTAATGTTTCATACACCTAAACCTTCCTTGACAAATGCTCTATGGAATGGTGAAAACCGCATCAAAATCCGTCCGGCAATTCTCGAGATTAGCTCGAACAAACAGATGACTACCGGGGACTTTATTTTATACTATGTATAGATTCGGAATATACATTATATGTATATTGGCACTGAGCTGAGAGTTTCAGGATTTCTTGCGTCACTTCACAATCGCCCCTGTGTATTTTTGAAGCTCTGGTGGTGAAAGCTAACGTTTATTCGTTTGCCAAAAAAAATAAAAAAAATAAAAATTTTTTTGCTTTATTGATTTACTTTTACAAAAAAAAAAAAAAAAAAAGAAAGAAAGGAGGAATGGAAATACTCACGTTCGAGGAGACACCTGTAGAACTGCCGTACATCTGGCATACGCTTCTGAGAATCCTGCGAACCTGAAATGCAATGTACCTATGTTATGTCGCATGCATGCGACATGACATTGGCATTGATCATTCTTTTGTTTACTGTTTTGAATATCTGAAACTCTTTGTTTACATTACATTGTATTTCTGCCGTTGGTGGTGAACACTAACGTTTATTAATTTGTGTTTTTAATACACCATTAAATGGATATTTTTGCACTTTATCTACAATCTCTAACTTAGACCATAGATTGGGTATTGGAGTGCTGAATTGTGCTGCAGTTCTTAAAAGTAAAAAATGGAACTTTTTACGAAAATGTCGTATGGTGGCCCCTTGACCCTGGGCTTTGACCCCTTCCAAAAACCATCTACTGTCTAAGTTAAGGTTCCATGAGATAATATACCAAATTTAGTAGTTCTAAATTGAAAACTGTAGATTTTATGGAAATTTGTAGGTGCCCTTAAACTCAGGCTCTGACCCTTTCCAAAAACCATCTATGGTTTAAGTTAGGGTACCATGAGATAGTGTATCAAATTTGGTGGTTCTAAATTGAAAACTGTATATTTTACAAAAATTTTGTATGGGGCCCCCTTGACCCCAGGCCCCAACCCCTTCCAAAAACAATCTACAGTCTAACTTAGAATACCATGAGGTAGTATACCAAATTTGGTGGTTCTAAATTGAAAGCTGTAGATTTGTATAGCGGACATACAAACAAGCATTCAATTTTTATATATATGGCATTTTCTCTGTCGGGCATATACAGTCGAACCTCGATATGTCGAAATATTTTCATTTCCCTTCACGCGTAATAGAAAACTAACTAATGTAAAACAAACTCGTTAATTCAAATTTTTCTAATCTCACTCTCAATATCTCAACTTTTTCCCTTTGTCATCATTGAAGGAAAAAAAAACTCCCAGAATATCGTAGTTTAAATCACCTGGAATGGCGACAGTCGGTCAGGAAAGCGTAGGAATGCGAAGTGCTTCCTCTCAGCATCAACAGACCCCCCCACCACCACCAGCATCACAACCAGGCCACCCAAGGAGGGGACTCACTGGGCTGCCAAAGCTTTCCTTCCATTCTTTCAACAGACTCCTATCTGAAGGCCGCTAAAACGATGTCTACTAAATGTAAGTTGAATATTTTCTCGATAGCTGATAAAATGCGAGTCATAGAAGCTGTAGAGAAAGGTGGTAAAAAGAAAAACAAGATCGCAAAATATTTTGAAATTCGTAGTAGTACTTTATCAACAATTCTGAAAAATAAAGAAAAGGATTGTAAACAATTTTGATGACAACCATGGGAAAAGGAAAAAAAAATTGGAAGCTCTGAATTCCTGGATGTTGAAACATGCTTAATTGAAATGGATTAGTAAATGCCGTTCACAGAACTTGCCTCTTGGTGGAACTCTAGTAAAAGAAAAAGCTAAAGATTTTGGAAAAAAGTTGGGACACACAGATTTTAAAGCAAGTAATGGTTGGTTCAAGAACTTCAAGAAAAGAAACAACATAACTTTTCTGAAGATGTGTGGTGAAAGTGCTAGTAGCGTCAACCAAGAATTGTGCACGGACAGGAAAAAGAGAGTATTGTAATCAATCCTGGAAAAATACGATCTAAAAAATGTTTTCAATGCTGATGAGTGGTGAGACAGGATTATTTTTTAAGTGTATGCCTGATAAAATTGTGGCCATTAAAGGTGAAATGTCATGGCGGGAAAAGAAGCAAAGAAAGATTGACTTTGCTGTTTTGTATTAATATGGATGGTTCTGAAAAGCTCAAACCTATTCTGATAGGTAAATCTGCTAAATCCCGATGTTTTTTGGGAATCAAATCTTTTCCAATGATTTATTTAGCGAACAAAAAACGGCTTGGATGACTGAAGAAATTTTCACTAATTGGTTAAAGAAATTAAACAGAAAAATGTCTGGTGAACAGCACAATATTGTTCTTTTCTTGGACAACTGTACAGCGCATAATAGAGTACCTAAATTAAAATCTGTAAAAGTTGAGTTCATGCCACCAAACACAACTTCTGAATTTACAGCCTCTAGACCTAGGTATTATTCAGAGTTTTAAGGTAAAATATTGTCACAAAGTTGTACAAAAATGCATTGCTGACATTGATGAAGGAAAGTCAACTAATGTGGACTTTTTGCAGGCGATGCATAACTCTGACAGAGCTTGGAGGGACGTCACTGAAGAAACCATAGTTAATTGTTTCAAAAAGGCAGGATTCGTTCGAAATGCTGAAAATGGAAAGCATCCAGATTATCCTTTCAGCGAAAATGAAGATAATCAACAGCTAAACGAAGACTGGCAATGTCTTGCTAAGACATTACATATTGAAGAAAGTGGGACTTTTCAAGATTTTGTTGAAGTTAATGGAAATGTTGCAGTGACCGGGGAATTAAGTGACGAAGTTATCATTGCTGAAGTAAAAGTTGTATCAGAAAAAGGATATGAAATTGAGGAATCACCTCTACCAAAAGTGACTTGCCCAGAAGCTAAGTCATTAATCGAAAAACTTTGAAATTTTGTCGAGTCAATGCCGAATATGACGCCAGACTTTCTATGCTTTTGCCCAGTTGGAAAATGTGATTGAATGATCCACTATCTGTAACCAAAATGTTATAGATGACTATTTTGAAGAGTGAAAAAATGTAAAATTGCATTTTTGTACGTACTATACATGTACATACTACTTGTACGTATAACATAGTACTGTACTACAGTACATGCTACTGTATAATAAAATGTGTATCCAGTCATTTCAAGCTTCGCTTTATTGGTTATCAGCATTTTCGTGGATAATACTGTAAATGCCCAATTCTCTATCTGCAAGATAAGCGAAGTGATTTTTTAAAAATTTGTAAAAAATACAGTAAATATTCTTTAATGGAATTTTGAAAATTTTCAATATCTCAAATCTTTCCTGTACTCCCTTCAAGTTCGACATATCGAGGGGTGACTGTATATATATAATCATCATCAATAACCATTATCAATCCACTACTGGATGAAGGTCTTCCCAAGTTTCTCCTACAATTGTCTGTCTTGAGCCTGTCTTCTCCATGTCCCTCCAGCATACTTTTGAATTTCATCCATCCATCTCCCATGGGGTCTTCTTCTGGGTCTTTTCCTGTCCCTCGGAATCCAGTCTAAAATTTCGGTTGTCCATCGGTATCCATTCAGCCCATTGCCATTTCAGTGATTTCACTCTGATCGTGATGTTGTCTACTCCTGTCATTTCCCTTATCCACAAGTTCCTCTTCTTATCTTTCCTCGTTACTCCAAGTATGCATCTGCCCATGCTTCTTTGAGTTGTCTGCAGTCTTTGTATGTCTTTTTTAGTTAAGGTCCATGTTTCTGCTCCATATGTAAGCACTGGCAGGATGCATTGATTGAACACTTTTCTTTTAAGACATAATGGCATACTGCTCTTAAAATTGTACTGTTTCTTCCAAAAGCTCTCCATCCAAGTTTTATACCCTGATTAATTTCTTTATCAATGTTACCCTCACTTGATATCTGCTGCTCAAGATAAATGTAGGTATGGGTTGTCTCAAGCTTTTCTCCATCAATCGATAAATCTTCATTTCTTGTAAAAGCATTGTACATCACTTTTGTCTTCTGAAAGTTCATTTTTAATCCCACTTCTTTACTCTTGTCAACAAGTTTTTGGGTCGTACTCTGCAGCTCTGAAGGGATAGTTCCAAAGATTACTATGTCATCAGCAAAATGAAGGTGAGCAAAGTAATCTTTATCCCTTTGTTTTCCCAGTTCAATGATTGAAAGACATTTTGCAATGTGGCATTAAAGAGCTTGGGAGATATGGTGTCACTTTGTCTCACTCTTTCCAATTCTTATTTGTGCTGTATCCTCAAATATCCGAACCTTTGCACTTGCATTTTCATAGATGTTATTAATAACGCTAATGTATGCATCTTCAATACCTCAGGATTTCAAAGCCATTGTTACTGCTGATGGTTTCACAGAATCGAAGGCCTTTTCATAATCAATAAAAGCCATGCATAATGGGAGTTCATATTCTCTTGTTCTTTCAATTAGTTCTCTCAGTACATGGATATGATCTACAATTCTGTAGTCACTTCTGAATCCAGCTTGTTTTCTTGGTTGAGCCATGTCTAGTGTTACCTTCAAGCGATGTGAAAGAACCTTAGTGAAGATTTTATAAACCACTGATAGGAGGCTGATGGTCCTGCATAGATGCCAACTAGTACGGATTTTCCATAATTTTACGGATTTTTGGTTGTTACGGAAGTAGGGACACATCACTGAAATTACGGAAAATCGCCATTTGAGTTAATTTTCTGAGATAGAAAGCAAATTTTCATCAACTTAAAATTTTTTGTTGGTTCTTCAAGTTTTTCTTTGGGGAAAAAAATTAAATGCTACATTCAGGGCTGCCAGACCTGCGTCAATTGCGCCAGCCCGCGCCAAAACGTTGTTCTTGCGCCACTCTGCTAAAAAATCGCCATTTCGACGAAATTGCGCCATTTTTACGCCAAAAGTTAAAATTTACTGGTCATCGATATTTTAGCGTTATCTTACGACATTCGAAATCGATTCAGCGGTTACTTCGTACGTGAGATTCTTTCGCAGATTTGCAGAGTCCCCTTCATTTTTTCTATCGCTGAATCAGGAAACATGGCTTGAAATAACGGTTTTTCAAGCCTTCAGTTTTTGGAAATTTATCCAACATTTTCAAGCTGAAATACAAAGATTTATGGAATAAAATGATATCTAACAATACTGGGTAGAGGAAACATTGCGAGAAAAAAATTTTTTACGATTACCAGAGAAATCTTACCTCCTTCTACTTTCCGTTTTCGAAGGATGAAATTCCGTCCTCTGGCAGAGAAAACGACCCCCCCTCCCGCCACCACCAATCCTCCCAAAATTTAAGTTCAGTTATGCATCTATTTCATACATGGTCCAAATGATAACAAAAAAAAAAGACGGAATTCTTCGAATCAGCGTGAGAATCTCGTCGCCGAAGATTACGGGGAAATTTTTGGCAACGAGATTCTCACGCTGATTTGAGGAATTCCATCTTTTTTTGTTATCATTTGGACCATGTACGAAATCGATGCATAACTAAACTTAAATTATGGGAGGATTGGTGGCGGTGGGACGGGGAGGGGTCGTTTTCTCCGCCAGAGAACGGAATTTCATCCTTCAAAAACGGAAAGTAGACGGAGGTAAGATTTCTCTGGTAATTGTAATTTTTTTTCGCAATGTTTCCTCTACCCAGTATTGTTAGATATCTTTTTATTTCATAAATATTTGTATTTCAGCTTGAAAATGTTGGATAAATTTCCGAAAACTGAAGGCTTGAAAAACCATTATTTCAAGCCATGTTTCCCGATTCAGCGATCGCAAAAAATATTCGCGTGGAAGAACCAAGGCTACTGCACTAATTCGGCACATGGCCAGTGTTTCTACAAGTAACATCGTATCTCAAGTAAAAAAAAAATCATTTTACTCTATCTGCGGACGGAAGTAATGATGCTGAAGCAAATAAACTGTATCCCATTACAACAACATATTTTGACGAAAAAATAGGGAGAAATTCAACTGTTTTGTTATCATTGGTTGAATCAAGTAATAATACAGGAAGGAATATCAACGTTTTGAACAATGAGTTTGTTAAAAAAAAAATCTCGTGGAGCAACTGTGTGTCATTTTCCTGTGACAATGCTAACACTATGATAGGTCAAGTAAAAGGTGTTGTTTCTCACATAAAGAAGGTTCAGCCTGCAATCATAGTGCAGCAGTGTTCATGCCATTTAGTAAATTTAGCTGCACAGAAATCTGCTACTCAACTGAAAGGATTTAATGTTGAGCAGTTTCTGATACAGTTGTACTTTTTTTTTGGAGAAAAGTTCAAAGAGGAAACACAATCTAAAACTGAGTCAAGCTGTCTGTGGTACTAAACCACAAAATTTTAAAGCATGTCAATACTCGCTGGTTATCACTTTTGGAATCCATTGACAGAATTTTAGAACAGTGGGAAGCTCTAGAACATTATTTCAGTGACAATGAAGAAGCTGATTCACAGTATAAGAACCTTGCAAGTATGATTGGAAATCCTTCATCTTATTGTCTTTTTTTTTTTTATCTGCTACTCTTTCTTTGTTTACATCTGTTAACATGTTCTTGCAGCAGGAAGCTCCGCTTGTGCATGTATTAAGAAGAAAACTTCATAGTCTGTTATCTGAATTGCTTGTACGATTTATCAAGCCATCAGCATTTGATGTGAAAGCAACATCTCTTGCAGATGGAAATTTTGAAAGAAGGGGAAATGAAAAAGAAAACTGTGATCTCGTAATTGGGTCAAAAGCGAGATCTTATATAGGCACAACTGCAGATCTGAGTGAAGACACAGTGGCTACTTTTTATTCTGAGGTAAGGGAATTTTACAAGGCAGGCTGCAATTACATTTTAAGAAAATTTCCACTTAATGATGAATTTCTGAGTCATGCTGAAATTGCAGATGTAGCATTAAGGCAAAGTGTTTCTTTTGCATCAGTCCAATATATGTGTACCATGTTTCCAGTTTTGAAACCAGAATAATCTGACAAGGTGGAATCTGAATGTGCTCACTACCAGTTTGAAAATTTTAACTGTGCTGTTACTTCTGGGAGAATGGATGAAGTGTGGCACAGAATTTCTTTAATGAAAAATGAAAGTGGCCAGTTGAAGTATGAATCATTAAGCAAAATTATGAAAATGATTTTAATAGTCCCTCATAGCAATGCAAGTACAGAAAGAATTTTCAGTATTGTGAAAAAAAACATGAATGAATTCAGACCTAATTTAAGTACTCATGTGCTGTCTTCTTTATTAGTAGAAAAAATAAACAACATTGCACACAGTGAACTATGCTATCTGAAGAAGTTTTCACAAATTGAACTAAGGAAGTCCAAAATGGCAACTACAGCCAGTTTATCATAATAATTTGGTCAACATTCCAAGGAATAATTTTTCTTCATGTCTGGAGGTGATTTATTATATTTTTCTGGTAGACAGTATTTAAAATTTTCTCACTAGCAAATTATTTTTATTGTATTATTATTATTATTATTATTATTATTATTATTATTTTGTTAATAGTTCTGACAGATTAAAATTTGTTGCAGTGTTAAATACCCAAATTTGCTGCTGTAGACTGGATTACTGAAAATTACTGAAAAAAAAAATTGTTACTGAAAATTACAGAAAAATGAACATGTTGGTTACTGAAAACTACTTTTAGAGGTTGGCATCTATGGGCCTGTAGTTCCTGAGATCCTCAACATCACCTTTTTAATGTAGCAGGATCATTGTAGCATTATTCCAATCTTCAGGAATCTTCCCTTCATTCAGACATCAGGTGAAAACTTGGGCAAGTGTAGTTTCAATTTCTCCACTGAGTTCTTGTATAATGTCCATGGTAATTCAATCTTTCCCTGGAGCTCTTCCCCGTCTCATGTTCTTAATTGTATATGTAACTTCTCCAGGGAGGATTAGAGGGACTTTGGTACTAGTACTTATCATAATGTTTGGAATATATGTATCATCCCTTTCATATAGTTTTGAATAAGTCTTTCACCCGTGTCAAAATTCGGCTTCTACTTCTTGTTACAGTACCATCTTCTTTTCTCAGAGCCACAATTTGTTTTCTTCCCTTACTGAGATGTCTTTTTGCTCTCTTCAGGCTTTGCTTGTTTTAAATTGCTTTTCTCACTAGTTCACAATTGAATTTCCTTATGTCTTTAGTGATACTTTTTCGCACTGTCTTGCATAGCTCTATATATTCCACGTTGGAAGTTACATCTTTATTTGTCCTCATCTCCTTTCTCTTTTGCATCAACATTTTTGTTTTTCCTGAAATTTTCTTCACATGTAACTTGCTCTTGGTATCACCTATTTTTGTTGCTGTTTCCATAAGAGCCTTGGTGAGTTCTCTGTTAACTTCAGAAATAACCACTTCTTCCGATGTTAGGCCTTCTAAAGCAGAGAATCTGTTCCTCAGTTCCAGCTTGAAGGTATTATGATGCTTTCTAAGGTTGGTTACGTCAATACATTTTGTTTGTCTTATGAGCTTGCCATGTTCGAGTTAGTGTTGAGGTACATCTTACATCTCACCATTCTATGGTCACTACCTGTTTCTGAACTTGTTTAGCACACTGCAGTCTTCGATGACGAATTTTTTGTTACACACAATAAAATCAATTTCACTTGTCCCATTCGGATGTCTCCATGTCTATTTCCCGTGTGGCTGTTTTTTTAAAAAGGAGTTCATGATGAAAAACCTTTCTGCCTCTGCAAACTCTGTGAGAGTATTTCCACGTTGATTTCTGTTCCCATAACTGAATTTACTAACCAAAGTTTCATTCTGTTGCTCTACTTTTGCATTGAAATCACCCTTAGTGATCTTGAAGTGCTGTTTGCCTTTGTTATTTAGATTCCGAATTTCCTCGCAAAATTCTTCAATTTCTTCTATAGAATGACTTGTGGTGGGTGCATAAGCTTGAATAATCTGAGCCTGGTATCTTTTTGAGAGTTGGATAATGAGTCGCGCAACCCTGTCCGAGGAACTTTCAACTTCCAGAGTATTGTCCTTCCGTCTTTTGTTTTTTACAAATCCAACACCACTAGTTCTGCCAGTATCTGTCCCACGATAGTAAAAGAGATGTCCACTTTTCACTTCAACGAGCTCTTCTCCTCTTCTTACCTCTCTTAGTCCCACAATGTCCCAGTTGATCTTTTCGAGTTCCTCCTCCAATTCAAGGAGTCTTGAATCAGAAGATAGGGAGCGTCCATTAAACGCAGCCAAGGTCAGCATCAGATGGTAGCCTAGTCCGGTCCTCCGGTGATTCTTAATACCCTCTGCCTTCATGTCGCACTGGCCGCTTCCTTGGACAGGTACATTCCAACTGCCGGAGACTGAGGGCCAAGTTTGGAATTGTGTAAGCATCTTTTGGGGGGTTTGGCCATAACTCACTATGCTGGTCAAACGGGTTGGTGAGTGTGGGATAGCATTTCCTCTAATCCCGATATTATAGTTATACCGCTATTCTTCGGTCGTCAGAGCCCCTTTAGTAGGAACAGGATGCACCACGAGAAGGCGGGGTTGACATTTGTCAAGGAGAGGCTTGGATATGTTACACATCACCTGACCTTGCATCCCATATATATAGATATAATACAGCATTCGAATTACCCAGTGGTCCGCTGGCCATTGGCCAGTAAAACTTCTGTTGGACCACTGAATTATTGATTTTACTGACCCAAATGGCTAGTACATTTTTTTTTCTAAGTTGTCACAAGTTAAAAAATAAATTTCTATTTCTTTTACCTCGCTGTACGGTTTTCTTTTCAGGCTGCAAACTAGTGATAGTTTCATGAAATGCTATTGGGCAACAGCTATTTTTTTCAATTGCTAGAATGCCGTCGTTGCACGATATAAGATGAAATTCAAATTTAACGATGGGAAATTGCCTTTTTATTACACTGAATCAAAAGCTAAAAGTCAAAATCACATCACTAGATCTTTCATGCTGGCTCCCAGCACATGAAAGATCTATACCCAGATTCATACCTCCAACTTGGATGCAGTTAATTTCGAACAAGAAGAAGCAAATAAACCAATAACTCGAACTTTATTTCGGAACTCGCCCAATAACAATTAAGACACAACAATCATAAGTCAGAGTATGGTGACTTTTTTGAAGTCATTCGTGTGCTGAACGCGATGTATATAAACAAAAGCGACGTTCCACGGTGGACTCTTTTCAAATTTTTACGATACCTGTTTTAGAATTCACCTGAGGATGTGCTGGGAGCCAGCATGAAAGATCTAGTGATGTGATTTTGACTTTTAGCTTTTGATTCAGTGTAATAAAAAGGCAATTTTCCATCGTTAAATTTGAATTTCATCTTATATCGTGCAACGACGGCATTCTAGCAATTGATGTTATTGGCACGAATTTCGTCAACGACTTCAGCTATTTTTTTTATCCCTCATGATTTGTAAAGAGTGGAAGAAATAGCTAATACAGAAAGGCAGTTTCCCAGTCTTTGTCTTGTAATGGCTACAGCTGTTTTTTATTACCTTCACCTACCCTAGTGAATGTAGCAGATACTAACACCAGACTCAAGCCAGCTTTTGTTACTGGCCCAAGAAAACACACTAGCACAGAAGGTCAATTGGATGCGTGAAGGTAATTTTTGTAAAAGAGCAATTCACATGAAACAGTTTTAAATGGGGGACTAAAACTAACTTCACGGGAAAGTAGCAGGGATGAGCAATAAGACTGAAAATAAGGAAAGGAAGCTAAATCCTAAACAATAAAACATATAACAAAGGCTAATAACGTATAAGAATTTTTTTGTACCCTTCGAGTCTCCTTATTCCTTCTTACTTAAAAACAGATCAGGAATGCACTCTTACTCTGTTATATCACCAATCCGCCGGGATCTTATTCTGGAAAATTCTTTGTCCTGTCAGTTGCACTTTCAAATTAGATGTTTTAAAAACAAATATTGGAGATAATTCCATTAAAATGACACATTATTTTCTACATATATTGTAAATGTCTGTTTTCTTTTCTTTTTCTTTTTTTTTCTTTAGCAGGCCAGTGGGCATTTTGGTGGACCAGTGATTTGCGAATTCTAGTGGTCCGCTGGGCCAGTAGAAGATTTATTTGTAATTGTAACACCAATATATGCCTGACTGAGAAAATGCCACACCATGAAGGAATGCTCGAAAACAGAGCAAACCAAACTGCACACACAAATAGCCAAGTTGGACCTGAACAAATGATTTAATTGTTACATACAGATTAGGCTCCAGTGGATGAATATACAGGATGATCAATAAGGGTATGGCCCCCATTTTGGGCGATACAGCGTTGAATCTGACATGGCATCGAGGCAACAAGAGTCCGAATAAAGTCCTGGGGTATCGTGGACCATGTGGTGTTGATCCCAATCCACAGTTCTTCATTTTGCAGGGGGTGGAACAGTACTCAACCAATGTCCAATCGTTTTCCACAGATGCTCAATGGGCAAGAGGTCGGGGAATCGTGCTGGCCGTGGAAGCATCCGCACACCATATAAAGCATTCAGGCTGATCCAGGCGGTATGCGGCAGGGCATTATTCTGTTGAAAAACGGTGTTCGGGATGCCCTGCAGATACGGTAGTGCTATGGGCTGCAGCACCTCGTCAATGTGCCCATAATACGTACCAGAGGTGAGCAGCAGTTGGTGCTGATAGCACCTCATACCATGATTCCATGTTGCCTGGCTATGTGGCGCTCCACAATAGTGGATGAATCCACCCGTTGACCACGTCGCCGCCAGACTCCACACAGCAATCATCCGTGGTGAGACAGAACCGTGATTCATCGCTAAACACCACACTGTTCCATTCTGCACCCCATGCAGCTCTGGAGCGTCACCACGCCAAGTGGTGATGATGATGACTCACTGTTAATGGTAATCTTTGCAATGGATGGCTCAAGGACCATCTGGTGGTATGAAGGCCTACAATGACACCTCTCGTGAACTCATCCGTTTGACGAAAGCATGTACAATGGCATCTTAACGGCATTGGCACCCCTTGTTTGTTTTCCAGGCACAATGTTACAGTAGAACCACTCGCGGCCATGACGTCTCTACTGAAGGCCTCGCGGGCTGGTTGTCCACTTATATCCCGCGCGTTGTTTGTGCGATTGGCCTGCAAATGCAATCATTTGCATAACTTGTACGTGTGCACCCACCCTGCAATTTGCACAGCGCTGCATTCTCATTTTCATGGTGTGGCATTTTTTCTGTCAGACAGTGTATGTAGGGCTGAGTGACAAATTAAAATTTCAGGTCATTTTTTTATATTATAGGAGAAGCGATATGGGTCACATATGGTCATTATCTGGAAAGCAGAAATTTTGCATGTAAAAAATCATTTTATCTGATCAAATTTTCCCCTATTCAGTGAATATGAGAACAGACACCAAGTAATACATATACACAGCGGTTGCTCTAGCTGTTTTAACATTTTTGCCAACCCATTCACCAAATTCAATTTTTGTTTTGCCAAAGTGTTTTTAATAACATAAACGGCCAGATCTGTCTGGAACACTTGACGTCACAGCAACATCTGCATTGTTGTGCCATCACTTATTGATCAATTCGTGTCTGCTCTCGAGATGTCAAAGTGATCGTATGCTAATTTAAAAACTTTGGATTATCAATTACTTGTTCTATTTATCTAATCTACAAAATTCGAATTGAAATCTTAATATCCCAGCACGGTTAAGTTTGTATATTAATTTAATTTAGCACAATTCGAATATTAATTTGTATGCTTTAATTATTTTTTACTTAAATTAACTTTCCGAGTTTAGTGCTGACTAGTCGAAACTCGTCGAAATTGACGGTTAGTTTTTTTTTTAATGATGAACTCATATCAAGCAACAGATGTAAAGTGTATTTGATTCACAAAAAATTTTACAAATTCATTCAAACACTTCAGTAAAGACAATATTTTGAGTCCATCCATTTTCGACAGGTAATCCAGAGGCATCTTTGTGAGTGATCTTTACTGCAACAGAATCCTTTGATCTTGCTCAAGATAGGGCAACATAGAGCATATACCATGTGAGAAGACTGGTTCTGGCAGGTATATTTCGAGTTTAGTAAGCGTCTGTCCTTAACTCTTATTGTCATCGCAAAGAACAATATGATCGGAAATTTAACCCGTCTGATCGTAAAAGGGAAAGTGCTGTCGCTTGGAGTCAGCGGAATGCGTGGCAAGGTGTGCTGCAACGACCCCTTGTGTTCTCCACACAAAATTTACACAGAAATTGTATTTTGGAAGAGCGACTTTACAATCATACATGTGCCATCGACTAAACATTTCCTTGTGTCCAGGTTCGTGATTATCTATTTTTTGGGGGGCTGAAAGTTTAACGACCACAGTGAGCAACTCAATGTGCAAAATAAACAGTCGCCCATCCCTAATTTGCGGTCACTGGTTCCAGGGAAGGGAGAGAACCAGTGCCGTAAGACAAATGCAACCTCCATGCCTCACTGGGATTCAAACCCGAACCCTTCACAAATGAACTATCATTAGCCAGAGCTTAGACCACTGCGCCACCAGGGCGGCCAGGATCATGATGAACACCATGACTGCACCCCTTTTTCTGTCGTAGAATGTGAGGCGGAAGTCCACTCATCTTTATCATGTGCAAAAATTCAACTGGATAGTGCACTCTTTCACTCATCTTCAGTCACAACTGTGTTTGTAAATGTTGTTGGAATGAGATTTGCATTGCGAATACTCTTCATTCTCTCTTGTCTGAGACATAGTTGCGACCCATTGATCGCTCACACTTTCCGGTAAGGCTCTTATGTTTTCTTTTTTTCTTTCTGCGGGAGAGACATTCTGTTATGGGTAAGTATGCAATAAAGCATTTACTTACTTTAGGACTGATCATAGGACACCATGCACACAAGTCTGATACTGAAGTGAGCACCTGATGTAGATAAGGGCCGTACGCTTCTCCCATAGACTTTACATAGGAACTTTGCCGCCACGCCCAAACCGTTGCTCCAATCTCAGTTTTCTCTTCAACTGGCACATCTACATGGTATTGGTAAGACCTTTATTTTGATACCTGAACCATATTTTTACGTTCAGCCGTTCTCTCAAAATAGGTTTCACAGTAAAAAACCTTATAGAATGAATATGTAGATGACTCAACTCAATATGTACATTCTAAATATTTTCACTAATAATGGTCAACGGAATGTTTATTTACATCTTGACATAATGGGAAACATCTTGCGTACATGAACAAACTAGATCGAATTAATATAAAATTGTATATATACATCACACAGTCCAACGGCATAACACAAGCAGGTCTTCGAGAGTCTTCGCTATTCTGATGCCAAGAACTTCGATACTATCGCCTGCTAAAGTTTCCATGACAACATGAATCAGCATATGGAGGTTAGTGGACCATTGCTTTGTGCAACGGTTTGCTCAGAAAAGAGAAGACTTTGGACTTTGGACTATCTCAGTCCCAAATGAATGGTAGGCAATGCACGTAACTAACAAACAAATTAAGAAGGTAATGTAGAACACGCTAGGTTACGTATAAAAGTTTAATGCAAATATATTTCAGCCGTTACTATGGCCTTCATCAGTGTGACTACAATTTGTTTACATTGCCAGATTGGAAAGGTAAGTTTTGTAATGGTAACTCCGGGTGACGCAATGCAATGAGGGATTTCCAGATGTAAGGAACAAAAATGGGGAGCTCAGAGTTGCAATTTTTGGAAAATAAAATTTCCAAACTATCTAAACCTCTGAGCATACAGATTTTGGAAGGTAGCCAACATTTTTAGTATTGGGCCAAATTGGAATAGCAGAAGTGTCAGCCATGGTAAGAAGATTCTTACCATGGCTGACACTTCTGCTGTTCCACTTTGGTCAGATACTAAAAAGTTGGCTCCCTTCCAAAATCAGTATGCTCCGAGGTTTAGAGAAAGTTTGGAAATTTTATTTTCCAAAAATTGCAACACTGAGCTTCCCATTTTCGTTCCTTACATCTGGAAATCCCTCATTGCATTGCGTCACCCGGAGTTACCATTACAAAACTTACCTTTCCAATCTGGCAACGTAAACCAATTGTAGTCGCACTGATGAAAGCCCATAGTAATGGCTGAAATATATTTGCATTAAACTTTTATACGTAACTTAGCGTGTTCTCTACACTACCTTCTTAATTTATCTGAGTACCTCCATGCTTCCGCCTTTAATAGTGCGTGTTTCGCAAGAGTTGTTTCAGCCAACCGCATACTTCTCCCATAGACTTTACATGGGAACTTTACCGCCCCACAATGTTCAAACCGTTGACCCAATCTCATTTTCTCTTCGACTGGCATATCTACATGGTAAATTTTGATACCTCAGCCATATTTTTATGTTCAGCCGTTCTCTCAAGATAGGTCTTACAGTAAAAATCCTTATAGAATTAATATGTAGAGTATATTATACATTTTGCAAAATATCGATCTATCTAAACACTCTAACCTACAATAAAAACTGAAATCTCGAGATGTCAAAGTGAACTAAATTGAATCTAGAAACAGATGTCACCCCAACAGCACAATGTCGATAATTTAGATAGTTCTGATTTGTGATACCAGATGTTGCATTATTTTGTAGAAAAAGCTTTGGTATAAAGTTTCAAACTAACTGTTGAATAGGACAGACAATATATGTATATATTATTATTATTATTATTATTATTATTATTTAAAGCTTAAAAATAAAATTAACAGTTGAATAGGTAATCACCAAAACTTTTTTCCATTGCTGAAACAATTTTTTTTTTCACAAATTGCAAAGAATGCAAATACGTGTAGATTTTTTTTTTTTAATTTGTCAGGACAAAATAAGTTACTGAAAAATAGAAGAAAAAATTAAAGCATTATTTTCTGATAAGTTATGCATTTTTTGTAACGTAAGTCTCATTTTAACAAAAAAAAAAAAAAAAAAAAAACTTTGCTTGCCCCCACACCACCCTTCCCCTCTCTAAATATGCCCGTGAGCCAGGTCAAACAAAGTCAAATTTCAAAGAATAATGCATGAGGATGTGGTGATGATGGTGGAACAAAAAATGATATAAAATATATTTGTTGCCAAATTTTTCTTTTTACGCAAACCACTTATTGCAAAATAAAGTTCCAATTTGCTCCATGATTTTCTTTTCCTGTTCTTCCAGTTGCTGAAGAATGAGAAAAGAAAATCATGAATATTAGGCATACCAGCTATAACACTGGCCTCAAAGAGGTAGTGATAATTGACAGTATGTCAATGATCACTATTGCATTTAAGTAAAAGATACCAAGATGTAGACCTTTGAAAGTAGATTTGGTTGCAAGCAGTCTACTTTTGAAGGTTTGTGCCAACAAGAGGCAGACTGGGACTATCAAATCAGCCCGGTCATTTTTGATTTTTCTGGCTCTGGTATTTCTATTGTATAAGGAAATGAATCAAAATAGCTTAATGTTTTATGATGCAAAATATTTATAAAAAATAAAACATCCAAATCATAAATAATTTTTTACTATGACCAATAATGTTACAAAGTCCGATTTTAGAAAGTAAAAATGGCTGAATTTATTCTTTAAAGAAATAAGGAGTTGGCCTGGTGACCAAAGATACACCTTGGTAAAAAGGAAAGGCCATTTTGACTATGATAGTAATGTTTATACAGTTGCTAGTATTGTTTATTAATGTTCTGTCAGTAGTAATTTTGGTTATCTACTAATGAGCTATTTGTAGAAATGTCAGTGTCACATTATTTGGCCACAGTTGTGTATTCAAGTGTCATGTTTATGCCAAAACCTGTGCATCTCAGTTGTTTAAATTATATGTACTATAGGTACCAACTACATGGCTGCTCTTATTAACTTTATGAATGATATTGTGGAGTATTTCATCTCCAAGTCTTGTAGTATTAGTAAACAGAGTTGCCTGAATTATCAGGACCTGTAAATATGTCATGACAAGATGGTGAGCCTGCAAAATCATGTTCTTCATTATCTTCTTAAATCATTCTTAGTCTTAGTTTCCTTGACAGATGTTTTTCACCAGGATTTTTCCTATGAGATCTTATGGAATCTAAAGAATGATTGGAGAAGACTTCGATTCTCCTAGTCGGTATGTGATCTACCTATCTCAGAGGTGACTCACATGTCAAGACTACAAATAGCAGCAATAAGTGTCAGCCAGCATAGCTTAATCGGGAAAGTAATAAAATTAAGCTAGCTTAATCAGCATAGCTTAATTGGAAGCTCTGAGTGTGAAAGATGTGGGTTTGAGTCCCACCGCGTACAAGTGGGGTTGTATTTTCACTAGTGTTTTTAATGCCTACAGCAACAAAATCAACCCTTTTATTGATAAGCATTCTATCTTTTTGTGACCATTGTGGTTTAGATGGCTCAGTTGGTACGAGGACATTGGCTTCTTCAGGATGTTTGCTTTTGTGGTGAACTTCCAGCTCTTTGAGGTAGGTGAAGAAACTGTTACAGAATGCTACAAGTGAAGTTCTGTGATATGGGGAGTACTCAATTGAAACGGCTGTTGTGGATTGTGCCACAGTGGTTATCAATGTCTCCTCAGTTACTGCTGAGTTATTGGTAGAAGAATTCTGATATTTTGTCTCTGATGGCCAGTAAGATCCTTTTCTGTAAGAACAGTTTCACAACAGATGGTCAGTGTTAACCCTGAAAGTAATGATGTTCTTTCCACAGTAGATGGTATATCTTAATCAGGTTCTAATCATATCCATTGTTGATCATGAGATCCAGTGAGAGATCTCTTCCTTAGTAGGTTTTGTGTAGTGCACTGCACAGATAGTTCCCAATATGCAACTGATGCTTCCTCAGCCATTCTGCTCCTGCTGATGACTGCACTCACCCATGGGGGGGGGGGGGGATCTTGATTTTTACATTTAGACACTTACCCAGTCAAAGAAACCATCTCATTGGAGGCAACTCGTAGACAGTGGTTGATCCAAATCTTGTCATCACCTGTGCAGCAGACTCGCTGATCAAAAGATTGAAATGCCGAACTGTGTCCCCATCAGCAACATACAGGAATACCAAAAAAATATCACAAATGGAACTAATTTGAACATAATCAGCCCATGGCCCCACATGGGTCGTTAAGCTCCCTCAACACAGTAGGCTAAAGGACCATAGAAGAGATGATAGTGAAGATTAGAAGATTGTTTTTATTCTATCTGACATGTCTATTAAGTTCTTCTCCACTGTCTGCCCACTTACAATGTGAGACCTGTTGTAAGAGCTCTTAAGCAATTGACCTCTGTAAACCCTTTTTGTCCCTGTTACAGATGCATTGTCATGCATAACATACTTGCCATTACAATGAATATTTTTTCACTTGTCCATCTGCTAGAATGCAATATGAGAAATATAAGTAGACACTCATTGCTGGCAAGAAAATTGTACATGGCTAAACCCTCTTCCTGAGGAAAAATATCCTGGCATGACACCCTAAATAAAATTAAAAAAAAAAAAAATCACTGATTCTTCTGGGAACAGATTTTGTGAGAAATAAACATACTTACTATTTAGAAGGGGAATGAATACTGCAACTATTGAATCAATATGTAGAAATTCTGTAAGTAGGTAGAAAGTGAATACTCTTCTGTCTGATACAGCCTTTGTACTTCTGGTAGACATTATTTCAAAGACAGTGAACCAGCAAAATAATGACATAAGCTTCCCATATTTTGGAGCACACATGTATATGTCAAGAGTGTTATAGATTTTGTTGTTTGCGATCAATGTCTGAAACACTAATGTTGTTGACACTTGTTTGACGAGAGGTGCAGATGTTGGCTCTGATCATTACTTGGTTAGTATCACAAGTGAAACTGAATGTTGGTTGTAGGAAAAGAAATAGGTAGAGGCCTAGGATAAAAAGAATAAAGGTTGAAAGGCTCCCTGAAGATCATCAGCATTACTCCAACTTACTCAGAGAACGACTGAAGGAGATGAAGTCATGTGAGAGGGATGCAGAAAAGTGGGAATGTTTTAAGAACTGTGTTGTCACTACTGCTGAAGAGGTCTGTGGCTCCGAAATAGTGGGTAACAATAGAGGTGATGCTTGGTGGGAAGTATATCTCTATTTGTAACAATAGAGATATGCTTCCTTATTTACTACCTCTTCAATAGTGTGATTGAAGAGGCAGTAAAGAGAAAGAAGGAAGCATATTTGGGGATGTTACAAGGTAGAGCTTCTGAGGATGAAGAAGCGTGAAGCAGCTAGCTAAGCTGGTTTGCCAAAGTAAGGCAAAAGATAGAAAAGAGAAGGTGGAACGGCATGAATTGGCTTTTTGGAACGATAGAAAAACTTTCTGGAAGTACATGAGACTCAGGAAAAATAGGGGAAACAAAGTTGTAAGTTGCATGAAGAATAGGATTGGGGATATGATATGGAAGCCCAATGAGTTAAGTGAAAGATGGGGTGAATACCTCTGAGTTATTAGATCAAGAAAGCAAAGGTGATTCTGATGCAGAAGCAGATGATGTCACAGTGAGAGATGAAAGCACAGAAGGGATCTCAAGAGAAGAAGTGTGTAAAGCTCTAAAATCTCTTCAGAATGGTAAAGCTCTGGGAGTTGATGGCATAACTGCTGAGATGTTGAAATATGGTGGTGACTCTGTAATTGATTGGTTAGCTGAAATTTGCCAATTGTGCTGGGAGTTAGGAATGATCCCTTGGGATTGGAAGGATGCTATAATTGTTCCCTTGTATAAGGTAAAAGGCTGTCAGAATGACTGCAAGAACTATCATGGTATTAGCCTACTGAGTTTGCCTGGGAAAGTGTTTGGTAAAGTCATTATTGAAAAAGTACAAGGTTTTATATCAGAGAAAGTGTGGGATGTTCAGAGTGGTTTTATGCCTGGTAAAGGTCGCACTAAACAAAATTTTTGCATTACACATGATGATTGAAAAGTATCTTGCTGTTGGTTGTTGGTAAGAAAGTTTTTGCTGCCTTCATAGATTCAGAGAAAGCTTACAACTGAGTAATAAATAGGATACTTTTGTGGAAGTTATTGAATATAGTGTTACTGGAAATCTACTTAATAGTGTAAAAGCAATGTATGTTGGCAGTAGAGCTTGTGTATGAGTGAAGGGTGTTGTATCAAAATGGTTTTCTATTGGTGCAGGAGTCAGACAAGATTGTGTAATGTCACCATGGCTGTTTAATATATTTATTTATGGATGGATGGATGCATGCATGTGTGATGCCAAGATGGACACAACTGGTTTATGTTTGGGTAATATCCATGAGTGAAGATTGCTGTATGCTGATGACACAGTCCTGTTGGCACAGAGCAAAAGTGAGTTGCAGAGTATGTTGTTCTGGATGTATGAAGTTTGCATGAAATTCAAACTGAGTATAAATAAGGGAAAAACCAAAGTTATGGTGTTTGAGTGAGGAACTGTTAGTACTGAATACAAGATAAGTCTAAATGGCACAGTGATTGACTTGGTGAATGAGTTTGTGTATTTAGAAAGCATGTTTGACAGAGAACAAATTAGATGGCGAAATTAGTAGGCAAGTGAATACTTCATTGAAAGTCATAGCTGCTTTAGGAGGTTTTCACAGAAATGATGGGTTCTCAAGAGAGGCTTGCGTGGCTGTGTGTGAAAGTGTAATTGTTCCTTCTCTGATGTACGGCAGTGAAACCTGGGTACTACAGCTAAACATAGGAGGGTTTTGTGGCAAGCCACATTCTGATCGTGTGAAGAATGAAGATGTGTTGCAGTTGTGTAATGTGAAAAAATGTTGTTAGCAAGGTGAAGACTAATATTCTTCAGTGGTTTGGCCATATTGAAAGAATGAGTGATGAGATGCTTACTAAGAAAGTCTTTTTAGCCCCAGTGGCAAAAGGAAAGGCAGAGGAAGTCATGGGAGGATCAGATTCAGGAGTGCCTGCATGAGAAAAAGATTGAGTATGAAGTATAGAAGGTCTGGTGTACATCATGTGATGGATGTCAGGGAAGCCCGAGTTGTGTGTCAAGATCTCTGTAAATGGAGAAGTTTGATATGGCACCAGTAAGTAAATAATCAGTTAAAAATTTATCTGGTAGCTTGTATTTCTTTATGGAGCTCTGGAGCTCTTTTTTTTTTCTCTGAATCTCAGAGAACAGCTTCTTACCCTTAGTGATATGTATGAGTGATACATACATACATGTATGTCAAAATATATGGTGAAAAAAAATTAGGAGATGGGTTCCATTTCAACTCAAGCAGGGTTGTACCATCATGGTCTCAGATTTCTCTAAAAAAAATTAAGGGGTTTTTCTTGACTAAAATAAGTTGACCCATATTTTTTCTTTCTGCAAGAAAAAATTTTGCCTTTGAGACAAAGGGTTTCAAATCTTGCACCGTCAAACAGGCTCTCTAGAAAAGTTATTTTTCCTTACTTCAGCGAATCATTGCAGCCAAGTTAAAAGAGATATCGTGTTCTGGTATTTTTTTTTTTACATTGTGTGTATAACATGTAATAATATATGGTGCTAATATTTGCTACACATCATATGATTAAAATTTTTAAAAATCGTAACTTTGATTTTTTTTTAAATTGAATTTTTTAAGGGTATTTTTAACAGGTTCGGATGAAGTTTTTTTCTATATTTGTTTTTTTTTTGTTACAGACATACAAATGTGCACTTTATTTGCAGTTTATGTGTCTGTGAAACTGCTAGTTTCTGCAGTGCTAAAAACAGCTGATTTTGAAAAATCTCTTAACTTTGCCAACGATTTTCTCAAAAAAGCCATTTTTTTAAATTGCATTTCACCATATTTTACTGTTTTAATTCTGTAATGGAAAGAACACGCGTTAAGCTTGTGAAAAGTTGTGTAAAGTGTACGGTGATAAGGCTCTAAAAGAACGTCAGTGCCAGCGGTGGTTCGCAAAATTCTGTGCTGGTGATTTTGACCTCATCGATGCTCCTCGGTCTGGGAGGCCAACCGAGGTTGATGACGACCAAATCAAGGCATTGATAGAGTCAAACCCACGTTACATGACACGAGAGATTGCAGACACATTGCACATCCATCATTCAAGCGTTCACGACCACCTGGAGAAGCTGGGATACGTAAGCAAGCTCAATGTGTGGGTTCCTCATAAACTCAAGTAAGCTCAATTGCCAGCACATATGAACATCTGCGATATGCTCATTAAACATGAGAAAAATTATCCTTGAAGCGACTGACAACTGGTGACGAAAAGTGGATTGCGTACAACAATGTGCTGCGCAAACGGTCTTGGTCCCGACATGCTGCTTCGCCTCAAACGACATCCAAAGCAGACATTCATCAGCGGAAGGTTCTGGTCTCAGTGTGGTGGGATTTTAAAGGTGTCTTGTTTTTCAAGCTCCTACCACGGAACCAAACAATCAATTTGAATGTGTACTGTCGGCAATTGTACAGTTTGAATGAATCCATCATCCAGAAACGTCCAGAGCTCGTTCATCGTAAAGGTGTTTTGTTCAGTCACGACAACACAAGACCACACACAAGTTTGATCACCCGCCGAAAATGATCGTAGCTTGGGTGGGTTGTGTTGCCACACCCAGCATACTCGCCTGACCTTGCGCCATCAGACTTCCACTTGTTTCGCTCTCTTCAACAGTCCTTGCGTGGAATAACGCTCAATTCAGATGAGGCTGTAAATCAGCACCTTGTACAGTTTTTCGCCACGAAAGATAGGCCCTTCTATGAACAAGGCATTCTGCAGCTCACTGAAAGATGGCGAAAGGTTATCGAACAAAATGGGCATTATATCATTGATTGATTTTTGCTTTTTCTATCAATAAATGACCTTTGCAAAACATGGCTAAAATATGTCATGACTTTTCCGACAACCCAATATTTAATTTCTTTATGTATTATCAACCCCAACTAAAAATCATGAAAAGCTTTGCAGTTTCCGACTACACTGCTCATATGAATACGGTGATAATTCCTTTTGAGAGAAGTCAGGTCAGATCTAAACCCCCTCTCCCACTGTGGGTTTCGGCCCTGCTTTCAACAGAAACAAAGTTAAAGTGTTCCGTGTTTGCTAAAGTACGTAAAGCAAATACAAGTACAAATGAACCAAGTGGCACAGCATGAAAAAAAAAAAAAAAGGATCTCCTTAGCAAATCTCTCCAATGCAGTTACTTTCCTTTAAAGAAAAAAATCTGATGCTTTATATATATCATCATTGTCAACCATTATCAATCCACTGCTCGACGAAGGTCTCCCCAAGTTTCCTCCACAGGGGTCTGTCTTGTGCCAGTCTCCTCCATGTTACTCCCGCATACTTTCGAATTTCATCCACCCATCTCCCATGTGGTCTTCTTCTGGGTCTTTTCCTGTTCCTTGGAATCCAATCTAAACTTTCGGCTGTCCATCGATGGTCTGTCCTTCTGGCAGTATGACCAGCCCATTGCCATTTCAGGGATTTTACTCTGATCATGATGTCTTCCACTCTTGTCATTTTTCGGATCCACGAGCTCCTCTTCTGATCTCTCCTGGTTACACCAAGCATGCACCTCTCCATGCTATTTTGAGTTGTCTGCAGACTAACACTGAGACATCGGAAGCAAAAATATATGGCAGAATTTTTTTTTCTTCGCAGTGTTTACTATGAAACTAGGAATATGGCACTGAAAATAAATGGGGTGGAGTGGATTTACGACATCCTTTTTTTTTTTTATTATCAGGGGTTGATGCACGTTGTGAAAATACTTCGCTGTAGTCTAATATTTAGCGTTTTAAGATATACAGTTTACAGACGAAGGTCGACAGCTGTGACACCCTCCCCCACCCCCTCCTCCTCCCACATTCGCGGCTCACACTCAGAGCTTCGTTAAAGCTATGTCAATCATTCGACACACAAATTTTATAGCCTGTTGGGGAAGGCCATGTTTATTTACACTTCTTCAGACTGCAGTCGTAGGGGCCGGGGTTGCATTTACATAGTGGTTGGTAATGTGACTCTCCCATGTAATGGCTGTTCCCTGCATGCTTCTGCTGATCTGATAACTAGCCACATCACAAAAACAAAGTAAATTTTACCTTATATTTCGGTTTCAGAGCAGCCTCCTTCAATTTTTTGTAGAATGCCTCCTCTTTCCCCGCCCCCAATAAACACATCTGGCGTGCATCCTCAGATTTGCTGCATCACAAAAATAAATAAATATTAAGGAAATGCATGTATATCTTTTACTAAGTTCAGCTGTCTGTTATGGTTCCTAATACATAAAACGAAGTCAGAAACGCAGAATGCCCTAACACCCTCTCTGGAGAAGTAGCCTGAATGCTTGAGGAGTGAAAAAATGTCTCATTTGTTTAGTACTAGATGTATTAAATCTGTCAATTGTGGTAACAGTCATAAGAAGGTGATGCACCAACAAAAGAAATGGAAGTTCAAAAAAGTTGGAAAAGAATTATGCCAAAAAAATATATCTAGTAAAAAGAATTAAAAAACTACATACCTGTAAGATGACGCTCTGGTAAAAAAATGAAAAAGTAAAAAAGGCTGTTCTCTGTGTGGTACTGGAATAAATCTAAGAAATGGTTTAATACCAACATTATTATCTTGGCCTATTTCCTTTGACAGAAAAAAAAATTCTAATATATTCTTCCATGCACTAAAACTTTGAAAGATATTGAATTAAGTTTTCAATATTTTTTGGTCTGTAGCATTTGGATGTGTGACAGAAGTACTTGTGCCTTAGTAGTCAGTTTTAAGTTCAGAGCAGAATGTATTAAAATCACTCTGAGCATATAATGCACATATAACTTATAAAGTAAAACAAAATCATCTTATTTTTCAAATATGTGATTGAAGAAATAATGGAATAAAAATAATGGTATGTTTACAGTACCAGCAAAATTCATATTTGTGTAAAACTGATATAAACCAGGGGTGTATGTAGAATTTGGGGGGGGCTACAGAAAATTGAAATTTTCAAAAAATAAATAACAAAATAAAAGTTGATGAAAAATAGAAAAAATAAAAGCCTTATTTTCTAATGTTAGTTGCATTTTAATACAAAAATGAAACACTTTTGGGGGTGCAAGGCCCCTTGCCCCCCCTCTATAATATGCCCCTGTATCACTTCTGCTGTGTGGAAGGTATAGACAATTAAATTATATATCTGTATTTTGGAATGACTTGCTTCATTGAAACTCTGTAGTTACTGAAAATCTGATAAAACATTTGCATAGATATAGATGTTAACCAATTTAGATTATCATAAATGTGGTTCTTGTCCTATTTTAGCAAATTCTCTCCATGCATTCATCCAAATTTTATGTGCATATACTAGTAATAAATGCTTTCTGGTTGTAGACTTTTGTTTTTCCCTCAGTTGCACATGCCTACAGTTGCTGGATCAAGCCCTGTTTTTATATCATGCATCAGTAATCCATTACCCTGCTGTATTTGTATATGTTACTATACAATGGGGAAAAGTCATAATATTTTCTCAGCATACATGTGTTTACCTGTATTGTGTTAAACTTGTGAAGTGCAGTGTCATACTTGTTCATTTTTTTTTTTTTTGTGTTATTTTCATAGGATTCCCCAGACAGTGGAAAAGGTAGTGATGTTAATACTGTCAATGATATAAAGTCTTTAAATACTTCAAATTACTTCATATATGAATTTGAATTACCTCAGGAGTTGTGTGGACGATTAATTGGGAAGCAAGGAAAGTACGTGAAGTATATAAAAGAGCGTTCCTGTTCAAATGTTTTGATTAAAAGGCATCCCTTTAACCCCCAAATGAAGCTTGTTGTTGTTGAAGGTAAGCATTTCTATCAGAATGAGTAAATGTCTGGTTCAGTTAAATCTCTTTTGTAGTTTTTTTATTAAGAATTTATTTTTGAAGAAAAAAATGTTGAAAAAATGTTAAGTGTGTATACATTATGTGGTCTTCCTTGTTAAAAACAGAATATATATTTTTAGTACTTGCAGTTAAATATTGAAGATAAGATGGTTCAGAACAATAGCTTTTTGTTCAGCTGAAATTACATGTTTTTTGTTTTTTTTTAAGTTTTTGTTTTTGTCAGGTTACAAAAATGAGAAATTGTTATTGCAACCTTCTGTGCAAAATACAAAAAAAAAAAAAAAAAAAAGAGAGAGAGGAGATATATTATATCAGTTCCTAAAAAATCAACGGGTTTTAAAATATTTAATAGTTCATAGACATTTTCCTCATTAATGAGGTAGGGCTTGAAAGTGTCTGTTCATTTTACTTACTGAAACATAAATGTTTTAAAGTATTTCCAGTACCTAGTAAAATTTTAATTTAATGTTTCTGTATCAGTAGCATGTTTCCAAAGTCCTAATCTTTTTTCTAGCAAAAATTCCTCACAATTTTTCTACATTATTTTCTCAATGTTTTCATGTTTGAAAACAGCAAATTAATTTGTGAGTTGTCATTCTATCATTGGAGCATTGACCTTTGCTCAGTGTCTTGGCTTATACTGTGAGGTACAATTACTGAGAGGAAATGAAGATAAATTGTCAAGCCCCATCTGAGAATTTTGAACCACTGCTGCCTGTTGTGCACAACTAAGTTCTATATTAAATGTGCCAGCAACATGTGATGGCACTTTGTTTTTAAACATAAAGAGCAAAATATTGTATCAAATAGGTGAATAGCATGGTTTTTATTACTTTTGATCAAATGGTTGATTAATTGCATAATTTTTGTTTATTTTTATCAAATTGGTGTTACTGTAGCATGGAAAATGTAAAGAAATCAGAAAATGACAGTTAGTATATGGCACATTCCATTTCAATTCAGGCATCACTAAAAGTGTGTCGGGCAACCCTCAGGAGTTTTCCTGGAAAAAACATATTTGAAAGTCCTAGTCATATGATAATAGAGAATACCACTTTTACTACTGAAAAACCAATTCATATGCAAATTATGACATATTCAAATTGTTGCGCTGCAGTGAAGCCTTCGCATCACAGAAGGAATTTTTTGATTTTTAGGTACTAATATAATAACCAGGGCTCCAAAAATTTCTGAAATCTAGTAGCCAGCAAGATTTTTTAATAATAGCTCTGGAAGTCAACTTTGATGAGTGAACGTTTTATATTGAAGAGTTTATCATTTAACCAACGCAAAGACATTTAGAGCTCTAAAGAAAAACTGTCAAGAATTGCATTTGTCTCATGTATTATTAAAAATACCAGCCAAGATTGTTGTCTCATCATTTGAAGCTTTCTTTTATACTTTTGGTGGACTTGCTGACAATGAAGAAAAATAGTGAGTAACTGGACAATAATCAGTAACTGAGCATTTCTCCTCTTGTGCTTAGAATAGGAGTCCACACCAGTTACTCAGTCGTGCTCTGTTCCCCTTCTACTTTCCTCTTCATTACGGCACATCAATCTATGGCCAATGGTACCTTGCTGATCTAGCAATCTTGTACATCCTATCATATTATGCCCTGCCGAAGAATTAAAGCAGAGATGCATGCTGACTATCTCGCCCTTTGTCATCTACAGTCGAGCACTCGTCATCGAGCTATCATAAATTTGGATTCTTTGAGTGTACTGTAGGCCCTTTTTTCTGCCGACATATGTGACCATTCTTTCCTTTTTGGCGTGAGGCGGTTACTGCGTCCCTTACTTCAGGCCGGTTTCCAGATAGCATTTTGCTGGATTCCTGGCCATGTTGGAATTTCAGGTAACGAGTGTGCTGATGCGGCTGCTAGATCTGCTTCCTCTTTGGTCGTCACACCCTTGAAACTGTTTCACCGGGATTTCCGCTTTCCTGTTCACGATCATATCATGCGAACGTGGCACGGTCTGTGAGACCAACAGGTGGAAAATAAACTGCATCATATTAAACCTATTCTTGGAATCTGGAAATCCTCATTTCTTCGGAACCGTAGAAAGGAAGTTGTGCTTGCGCATCTCCGCATTGGGCATTGTCGTTTCACTCGCCGCTTTTTGCTGTATGGTAACACTGTGCCGATGTTTGAGATGTGCAATTGCCGACTCACTGTCACTCATCTTCTGTGTAGTTGCGTTTGTTTTCGTGATGTGCGTTTTCACTTCTTTCATTCTCATTTGTTGACCGAGGACGCCACTGCTCTGCAGCGGCTCCTAGATGACCACTGCGATACTGTCACTGTCTTTTAATTTTTAAAACAAATTGACTTTTTTAAACTTATCTAGATTTTAGCCTTTCCATCATTCTCATTTTTCACTTTTACTGAATCAGGCAGATTTTTTAAGTATTATACCACGTTTTTAATACTGTTTGTTTGATTGATTGTCTTGTGCCTGGCGCTCTTTGGCCAAACATGGCCCTTGCGCCATAAAAATCAATCTACCAACCAACCAAAGAATTAAAAACCTCCACATTTTTGTACCAGTCCCTTACCTTCACCTCTGTCCTAACCTTGCCAACACCATTTTTTTTCTTCGCTTTTGTTTGCCAAGATTTACAGCAACTTTCTTGCATTGCTTTTTTGATATATGTTAAAAAGTAAAAAATGCTGCCGCTCTTTCTTATGGCAAAATGGAATAACTAAAAATATTGAAATATTGAAATTGTGGTTGCCAACAGGATTTATTTGGTGGAGAGTGGGAGACCACATGTTTTTTTTTCAGTAGGAAGCACAATGGAGGGGGGTGAAGGGCTTTAATATGCACAATTACTTTTAATGTGGCTGTGGCTCATTTTTATGTAAAAAAAAATTAAAAATATTCAAAAAATTCAATTTTTTTTTTTAGAAAATTATACAGTTGTTTCACCTTGAAAATTCATGTACAGGTGGTTTCTCCATTTGTTAATGTTTGTTAAAAAAATGCTTTGTTTGCATTTCAATTTTACTTTTGCAATGACAAACATCCAAATATTGGGAAAACAAAAGATTTAAGTAAAAGTGTCAAATTTAAAGAAATATTATAAAAACATTTTTTAAAAATCTGAAAATTTAGTAGATGATAGTTGTTATATGCTAGTATAAAATAAAGCAATAAAAAAAAGGTAGCATTTCCGTTGTAAATTTTTTATAGTCAGGTACATTTCATGGTACATTTCATATGGAAACTTTTCCGAGTGAAAAGTTAAGCAGGAGCTCAAGAAAACTGTGACATAAAATAATTATATAATGAGATGCATGCTAGGTGTAACTGGGAAAGGTAGAAAGAGGAATACATGGATTTGGAAAATTAAAAGAGATCATGATCTCAAAGTGCAGACCCCCCAAGTGGCAATGTGCTGGGCATATTGCTAGAACTAACTACCATTGGACAACTGAAATACTTGATTGAATACCACGGAACAGCAAAAGGCCCAAAAGACCACTGCATGGGAGATCGGTGGATGAAATTTGAAAGCTTGCTAGAGTGACAGGCTTAAGATAAGAAGTTGTGGAAAAGTTAGGGAAACCTTGATCCAGCAGTGAATTGATGATGGTGATACATATCTATAAGCATTAGAAAAATTGTATTAAATGTATGAAATGTCCAAATTTAAGGAATTACAATCACTTTATCAATACTGCCATGATTCCACCAAAAAAGGAGTTTATACAAGACTGTTCTGAAGCATTAATTAATAGCATATAATCTTCTGTAGCTAACAGCTGGAAATGATAGTGTCATTGACAGAATTTTGTCACTGAAGCGATGAAAGATTTCCGTCTTTAGCTCGATTTAATGATTAAAAGATGAGAAATATATACAATTAAAAACATGAGCACTTTCGAGACAGCGGCTGCCTCTTCTTCAGATGTTTTTAATTGCATATATTTCTCATCTTTTAATCATTAAATCGTGCTAAAGACGGAAATCTTTCATCGCTTCAGTGATTAATGTCGCACGAGTCTTAAATATTTGTTGAGAATTTTGTCGTTTGGTACATCACAGAAATGTCATGTCAAGACCATCTAAAGCCGCTTTATGTGCCATGAGCATTCACAAATTTCACTGTTACCTTTGTTTTCATATGAAAGTTTTACTATTTGTCCAGTCCACCAGTTTTCTTTATAAATACACGCAATAAAATAATCTCTTGCTAAGCTATAATTGCTACTTCATTCTTAGTTTTAGGGCAAAATTCAGTCGCCATTACCAGTTCATGATTTTCTGTCTTTATTTTATTTATTTTTTTCATTTATATATACATGAAGACCTGATTCCCAAATATGGTTTTACATGCTTCGAATATTCCTACATTTTCTATCTAATCTGTAGGACAGAATGTCACAGGAAAACTATATTAGATAAGTTCTTACTGACAGTGTTCACAAAAGAATTGCTGTTCTCTATGTTGTCATATACTTTTTAGATTTAAAAGATTGTGCTGAGTTGCCTAGTGTAACCAGGCAAATGCCCTAAATACAAATACCCTAGATTCAGCAGATACCCTTCACTGTTACAACATTCGTTTTGATGGTTACTTGCACTGAATAATCACTTTCTTTTGTTGCAAGTTTTTTTTTAAATGGCTGAACTGATATCTTCTTTAAGTATGTGCAGCAGCTCCTTCATAAATATTAACTCTGTTTGCCTAAATTAGATTTGATCATTGGATTTAAACTACTCTTCAGTTTTGCCTATAGAAAGCAGAGCATGGACAGAATTAGGTACCATGTCATCAGAAAGTAAGAAACTACAGAAAAAAGAAGAAACA
This sequence comes from Macrothele yani, assembly GCA_039090855.1. Classification (NCBI taxonomy): domain Eukaryota; kingdom Metazoa; phylum Arthropoda; class Arachnida; order Araneae; family Macrothelidae; genus Macrothele; species Macrothele yani. Next base: position 97,831,306 of record CM077028.1, on the reverse strand, counting down.
CACTTTGTAATATGCTAAAGATGTGAATATTGATGTTTGGTTTGTATTTTCCAGTGATATGTCTGGATTTCATTTTGCTGTATAACAACGGTTCTCAGCAAAATCATCTAAGGGCAAAACTAAAATAAAACTATCACTTTTTTCACTAGTCTTTTTCATCTGAAACACCACATTTCTGAAATTTATGAATATAACTCGCTGTAAAGCCCATTGAGATAAGAATACAACAGGTTCTAGATATCACTTATAGCTAGTCAAGCGTTTATTAACGTCTGTGGAAAATATCTTTGTACACAATATTTTTTTTAAAGATCTTTTCGAAATCTGGAAGTTGTTTTCCTTGTTCTTGCCCATGGACTACTTTAACTGTTACATCAAACCGTCAAACTCTTGACAATGCAACATAAAGTTGTCCCTGGCCAAACACTGGTTCAGGAAGGCATATACCTACTTTCTCCAGTCTTTGACCTTGAGACTTATTAATGGTCATAGCAAAGGAGAGTTTTACAGGGAATTGTCGTCATCTTAATAAGAATGGGAGGTCTATATCAGTAGGTGCGAGGTCAATTCATGGAATAAAAACAGTTTTACCATCTGCAATGATCAAATTAGATTTTAGCTCTTTAATTCCATTGCATAAACCAGTGTCTTGTTCCATTGCATAAACCTCGTTGTGTATTGAGGTTTTCTCAGGAGTATGAAAATAGCTCCAAGCTCCAATCTTCAACTTCAGTCTGTGAAGTGGCATTCTTGATGGAGTTTGCTCATTTAAAAACTGTATAAGATAATACTGTTCAGTATTTTCTTTGCCATCATTATCAATTGAATCAGAGCTTAAGTATGTGCTTGCTGTCCCCTCTAAGAGATCATCAACATTCTAATTTAATTTGTCAACATCAGAGTTTTTGGGACACAGAATGGCTTTCTTTGCAAATGTTTTAAAATCGGAAATTTTCGAGTTTTCGTGTGTTCAAGTTCTTCCCAAAGATGGGATTTATAATTTTCAAACAATTCTTGTGCATTGGGTGGTGAAACAAAGATAAGAATGTATGCAAATAAATCTTGTAGTTGTCGAGGCACGCTGCAAACTGATGCTTCATCTAAGGTTTTCTCCCATATTTCATCATTCTAAATTAAACCTTTCTGCAATGCAGCTTCTTGGAAGGTATCATATGGAATTCCATTGACTGTTCTTAAATCTGTAAAGCTTTTCACTCCAGACACATAAAGTAGCAATAGTAGCAAACAATATCTTCTGGATCAGAGCCAAGGTTGACTGAATACATTCTTCCAATCACATTATCTGCATCAAGTTTTCGTTGGACCCATTGTCTTTTTTATTTTTTATTGAACACTTTAATGTCTTGGCATGTTGCTATATGAAATAGATTGTGCATCTTTCATTGCCCTCATTTAGTTTGAACCATGTTGTCAGCATTGTATCTCTCTGAGCATTATGAACAACTGCATTTCGATCATTGTTTAAATGCTCCAGATTAAAGGTAATGTTCTGTTTTTCAGTAAGGTGAACAGGTAATCTAACTATTGAATGAGATTGCTGATGCATATCATAACCAAGTATTCACCACATTGCCTCAGGTGCACTAACGTATCGGGGAATCAACATGACTTTTTACTTCGTCGTATTTCATGTTGTGCTCTGTTATATGCATATTATCACAGTCATGACTTTTGTATACATAATTGAAAAGGTATTTTATGATTTTCACAGTAGCGCACACCTCGACATTAATGTGGCAATTTTACTTTAACAAAAGATATGGATTATAAGGGACAATCCAGCTGTTATCAATAATTTTACCACATACAGTTGTGGTTGCACCATTCTTTTTACGGCAATATAAAGGATACCCACCTTTGTTAGCTACTGTTTCATTTTGGAAAGACTTCAGAAATTGCTTGGTAGATTTGCCATCTTCCATACAGGGTGAATTGTGACTATTTCACCACACGGGCCATGAACCATGTGTTTCGCAACAGTTGCATGTAAAACTGGTAAATGCTCTTTATCTGGTATAATTTGGTCAGTTTTCTCAGGAAATGTTAGTTTGTCCTCTTCTTTCAAAATCAAGAGCATATGAGCATGGGGAAGCCCTCTTTTTGGAATTTGATTACATGAACTTTGGCCACCAGAACTCCAAAAATATGCCTTTTGGTTATATCATCCTGATCAATTAATTCTTTCAACTTTAATTGGAAGACTCTTGCAACTAAATCTGGACGGTTTTCGACAGATTGACCATTCAAGTTTTTAATAATTCCTTCCCATTTCGGGTTGCAAGTCATAGTAAGGAAAAGATCAAGCTTGACATACTTTCTGACTACGCCATTGCATCCTGATAATTTTGCACCATATTTCGTGGTCAGGTGTAATGAAGATGGCAAAATAGGAGCTTTTATAGGAAGAAACTAATCATCTCCAGCATTCTGAATTTGGTCCATCAGACCTTTATACTTTTTGAGACTTAACTGAGACTGTTTTTGTCATATGTAATTCAGTGTATTAGCTTCCATTTTTACATATGCGTCAACATTGTATTGCCGCGTAAGCTTTCCTTCACTTAATAATTGATTAAATTCGTCACAGATCGAAAGACGATGTTGATAGTACTGCATTTGTGAAACCCTTGACCGTGGCTTTGTACATTGGTTAACAACACTTAGTAAAGACGTTGGTCTATGTTGTAATGGAATGATATGGATCAAATGACATCACACCAGCAGGTGTGTTCTTTGTTGTTATGACAACAAAACAAAGAGATATATGCGTGAACTGTGCGCATGTAGGTCATGACGTCACCTGCACGAAAACATGAAAAGCTAATCGTGACGTCACAAACATATGTTTTTTGGTTGTTGCTATGACGACTTAAAAAGTGATCCAGGTCATCGGCAAATTAGCCTTTTATATCATCATCGTCAACCATTATCAATCCACTGCTGGACGAAGGTCTCCCCAAGTTTCTTCCACAACAGTCTGTCTTGTGCCAGTCTCCTCCATGTTACTCCCGCATACTTCAGAATTTCATCCACTCATCTCCTATGTGGTCGTCTTCTGGGTCTTTTCCTGTCTCTTGGAATCCAATCTAAAATTTTGGCTGTCCATCGATGGTCTGTCCTTCTGGCAGTATGGCCAGCCCATTGCCATTTCAGGGATTTAACTCTGATCATGATGTCTTCTACTCTTGTCATTTTTCTGATCCACGAGTTCCTCTTCTTATCTCTCCTGGCCACACCAAGCATGCACCTCTCCATACTTTTTTGAGTTGTCTGCAGCCTTTGTACGTCTCTTTTAGTTAAGGTCCACGTCTCTGCACCATATGTAAACACTAGAAAGATGCATTGATCAAACACTTTTCTTTTAAAACATAATGGCATATTGCTCTTGAAAATTATGCTGGTTCTTCCAAAAGCTTTCCAGGCAAGTTTTGTACGCCGATTAATTTCTTCATCAATGTGACCCTCACTTGATATCTGCTGTCCAAGATAAACGTACGTGTCTGTTATCTCCAGCTTTTCTCCATCAATCGATAAATCTTCATTTCTTGTAAAAGCATTTAACAACACTTTTGTCTTCTGAAAGTTCATTTTTAATCCCACTTCTTTACTCTTGTCAGCAAGTTCCTGGATCATACTCTGCAGCTCTGATGGGGTAGTTGCAAAAATGACTACATCATCAGCAAAATGCAGGTGGGTTAGATAATCTCCATTAATCTTTATCCCTTTGTTTTCCCAGTTCAGTGATTGAAAGACATTTTCCAATGTGGCATTAAAGAGCTTCGGAGATATGGTGTCACCTTGTCTCACTCCCTTTCCAATTTTTATGTCTGTTCTATTTTCAAACAGCAGAATCTTTGCACTTGCATTTTCATAGATGTTATTAATAATATTAATGTATGCATCTTCAATACCGCAGGATTTCAGAGCCATTGTAACTGCTGATGGTTTCACCGAATCAAAGGCTTTTTCCTAATCGATAAAAGCCATGCACAATGGAAGTTCATATTCCCTTGCTCTTTCAATTATATCTCTCAGTACGCGGATGTGATCTATTGTGCTGTAGCCACTCCTGAATCCAGCTTGTTCTCTCGGTTGAGCCATGTCCAGTGTTACCTTCAAGCGGTGTGAAAGAACTTTAGTGAAGATTTTATAAACCGCTGATAGGTCTGTGGTTCCCGAGATCCTCAATGTCACCTTTTTTATGTAGCAGGATCATTGTAGCGTTGTTCCAATCATCAGGATTCATCCCTTCATTAAGGCATCGAGTGAAAATTTGGGCGAGTACTGTTTCGATTTCTCCACTTGGTTCTAGTATGATGTCTACAGTAATTCCATCTTCTCCTGGAGCTTTTCCCCGCTTCATGTTCTTGATTGCATGTGCAACTTCTGCTGGGAGGACTGGAAGAACTCTGGTACTGGTACCTTTCATGATGTCTGGAGTACATGTATCATCCCTTTCATATAATTTGGAGTAGAAATCTTTCACTCTTGTCAAAATTTCACCTCTATTTCTTGTTACAGAACCATCTTCTTTTCTCAGTGCCATAATCTGTTTTCTTCCCTTACTGAGATGTCCCTTTGCTATCTTTAGGCTTTGGTTGTTTTCAATTGCTTTCCTCACTAGTTCACAGTTGAATTTTCTTACATCTTCAGTGATACTTTTTCGTACTGTCTTGCATAGCTCTATATATTCCACTTTAGAAGTGACATCTTGTTTAGTTGTCCTCATCTCTCTTCTTTTTGCATCAACATTTTGGTTTTTCCTGATAATTTGTTCACATGCAACTTGTTCTTAGACTCAGCTAATTTTGTTGCTGTTTCCATAAGAGCTTTGGTTACTTTTCTGTTAACTTCAGAAATATCCACTTCTTCCGATGTTAGGCCTTCTAAAGCAGAGAACCTGTTCTTCAGTTCCAACTTGAGGGTATTATGGTGTTTTTTAAGGTTGGTTATGTCAGTACATTTTGTTTGTCTTATGAGCTTGCCACGTTCGAGTTTAGTGTTAAGGTGCATCTTACATCTCACCAATCTATGGTCACTACCTGTGTTGAACTTGTTTAGCACACTGCAGTCTTCTATGACGAATTTTTTGTCATACATAATAAAATCAATTTCACTTGTCGTCCCATTTGGATGTCTCCATGTCCATTTCCTGTGTGGCGTTTCTTGAAAAAGGAGTTCAAGATGGAAAACCCTTCTGCCTCTGCAAACTCAACGAGAGTATTTCCATGCTGGTTTCTGTTGCCGTGACCGAATTTACCTACTGAAGTTTTATTCTGTTGCCGTTGCCCTATTTTTGCATTGAAATCTCCCATAATTATCTTCAAGTGCTGCTTACCTTTATTATTTAGATGACGAATTTCCTCGTAAAATTCTACAATTTCTTCTTCAGGATGACTTGTGGTTGGCACATAAGTTTGAATAATCTGAGCCTGGTATCTTCTCGAGAGTTGGATAACGAGTCGTGCAGCTCTGTCAGAGGAACTTTCAACTTCTACAACTTTATCTTTCAGTTTCTTGTTTATTATAAATCCAACACCACTAGTTCTGCTAGTATCTGTCCCATGATAGTAGAAGAGATGTCCACTTTAGAGTTCAATGAGATCTTCTCCATTTCTCCTTACCTCACTTAGCCCGACGATGTCCCACTTGATCCTTTGTAGTTCCTCTTCCAATTCAAGAAGCCTTGAATCAGAAGATAGGGAGCGTCCATTATACGTAGCCAAGGTCAGCATCAGCTGGCAGCTTAGTCCGGTCCTCCGGGGTTTCTTAGCACCCACTGCCTTCATGTCGCACTGGCCGCTGCCTTGGCCAGGTACATTCCAGCTGCCGGAGACTGAGGGCCAAGATTTAAGTTGTGGAATCATTTTGGAGGGGTTTGGCCATAACTCACCACGCTGGCCAAGCGGGTTGGTGAGTGTGGGATAGCATTTCCTCTAATCCCGATGTTATAGTTATACCGCTATTGGCGGTCGTCAGAGCCCCTTTAGTGGGAACATGATGCACGATGAGAAGGCGGGGTTCATTTGTCAAGGAGAGGCTGTGATAAGGATGTTTATGTGATCCTTTCAGAATCCAGTTTTGTACTTCATAAATTTTCCGATGGTGCAGCTTTTCTTGGAGATGTTTGTTTTATTTCATCAATAAGGCTGTGTATAAAATATTTAGAACAGAAATACTAAGTTTTTTTTAATTGTTTTATCTTATACTGGCATATAATGACCATCATCTACTAAATTTTCAGATTTAAAAGAAATTACTTTTTAATATAAATTGTTTAAATTTGACACTTTCTTCTGAAATCTTTTGCTATTTGAATATTTGGATGTTTATCATTGCAAAAGTAAAATTGAAATGCAGGCAAAGCATTTTCTTTTTTAACAAATATTGACAAAGAGACTCTACATGAATTTTCAAGGTGGAACAATTGTATAATTTTCTAACAAAAAAATTTTTTTTTTTTTTTTTTTTTTTTTTACATTTTGCAATTTTTTTACATAAACTTTGGGCACAGCCATATTAGAAGTAACAGTGCATATTAAAGCTTGCACACTGTGCTTCCTACTGGGAAAAAATCTCAGCTGTAGGTTTAAAATTTCAAGTTATTGATTTATTAGTTCCTAAAAATGAGAAATTTCCTTCCGCTGCAAAAGCTCCCCTGCAGCACACCATTTTCAAAATGTCATGATTTTGCATATGAATTTTTTTCAGAATTATTATAAAAAAATGGAATCTAATCTTTGAAGTATTAACAAAATCAAGTGTCAATAGTACAACAATAAAAAGGAATTATTGTTTTTCAGTTGGTATTGTTGAATATTTTCAAAGTACTGTAATGTAAAAAAAAAAAAACACTTTAATAACAAGTTATGATTTTTCGCTATTGTATCCAGGCTGACAATTTCAGCTGTTATTATTTATTAAACATGTTAATAGATGAAATTGTTTGTGGAATGTAGTACTAATTTTAAAGATCAAATCAAGTGCTGTTTTAGTTTTGAGAAAACAAAACTTTTGAGTAAATATGCATGAATGGGGAGATGTACATTTTCATGTGTGGTGTTCATAATTGTCTGATTGAGGAATTTTGGAACTGGTTTCACCATATTCGCCCGTTAAAACTGTTTATTAGAGCTACATCAATGTTTTATCGTTTTCATTAGCCTGGTGGTGTGCATGTTCATGTCAGTACTGGTTGGTTAATCAGTTTGCTTGATGCAAGGGACTGAGAGGGCCAAAGAGTGAGTCTCTCTCTCTCTCTCTCTCTCTCTCTCTCTCTCTCTCTCTCTCTCTCTCTCTCTCTCTCTCTCTCTCTCTCTCTCTCTCTCCTATAATATATAGCACAAAAAGCAGAAATATGCGACATTAAATTTCATTTGTATATGTGGTATGCATGTAACACCTAAAATTCTGTTCAACATATATTGTTATGCATAACACCATGCTAAGCCTTGGATGATAAAAATCAAATTGCAAAAATAAATAAAAAAAAATAAATCTCAACATACCTAAGTCATCAGTGGTTTTTCCTATTGCTGTGTAAAATTCCTTGGTCCACAAATCCATCCTACCCATTGTTTTAGAAAAGTATTAGACCTATTGATGCTGCTGCTTTTAATTCACAACAAGAATAAAACTTAGGCTTAAAAACAGTAACATCAATAGGCCTATATTTTTTTTATAACAGCTGAAAAGAGGTATTTGCTAAGCAAGGATTATTGTCCTGCAATATCAAGATAACCATCAATGACCTAGGTATGTTGAAATTTATTTTCAAAAGTTTGTTTTTGTTTTCATAATTTGAAATTTCGTTTTTAATTTCTAAAACTTTAAATAACTTTTATGTAACTTTAAGCATAGCAACAGTGTGTGTCAAACAGAATTTTAGATATGTATGTACCAAAGGGATGTAAGGTCAGGTGATGCGTAACATCACAGCCTCTCCTTGACAAATGTCAACCCCGCCTTCTCGTGGTGCATCCTGTTCCTACTAAAGGGGCTCTGACGACCGCCAATAGCGGTATAACTATACCATCGGGATTAGAGGAAATTCTATCCCACACTCACCAACCCGCTTGGCCAGCGTGGTGAGTTATGGCCAAACCCCTCCAAAATGACTCCACAACTTAAATCTTGGCCCTCAGTCTCCGGCAGCTGGAATGTACCTGGCCAAGGCAGCGGCCAGTGCGACATGAAGGCAGAGGGTGCTAAGAATCCCCGGAGGACCGGACTAGGCTGCCATCTGATGCTGACCTTGGCAACGTACAATGGACGCTCCCTATCTTCTGATTCAAGGCTTCTTGAATTGGAAGAGGAACTACAAAGGATCAAGTGGGACATCGTGGGGCTAAGTGAGGTAAGGAGAAAAGGAAGATCTCATCGAACTGAAAAGTGGACATCTCCTCTACTATCGTGGGACAGATACTGGCAGAACTAGTGGTGTTGGATTTATAATAAACAAGAAACTGAAGGATAAAGTTGTAGAAGTTGAAAGTTCCTCTGACAGAGCTGCACGGCTTGTTATCCAACTCTCGAAAAGATACCAGGCTCAGATTATTCAAACTTATGCACCCACCACAAGTTATCCTGAAGAAGAAATTGAAGAATTTTATGAGGAAATTTGTCATCTAAATAATAAAGGTAAGCAGCACTTGAAAATAATTATGGGAGATTTCAATGCAAAAATAGGCAACGGCAACAGAATGAAACTTCAGTAGGTAAATTCGGTCACGGCAACAGAAACCAGCGTGGAAATACTCTCGTTGAGTTTGCAGAGGCAGAAGGGTTTTTCATCTTGAACTCCTTCTTCAAGAAAAAGCCACACAGGAAATGGACATGGAGACATCCAAATGGGACGACAAGTGAAATTGATTTTATTATGTGTAACAAAAAATTCGTCATAGAAGACTGCAGTGTGCTAAACAAGTTCAACACAGGTAGTGACCATAGATTGGTGAGATGTAAGATGCACCTCAACACTGAACTTGAACGTGGCAAGCTCATAAGACAAACAAAATCTATTGACATAACCAACCTTAAAAAACACCATAATACCTTCAAGTTGGAACTGAAGAACAGGTTCTCTGCTTTAGAAGGCCTAACATCGGAAGAAGTGGACATCTCTGAAGTTAACAGAAAAGTAACCAAAGCTCTTATGGAAACAGCAACAAAATTAGCTGGGTCTAAGAACAAGTTGCATGTAAATAAATTATCAGGAAAAACGAAAATGTTGATGCAAAAAAGAAGAGAGATGAGGACAACTAAAGAAGATGTGACTTCCAAAGTGGAATATATAGAGCTATGCAAGACAGTACGAAAAAGTATCACTGAAGACGTAAGAAAATTCAACTGTGAACTAGTGAGGAAAGCAATTGAAAACAACCAAAGCCTAAAGATAGCAAAGGGACATCTCAGTAAGGGAAGAAAACAGATTATGGCACTGAGAAAAGAAGATGGTTCTGTAACAAGAAATAGAGGCGAAATTTTGACAAGAGTGAAAGATTTCTACTCCAAATTATATGAAAGGGATGATACATGCACTCCAGACATCATGAAAGATACCAGTACCAGAGTTCCTCCAGTCCTTCCAGCAGAAGTTGCATATGCAATCAAGAACATGAAGCGGGGAAAAGCTCCAGGAGAAGATGGAATTACTGTAGACATCATACAAGAAGCAAGTGGAGAAATCGAAACAGTACTCGCCCAAATTTTCACTCGATGCCTTAATGAAGGAAAGATTCCTGAGGATTGGAACACCGCTACAATGATCCTGCTACATAAGAAAGGTGACATTGAGGATCTCGGAAACTACAGACCTATCAGCCTCCTATCAGTAGTTTATAAAATCTTCACTAAAGTTCTTTCACACCGCTTGAAGGTAACACTGGACATGGCTCAACCGAGAGAACAAGCTGGATTCAGGAGTGGCTACAGCACAATAGATCATATCCATGTGCTGAGAGAACTAATTGAAAGAGCGAGGGAATATGAACTTCCATTGTGCATGGCTTTTATCGATTATGAAAAAGCCTTTGATTCGGTGAAACCATCAGCAGTTACAATGGCTCTGAAAACCTGCGGTATTGAAGATGCATACATTAATATTATTAATAACATCTATGAAAATGCAAGTGCAAAGATTAGGCTGTTTGAAAATACAACACACATAAAAATTGGAAAGGGAGTGAGACAAGGTGAGACCATATCTCCGAAGCTCTTTAATGCCACATTGGAGGGTGTTTTTCAGTCACTGAGCTGGGAAAACAAGGGGATAAAGATTAATGGAGATTATCTAACCCACCTTCGTTTTGCTGATGACGTAGTCATTTTTGCAACTAGCCCATCAGAGCTGCAGAGTATGATCCAGGAACTTGCTGACAAGAGTAAAGAAGTGGGATTAAAAATGAACTTTCAGAAGACAAAAGTGATGTTCAATGCTTTTACAAGAAATGAAGATTTATCGATTGATGGAGAAAAGCTGGAGATAACAGACACGTACGTTTATCTTGGACAGCAGATATCAAGTGAGGGTCACATTGATGAAGAAATTAATCGGCGTACAAAACTTGCCTGGAGAGCTTTTGGAAGAAACAGCATAATTTTCAAGAGCAATATGCCATTATGTCTTAAAAGAAAAGTGTTTGATCAATGCATCCTTCCAGTGCTTACGTATGGTGCAGAGACGTGGACCTTAACTAAAAGAGACATACAAAAGCTGCAGACAACTCAAAGAAGCATGGAGAGGTGCATACTTGGTGTAACCAGGAGAGATAAGAAGAGGAACTCGTGGATCCGAAAAATGACAAGAGTGGAAGACATCATGATCAGAGTTAAATCCCTGAAATGGCAATGGGCTGGACATACTGCCAGAAGGACAGATCATCGATGGACAGCCGAAATTTTAGATTGGATTCCAAGGGACAGGAAAAGACCCAGAAGAAGACCACGTGGGAGATGGGTGGATGAAATTCGAAAGTATGCAGGGGTGACATGGATCAGACTGGCACAAGACAGACCGTTGTGGAGGAAACTTGGGGAGACCTTCGTCCAGCAGTGGATTGATAATGGTTGACAATGATGATGATGATGATGATGTACCAAATATGCAATTCAACAAAGAGTGCTTCATTAGTAGGGAAACATTGTGAAGTTGGTAGTGTGATATCAGCTCACTGCATCAATTATGTAAGTGGGCTGAAAAGTTTTGCCTTGATTGGAAAAAAAAATTAATGAAAGTTTTTTCAATGAAACAAAGACAAAAATTTACTGTCTTTTATTTAAAAGGCTGCATAATTGCTTCGCCACATAAACACCTTCTTCAATGCATTTCTTCTAACATGTCTATAATGTTCCAAGTCTATCCATAAAAAAATTCAGGATTTTGTTTCTGAAACTACTGGCATATGCCTACTTCGCTTCTTTATCAGATGTCCCCTCAAATATTCTTTTAGTTTAGGAAGCAGTTGAAAAACACTAGGAACCAGACCTGGGCTATACCAAGAATGTGGCAGCAAAGTAAACCAAAGGTGCTCAATGGTGGCAACTGCAGCAGCACTGGTGTGAGGCCTGTCATCCTGTTAAAGAAGAGTTTGAACACTCTGCCCTGCTTTCTCAGATATCAGTTTTCAGTTTCTTTCAAGTTTCAGTGTAATATTCAGGATTTATTGTTCCCCTTTCCTCAAAAAGTCAGCAAGCACAAGTTCTTTACTGTTCCAAAAAGCAGACATAACCTTCCCAGCTAGGGCTCATGTTGTGATTGTAAATGGGGAGGGGTGTTTCTCTCCTTTTGCTTTCTCTTTTGACCACGGTTATTGTTTTGCTCCCATTCTTTTAAAACTGCTTTCTTATTTTTCAAAAGACATGCTTTTATTTGTGTATTTCCACACATAAACATATCTGCCAGTTTTCTCTCAAACTCCATTTTTGATTCTGGTTGATCACTTTTATTCTGTCCTCTAAATTCAGAACAACTCTTGTGTGACATGATCTTATAGGAAGAAAGAGCCAAAGAGAATGTTTAATAAATCAAAGACTAAATCGCTAGAGAAAGAGAGAGGTCAATTTTTCCAACTGAGGGGATTTCAGTTGGAGCATAAACATGCAGCACAATGATTGCTGATTGCTATCTGCTTAACAGAAAAAGTCAATATGACACCCTCAAGGCAGCTAACAACCACAAAAAATGGAACCTATCCCCCAATTCCATCCCTCTTAAAGTGTCCTCTGTCCAGCCAAAAAGTGAAGTATATACGAGTTTATACTGTCACTCCTGTTTTCAACCTTTGTTGGAAGTGTGGAGATGGAGTTTGTCTTCCTTTACGTTAGTACGTAAGCCATTAGAATTGCCTGTCATCTTCAAAAAGTCCTCCCCCCACACACACCCCACGCACCCCCACACACACCCCATCACTTCCACGCAGGAGGAAACTTCCCAGCCATTTAAAGTGACCCTTCCATGCCAATGCATATTTGTTTACTTTACTGTTTCATGGTTCCAAGGTAGAGATTTTCAGTGGGAATGGTTATCCCGACGACAAAGTTTTTTTTGCAGTGGTCCTTACGCAAAGATGGTCGTCAAGATGGGGTGAGTGGTCTTTTAATAGGGGGAAGATTAGCATTAGCACAGTGGGTCTTAAAATCTGTTCCACAGAGAAACCGCCGTAATGAGAGGTGGTCGCTAAGAGAGGTTTCACTGTATAGCATATATTGTTTGAAAAATGACTGCTGTTTTCCCAGAGTCTTTTAATATCTTTTAGTCACATTCAAAACTCTCCACCCAATATTTTCAATCCCCTCTATTTACAAACACAGGTGGAAAGACCCATTTCAAATTTTAATTTTAAGCCCTGTAAAGTGCTTTCAATCTTCATTGAATGTCAAAAATATATCTGTACTGAAACTTAAAATAAATAAATAGAAATGTAAAAGCATTTAACAGAACTTGAATAATTGGATTATGAAAAAGTTGATAACTAACACTGAAGATTGGTTTGCAGCTAATCAAAATAATGGTCTTTTAAAGTAAAAGAAATAGTCACTAATAAAAACACTGTCTGACAGCTAAGTCAAAATAGATTTTTTTTTTAATTACCCAAATGATGCAGTCAAAACCACTTTGTTTTATCCAGGCTTGAGTTTCTTCTGTGCATTCATGGAATTCCACTTTTTTTTGTCATTGATTGGGTTATTTTCAAAATCAACGCAAATCAGAAGCAGATTTAGGGGTGCCTTTTCCTTCTGAGGACAGAATTTCATCTATCAAAACTCTCAGAAACTGAAGTCATTAGACAAAGTGAAGATTTCTCCCATAAATTTTTTTTTTTCTCGTGATGTTTCCTTCGTCTGGTATTGTTGCTAAATATTTTATTGCATCAATGTTTGTATTTCAGCTTGAAAATGTGGACAACAATTTCAAAATCATAAGTTAGATGAAGCAGAAATTTCCCTGTAGTCTTGAATTCTATTTCTTACAATTCTCCTTCTGCCCTGTATTCTTAAGTACTTCATTTCATAAATATTTGTATTTCAGCATGGTGGAGGAAAAATTTCCCAAAAGAGAAGTTGGACAGAGCAAAGATTTCTCCCTTATTATTATTTTTTTTCTCTCCTGTGATGTTCTCACTGTCCTCTATTGTTGTTAAATGTTATCCCCCCCCCCCCCCACACACACACACACACAAATGTTTGCATTTCAGCTTGGTAAAGGAGGGGGAAATTTCCAAAAAAGGAAGTGACTGAAATTTTGTACAAATTGATGCATTGTGTCTAAAAGTATTCATCATCTCAGGTACACCACCCATCTAAAATACTGAGAACTTTAATATCATGCATTCATGGTATGGATAAAATTATAGTAACAAAGTCAGGAAGAATAAACATTGAAACTTATTTGGCTATACAAACTGCAAACTACAAATTTAAGCACAGGGTTAAGTCTGCAGTTTGTTTTTTCAGTAAAATGGATTATTTGGGAGAAGCACTTGATTCCAACTTTGCTAAAATCTGAGCATAAAAAAGTGACAAAGAAAAAAGGAAAATGGAAAGATATTGGCAGGTTTATTTTTTTTTTTTTCTCCCTTGTTTGAAGCAGTGGTATGATGTGCAGCTGCAGTCAATGTAAGACAAATATGGTTTTGGAACTTACTGAGAAGAAAGCAATGCTTGTTGCCAAGAGGAAACTTAATGAGCAAGCAAGTACAACAAAATAAAGCATAAAAAAAATTTTAAAGCCATTTTGTTTGAATTTAATAAATTTATATTGTGAATATAGTAATGTGTTCTCTCCAGTTTAATATTTACATAAATAAATTATAGTGAATTATTCCATCTTCTCATGCTGTGTTATATTCACACTTTTGCTGTGTTCTGATTTCTCACCTGGTTGAAAAGTTGCTTTTTTTTTTTCTTTCTTTGGCAGTCTTGTGTATGTTTACCCAATTATTGTTATGAATAACTCAAGAATTCAAATATAAAGTAAAAAAACCCAAAAATTATGGGAACATAGACCTGAGTTCCTGAGAAAATCTCAAAATTGCAATATCTATCATTGAACAACAAACTCTAGAGCAATTCTGTTGCAACTAGAAGTGGATGCGCAGGAGGTACCACAAACTTCATTTACCAGTAAATAGAGGAAATACTTTATCTGTTCGTCTCTGAAAAAATGGACAAAGGAGCCTCTCAAAACTACTAAATTCTCTAAATCATGCAGTTCTTTACCAATAATTTATTTTAAAAATTGGGGGATCATCTTGAAATTTAAATGATTATTTGTCAGAAAACCTTATCAATTAACTTCAAGCAGTTTCTTTTGCTTTTTATTCTGTTACAGTTGATGATAGGCTGGTGCAGTTATAGGTTCCTTTTATATGCTTTTACTGTAAATCCTCGACTAAGCACGTATTGCTTTTGAAACTCCCTACTCTTTTTTTCATGCTTTTGTGTGATAAGATATGGATGTAAACTGAAGTAAAAAAATTGCAGTTGCTTATAATGTTAGACACCAATATTTATTTTCATTTGTAAAATAATTAAGTGGAAGAATCATTAGTATTTCATCCTGTAATCTCTTAATTGAATTATGCTTTTTTTTTTTTTCTGAACTCTTGTTTACGCTTTCCAACCGTAGGTTGAAGGAAGCGTATATGCTCCAGCTTTTTCCGTCCGTCCGTCTGTCGGCACGATAACTCACGTAAAAATGGTTCGATTTCGATGAAATTTTAGTATGTGGTAGGGGACCACCTGGGAACGAACCCTATTGAAAATGGGACAAATGGGGTTAAGTCACGACATAGGAGCGGGATCCATTCCATTGCCCTTATGCCTCATAACTTGCGTAAATATGGTTCGATTTCAATGAAATTTTAGTATGTGGTATTGGACAGCCTGGGAACAAACCCTATTGAAAATGGGTGAAGTGGGGTCAAAGGTTAGGACATAGGAGCGGGATGCATTCCATTGCCCTTATGCGTTATAACCAGTGGCGTGCGGTCGTTGTATGCAATGCATGCATTGCACGCCGTAATAATTATACAAAAAAAAATTGTGTGCGAAAATGTAAACTTATATGCCAGTGGTTTTGAAAGTTTAATTCAAAAACAAAATGTAAATATTTTTTTTCATTCAGAAGTTCGGAACAGTACCATCAAATGCAAAATCGGAGTTGCGTCTACCTGTGACCTCACACCGCAAGTGACAGCCAGCTCTTTCGTTAAGGAAACCGGCTTTTAAGGTGGTTTTGCGTTGTTCACCTTGTAAATTCCCACTTCAGTAGAGGCTTCGGCGTAATGTCAACTGCTGTGGGAAACCGGTCATATGACTGGTCAAAATGCAAATGCCGCTGTTGCATCCACCAATGAGAAGCATTATTTCTTTTGCCTGTAACTCGCTGTTCATTTTATGTATCGCTTCGAGAGGTGTTTTGTGTAGTAACGTTTGTAACATTCTCAGGCTGTTTTTTCCACATTCGTTGGTTTAAGTGAACAAAGGGAAAGCAATGGCAAATGAAGTGGAGGATAATGTCGCAAATTAATTAGTCTATCGATTCCCTGAGTTTTGGGGAAAAATCGGAATGTGTTAGCAACGGAAGGCCAACACCAAAATTGAGTCGCTTAACATCGTCGTTTAAGAAAGGAGATAAAACATACGAACGACATTTCAACGCTTCCATTTACAAAACAGAATGGATTTGTGGTAGTTCAAAACACCAAAAGCTGTACTGTTGGCCTTGTTTGTTATTTTGCCATGAGAAAATCGTTTAGAACAAATCTGGTTATGCGGACTTAAATAATTTGCATAATGCCATGAAACGCCACGAAGGTTCTGAGCAGCACTTGCGGGCTTGCATAAAATTGAAGACATTTGGCTCCGTGAGAATCGATTGCTTATTGGATCAACAGAAGAATATGTCTGTCACAAAACATAATGAAAAGGTGCAACGAAATCGCAATGTTTTGCAAAGGCTTATTCGTGTCGTGTGTCATTTAGCTATTCAAGAACTGGCTTTTCGTGGACATGACGAGTCGGAAACATCAATAAATTGAGGCAATTATGTAGAAACTTTGAATCTGATTAGTGAATTTGATCCCTTACTGAAGCAGCACCTGGATTCCTCTACGGTATTTTCAGGCCAATCCAACAGAACTCAAAACGACTTAATCGATGCTGTTCAGCAAAGAATGCTAACCCACATCTACAAAGAAATTGATAATTCTTACTTTACAGCTATCATGATGGATGAAACTTTTGACATTTCTAAGAAATCTCAGTTATCTACAGTACTGAGATATACAACCAAAGTTGCCGAAATGGTCGAACGATTTCTTGGCTTTTCCGATGTAAGCAGTGGAAAAACTGCGGAAGAACTGTTCTTTCACGTGAAATCCTTTGTCAAGACTCACAAATGTGGTGCTAAATTAATAGCTCAAACTTACGACGGGGCAGCTGTTGTGGCAGGGGAATTAACAGGATTGCAAACCAGAGTACGGCAGCTGTTTCCAGATGCAATGTTTGTTCACTGCTATGCGCATAATATGAACCTCGTGTTATCATTCTCTGCTCAAAATATAAAAGAATGTCGCATTTTTTTCCTGACACTTGGTCTATCATCCTGTTTTTTCCAGATCTTCATCTCGAAGCGAACTTTTGCGAAATATTGTTAATCGCAGATTACCTATAGGATCTGCAGTATGGTGGAACTTCAAGTCAAGAATCGTGTTCACAGTAAGGCAGCAATATCATTCTCTCGTGAAATATTTTTAAACAATTCTTGAAAGCCCTGAAAAATTTGATGGGGAAACATATTTATCTGCTGAAGGGTACTTGCACAAGCTAAAAGATCCAGAGTTCATCTTCATCCTTTGTGTATTTCATTATGTTTTCAGCTTAACGGAAATTTTGTTTGAAATATTGAAGTCAAGAAATCTTGATAATGGATTCTGTGTGCAGCATATCAAGAGCACAGTGGAATATATCTAAAAAAAAGCGGGCTTCCTATAAAAAAATATCTAGAAGAATGTGAATCCCTGTGCCCCACTTTCTCTCATCCTTCGTTGAAAAAGATTAGATTAACTTCTTTCAAAAAGACATCTGTGGATCCCTGGAAACGTTTACTCGCAAAAATAATTGACACTATTAGCGAACAGATGAAAAGCAGATTTTCATCATTTGATAAAATAAACTTTGTGGAGCTCATTAATCCAGAAAAGTCTAAGATCTTCCAGCTTAAGTTTCCCAAAGAGAGCTTGAATTCACTCAAAGAAACGTATCCCACACGCTTTGATTTCACAAGGGTTAAAAAGTGAATTAAGTGTTCTTTACTCTTCCCCAGAATTAAGCAGTAAAACGGTCTGCAAATTGTTCAAATCTTTGCACGAGCTTGGTTTGGATAAATGCTTGACGGAACTAAATAAGTTGTGCCATTTAATTGTGACAATCCCTTATTCCGCGGCTTCCGCAGAGAGATCGTTTTCCACTCTTAAAAGAATAAAAACGTATTCCCGCAGTACACAGGGACAAGACAGATTATCTGGACTGTCTTTAATGACAATTGAAAAGGTTCTCCTGAAGACTTTGATGTCAAAGCCTACGTTTTATGAAGAAGTAACGGAAGAATTCATAAAAAAGGATCACAGAATGGAATTTTGCTACAAATGAGGTAGCTTTTTTTTTTTTGCATGCCTGCCTAGAAAGTTCATGGCACACCACTGGTTATAACGTGTGTAAAAAAATGGTTCGATTTCGATGAAATTTTAGTATGTGGTGGGGACCACCTGGAGAGGAACCCTATTGAAAATGGGACAAATGGGGTCAAAGGCCAGGACATAAAATCAGGATCCATTCCATCACCCTTATTCCATACTATTAAGGGGGACGTCAAGTAATTTTGCTTCCTATATTTTCAATGGAAAAACTTTTGTACACATTTCCTTCACAATTAGTGTGTTCCCAAGGATGGAAATTTGAACATTGATTAAAATAACTTCATATTATAATTTGGAATACTTAACATTTTCTAAAACATAACCATAATTATATTTAAAAATATATAACGTTTCCTTTGGTGGTGTTGAAACCAGAAAAAAGATGGCGCGACCTGTACTTTGATGACGTCAGTAGACAAATAAATGCTGAATTGCATAATTATGGTTATGTTTTAGAAAATATTAAGTATTCCAAGTTATAAAATGAAGCTATTTTAATCGATGTTCAAATTTTCATCCTTGGGAACATGTTAATTGTGAAGAAAATGTGTACAGAAGTTTTTCCATTAGAAGTATAGGAAACAAAATTACTTGACGTCCACCTTAAAGGAGCAATTCTTGTATTTATGTAAATTTTATTTTGAAAACGTCTCTAAGGATTTTGATGAAAGTCGTTAACCTACCGTTTTCTGGTACTAGAAATCGATTTAGCTTGATCTCGACTTTAGGAAAATTCGTTTAGTGGGTTAAATAACCACCCCAAATTACTACGTTTTTAGTGTCAATGGTGTCGTCCCATTAATGTTACCCAATATTTATTCCACAGCCATTATTCTCATAACTTGAGTAATGATTTCTGGTATGTTGGAAAGTGTATTATAATCAATGCATTGCATGATTTTACTAACTTGTTTAGTGTATTTTTAAGTGATAATCAGTTATCAAAAATCTTTTACAGGTAGTAGATCTGATGTCAACAATGCTCTGGAATTGATTAGGAAGAAGTTTCCACCTTCGCAGTTTCCAAATGTATCATTAGCACAAACTCACATTGGTTCACTAGGTGTCCCAGCTGTACCAGAATCTTCACAGGTTAGTAAATTTCACATTAAAAGATGATGCATAGTTTTAGTGCATCTGACTGTTTTTTTGGACAGTTCTTTGGACAGAGTTGTGCACTGCCATGCACTAATAATGTTGTTCCTTACCAAATCATATAAAACAAAGTAAAGCAGTTTGCGCCCCGTTTTTTTGTTTTTGTTTTTTTCTCTCGTTTAAAAAAATTTAAGTTTATCTCTTAAATTATTTTATGTTGCAAAAAGTTTCCATTTTGTTTTCATTGGCCGTTTTGAATTTATTCTGACATTTTTTTTTTAAGTGAGTGATATGAGGTAATGTTCTGAGGCATACATCTATCAGTAATCACCCCTTAATTCGATAATTGGAGCCAGGATGATGCACATTATTTCAGGGACTTAGGATTAAGATCTCCCTTTTGATATCTGTGTACAGTTTTTCAAAAATGAGTGTAAAAGGTAAAGTACACTTTCCATGCAGAAGTTAAGCATTTGTCACCACAATTCTACCCTTGTGCTCTTTATGATTTATTTTAGAGTTTTGGGTGACAAATTTGAAGCTTATTTCTCCTGCTTTCTTTCACTGAATTTATTAAAGAGTAGGATTTTTTTTTTTTTTTTTTTGTTCTCATCCTTCAAAATAGAAGTTGTTTTTGTGAAGAAAACTGAGACTGTCATTGAAGTATTTTGACAGCAGGAAACCTCTTTCTGAAGGATATTCTAGATATAAACAGTACTTTATGCCTTTTGTGCATGGGAATAGAAGAGTACTTTGTATGGTTTGTAGTCCATTACATATTCCTCATAGAAAGAGGATTATAATGGCAGGATGTCCATAAATGATTACTCTGATTTAAGAATGTTTTATAACTTTTAAATGAACATTGCTAATTAAACACAGTTTTAAACAGAAGTGGATAGACATACAAAGTTTTGATACATTGTTAATGAACTTAGTGGTGCATTAAATGTCTAAACACTCGCTTCTCACATTTTTCAACGTTTGTGGGGTAACTTGCTATTGCACCTGTAATGTACTCTCTCAAGGTCCCAATATCTGGAAGAACTGTTTCATAAACCACATCTTTAAACATTATAGTTTCATGGTTCCAGGGTACAGAGAAAATTTTCAGCGGGAATGGTAATCCGGACAACGCAGTTTTTGTGCAGTGGTCCTTAGGCAAAGATAGTCGTTAAGAGGGGTGAGTGGTCTTTTAATAGGGGAAGGTTAGCATTAACTCTATGGGTTCTGAAATCGGTTCCACAGAAAAACAGTCGTAATGATTGGTGGTCTCTAAGAAGCTTCACTGTATATTACTTTATTGCAATTGTTCCTTTTTGAAAGTTTTTATTTTGTGTTTTTGTCATTGCTGATATGGTTTGGAGACTTGTTCACCTTTTATCTGAGTTTCGCTTAAGGTTACATTCATTTGTGTTAGTTTCCCCTTTGCTATTGTTCTAGAAGCATGCTTTTGACTTTTGGGTCACATTGCTTTCCTGCCAAAATTTAGTGGGGGGAGGGGTCTAATTTATTTTTTAGGTATGTGGTTTCTTAAAATATTTTTACAACATTGTGTATATTGCAACGTTTTTCTATGTTAAAAGTAATTTCCTAAAATTAGTTGTATTGTGTCTTGTAAACAAAGGTCTCAGTGTGTCTTGTAGCAGCACACTCTTGCAATGTTACTGAAAATTGCATGGTTTGCTATCTTTAAAATTTTTTCCTGGAATTTGTATAATTAGCATCTTTTAACGATGGGTCAAGCCATGTATGTCATGTATTATAATTTTTTTTGGTATAATTATTTGGCATGATTACTGGGGTTTATTTATTAATTTTTTCCTTCTCTTTATTTTAATATGCATATGTGAGCTTTGACAGGTTTTTCTCTAGCGAAGTAATGTCTTTTATTGTTTTGGAGAGTTTGGGTTAATATTTTTTTTTTCACTGCAAATACATGTATGACATAGCAGAAACCCATGTTCAACCAGATTTTTGTAGAGATTAGTAAATGGGGAGCTTTGCTGGTCCTTGAAAAAAGCCATAGCTCACCATTATTCTAAAGTTAAACATTAGGACTTGCAAATACAAAAGTGACTAATTTTAAGGTTCAGAATCATTTTGTCCTCAGAATTTCACCAAAATTTTGTTTTTAGAAAAACAAAATTGTACTGTTAAAGTACTATTGTGATTTCCAATGCTGTTGTCAGTGATGGAGATTTTCTGTGAAATTATTTATTTCCTATTTGACAGAAGTTGTAAGAATTCTAAAAATTGTAGGAAAGTAAAATTTTAAAATATTTGTAATATGTAAGTTTGGTATGGCCTAAAAATTGGATCACTAAACTAATAAATGTATGAACTGAAAATTTTGTTACATGCTGGAAATCAAAACTTTCACAAAAATTCAAAAGGTGTTTTCTTCCTTCCAAAACATTTTTGAAAAAGCTGTAAGCTTGATGGACCATGTTTAGGCTAACCCATTTTTTAAAGATGATTTATTTATTAGTATATTTCCCAGTATGCAAACTATCCCAAAAAAAAAAAAAAAAAAAAAAAGTTGTCAGTGTTCTAGTGGTCAATTTTTTTTTATTTTTTTTATTTTATTTTTGCCCATTTAGTCTACTGGCTGGAATGTGAATTCACTAGTCCCAACTATTGTGTAGTCCCAAACAAATTAGGATAAACAAAGCACTATTTATGTAATACTACATTGCTTCATGTTCATTTATTGCCAGAAAATATTTGTTTACCGTATATACTCGCGTATAAGTCGACCCCCCCCCCCACTTTCAGAGGAAAAATCGTAAGAAATCGGAAACTCGCGTATAAGTCTATCCCGGAATGAGAAAAAAAAAAATTCAATGAATTTATTCAAAAACATTTGAAAACGAAAAAAATTATATATATAATAAATTTAATTTGCATACCCAAAAACTTCATCGGAACCCTTCAAAATCCGATTCCGGGTCAGACGCGCCAAACAGTTAAAAAAAAGTCTTTCTCCGTCATCGGCGCGTCATCATAAACATCGGTATTCCCATCTATGCCTGTGTCATCAGAATCACTGTCATCATCACTCATAAAAATCTCATCATCCTCTGTGCCATCAAGTTTGTTACTAATGCAACATTTCTTGAATGATTTCACGACCATTTCTGCAGGTATCGCATCCCAAGCATCCTTGACCCATCGCGCAATCAAAACGATATCCGGCTTCTTTAGATTTCCGCCCTTGGTTTCAGTCGGCAAATCGGAACTTATCCAATCTGCCCAATACCTCCGCACATTGTCATTGAAGGGATTATTAAGGCAGACATCTAGTGGTTGAAGAACAGATGTCAACCCACCTCTGATGACAGCAAGAGTTGTTTTTGAATTTTCTGCAGTTTTTTTCACTTCTGCACAACGGTGTGCAACAAACATATCCCACACCAAAAGAGAAGGTTTCCTCAAAAGTGCACCTGGCCTTTTGTTCCACACATTCTTTAATTAGTCAATTGTTCCGGATTCGTTCATCCATCCTTTTTCATGGGCACGAACGAGCACACCAGACGGAAAGACAACGCATTTCGGCAGAGTTTTGCGTTTGAAAATAATTACCGGAGGTAGCTTACTGCCATCGGCCAAACAGGAAAGAACAACAGTGAAACTGGATTTTTCGTGGCCAGTCGTCTTGATCAAGATATTTTTTTCGCCCTTTTGGTTCACCATCTTATTTCCAGGAAGGTCGAAACACATGGCGGTTTCATCCATGTTCCCTATTTGGGAAAGTTCAAAAGCAGTCTCTTTTCTCTTTTGAATTACATACTTTTGAAATTCCATTATCTTTGCTTCGAGGCCACGAGGTAACTTTTGTGCGATTTTGGTGTGCTGGCGTAGACACAACCCATAGCAGTTCATGAACCTTGTGCACTAACCTGGTAAGGCACGAAAAGTGTTATTTGCGGCTGCAAACTTTTCATTTTTTGCGAGCTTCATTGCTCGCAAACATATACCAGTTCGCGTTACAATGTAACCATTTTGTCTGCAGCCCACAATCCAATCATTCAAGACACTTTCCAGCTCTGGGAAAGATGTCGTTCCACGGCGCAGCGCCTATTGCGATTTTGGGATTTTCACCAAGTCCGGTTTCTTTTTACGCCAATCTAGAATCAGTTTTTCGTTAATGCCAAATTGATGTGAAGCAGCACAGCTGTTAGTATTTTCTGCAAAAGAAACCACTTTCAACTTGAATCCTGCGTTATAGGACATCCGTTTCTTTACACAACCCGTGTCACCCATAATAGGAGAAGCGAGACACGTGCGATTAAGAACAAGAAAAACACGTGCTATTAAGAACAAGCAACAAGCAACACCTAACACTGGCTGTCTCATGGCTCCGTTACGTCGAAGGTCAGCGCAATCAACTGGTAGTCGGAAGGGCAGAGCTCTCTATGAGCGGCTGTGACTGCACTGTGGATACGCAAAGCCAGGAGAGAGGAGATTTTTTAAAGCGCGGAGAAATTCGAAGGGTTGCGATTTCGTAATTCTACCCCATCGGTGTTCTTTCTTTCTTTCTCTTTCGGAGGGTTGCGATTTTGTAATTAATACTGCATCGGCATTTTTATTTCTTTTGGGATGGATTGCTTTTGCCTCACAAGAAGAACTTTTGTACTCACGATTTGTTTAGACCCCGCGTATAAGTCTACCCCATTACTTCGGAGCTCTCATTTTGTCCCAAATTTCTCGACTTATACGCGAGTATATACGGTACTTGGGAGGGACATATGCCTAATTCATTTGGCAGCAGATTTGGGAAGGAACATGTGGAAGGAGCATATTGGTTGCTGAGGGTTACAAAATGAAAAAAAAAAAAAAAAAAAAAAAAAAAAATGGGGGGGGAGCAGTTCACCTCTGGCCAAAGATTGAAGCCAGTAGCATTTTCTGCATTTGTTTTGTGAAAGCTTCATGAGACTGGCTGAAATTCTTACATTCACTATGATTAGATAACAAACTGATCCCTAAAATTTGACTTGAATAAGTGAAAAACTTCTAAAATTAACCTTGAAAAATTTTATTATGGGATTCTGTCCGTGATACTTAACACAGAAACACTTAATAAAAAAAAAAATCATGATTACTTTAAATTTTTTAATTGATTCAGGCAAAATTTGGAGGGGAAAACTGTCCATATTAGAGATTCATGGTGTAGTACCCATACCATATGTAATTGTGAACTCCATTTCTGCACTCCATGTGGCTCCCACCCACATCAAACTCCAATAGCTGGTTGATTCTGCTCCCCCAGTTCACCTACACTAAAAAGTGAGTGGAAATCAATCCACATCTGATGCTTCTAGCTGCCATTCTGCAGTACAGTTCTGGAACAAAGCCCAGTTTAGTGTTGTTTCATCAAGTGTCACATAGGAACTAGCTAGTAGCACCTCAGTAATCAATTTATCACAGCATCTTATATTAACAAATGTTCAAGTTGTCAGTTGTGATACACTCCATGCTTAGACAAGCATCCCTTAGAAGAAAACCCATCTCCTGCAGTTCTTTCGTAAATGTGCTACACATGTATTCTATGATGCTTTGTCACTGTAAATCGTGGTTGCTATTTTTATACATTATATGTAAGTAAATATATTTATGTTCACAGAGATAATAGAGTATGGATTTACTATCTCTCATTATGATCATTGGCAGTAAATACAGACTTCCCAAGTTAAAGAAAAAGTTTTTTTTAATGGAAAAAACTTTAATTCATAATTTAACTTTTGATAAAATATGAGGAATATTCAATAAGTAATTTTCCCAGATGTGGCATTTTTTCCACCAGTGTACTGTCATAAATGAGTCTTGTGCTAAAAGCTAGTGACAACTCCTATGTGTCCTAAACTTTGTATGGTGTTGCAAGCTGTTGTGTTGCACAGCTTTTGATGAAATAAAGATACTGCTGTGTTGAGCGTGCCTGGCTGTGTATGAGATTGGAAATTATGGGAGACATGAGATTGTTGGAGAGGTGGTCAAAGGAGGAAGTTTGGGCTGTTATTTGGCACAAGTGGGCAGCTAGCATGTTGAGAAGTGGCGTTCACAATAGTTTGGTAAAAATGGATGGGGAAGATGTGGTTTCCAAGCGAATGGTATGAAGATAGTGTTTTCTTTTCAGGAAAGGACGAGTGGGGGTGTGCGATGAACAATCTGGTAATCCATATACTGCTAGAGCAGATGGCAGTGTAGTTCAGGTGAACCAAATAGTTCAGGACAATAGGTGGCTTAAAGTGTGAGATGCTGCCAAAGCATTGGACAAGACAGTTTCCTTTATGGACAAATCATTACAGCCTTCGTGGAGGGGTTTGTAAAATTAGTTTGAGAGATGGGGAAATGCCTGAATGTCAAAGGTCACTCATTATGCTGAGAAATAGAGGAAAGATGTGGCTCTCTTTTTTCTGTGATGTACATTTCTGGAAATAAATTTGTGTCTGTTTATCAAACTATTTATTGAACATTCCTCATATGTACATGGTGCTTGTGAAATATCCAAAAAAAGGTGCCCACACACAATGTTTAGTTTTACCCAGCTACCATTTGAAGGCTATTCATTGGTTTAGGTTATCATATGCAGTGTTAGAATTAGAAATAAATCTTCTACTGGCCCAGCGGACCACTAGAATTTGCAAACCACCAGTCCACCAAAATGACCCCTGGTCCGTAAAATAAAGTAATAATAAAAAACCATAAAGACATTTACACTATATGTAGAAAATAAGATATCACTTCAATAGAATTATCTCCAATATCTGTTTTCAAACCTATCATTAATTTGCAGCCTAAAAAGAAAACCATACATCAAGCTAAAAGAAATAGAAATTAATTTTTTGGCATTGACAAATTAGAAGAAAAAACAAACTTACTAGCCATCCGGGCCGGTAAAATCAATAGTTCAGTGGTCCGACGGAAGTTTTACTGGCCAATGGCCAACAGACCACTGGGCAATTCCAACACTGATATGCATTTAATGATATAATAAACAAATGTTTTAGAAATTTGGCATAATTAGAATTTTTACCACACTGTTAGAAATTATTTCTTGTGCCTTTTAGGTGTTTGTTACACTGCGTGTGTTAAAAAGGAAACTTGCATTGCATTTTTCTTATGTTTACATTAACAGGCTTCTGAAATTTGCAAAGCGAAGTACACTCACGGAAAGTGAAAAAAGAACACCAAGAAGGAATTGGCGTGGCGGACGATTATGAAATTTACATATGTTAATGGGGTCAAGTTGATGTAGGTGTGATGTTAATTTCGGGACCAACTGGTGAGCGCTTACGCCACAGCACAGCATAATATGCAAATTATCGTCTGTGGTATTTAAGGAGTACGGCAAAGTGAATGTAATCAGTCGTCAGCGTACAGACACGTGCGAAGACCCTGAAGAAGCTGCAAGGCCTGGTCATGGAAGACGTGTACGATTTCAGCAGTTATCGAACTTTGAGCGAGGTCGTTTGAGCGAGGTCTTTGAGCGAGGACTTTGAGCTTCTTGAGAACTTTGAGCGAGGTCGTTTGAGCGAGAACTTTGAGCGAGGTCTGACTCCACGAGGCCGGGTTGTCGTATCGTCGTATTGCGGAGCGAATTGGACGGAAAGTATCGGTGGTGGTACGATGGTGGCGTAGATGGTCCGAGGAACATTCCCACACGAGAAGACAAGATGTGTAACCGGGAGTCGCAGATGGACTGATGAGCGGACCGATCGACGCATAAGAACAGCGGCGTTGTTAAGCAGAACATCCACTACGACGCAAATCCGAGCTGCCGTTGCACCTGAGGTGACTGCGAACAATCCGCAACCGTCTACTGGATGCAGGACTACGTGCATGTGTACCTCTGACTCCAGCCCACCGTCGGGAATGGCTGCAGTGGTGTCGCCAACGTCTGCACTGGAAAACGTAATGGCGATCTGTCGTGTACAGCGATGAAAGCAGATTCTGCTTGGGAGCCTCCGATGACCATATGCGTGTTCGCAGACGCACAGGGGAGCGTCTCCACCCTTCTTGCATCCGCCAGCGACACACAGGGCCTACACCTGATCTCCTGGTGTGGAGAGCGATCAGCTATCACTCCCGTACACAACTAGTGTTTGTACCGGGTACATTAAACAGCACCTCCTACATCAACATCATCATTCAGCCCATTGTTGTGCTATTTGTAAGGTCGGTCCATCGTGGTGTTTTCCAACAAGATAACGCACGCCCACACGGCACGTGCAACGCAACATGCACTTCAAAGTGTGACACAACTTCCATGGCCTGCACGTTCACCGGATTTGTCCCCCGTTGAGCAAGTGTGGGATTTTATGGGACAACGACTTATCCGGTCTCCACAGCCAGCCACGACCATCCCTGATTTACGCGTCCAGTTTGAGGATGCTTGGAACTCAATACCCCAAACTTACATCCAACATCTGTATGACAGACTCCATGCCAAAATTGCACAGTGTGACGCAGTTCATGGCGGTTCAACCTTGTACTAACCATGTTACATGGAAATATTATTTTTCAGTTTACCAGCAAATACAGCTATATTTTGCCATAATGTTTTGATCACGTTATCCTCTGTATTCTGTTATTAGGCTGTATAAATTTCTTTGGTATTGGACGTCTCCTTCTTGGTGTTCTTTTTTCACTTTCTGCCAGTGTATTTAGTGATCAAGTAACAGTTTTGTGCAGAAAGCCAATACAAAGAAAATTGTACAGCATTTTTACTTATGATTTACACATTTTTAAAATGAAATTGTGTGTTGTAATGATCTCCAAATGTCCTGCTCTAATTTTAACACTTTCCTTAAAAATGAAATGTTACCAAAAAAGAAAAAAAAAAAAAAAAAAAAAAAAAAAAAAGAAAGAAAAGAGGAAAAAAAAGTAAGGAAAGAAAAAGTGGACTGGAGTGTCCTGTATAAACAAAAATACTGTGAACTTTCAGATAATTTGCATGCAGTGGTTTGGCATTTCTTGGTAGGCCCTCAAGCAGCTCATCTGAATATCACCCAGTTTCAGTCTTCCAATTCCCATGGTTATGATTAATAAACAGTGCTTCAGTTTTTCTTGACTGTTCTTGATTAGTGTTTCAAGTATTTTAGCATTTTCAAATGTAATAATTGCATCAAGGTCAGTGAATGTGCTCATTATAGTACAGATGCAGAAAGAAAACATAGGGCACTGACATTGACAAAGAAATTAATGTTCTAAATATGCTAGAAAGAGGCATAAATCAGAATGTAACTATCACTGAATTTAATACTAAACCTTTGATGGTCTGTCACATAAAGAAAAAGATAAGATGGTGGCATTTTTGCTGTGATTGAAGCACTTACTAAGTACTGGGTTATCATGGTAAATGTGGAATGATTTTAAATATTTGTATCTTACAGACTATTTAACCTGGAAAAGTTAAGAAACAGTCCCTTAAAAGCTCAGTTTATAATCTTTCCAGGTAAATCATTGATATCATCATTATGAACTTTGCTGTCACAGAAGAAATTAAAAGAGCATCCATTCTGCTCTGTCAGCTCTCAGTACTGGGAGAACCCCCAAAGGATATTGCCGAGTTCCATGAATTCTCTTTGTCTACAAGATCAGCAGCAAGGTTGACAATGCAGATGACCTTGATGACATCCCTACCAAGCCTATGAAGCATGACCATTGCTCAGACACCATCAGGACTCAAGTTTGTTACTAAGATGCAAGGGATGGTAGACAATGACCCCAGAAAATCAATGAGTGTCTTATCCAAGAAGTTGGGTCCTTGTGAATGATACCATCCACTGTATTATTCACAAGGACCTCTGCTACAGCTCCTGCATTCTTAAGAAGGGTCAGTTCATGGACCATGCCATACTGGAAAGGTGTCTGATGAAGGCAAGAAACTGCTCAATGAAGTCAAGCACCCCCAGAAGAATTTTGACTAGAACCAGAAGGTCAATAAGAGGAATGACAGGCAGTTGTGCAAGAACCCTGATGACATGCTCAGGGTCATGCAAATAAATTTCTTGACTCGATCGTGGTCCTCAGGGTCATCTCCATTGAGGGGAGATGTCATGCCTCCTCACTTCTTTGAGAAGGATTTAAGGGTTAATGCAGACATTGCATTAAAGTGCTGAGAGATGTTGTGAAGCTCTAGAAGGATGCCATTGCTGGCAGAAGGCCTTCCATCTTCCAACAGTACTCTGCCCCAGCCCACAAAGCCAAAGCAACTCTGAAATGGCTCGAAGAGAATGTACCCTGCCACTGGTCTCCAGACCTTTAGCCTCCCAGCTCATCCAACTTTAATCCCTCGCATTACTATATGTACGGTGTAGTTGAGAGACCAACAAGCATCCATACGACATCCTTGACCGTCAGACATGCCATCACCAATGTCACGATCGACATGAACAAGGCCCAGGTTGCCAAGGCCTGCGACAAATTCTGCTCAAGGATTAAGGGTGTCGTCGCAACCAGGAGTGGGTTCATTGAATAATTATGAAGTGTGTTTGTGCATCAACAGAGATTGACCGGGTGAATGAGTTTGTGTATTTAGGAAGCATGTTTGACAGAGAGAACAAATTAGATAGTGAGATTAGGCAGGAAGTGAATTCTTCTCTAAAAATCATAGCTGTCTTAAGAAAATTTCACAGAAATGATGGATTCTCAAGAAGGTCCCAAATGGCCGTGTATGAAAGTGCAATTGTTCATACCCTGATGTATGGCAGACATAGTTGTTTGTGTGCTGGAAAGATGTGTTACTTATGGGAGGTTTGTGGGAAAACATGCTCTGATCACATGAGGAATGAAGATGTGTAATGTGAGACACTATGTTGTTAGTAAAGTGCTGAGAAATATTCTTAGGTGGTTTGGCCATATTGAAAGAATGAGTGATGAGATGCTTACTAAGAGAATTTTTTTATCCCAAGTAGCAGGAAAGAAAGATAGAGGGAGGCCAAAGAAATCGTGGGATAATCAGATTCTGGAATGTCTACACGATAAAGAGATTATGAGCATGAAGTACAAAACGTCTTGTGTGAGACATGTGACAGATGTCAGTGAAGCTCGAACTGTTTGCAGAGATTGCTCTAAATGGCGACATTTGATACATTCACAATAAACAAAATCTATTTCCATCGGCTAGATGTTAATCTGGCAAATGGACTTTCTTTGAGGAGCTAACCTGTGAATCTCAGAGAACAACTTAATGATATGTATGCATGTATGTGTTTGCATCAACTATTGTACAAGATTTTGCTTCAATAAAATGTATGTTCATGTCTCAATTGTTTTATTATATATATAAATTTTCCGCATTTACCATGACCCTGTAGGTTAAAGTACCATATATACTCACATATAAGCTGGCCCCTCCTCTTCAATAGCTAAAAATTGGTGAAATTCCCTGTCCTGCATATAAGTCAACCTTAAATTTCAAGATTTTGGAAAACATTTATTGAATTGAGTTATGCAAATTTCTGACATTATCTTCTGTAAAAACCTTCAAAGTTAAATTCACTATCAAAGTTTCCCAATAATTTCCATAACATCCATGGGATTACTTGTGCAGAATTTTTGAAAGACAGCCATTTCTGTTGAAATTGCATCCCACAATTCTTTCACCCATGAAGTAGCAAGACCAATCAATGTCTGCCTTTTTCAAGTTGCCACCTTTCGTAAAACACCAAATTGTCTTTGCTTTTCCATAGCGCTGACACGGCTGGCAGGAACAAGGCCAGAAAATGCTCATGCTGGCTATGAAAACTCAGGAAAAGAGAGATGCCCGGTTGGTTGTGCCCCTCCTCAGCAGCCAAGTAATGTGTCTGGTGTCTGTCCAATTCCAAAGATGGGATGCCATGGTCTCACAGGGAAAATAATGAGGGGATTCCTTCATATTTGCATGCAAGAAATTCCACAGGCTCAATTTGAAATGAGATTAGGTTTTGCACTTATCATATTAGCAGCACCTACTCCTGTAGAAATCCTACTCTGGCTGAAAAAATATTTATATAATTTTAGTTTCTATTTTTGGAAGTATTTCAGAAGTGTTATGTAAAGACTCATGCTGCAGTTACTGGCACTTTGTGTACATTTGATTTTGTGGCTCTCTGTTCACTACTGCGTGATATAAATAGTGAAATGCAAAACAGGATTGAATTTGTTTTAAGAATGCATTTATATATTTCAATGAACAAACATAAAATATGTAGAATGGAATGGTAAAAATTGTCTGTAATATTTTTTTTTTCTTTAGTGTGAAATCAATGTCTCTTTCTGCATTGCCTGCATTGGGTGATGGATGGAGTGCAGTTTTTTCTCTATGATGTCTGGAGAGTAGAATGATCATACCTGCCAGTTATTATCCATATCTGTGCCCCCCCCCCCGAGCCCCAAAGTGGGGAACACAGCTGAGGATATAACTCGCAGAAGATCAGAAAACTATCACATAGTGACACGTGAACGTGAAAAGATACAATCTAAAACGTAAACAAATCTGCTAGTGCATGCTGTGGAAGAATTCACATAACACTTCGGAAGTTTAGCCCAATTTTTTTCTGACCTGCATGTAAGTTGACCCCACATTACAAAAACAAGGTTTCTTCCAAAAACTCTCAGCTTATACATGCATGAGTATATATGGTATATTTTCACTGGGTAGTGAATGTTACTGAAACATATGATCTGTCAGCATTTGACAAGTCAGATACCAGCAATAAGCTAAAGTCTGCCTATCGTAATTCCACTGTGCAAGCCAATCTCTGGGATACATTTGCAAACCTTTTTCCTCTTGTCTTCGTTTGTAGTTTTATTAGATGAGTAGTAGTTTTGCAGTAGGGTGAATAAAAAGAAAAAAATTAGTTTTCATTGTTAACATGCAAGTACATCATAAATTTTGTTTTAATGTATAAGTTAATTTTTAATTTATGATGTGCTATAAGTTCAAATAATTTAGTACATTTGTGTTTAAGCAAACAATTTACAGAGTATTGCAAAATATTTTATATACCGAGTAATTAAAAAGTAAAATATGTAAATAATATGTAGTGCATATAAAGCTAGCTTGTAATACTTGCTGACAATTGGTCATATCTGAGAGTCAAGCCAGTTGTTACCACAATGCAGAAGTCTGTTGTATATTGTGAAGGATAAAATTATGAGTTATGAAATTGTCTATAGCAAAACAGTGATAGCAGTGAATCAACTTAGGTTAAATATTATTAAGCTGTGTTTTAGTAAAATCGTCATTCCATCAAAAAATAAATGGATAATGAAAGATGTTTTTTGAAGAGTTCTTAAAAAGTCTTATCTTTGACACAACAGAAATAGGAACTTAACTGAAAATCAGAATGGTGTACTTGAAACTTCTACAGCGGGTGGGCAATGTCAGTTTTCAAAAATCGTATTTTTAGGTTGCCAGTTACTAGTAAATGAATTTTGGGTTTTTAATATATCTTTTTTTATATGTTAAAGTTATTTACAGTTTCAGTCTAATATCTGATATTGTAAGTATTTTATAATAATTGCAAATAACAGGAAGCTTGTTATTTATTTTGAATGTGTGTTCATAGAAAATGCTTTCATGTTAATGCTTAAACCAGGATAGCTGATTTCTTTTGCAAACCGCTGGTGAATAGTGTCATTATGTTTCAGGTAGGCCATGAATGATTTGACATTGCTGATTTGTAGAAGGTAGTTTTCCTGTAGTGGGTAGTTCCCTTCCATTTTGTTGCTGATAGTATTTAAGTTCATTATATGAAGTTTTTCTTTTTGGTGATCCTAATCTTTTGCTACCTTCATGTGTGTCTCATTCCAGCGGCCCAGTATCTATCTCTATTACTTTGTGCCATCTCCTTGTTATTATAATTTCACTCCCTGGCTCCTAAATTTTGCTGATTTGTTCACCATCTGTGTTTCACAGGTGGGTCCTTGTTTTTTATTAGTGTTTGCGGTTTTAATTTCTACACAGAATCCCTGTACTCTCTCAAATTGCCCTTTCCTGATATAGCATTAGAATTGTTTTTTTATTAGTATTTGCGGTTTTAATCTCTACACAGAATCCCTGTACTTTCTCAAATTGCCCTTTCCTGATATAGCATTAGAGTTCATTCTGTGCATCTCAACATTATGTTTTTCTCCAGTAGCATGCAAATGAATGGTATTTCTACAATATCAGTTTCGAAAAATGAAATGCGAGGCAAATGTAAATCATTTCATTCTTATGAAAAATGATTGCATTTCACTTTAAAAAAATATTAATAGCAGATACTAATTGTTCTGTGATTACTTGGTATTGAGATTTTTGTAACACATCGTGGGACTAGGTTCAAGCATTTACTTCATTATTACCGAATACACTATGTGTAACGCTCAATATTCACCGAGATTTCGCGCTCTGCAGGAGGCCTCATTTGGGCTTGTTTTTCAGAACTCAACAGACAAAGCTGAAATGAGTTCAAAAATTATTGATAATTTTTTTTTATATCATTTCAGCATTTACTGTTCTAAGCTCTGAAAAGTAAGTGAAGCCTCCCAACGGAGTGCGAAAGCTTGGCAAATATTGAGTGTTTATGTTATGCTATAATAGGAAAATTTTAGACTAGTGTAAGTCTTGTGTTATAATTCAATTATGATTTCCTTCACCTTTCATTGAAATAACTTCCTTAAAAATGCTGAATCCTTCACAGTTCAAGTATAGTCAGTTTTAAAGTACCATGTTTTTTATTGGGTGAATGGGTTATAAATAGCAATAGCATGAACAATGTATTAGGTAACACTTTTACTACACAGATGCATATTAGGTGCATTTTGGTAACTGCATAGAGGGGAGTCAAACCCCACTCACAAGGGAACAGAGGAGAGAGAGATAGTGCAATATGCTTCTGTTAGTTAAGAATGTTTTACCCAGCACAGTGTGAATCTTCTTGAGATGCTGATAGTTGCTTTTTCATGCTGTTACTTGGCTATCTATAGAATGTAACATGTAGTTATTGAAACTGGCATGCCAAATTGTACCAAGTTTACCATATTAGTATGTGTAATAATTAACTTGAAATTTCTAACTATCGGTAAGTTTCTGCACTTACTACAGATGCTGAAATATTTTACAAAAAGAAAAAGTGGTCATTGCTGCAACCACTTATCAGATGTCAGCACTTTTTGCAGTGAGTGTTGAGATATAATTTAAAAAGTTTCTTTGAAAGGATAATTGATTAAAAAAAAAGTGTGGGTTCTCCTATGCTTGTCTGTTTGAAAATAATTTGCGATATGAGAAATATTGTTTTAAACAGACGGTGTATGACTTTAAAGGCTGTTAAAATGAGATAATTTATTATGCCCCCCCCCTTCCTCCTCTTCCGTTATCAATCAGTATTCAAAATGATATAGGTTCTTAGACCAAGCTGATGTTGAACTTTTAGAACACACCAGAAAAAATATTGAAATGAAAAAAAATGTCTATTCTCAAAGCCTGGAGAGAACAGTAGATGACCTTCCAAAATTAAGAACTATTCTAAAAAATTATTTGATTTCAGAGTATCAGACAAAAAAAGGTCTGAACTATTTTAGGACTTACTCAAGAACGCAATTACAAAGTTAAGTGAATGAACAAGAGAAATGAAATATGTAATATTGTAGCACCTGACAAATCATATAACAGACAAATTTCTGAAAGAAAGAAAAAAAAAGTGAGGAATTTGATAAAGAAAAGTAAAAGTCCCAACTCAAAAACTATTAAATTTTCATTGTTAGAAATATGTTCTGTCCATAAACTTAAAAAGAGAATTCTCACATTTAAGAGCAAGTGTTCCAAAAGTTTTGGAGCAACCACATCTGATAAAGAAAGCATTTCACGTGATTAATTATTTAAAAAACACATTCTCTTGTGTATCTACAGAAACACTTTACAGACTCAACTCACATGAATGAGTAATGTACAGTTAAAACATCTTTCACAAAGGAAGTAAAGAGAAAAACGAAATTCTGTAAAATGCAAAGGTTTTATAGAATCATCTTTGTCCTTTCTGCAAGGTACTTTATTAATATCTAGTTAGTAAGTTATTTTAAAAATAGTGTAACCTCAATACAAAAAAAAAAATGAAACTTTAGAATAACTTTAAGGATTTCACTGTGACAGATGTAAATGTTACAGTGCTATTTCAAGCATACTAGTGGGAAAAGCCTTGGTTGTCATCATGGAGAAACTGCTTCGCAGTTCCTGAAGCTGAAAATATAGGAAGAAGTGTTTTTATCTCAAATAACGTTCAGTGTGAAAAGTTTTAAGGCAAAACGCTGATGCTCTATGAAATCTTCACTTTTCTCATTGTTCATGGACATTATTAAGATGCATGCTTAGAAAAATTATTTTATAAAAGGGTATGTAAGTGACATTTTTACAAAAATTTCGGTTTTCTCAGAAATAAAATGAATTTTGGAAGTTGAAAGGAAGGTACTCTTATTTTTAAGTCCACTTCTCAACTTCTCATAAAGAAAAAATAACCACATTGATTATAAATTCACTGAAAAAACTATAGCATTTAAATAATGACTGCAAGCAATTCATCTCACTTGTAGACTTGTGAAATTAATTGCCTGAAGGATCGTATCAAAAAGGGTTGTGTACACTTCATAAAGAACATATAAAGAAAAGATCGCCTTGATAAAGATAAAGCTACAAGTTTTGTGTGCAAAAAAACATAATTAGTAAATTAATTTATGCTTTAATCAGAAACTAAAATACGCATAATAATAATAATAATAATAATAATAAAGGAAAGGCCTCAAAATGCTTATTGGAAGTTTTCCATTTTTGTAAAGAGTATCTAAATTTTAAATATGTAAAACAAACAGGTAGACTGCTTGATTTTGACATAAGCTGAACATTAGTAACCCAAAGAAGTTTGCTCTGAAAAAACAAAAAATAAAAATAAAATATTCTTAAAATAAGTATGGTATCTAGAATTCATATAAAAACCAAAGATAATAATGAAAAGGAAGTATATTGGTAGGAAACAAAACTGCCTAAAATGTAGACACAAATAGCTTGTCACAAGTTGTCATCAGGTCTGGAGATCATAGAAAGTCCCTTCTGTGTTAGCTCCAATACTCGACTCTTACCTCCATCATCGACAGGTAGCAGGTTTCAGTCATACAGAATTGCATGAAACAGAGGGTCAAAATACAAGATGCCATGTTAAATCATTCAGGTATAACATTCCTAGTACAAAATACAATATTACCTTCTAGTTAAACACATTTTATTTTTCTTTCCTGCTTTCTTTGGATTGAATTGCCTTTCCAGACTCAGAAACATTTTGCCACATTGAAATAGCTGCACTCTAAAGAAACAGAAACACAGATAGGATATGTAGAGCAATATCAGCCAAAAAGGTAAGGAACACATAAAATTTGCTGATGGTAATGAACACATTTATTGACACGAAACGATGCTTGCTGCAGGCAGAACAGTATGATGTAAAACCACCTATGTTGTAGATACATTGAGCTAAGTGTCTCGTCACGGAGTTGCACAGCCGCCAAATAGCCTGCAGTATTTCCCACCAAGCCCCTTGCATCTGGTCCCACAAAGCAGCCATGGTCCATACTGACTGCTGGTGGTAGGTGGTATCATATCAAGTCGTGACCCACGCATGCTTCGCTGGGGGACGGGGGGGGGGGGGGACTTGTATGGCTAAGACTGTTTGTCTATACTATAAAGATATTCAATCCCTTGAGGAATATATGCAGGTGTTGCACTAAAAAGTAGTGTCAACCACTCCAGTAAGAAAGGGTATAGCTACAGGTTGTAGAACCTCAGTGACATAGCAACAGTCAGTCAGATTGCTGTTGATGAACACCAATGCGGAACAATGATTCTAACTAATTCCCACACATCACACCACCAGCAAAGCATGCAATATGGTGTTCTTACAAGGACTCGTAAATTCACTGCATTCACCACGTTATTGCCACACAGGTATGCCTCTAAGCAAAAGCAGGACTCATTGCTGAAGACCTTGATGCCACTCTGTACCCCAGGTAGCCATCAGTGTTGAGACACCCCGAGCTCGGTTCAGGCACGAGCTGCATAATATTTAATATGGCTCTGGCTCGGAGACAGAGAGAAAGATAAAGATATTTTGTTTTTAATATAATTTTTGTATGTTTTAACATAGACCTTTTTTACGCTTTCTAGTTAATAAAGAGAAATCTTTGGCAACAGGGTCTTGGTGGGTTCTTGGGAGGGCTATTTAATCTGGGCATGGGTAAAAAATCTCCATAAGCCACGTGTTAGTGAGTTTCTGCAGAGAAAGAAAAGCTTAGATTGTAGATAGCACTGACAAAATTTTGTCCCCTTCCTCCCCGCAGCAGCTCCCTGCTTTTCTATTAAGCGAAGTATATAGTTTTTCACGCCTTCCGATCTTTCCGGGAGCCTGAAACATTTCTGGTAGAAATGAATGGTGTTAAAAAGTCTTGCAACTTTACTGTAGAAAGAGAAGACTCTCTTCCCCACTCCCCCAGTTAAGAAAGACATTGGTTAATTGCAGGGGAAAGAGAGTGGAAGTATGGAAGAGATTTTCTTTTTTATTATCAATGCTTAAATAGGTTTTTTATACTTTTCAGTCTCTGGCGGGTGCTGGCTGACATACTTTTAGGCTCAGGCTCTTAAAATTGAGCTCGAACTCAGCTCTGGTAGCCATTCCAGACACTGTTGAAAATGAGCATCAGTCAGTTATAACTGATGCATTGGGAAGCATACACGAAGGCCTCCTTTTTCCACTTGGCGTGCAGTGTTTGATGGAGGATTGAGCGACAGTCAGCAGAAATAACAGCTCATTGATTGGATGGTTACTATTCTGGCTGTTGATGTAGCGTATCAACAAGTAAGATCATCTCTCCATTCTGTGGTCATCTGTCATGTTCCACTACCAATTAGATGAGTACTGTGACCTTTCTACAGCTATTATCAGTGTACTGTGCTATAGTTAACAGCCCACTTGTTCTGCTATGTGATAAACTAATCATCCTGCCTCAAGAAGGCTAATAATTCACCCTTCATTAGGTTTGGTGATATCAATGTTGAATGTGATGTATTGGCATTCTCTTCAATCACCTTGCACTCTGAAGTCAGTCCCTGCAAAGCTGAAGCCTATTAATTGCCTCACACACCCATTGCTTTGAACTCCACACTCTCTGCTTCTATGTTTATATCAGTGAAGCTTCTGTTTGATCCTGTATTTTAATCATCCACATATCTTGGCACAACCTTTCCATATGGCTATTTTCATGCATTGCAATCACTCCTTCT
The DNA here is from genome assembly GCA_039090855.1 of Macrothele yani. Taxonomy (NCBI): domain Eukaryota; kingdom Metazoa; phylum Arthropoda; class Arachnida; order Araneae; family Macrothelidae; genus Macrothele; species Macrothele yani. The sequence goes on along the minus strand of CM077028.1, from coordinate 97,792,699 downwards.
GGGTGTTTCAATTTCAATATTGCAGAGTATGTAATTTTCAATTTCAATATTGCAGAGTAACACAATGTATTCACTCTCCTCTATTCTGGGGATATCTTATCATTTAGATGATATATAGTTATATAAAGAATCACATGTATTTTCTATTTCTCACATTAAACTGTCTTAGTTAACAATGGAGGCATCTATATGCTTAGCATATTATATGGTAACATGGGACAACCTTAAGTAAGTTAAGATAAAAAGAAAAGAAAACGCTTACATTGTTAAGTAGAAATTGCACTTTCTAATGTCGCAGATCGTGGCTCACTAGCATGATGCTGAATCCCTAACGTACGATAGACTATTATTCATTAATATCTATACCACACATGATTGAATGGTTAAAAATAATGAGGCATAGTAGTATCATTAATGGAGTATACAAAGTAGAAAAATTATGGAATGGACGTTTCAGTTGAAACACAAAGGGATTAAACGGGATTGTTATGGTTAAATGCAGTATAATGCTATTTAGCGAAAAAGTTTGTTGTGATGGGGATGCACTGCTTTGAAATGCTTTAGGAAGAAAACACTGTAATTGAAACCCAAAAGGATTAATCTGGTGATGCAGTGAAATGCAATTTTTGAAAAGGAGATAATATTGTAGTATAAAGTATGAAAAGAAGTGCAAACAAAAAAACATTTAAAGCAATTAGTGTGAAGTAGATTGATAACGAGGAACAGTACACCAATTAAGTAGTAAATAGTAACACTGTACTAGTGATCCAATTTATTGGCGTAGGAAGTAGACACATTAGCGTTTCCAAGCTTTCGCACAATTTCTGTCTAAATTCCTTGAAAAAGCCCTCTGGTTGATGTGTGAAAGCTTGGAAACGCTAATGTGTCTACTTCCTACACCAATAAATCGGACCACTAGTACAGTGAAGTAGATTATAAAGTTGAGATGAAAAATACGGAGTATTCCACAGTGGCACAGACCAAGCAGATATAGTATATTATCCTCCACTGACATGTTTTGACCACCTAATTTGTGGCCATCCTCATTGGACATTGATGTGCCCAATTGCTGTTTGCTACAGCCATTCTATGCTGCATTTGGGCCTCCGCTGAGTTGCCGCACCACTCTATGTTGATGTAAGTCGTCAATGCCATCTGCTGATGGTGTTTTGTACAAACTCTTATGTTTACGCTGTTTAAATTTGTTATTTTTAATTTTCTGCTCTTTTTCATGTTTTGTAAGATACTTGCATGCTTGTGGCAGTTCTGTGAGTGTGTTAACATTGCGACTATGCTCATTGGTCTTCTCAATCACAACAGCGTCAGATATTAGTATTTGCTATGGTTGTGATGCGAGGTAAGGATTTTAGTATCTGTCCAGTCAGGTTTTGTGCCATTATTTACACAGTGTTGCATTAATTATGTTTTTATTTCACCCTTATTCCAGTTATCAAGATGCTCTTTTAGTCTAATTTTTAAATTCCTTTTTGTACTGTCAATGTACATGATATTGTTTTTGTGCAGTGTTGTTTCTTGTAAACAAATATAATATCAAAGGTATTGTTTACCTAATATTGAAAAGTATTTTGCACGTTGTCGCTCCATGAGACACGTGCTCCCACCCCGAGATGCCTAACTACGTTACATGTTTTTGTTAGTTAAAAAAATTTTTACAAATAAAACAATTTAGTTAAATATTTTCAGTTAAACACTCGCTCAATAGCACAATCAAACATTTAAAATTTTCATTAATTAAAACAGTCGCATTAGAAAAGGCTATACTCATCAGGTCGGGAGACATGGCTCACATAAAAGCTCTTCGTCTACGATATCATGGCGAGGGCTTTTAATGCTCTGGGAGCAATATCATCAGGCCATCAACTATCTACATGAGGGTTCCTTGCGTGTGTGTAGCCACAGGAGTTGCATGTCGGGAAACGAAGGGAGGGTTGCGGCCTATAAAACGTGTCGGGTGATTCTCCTTAAGTGCCGCTATCTAGTGGATGAGTTCGTAGGTATATCTTTCGTAAGTAAAATTCCGTTTTTCATTTTTAATATAGAGATATTGAACTGTTACTATCTATTCCATTTAGTAGTTCTAATTCTGACTATTATATAGCTCTAATTGTTGTACTATTCTCTTTTACGTGCGATATTTCAAAGTAACTTGTACAGAAAACTAGCGGATAATGCTTACCTTGGCATTCCTTTCTAGCGACGGGGACATTTCACGCACGTGTTTTCCGGTCTTTGTTGAGGTTATTGTCCTAAAGTCCGTTGTATGCGATGACTGGCTTTACTTCTCACACTTTTCGCTGGGTATACTCGTTGGATCTTTGCTTTAGGATTCAAACATCAATTTTTACCGTTCTTTATACTCGAAATTTTCGCCCATACTCTGGGCATCTTCAGGAGCGTGGCGACTTTACCACCGATGTTCGTGGTTAACTTCGCGCTAATGGAGTCCGATACTCCTTGTTGCCATTCGTCGGAAAAACTTTCCTGGATATATTTCGTTATCAAGCCCGGCTGGCGCCATCTATGTTTCGTTAAGAACACTTTTTTTTTTTTTTAATTTTTTTAATTTTCTTCTATCCTGGTTTTCTTGTCTTTTTTTGCCTGTTTTTCTTTTGTTGTTGTTTTTCTTGTCTTATTAGTTCTTTCCACAGGCCCGATAATGTGCTAGGGTCGTTCTGGTTACATACCCTTGCTTTATTTTTGTAGATTAATATTGCTTCTTCCCTCCTCATTTGCCTTTCCGATTTTTTATTCTTTTTAGCATTTTAATTTCATCGAACTTTGGGAATGTCCGGTTTTCCAAGCAGAATTGCACTAAAGCAGTTTTGGCTTCTTTTTTTTTTTGCCAGTTAGATATGTGTTGTTTAAGTCTTTTTAATCTGCATTGGAAGTACGAAAAACAGATTAAAAAAAAGACTTAAACAACACATATCTAACTGGCAAAAAAAAGAAGCCAAAACTGCTTTAGTGCAATTCTGCTTGGAAAACCGGACATTCCCAAAGTTCGATGAAATTAAAATGCTAAAAAAGAATAAAAAATCGGAAAGGCAAATGAGGAGGGAAGAAGCAATATTAATCTACAAAAATAAAGCAAGGGTATGTAACCAGAACGACCCTAGCACATTATTGGGCCTGTGGAAAGAACTAATAAGACAAGAAAAACAACAACAAAAGAAAAACGGGCAAAAAAAGACAAGAAAACCAGGATAGAAGAAAATTAAAAAATTAAAAAAAAAAAAAAAAGTGTTCTTAACGAAATATATCCAGGAAAGTTTTTCCAACGAATGGCAACAACTAGTATCGGACTCCATTAGCGCGAAGTTAACCACTAACATCGGTGGTAAAGTCGCCACGCTCCTGAAGATGCCCAGAGTATGGGCGAAAATTTCGAATATAAAGAACGGTAAAAATTGATGTTTGAATCCTAAAGCAAAGATCCAACGAGTATACCCAGCGAAAAGTGTGAGAAGTAAAGCCAGTCATCGCATACAACGGATTTTAGGACAATAACCTCAACAAAGACCGGAAAACACGTGCGTGAAATGTCCCCGTCGCTAGAAAGGAATGCCAAGGTAAGCATTATCCGCTAGTTTTCTGTACAAGTTACTTTGTTACTATCTATTTATAGAAACAGTTACATTATTATTAGTCCTTTATTAAATGGTGGGATTTTTGTAATGCTCTTTTTTTGTCTTTTTTTATGCATTTTTTCTCTTTATAAGTGACTTCCAAGCTGTATCTAGAGTAGTGGGGTCCTGTAAATTGCCTCATCATCATTGTCAACCATTATCAATCAACTGCTTGATGAAGGTTTCCCCAAGTTTCTTCCACAATGGTCTGTCCTGTGCCAGTCTCCTCCATGTTACTCCCGTATACTTCCAAATTTCATCCACCTTCCATGGGGTCTTCTTCTGGGTCTTTTCCTGTCCCTTGGAATCCAGTCTAAAATTTCAGCTGTCCATCAATGGTCTGTCCTTCTGGCAATATGCCCAGCCCATTGACATTTCAGGGATTTTACTCTGATCATGATATGTCTTCCACTCTTGTCATTTTTCTGATCCACGAGTTTCTCTTATCTCTCCTGGTTACACCAAGCATGCATCTCTCCATGCTTCGTTGAGTTGTCTGGTCTTTGTATATCTCTTTTAGTTAAGGCCCACGTCTCTGCACCATATGTAGGCACTGGAAGGATGCATTGATCAAACACTTTTCTTTTAAGACATAATGACATATTGCTCTTAAAAATTATGCTGTTTCTTCCAAAAGCTCTCCAGGCAAGTTTTATATGCCGATTAATTTCTTCATCAATGTGACCCTCACTTGATATCTGCTGTCCAAGTTAAATCTAGATATTGGTCCAGCTTTTCCCCGTCAATCGATAAATCTTCATTTCTTGTAAAAGCATTGTACATCACTTTTGTCTTCTGGAAGTTCATTTTTAATCCCACTTCTTTACTCTTGTCAGCAAGTTCGTGGATCATACATACCCTGCAGCTCTGATGGGGTAGTTGCAAAAATGACTGTCATCAGCAAAACGAAGGTGAGTTAGATAATCTCCATTAATCTTTATCCCTTTGTTTTCCCAGTTCAGTGATTTAAAGACATTTTCCAATGTGGCATTAAAGAGCTTCGGAGACAAGGTGTCACTTTGTCTCACTCCCTTTCCAATTTTTATGTGTGTTGTATTTTCAAATAGCCGAATCTTTGCACTTGCATTTTCATAGATGTTATTAATAATATTAATGTACGCATCTTCAATACCGCAGGATTTCAGGGCCATTGTAACTGCTGATGGTTTCACCGAATCAAAGGCTTTTTCATAATCGATAAAAGCCATGCACAATGGAAGTTCATATTCCCTCGCTCTTTCAATTAGTTCTCTCAGTACGTGGATATGATCTATTGTGCTGTAGCCATTCCTGAATCCAGCTTGTTCTCTCGGTTGAGCCATGTCCAGTGTTACCTTCAAGCGGTGTGAAAGAACTTTAGTGAAGATTTTATAAACCACTGATAGGAGGCTGATAGGTCTGTAGTTCCCGAGATCCTCAATGTCCCCTTTTTTATGTAGCAGGATCATTATAGCATTGTTCCAATCCTCAGGAATCTTGCCTTCATTAAGGCATCGAGTGAAAACTTGGGCGAGTACTGTTTCAATTTCTCCACTTGCTTCTTGTATGATGTCTACGGTAATTCCATCTTCTCCTGGAGCTTTTCCACATTTCATGTTCTTGATTGCATGTGGAAATTCTGCTGGGAGGACTGGAAAGATTGCACGTGCAACTTCTGCTGGGAGGACTAGAGAGTAGTGGGGTCTTATAAATTGTATACTTTATCTTTTTTTTTTTTTTTTCGATTATAACACTTTCTGAAATCCTTATTTTTTTTTTCATTTATGTGAGGTAGATTGGTTGCCAAATATATGGTAAAAAATGAAGTTTGTTGTATGCCAAATGGTATCCTGTCATATTGTTACATATGTAAAATAAATGATTTCTGCCAAATGTGGAGCCATTTGAATAATATTTAGAGGTGGCTCAAGACAAACGAAAAAGCTTGAACGTACGCAATATAAGGTACTTAATCAGTAGTCAATAGCCATTACTCATATGCCAATATTAATTGCTATAAGAATTATCCTATGTATTATTATTTTAACTGCAACTATTTCATTTAATAGGCAGAATATTAAAATCATGTATTTTGTTTTCAGGTAGAAGGTAGCTTACTGTGGCAAGAAAGGATTAAACAGAGATAGTTGCTAGGAGTAGTGCTTCTGCTTCACTTCAAACAAGAACAATCTCAGATTTGGCTGGTAGGATGTGCTACGGAATGCATCACGGGAATGAAACTCCCTATGTATTGCCAAGCACTCTCTCTCTCTTCTTTCACAAACATAATGCAAATAAGAGAACAAACAGTAAGAGAATGCTCACGACATGTTAGGGTGGTTTCGAAATTCTGGAGTATGGCTCGTATCCCAACGACCATTGAGAGAAATGCCATTGAAAAACTGGAAATTATGTTTGACCGATGGAAAAGACTAAAGAAGAATGTGAAACGACACACCCTAACTCAAGAGGCAAATGAAATTGCTTTTGAAAGAGATAATGATAAGCTCATGCTGATGCCATGACCATGGTTACCATCCCTAAAGATTGTGACTTCTTGCATGATCAAAGAAATGAGAGGAAAGGTTACATGAGCAGCTCGATTGATGTTAAATTAGCAAAGAAAGAGGAAAGAATTTTGAGCAGAAAATGTTGTGAAATAGAACTGAAAGAGCAGGAAGAAAAAAGAAAAGAAACCAGCCCATGTCCAGTGATGAAACCATCATGTCATGTGAAGATGACATAGATTTAGAGAAGGAACAACTGAAAAGCACTTGTGAAAAGGTCAATACAAAGGGCATTTGTGGTGACCGTCGTGAAAGACCTCCTAGTATTATATTCTCAGATCTTGCCTCTGCTCTCGATCAGACAAATATTATTGATAGAAAAGCTGTGTTCCTGTTAACAGCAGCTGCTCAGTCTTGGCCATGATGTTTCCAACTTAGCAATAAATCGGTCAACAATCAGAAATGCAAGGATTAAGCTCAGAGTAGATCAGGTTCAGTCTTCAATGCAATGTTTTTCTCCAGACGTGCCACTAACTATTCACTGGGACAGTAAGATGCTCCCAGATATACAAGGAACACAATCCGTTGAAAGACTCCCTGTATTGGTGTCAGGACATCAAGTGGATAAGCTTTTGGGCATACCAAAACTACTCAATGGAACAGGGAAAGCAGCAGGTGATGCTGTTTTGTGTACTTTAACAGAATAAGGTATTACTGATCAGGTAAAGGCGATGAGCTTTGACACAACCGCTGTCAACACAGGGCTCAAAGCTGGTGCTTGTATGCTAATTGAGACATGTCTTCAACGAAGTATGTTGCATCTGGCTTGTCGACACCACATCCATGAAATTGTCATCAGTGAAGTCTTTACTTACTGTTTTGGTCCGTCGTCTGGTCCAGAAATTGGTATTTTCAAATGGTTCAAAACAAACTGGAACCTCGTAGACAAAGGAAGCTTCACGGCAGTACCTGACGATCCAATATGTTCAGAGGTTCTCACGAAAAACAACAAGCTTCGAACAGACGCTCTCAAGTTTGCAAGAAAAGCATTGCTGCAGCCAGGTGGGTTTGCACGTGATGACTACTGTGAACTGTTGGAGCTGACAATTATTTTCCTCGGTGGGACTCCACCACGAGGCATTCATATAATGAGTCCAGATGCAATGCATCATGCCAGGTGATGGCGAAGATTCTATACTTCATCAAAGTATGGATATTTAAAAAGCAATTCAAATTGACTTCACAGGAAGAGAACACAGTCTGAGAAATCAGTCGTTTTGCCTCTTTACTGTTCAGTAAGGCTTGGATTTCGTGCACTCTTTTCAACTGCCGCTCCAGCAAATGATCTCAAATTTCTGAAGTCTGCAGTGAAATACAGCACCATTAACTCTGGCATTTCCATAGCTGCCATCACATCCTTTACATGACACCTGTGGTACCTCAGTGAGGAACTAATTGCCTTAGCTTTCTTCGACCCTGAAACAGATGGTAGAGGCATTAAGTAAACCTGGTTCTGATTGCCCGCCAAAGAAAATCGCCACATTTGATGCAAGCACCATTGACTCCAAAGAATTTGAGGATTTTGTAACAGTCAACACCATAAACTTTTTCAATATTTTGGGGATTCCATACGACTTTCTTACAAAGGCTGATCCAAATGACTGGGAAGAGGACGAACAATATCAGGAAGCCAAGAAATATGCAAACAGCCTCCATGTAGTCAACTATGTGGCAGAAAGAGGAGTGAAGCTTATTCAGGATTTTAACTTAAGCATTACAAAGAATGAAGAACAGAAGCAGTACTTGATTCAAGTAGTGTCTGAGCACTGCTCAGTTTCCTGAGCCCTAAGAAGTATTTGCTAGTTGATGATAGCACCGATAAGGCTGATGGAAGTAGACCGCGCAAACGCTGCAAAGTTTCTTGAGCCTAAGAAGTGTTTTGCTAGTTGGTGATACACCATTAAACTGAAATTTGCTTTAATAGTGAACTGACAATCTGACATGCATATGTTTTTTATTAATTAGCAACATTTTACTGTTTAAGATGTTTGATACCTACCAAAAGGGTAGTGCTTTTACCATTTATCTATGCAGGAAATTCAAGTTTTCTGAGCGACCAATAAATATTGTCCAAACTGTTTCAATTTTTTTTTGTTATGTTTACTTTTTATGCATTGAAACCAAATTAGATGTACCAACAAATAATTTCCAACTTTTAATTTTGAGGACCACCCTAATTGTGAGTAGTTAATAATTTAATATTTTCAAAATCAGAATATTGTTTGATTAATGCAGTATTGAATAAGTGCAGTTTTTTCTTCTTTTTGTTCCAGTATTTTATATGTTGATGTAATCTTTTTATTAATCTATTTTTTGTGTTACCAATGAAGAGACACGGTCCCCAGAACTCTGTGAAACAATAGGAATTTCATATACACCTGCTGATTGTAGTATATTTCTGTTAGATTTTTCTTTATAACCAAGTCACTAATATTTTGAACAGAATGACCAAAAATAATGCTGTTTCTTCATTAATCTTAAAAATTTCCCACTTATTCCTCTAATAAAAGGACCTTGAAAATTTATATATATATATATTTGGTATGTTTTGATTAAAATTCTTTAATTTCTTTTTGTATTCAAAAATTAACTTTTTTACAGTTTTTGTGTTATATCCATACTGTTTAGTGTGTCAATAATCCATTGGATTTCTTCTTCTCTGTACTTTCTATTTGAGGAATGTGTGAAGGCACGTTTTACCCAATTTCTAATACTATTTATTTTGCGAGTTTTTGGGTGCTCAGATTGGCATGGAAATCATTATAGGCACATAGTTAGGCTTTCTAAGAACTCTGTATTCAAAATTTAATTCTTTTTTAATTAGTTCGATATCCAATAAGGAAATCTTTCCATCTTGTTCAAATTCCAATGTTAATTCAATCTCGGGATAACAAGTAGTATATTTATTCTTCAATATTTGTAGTTCTTCTTGTTTTAATTTAGACAAAATAACGACATATTTATTTTGTCTAAATTAAAACAAGAACTAGAAATATTGAAGAATAAATATACTACTTGTTATCCCGAGATTGAATTATCATTGGAATTTGAACAAGATGGAAAGATTTCCTTATTGGATATCGAGCTAATTAAAAAAGAATTAAATTTTGAATACAGAGTTCTTAGAAAGCCAACCTATGTGCCTATAATGATTTCCATGCCAATCTGAGCACCCAAAACTCGTAAAATAAATAGTATTAGAAATTGGGTAAAACGTGCTTTCACACATTCCTCAAATAGAAAGTACAGAGAAGAAGAAATCCAATGGATTATTAACACAACCAAACAATATGGATAAAACACAAAAACTGTTAAAAAGTTGATTTTTGAATGCAAAAAGAAATTAAAGAATTTTAATCAAAACATACCAAAAAAAATAAATAAAAAAATAATGTAAATTTTCAAATTCCTTTCCTTTTATTAGAGGAATGAGTGGGACATTTTTAAGATTAATGAAGATACACAGCATTATTTTTGGTCATTCTGTTCAAAATATTGGTGACTTGGTTATAAAGAAAAATCTAACAGAAATATACTACAATCAGCAGGTGTATATGAAATTCCTATTGTTTCACATAGTTCTGGGGAACCTGTCTCTTACATTGGTAGCACAAAAAATATATTAATAAAAAGATTACATCAACATATAAAAAAACTGGAACAAAAAAGAAAAACTGCACTTATTCAATACTGCAATTAATCATAAACAATATCCTGGTTTTGAAAATATTAAATTATTAATTACTCACACAAACGAAAAAGAATTAAGGATTTCAGAAAGAGGTATAATCGAAAAAAAGAAAAAAGTATGCAATTTACAAAACCCCACTACTCTAGATACAGCTTGGAAGTCACTTATAAAAAGAAAAAATGCATAAAAAAAGACAAAAAAAAAAGAGCATTACAAAAATCACACCATTTAATTAAGGACTAACAATAATATATCTGTTTCTATAAATACATAGTAATAGTTCAATATCTCAATATAAAAATTAAAAAAGAATTGTACTTACGAAAGATATACCTACCAACTCATCCAACAGATGGCGGCACTTGAGAATCACCTGACATGTTGTACAGGCTGCAGCCCTCCCTTAGTTTCCTGACATGCAACTCCTGCGGCTACACACACACACGCACACACACACGAGGAAGCTTCGTGTAGATAGTTGATGGCCTGATGATAGTGCTCCCAGAGCATTGAAAGCGCTCGGCGTGATATCGTAGATGAAGAGCTTTTATGTGAGCCATGTCTCCCGACTCGATGAGTATAGCCTTTTATAATGGGATTGTTTTAATTAATGAAAAATTTTAAATGTTTGATTGTGCTATTGAGTGAGTGTTTAACTGAAAATATTTAACTAAATTGTTTCATTTGTAAAAAAAATTTTAACTAATAAAAACCTGTAACATAATTAGCCGTCTCGGAGTGGGAGCACGTGTAACACGGAGCGACAACATGCGAAATACTTTTCAATATTATGTAAACAATACCTTTGATATTATATTTGTTTAATCTAAAGCACATTTTAACATAAGACAGTCCTTAGGGATTTGTCTCATGATATGCATATTTTGTAGTTGTTTCTTGTGTTATTGGTATTTGGTATGCGCCATCTCGGTCTAGGATTAATGTTGGATTACTTTCATATGTTAAAAAACATGCTATGTCTTTCTCAGTTTCAGCAATTCTCTAATCTACCTCACATTATTTGTTTAAAATATTTTCTTTGCATTTTTTCGTAATGTATACTACAATATCATCTTTTCAAAAATTGCATTTCATTGCATTGCATGGCATTTTTTTGTTTCACTGTGTTTTCTTCCTTAAGTTTTTCAACGCAGTGTATCCCCTATGTATAGCAACAACAAACTTCTCCTTTTGTATTGAATAGCATTATATTGAATTTCATCATCATCATCATAGTCCCTTTTAATCCCTTTGTGTTTCAAGGGAAACGTCTATTCCATAATTTTTCTTCTTCGTATATTCCATTAACAACTCAACTACATCATTATTTTCAACCACTTTAATCATGTGGTATAGATATTAATGAATAATAGCATATCATATGTTGGTGATTCAGCACCACATTAGTGAGCCATGATCTGCTATATTAGAAAGTGCAACTTCTGCTTAACAAGGTAAGCATTTCCTTTTCTTTTTATCTTAACTTCCTTAAGGATGTCCCATGTTATCATATAATATGCTAAACAGATACATGCCTCCATTGTTAACTAAGACAGTATAATGTGAGAAACAGAAAATACCTGATTCTTTATATAATTATATGATCTAAATGCAATATATTTATTTAATCAAGGTAATACAGTACATGGCAAATGTAACAATTTTGCTGGATGTGTTAAATGGCAATGGGCTGGACATATTGTCAGAAGAATAGACCATCTGTGGACAACTGAAATTTTAGACTGGATTCCAAGGGACAGGAAAAGACCCAGAAGAAGACCACATGATAGGTGGGTGGATGAAATTCGAAAGTATGCGAGAGTGACCTGGAGTAGACTGGCACAAGACAGAAACTTGGGAAGACCTTCGTCCAGCAGTGGGTGAAGATCTCCCCAAATTTCTTTCACAATTGTCTGTCTTGAGCCTGTCTCCGTGTCACTCCAGCAAACTTTCCAATTTCATCCATCCATCTCCCATGGGGTCTTCTTCTGGGTCTTTTCATGTCCTTCGGAATCCAGTCTAAAATTTCGGTTGTCCATCGGTGTGATCCCTTTTTCTGGCAACATGTCCAGCCCATTGCCATTTCAGTGATTTCACTCTGGTCATGATGTTGTCCACTCCTGTCATTTCCCTTATCCACAAGTTCCTCTTCTTATCTTTTCTGGTTATACCAAGCATGCATTTCTCCATGCTTCTTTGAGTTGTCTGCCGTCTTTGTATGTCTTTTTTAAGGTCCATGTCTCTGCTCCATACGTAAGCACTGGCAGGATGCATTGATTAAATGCATTTCTTTTAAGACATAATGGCATACTGCTCTTAAAAATTGCACTGTTTCTTCCAAAAGCTCTCCATCCAAGTTTTGTATGCCGATTGATTTCTTCATCAATGTGACCCTCACTTGATATCTGCTGTCCAAGATAAGTATAGGTATTGGTTATCTCCAGCTTTTTCCCATCAATCGATAAATCTTCATTTCTTGTAGAAGCATTGTACATCACTTTTGTCTTCTGAAAGTTCATTTTTAATCCCATTTCTTTTCTCTTGTCAACAAGTTCTTGGGTCGTACTCTGCAGCTCTGAAGGGATAGTTCCAAAGATGACTGTCATCAGCAAAATGAAGGTGAGCAAAGTAATCTTTATCCCTTTGTTTTCCCAGTTCAATGATTGAAAGACATTTTGCAATGTGGCATTAAAGAGCTTGGGAGATATGGTGTCACTTTGTCTCACTCCCTTTCCAATTCTTATTTGTGCTGTATCCTCAAATATCCAAACCTTTGCACTTGCATTTTCATAGATGTTTTTAATAATATTAATGTATGCATCTTCAATACCGCAGGATTTCAAAGCCATTGTTGCTGCTGATGGTTTCACTGAATTGAAGGCCTTTTCATATAATCAATAAGAGCCATGCATAATTGGAGTTCATATTCTCTTGTTCTTTCAATTAGGATATGATCCGCAGGGCTGTAGCCGCTCCTGAATCCAGCTTTGTTCTCTTGGTTGAGCCATGTCTAGTGTTACCTTTGTACCTTAGTGAAGATTTTATGAACCACTGAAAGGAGGCTGAAGGGCCTGTAGTTCCTGAGATCCTCAATGTCACCTTTTTTTTTTTTTTATGTAGCAGGATTATTGTAGCATTATTCCAATCCTCGGGAATCTTCCCTTCATTAAGGCATTGAGTGAAAACTTGGGTGAGTAGTTTCAATTTCTCCACGTGCTTCTTGTATAATGACCACGGTAATCCTATCTTCTCCTAGAGCTCTTCCTCATTTCATGTTCTTAATTGCATAGGTAACCTCTGCAGGGAGGATTGGAGAGACTTTCGTACTGGTACCTGTTGTAATGTCTGGATTTGATGTGTCATCCCCTTTCATATAGTTTTGAATAGAAATCTTTCACCCTCGTCAAAATTTCGCTTCTATTTCTTGTTACAGTACCATCTTCTTTTCTCAGAGCCATAATCTATTTTCTTTCCTTATTGAGATGTCCTTTTGCTCTTTTCAGGCTTTGGTTGTTTTAAATTGCTTTTATCACTAGTTCACAATTGAATTTCCTTATGTCTTCAGTGATACTTTTTCGCACTGTCTTACATAGCTCTGTATATTCCACGTTGGAAGTTACATCTTTATTTGTCCTCATCTCCCTTCTCTTTTGCATCAACATTTTTGTTTTTCCTGAAATTTTCTTCATATGTAACTTGTTTTTTAGCACCACCTATTTTTGTTGCTGTTTGCATAAGAGCCTTGGTGAGTTCTCTGTTAACTTCAGAAATATCCACTTCTTCTGATGTTAGGCCTTCTAAAGCAGAGAATCTGTTCCTCAGTTCCAACTTGAAGGCATTATGATGTTTTTTAAGGTTGGTTATGCCAATACATTGTTCGTCTTATGAGCTTGCCACGTTTGAGTTTAGTGTTGAGGTGCATCTTACATCTCGCCAGTCTATGGTCACTGCCTGTGTTGAACTTGTTTAGCACACTGCAGTCTTCGATGACAATTTTTTTGTTACACATAAAAAAATTCTATTTCACTTGTTGTCCCATTCGGATGTTTCCATGTCCATTTCCTGTGTGGCTTTTTCTTGAAAAAGGAGTTAATGATGAAAAACCTTTCTGCCTCTGCAAACTCTACGGGAGTATTTCCACGTTGATTTCTGTTCCCATAACCAAATTTACCAACTGAAGTCTCATTCTGTTGCTGTTACCCTGCTTTTGCATTGAAAGCACCCATAATGATCTTAAAGTGTTGTTTGCCTTTGTTATTTAGATTTCGAATTTCCTCGTAAAATTCTTCAATTTCTTCTTCAGGATGACTTGTGGTGGGTGCATAAGCTTGAATAATCTGAGCCTGGTATCTTTTTGAGAGTTGGATAATGATTCTTGCAGCTCTGTCCGAGGAACTTTCAACTTCCAGAATATTATCCTTCAGTCTTTTGTTTATTATAAATCCAACACCACTAGTTCTGCCAGTATCTGTCCCACGATAGTAAAAGAGATGTCCACTTTTCAGTTCAATGAGCTCTTCTTCTTACCTCATATAGTCCCACAATGTCCCATTTGATCTTTTAGAGTTCCTCCTCCAATTCAAGGAGTCTTGAATCAGAAGATATGGAGTGTCCAATAAACGTAGCCAAGGTCAGCATCAGATGGCAGCCTAGTCTGGTCCTCCGGTGATTCTTAGCACCCTCTGCCTTCATGTTGCACTGGCTGCTTGCCTTGGCCAGGTACATTCCAGCAGCCGGAGACTGAGGGCCAAGTTGGAATTGTGTAAGCCACTTTTCAGTTCAATGCGCTCTTCTCTTCTTCTTACCTCACTTAGTCCCACAATGTCCCAGTTGATCTTTTAGAGTTCCTCCTCCAAGAATCAGAAGATAGGGAGTGTCCATTAAATGTAGCCAAGGTCAGGATCAGATGGCAGCCTAGTCCTGTCCTCCGGTGATTCTTAGCACCTTCTGCCTTCATGTCATGTTGGTTTTTCTTTTTTGTTTTTTTTAACTAATTTCATTGACTATGAGGAACATTGCGTATTTTGAATTATATTCATTTTTATCTAGGGGGTGTAAATGCATTCCCCTTTTGTTGAATTTTTCTTTTCCAAAAATATACTTATGATTTTTTTTTTTTTGTAGCGAAGAATTCTGAAGGCATGCTTATTACACCAGATTATTTAGTGTCATCTTTCTTGCTTTCTTATCTATTGCCATAATAGTTTGTTGCAAATGTAATAAGAAAAAGTGTAAGCTTGTTGCAGTTGAATAATGTGTATTTTCTGTGTTTGGAAGTTCCTTTAATGTATGTACCTCATGATTCATTTTCATGTATGTATGACGTCTAAAGCCATGTCATCTATTACTTTCTTGTCATGTATTTTATCCAGTTTTCACTGGTGTGAAATATATGTGGTTTTGTACCCATCCCCTCTCCCTCAAGAAAAACTTGGCTTTAATGAGACCTTTCCTCTCAGATTTTAAGAGCTTGCATTACAAACCATCTTCATACTATATTTTCCTTTATCATTTCTGTCTACTGTTATGGCCGTATGCCAGTGAGAAAGAAGGGAATACCAGAATGTGTCTTGTCCATGTAGCCATGCTTTTACTGCATGAATCATGTTATCATTTGCAGACTTAATTACATGTATAAATCTGATGCAGCAATTTGTTGCATTTAATAGGCATAGAGCAATTCGAATTCTGTGTGCCCAGATAACTTGGGCTGATGAAAATATGTAGGATTTTCTGTGCTTGTTGATATTGCTAGTTTGTAATATGATAAAAATTAATAGCTTCAATATTTGGCAATGCCGATTCATACAGTCCTATTTGATCCATGGTTTGGTTACTAGTCTTGTCAGAGGTTTCCCAATGCCTTCGGATACTCCTTTTCCATGAGCTGCAGCAAAGAAATTTCTCTAAACTTTCACCCAAACATTTATGTATGTTAACTTAGATTTATTATAATTTTTTGGGTTTGTAGTGTGCTGCTGCACTATTTGTAATGTGAATTCTGTTACATCGTTTTTGAAAAAGGTGAGTGGCTATGGTATCATGCTTGATATTCTCTTAAATAAAAACAGAACATAAGAAAATTTTGTTTTTAGTCTTGCAGGGCTGGTTGTATTACCGTTGAATCTGTATCTAAAGATTTCCTGCATTTAATGCTACATTTTAAAATCCCCAAATTTTTCCTTTATCATGATATTAAAAAACATGCATCTAATGTTTCAGTGCTAGTGTTTTCTTGCATCTAACATTCCTATTTGTCAGCCCCAGAATGGCATAAACCATCAAGACCACTGTGCATTTCCTGTTTCTTGTTTCCTACTCTCCTCATCAGAGGGGGGGGTGTAGAGAACAACACCTTGGACCTTGAGAAAAACATTTAAATGAGTGACATAGCAAACTTAGATAAAATTGTGGTGACGCAGTAGCAGATGATGAATACATGGATGATAGTGTGGAAAATGGACATGTTTTTCTCTGTAGCAGTCACAGGTTTAAAAAAATTATAAATGTCTTTCTGTTCATTTGATGTGGTGAGAGTGTGATGTCACATTTGAGTGGAATTGAAAAATAACTGGTTTTAGTTGGATACCAGCAAGCAACCATCGTCAACTTTTTTCAATTGTTAGTGCAATAGAGCATCTCTTTACATTGTAGTAGAATGTGTATACACATACTTAAACAAATAAGTTTATTTTGAGGTTTTATTTTTAATGTACAGTTACTACAGTGTAACATGGATAATTCGAAGCTGAAGGGACCATAAAAATCATTTGAATTATTGACAAATTCGAATTAGGCAAGTTTGAATATGGGCACATTCAAGTACTGTAAGAAACAACATATTTATTCATGACATGAAAAAAAAAAAAAAAAAAAAGGTACAGTACGGTAAATTTAAAAATTTTTTGTAAAAAAAAAAACTTGAAATTTTGGCCTGCTTCTTAGAATTTATGTTATGGGTAAGGGTAAATTCCTCAAGTTTCTCGAGTGAATGAAATAGAGTCACTTACATTCTGTTGTCCCTCAACAAACTTCCTTAACTGTTGGAGGTGAACCAAGGTGAATTTGGAAGGCGCTCTTCAGGAATTTTTGGCCATTCCAGTTCTTCATCTGAAGAGACACAGCAGTCTTCTTATTCATAACATCAGCCAAGATCTCATCATCTTTGAGCTCACCACAAACAGCTAAATTGTCATCAACACTCACAAAAGCCTCATACGGTAGGTACATCACTGCCTACGTCTTCCCGCTACTCCACAGTGGATATGGATTTCCTTGCCACCATTACCTTGATATAGTTGAGACTCGTCATCGGGGTGCTGGAAGCCTGCTTTTCCGAAGCAGTAGGCTATAGTTTCAGGTTTAACTTATTGCTTCATCCAGAACAGTACGTACCCATTTTAAAAGGTAATTGCTGAAAATACGAGATTACAAAAGTGGGGTTTTCTTTGAATTAAACAAACAAAAGTTCGAATTAAAGGGGTTTTTTTTAACATTCTTTATATAGAAAATTCAAGGGACCAAATGGTTAATTCGAATTAACCAAGAATTCGAATTAAAAACGTTTGAATTAGACAAGTTTCACTGTATTTTCCCTATGGGTATGTGCAATATAATTTTGTTTTGACTCTTTTTTTTTTCCGTGCTCACATGATAATGTACAGTAAAAAATAATCGTTGTTGCTATCATATAGCATTTTAAACCACAATTTTGAACTCGAGTAAATTGTATGTCTACATTTATAGATTTTCCGGATTTTTCATTTTTGGTATTCATTTCAGAAACGTTAGATCACAATTTGATTGTACATAACAAACGTATTGATTGTGACTCTGATTGTTCCAGCTGAAATATTGCAATTATCTTGCAAAACAAATGGTTTCCCCACCCCCTTCTATTGCTGAAAAAAGGTCATTGCTATGTAGATAAAAGTGTTGATTGTATATTTTCTAAAAGAGGAATAAATGAAGTTGTAAACTGCAGTCAGTTTCCAGGCTAAATGTATGTACCTTCACTAATTGTTTAGATGTTACACTGTGAGTACTGTTATCGCGGAAGAGCCTTTGTATGAATCCTTTGAATTCATACAAAGGCCTGTATATTGAAATCATACAAAGGTCTAAGCTTGTATTAATTCTTTGAATTCATACAAGCCTAAACAGTTCAGGCAGTGTCCAAAGGTTGCAGATCAGTTGTGGAAGATTACAGGACAACAATCATACCATATGGGGACTAGTCTATGAATAAGTAGGATTTTCCTCTTATGTAGGTAGATCTCCAAGTTACTGCAAATAAACACTTTGATTGGATATAACATGTGCTAACCAGCACTGTATGTTGCATTTTGTCTAATCATGGTTAATAAAACACGAAAAATCCATTTTTCAAATTTTAATCTTTAAAGTGTCTAAATCTGTCTGAGATTGTACAAAGCTAATCTTGTTTTTTACACCTCAGTTTTCCTCCCACCTAGCTCCACAGATACCAAAAGCTGTGATTTCTTCTAGCTGTTTTTTTTTTTTTTTTTTTTTTTTTTTTGGTGTCTTCCTTGTCAAGGTCTTCACAAGGTTAGCAGTCTGATCTTAGATCTCAACTTTGATGATGACACAATTTCTTTTTCTTTGTCACAAGTTGGCTGGCCTTTCTAACAATGAAGTTTTATGTGCTTTATACACCATTTTTTGTACACTCCATCTATTTAGGCAAAACAGTTATAATTTTCACTTGAAAACTTTCATCATGCACGTTTCTGATTTTTTTCCATTAACTGAGTTGTAATTTGAAATTTAGATGTATCAGATATCTTCATTTTTTTTTATTATTGGTTTAGAGCTGTACAAGTCTTTTCATTTTGGTTTTGTGGTATATATTTTAATTCTCTGAACATAAAATTTCTTTATTGTGTGTGCATCTTCCTGATGTTTACAGCAAGCAATGCTCACTCTGCTGTGAAATTTTTCCTCTTTAAAGGTTGGGTAATCTCATGAGTTTTCAATTACAGTAAAAGCTCCTCAGGTACTGGGATGGCCCTCTTTGCTTTCAGAATGCTCCATTAACTGACTCCTGTAACAAATTTTGCCTTCACTTGAGACTGAGTTTTAGATCAATTGTCTATGCCATTGCTTTCCTTAAACTTTCTTACAGTATCATGTTCAGGCTCTCTAAATTGTTTACAGTGAATGTTACTTTTAATTGGTTCTATATTTAATATTTTGGCTAACTTTGCTTGGTGTAAAACACCTTTATTGATGAACAATGCCCTCAAACTGATGAGAAAAATGCCAAAACCTAGAGAGTAAGAAATAAGATGTTTTCTGTTAAGTGACCAACCGTAAACTAATCACAGTGTTTGTGGTGTCCACTATTAAAATATGGCTTATCATTTATTATAAAACATAAGCCTGAGACTGGAGTCTGATGATTCCATGTCTGTTGGCTAATTTTATTTATTTGCGATTGAGCAGGTATAAAACCTTAAAAGGTGGCTAGCTAGATTTTTTTTTTTTTTTTTTTTGAGGATAGTAATTTATTATGCCAAATGAAACTACAGAGTTCCCTTTTTTCTTCTAATAAAGGGTCCAACAGAGCTTTTTTGATATTTAAGCAAAAGAAATACCTAAGTGCTTTCAAGGTATTCCTAACTCTCTTTCCTTCATTTTTCATACAGGGATATGGAGGACTTTGTCCACTCGTGCATCTAGTAGATTACCCACATTTGACACAGATTTTGTAGCAAACCAAGCAGTAAGATTCAAATGTAAAATGCCAGTACTGATTACAAACAATATCTAAGACAATCGAAATAGTTAGGACATATCCTCCAGATGTTCCAAGAAGTTGTGAAGAAACAAAAGTGGAAATATCCTGCAAGAATATTGGACTCACTGCTAAATGATACTTAAAAAAAATTGCATGTGTAAAAATTAACAATTCACGCCAAATCCACTCAGGTTGGTCCTTCTTCACCCGAAGTTGGTCCCAGTGGGTCGAATGTGCTACAGCACTAGCCAAAAAACAAAAATCACTGGTCTAGTCTTGATGAAGACTGCTGAAATTCAAGTTGAACAAAGAATGTGTTAAGTCCAAATCAAATAACTCATTGAAGCTCTGGCCGCCATCAATCATTCCTCTTTGAAATTTCTTCAAAATAAATCCTTTCTGTATTTCAGCTCACGAATCGCCCATTTCATTACATTCAGTTGTCAGTTCCTACTACTGGAACATGAACTAACTTAACTTTGTAGTTTCTTTTTGCACAATTTGACTAGGGTGAGGGTAGTTTTAATTTCTTTACTTGCTTGGTGTGCATCAAAAGTAACTTCTATTTGGAAATATAATCTGAATTTCAGATTAATTTTGAATCATAGTCTGTATTCATGCATTTTACTTCATAAAAATGTAAAGCAGTTATTTTACAAGGTTCATATGTGGTCGTCACTGTTCTGAAATTTCTCAGTCAGACAAAATTGTTGATAAAGTGCTTTATACTTTAAATCTTCTGTAAAATGTTCAAAGCAAAAAATGGTGGGTTTTTTTGTTTTTTTTTACATAAATGTTCAATCAATATTTCGTTACATTGTGGTTAATTTCTTTGTCTCGTGAGAAAAGAATTCCATTTAAGGTTTGACACCATTTTATGAGAAACTATTATAGCCACACTGTAAAATCTCATGGAAATGTTATATCCCTAAAACAGATATACTCTTAAGTGGTAATTCTGTGTGCGACACCTGATTGCTAATTTCTTCCTTTTTTTAGTCAATTAGGCATGGATCTCTTCCCAGGTTGCTGCTGCTTGACCAAGAAACTGTTATTCATGTGTGTTATACTGTAGCTTATCATTTGTTTTATATGTATATTTTGTTTGGTATGATATTGTAGACATAAGAGCACAGTTGAATGTATTAGGATGATTTGGGCTAGTGTTGATAAGTTTCATTACCTGAATATCATTCTGTAGTCATTACGATACTTTTACTATATAATTTAGTGTAAAAAATCTTAATATGTATTGCAATTTTTTTGCTGTGTGCACCTACCATACGTTAAAATACAAAAAGTATTTCTGCTTTCTGAATTTCGGGTGCAATTTTAACATGTTCCCTTTTATTATACATAATATTTATTTGACCTATCAAATTATATATGATTTTACCATAAAAGCATAGTTTATGTGGCTGCATCACCAATTAACATGGATAAATGTTAACCTCAGCATTTTCTTTCTTTTGTGAAGTAGACTTCACATATATTTTTATAAGAGGTTAGGAGAAATTATAGATCTTTGAGGTGCCTTCACCAGTAATTCTGGAAATCTTTCAAGAAGAAAGAAGTTAGCTTCTTTCTGATATAAAACTAAGTCCCTTGCAACAAGCAAATGGTATTTCAGTAATTTTATCATCTGCTGTTTCATGTGCATGGGTCTTAAAATCCAGGGCTTTTCTAACAAGCAACTAGATAGATGTTACGTGTCAGTTGGGAATTTGCAGGTTTAAAAAAAATAATCCAACTTGTTTAATTTTGTGTGTGTGTGTGTGTTTAATTTTGTGTGTGTAATCATAAAGAATGCGTAATTTTTATTTCTATTAACTGGATTTTGCAGCTTCATCTACCAGACAATGGTGTATCATGTGATGTCATTTTGTCCAGTTTAGTGAATGCTGGTCACTTCTTCCTTCAGCAGCCCACACATCCAACGTACCCGTCATTAAGCACTTTGGACCAGTGCATGATGGCATGCTATTCCCAGATGGAGACTCCGCGTCTTCCTCAGCCTGTTGAAGGCAAGCTTTGCAATTATGTTATTTATTACTATCAAATCTTGTAATTAATTTAAAAACTATTGCAACCAAGTGATCATGAGAAATAAGTAAATTGATGCAAATTGGTAAATTATTTTATTGATAAAAATTCAGTGGTCACTCAGTTATAATTATTAATATTAAACAAAATTTATAAATTTAGACATTCACGCAGCAATCAAATTATGACTCTGAATTTTTCTAATTTACTGTTCACCATATCACATCATATCAACAAACTTGGAAATTGTGTCGCCCTGTATGGGTAAAGAACCTGCATCTCCTGATTTTCCTTTTGAGTATGCTATCTGATGCACTTTTCCCCACTTTAGGGTGATGTGATTTTGAAGTTTTCTGATGTGAACAGTAAACTTTGTGCTGGCTTTGTACATTGTTACAAACCTGGCGAACAGTAAACTTTGTGCTGGCTTTGTACATTGTTACAAAAATGGTGAACATTGTTACCTGGTGAACAGTAAATTAGTGCTGGCTTTATACATTCAGGGTCATAATCTGATTGGTAGGTCATTAATCATGTGATTTTCTCATGTATTCATAAGGAATATTTCTTTGTTGATTTCCATATTGATATGTTTGAAATTTTCTGGAGAGGATGAGCTTTGTTAGGATAAAAAAAAATAGTGAGAGAGAGAGAGAGATTTGATTAGGGCTGGCTTTGTACATATTATGGAATTTTTCTTAGCAGTTGTCAAAAGAGATTTGCAAATGTTCAGATGTGGCAAGGTGTTCTGTAATGCAGTGTTAGATTTCAGAAAAATTTTGGTTTCTCCTGATAGGGGACTGCTAATTAATTAAAAAAAAAAAAAGCAACAAATTCATATTGCTTCATTTTGTCAAAAAGATATTTTTCTGAGTAAAAATAGAAAGGGAGGTAAAAGGGGGATCCCCCCCTCCATCTTGTTTCATTATAGAATTAATAGAATAAGTTTCTCTGCTCTCTGCCAGTATAGTAAGTGCCCCAACGGCTATCAAGATGGGTTGAAGCTTCTAGGATATCTTGCAGAGTTGACAGCATTCCTAGTCTGTAGTTATTCAAATGTAATACAAGCAGATACTATGGCTGATAGATACCAAAAATTGTTGAAGAGTTTCGTGAGCTTATATGAAGTCCATGGGTGGAAGGGGATAAATTCTCCAAAAAGGGGGGGCAGGAATGAGGCACGACAAAAGCAAATCTGTCATAGGTTCAGTTAACTGTTGCTTACCTGTGGTTGGATCATTACAACCATTAACAATGTTGTGACAGGGTAAGTCATAATCATGAAAAGCAGGGAACAGACAGTTGCAGGTAGTAAAAGTGTGGGAATATTGTAGTATGGTGAACTCCCGTTTATCTGCCACCCCTTGCTCCATTTTTTTTTTTTTTTTTTTAATTTCATGGCCAGTATTAGTTTTCTTGTATTCCCCTATCCTGTCTTCCCCAAACAAATGGTTTCTTCCAAAGTTGACCCCCCCCCCCATAATGTATGCACACACCGCACCCCCACCCTACTATAGCGCAGATGACATAACCTAGATAAGGAGGAGCATGATTGGACATTCTCTGTGGCACAGATCACACCACCTATGTTAAACAGTGCATAATTGGATATTCCCCATTGCAGTGTAGATCACACTAATGTTAGGAAGTTCATTTCATTCCAGATTTTTAAGCAGATGGAATGAGGTCAAAAAGAAATTGAGTTGCTCTTGATATAAAAGAAAACTGACAATCAAACCTGCTTTTAGATAGTGTACCTCACTTTCGCTTATCCGTCACACTTTCCAAGAGTGACTGATAATATCGAGAGTTTACTGTATTTATATGCCTGAGCATTCAGTGGTGAAGTTATGATCTACCTAAACTGTTTGTGTTTGGTTAAGCTCGTGGAAGAAAAGGTAACTAATTTGGTCTCAGTTTATTTGATCTGATAAACTGAATATTTATGTAACTATCATATCATGTGCCAAAGTTTGCCATTGGTAGTAAAATTTATTTGCAGTAATAAAATTTTGGAATGATCTAGTATCAGAGTAGTAGTAGTGTGTGCTCTGAGAAAGGCCATTTTTTTATTATTATTATGTTAAGTATTGTCAATTATCACTTAACTAATCTAATGTTATTTGGAGTGAGTTTGTATTGCTGATTGAATTATCATCCAGTCTTGATAGGGAAATCTTTTTATTATTATTACCTATCTTTTTTTTAATGGGTGTAGTATGAACATTAGTAAAGTATTATTTCTTTGTTTTGTCCATATATTGTTAGCATGCAGAGCTGAGTTAGATTAATTTCTTTCATTTGGGAATTTGAGTTGCCCTCAAAATTCTCCAAGGGGCCTATCAATAGCAGATCTATCTTTCATGAAGCATGTGCATTTATAGAGATGTGAAGCACCCTTAAGAAGACCTGTTATTTAAATATCAGTTTCTTAGGTGTCACTTTGATTAAATTGTTGTTACCTAAACTTAATCTTCAGTCTTGTGAAGGGTTCTTTTAACCGTAACATGGCTTGTTACAAATGTGGAGTCCTCTTCCATTCAGATTTTCATTTATCTCTCTTGTGAATAATACTTTGTGCTTTATTATGCTTATACATTGCTTAAAATGTAAGACACTTAACATTTTTATATCCTGGACAGAGTTCCTAGTTTGAACTGGACAGAAATAAAGAATTACAGCTGATCTGATCTGTAGTTCTATGGGCCTTGCTATGTTCATGGTGGAGGGTGATGATTTATATTTTAAGTTTTTATTGTTGTGAATCTTATTTTTGATTTGCTGGTGTTGTGGGCAAATTGCTAGTGTGTGTACTGCTGTATTGTGAGAAGTCAGAAGTGTGTCATTCCTTATCAATTCAACAACAAAAAAAAAAAAAAAATGTTTTGACACCCATGTTCTCAGATTTTGATTAAACTTGGTATACTCGGTCCCTCCATAGTGATAAGTAACCGTATAATTTTTTTTCCACATAGCTCTTCTGGTTTCAATTTTACAGCCCTTCAAAAATTCAGTGAATTCTTGTGTTTTACTTTTTCCAAGGCCTTCTGTGCAAGCTGCACTTGCTTACAAAAAATGACATCTCACTCACAAATCATTCAATCTTTTTGAAATTTTATAACATTGTCAACGAAAGCCCGAGGATTTCAGAAAAAAAAATATGTGAATGCTCTAAGTGTCACTTTTAGACCACTAAAAGATTAAAAAAATATTCTTAGCCTTATTTTTTTCTGCAGAAAACATGGGTTACTAAAAACTGAATTATAAGTGAGAGGGATAAGTATAACCCTAACACATATTTTTTTAAATGAGCCTAGAGATATGCTCTATCATATCCAGGAATAAAATTGATGGCTTTTTTCATTCCTTCTGCAAGTATTATACACTTTTTCCTACCATTTTGAAAAAACTGCTGCCGGATGACTATTCAACTTACCCCAAAACCTGAGATTCCTATCCAAAATAACTACTGGAGCAAATTTGTACAGCTTAAAATTTTACATGTTTTTGGTTCTTAAGATTTTTTTATAGGGAGCACTATTTTTTTTTGTTCATTAAAAGGTGGGAATTTGCAATATTTAATATTATTTAATAAAACACGAAAAATTAACAATTTGGATTGTTTTCTTCATTAGTTTATGCTTTGCTACTGTTGTAGAAGTTAAGATAAAAATTATGTTTCTGATATTTCAAGTGTCTAAGGTTCAAGAAAGGAATAATAATCAGTTAGTAGGATAATATATTCGTATTATAATGATTTCATTTGTATATCATTCATATTGTATTGTTTACTAGTCATACATGCATGTGTGAATGAATCGTGCATAATTAACACACTGTTGACTCGTGCATGAGTCAACTTCAGTTCATTCTCAGGACACATGTAATAGCTTGATAGCCCCTCAGTCAGTCTGCTTCAGCTCTTCCTAGGTGAAACACTGTATTGTGCTGTCTACACTCCAATCCTCAGTTTACAATCTAGTAATTTACAGTGATATAAGTGTGCATAGCTAAAGCACAATAATGTGCTAATATTAGTGTATTTATTTGTTACAAAGCAAATGGAAGATACTAAGTGTAGTGTTTGGCAATTAACTTTGACAGTGTCGCAAATGTACTTGTCTCAAAGAAAGGTATTGAAAATATAGCAGGTCTCACTGAAGATAATATAATTCTTTTGAATTTTAGAATAGAAGCTACAAAAGACTTAGACCATTTCTCTACACCATAACAGTGTATTTTTGAAGAAGTTTGATTTTCTTCAAAAAATGTCTTTATTCCCTCAGAAAGTACAAGAGATGTGTGAGGAAGTCACTACGTGTGGGGACAGTATAGCAATGTAAATTCCTGCTAATGAAAGAATTTAATGAAAAACCAGGCAAAAGCTGTGTTCTCAATGTAGAGGTATTTTATTTAAAAATGACGTAGAGGGTGCTGATGAAAGTGACGATAGCTCCAATAACATTGGTTTACCTCCAAAAGAAATAACTGATGTTAAGAAGAAAGAAACAATTGAAAAGCTCAATTCACCTTTTGCTGAGGCAGGTTTTCTCCTTTAAAATTACATACCCTTTGCGAACATAGCAAGGTATCTTATGGAAGGGAAAAGTTAAAAAATTTTCAGGTAAATGTATGAAGCAAAATTAAAAAAAAAACAAAAAAAAACAACTAAAGGTTGAGATTCTAACAAAACAAAACAAGACAAAACACATAAGCATGTGGAAGAGAAAGCAGCTGATATGGACAAGCTTGTAGAGATGAAGGGGAAATTGAAACCCACTTCAAGGGAAAGGCAACAACTGCTAACCATTCCTGCTTCACAGATATGGACACAGAAAAAGATAAAAGCAACATTTGTTGTCTCTGACTATGCTGTTTGCCAAACTCAAAGAGTTGTTAAGGAAAAGAGATTTTTAGCTGATACAGATCCTGGATGTGAAATTGAAAACTGAAATCACTGATTTAGTGAGAAACTTTTATGGGAGTGTCAAGCAGTCTAGAGTTATGCCTGAAATGAAAGATATAATGAGCATAAGGTGAAAAAATTACAGGAAAAAACGATTGATTTGGGGTAGTCTTCACAAATCATATTCAAGTTTTTAAGTGTGAGTAACTGCGTAACATCACAGCCTCTCCTTGACAAATGTCAACCCCGCCTTCTCGTGGTGCATCCTGTTCCCACTAAAGGGGCTCTGACGACCGCAAATAGCGGTATAACTATACCATCGGGATCAGAGGAAATGCTATCCCACACTCACCAACCCGCTTGGCCAGCGTGGTGAGTTATGGCCAAACACCTCCAAAATGACTCTACAACCTAAATCTTGGCCCTCAGTCTCCGGCAGCTGGAATGTACCTGGCCAAGGCAGCGGCCAGTGCGACATGAATTCGTAAATATGCGGGAGTGACATGGAGGAGACTGGCACAAGACAGACCGTTGTGGAGGAAACTTGGGGAGACCTTCGTCCAGCAGTGGATTGATAATGGTTGACAATGATGATGATGATGATCCTGATGTTAAGGTAGGTTTCTCCAAGTTTTGCTCTTTGCAACCAAAGTGATGTGTTTTAGTATGCGTATGCACAATTCATCAAAATGTCATTATTTCTTCATGCTACACAAATTGAAGACAGCTATAAGGATATTGGGAAGTATCTAGTGTGTGAAGAAGCAAAGAGAATGCATGCTCAGACACTGTAGTGAATGTTCCTGAAACCACATCTAGTGAGATACTTAGAATCCAGATTTGAAGATTATGATGAAACTATCAGATTTTCTCAATGAGTGTCAACTGACAGAATACAGGTGAAAAAAGGTCATCAACACTTTGGCCAACAAAACAGAAAAACTGATTGCACACTCTTTCATAACCAAGCCACAATCTTCATTATAAAGCATCTCAAGGAAAATATGCTATGTGATACGGCAATAATTTTGATGGGCTTCAGTGAGAACTACTCTTTTACAATCCAGGAAGAAGCCCAGGGGTGCCACTGGACTTCTGAGTCATGTAGTGTTCACCTTGTCATACCACATTTTAGGAATTCTGATGCTGGCTTATGACCATTCGTCCGTGAAGGGTTCCGGGTTCGAATCCTGGTGGAGGCATGGATGTTGTGTTTGTCTTATGGCACTGGCTCTCTCCCTTCCTTGGAACCAGTGACTCTAAATTAGGGATGGGTGACTGCTTATAGCCCCTTGAGTTGCTTACGGTGGTTGTTAAACCCCCAATCAAAAAAAAAAAAAAATTTAAAAGAACTCTGATGCAAAAATGACTGTTTCATTACACTATGTCATATTCAATGACTTTTTAAGCCTGATGTGAGCCTGGTTTACAAAGCCCAGGAAATTGTTGTGAATTTTCTTAAATAAAAATTTCCACATATCAGGAAAATGCATATTACTTCAATGACTGGAGTGCTGTAGTATAAAAACAAGTACAACCTACTCAACCTGTGTCTGCATCAGCATGACTTCCAGCTGAAGGCACAGTAGTCATTTATGCAACAAGTCATGGAAAATCAGAATGTGATGGGATTGGCAGGATCACAAAATGCGTAGCTCGAAAGGAGAATCTCCAGAGACCATGAAGCAAATTGTAATTGCTCCTGCATTTTTCAAATTTTGTGAAACAAACATCATCACTAAAGTCAGTTTCCACTTTACTGACAAACACACATTAGATGCAACCCCTTCTGCACTTGCAAATTGGTTCAAAGACATGAAGATACTTCCTGGTAATAGAACTTTCCACAACTTCAAGCCTCTAGGTTCTGCATGCATTATTGTAGCTAGAAAGATCAGTGCTGACAAGAAACACTCTCACATTCAACCTGAAAAGCTGTCACCCATCATTTGTAACAGAAGATGATTTGTATCCTGGGTGTTATACTGCTTGTAAATATGACCACTTGTGGTATTTTGGAATGGTGTCTGCAAATGATAAAGATGAAAGAGATGTAAAATTTCTTCATCCTAATGGACTTTAACCATCATTCTAATTGGCCAAAAGCGTGAAGATTCCCGTGCAGTACCAGTTCCTTGTGTGCTTGTTGTTTGTATTCCACAGATAGCATCTGGAAGAACTTTACACTTCTCAGAGGACTGTATGAGGTCAGTGGAAGGGGGAAATAGCACATTTGGAATTTAGAGGTTATATGTAAAAGAAACTGAACTGTATGAACTAAAAGATCAAAAATTATACCTAACTTGCATAAGTAAACAGCTTATTATATATGGTATCAATGTGCATTCATTTTATTCTTTATATTAAACATTTACATAGTACTGAACTAGACTTATTTTTGAAGTCTGTCTTTTCTGCTTTTTAAAGGCAAATAACTAAAAAATGGTGCTTCCTATCCAAAAATCGCCGAGAATCATAAAGCATTATAGTGAAGTGCAATGGCCATTATCACAGCCCCAGGTGGTCTAGTGACAGCTACAATTTGGTATTTATGAGAGACAACAATAAGTAAACATATCTGGAAGTTTGTATTTCTTTTTGGAGCTAACCTCTGAATCTCAGAGAACAGCTTAGTGATATGATGATGGCAAGACAGCTGGTGGTGATCATTCTCACTGAACATTTAATAAAAATGTAGACACTTCATTTAAGAAGTAGTTTTGTACAAATTCTGTAAAAAATCATAAGCTGAAAAATAGAGACTAGAGAGATTACACAGTGATGCAAAAAATCAAGGTTATGAAGAGCTAAGGATGGGTTTAAATGGGAAAAAAAGAGAAGTGTCAATTGTTTGGGGTTCACTGTAGAGCAGCTGTTTTGTACAGGGATGGTGACTTCCGAGGAGATGAACTAGTCAGAGCTGTAAATGGTGGAATAGTGTTTCCATACCTTTTGTTAACAAGATTTGTTTCCTCTCCCTAGCTGTCAAGAGATATTCCCGCAGTTTGTAAGATGGAAATACAAGTAGAAAGCAACAGTCTTCATATTTTTATGTTGTAGATAGTGACAAGAACAGCATACTTTTTTTTCCTTATAGGTAGCATTCATTATAAAGAAATGTTAATAGTGATCTGTGGTTAAGTGGTATTACATTCCTACTAAAACTACTGCAAATTAATTAGTTATACATGAAATCATATCATGAGCAGTATGTTGATTAGTGCTTAAAGCATGCAAACTTGCATGCCACATGCAAGGGAAATGTTAATGGCAGCAGTTTTTCAATAAATTGCATTGCTATCATTATCTTTAGCCATCTAAACTCTGTATTGCCCTTTTGTTGAATGGTTAGTGCACACACAGACAATAAAAGGTTTGAACATTTGTGATTAGACAGTCACCGACGACAAATGCCAATATATACAAATATAACAGCCATATAGGCTGATGGCATTTTGCCTTGTCCTTCATAAAGAATGTACAGATTATTTGGCTGCAGTAATTCATTTTAAACCCATGGCAAAAAGAAAAAAATCCCTGATTTCTCAAAAGCAACCATTTCAAAGGTGATCAGTGACTGGAGGACAAGTGGATCATCCATGCCTGAAAGGCATAAATGTGGCCGAGAAAACTTGACTTAAAAACAAGATTCTTCCACAGATTCGCAAAATTTTGCCGGGGGGGGGGGTATTTCTCGAAATTGATGCAAAACTGAAGATAATTTTTAATTTTGGGGGGAGGGGGGCACTGTATTTAATCTTTCAAAAGCAGAAGTTAAACAGTGTTAGTATTTCTTCCATAATCATAATTTCTTTTTCTTCCCATGTTTTTTCTGCCCAGTATTGTTGTTAAGTATCATTTTATTCCGTAAATATTTGTATTTAAGCTTGAAAATAGAGGAAACATTTCCAAAATTAGAATTCTGACAGAGTGAAGATTTCGCTCGTAAGCATGCCCAGCGCACGATGTTCCCTCTATCCTGATTGTTAAATGTTAGTAATTTTATACTTTGAATGAAGTTATATGCTATTTCAATGAATAATTCTATCTTCCTCGTGTTGAGTTATATACACACTGTTTCACCACATGTTCCAATTTTTAACCCGGTTAAAAAGTTCAGCTTTTATTATTTTTTTGTTAGTTTCATGTATGAAAAAAGTGCGACTGTCCTACTGTGAAGAGAATTTTATGGAAGAGCAGGTCTTCTCGTCAGCCAAAACCAGGAGAAGCCCATTTCGACTTGAGCCGTGCATAAGGAGTTGGTTCTTAGAAGTTGCCTGCCCATTCAGAAGCCACTTGTCTCAGCAAGAAATGAAAAAATATGCTTATATTGTTGTCAGAGATGTCGTGAATGGATAAGAAAGTGATGTGGTCTCACGAATTTTGCTGTTCATTAGTTGTCAGAAAGCTTGGTGAGAAGGTCATGAAGCAATGAACCCAGCATGCCTTGTGAACACAATCCAAGCATCAGGAGGTGGCACCATGCTATGGGGGATGTTCTGCTGGTAAAGGCTGGTCTAGTGATACCAGTGGTAGGCAAGATGACATCCAGAGAATACCTGAGTGTTATGTGGACCAATGCACCCTGAAATGTCACACTTGTATGCAACAGCACATTGTGCTAGTCCTGCAACAATAGTTTGATGTGCATGAGGAGAACTTTGATCATCTGCCTTGGCCTCCAGTCCCAGTCCCCTAACCTCAATCCTACTGAAAATCTGTTGGATGTGTTTGAAAGAGTGGTTCATGTCGATTTACTCTTCTGTGAACACTGATAAGATTTGCTGTAGGGGTGGCTATCTTTGAACCTAAATGAACTCGACCACCTCATAGAATCCATGTTACATCGTATACTTTCTGTCATTTGCAAAAAGTTTCCCCCTACTCAATACTAAATAAAAGTTTCTAATTTTTTTTTTTTTTTGTTCAGTGTGTGCACATGTCCTTTCACCTGCAGGTTCTGATTTAATTCTGATTGCAATTTTTAGTTCACAATAATAGATTTAAAAAATGTTAAATGTTCAAGAAAGCATTGCACTGAATTTTGTATGTTATGATGCTGTTAGTCTGATGTAAAGAAGTTGGTTTTAAAAAATATAAACTTTGTTTTTATAACTGCCACGTGTATTTAATTAAGCATGTTGAAAGAGTGAATTTTTTTCCACTTGATATTATGTGACATTTTGTTTTGTTTTGTTTTAGCTGGTGTTATCTGTGCTGCAACAATTATGAATGGTTGGTATAGAGCACAGATTGTATATGTGTATGAGTCAGGTGAAGAATGTGATATAAAATTTGTTGACTATGGTGGATTTTCCCAAGTTCTAGTATCATCTTTAAGACAGATTAGGTAAGTTTCATAGCATTTGCATTTTTTTTTTTTATATAGCCTTTGCTTTTTTTGAATGAGTAGTATGATGAATTTTCTGTTATGGACACGAACATCTTTTGACTGTTTCAAGTATTGATAAAAAGCATTTTATTCACACTGATCAAGCCCATTCTAGTTTTTTTTTAAAAAACTTTCAACGATATTAATCACTTATAAGCTAAAAGAGATCACCTGAAGCATGAGTAAAAGATTCTTGGTATTTTGATTTTTATTATTTTAT
Source organism: Macrothele yani (assembly GCA_039090855.1). NCBI lineage: Eukaryota > Metazoa > Arthropoda > Arachnida > Araneae > Macrothelidae > Macrothele > Macrothele yani. Next base: position 97,760,494 of record CM077028.1, on the reverse strand, counting down.
GAAAATATATTCTCTTCCTGCTATTAAAATGCAATCAGTCTTATTACCCTACATGAGCTCATGCATGAGTTTTCCTTTATCCAGAGTAAATTATACTTGACCTGTTCCCAAGAACACATTTTCCTGAAATATACTTCTTGGTCTCATGTGTAGACTGCATTTGTGTTATTTTTTTCTAATTCTAATACTTATTTCCCATTTATTCCCTGTACATTTAGGCATCTGAGCCTGATCTCTTAATCCTTGTGTGGTAATTTTGTTCATGCTTTTCTTGTATTTGGTATTATGGAAATATTTTTATCCATAAAAAAAGTAGTGAATACAGAGGAGAAAATATAGATTTAATTATGAAATATATTTCTGTTAATTCATCTTTTTTATCTGATTATATTAGACATCTCTGCTAAGCAGAACATTTAAGAGTGTTTATGCATAATCTCTACACTAGTTGATATTTTTGTTGCACTTGAAAGTTATTTTGACAAATTTAAACTTGTACATATTGCTAGTTTATTTTTTAATTTCTCTCAGTAGGTAGTAATTATCTAAGAAAATATACTGTACATTTTCTTTCCCATTATTTATAAACATGTTTGACCTTCCTTGAAAGGTGTGTGTAGCTGGTTGCAGAATGTCTTTCAATCATTGAACTGGGGAGGCAATGAAATAATGATTAACAGAGATATAGTTTAACCCACTTTGCGTTTGCTGATGACCATCATTTTTACAAATTACCCTTCAGAGCATGATCCAGGAATACTGACAAGAGTAAAGAAGTGAGGTTAAAAATGAACTTGCAGAAAATAAGCAGGTAAATTTAGCAGTAATTGACACATACATCATCTACCTTGAACAAGAGATATCAAGTAAGGGCAGCATTAAAGAAGAAATTAATAAGCATATAACACTTGATTGGACTGCATTTGAAAGAAACTACAGTTTTCAAGAGCAATTTTATCATTATGTCTTAAAAGAAAAGTTTTTAATCAATGCATCCTTCCAGTTCTTACTTATGGAACAGAGTCATGGACTTTAACTGTAAAAGACAAAACAGAGGCTGTAAAGAGAATACAGAGGCTGTAGGCAACTCAAAGAAGCCTGGAGAAATGAATGCTTGCTGTAACCAAAAAGGTAGGGGAAGGAACTCGAGCATCAGGCAAATGACAAGAACAGATTACATCATGATCAAAGTAAAGACCCTCAAGTTGCAATGGGCTTGGGACGTATTGCTAGACTGACCACGTTTGGGCAACTTAAATACTATACTGTATTGAAATTGACAGGAAAAGACCCTGATGACCACATGGAAGATAGGTGGATGAAATACTGAAGCATACCAGAGTGGCATGGAAGAGAATTGCCCAAAATAGTTGTGGAAGGGACTTGAAGGCCTTTGTCCAGTAGTGGATTGATGATGATGTAATTGTGAGTGATGAAAGCTACATTTTTTTTTATTTTTTTTTTTAATTTCAGCATTGTATGCTGCTGCTCATGTACTGATGTTTGAAAGGCTAGTGAATTTGCCACTAAGATATAACTTGGGGCTGGGGGGGGGGCACAACACATTGTTTTTAATTGTAGCTTTATCACTGAGCCTTTGGAAAGCAGTTGTTTTCAGATATAATGGTGTTTGACCTGTTTTTCGGCTTTGTACTCATATGAATGCATTTTCAAGCCCTTTCCCTAAAGAGAAATCATTGAACTTATGAAAGTTTTTAGTTTCTATTTATTCATTACAACCCACCCTGTGTTGGTGGTAGCATATCTCAACACTAAGAATTGCACATTTGTCTGGGAAATGTAAAGCACTTGACAAGTTTTTTGCAACAGCACCAAAATTTGAGAGTTGTGTGCTGAGTTTGTGCAAGGTGTGATTGCATCTGTCTGTGCTGACATTATGTGGCAAAAAAAAAAAAAATCACAAAATTGTTAGAAAACACCCGCATGCATATACTGCTGATGTAATATTAGTAACTGTAACAAAATTACTAATTCTTAAATTTCAAAAAAAAAAAAATTAGAATTCCAAGAAAAGAAATTTGTGTAGACAAATCAATCAACTGCAAACTACCCACTTCAGTGAAAGTAGTTTTATTATAAAAAAAATTGCTCAAAATTTTTTACAGAAATTTTATTAAAATACAGGGTGTCAAAGAATTATTGGACACATTACAAAATTATATAAAACAAAACATTAAACATATAGATAGAAAGAAACTGACTGTACTAACTTACAATGTAACTACACAAGTTAATAAATTTCAATGTGAGATCGTAGTACGTCCAAGCGATAGTAGTCCAAGCGATAATTGCTCGTAGTACGTCCAAGCGATACTTGATTTAATGCCATGTATTGGCAAGCATCAGAGGAGTTATGGAATTAATAGCAGCTGTGATATGCTGCTTCAGTTCCTGCAAATCAATACAAGGCGTCTGTTAGGCATGATCCTTCACATAACCCCACATTAAATAATCCAATAGAGTTAGATCTGGAGAGTGAAGAGGCCACGGAATGGGACTACCACGCCCAATCCATCTGTTCGGGAAATGCTCATTTAGGCACTTATGTACACACATTGACCAATGCAGAGGCACAGTCTTGTTGGGAAACGATGTCATATCTTTTTATCTGGGGTATAGCGAAATTTTCTGGCATATCCAAGTAAATGTCACCATTTATGGATTTTTGCAGAAGAAAGGGCCAATCACTTCTCTTTTTGATAGGGTGCACCACACATTAACTTTTGGAGAATCACATTCCAGTTCAATAGCAGCATGAGGCGGTTCACTGCCCCATATCCTACAGTTGTGACGATTCACAATACCTGATACATGAAATTTGGATTCATCACTAAAAATGACAGTACTAAGAAAGTTTTCGTTGTTTTCCACTCGATGCAGCATATCCACAGCGAAATCGCATCGCAGAGTATGATCATTTACATGCATCTTTTGCACTATTTGAATTTTATAAGCATGAAACTTTAATTTCTTGTGCAAGATATCGTGAACTGTCTATTTTGGAATGCACAGTTCTCTGCTTGCTTTACGAACAGATTTCCTGGGTCTTCGTCGGAAACTTTCATTATTAACTTATTCAACCGTCTCACCGCTGATGCTAGGCCTACCGGCTCCTCCACGATGTTCCACATTGCCAGTTTCTTTAAACTGTTTCATCCACCGCTTAATTGAATTCGTTGAAGGAGGATTACAACCATACTCTAAACGGTACAGTCTTTTAACTTTAATGACAGACTTTATAATTCTGCAAGCCATAACACACACATTGCCTCCTGCTGTACGGATGACATGACTACTGATTGCGCATTCTCCTACATTCCTCATCAGGCCACACCTAATGCCATCTATGGGATTCTGGGAATAACAATTCTGCAAAACAAAATTATAGAAACCGTGTTAGTAATATGTGACATAGAAAAACAGACAATGCTCATATTTTTTTTTGGTTTTGTTTTTTTGTACATAATTTTGTAATGTGTCCAGTAATTCTCGGACACCCTGTATAGTTAAAAAAAATAAGGTCACACACTTGGACACAAAATTAATAGACTGAATTCTTATCTTCGACAAATGAACTGCATCAGAACGTAGCTTTGAATCTGTGTGCCCATTTCATGTTCGTGCGTATTTACTATTTTCTTTTTCTGTTCCCAACATTTATTAGTGTTATGCTTTTAACTTTTTTTTTTTCAAGAATCAAATTTAGCTTTAAGTAAGAGTGCAAAATTAAACATGTGAATTAAATTATGTGATAAAATCAAAATATTCATGTCCAGAATTTACCATTTGATGCAAATGTCAGGAGAAAGTTTCAGGGCAAAGAAGGAGGAGGGCTCCTTAAGAAGTTAGAACTAATGATACAATTGATAGAAGATATCAAAGGGCTAATAAATAAATGCAGTGCAAAACATAATTAGTAATGCATTCATTAGAATTGAGCTGAGTACTTCTTCAGAAATAGAAAAAAATGACAATGTATCGAGGTGGATTCGACATTGTGTTGCCAATGGTCTGTCTCTAAGCTGCAAGTTCATGAACCTACCAGTATGTTTTTTTTTCAGGGTGCCCATGCATCCTTGAAAACAGGGAAAGTCCTTGAATTTAAAAAATATTCAAGGCCTGGAATGTCCTTGAATTTCTTTAATTAGCCTGGAAAAGTCCTTGAATTTTAAAATCCCACAACCGAAAATTTTTGATCAGAATTTCCGATCTTTTTCCTTTTGTTATTTTTCACTTTTTTTCTGCAATCCCCCATTGACATCTGAAGTCAAAAAGAGTAAACTTCAAAGCAGCTGCGTCACTGGGAGAAAGGGTGCACTGCAGTATGACAGGGAGTTAAGTAGGTCAAGGTTGGATCCCCCCACACACAACCCCTCCCATCTACTGCAAGAGGAATTGAGTGTTTGCTACCCCAGAGCGCTTGTCCTCTTACGGGTAAAACTATTGTATCGTTTCTTTCATTTTCCTTGCGGCAAGGCGGGGATTTCCCCGTCTTGTTTCTTTTATCTGTTTCAAAGCAGGTTCATTCGATGCAGTTGATGGTGCATTTCACCACGGAATTTTTAAATTTTTCAGACACCATTGTTTGTACCACATATGAACCCGAATGAACTCTGTTCATTCCGGTTCATACGTGGTACAAACGTTCATTTAATAAAACCCTTAATATCTATTTTAGAATTATGTACAGGTATGGTGTCTGAAAAATTCATTTAAATTTTTCAGACACCATACCTGTACATAATTCTAAAGTAGATGCTAAGTGTTTTATTGTTATAATTTTGTGTTTGAAAAATTGGGAGTTTTGAACATACAGAAAGAATTAATGTGATGCATATAGATGTTTTATGAAGATAACGAGTATCATAATACAACACACATAATTATTGATATATCATCATCATCATCATCATTGTCAACCATTATCAATCCACTGCTGGACGAAGGTCTCCCCAAGTTTCCTCCACAACGGTCTGTCTTGTGCCAGTCTCCTCCATGTCACCCCTGCATACTTTCGAATTTCATCCACCCATCTCCCATGTGGTCTTCTTCTGGGTCTTTTCCTGTCCCTTGGAATCCAATCTAAAATTTCGGCTGTCCATCGATGATCTGTCCTTCTGGCAGTATGTCCAGCCCATTGCCATTTCAGGGATTTAACTCTGATCATGATGCCTTCCACTCTTGTCATTTTTCGGATCCACGAGTTCCTCTTCTTATCTCTCCTGGTTACACCAAGTATGCACCTCTCCATGCTTCTTTGAGTTGTCTGCAGCCTTTGTATGTCTCTTTTAGTTAAGGTCCACGTCTCTGCACCATACGTAAGCACTGGAAGGATGCATTGATCAAACACTTTTCTTTTAAGACATAATGGCATATTGCTCTTGAAAATTATGCTGTTTCTTCCAAAAGCTCTCCAGGCAAGTTTTGTACGCCGATTAATTTCTTCATCAATGTGACCCTCACTTGATATCTGCTGTCCAAGATAAACGTACGTGTCTGTTATCTCCAGCTTTTCTCCATCAATCGATAAATCTTCATTTCTTGTAAAAGCATTGAACATCACTTTTGTCTTCTGAAAGTTCATTTTTAATCCCACTTCTTTACTCTTGTCAGCAAGTTCCTGGATCATACTCTGCAGCTCTGATGGGCTAGTTGCAAAAATGACTACGTCATCAGCAAAACGAAGGTGGGTTAGATAATCTCCATTAATCTTTATCGCCTTGTTTTCCCAGCTCAGTGACTGAAAAACACCCTCCAATGTGGCATTAAAGAGCTTCGGAGATATGGTGTCACCTTGTCTCACTCCCTTTCCAATTTTTATGTGTGTTGCATTTTCAAACAGCCTAATCTTTGCACTTGCATTTTCATAGATGTTATTAATAATATTAATGTATGAATCTTCAACACCGCAGGTTTTCAGAGCCATTGTAACTGCTGATGGTTTCACCGAATCAAAGGCTTTTTCATAATCGATAAAAGCCATGCACAATGGAAGTTCATATTCCCTCGCTCTTTCAATTAGTTCTCTCAGCACATGGATATGATCTATTGTGCTGTAGCCACTCCTGAATCCAGCTTGTTCTCTGGGTTGAGCCATGTCCAGTGTTGCCTTCAAGCGGTGTGAAAGAACTTTAGTGAAGATCTTATAAACTACTGATAGGAGGCTGATAGGTCTGTAGTTTCCAAGATCCTCAATGTCACCTTTCTTATGTAGCAGGATCACTGTAGCGGTGTTCCAATCCTCAGGAATCTTTCCTTCATTAAGGCATCGAGTGAAAATTTGGGCGAGTACTGTTTCGATTTCTCCACTTGCTTCTTGTATGATGTCTACAGTAATTCCATCTTCTCCTGGAGCTTTTCCCCGCTTCATGTTTTTGATTGCACGTGCAACTTCTGCTGGAAGGACTGGAGGAACTCTGGTACCGGTATCTTTCATGATGTCTGGAGTGCATGTATCATCCCTTTCATATAATTTGGAGTAGAAATCTTTCACTCTTGTCAAAATTTCGCCTCTATTTCTTGTTACAGAACCATCTTCTTTTCTCAGTGCCATAATCTGCTTTCTTCCCTTACTGAGATGTCCCTTTGCTATCTTTAGGCTTTGGTTGTTTTCAATTGCTTTCCTCACTAGTTCACAGTTGAATTTTCTTACGTCTTCAGTGATACTTTTTCTTACTGTCTTGCATAGCTCTATATATTCCACTTTGGAAGTCACATCTTCTTTAGTTGTCCTCATCTCTTCTTTAGTTGTCCTCATCTCTCTTCTTTTTGCATCAACATTTTCTAGTTGTAAATGCATTTATGGCACCTCTATTCATAGTGATTGTGGAATAACTTTTTTTACGGGTCTTTTAGAGGTTATTTTTAATGAAAGTTGGTTGTCAAATTTTCGAACTAAAGCCTAGTTCGTCATCAGGACTATGTCACTGGAGTAGTTGCTGCCACTCAATTGGAAGAGACCATCCGCAATTATCGTTAATTGTGGTACTTCTTCTTCTTGCTATTTCGATCCCTTCTTCTAGTTTTCTCTTTACTAAGTTTGACTGGTGGGCGATTATTTTCACTGAGTCCCAATTTATGGAGTGTCCACTTGCTTGTACATGTCTGTCTAGCCCTGTTTTGTTCCCAATGTTCCTAATAGCTGCTTGGTGTTCTTTCATTCGGACCTTAATACTTCTCCCTGTTTCTCCTATATAGCTGAGTCCGCAGTTACAGTCGATGCAGTAAATTACTCCTTCCTGCAATTGGATGTCCAATTCTTTCTGCTTTAAAGCTGGCAAGAATTTCTTTATTTTGTTATTAAGATCTGGAGCTAGCCTGATATTATATTTGGCTCCGATCCTTTTCCGTTTCTCGAAAAGTCCCTTGTGGTACGTAATTTTGCTGGTGAATTTGAAGTTGGTTTTTTCCTGCTTCTTTTTTGGCACTTGTTTAAATATTTTCTCAACATATGGGGAGGGGTAATTGTTTTCTGCCAACATTTCCTTTAATTCTTCTTTGTGAAGATCTTTTGAGAAGCTGAAGAGACCAGGATTTCAATTTTTTCCAAAAATTGTCTCGCTGTATTCGATTTAATATAATCAGGGTGGAATGAGCAGAAGTCTAACATCTTCCCTGTGTTGGTGGGTTTTCTAAAAAGCTGAGTGAATATTTTCCCTTCTCTTGAGGTCAAGGTTAAATCCAGGTAATTGATGCTATGGTCTTTTTCCTGTTCCAGGGTGTACTTCAAGGTATTCTCTAGTAAGTTAAATTCTTCCAGAATCTGAGAGGGTAGAGATTGGTCCACAGTATCTACTATAATTAGGACATCATCCATGTACCTTACATAGAGAGCAAACAAGGAGGGTTGTATAAGGATTTTTGCCTCTAGTTTACTTATATAATAATTTGCTAGCAGAGGTGCTAGTGGAGAACCCATTGCAAGTCCTGAAGTTTGCCTGTAATATTTCTTTCCAAACTGGAAGAAATTATTCTTGAAGGAAAATAGGAGCAGTTCATATATGCCAAGTAGTATTTCTCTATTGTGATTATGGAATACTATTTTTTCCGCAAAGGTCATCTGCAATGAATTCCAGTAGGAGGTCCAGGTTAATGTTGGTATACATAGAGACTATATCCAGGCTTGCCATTACTGGATGAATTAATTCTGGCAAGTTGTCCAGTTTTCTTTTTAGCTGCATGGAATTTTTTAGTAGGTAGGGAGGAGAAGGGAAAATATCTCTGAGGTGACCAAGCAAATAATAATTAATGTTGGAGAGTGGCGAATTTCTAGTGTCTATTATAGGTCTTATTGGATGGCTGCTCCTATTTTCCTTCAAGAATAATTTCTTCCAGTTTGGAAAGAAATATTACAGGCAAACTTCAGGACTTGCAATGGGTTCTCCACTAGCACCTCTGCTAGCAAATTATTATATAAGTAAACTAGAGGCAAAAATCCTTATACAACCCTCCTTGTTTGCTCTCTATGTAAGGTACATGGATGATGTCCTAATTATAGTAGATACTGTGGACCAATCTCTACCCTCTCAGATTCTGGAAAAATTTAACTTACTAGAGAATACCTTGAAGTACACCCTGGAACAGGAAAAAGACCATAGCATCAATTACCTGGATTTAACCTTGACCTCAAGAGAAGGGAAAATATTCACTCAGCTTTTTAGAAAACCCACCAACACAGGGAAGATGTTAGACTTCTGCTCATTCCACCCTGATTATATTAAATCGAATACAGCGAGACAATTTTTGGAAAAAATTGAAATCCTGGTCTCTTCAGCTTCTCAAAAGATCTTCACAAAGAAGAATTAAAGGAAATGTTGGCAGAAAACAATTACCCCTCCCCATATGTTGAGAAAATATTTAAACAAGTGCCAAAAAAGAAGCAGGAAAAAACCAACTTCAAATTCACCAGCAAAATTACGTACCACAAGGGACTTTTCGAGAAACTGAAAAGGATCGGAGCAAAATATAATATCAGGCTAGCTCCAGATCTTAATAACAAAATAAAGAAATTCTTGCCAGCTTTAAAGCAGAAAGAATTGGACATCCAATTGCAGGAAGGAGTAATTTACTGCATCGACTGTAACTGCGGACTCAGCTATATAGGAGAAACAGGGAGAAGTATTAAGGTCCGAATGAAAGAACACCAAGCAGCTATTAGGAACATTGGGAACAAAACAGGGCTAGACAGACATGTACAAGCAAGTGGACACTCCATAAATTGGGACTCAGTGAAAATAATCGCCCACCAGTCAAACTTAGTAAAGAGAAAACTAGAAGAAGGGATCGAAATAGCAAGAAGAAGAAGTACCACAATTAACGATAATTGCGGATGGTCTCTTCCAATTGAGTGGCAGCAACTACTCCAGTGACATAGTCCTGATGACGAACTAGGCTTTAGTTCGAAAATTTGACAACCAACTTTCATTAAAAATAACCTCTAAAAGACCCGTAAAAAGTTATTCCACAATCAACATTTTCGTTTTTCCTGATAATTTATTTACATGCAACTTGTTCTTAGACCCAGCTAATTTTTGTTGCTGTTTCCATAGAGCTTTGGTTACTTTTCTGTTAACTTCAGAGATGTCCACTTCTTCTGATGTTAGGCCTTCTAAAGCAGAGAACCTGTTCTTCAGTTCCAACTTGAAGGTATTATGGTGTTTTTTAAGCTTGGTTATGTCAATAGATTTTGTTTGTCTTATGAGCTTGCCACGCTCAAGTTTAGTGTTTAGGTGCATCTTACATCTCACCAATCTATGGTCACTACCTGTGTTGAACTTGTTTAGCACACTGCAGTCTTCTATGACGAATTTTTTGTTACACATAATAAAATCAATTTCACTTGTCGTCCCATTTGGATGTCTCCATGTCCATTTTCTGTGTGGCTTTTTCTTGAAGAAGGAGTTCAAGATGAAAAACCCTTCTGCCTCTGCAAACTCAACGAGAGTATTTCCACGCTGGTTTCTGTTGCCGTGACCGAATTTACCTACTGAAGTTTCATTCTGTTTGCCGTTGCCCTATTTTTGCATTGAAATCTCCCATAATTATCTTCAAGTGCTGTTTACCTTTATTATTTAGATGACAAATTTCCTCATAAATTTCTTCACTCTTCTTCAGGATGACTTGTGGTGGGTGCATAAGTTTGAATAATCTGAGCTTGGTATCTTTTGAGAGTTGGATAACAAGTCGCGCAGCTCTGTCAGAGGAACTTTCAACTCTACAACTTTATCCTTCAGTTTCTTGTTTATTATAAATCCAACACCACTAGTTCTGCCAGTATCTGTCCCACGATAGTAGAAGAGATGTCCACTTTTCAGTTCGATGAGATCTCTCCTTTTCTCCTTACCTCACTTAGCCCCACGATGTCCCATTTGATCCTTTGTAGTTCCTCTTCCAATTCAAGAAGCCTTTAATCAGAAGGTAGGGAGCGTCCATTGTACGTAGCCAAGGTCAGCATCAGATGGCAGCCTGAGTCCGTCCTCCGGATTCTTAGCACCCTCTGCCTTCATGTCTTGCCTGGCCGCTGCCTTGGCCAGGTATTCCAGCTGCCGGAGACTGAGGGCCAAGATTTAAGTTGTGGAATCATTTTGGAGGGGTTTGGCCATACTCACCGCTGGCTAAGCGGGTTGGTGAGTGTGGGATAGAATTTCCTCTAATCCCGATGGTATAGTTATACTGCTACTGGCGGTCTATTGATATATATATATATATATATATATATATATATGGGATGTAAGGTCAGGTGATGCGTAACATCACAGCCTCTCCTTGACAAATGTCAACCCCGCCTTCTCGTGGTACACCCTGTTCCCACTAAAGGGGCTCTGACGACCTCCAATAGCGGTATAACTATACCATCGGGATCAGAGGAAATGCTATCCCACACTCACCAACCCGCTTGGCCAGCGTGGTGAGTTATGGCCAAACCCCTCCAAAATGATTCCACAACTTAAATCTTGGCCCTCAGTCTCCGGCAGCTGGAATGTACCTGGCCAAGGCAGCGGCCAGTGCGACATGAAGGCAGAGGGTGCTAAGAATCCCCGGATGACCGGACTAGGCTGCCATCTGATGCTGACCTTGGCTACATATAACGGACGCTCCCTATCTTCTGATTCAAGGCTTTTTGAATTGGAAGAGGAACTACAAAGGATCAAGTGAGACATCGTCGGGCTAAGTGAGGTAAGGAGAAAAGGAGAAGATCTCATTGAACTGAAAAGTGGACATCTCTTCTACTATCGTGGGACAGATACTGGCAGAACTAGTGGTGTTGGATTTATAATAAACAAGAAACTGAAGGATAAAGTTGTAGAAGTTGAAAGTTCCTCTGACAGAGCTGCCCAACTCGTTATCCAACTCTCGAGAAGATACCAGGTTCAGATTATTCAAACTTATGCAACCACCACAAGTCATGCTGAAGAAGAATTGAAGAATTTTATGAGGAAATTCGTGATCTAAATAATAAAGGTAAGCAGCACTTGAAGATAATTATGGGAGATTTCAATGCAAAAATAGGGCAACAGCAACAGAATGAAACTTCAGTAGGTAAATTCGGTCACGGCAACAGAAACCAGCGTGGAAATACTCTCGTAGAGTTTGCAGAGGCAGAAGGGTTTTTCATCTTGAACTCCTTTTTCAAGAAAAAGCCACACAGGAAATGGACATGGAGACATCCAAATGGGACGACAAGTGAAATTGATTTTATTATGTGTAACAAAAAATTCGTCATAGAAGACTGCAGTGTGCTAAACAAGTTCAACACAGGCAGTGACCATAGATTGGTGAGATGTAAGATGCACCTCAACCCTAAACTCGAACGTAGCAAGCTCATAAGACAAACAAAATGTATTGACATAACCAACCTTAAAAAACACCATAATACCTTCAAATTGGAACTGAAGAACAGGTTCTCTGCTTTAGAAGGCCTAACATCAGAAGAAGTGGATATTTCTGAAGTTAACAGAAAAGTAACCAAAGCTCTTATGGAAACAGCAAAAAAATTAGCTGGGTCTAAGAACAAATTGCATGTGAACAAATTATCAGGAAAAACCAAAATGTTGATGCAAAAAAGAAGAGTGATGAGGACAACTAAAGAAGATGTGACTTCCAAAGTGGAATATATAGAGCTATGCAAGACAGTACGAAAAAGTATCACTGAAGACGTAAGGAAATTCAACAGTGAACTAGTGAGGAAAGCAATTGAAAAGAACCAAAGCCTAAAGATAGCAAAGGGGCATCTCAGTAAGGGAAGAAAACAGATTATGGCACTGGGAAAAGAAGATGGTTCTGTAACAAGAAATAGAGGCAAAATTTTGACAAGAGTGAAAGATTTCTACTCCAAATTATATGAAAGGGATGATACATGTACTCCAGACATCATGAAAGGTACCAGTACCAGAGTTCTTCCAGTTCTCCCAACAGAAGTTGCACATGCAATCAAGAACATGAAGCGGGGAAAAGCTCCAGGAGAAGATGGAATTACTGTAGACATCATACAAGAAGCAAGTGCAGAAATCGAAACAGTACTCGCCCAAATTTTCACTCGATGCCTTAATGAAGGGAAGATTCCTGAGGATTGGAACAACGCTACAATGATCTTGCTACATAAAAAAGGTGACATTGAGGATCTCAGGAACTACAGACCTATCAGCCTCCTATCAGTGGTTTATAAAATCTTCACTAAAGTTCTTTCACACCGCTTGAAGGTGACACTGGACATGGCTCAACCGAGAGAACAAGCTGGATTCAGGAGTGGCTACAGCACAATAGATCATATCCACGTACTGAGAGAACTAATTGAAAGAGCGAGGGAATATGAACTTCCATTGTGCATGGCTTTTGTCGATTATGAAAAAGCCTTTGATTCGGTGAAACCATCAGCAGTTGCAATGGCTCTGAAATCCTGCGGTATTGAAGATGCATACATTAATATTATTAATAACATCTATGAAAATGCAAGTGCAAAGATTCGGCTGTTTGAAAATACAACACAGATAAAAATTGGAAAAGGAGTGAGACAAGGTGACACCATATCTCCGAAGCTCTTTAATGCCACATTGGAAAATGTCTTTCAATCACTGAACTGGGAAAACAAAGGGATAAAGATTAATGGAGATTATCTAACCCACCTTCGTTTTGCTGATGACAGTCATTTTTGCAACTACCCCATCAGAGCTACAGAGTATGATCCAGGAACTTGCTGACAAGAGTAAAGAAGTGGGATTAAAAATGAACTTTTAGAAGACAAAAGTGATGTACAATGCTTTTACAAGAAATGAAGATTTGTCAATTGATGGAGAAAAGCTGGAGATAACAGACACGTACGTTTATCTTGGACAGCAGATATCAAGTGAGGGTCACATTGATGAAGACATTAATCGGCGTACAAAACTTGCCTGGAGAGCTTTTGGAAGAAACAGCATAATTTTCAAGAGCAATATGCCATTATGTCTTAAAAGAAAAGTGTTTGATCAATGCATCCTTCCAGTGCTTACGTATGGTGCAGAGACGTGGACCTTAGCTAAAAGAGACATACAAAGGCTGCAGACAACTCAAAGAAGCATGGAGAGGTGCATGCTTGGTGTAACCAGGAGAGATAAGAAGAGGAACACGTGGATCCGAAAAATGACAAGAGTGGAAGACATCATGATCAGAGTTAAATCCCTGAAATGGCAATGGGCTGGACATACTGCCAGAAGGACAGACCATCGATGGACAGCCGAAATTTTAGATTGGTTTCCAAGGGACAGGAAAAGACCCAGAAGACGACCACATGGAAGATGGGTGGATGAAATTCGAAAGTATGTTTGAGTGACATGGAGGAGACTGGCACAAGACAGACCGTTGTGGAAGAAACTTGGGGAGACCTTCGTCCAGCAGTGGATTGATAATGGTTGACGATGATGATGATGATATATATAAAATTCCGGCTGTCCACCAATGGTCTGTCCTTCTGGCAGTATGACCAGCCCATTGCCATTTCAGGGATTTAATTCTGATCGTGATGTCTTCCACTCTCGTCATTTTTCAGATCCAAGAGTTCCTCTTCTTATCTCTCCTGGTTACACCAAGCCTGCGCCTCTCCATACTTCTTTGAGTTGTCTAAAGCCTTTGCATGTCTCTTTTAGTTAAGGTCCACGTCTCTGCACCATACGTAAGCACTGGAAGGATGCATTGATCAAACACTTTTCTTTTAAGACATAAAGGCATATTGCACTTGAAAATTATGATGTTTCTTCCAAAAGCTCTCCAGGCAAGTTTTGTACGCCGATCAATTTCTTCATCAATGTGACCCTCACTTGATATCTGCTGTCCAAGATAAACTTTCGTGTCTGTTATCTCCAGCTTTTCTCCATCAATCGATAAATCTTCATTTCTTGTAAAAGCATTTAACATCACTTTTGTCTTCTGAAAGTTCATTTTTAATCCCACTTCTGTACTCTTGTCAGCAAGTTCCTGGATCATACTCTGCAGCTTTGATGGGGTAGTTGCAAAAATGACTGTCATCAGCAAACCGAAGGTGAGTTAGATAATCTCCATTAATCTTTATCCTTTTGTTTTCCCAGTTCAGTGATTGAAAGACATTTTCCAATGTGGCATTAAAGAGCTTTGGAGATATGGTGTCACCTTGTTTCACTCCCTTTCCAATTTTTATGTGTGTTGTATTTTCAAATAGTCGAATCTCTGCAGTTGCATTTTCATAGATGTGATTAATAATATTAGTGTATGCATCTTCAATACCGCAGGATTTCAAAGCCATTGTAACTGCTGATGGTTTCACCGAATCAACGGCCTTTTCATAATCGAAAAAAACTATGCACAATGGAAGATCATATTCCCTCGCTCTTTCAATTAGTTCTCTTAATACATGGATATGATCTATAGTGCTGTAGCCCCTTCTGAATCCAGCTTGTTCTCTCGGTTGAGCCATGTCCAGTGTTACCTTCAAGCGGTGTGAAAGAACTTTAGTGAAGATTTTATAAACCACTGTTAGGTCTGTTGTTCCTGAGATCCTCAATGCCACCTTTTTTATGTAGCAGGATCATTGTAGCATTGTTCCAATCCTCAGGAATCTTTCCTTCATTAAGGCATCGAGTGAAAATTTGGGCGAGTACTGTTGTACTGTTTCAATTTCTCCACTTGCTTCTTGTATGATGTCTACAGTAATTCCAACTTCTCCTGGAGCTTTTCCCTGCTTCATGTTCTTGATTGCATGTACAACTTTTGCTGGGAGGACTGGAAGAACTATGGTACTGGTACCTTTCATGATGTCTGGAATACATGTATCATCCCTTTCATATAATTTGGAGTAGAAATCTTTCACTCTTGTCAAAATTTTGTCCCTATTTCTTGTTACAGAACCAACTTCTTTTCTCAGTGCCATAATCTGTTTTCTTCCCTTACTGAGATGTCCCTTTGCTATCTTTAGGCTTTGATTGTTTTCAATTGCTTTCTTTACTAGTTCACAGTTGAATTTCCTTACGTCTTCAGTGATACTTTTTCGTACTGTCTTGCATAGCTCTATATATTCCACTTTGGAAGTCGCATCTTCTTTAGTTGTCCTCATCTCTCCTTTTTGCATCAACATTTTGGTTTTTCCTGATAATTTGTTTACATGCAACTTGTTCTTAGGCCCAGCTAATTTTGTTGCTGTTTCCATAAGAGCTTTGGTTACTTTTTCTGTTAACTTCAACAAACATCCACTTCTTCCAATGTTAGGCCTTCTAAAGCAGAGAATCTGTTCTTCTGTTCCAACTTGAAGGTATTATGGTGTTTTTTAAGGTTGGTTATGTCAATATATTTTGTTTGTTTAATGAGCTTGCCACATTCGAGTTTAGTGTTGAGGTGCATCTTACATCTCACCAATCTATGGTCACTACTTGTGTTGAACTTGTTTAGCACACTGCAGTCTTCTATGACAAATTTTTTGTTTCACATAATAAAATCAATTTCACTTGTCGTCCCATTAGGATGTCTCCATGTCGATTTCCTGTGTGACTTTTTCTTGAAAAAGGAGTTCAAGATGAAAAACCTTTCTGCCTCTGCAAACTCAACGAGAGTATTTCCACGCTGGTTTCTGTTGCCGTGACCGAATTTACCTACTGAAGTTTCATTCTGTTGCCCTATTTTTGCATTGAAGTCTCCCATAATTATCTTCAAGTGCTGCTTGCCTTTATTATTTAGATGACTAATTTCCTCGTAAAATTCTTCAATTTCTTCTTCAGGATGACTTGTGGTGGGTGCATAAGTTTGAATAATCCAGGGATCGCATTCCTCCTAAAATTCCTAATATTTTGTGACCCTCCTTAAATTCCTAAAATTATACCTAAAATTTGCTATTCTTCCTAAAATTTTTGTAAGCTTAATTATTAAAAATACAACCGTTATTAACGCCGATAAATTTATCATTACGGTAAGGTAAAAAGACCTGTTATTGTAGAAACACAGCCTATATGCTGTGCTGCTGAAGGGAGGGAAAATGACGCCATCGAGATGCACTTGCTTCAGGGCGGGCGCTCCACTTTTGTGCCTTCGGACAGTTTTCGAGAGTAACAAGAGATCTAAGGGAAAAGGGGAATGGTCAGTTTCACTCCTGGTTTGCGCTTTGCAGACGAACTCCGTGGCACGCAGAAGATCGTACTTTATTATTGTACATGCCTTGTGGAACCTCCTCTTTCTGCTGATGTTTTGTTATTGTAAACCGCAGGTGGGTGGAAGCAAAGAGGAAACATGTGGTCTCCTTCCGTAACCTCCGGTAATGACGATAGGATGGTAGCTGAGTGTTATCGTGGCAGGCAGTAGAGCACGTGATCATTGACCTTCGATCGTGCGTCGGCGACAGCGACCTTCGATGCGCAATATATCTCGGCTCCGACTCGCTTTGACTGAACTTGGGTGAGATGCGTATGATAGTTTCTGGTTTTGCGTCTTTTATGGTGTTCTCTGTGCTGTGTGCAGGTTCAGTTCTCTAGTGGTGACCTGCTTTTTTTTTTTTTTTTTTTCTATCTTCTGACATCCTCGCAGCCAAACTTCGGAAAGTTGTCTGGTTTTGCAATATTGGAACGTGTTTTTGTACTTCTCTTTCATTTTCTGGTTAGTAATACAAGTGTTTAAGATGCCTAAATCCAAAACGAAATTTCAAGATGCGTGGCTCGCCAAAGAATTGGACGGAGTGAAGTTGAAAGAATGGTATTCTGCAACTGAAACAATATTTTCTGCTAAGTGTATATTGTGTTCAGAAATTTTCAATATTTCTAATAGTGGCTTTTCACAAGTAAAAGCGCATCATAAAGGAAAAAAACATTTGCAGAAATTTCAAAGTAAATTTCAAAATAAGTCCATCCTGTGAAAGCCTTTGGAGGACGGGATCTTCAGCCCAAAACAAATATTAGTGAAGTACTGAGTCATGATTTACAGTTGGCTAAAGCCGAAGCATTATGGGCCATGAAAGTTGCTAAGGACAATATGTCTTTTGTTTCATGCACTGAAACAGTTTAACTTTTCAAAGAAATGTTTCCTGATTCTGCTATTGCAGCCAAAATGCAACTTAAAGAAAAAAGTTGCTTATGTGATATCACATGGATTGTCAAAATATTTTGAAGAGGATTTGAAAAAAGACATTGCATCTAGTAGCCCAGGAAAGGTTACTATAGCATTTGATGAAACTACAAATACACAAGTGAAACGGCAGTTGGATGTGTATCTCAGGTACTGGTCTTCAGAAATAAATTCAGTTTCTTGCTGATACCTAACAAGCGTTTTTCTGGGTCATGCAACAGCAGATATTTTGATAAAAGAAATTCTTGATGTGTTATCATCCTTCAAGATTTTGTTGAACATAATTATTTGTGTATCCATGGACAGCCCAAATGTAAATAAGTGCTTTTTACACAAATTCAATGAAGTTGTAAAACAAGAAACAGGCCAGAAATCTTTGGAACTAGGTTTTTGCAACCTGCATGTTGTTAGTAATGCATTTAAAATTTTTTTGACAAGCTTAAATGTAGATTTTGACGAATTTGCTACTGTTATGCATTACTTTCTAAAGAGTAGTGCTGGAAGACGAGAGGATTATAAATCTGTCGAGGATATAACATTGGTCACAGCCAAATTTCTTTTGCGTCATGTCAGCAACAGATGGTTAACCGTTGGTTCTGTAGCCCAGAGGCTCTTGGATCAATGGCTAAATATTACAGAATATTTTTTAAACTTCTTGCCATCTCAAAAAATATTTGAAAAACAACTATGCAATTCGGCAAGGTATAAAAGAATTCACTGTTTCCTGAAAAATGAGCTAACTCCTTGCTATTTAGCATTAATTTCATTTTCACACCAAAATTTTGAAAAGTTTTCATTATGTTATCAGAGTGAAGAACCAAAAATACATCAGTTATATTCTGATTTAAATACTTTAATGAGGAATGTTATGGCTCAGTTTATCCAAGATGATGTTATTGCAGGGAAATTGGAGAAGACCTAAAGAATGTTGATTTTGAAAACAAAAATTCATGGAAAAAACTAGGGGAGTTAGAAGTTGGTATGAAGACAAAAAATCTCCTCAGGAATGTTCAGGAGACCAGGCAGAAATTATTTCTCTTAGATGTAAGATCATCACTAATTGCAACCACAAAATATTTAAAGTAAAATTTGCCATTCTGCAATCAAAAGCTAAGAGACATAGAAGTTTTAAAGGTTAAAAGAACCAAAGAAAGAGTCAACTCAACTTTCAGTCACTGAAGGACTTTCGGAAATAACCAGAATTTTAAGTGTTTTGCATCTTTCTGAGGAACAAATTGATAGAGTAAGAGAAGAGTGGAAACTTTTAAATTGCGATAAGCCAACTCTAGATGAACTAGTGAAATTTTCAGAGGAAGGGCATATTCCAGTGCGGATTGATCATTACTGGCGTAATATATTTAGTATTAAAGACTCTAGCGGAAAAGAAAAATACTCAAATCTTGCTAAACTCATCAAGTCAATTTTAGTTTTACCTCATGGTAATGCTGATGCAGAAAGGGGATTTTTGGTTAACACTGCTCTGTTAAGGAAGGACAAGGCTAACTTAAAAGACTCAACTATAACATCATTAAGAATAGTTAAAGGGGCCATTAAACACTATGGATGTGTAAGTAAAGTTCCCATAACAAGAAATTTGTTAAATAGTGTTCGTGATTCACATAAATTTTATAAAGAGTATGTTGATAAGCTGAAGGAAGAAAAATCAAAAAAGGTAAAAGAAAGGAAGCAGAAAGAGAGGGAAAATAAGGAAAAGAAGCTAGAGAAAAAAAGAAAAGCTGAGTTTGATGACAAAATAAAAGAAAATGATGCAGAAATAAATAGGCTTAAAAAATACATAAGCCTCCCTAGCAGTAATTCAAGAGGGAACAGAAAGAATGAGAAAAGCTGTAGAAAAACAAAATACTGTTGAAATAGCAGTTGCCTCTAACTTGATCATACAAGGTTCAGCTGAAATAAAGAAAACTGAAAGTAAATTAGTTGTGGTAGAAGCAGAAAAAGATAGGCTTATCAGGAAAAGGTTAAAACAATAATATGAAAAAAGTAATTCAGTGAACAATTGTACATAGTTCTTGGTTTTCAATTACCTTTTTAGGATATTATAATTTAATGTGAAACCTGAAAACTTTACTGTGAAAATCGTGAATTGCTTCTGGTTCAACAGCATATTAATGTTCAAAGTGAAACTTGAATGTGGTAAATATACTTGAATATGATAATAACACGAGTAAAGATAAAAACTGAACATTAGAAGTAAATCATACTTAAACTTTAGACATTAGACGTTATGCAAAAAATTTGTGTGTGAACTTCGACCATATATACTAATGGACTGCGCATTGGCAATAGCTGCATCAAAGCCGCCATGGCTTAAACATTGGGCACATCATCATCAGACTCCAAATTTCGTGTAAAAATGCTGTTATGATTACTAATTTACTCTGCAGAACTTTAGTGTTTTCGGTGTATTATGTGAATGCGCCTCATATATAATGAAAACTCTTCAGGTAAGTTTACTTATGAGCTATATACATGCATGATCGGGTTGTTTACATTTTATGATTTATAATGTGATGAACATTTGCGAAGAATTTGGAACATGCATTCCATTTTTTTTTTTCTTAAGTTACTATATTTTTATATCAATAGCTGCAAGTTTCTGGTTAAGTAATTGAACTTTATTGACTTAGGTATTTAATTTGTTTCTTACCCATGAAAAATCATAGAAATTTCTTTACTATATCGCTCAGAGCAACCATAAGCACAGCAGGTGTAACCCATCTTTTTGACTGTTGTCATGTGATTTTATGTTGGAGCCAGAAATTTTGATGTCATGCGCAGTCTATCAGTATATATGGTTGAAGGGTGTGAACTTACAATGTATACAAAGTTGTTTTACTAGATGTATACAAATATACATCTAGTTTTTATTGAAATACACTCCTAAAATTTTCCTAAAATTTTTCTAAAAAGTCCTAAAATTCCTGCCTAAAATTTTCCAGAAGTATGCTATGATCCCTGATAATCTGAACCTGGTATCTTCTCGAGAGTTGGATAACGAGTTTGGGCAGCTCTGTCAGAGGAACTTTCAACTTCTACAACTTTATCCTTCAGTTTCTTGTTTATTATAAATCCAACACCACTAGTTCTGCCAGTACTGTCCCACGATAGTAGAAGAGATGTCCACTTTTCAGTTCAATGAGATCTTCTCCTTTTCTCCTTGCCTCACTTAGCCCGACGATGTCCCACTTGATCCTTTGTAGTTTCTCTTCCAATTCAAGAAGCCTTGAATCAGAAGATAAGGAGCGTCAATTATACATAACCAAGGTCAGCATCAGATGATAGCCTAGTCCGGTCCTCCAGGGATTCTTAGCACCCTCTGCCTTCATGTCGCACTGGCCGCTGCCTCGGCCAGGTACATTCCAGCTGCCGGAGACTGAGGGCCAAGATTTAAGTTGTGGATTCATTTTGGAGGGGTTTGGCCATCACTCACCACACTGGTCAATTGGGTTGGTGAGTGTGGGATAGCATTCCCTCTAATCCTGATGGTATAGTTATACCGCTATTTGTGGTCATATATATATTCATTGCTGTTTAGGATATTGAAAAATTTATCCTTGAATTTTTTCCTGAAGGTCCTTGAATGTCCTTGAATTTTTCCCCTGAAAATGCGTGGGCACCCTGTTTTTTTCAGGACCTCTGGCAGCTCCACACAGTTTTTGAAGAGGTGTGTGTGTGTGTGTGTGAGTGTGTGTGAGTGAGTGAGAGGGGGGGAAACCATTTGCATGTGGCATGGTAAATGGCAGGTGTCCTGTGGTATTCTGTACCAGCTGGACAAAATGAAATCCTTTAGTTGAGCAGTGGAGTAAGGCACTGGAATCTGCTAATGAATGCTGCATTACACTCCATGCCATAAATGTTTGATTGGGTTCAAATCTTGGGAACCAGGGGACTGCACAAAAATCTGATCCCTGGACCATTTCTACACCGTATGGACCCTGTGACAAGGGGTGTTGTCTTGCTCAAAGAATCCAGTGCTATACAAATACGCTATCACCATGTAGGGCAGCAGTTTTTCCAAAAACTGTGCCCGGGTTGAATCAGACTGTGAAGGTGTGTTCATGAGAACAATCCTCATACCACATTTTTGGTTTCCATCCAGTTATGCAGTATGGTTACAGCTGTTCACTTAAGCCAGGCATGTGGCAGCCTGCGAGGACTGTTACAAATTTCACTGAATCTGGCCTGCCAGTCACTTATGGACTGTTAAGTTTTTTTCTAATCAAAGAAACGGTGTGCTTTAGATGTCGCCCCCGCAGAAGAATCTCGCCGATAGATGGCAGCACGTCGATAGCAGTGTCTCTCTTTGATTGACGGGAAAAGAAGCCTATGTGCAGGACGCCTGAAGCTCTACTGGACGGCAGAGCCTGTCAGCAGGTGCAATTCTGTTTGACTGATGGGAGGAGGTAAATTTGTAGGCAGGAAGACTCTGCAGCGAACCGACTGAAGTGAGCAGGCGAGATATTGCCATTGTGCTGTTATTGTTCATACGACGTGGTGCACACAAGTAGCACTGTCGCCCACAACTGTCAGTATTGTATTAAGCGTCTTATGAAGTTTTAATATGCTAGTTTATTATGTTTAACTATTAGGCGCTGGAATTAATTCCCGCTGTTTTTTGCTACACAAACACCTGTGTGTTGCCACAGAACGGTACAGGATAGTCTATTCAAAGTAGTGTCTGTTGGCAGTACGACCCTTTCCCACCTTTGGGGTAACAAATGGATTCTGTGGTAGAAAAAGGCAGGTTCTTTCGAGGCGAACCAATCATCGAGCCATTTTTGGATATCCACGACAGAAAGGAAGTGCTGCTCCAACAGGCCTTGTTGTAGCGACCGAAACAAATGGAAGTCCGGGGGAGCAATGTCCGGGGAATAAGGCGGGTGGGGTAAGACGTCCCAGCCAAGTGCCTCCAAGAGTTCCTTCACGGATTTGGCAACATGAGGTAGCATTGTCATGGAGAAGAATAACCTTGTCATGTCTTTTGGCTTATTGTGGCCGTTTCTCCGTGAGTACACGTTTCACATCGAGTAATTGACGTTGGTACCATTCAGCATTGATGGTTTCACTGGGTTGCAGCAACTCACAATACACAACACCGACTTGAACCCACCAAATGCACAGCATCACCTTCATGCCATGGAGGTTGATGGTTCGCCAGGACAAACCCATGATTTCTTGCACTTAGGATTGTCGTAACAAATTCTTTTTTCACTGCCAGTCACTATTTGATGCAAAAACGACTTCCGTTTGTGTCGTTGCAGCAGCAATTCACACATGGTTTCACGTTTGGTGATGTCGCTTTCCCGCAATGCATGTGGGATCTAGTTTCCGAGCTTCTGGATCATTCCCATTGCCTTTAAACGTTTGCTAACCGTTGTTTCATAGACCCATAGTGTTTCAGACAACTCGTGGAGCATCTGACATGAATCTTCGTCCAATAAGGCCTCCAATGCACCATCTTCGAACTTTTTCGGCTGCCCAGGGCGCTCTTTGTCCTTCACGTTATATTCATTGGCTTTGAAGCGTTGGAACCACTCTCTGCGTGTTGTTTCCAATAGGGCATGTTCCCCATAGGCCTGCACTAGCAAAGGATTACTTTCCGCTGCAGATTTCTTGAGATAAATGCAGAAGAGTAATGCTTCCCGCAAATGCTCCATTTTTGGTACAAAACTAGACATTGTGAATGTGATACAAACTTGTGTTCTGTGCCCTCCGACCGCTTGTGACACACTACCTCGCCCAGACCACGGGCGGTACGTGCGTGCGCAAGGGAGGTTACATGTGGCCCGGGTTACAGCGCACCCCTGCTGCACTCTATTGGGCAACAGCGTGAATTAATTCAAGCACCAAATATATTGATATCTTGTGACACGTTGCGATTTTTTATGTTAGTTTTATTTTATTATAATTGTGTCTGCGAACAATTTTTTTCTAGAATGAAGTTCGTTAAATCTAAAATGGATATGAATAATGAATTCACATCTAGAAAACACTTTGCGAGGTGCAACTTCAGTTATTTCCCTGAACATTGACCATCTTGTGAGAGACATGAAGTCCTAAACATCCCATTGAATGCATCTGATCTGTCTTAAGCTTAACTAAATTTTGTTTGTAAAGTGAACTTAAAAAAATTATGTTCATTAAAATAAATATTAAATAATAAATAGCTGAATAAAGCTCTCGTGAAATGTATGTTTTACTGTTAATCTATTCACACATTTTTTGGACTATAATGACATAACTAAAATCAAATAAAAAAATTAACAAAAACTAAAGGTTTTTTAAGGAAGGAAGAAAAATATTTCATAGTATATGAGAAATTGATAGAATATTCAAAGCAAACTATATAAATTCTGAATTTGCTTGTAACACTTACTGGTTATTCATGTAACACCTCTCAGAAAACTTGAAAATTTCATTGCCCTGGAGCGGGAATCGAACCCGCATCTCCCGATTTCCGTTCGAGTATGCTAACCATTACACCACCAAGCATAGTGAATTTCCAAGCAACTGAGACTAAGCAAACTTAGCTTAAAAATCTGAACATCCTCAGATTTTTGCTAGTCAAAGCATCTTTGCTTCCTCGTAGCGTTTTGACCCAACTCCCATCTGGAAACAGACTTAGGACAAAAATCACCAGTACCACAGATAAATCAATGAAGAAAGAAATATTCCTCATAATACATGGGAAATTGATACAATATTCAAAGCAAGAAGAATATAAATTCTGAATTTGCATGTAACACTTAACACCTCTTAGAAAACTTGAAAATTTTGATCGCCCTGGAGTGGGAATCGAACCCCCATATCCTGATTTCTGTTCAAGTATGCTAGCATACAATTTTGCACCAAAACTTAAAATTTACCAGTCATCAATATATTAGCGTGATCTTACGACATTCGAAATCAATTCAGTGATTAATTTATGCATGAGATTCTTCCGCGGATTTGCAGAATGTCGCCCTTGTGTGTGTGTGTGCCATTATTTGGGTCATTCTCGAGGTTGGTGCGAAACTGAAGAGAAATTTTTGGGGGTATTAGTGGGGGGATCATATTCCATCTGGGGACGGTGTTTTATCTTTTTAAACTTTCGGAAACGGTAGTTAAAGGAATGCAAATGTTTCCTGTAATTTTTTTCTCGCGATGTTGCTTCTGTCCAGTATTGTTGTTAATTATAATTTTATTTGTCAGTATTTCAGCTTGAAACTGTAAGCAGAAATTTCCAAAAATGAAAGTTAGACCGTGCAAAAATTTCCCTATAATCTTCAAGCATGAGATTCTTATGCGGATTCGAAAAATTCCATCTTTTTTGTTATCATTTGGGCCATTCACGAGATCGATGCATAACTGAACTGAAATTTTACAAGGATTGGTGGCGGGGGGGTCGTTTTCTGTCGGAGAACGGAGAATTTCATCCTTCAAAAACAAGATTTCTCCTGTAATTGTACCCCCCCCCCAATATCTGTGCATTTCAGCTTAATAAGGGTGGGGGAAATTTCCAAAAATGGAAGTGATAAAGTATGGAAACTCGTAAGAATTGATGCATGCAGTTATAAAAAAAAAAAAAAAGTATTCACCCTCTGAAAAGTTACACAATGTATCTAAAATAGTAAAAGCTCTGATTTCAGAGGTCATGCTTCTCAGACTAAAAGTTCTTTCAGCATGATAAATGAAAATATTGTCATTTTGCGAGCATAAAAAGAAAGGGGTGGAAAAAACAACAAAGAAATGGTAAGGTAAAGTTGTCAGCAAAAAAAAATAATAAACAATTGATGCTGTGCAGTGGTAGTTAACAAAAGACATATAGCTGTGGAACTTGCTGAGAAGAAAGCAGAGCTTGCTTGCAAGAGGAAACTGGAGCTGATGTTCTAGCAAGTACAAGAACAAAACCAGGAAAAAAACTGAAATTATGTCTTTTAAAACCACTTTTTTTTTTTTTTTTTTTTTTTTTTTTTTTTGGAATTCAGTAATTTTATATTGTGAATACAGTGATGTGATCTAATTAAATATTTACATAAATAAATTACACTGAACGATTCGGTATTCACACTTTCTTGCAGCGGTCTCCGATTTTTCACCAAATTAATGTACAGCTTTTTTTTTTTTTTCTTCACCACTCTCATGTACGTACAATAGTTAAAATCACGAAATGTGCATTTCATGAGACAAATCCTAATGGTTGTTTTATGTTAAAAACATGCTTTAGATTAAAAATAAATAATATCAAAAGGTATTCTTTACCTATTATTGAAAAAGTATTTCACACGTTTGTTGCTCTGTGAGGCATGTGCTCCCATCCCGAGAGAGGCCAATTTTTGTTCCGGG
Source organism: Macrothele yani (assembly GCA_039090855.1). Taxonomy (NCBI): domain Eukaryota; kingdom Metazoa; phylum Arthropoda; class Arachnida; order Araneae; family Macrothelidae; genus Macrothele; species Macrothele yani. The sequence goes on along the minus strand of CM077028.1, from coordinate 97,734,577 downwards.
TTTTTTGTTAGAAAGTTTTATAAATAAAACAATTTTGTTAAACATTTTCAGTTAAACATTCATTCAATAGTACAATCAAACATTTAAAAAATTTCTCCATTAATTAAAACATGCATAAGGAAATGTTATACTCATCGGGTCGGGGGACATGGCTCACATAAAAGCTCTTCTTCAACGATATTACGGCGAGCACTTTCTGTGTTTCTAAAGCACCGTCTTCAGACCATCTATTATCTCCGCGAGGGTTCTTGGCGTGTGTAGCCGCAGGATTTGAATGTCTGGAAACGTAGGGAGGGTTGCTGCCTTCATGGCGTGTAAGGTGATTGCTCCGCAAGTGCCGCCATCTGTTGGATTAGTTGGCAGGTATATCCGTCGTAAGTATATTCTTATAAAGGGATATTGGATTTAAATAATCCAATCTTGCACACGCCATGAAGGCCGCAACCCTCCCTTCGTTTACCGACATGCAACTCCTGCGGCTACTCATGCGAAAAACCCTCGCATAGATAATAGATGGCCTGAAGATGGTGCTCTAAGAGCACAGAAAGGGCTCCCGTAATATCGTCGAAGAAGAGCTTTTGTGTGAGCCATGTCCCCCGACCCGATGAGTATAACATTTCCTTATGCATGTTTTAATTAATAGAGAAAAATTTTAAATGTTTGATTGTACTATTGAATAAATGTTTAACTGAAAATGTTTAACAAAATTGTTTTATTTATAAAACTTTCTAACTAACAAAAAACCCGGAACACAAATTGGCCTCTCTCGGGACAGGAGCACATGCCTCATGGAGTAACAAATGTGTGAAATACTTTTTCAATAATAGGTAAAGAATACCTTTGATATTATTTATTTTTAATTAAAATCACTTACGAGTGCTATGGATAAATAAAAGGATTATGTTTATATTGCGTAACTTGTAATAGTTTATCAAGAATACTGATCTTTGGTTCTTACGTAAAGTCTGAATTTAGCCCCATACATTCAGGCAGCTGAATTAAGGAGGCTTTCTTTTCTTCATTTTGGCCTTCCTTGGGGAACATCTTAGCCCTCACACTTTTCTTTTTCAGATGGGAGGTGCATGAAACCAACTTGCAGTCATCTGCTTAATGTTCATGTCTGTACGTCGGGACCCCACACGTGAAAAGAGGAGTGGCTCTTTCAGACAACAACAACAAAAAAAGTGAAAATATGTCAACGGATTCTGTTACTGAAGAAGGGGGGGGGGCAATTCTGCGCCAAAACGTCACTGCACAAGTGTTAAGCGATGGGAGCAGCTTTTATCTAACCAGTTTTACTAAATATTAATCTTATAGTTTTGGTTCCAGTTGCATTTGTTCACAGAAATAATGAAAGTTTGATGTTGATAATCGCTGGATAAAAAGCTTTGTACGAAGAGTATTGTGACGCAACTGTTGAAAGGTGAAAATGATATTATCTAAAAATGGAAGAGTGAAAATGCCATTAATCTCAAAAAATATGTTGCTGAAAACCAACCAAACAACAAACAGTAATTACATATTATTTGTTCTTCTTTTAAAAGTGTATATTCGTAAGCATTCAGTAATGACAGGAACAGTTCTTGGACGCCGGAGCATCCTATTTATGTTATGGCAAAACAAATGCATTTAGAAAAAAATCCCTAATATTAATGTGTTACACTTAAAATATTGCAGGTCATGTAGTTTTCAATAAACCGTGGGTAGTAAAGTGTTTTTCTGTTTATCTCACTGTAGGAGAGACAGAAATGCTGATTAGTGATTGTAAGAGAAGCTGTAAAATGTCAGCAAACCTGAAATATAACATTTTTTCATAGTTCATAAATTAATGGTTATTCAGTATATAAATATAACTTAAAGCACAACATGTACTTAAATCATAATTAAAAATGCTATCATTAGCTGCTCCAAAACGCAAATTTTCTCATTCCAAAACCCAACTTTTCTTCTCCAAAGTGTGAATTTTCCCACTCTAAGAATTGCTCCAAATCATGTTAGGGGCACTAACACCCATCTATATGTTGGATAACCAAACTAAGTTTTCGCTATTGTTTAAGACTTGTAGATAACAGAGCACTGACTAAAAAAAAAAAAAAAAAAAAAATTCCTTTACTCCGCAAAGTAGTCCTCATGTGTTGCCACAACATTTTCCCAGCTACAAACCAGTATTTGGATAGTATACAAATAAGAAACTCGCCATTGGCAAATATTAAATTGCTAAAGCCCATGCTGCGGGCGGTCGTAGTGAGCGGTGGGTTTGCCTCCTCGGGGCGCTCCATGGTAACAGTGGCACACACAACAGCAACTAGGGCCTGTGCGACATTGTCAAAAAGACCCCTACTCACTGGGTTTTGTTCCAGAATCCTTAGGTTGAATAACCAACTGGAACCCTCGGCTGTGGGCTAATCCCCCACACTGATGCACTTACCTGATTAAAAAGACAAAAAGAAATATTAAGAATGACTCAAGTGTGGGATATGGTGAACCTACCACACTTGAGAAGGACGGTCCACCACGGAATCGACCTGGACTTCCTAAATGTGGTGGACCATCCTTCTTGAGAAAGATCTCGGCTGAGTGAATGTAAGATTGGTGTTTGGAATACTAGAGGTATAAATGGCAAGATGAGTGAGGTGATTGAGCAGATGAATAAGTATAGACTGGATGTGCTGTGTGTAAGTGAAACCAAAAAGAAGGAAATTGGGGTAGAAGAAGTAAATGGCACGGTGAGTGTGTGGTCTGGAGTATTGGATAATATGAGAGGACAGGCTGGTGTAGGTGTGATTTTAAGTGAAAAGATGAAGAACAACTTGATTCACTATAGTTGCGTAAGTGAGAGAATTCTCTGGATTCTAAAATAGATAATTCATGTATATCTTCCGTATAAGGAAGTCAGAAATACGGCCTCTGTTTTTGGATATGACATCAGAATAATAAACAATCTCATAAAGCGGATAACAGAGAAGACAAGAAATAATCTTTTCAGAACACCAACTGATAAAGAAATGAAATATTGTGGATCAGTATCTTACAATCATGAAATTAATAGCATATTGAAAGAAGCATGCAAGAAATTTGGCTTGGGCTTTGGTATAAAGACCAGAAATATCGAGGACACATTAACTTCTGGTCACGGAAACACACCGATATTGCAGAAAGTGGGTGTTTACTCAATTCCAATAGAGGACAGCCAAAACAAAATTATCAGCCAATATATAGGCAGAGATGCCAAGTACTACGGATCCTCTGTAGTTTCTACGGATATCGTGTTCAAACTACGGACTTACGGAGAAGGTGTGAAAAACTACGGATTTTTCCAGAAATCTTGGATATTTCCGAAAAACTTTTTTTTTTTAAATCATTTGAAAAAAAAAAAAAGTCAAGCATAGTCAAATGTAGTGATTCTTGCTGTAACATCATGAAGCCATCACACAGCAAGCATGTTTGGCTGGTCGACAAGCAAGCGGAAATGCTGCAGAGGAGATCGTTCTGTATGATCACGGGACTTTGTACCTGGCTTGCCGTGGGATGGCGTTCGTAATGCACGACATCTGTTAACTTTGGGAAAACCTTTACCGCGTCCTGAACTAACAGCTAAGAGATTTGGGCTAGAGTGCCCCCATAGGAAAGTGGCACGGAAGCGAAGTAGAAAGGGGAAGGAAGACTCCCATATTTATTACCGGGGGCCTAGTACCTGGGGTCCGATGGCTTAATGTGCCCATCCGACACACGGCAGATATTTAGTGGATCGAGCGTTTGTACCTGCCTGGGATCGAACCTGAGGTCCTTTCCATGGCAGTCACGAAAACTGCCCACTAGGCCACCCGCGGCCCACTAACGTAAGTTGTCGGAGGACTGAGGTAGACTAGAGTCGATTCCATATTTTCTGTTCTTGTTGTTAAGTTGAAAGTTGATTAGTTGTGGTGTGACGTGAATTGCTGTAGTTATGAAGCGTGCTTCAGTGGCTTCCAGTTCCAGTGGTGTGGGGGAAAAAAAAATCGCAGCAGTTCAAGGAATGTTATTCGTTGGAATTTCCATGTTTACAGTAGTCGCGTGTTTCTGTGAATCATCTGTTTTTTTTTTTGCGGAAATGTAATTTAAATAGTAATATTAATTGCTATTGCATATTTGTTTCACCAAAATACGGGGCGGGCGAGATATCGGGGAAAAAAAGAAAAAAAAACTGCTCTGAGCAAATAGTCATCAGATCGAAGGAAAAAAATTGTGAATCAAAGAAATCCTGAATGTTGGTTTTTTCCGGCAGAGCACATAACTACTATACCAGGATGTGTGGACGCTGTTGTTGCTTGTTTTATGTTACCTCTATGGGAGTTTGTTCTTCGCGCGCAGTATATTCTGCCCAGAGCTAGAGAAAATCTCTCCATGTGTCTTTGGCAACCAGCCAAAGAAAACTTCTAGCAGCAGTAGCTGCTCACTGCTGCTGTGGTGAGACGTTTTTTAGCTGCTGGGTGTGTGCACCAGTTGTGACCTATTTTCCCACGCTCCTCAATGTCGGCAGAGAGCTTAATTGTTTACGTTACTTTGACAGATTTGCGAAGTGCAGTTCTTATTTTTTCTCTTGTAAAAATGTTCTGCTGAACAAAGGGATGTTGTATTTTATCTTGTCAGATTCACAAGAACTTTCTTTCTTCCTTAATTGTTTGTTTTAAAGATTGTTTTCCCCAGATAATTCTTTGTTTGGAATCTTTTAATTTCAGTTTTTATTCTTTTTTTTTCTTTCTTTTTTCTTTTCTTTTTTTGATGGATTTGCTTCGTTTACTCATTTGCATTTTAAGTTGTGACATTTTACTTCCCCGCATCATAGTAGAAAACTTCTATTGTGTTAATGAAATGTTGCATGGATTTTTATTGTAATTTATTTTATTTGCATTGCCTTTTTATTTTATCCTTTTTTTTTCCAGAATTTATTTATTCAATTTAAAATACCTTTTTGATTAGTTTATTCGTATCATAAGCATTTAATGCTAATTTTCTATTTATCTGCATAATAAAGCTATGAAACCTTTCAGAGTTAATTTATCTGTATTTGCTCCCATTGTGTTTGTCGTGTACGAATTTACTTGCAATAGCGTCAGGTAAATGACCACCTGTCTCTACTAATATTTTTGGATCCAAAAAGCAAAAAAGTTGTCAAAAATTCAAGGAGAGTTATTCGCAAGAATTTCCGTGTCTAAAATCGTCTCGGGTATCCGAAAACCATGGGTTTTGTTTCCTGTGTGCTGTTGATTTTTCAATCGCACACGGCGGAAAAGACTTGCAGTCGGCATTTTCACTCTAAAAAACAGGAGGAATAACCATAAGTGTGTGGCATCACACACTTATGACATAACATATTTATTAACATAACATATTTATTTAAAGGTGGAGTTGAAATGGTATGTATTTTTTGTGTATTTACTCGTTTTCCCCCCATTTTAAGGGGACTTTTAAATATGTTGCAAAATTTATCCAAGTATTGTCCCCGATTGAGATTAACATGTTGCTAAAAATGTAGCAGTGTATTCTGGGAAATACGCATGCTACCCTGCAAATTTTAATGTGGGAACTTGACTTGACTTGACTTCACTACAGAAGAACTATGGGCACTGTGCATATGGACTACTGATGACTTCCTTCAGAAGTTGGCATCTATGTATAGGAAGCACCAAAAGAAATATCAGGGTAAGATTATCGGAACACATCGGCATTTGGTTCAGGAAAGAAAATAAGACAGCACTTATCGACTTCTGTATAAATAATCAATGCACACCACTATGGGAAAAAATAAAATTGATAAATCAGCAAAAAAACTGGAGGACCATCCAGATTGCAGAATCCATCGTAATAGAGAAGACCAAATCATCAAATTGCAATAACAATTCACCATATGACCTTTCGTATGCCTGGAGGAATTTAGTGGACACCGAAAAAAGGTTAAAAGAGGAGCATAAAAATAAAATCAAAAGGCAACGACAAATACAGGAAAATCAAACTATGACACCAGATGGCACCACCACCATATAGGAGGAAAACTGACCCATGCGCAATGTACATCATGACTTCTGGAGGTATGAAACGTTGTCACTTACCAACAGACGTTTCGTTTCCCGTTAAAAACGCGTAGGAAGAGGCTAGGGCGAAACGCGTCCAGGGACGCTGGTGGATGTGAGAAGTGTGGTGCACGCATGATATAAATAGTTCATTCGTCGTTTCTTCTCGCCATTCATATTTCATTTTGTTCTTTTAAATTTGTTCACTATCAGCCTTTTTAGATTCGTTCGCTATAGTTTTTGGATTGTTTATTGTTAGCCTTTTAACCTGCCTGTGGCATAGGTCATTACAGGGTTTTTGTTCTCAGTTGTGTTAATCTTTTGAGCTTACGATACAATATATAGCAAGATTCTTTGGGTCGACTACTACTATGACATTGCTAAACACCATATTATAATCACCATCGGACTTTTTGCAATGCATAGCCGCTAAACACCTCAGACCAAACAACTTGCGGAACTACGGTGGTATGCAAACAAAAACGACCTCTGGACGAATATATGTGGGTAATTGCTCTTGCTTTCTTTTAGTCTTTATTTTTTCAATAATAAACGTCATAATTATATGCACCACCATAATCACATGTCCGTATTTTAACGTGCGTAGTAGCAATTCTAAAAGAGGTACTGAATCTCTATGTATTATTCTCTGGATTTGTTTGAAAGTGAAACTTCAGAGAATTGTAATTGTTGTAGTGTATGCTCCTTGTGACTTGGAACCTTCTGATAAGAAGGAAGATTTCTGGAATGAGCTAAAAGCTGTTTTGAGCTAGTTTGGTGCTAAAGAAAAAGTTATAATAGCAGGGGATTTCAATGCTAGAGTAGGTGTGCAGAATGCAATTTCTGACAATGTTCTTCTGGGTAAGTTTAATGATCCTTGTGTGAAGGATAATGGTGAAAGATTAATTGAACTCTGCATTCAGAATGGTTTGTATGCATCTAATACATTTTTCAACCACAAGTATATCCACACATATACTTGGGAAAATCGTACTCTTGGTCAAAAGAGTGTGATAGGTTTTGTTGTCTGTGATCAGCGTCTGAAACACTTAGTTGTTGACACCTGTGTGATGAGAGGTGCGGATGTTGGTTCTGATCATTACTTGAGCGAAACTTAATGTTGGTTGGAGGAAAAGGAATAGGAAGAGACCCAGGTTAGAAAAATAAAGGTTGATAGGCTCCTTGAAGATCATCAGCGTCATTCTGACTTAGAGAACGACTGAAGGAGCTGAAGTCTGGTGAGAGGGATGTAGAAAAGAAGTGGGAATGTTTTAAGAACTGTGTTGTCACTGCTGCCAAAGAGGTCTGTGGCACCACAATAGTGGGTAACAATAGAGGTGATGCTTGGTGTAATAGTGAGATTGAAGAGACAGTAAAGAGAAAGAAGAAAGCCTATTTGGGGATGTTGCAAGGTAGTCTCTGTGGATGAATATCGCTGTAAGAAGCGTAAAGCTACTGAGCTGGTTCGCCACAGTAAGGCAAAAGATAGGAAGGAGAAGGTGGAAAGGCATGAACTGGCTTTTTGGAAAAGTAGGAAGTACTTCAGGAAGTACATGAGACTCAGGAAAAATAGGGGAAACAAAGTTGTAAGTTGTGTGAAGAATGAGATTGGGGAAATGATATGGGAGCCCAATGAGTTAAGTGAAAGATGGGGTGAATACTTCTGTGAGTTATTAGATCAGGAAAGCAAATATGATTCTGAGACAGATGCAGATGATGTCACAATGAGGGATGGAAGCACAGGAGGGATCTCAAGAGAAGAAGTGTGTAAAGCTCTAAAATCTCTTCAGAATGGTAAGGCTCCGGGAGTTGATGGCGTAACTGCAGAGATGTTGAAATATGGTGGTGACTCTGTAATTGACTGGTTAACTGAAATTTGCCAGTTATGCTGGGAGTTAGGAATGGTCCCTCGGGATTGGAAGGATGCTATTATTGTTCCCTTGTATAAGGGAAAAGGTGATCAGACTGAATGCAAGAACTATCGTGGTATTAGCCTACTAAGTGTGCCAGGGAAAGTGTTTGGTGGTAAAGGTTGTTATTGAAAAAGTATGGGATCTTACATCAGAGAAAATGTGGGATGTTCAGAGTGGTTTTATGCCTGGTAAAGGCTGCACTAACCAGATTTTTGCATTACGCACGATGATTGAAAAGTATCTGGCTGTTGGTAAGAAAGTTTTTGATGCCTTCATAGATTTAGAGAAAGCTTACGACCGAGTGAATAGGACACTTTTGTGGAAGGTATTGAATGAATATGGTGTTACTGGGAATCTACTTAATAGTGTAAAAGCCATGTATGCTGGTAGTAGAGCTTGTGTACGAGTGAATGGTGTTTTATCAAAATGGTTTTCTATTGGTGCAGGAGTTAGACAAGGTTGTGTAATGTCACCCTGGCTGTTTAATATATTTATGGACGCATGCATGCGTGATGCCAAAATAGATAATAGTGGTTTATGTCTTGGTGATATCCGTGTGTGTAGATTGCTGTATGCTGATGACACTGTCCTGTTGGCAGAGAGCAAAAGTGATTTGCTGAGTACGTTGTCTCGGATGCACGAAGTTTGCATGAAATTCAAACAGTATAAATAAGGGAAAAACCAAAGTTATGGTGTTTGGGAGAAGAACGGGTAGAACTGAATGTAATGCAAGTATAAATGGCACAGTTATTGACCAGATGAGTGAGTTTGTATATTTATGAAGCATGTTTGACAGAGAGAACAAGTTGGATGGTAAAATTAGTAGGCGAGTTAATTCTTCATTGAAAGTCGTGGCTGCTTTGGGGTTTCACAGGAATGATGGATTCTCAAGAGATCAAGAGAATCCCGCATGGTTGTATATGAAAGTGTAATTGTTCGTTCTCTAATGTATAGCAGTGAACCCTGGGTACTACAGAAGAAACATAGAAGTCATTTGTGTGCTGGAGAAATGCGATGCTAACGGGAGGGGGAGACATGTTCTGATTGTGTGAGGAATGAAGATGTGTTACAGTTGTGTGATGTGAAGCAAAATGTTGTTAGTAAGGTGGAGACTAATATGCTTCTGTGGTTTGGCCATGTTGAAAGAATGAGTGATGAGATGCTTACTAAGAAAATCCTTTTAGCCCAAGTGGCAGGAAGGAAAGGCAGAGGAAGGCCAAGGAAGACATGGGTGGATCAGATTCAAGAGTGGATTGAAAAAGATTGAGTATGAAGTATAAAAGATCTTGTGTATGGCGTGTAATGGATATCAGTGAAGCACGAGTTGTATGTCAAGATCGCTGTAAATGGAGAAGTTTGATACGACAACAGTAAGTAAAAATATCTGGTAGTTTGTATTTCTTTTTGGAGCTAACCTCTGAATCTCAGAGAACAGCTTAGTGATGTGTGTGTGTGTGTGTGTGTGTGTGTGTGTGTGTGTAGCCCATGCTATTATATTTTAAACATGTAAACACGAAGCGTAACCTCCCGGTGGTGAGATATGTTCAGTGGATATAAATGCTTACTTTATAAATACCTTTATACAAATTAACCAAAAGTAAGATAACTTTAACTCTCTAACCACTAATTATTAGAACTGAGACTTAATTATCTAACTTTAAAAATGACAGCTCTAAACTGCAACTCCAAACACCAAATTATGGCCAGCATCTCAACTGTGATGGCTAAAAGGAAAGTTAAAATCTTTTACACCATAAAATTTAAAATTAAAACTGCAACACATCAAACCAGATGGAATACCTTTAATTCAAACATTTTCTCTCATCAACTGGGGTGTTAAGATGACCAACTTCAGGAAGAGTTAGTCATCTTAACACTATGACTGCCAGCAGCAGAGTGTCAGCTGTGCTGTCGGCTAAGTCACTTGGAGACCATCCTGAAGCAAAGCCCTATACTGCACCATCTTGGTAAAATGTCATGTTTTTCAGTGCCAAAAAGGAATCCAGTACACTTCGGATTTCTTGTTCTCCTGTCATTGGAGGTGGTTGTCTAATGCATGGAAAAGGTGGTAATCCAAGGGAGAAATGTCTGGGAAATATGCTGGGTGACATTTCCCAGCCAAGCTGCTTTATGGTTTTGAGAATCTTGTTCTTTATGTGGAGTGTGGCTTTATCCTGCTGGAACAGCACACCTTTCCAATTAACCAATGTACATAGCAGAATGTAGATGTATGCAGATAGTTTCCATAGTAGCAGATTTTGCAGATAGTTTTTGCTTGTAGATTAAGCAAAAAATTAGTTATTTACAGCAATTAAAACACTTAAGGCTTTACTCAAATTGATATACTTAATTCTATTTTAACTTGGAACTTTCAATTATTCTCCACATCTTCTGAGTTCATTTGTGTTTGCAGACATTTCTGGCCTCTAGATTTTATCAAGGCCTGTTCTCAATTTATAGAAACTGTATCGAAAGTTTCGTTTACACAAAGAATTTAATTGCCAGGTTCCTCTCGTAGTTGCCACGTATTAAATTAAAATCTTTTCCTTATGTATATTGTAAGTTTACTATTTTTAATTAAATTGTTGAAAATGCTACTTATAATTTTTGAAGTTCATTAATTGAACTGTTTTTCTGGATATAATTTTTTTCTTTAGTCTCTTGTTTTCATGAGGTTCATGGCCCAATATTTTACCATAAAGATCCATTTTACACACATTGCTGCACATTCAATTGTAATGTACTTATTTTGTCCTAATTGGAATATGTAATGTTCTAATAATTATTTATTGTTTTATTAATTTTTCTTTAAATTATCTTATTGTATTGTTATTCGTGATTTGCGGGTTTGCAGCAAGTTTTCTGTTTCAATGGTTGTGTATGCAGATACATTTTATTTTTATACCACTCTGCCAATGCAGAATCTGTGCAAATTCTTGAATCCTGAACCTGTTGTAACTGGTTAGAAGCACAGGCCCACTGTGATGGTGTTTTTCTACATGGGAGAAGCTCATAATACATTATGTTCTTGACAATTCACCCCCCACACTGCAAAACCTTACATGAGTGCAGAGAATGCTTACTGATATGCAATATCACTTCATTTCCTGAGAACTAGTGTCATTAGGTATGTTTTGAAGTATGCTATTTAACCTACTTTTCCTCAAAGTGAACATATAGTTGAGAGAAAGGGGTACCATAATTATACATCAATACGTCTATGCAAATAATATGCCAATTTAAAAAAAAAAAAATGTATGGCCCTTTGATTTTTATAAAACCCCGCAATATAATTGTGCAGAAGAGGGGTATAATTGGAAAAGGAACTCCCTGGAAAAAAATTTCTTCAGTTCAGGAGTTTGTATGGAGTGGAGTGGAGTGGAGTGGAGTGGAGAGGAGGGGTGTCATAATGAAAGATCAGGAAAAATATGGGGAGGGACTGCAGGGGTCATTTTGTATAATTGAGATGGACAACTCTGACAGTCGTGCAGTCTCTGTTTTTGGCAACCAGCTAATGAAGTATGCACAGCACTTTCTGCATGAACCTATATGTTCCTCCTTTCAGATCTTGTGTGTGCCGTGCCTTCTGTTTAGTTTGTCCTTTGCTGCTGATGTTTTCCTTCATTGCTATTCATGATGTCTTCGGAAAGGAAACGGTTCAGTTACACTGTCGAATTTAAAGTTAAAGTGGTGGGCACAATTGTGGATGTGATTGCGTGCGATAGTTTGAGGTCAGAAAACAATCGCAAAGCAACGCCCGGAAAGCCACTTTGCCGCGATCTAAAATGTAAACAAATCCGTTGGTAAATTCTGTGAGAGAATTTACAGAAGTCTAGCCCTATTTTTTTTTATTGGCCCATGTATAAACCGATCCCCCAACTCTGAAAGCAGGATTTCCTCCAAAAACTTTTGACTTATGTGCACTTACATACGGTATTTTTGACTTGTTCTGTATCAGCATTTTGCCATTGACAAGGCCCCTGAGGACTGGCTTTCAGTTAGTAGTGTTCAGAGTCAGAATGGGAAAAGCTGCCGATTTAGCTCGTTGATGCCAGAGGGGAGCGGAGACTGTCGCGCTTTGTTCACAGCGACTGCAGGGACACAGTGCAACAAATCGCCTACAGCTACAACAGTGGTGTTCAAGGCAATGTGTCGCAGCACACAGTTCATCACAGCCTTCTGCGCATTGGCTTGCACAGCCGAAGACCCAGCCAGGTCCTCATACTTACAGCACATCATCGCCAACAATGCATGAAATGGGTCCAAGATCATCGAGATTGGACCGTGGATGATTGGAAGAAAGTGGGCTGGTCTGATGAATCAAGATTCCTGGTGCATCATGTGGACGGCCGTGTGCGGATACGCTGATTACCAATGGAGGCTATGGCACCTGGATGCACTGTTGGGCGGAAACAGGCCGGTGGTGGCAGTGTTATGCTGTGGGTGATGTTTTCTTGGGACACTTTAGGCCCCATTATCCCATCCCTGACAGCTGTCAAGTACCTGAACATTGTTGCAGACCAAATTCACCCATTCATGACAACTGTGTGTTCCCTGCTGGTGATGACCATTACTAACAGGATAATGCGCCGTGCCACACTGCCAGAATCGTCAAGGAGTGGTTCAAGAAACATGCTGGTGACTTTTTGTTAATACCCTGGCCTGCAAATTCACCTGACATGCACCCAGTCAAACATTTGTGGTTCGACTTGGAAAAGCGTGTTCACGCTAAATCACCACCACCCGAAATGTATAGGTACTGGAGGACGTGCTGTTGACATTATGGTACCAGATACCCCATGATACATATCACCACCTCATTGTATCAAAGCCTCACTAAGTGGCCGCTGTTTTGTAGGCTAAAGAGGGTGCTACAGCTTAGAGGGTGCTACAGTAGGTGGTCATAATGTAATGGCTCATCAGTGTAATTACTGCCGTTGGTTTTCTAACTTTTTCTGTACATATGTGATCATATTTGTGGTATTTTATCTCCGTACTTATATTTAATGTGATGTTTTCATTTCTGAAAAATGGATAATTTTTGTAGCTGTGAGCAGCAACAGAATACGTACTACATGTTGTCATTTGTTTTTGGTATATCGTCATTTATATATAGCTTATTCAATCACTCGTGGAATTTCGGTTTTTGTGAGAATAATAATTTAAAGTAAGTAATTTACTCTAAAACTAATTTTTTTGTTTTTTTGTTTATAGGAGTGATTTCATGACATTACCTTTCCAAGCTTCAGAATGCTACCTTGCAAATGTTGTCCCTCATAGTGGTAAGAATGTTGCACATTAGTACCTGTATTAATTTAATTTTTGTTGTTCAAGTATTACTGTGCATGTTCATTTCTCTTGTGCTTTCATAATCAATGTTTAAGTTCCAGAAATTTAAAAACACTTTTATTGTCCTTTTTAAAAGTAGGCAATGACTTGGAGACTTTGTGACTTTGGATTCAAAGTGTTGAGGTTTTAAATTCCTTCTTTTTCAAAATTATTTGTGAAAGTGGTGGAAGTCGTTTGACCAGGGTGCGCACGCGTGCTTGAAAACCTGGAAAGTCCTGGAAAATCATGATTACGTTTTCAAGGCCTGGAATATCCTGGAAAAACGGTATTTTTTTAATGCTGTCTTGAAAAGCCTTGAAATTTGAAATTAGTGCTTAAAAAAAATGCCCTTTTAGGAAATCGTGTTACTGACTGTTACCCCTTAATTTTTTTAAGTTCCTCTCCTCTGTTCTCAAAGAAACCGCCGGCTACAGTGGTGTTTCGGATGTGCCCAAATCCTAATTTGGCTAGGGGGGGGGAGCACTACTTCCAGTGCAATAAAATTGGATGATTACTAGCAGGTCTGTTACGGAAGGGGAGCTTGATGCATTCTCTAGCCCTGAGCTTGATGTCCGTCCGACAACTACTGAGAACAACAGAAGGGGAAAGAAGAGACATTTAGCATTTGCAAGGGGGTCTCGTGTTTACCAAGTCAGCTGGCATCCACCAGTGAAGAGTATGCCTGAACAACACATTCTTCTGCTCCTTGTTTATTGCATTAAGACGCTTGCTTCCGGCCCACCCCTCAAGAGACTTCGGCTACTTATGATAAAAAATAAGAAAACTATCTTTGCGAATTTTTCACAAAAGTGGCTGAAATTTTTACATTTACTATAATTGGATTACAGAAGCTCACTCCCAAAATTCCATTTGAATCGGTTTAAAACTTAAAAAGTTAGCATTGGAAATTTTTATTATGTGTGCCTCTTTAGACAGTGAGCCTTGAGCAGAAAGTGTGTTACCATAGCAACGGTTGATTGACAGCTGGGAGCGCTGATCCGAAGCCCTTGGTTGGGAAGAAAGCAAACACCTGTTTATCACTTCCACGGCTCAAAAGGACTAAGAGATATTTTCAGAAATCCATTTTCCGGAATTTTGAAAATAACACAGTAAAATTTTTACAGTGGTTAAAATACATCACAATAAAGTTCTAGTGCAAATTTTGCCGAATTCCGTTTGAAACTTTAGCAGATGCAAAAAAAAAAAAAAAAAATCTTCTGTTGCAAAATCGGATTCAAAAAAAAAAAGAAACGGCAATTATAAATTACGGGAAAAGCAAGCAAATTATTTTTTTTTAGATGCCATGGTTTATTTAAACAGAGTGATCCTTAAATTTTGTTTCTGTGATGATATGGACTCTATTTTAATTACAAACATACATTTTTATTCAGATGTCTGAGTTACTGTTTTAATAAAAAAATCTATAATTAAAAAAGTTTTCAATGGATTTAGGCGAAATTCAGCAGATAAACGTATTTTAGTAAATTGCAACGTTATGACGTAAATTTGGTCATTTTGTCGAAAATTGGGCAGCATTTTTTTTTTTTTTTTACGTTTTCTTCTATAGTTAGGGTGAAGGAGGAAGACACTTCAGTGAGCTGCAGGTGGTGATTTATGGCGATGTGCCAAATGAAAAGAAGCCGTTCCATCAGGACATTCCAGAGGTTGAGTGTGCGTGGACGCGTGCTCCTGCTGTTTGAACTTAATCGGAATGTTTTCGGGAGGGGGAGAAAATATCCGTTTCAGCTTTACAGCTTTCAGGCTCCTTTTTTTTTTCTTGGTAATAAATAAAAACCATAGTTGCTGCATTCACCATTGATCCATATTCGCATTTCTTGAATATAAACAGCAGACAATCGGAAACATGGTGTTGGGTGGGTCTTGATGTTCTTCATTTGTATCTGCTGAATTTTGTTCTGTGGGAATACGGAATGAGTTATACTGTGAATACATACAAAACTACATATTTTTGAGCTGAAAAAATATGTCTACTTGTACACAGTAGCTAACGTGTGAACTCAGACGAAGACAATCGGACATATGGACGTCTGATTCCATAAAAAAATCAACCCATTTTATTATACACGACAGGTAAAAAAGAAAAAACATTACATGTTTTTAAACATTATAAAGGAAAGCGGATTTTTGAAACACCATGACTTGATGATATTAATTTCTGAAAGTTTTTTTTTTTTTCGATTTTAATTTCTGAAATCTTTTTTTTTTTTTTTTTCAATTACAATACACTGTAACATGATACCTGTGTGTTGTATCCCTTAGTTGTATGGCAGATTTTCAGTTGGCCGATATCCGCGATCGTAAGTGGTAGTTACATTGCTTATTGTTGATGATGACAAGATAAATACTGGAGTAATGTAGAATGTTGCATAACGTAAAAAAGAAATCGCCCCCTTCGAACTTTTATGCGGTTATCATAGCTGATCAACCATTTCATTCCATGAACATCAGCACATTTCAATCATTTGACCATTGGGGGTCTGACGGAATTCAGCAGTGCTTAAGCGCCTAGCGCAACGAGAACATGCTAATTATGGACAGTTCTATTCCCTTCCCCCCTATCATCCCTAATCCATTTGCATCTTTCATCATTTTTATTACTTAAAACTGAAATTGCTTTTAAAAACTAATTTGAGCATGATACTGTAAGCGTAGTAATCATCCTGGAATTTTTTGTATATTGGCCTGGAAAAGGCCTGGAAAGTCCTTGAATTTTTTCCCCCAAAAAGAGTACGAACCCTGTTTGACCAAGTGTTGATTACTGCCATAAAATAGTTTTCCAACTGTTTTTGTTGGTGTCGCATCTTTATACCTGCCAGGTTTTACAATTTTCCCGTAAAATTTACGGAAATATGACTTGTTTTACGGGCAAAATGTTAATTTTACGGATTTGGTGATTTACCGAGATTTATTTTCCTTTTTCTGATGATTTTGCACCCGCTATTCAAACTTTTTTTATTTACCTTAATCCATTCAAAGTAAAGCACCGGTGTAAGCTATGAACAACTTTTCAGTTATTATAATAAGCTTATTCGTAATGTGTTTATGTGGGAACATTTGCAGCAGTACCCCCCCCCCCCCGGTGTTAGGTTTTGCATTGTTTCAAACACTGAAACTTGCGTCCCGCGTAAACTGATAAGGATAACAACCAGCTGGGCTTGTTTAACCTTGGGGCTTGGTTTCTCTCTTGCTGCCCCTTCCCCTCTCCTTTTCAGGTAATGCATTCTTTGTCTCCCGGGTCGCAACTTCTGAGGAGGCCAAAGTGGGGTGCGACTTGCATTGGAGCAACAAGCACTTGAGAGCAGATGTTTTTGCTACTCCCAGTTCAAAATGCGATCTCAAAACGTAGTTATCGTAGAAAAAATTCAAACAGATTTTAAATCTGTGTAATTTTTAAACCCAAATCTATACCCAGCATGATGAAATTAAGCAAAAGCTGTCAGTTTTGTGAAATTGAAAATTCATTGGGTCATGGTTTCGTAACTTCTTCTCTGGTAATAAATTTGACCTAACGAAAGAATGCTAAGAGGAAGTTAAAAGAAAAGAAAAAAGTAAGTCCAATGTTCATTCGAGCCAGTGCTTCTCCAGCAGTGACTTATTTTGCTCGTCCGTTAGTAAGTTTGTACGCTTTCCAACCGTGCTTTGTTCATCTCTCGATAACGTGCATAAAAATATCTTGGCTTGATTCAACCAAATTAATATGTTGTGGTACTGTTTTTTCCTCTGCAAATTGCATCTCTTTAAACTATTACTGTTTTACTATAAGCGGTTTTACTTGCATTTTTTTTTCAAGTGTCAATAAATTTAGTATTAGTGATTCTCTATGAGCAGCAATATAAAAGAGGGGAGGGGGGTACTATAAAACTTTCCATGATGCGTATTCTTTGGAGTTTCCTGTGTATTACAAAAAATGAAAAATATGCATTTTGCTCTACGTGTCGATGTAATTTCAGCGTTTCGCATGGTGAAAGGAATGATATTACTAATCATATAGCACCAAGCATAAATCTAATGTTGACTGCGTGGGGGAAAAAAATACGAAATTAACTTCCTTTGTTAAAAGTTATAATGAACTGGATGAGATTCGTGTGAAGTGTTTATTCACTTCGTTTTTAGTTGAGCATAATTTACCAATTAGTGTCACTCATTTATTTCATTTGACTGTCTCATCGTCCGTCTCTCCATAAGATAATCCTAGCATGAAAATGGTTCGTTTTTGAAAACATTTTAGTTTGTTCCGTGACGGCGTGGGATACGATCCTATTGGATTTTGGGGGTCAAAGGGTGGAACATCCTTCCCTTGAGATGCAAACCTCCATAAAAAGAAATTTTTATCTCTTTATAGATCATAATGATAGCGTAGTAATGAGAAATTATGTATAGATTCAATTTTAATCGAAATAAATGTGCCAATAAATTCAAACATCTGCTATGTTCTGTAGTCATATCAATTAAAAGTTGATGCTTGTTTCAAAGGTAACACATCGTTTTTTAATCGATATGTTCAGTACATTTAATCAATATACGTGACAAGTAATTTCATTGAATATATCGATTAAAATTTTCATCGAACATATCGATTATTATTATTATTTTTTTTTTTTTACGGAATTCGGTTTCTGAAAGTTGGCAGGTATGCATCTTTGTTTTTCATGAAAGTTAAAAGTGACTTATTGGAAAATTCATATCTTATTCTTATTTTTCATGTCAGTAATTTTTTTTAAATGGGGTTTTCATGAAATGGCAAATTTTCTTACAGAGGAATTAGGTTGGACTCCAGAGGCATCAGCCACTTTTGAAGAATTGGCTCAGGGACAGATTCTTCAAGCTGTAGTTGTCAGTTATGCCGAAGATGGAATACCATATGTTGAGCTATACAGAGTACAAGGCATCACTGTAAGTCGACTGATTTGTGTTAACAGTTCAGATAGTTATTATTTTTGCTGCTTTTCTGACCAGAACTTTTTAATGATGTGCATGTGATAATAATTATGTTGAGGGATAAATACAAGGTAAATAAGTCTGAGTAGAGATTAAAATGTGTGAGGTAAAAGTAATTTTGTAAATAAATAAATAAAAACTCAGTGACAAGCTGTGGATAAAATATGGCCAGGCTAAGGGAATATTCTAACCAACAGCAGACAGTTTTCTTTGTCAGAGCTTCCTTGTTACCAAAACCAAAATGGGGGGGGGGGGGGGGGATTTGCTGTCCTTTTGCTTTTAAGAAGGGAATGAGTTTTGTAAAAGTTGAATTCTACAAGATTGTTCTCATTATAGCAAGAGACAGAGGCTCACTACCACAAGTCAAGGAGGAGGCAGTGTTACAAGAGATAACTTGACATCCATTAGCACCATGCATGTTATCCAGGCAATAAGATGCATGAAAAATGATATTGCTAGCAGAACTTTGGATTGAATTGATTAGTTGTAGTGGGAAGATTATCACTGGTCTACCAAAGACAGGGAAATAGTAGTTAATATTTACCCAGTGGTCTAGGATTTTGCTTTCTGGTGCTGGAGGATTCGTGCACAGTGAAGGACTCTTCATCATGAATGGTGTTTGGTTCACTCTCACCACTCTGAACAATTATTCAGTCTGCCATTACCGAAATGTACACTAAAGTCGTAGCATTGTTTAACTTTCTTCCTCCTCGAAGAGTTCAGAAACAAATTCCCAATTAGAAAAGTGATCTCAAGAATTGACAAGTGTCAAATATTATGCGTATGAGCAATTAGCAGTCAGCAAGGAGTTAAATAATGTGAAACTTAAGAATGGGGTGATATGTTAATGTCGTTAATTTGAATGGCATGACTGAATCGTTCATCTTGAGTGAAGATTCATTTTGAAGAAATTGTGAATTGGTTCTCCTAAGCTGGGCAGTTTGCAAGAGAAAAAAAAAATGAAAGATGCTGTGAATGCGTTTGTTCACTATGAACTGGATTATATCCAGTCGTTCATTGTGAATATTGGAAATCTCCTGCTCTTTTGGGCAGTGTGCCAATTTCTGCTTGGGTCGCAGGTGATTTGGAGCAAAGGGTGATTCGCTCACTGAGTGTAGTGAGACAACTGGCCGGAAGTGGATGCAAAGTGAATGACCATTCATTTGGTGAACATTCATGAATGACTTTTGCATAAATGATGAACTCTCAAGTATAAATAACTTATGCCATCACTACAGTGCAAAGCCAATCAACAAGTGTGTCCCACAACTGCTGTTCAAGCATTTAAGACTTGCTTGCTTTGTGCTGATGGAAACAACCTCTCAATTCATGAGCTTATGTTACGCTGCTGTGTTCATGATGAGGTATTTTGTTTAGAAGTTAAAAGTTGTTAACAGTAACAAATAATACTTTTTTTTTTTCAAAAAGAATTATACAAATGCTTATTCTCATTAAATTCTATTCATGCTGTACATCTTATTTTTTGGCAGTTTACTTTTACAAATTAGATTTTCTGGAATATGTATGTGTACACTAATAAAATTACTACTGTTTTATAAAAAAAATTTGCTATTGTAATCCAGTGCTATATAATTTATTATATTTGGTAATCAGAACATGCTGTACGTTAGTTCAAATTGTTGAAACTACACTGTAACTGATTTTCATATGAAGTGGTTAACTTAGGTTTGTTTAAGCTCTTCAAGTGACTGAATTTTAAGCTGTGTATTGAAATTCACTAGAGCTTCGTCTAATCTTTTCATTTCTTTATGTCACTCAAGTATTTGTTTCAGGCTTTACTTTTGGAAGATATTTAGGACAAGTTAAAAAAAACAAAAAAAACATTTGCACATGTATAGATGCTTTTGAATAATTTGGGAGACACTTGTGAGATTTCAACATTTTGTACTTCCTTGTCATGTACAACGTCTGAGCAAGTAATAAACTTTTCTGGAAAAATGCAATATGCGCACACATTTTATTAACTACAAAATTTTATGATATACACTGACGGAAAAAAATCCCAACACCATGAAAAAATAGTTGCAGAGGAATGAAATGGCGGCAATACATTTGTATAAGTAACATATTTAATCGATTAAGGTTTCAAGATCACAGCTTAATTTAAGCGCGAGAAGAGCCATTTTAAATGTGAAATGCTGGTACATTAATAACCGGTGTAACCGCCAGAATGTTGAATGCAAGCACGCAAACGTTCATGCATTGTGTCGTACAGGTGCTGGATGTCAGTTTGTGGGATGGAGTTCCATGCCTGTTGCACTTGGTCGGTCAATCAAGGGACGGTTAATGCTGGTTGGGGGTGATGCTGGAGTTGTCGTCCAATGATGTCTTATACGTGCTCGATTGGTGAAAGATCTGGTGATCTAGCAGGCCACTGCAGCATGTCGACACTCTGTAGAGCATGTTGGGTTACAACAGCGGTATGCGGGCGAGCGTTATCCTGTTGGAAAACACCCCCTGGAATGCTATTCATGAATGGCAGCTCAACAGGTTGAATCACCAGACCGACGTACAACAGTGCCGTCAGAGTGCGTGGGATAACCACGAGAGTGCTCCTGCTGTCATAGGAAATTGCTCCCCAGACCATAACTCCAGGTGTAGGTCCAGTGTGTCTCGGCCGCAGACAGGTTGGTTGCAGGCGCTCACCTGGCCTCCTCCTAACCAACACACGGCCATCACTGGCACCCAGGCAGAACCGGCTTTCATCAGAAAACACAACAGATCTCCACTCTGTCCTCCAATGAGCTCTAGCTTGACACCACTGACGTCGCAAACGGCAGTGGTTTGGAGTAAGTTGAATGCACGCTACAGGGCGTCTGGCTCGAAGCTGTCCTTCAAGTAACCAATTTGTAACAGTTCGTTGTGTCACTGTGGTGGCAACTGCAGCTCGAATTGCTGCCGCAGACGCAGTACGATGCGCCACGGCCATTCGCCGTACACGGCGGTCTTCTTGAGGCAGTACCTTCCCTTGACCACCGCTGCCAACAATCATGCACAGTGGCTACATTCCTGCCAAGTCGTTCTGCAATATTGCGGAAAGAAAATCCACCTTCTTGTAGCCCTATTACACGACCTCGTTCAAACTCCGTGAGCTGTTGATAATGGCTTCTTCGTCTTCTTAAAGGCATTCTTGACTACTATCAACACCCTACGTCGAATCTCAACGATAACTAACGCTCACGAACGTTACAGCACGTATTTACAGCAAACCTGCTTTGCATGTTCCGAGGCGCTACTAGCGCCACAAGTATGCGCCGAGCGCGAAATTTGCATAGACGTCATCTTACAGATGTACTCTCACCACCTACCAACTGTCGTTTATCTAACACAACCCCTTCTTGGTGTTGGGATTTTTTTCCGTCACTGTATACCCCCTCCCCCTTCACAGCTATAAACTTGATTCACTTTGGAAAGCAAGAGTCTGTAATGTACAGCTGCCCATGGCAATTGTATGAATAATTTTGAGATGCAACAGTAGGTGGTACCTGTGAAGGGAAAAAAATTAGCTTGAGTTAAATTTTACAAAATAAACCCTTTTATTAAGACATACAAAGAAATCACTTTAAAGGACTAGCATGCACGTGTTTGAGAGAGAGATGAATGTTCAGTCAGTTACCTATAAGAACTAATTCAAACATAAGAAAAATACTAGACTGATAAGCCTATGACTCAGCATTTGTATTATGCACAAAATACTTCTGCGCACATGATGGTTAAAGAAAAAAATATTTAAAATCAGGTGTAAAACAAAGTGGTAAAGGTCAATAAAGGTTAATGTTCGACCAAAAAAAGAAAGAAAAAGCATCACGTTGCGAGTAGTTGTATTGAACTTTGCGTAAATAATCTCATTGTAAAGAAAAATTTAATGCAGTATGAAGATTAAGTCCACAAACAGTTGGAAGTTATGTAATTGGAAATTCTCAAAGTTTCAGAGTTGTTGTTAGTCTATCCATGATGCTCCTGAAATCCTGAAAAAGTCCTGGAATTTGAGTTTTCTTTTTTCCAGGCCTGGAAAGTCTGATTTTTCATATTTTTACAAAAGGTCCAGGAATAGTCCCAACATATTCCTGGAATCTTTCTTGCAATGAAAAAAAAAAAAAAAAAAAATTGGTTGAGGTGTTTGGATTGATTGTAGCTCCTTGCTGTGTTTGCTGGCAATGACGTCACTACCTTCCATGGAGTGTAGAGATTTGATGTCGTCTCGTGTGGCATAGCAGTTGTGCACCGTTGGAGTCAACAGCACTTGGAAACTCTTTACCTAGAGTCCAAGATGGCCGTTCCTTCTAGCACATGCTTTCTTCACTGAAGGAGAGTGATATCTGGCTTTCTTACTGCTAGTGTGTGTGGGAATAGATGACTATGGAATATAGCATCTTGAGGCCATGGCAAAGAAAAAAATGTATTATCATCGTGCTACATATAAGTTTTATGCAGAGCAGTTTCTTCATTGGAGATGCAACATACTCAAGAATACTTTGAAACAGTGGAACCCATAGGACTTCATAAGAATTCTAAATGCATAGTAAATTTCACCCCAGTTTTCACTATATAAAACAAAGTGCTATGATTCTAGCTAAAGTTTAGGTCCCTGGACTTTTTTGATGAAATCCTGGAAAAGTCTTGGAATTTATTTTCTGCAAATGTTTACAAACCCTGTATCCAGAGCACAATAGTAATCTTAAGCTTATCAGAGTTGGAAGTTGGATTGATTTTTTTTTAAGTAAGACTTTAGACATTTCTCTGGTCATTGCACAGATTCAATGAAGATGGCAATTACAAACAAAAGTTAGTGTGTAGTGGAAAACCTGACTATCATTTCCCCAATGATTGCATCTTCTGTTGGGGTAGCATGTCCCCTTTCATCTTGAGTCTAAATTTTCTGAGTATGGGCACCATGGTAGGAATTGTGTGTAAGAATAGCTATTACTGAAATTATCTATCATTTTAATTGGAATTTAAGCTAAAATTAAAAATAATTTAAATATCTCTTACCTCCACCAAACCATGTACTAGTTTTAAGCAACATTTTTGTTAAATAAATATGTAATTTTACCTCCAAGCACTCACTTATGTTGTAATTAATAAATGGCATCTCCATTTCATATTTCGTTCATACTATTATGTGTGTAGTGTACATTCATAGGCATAATGTCAGCTGACCATATTTTAACTCTTGGGACACCTGAATTCAGGAAGAATCCCCACAATGATTTAGTTGATATACATTTGCATAATATATCCTCAACTTTGAGCCTGGAATTCCTAAGAAATCTGACATTTTTGGTTTAATCCCTAGACAATTTTATTTAAAAAATAAGCAGTAATGATATCAGAATTGTAAGTATCCCACTGTGGTGAATTGTTGACACAGCTGTTCATGACCCAGAGTGAGAGTGTTGAGAGTGTAGATTCTTTTTATTGTTACTTTATTAGTAGTACAAGACACTACAATTAAATCTTTAAATTAAAAAAAAAATACTCTGTTGCTGATATTACGAAAGCCCAGACAGTGCTGGCCCATGAGCAGAATTGTGTAGTTTTGGTCAAACCTTGGCAACACCAGGGCCTATGCTTTATTGTGCTGTGTCCTGCTGTGTGGATAATATATACACTGAGTGGCCACTTTATTATGACCACCTGACAGTTTTAAGCAAATGAGCTATGGCTGCACGCTGTTGCTGCCAGAGGGCGAGGCTAGTATAAAAAGGGAAAGCTTAGTGCTTGTGACAGTAGTAGAAGTGATTTTTGGGTGGCGAGATGGATAAAAAATGCGATTTGACGGCCTTTCAACGTGGGATGATTGTAGGAGCTCGGAGCCATGGATCGAGTATCACCGAAACCGCCGCATTCGTGAAATGTTCCACAGCAGCTGTTGTTAAAGTGTTTAAAGACTGGACTGTCAGCCAAAAAACTGATGGGTCTGGCGTGCGACGTGTGGTCATCGTCTACTATTGACTGCTCGGGCGGAACGGAGAGTGTCCAGACTGGTAACAGACAACAGAAGGACAACAGTGCAGCAAATTATAGGCCATCTTAACCAAGGATCCCCTCAAATGATCTATGCACGCACTCTTAGCCGTACACTGCATCAGATGGAATATGGCAGCCGAAGCCCTGTTCGAACACCTTTCCTGTCTGCAGTTAACAAGAGAAAACGTTTCCAGTTCGCACAGGAGCACAAGGATTGGACAGTCGATAATTGAAAACAAATCATGTGGTCCGATGAATCACGTTTTCAGTTGCACCATGCCGATGGCAGAGTGAGAATTTGGCAGAAACAGCACGAAAGCATGGACCCCAAATGCATTACTTACAACCCTTCAAAGTGGTGGAGGCAACGTAATGGTTTGGGGAATGTTTTCCTGGCATGCTTTGGGCCCTTTAATTCGTGTTGATCAACGTCTGACTGGCACATCATATCTAAACATTGTTGCAGACCAAGTGCATCCTGTCATGTGGATGGTTTATCCCAATGGCGATGGCTACTTTCAACAAGATAATGTGTCCTGCCATAGTGCTCGTATTGTACAGGATTGGTTTCAGGAATATGCCAGTGAGTTTACTTTGCTTAGGTGGCCCCCACAATCTCCAGATCTCAACCCCATTGAGAATTTGTGGGATGAAGTTGAACGAGCCATCAGACAGCTTGATCCACAACTCTGCAATCTCACACTCCTGGAAAGTGCTATTCATCAAGCATGGTCTCAGATTCCACAAATCACCTATCAACATCTCGTGGAGCCCATGCCACGAAGAATCTGTGCAGTATTAAAGGCAAAAGGTGGCCCAACGAAGTACTGAGGGGGTGGTCATAATAAAGTGGCCACTCAGTGTATATACCCACTGAAGTGCCCCAAAAAAACTGGGATACCTCTGTAATACCACATTGGTCCTTCTCGTGATCAGATAATGGCAGCAACGAAAAGGGGCATGGACTCCACAAGCTCTCTGTAGTACTGTGGAGACAGTGCACAGCATGCTTCTAAAGAGTATCCCACAATTCCATAATATTCACCAGTGGAGGATTCCTGGAATTGACTGCACATTGAACAGCATCCCAGATGGGTTTGATGGCATTTAAATCTGCCAAATAAGGGGGCCGAGTCAGAATGCCAAACTCTGTGTAATGTTCCCCCAGCCATAATCTGACAACTGTAGACGTGTGCATTGTAGTGTTGAAGGAAATTGCACCTATTGGAGTGGTTGCACGACATGAACTGGTGCAAATGATTCCCAAGGATGGTTACGTAGCCTCAACTGATCAGAGCGATCTGCAGATGTTTGAAGGGTCCTAATGTGTGCCAGCTGAAAATATCCCACACCATGACATCCACTGCAGGCCTGCACTGTCCATTGTAGATATGTAGGATCTATTACCTTGTGGGGTTGTTGCCACACCCAGAGTCGGCCATCTACCCAAAACAGTTGGTACCACGATTCGTCAAACGAGGCTACACATTTCCATTCATCTTACATCCAATAATGGTGTTCTCAAGCACAGGCAAAGTGCACAGCATTGTGTTATTGATACAGCAATGACACCCGGGTAGGCCATAGATTCCAGAACCCTATAGGATACAGGGAACATTGCACTGTCCGAACACTGATGCTGCTACTAGCCCCAGCATTGAATTGCGCTGTGATTTGCAGCAATGTTGCACGCCGGGCATGTGTTATGATGTGTGACAGATGGCGCTGTCCACTGTCATCCAGAGCTTTTCTATAGCCACAGTGGTCTCTCACTCAGGATTTTTCTCCTGAGTTTGTGTAGTCCAGGTACACCCTTGAAATCGTTGACCATGTAAATCCAATTTTTATGGTAATTTCCAAGATGGAATGACCCATTTCCCAGGCGTGGACTATCATCCATGTTTGAAATTGCTTAAATCATGATAAATTGTCATCTGAACTGTGAATGATACTACTTGAGTGGTGGCATCTAATTTAAAAGGAAGTGCCCTTCGCAATTTTTTTGGCACCTCAGTGTACACTCAATGGCCAAATTATTATGACCACACCTAGTTGTTGGGCAACCTGTTGCCTTTAATACTACTTGAATTCATCTTGGTATGGACTATTAAATGCTGACAAGTGGCTTGGGGTATATTAGCCCAAATGCAATGAATTGTATCTTCCAGCTTTTGAAGATTTGATGTCATCAGATCCAGCTGTTTGATGCCCCTTTCGACGTCATCCCACAAATGCCCCATTGGATTGAGAGGTGGTGATTGGGGGGGGGGGCAATGTAGTAAAGATGATCCTCAAACCATTTGCGTACAATGTGCATATTATGACATGGGGCATTGTCCTGCTGGAAGTATCCATCTCCATTGGGATAAACCATCAACACAACTGGGTGGACTTGGTCGGCAATGATATTTAAATACTCTTGGGTGGTCAGATGTTGCTTCACATGAATCAAAGGTCCTAAACTCTCCCACAAAAACATGCCCCAGACCATGATGTTGCCTGGGCCAGCTTGAAGAGTAGTGCATATGCAAGATGGGTCCTTGCTTTCATGCTGCTGTCTCCATATCCTCACCTTCCCATAGTGTAAATGAAAACATGATTTGCTGGATCACATTACTCTTTTCCACTCATTTACTGTCCAATTCTTGTGTTTCTGAGCAAACTGGAGGAAAGCATTGGCTTACAGACATGCCATCTGCTTCTGTAAACATATGTTATACATACATGAGATCATTCTGTGGATTCGTGGAATTCCTCTCTTTTTTTTTTTTTTTTTTCTTTTTTTTGGGGGGGGGTCATTCTAGAGATCGATGCAGAACTGAAAAGAAATGTGGGGGTAGGGGGTCGTTTTCCGTCTGGGGGTGATATTTTGTCTTTCAAAACTTTCCTGAACTGAAGTTAAATGGCATGACGATTTTCCCCATAATCATAATTTTTTTCTCACAATGTTGCCTTTTCCCAGTATTGTTATTAAATATCATTTTATTGCATAAATGTTTGTATTTCAGCATGAAACTGTGGACAACGATTTCCAAAAACGGATGTTGAGACAGCACAAAGATTTCCCTGTAGTCTTCAGGCATGAGATTCTTCCGTTGATTCGAAGAATTCCGCCATTTCCGTTAAAATTTGGGGCATTCTCGAGAGCTATGCACAACTGAACAAAAATGGGAGGGTAATGGGGGAAGGGATTTGTTTTTCGTTTGACGATGGGATTCCATCTTTCGAAACATTCGAAAACGAATGTAGATGCAGTGAAGATTTTGCTGCATCTACATTCGTTTTCGATTGTTTCGAAAGACGGAATCCCTAATGTTTCAAATTTTGAAGCATTTGAAAACGAATGAGATGCAGCAAAGATTTCTCCCGTAATCTTCTTTTTCTCTCTCTCTCACACTCTCTCTCTCTCTCTCTCTCTCTCTCTCTCTCTTGATGTTCCTTCTGCCCAGTATTGTTCTTAAATATCCTTTTATTCCACAAATACTGCATTTCAGCCTAAAAATGGAGGAAGTTTCCGAAAACTGAAGTCGGTCGGAGTGAAGATTTCTCCTGAAATCGCATTTTTTTTTTTTCTTCTCGCGATGTTCTCACTATCTTGTGTTGTTGTTAAGTGTTACTTTCCCCCATAAATGTCTGTTAAGCTTGATAAGGGGGGGGAATTTTCCAAAAACGGAAGTGACGGAAATTTGCACACATGAGGTATTTTCACAGAATTCTGCTTTTTTTCGTCGTCATTCTAGAGATCGATGCAAAAAAGAAGAGAATTTTTCTTGCGGATTAATGGAGGGGGTGGGTCATTTCTCCCATCTGGAAACTGTATGTCGTCTTACAAAACTTCCAAAAAGGGAAGTGAAACGGAAAAAGAATTTTTCCCGTAATCATTATTTCCTTTTTCTAACAATGTTGCCTCTGCCCAGTTTTGCTGTTAAATATTATTTTATTGCATAAATCTTCGTATTTCAGTATGAAACTGAGGGCAAAGATTTCCAAAAGCTAATGTTCTGGCGAGTATAACAACAAAACAAAAAAATACTGTGTTTAAAGCAATGTCTTAAACCCATATTATTTTGTTTTGAATTTGATAATTTTTTATTGTGAATACAGCGATGTGCTCCAATTTACTATTTACATAAAAAAATTCACATTTCCTCATCGCGCATTTTTGAGTTTTCATCCAGTTAAAAAGTTCAGCTTTTTTGTTTCTTGGTTGGTCTCATTTATGAATTTGTTAGAATTGATCCATGGTGTTTAAAAGTATTCATATTCTGAAAGTCACACCATTTATCTAAAGTAGCGAAAGTTTTGATATCATTTGTTCGTGGTCCTCAGGCTGAAAGTTCTTTCAACATGATGGATAAATTGTCATCTGAGAGAATAGAAGAGGAGAAGGAAAGAAAAGTAGTGAAGAAATAGTAAGGGAATGATGTAAACAGAAAGAAAAACTAAGCAAAGATTGCTGTGCAGCTGCATCGTCAACAAAACACAAATATGGCCATAGAACTTGCTGAGAAGAAAGCAACACAAGAGGAAAATTGAGCTGGTGTTATAGCAAGTACCAAAAAAAAAAAAAAAAAATGTGTATGAAGCAGTGTCTTTTAAAATCACTTTTTGTTTTGAATTAATAATTTTATTTTGTAAACGCGGTGAACAATTCCATCTTGCTCGTACTGCTTTATATTCACACTTTCTTGTCACATGTTCTGCTTTTTTTCGCCCAATTAAATAAAAAGTTCAGCTTTTTGTTCCTTGGTCAATCTCGTGTGGTTATAATGTGTGGCATTCTATTCTTTGAGAGGCCATCGAGGTTGGCCCCTGATTCCGAGTGTTGCCCATCTGTTGGACTGAACAAGTCTGCCTACTCTCTGCTCAGGTCAAGCATCCAGTAGCTGTTGACAGCCACACGCCGTGCGCTCGGACCTGGTTGTTTGACTGGTGGTCCACTCTTTGTAAACTTTAACTGCTGTCCTCGAACATTTCACAAGTGCAGCCATTTTGCTAATGCCCGCTCCAGTATTTTGAGCACCCATGATTGTTCCACATTCAAAGTACATCAAATCGTGTCTTTTACTCATTATTTCTTGCACAGTGCACTTCATTAGTTTTTTCATGTCTTCAGCATTCCCTTTTTATACTGATTCAGCCATCTTGCATCAGCAGCATCTGTGAGATAGTTACTTGGCATAAAATGTTCTAGTGGTTATAATAATGTGGCCTCTCAGTTGTATATATACTTAAGATTTTTTTAAAAACATATGTAAAGTGAAAACTGAACATATATATATATATGGGATGTAAGGTCAGGTGATGCGTAACATCACAGCCTCTCCTTGACAAATGTCAACCCCGCCTTCTCGTGGTACATCGTGTTCCCACTTAAAGGGGCTCTTGACGACCGCCAATAGCGGTATAACTATACCATCGGGATTAGACGAAATGCTATCCGACACTCACCAACCCGCTTGGCCAGCGTGGTGAGTTATGGCCAAACCCCTCCAAAATGACTCCACAACTTAAATCTTGGCCCTCAGTCTCCAGCAGGTGGAATGTACCTGGCCAAGGCAGCGGCTAGTGCGACATGAAGGCAGAGGGTGCTAAGAATCCCCGCAGGACCGGACTAGGCTGCCATCTTATGCTGACCTTGGCTACGTATAATGGACGCTCCCTATCTTCTGATTCAAGGCTTCTTGAATTGGAAGAGGAACTACAAAGGATCAAGTGGGACATCGTCGGGCTAAGTGAGGTAAGTAGAAAAGGAGAAGATATCATTAAACTGAAAAGTGGACATCTCTTCTACTATCGTGGGACTGATACTGGCAGAACTAGTGTTGTTGGTTTTATAATAAACAAGAAACTGAAGGATAAAGTTGTAGAAGTTGAAAGTTCCTCTGACAGAGCTGCACGACTCGTTATCCAACTCTCGGGAAGATACCAGGCTCAGATTATTCAAACATATGCACCCACCACAAGTCATCCTGAAGAAGAAATTGAAGAATTTTACGAGGAAATTCGTCATCTAAATAATAAAGGCAAGCAGCGCTTAAAGATAATTATGGGAGATTTCAATGCAAAAGTAGGGCAACGGCAACAGAATGAAACTTCAGTAGGTAAATTCAGTCACAGCAACAGAAACCAGTGTGGATTGCAGAGGCAGAAGGGTTTTTCATCTTGAACTTCTTTTTCAAGAAAAAGCCACACAGGAAATGGACATGGAGACATCCAAATGGGACGACAAGTGAAATTGATTTTATTATGTGTAACAAAAAATTCGTCATAGAAGACTGCAGTGTGCTAAACAAGTTCAACACAGGTAGTGACCATAGATTGGTGAGATGTAAGATGCACCTCAACACTAAACTCGAACGTGGCAAGCTCATAAGACAAACAAAATGTATTGACATAACCAACCTTAAAAAACACCATAATACCTTCAAGTTGGAACTGAAGAACAGATTCTCTGCTTTAGAAGGCCTAACATCAGAAGAAGTGGATATTTCTGAAGTTAACAGAAAAGTAACCAAAGCTCTTATGGAAACAGCAACAAAATTAGCTGGGTCTAAGAACAAGTTACATATGAAGAAAATTTCAGGAAAAACAAAAATGTTGATGCAAAAGAGAAGGGAGATGAGGACAAATAAAAACGTAACTTCCAACGTGGGATATATAGCGATATGCAAGACAGTGCGAAAAAGTATCACTGAAGACGTAAGGAAATTCAACTGTGAACTAGTAAGGAAAGCAATTGAAAACAACCAAAGCCTAAAGATAGCAAAGGGACATCTCAGTAAGGGAAGAAAACAGATTATGGCACTGAGAAAACAAGATGGTTCTGTAACAAGAAATAGAGGCGAAATTTTGACAAGAGTGAAAGATTTCTACTCCAAATTATATGAAAGGGATGATACATGTACTCCAGACATCATGAAAGGAACCAGAGTTCTGCCCGTCCTCCCAGCAGAAGTTGCACATGCAATCAAGAACATGAAGCGGGGAAAAGCTCCAGGAGAAGATGGAATTACTGTAGACATCATACAAGAAGCAAGTGGAGAAATCGAAACAATACTCGCCCAAATTTTCACTCGATGCCTTAATGAAGGGAAGATTCCTGAGGACTGGAACAAAGCTACAATGATCTTGCTACATAAAAAAGGTGACATTGAGGATCTCGGGAACTACAGACCTATCTGCCTCCTATCAGTGGTTTATAAAATCTTCACTAAAGTTCTTTCACGCTGCTTGAAGGTAACACTGGACATGGCTCAACCGAGAGAACAAGCTGGATTCAGGAGTGGCTACAGCACAATAGATCATATGCACATACTGAGAGAACTAATTGAAAGAGCGAGGGAATATGAACTTGCATTGTGCATGGCTTTTATCGATTATGAAAAAGCCTTTGATTCGGTGAAACCATCAAACAGTTACAATGGCTCCGAAATCCTGCGGTATTGAAGATGCATACATTAATATTATTAATAAGATCTATGAAAATGCAAGTGCAAAGATTTGGCTGTTTGAAAATATAACACACATAAAAATTGGAAAAGGAGTGAGACAAGGTGACACCATATCTCCGAAGCTCTTTAATGCCACATTGGAAAATGTCTTTCAATCACTGAACTGGGAAAACAAAGGGATGAAGATTAATGGAGATTATCTAACCCACCTTCGCTTTGCTGATGACGTAGTCATTTTTGCAAATACCCCATCAGAGCTGCAGAGTATGATCCAGGAACTTGCTTACAAGAGTGAAGAAGTGGGATTAAAAATGAACTTTCAGAATACAAAAGTGATGATCAATGCTTTTACAAGAAATGGAAGATTAATCGATTGATGGAGAAAAGCTGGAGATAACGGACACGTACGTTTATCTCGGACAGCAGATATCAAGTGAGAGTCACATTGATGAAGAAATTAATCAGCGTACAAAACTTGCCTGGAGAGCTTTTGGAAGAAACAGCATAATTTTCAAGAGCAATATGCCATTATGTCTTAAAAGAAAAGTGTTTGATCAATGCATCCTTCCAGTGTTTACATTATGGTGCAGAGACATGGACCTTAACTAAAAAAAATATACAAAGGCTGCAGACAACTCAAAGAAGCATGGAGAGGTGCATGCTTGGTGTAACTAGGAGAGATAAGAAGAGGAACTCGTGGATCCAAAAAATGACAAAAGTGGAAGACATCATGATCAGAGTTAAATCCCTGAAATGGCAATGGGCTGGACATACTACCAGAAGGACAGACCATCGATGGACAGCCGAAATTTTAGATTGGATTCCAAGGGACAGGAAAAGACCCAGAAAAAGACCACATGGGATATGGGTGGATGAAATTCGAAAGTATGCGGCAGTGACATGGAGGAGACTGGCACAAGACAGACCGTTGTGGAGGAAACTTTTGGAGACCTTCGTCCAGCGGTGAATTGATAATGGTTGACGATGATGATATAAATTATACCTTTGCACAAACAGTCATCATCAGGGAAACACTTGTTGGCAGGTGGCTTTTCAGAGGCCAAAAGAAAGGACGGATAAGATCCAAATGTCCCCTTGGCCATGCTCTCTCAGCCACAAAACAAAACAGTGAGCAAAGGAAAACCAGAGAGACACACCAGATACCACCCAGCATGGGTGAATAACCCCAGAACTAATCTTAGCAAACAGTGACTGAAATAGATGTACGCCACAGGGAAGTGATGTACATCGATTTCAGTTGGTTACAGCCGGAACAAATAGTGAACCAAGTGTGGAAATGAAGTGTAAGTATGCAAAAATTACGAAACTGTGTTGATAGAAAAGGTGACCTTCATCATTTTTGCATGTGCTTCATTTCCACACTTGGTTCACTATTTGTTCCTGCCGTAACTGACTTGTCACGTCCCTGTGGTGTACATCAAGTTCAGTTACTGTTTGTTAAGATTAGTTTTGGAGTTATTCACCCATGCTGGGGGTGGTTTCTGGTGATAGTATGTTCTGGTATTCCCATGCTCATTGTTTTATTTCGTGGCTTAGGGAGCATGGCCAAGGGGAGTTTTGGATTTTGTCCATTGTTTGTTCTGGCCTCAGAAAAGCCACCTGCTAATCATGTGCTTCCCTGATGATGACTGTTTGGACAGTTTGTGCAAACGTATTGTATCATCATCGTCGTCGTCAACCATTATCAATCCACTGCTGGAAGAAGGTCTCCCCAAGTTTCTTTCACAACAGTCTGTCTTGTGCCAGTCTCCTCCATCTTACTCCCGCATACTTTCGAATTCCATCCACCCATCTCCCATGTGGTCTTCTTCTGGGTCTTTTTCTGTCCCTTGGAATCCAGTCTAAAATTTCAGCTGTCCATCTATGGTCTGTCCTTCTGGCAATATGTCCAGCCCATTGCCATTTCAGGGATTTAACTCTGATCATGATGTCTTCCACTCTTGTCATTTTTCTGATCCATGAGTTCTTCTTATCTCTCCTGGTTACGCTAAGCATGCACCTCTCCATGCTTCTTTGAGTTGTCTAGTCTTTGTATGTCTCTTTTAGTTAAGGTCCACGTCTCTGCACCATATGTAAGCACTGGAAGGATGCACTGATCAAACACTTTTCTTTTAAGACATAATGGCATATTGCTCTTGAAAATTATACCATTTCTTCCAAAAGCTCTCCAGGCAAGTTTTATACGCCGATTAATTTCTTCATCAATGTGATCCTCACTTTGATATCTGCTGTCCAAATTAAATGTAGGTATTAGTTATCTCTAGCTTCCCCCATCAATCGATAAATCTTCATTTCTTGTACATCACTTTTGTCTTCTGAAAGTTCATTTTTAAGGTATTGTGAGTATATATATATATATTTTAGGTTTATCCCTTCTGCTTGTATCCTTTTGCTCGTATTTATAGGGTTTGTCGATTTGGTATGTTATTTGCATAACATTCATCTTCATTTTCACATTTTGTTTTCTATATACAGTGTAACTTGTCTAATTCGAACATTTTTAATTCAAATTCTTAGTTAATTTGAATTTTTCGTTTGGTCCCTTGAATTTTCTATATAAATAATTTTAAAAAGAACTCTTTAATTCGATTTTTTTTTTTTTTAATTCGAAGAAAACCCCATTTTCGTATTTTCAACAATTACCTTTTAAAATGGGTACGTACTGTTCTGGATAAAGTTCCGAGTTCTGGATGAAGCAACAAGTTAAACCTGAAACTATAGCCAACGGCTTTGGAAAAACAGGCTGCCAGCATCCTGATGATGAGTCTCGACTACATCAAGGTATTGGTGGCGAGGAGATCATACCTACTGTGGAGTACTGGGAAGAGGTAGGCCATTATGTTCCATATGAGGCTTTTGTGAGAGTTGATGACAATTTAGCTGTTTGTAGTGAGCTTACAGTTAATGAGATCTTGGCTGATGTTATGAATAAGAAGACCTGCTGTGTATCTTCAGATGAAGAACTGGAATGGCCAGAAATTCCTGAAGAGCACATTCCAAATTCAGTAGAGGCCTTGGTTCACCTTCAACAGTTAAGGAAGTTTGTTGAGGGACAGCAGAATGTGAATGACTCTATTTCATTCACTGGAGAAACTTGAGAAATTTCACGTTTTTTTGTTTTTTTTCTTTGCAAAATAATTTGTAAGTTTATCGTACTGTACTTTTTTTTGTATGTTATGAATAAATATGTTGTTACAGTACTTGAATGTGCTCATATTCAAACTTGCCTAATTCTAATTTGTCGATAATTCTAATTATTTTTGTGGTCCCTTGAGCTTCGAATTATCCAAGTTACACTGTATATATATATATATATATTTATTGAATTAAATTATTTATTTATTAGGGTGAGTCGAAATATCGAAATGTTTTTGATCAAAATGCTATTGTGTGGAAAAGTTGTCCCTGGTATAGCTAAAAATAATGTTAAAAAAATTAAATAATAATAAAAAAAATTAAATCTGACAATATTTCCCTTTTGCACATGATGGTCAAAATTATAGAAATCTCCAAAATTTATGCAGTCTTATTGATTTTTTTTGTAAGTACCAAATAAATTACAATCGAATTGCTATAGTGTACAAAAGTTGCCTCTAGTGTAGCTAAATATAATGTAAAAGATATTTTTTTTATTCAGACAATATTGCACATGCCTATCAAAATTATGGAAATTCCACAAATTAGGACATTTTTTCAGTGTTTACTTCTTATATTACTTTTCTTTTCTTTTGGGGAATCACTTTGAAGGCAGCTTTTTGAGAGAATTCAGGCATGGTAGATCTTGATAGCAATGTTGCACGGATGTAACTGTCTCTGGCTTGAGAACTACAAACTTTGCTTGAGGCTCTGTTTGTTTGTCCACTAGAAGAAGTTAGAAGTGGCAGCGATTGGCGTATAGTGTAGCTTATGTTGTTTTATTTTGTTTCTTCTTTTTCATTTTATTGAAGTTTCCTGTATCTACTGGTCCAATCCTTCGTATCCCAAGCTACTTTTGGAGATATACGAACTTCAGTTCAATCAAGGGGCTTTTTTCGATTTCTCACAGGTGCACGTGATTGATATTTGGCAAATACAAGTCACGTTTTTTGTTAGAAATGCAATTCAGTGTCGTAGAACGCTTGTATGCAGCAATATCAACAAGTTCTTAAGATCCTTTTCTGAAACTAAGCTTGTTCTGCAAGTTTGGTTTGTTTATGTCATGGTTATAGCACTTCTTAAGTTCGTAATATTTATCATGGCAGGCCATGATAAGCTGCACTGCTCTATACTCATACTGTAGGGATGCATGCTTTATGAAATACAGATTTTATTTTGTTTGCAATTGCCACCACAACAAATGAAAAGTTAATGCGATTTTTGTTACATTCCAATGCCCGCTTACACTGATGAGCCATTACGTTATGACCACCTACCTAATAAGCTGTAGGACCCCCTTTAGCCCTCAAAACAGCGGCCACTCGGCGAGGCATCGATTCGACGAGTTGGTGATAGGTATCCTGGGGTATCTGGTAACATAATGTCAACAGCAGGTCCTCCAGTTCCCGTACATATCGGGGTGTTGGTGATTTAGCGCAAACCCACTTTTCCAAGTCAAACCACAAATGTTCGATTGGGTTCATGTCAGGTGAATTTGGAGGCCAGGGCTATAACAAAAAGTCACCAGCATGTTCCTCGAATCACTCCTTGATAATTCTAGCAGTGTGGTATGGCGTATTATCCTGTTGGTAATGGCCATCACAGCAGGGAACACAGTTGCTACGAATGGATGAACTTGGTCCGCAACAATGTTCAGATACCTGAGGGCTGTTAGGATTGTGCTATTGGGATAATGGAGCCTAAAGTGTACCAAGAAAACATCACCCGTAGCATAACATGGCTTCCGCCGACCTGTTTCTGCCTAACAGTGTATCCAGGTACCATAGCCTCCGTTGTTAATCGGCGTATCCACACTTGCCTGTCTACGTGATGTGATGCACCAGGAATCTTGATTCGTCAGACCAGGCCACTTTCTTCCAATCATCCACGGTCCCATCTCGGTGATCTTGTGCCCATTTCATGCATTGTTGGCGATGACTTGCAGTGAACATGGGGACCCTGTTGGATCTTCAGCTATGCTGGTGCCAAAATGTAAATAGTTTTGTACTTTTTCTTTGTTATATACAGGGTGATTCAGCTAATCGTGTACAAACTTCTGGGAGGGGTAGGTTGCACAAAGACAAATCGGAATCACATAGCAATGCAGGGTCAGAAGGAAACGCCATCTTCATGTGCTAGTGTACAGAGAGGACAAGAAATGAAAGAGCAGCACGTAAGAACAAAATGCTTTTTATTACTAACGAGACATTTGTAAAATGCATTGAGGTTACAGAAGGTGTTCAAAGCTGTGACCATGAGCCTGCAACATACATGTGCGTTATATGCATTGAAGCAACCTTCCCGTGTAAAGCAGCACACAGTGGTCAGAGTTTTCCTGAAGTTCCTGATTTTTATTTTTTTGTCCTGAAATGTCCTTATTTTTGTTCTATATCCTGAAAATTTGAATGTAATCCTAAAATTTTAAGAATAAACTGTAAACCTTTGTATAGTGAATCATCATTCAGCGTTTACAAGTACCACATAAATTAAAAAAAACTGGAACGAGAGTGCGTTGAGTTGCTCCCGGTGGTAGTTATACCTTAAATAAATAAATAAATCAAAAAACGAGAATGACAGAGCTCTTGAGTGACATCTCCAAGAACTGTCGGGTGCGGTGCGCCATGTGAAGCATTTCTGCTTTTGTGAAATTGCTCGAGGATCTGCTCGGCGCAACAAGGTTCCCGAGGATCAAACGGAAGTCACATTATTCTTATCCCGGCATTGAAACCTCGATTTGCTGTTTTCTTTGCTTAGCGATAACTTGAGCATACGGCACTGCTTATCTGATGGCTTCTTCCGCCACTCAGCAACCTCGCTTTGCTGTCTTTGCGTGACCCTTTGGAGGTCCTCTGCCTTTCCGATTCTTTGAAATAGTAACACCATTAGTTGAGATGCCAAGTACTATGTACTTTGAATCCTCCAAAATATCTAATATATGTACTATGGATTTCTATGGATATCATGTTCAAACTGTGAACTTATGGAGAAGATGTGAAAAACTACAGATTTTTCCAAAAATCTTGGATATTTCCGTAAAATTTAATTAAAAAAAAAAAAAAGTCGATCATAGTCAAATGTAGTGATTTTTGTGGTAACATCACAAAGCCGTCGCACAGCAAGCATGTTTGCTCAATGGAAGTTGATGTTCTTCGCGCGCAGCTGTTCTTTGCCCATAGCAAGAGAAAATCTCTCCCTCTGTCTTTCGCAAACAGCCAAAGAAAATGTCGCACCACAACAGCAGCAGTAGCTGCATGCATTCCCTTCTTTATCCTTATCATATTAGTCTTCAAAATTAAATATTGTAATTAATTAATATTGATTCTTTCTAGATTATATTTTATTTAACGTTGTAAAAGTGTTGTGTATTCCTTCAACTTTTATGTCATGAACCTTTAAAAAATGTATTTTATGTTTACGCCTTAATCATGCAATTGTTCTAAACAGCCTTATCTTGCTTTCGATGTATATATTTCTATTTGTCAAATTTTTAACGTAATGTTTTTTTCTGACTCTTTGAAGCGAAGCGATGTTCGTTGCGAAACACCTGCTTGTTTACCTTTCTTCCTCCTGACTGTTACTAATGCACGTGCGTGCCAGATGTGACATATTTTCTTACGCTCCTCCTTCACTGTCAGCAGTGAGCTTTTGTTTATGTTACTACGACAGATTTCCGAAGAGGGGTGTTTTATTTTATCTTGTCAGATTCACAAGAACTTTCTTCCTTAATAGCTTGTTTTAAAGATTGCTTTCCCCAGATCATTCTTTGTTGGGAATCTTTTAATTTCAGTTTTAATCCTTTTGTTTTTTATTTGATGATTTTATTTTCATTACTCACTTGCGTATTAAGTTGTGACATTTTACTTCCCCGCATCTTAGAAAAATTCTATTGTGTTAATCAAACGTTGCAAGGATTTTTTATTGTAATTTATTCTATTTGCATTGCCTTTTTATTTTTATCTTTTTTTTTAGAATTGATTTATTTATGCAATTTAAAATACCTTTTTGATTAGTTTTTTTCATATCATAAGCATTTAATGCTAATTTTCTATTTATCAGCATAATAAAGCTATGAAACCTTTGTTATTCTGTGCATCGTTGGTCTTTGCTCCTATTGTGTTTGTCGTGTGCGAATTTACTTGCGATAGCGTTGGGTAAATGGTCACTTGCCGCTACTGATATTCTCAGATCTAAAAACCAAAAAAGTTTTCAAAAATTCGAGGAGAGTTATTCGCAAGAATTTTTGTCTAAAATTGTCTTGGGTATCCGAAAACCATGTGTTTTGTTCCCTGTGTGAATTTGATTTTTCAATCGCACAGACGAAAAGACGATTGTGGTCAGCATTTTCACTCTAAAAAAACGGGAGGACTAACTATAAGTGAACTGCATCACACACTTATGGCGTAACATATTTATTAATATAACATATTAAAAGGCAGAGTTGAAATTGGTGTATTTTTTGTGTATTTACTAAGTTTTTTTCCCTTTTAATGGTACTTAGGTATGTTGCAAAATTTATCCAAGCATTGTCCTCCATCCAGATTAAAATGTAGCAGTGCACTCTGGGAAAATACCCATGCTACCCTGCAAATTTTAATGTAGAAACTTGACTTGACTTCATGATGGAAAAACTACGCTCGCCACGCATATGGACTACTGATAACTTCCTTCAGATGTTGGCATCTCTGCACTAGCAAAATTCAATTGTTCTCGGCATTTTGCCGTAAAAAAAATCTGTAATTTTGCTTGGATTTTCACCCTAATTTGTTGCGCAGAGACACTTGTTGACCAGCTCCCACCATAGGAAGAGGCGGGGTTTAAAGTGCTGATCACTTTGATTTATGTGTAGCTGTGACTTTTGCTTGTTCCTGTGCCTTGAAACCAAAACCATTACTGAAACAACAGAGTTCTAAACAGAGGACGTGCCACACCACAAGGATGGATGTTTTTCTTGGTTGATGTATACAAGTGTCGTCTTTTTGCACCAAATTTTTTTCTGCTATTTTTGCGGTACCCTGTCAAATTTGATAACAAACAGCATAATTCATTATCCATCTTGTTTAAGTTCTTATTGAAATGCTGCAGAAAACAAAGTTTTCATCAGCTTAGTTTGAAAATAACAAGAAAGATCGAAATGGGGACTTAGTGAAAAATTGGTGCCATGCAAATGACGATATATTTTCGGCCACGTGCGTTCTCTGCAACAAGGACTTTAGCATTTCCAATACGGGATTTTTGCAAGTTCTTTCGCATGCAGATGGGAAGAAACATATAAAGCAGCTGCCAGAAGTATGTCTAGAGCTCGTTTTCGAAACATCAAATAATGTTAACCAGTAAAAGTGTCCAATCATCAAATAATGTTTTACAAGTAATCAGTAAAAGTGTCCAACACTGGCAACCAACCGTAATAAGTGATAAAGTTTTGAAAGCAGAAGCTCTACTAATAGTACTAGCTGTTAAGAGCAATTATTCATTTCAGTCGTTTGGTGACTTAGCCGAAATGCCGAAATAGTCTTTTATTTTTTATGATTCCGCCATTGCAAAATGTCTAAAGTTTGTCCGATCAAAAAAAAAAAAAAAAAAAAAAATTATGTGGTGAACTTTGGCTTAGCTCCATACTTCAAAGCCAATCTTTTTCGTGATATTGGGACTTCTTTTTATACCATTTATTTTGAAAAAACAACTACAGTACAGGTAAAGAAGCAATTTGACATTCATATATCATATTGGTCAGAAAGTCGTACAAAAATTGTAACTTCAAACTGTGACTCTATATTCTTGGGACATGCGCAGATAAAATTGTAAAATTAATTCTAGATTTCATATCTTCACATGGGCTAAGTTTAGAAAAGATGTTTCAATGCTTTATGGATGGTCCGAATGTAAACCTGTCTGTTCTCAAGAAATTGAATGCTGAATTGAACTTGCAGCCATTTCCTGACTTGGTTGATTTTGGGACCTGCTGTTTGCATGTGATGCATGGTGCTCTGAAGAAAGAACTAGATAAACTTCACATTGGTATTGATACTCTTGCTACTGATATTTATCAGTGGTTCAAAATGTCTGCTTGTCAAAGGGAAGGTTATCACAATACACAATTGGAAAACCTAATGGGTTGTGCAGCTAAAAATATTTTCCTTCGTCATGTGAGAGCAGGTGGTTAACCCTAGGTCCTGTTTGTGAGAGAATTATTGAACAGTATTCTGCATTAATTAAGTATTTTTGTACATACCTTCCAAAGCAGAAAAATGTGAAACTTGGTTCTAGGTACGATCAGATACTTTCCCAATTGAAACATCCCCATACTATTATTTACTTGCATTTTGTGCTTTTTTTTTTTTTTTTACAGAAATATTCATGCCATACCTCAAGGTTTTACAGAATGAAGAACCCATGATTCACATGTTATACAGCAAACTAAATGAACTGGTGTGCAGTATAATGTTAAAATTTTTAAAACTGGATGCAGTTGGCACAAAAGAAGGATCTAAACTTTTAAAAGTTAACTTTAAGAAAAGTGACTTTTGGTTGCCTTTGGATAAGATTGATGTTGGTAGTAGTGCCAGCCATATTCTAGCACAGAACAAAAACATAAATGAGAAGAAAGTGTTACTGGGGGATAAGAAGCTGTTTCATTGCTGCGACAGAATATTTGTTAAAAAAACTACAACTGAATAACTTTCTTCTACGAGACATCCAATCTATTCATCCTTTCCTTCAGAAGAAGGAAAGCGCAAAAGATGCTGTGAAATGCCTGAGTCATCATATGTTTAAAGTCACCAAAACTGACAGTGTGTGTGATAAGATAAATACAGAGTGGTCACTGTACATGTATGGGGACATGGCAACTAATCGTAAAAGTTACGAGGAAGATAATGATACTTGTAAGTATTGGGTAGCAGTGGCTAGCATTAAAGATTCTGCAGGTTTACTAAAATACAGTTCATTATCAGCCCTGGTGAAGACACGTTTGACATTGTCAATGAAAATGCACCTCCTGAAAGGGGCTTTTCCCAGAACAACAACATTGTCACAAAAGAAAGAGTGTCACTTTCAGAGTAATCTATCGGATCATTACGTATCTGCAAAGAAGCGATTCGATTGCACAATAACTCCATACTTTCAATACCCATAACTAAAGGCCTCGTAAACAGTGTAAAGCAGTCGTATGCACAATATGCATCCTACTTGGAACAGCAGAAAGAAGAAGAAAGGATGCAAAGAAATGCTAAAAGAAAGGCTGAATAACAAATTATGCAGACTTTGGAAAAGCAAAATAAGCATGTGAGGCTTGATCAGCTGTCCAAACTTTAGACGGAAGAAAATTCCTTAATGAGCGACCGGAAAACTGCTCATAAGCTCTTGGCTGAAGCTTCAAAAAAATTGGGTAGTGCAATAAAAGAAACAGCATGAGCAACATAAAAGTTGCCCAAATGATGTTATCAACAGGAAATATAGAACTAGAAAAAACAACCAACAAATTGAAAGAAAGAAATCAATAGTAGAACTTGAAGGCAAAATTTCCAAATGTTAATAAAGTTTTATAAGTTGTAAGTATAAAAAGTTTATTTTAGTGAAGCACTCTTACTATGATTTTATAGAAATAAGGCTGATTGGTAGGACAAAGTTTCAATGAGAGCAAGAGCCATTTCCCATGCTGGAAAAAAGAAAGCTGTCGTGAAAACAATTTCCTGCTAACAATCTGGCCATAATTTGGGTAGTTTTTTTTTTTTTTTTTTTTTTTTGTATTACCACTATTTTATTTTATTTTCCTCCCAGCTCCGACAAAATATGTCCTGAAATTTTAAGAAAAATTGTGTCCTGAAATATATATATACATTTTTTTTTTTTTTTTTTTTTTTGCTCCTACCCCTG
Source organism: Macrothele yani (assembly GCA_039090855.1). Taxonomy (NCBI): domain Eukaryota; kingdom Metazoa; phylum Arthropoda; class Arachnida; order Araneae; family Macrothelidae; genus Macrothele; species Macrothele yani. Next base: position 97,691,854 of record CM077028.1, on the reverse strand, counting down.
AGCACGCTTCGTCTGTGAACAGCACAGAAGCAGGAAATTGGGGTTCTGCTGCACTCTTCTGCAGATACCATTGTGCCAATGCAATGCGCTGAGGGTAATCCTCAGGGCTTAGTGTCTGAACGCACTGCACATGATACGGATGCAATTGGTCTTCGTGCAGAACTCTCCATACAGTGGATTGGGACAGACCAAGCTGATGGGCAATTGCTCATGTGGTGGAACTTGGAGTGTCTGCGGCATGACTTAACACATTCTCTGGGATGGCAGGGGTGCGTGCCCATCGTTCCCAACACCTGGCTGGTCCCTGAAAAGAACCAGTGTTGCATAACCTCTGATACACTAAGCCCTGAGGTGGGTAATCCTCAGGGCTTTGTGTCTGAACACTCTGCACATGATATGGATGCAATTGATCTTCGTGCAGAACCCTCCATACAGTGGATTGGGACAGACCGAGCCGATGGGAAATTGCTCATGTGGTGGAACTTGGAGTGTCTCCTGCATGACTTAACACATTCTCTTGGATGGCAGAAGTGCAGGTCCCTGGAAAGAACCAGTGTCATATAACCTCTGATGCAGCCGTGCAAACACTTGATGATTTGGCACTCGTCTCATCGGATACCGTTCCTGGTATAGTCGCACGGCGGCTCGTCCATTGCAGTCCGCAGCTCCGTATGCAAGGTGCATATCAGCCATTTCTGGTTCATGAACTCGGCCATCCTGCTAGCTCTGCGGGCGGTTTACAAATGACGGTATTCTGAAAGAACGTATGAACAGTCTCATGGCCGAACAACGCCATCTATCGCATGAAGATGGCGTTTCCGACCCTGCATTGCTATGTGATTCCGATTTGTCTTTGTGCAGCCTACCCCTCCCAGAAGTTTGTACGTGCTTAGCTGAATCACCCTGTATATACGTATGTGTTTTGATGTTGGTTATATGTCAGGCTAGTTGCCTTCCTGAAGTAATGTCATGCCAGGTGTGTGTTGAAATTAGGCCAGTTGCCTGCACAAACATTACTATAGACTAGACTACTTGATGCCAACACACACACACTCTCGCATCATCATCATCATCAGTGCACTAACCAAAACTGTAAGTGATGTACACATATATAATAATATAATGTATATGGCAACACTAAGAGACTGTGTAGCAGAGTAGACAACAGATCAGAGGGAGTGTGACTGATTCTGATGGTAACAGATGCTTGGTGTTTATATTGTGTCTTATGATAGTCACAGTGAGCTCTGATAATATGTTGTGATTACCAAAGTAAGTTTGTTAATATGCCAAGTGATGCATGTATAAGACTTCAGTACTCCAAGGAATAAAATAAGGTTAACTTTTTATAGTGCCTTTCCTCTTTTCTTCACATCTTCAAGGTAGGATGATTAAACTATTATTTTCCTATCTAGAATATTCCAACATACGCACGCCCATGCGCAGAAGGCTGCAATAAACTGAATGCTGTGACACATTGCCCTGATCACCACTGTTGTAACTGTGAATGATTTGTCACACTGTGGCCCTGTGGTCGCTGTGAACAACGCACTAGTCTCCGCTCCCCTTAGGCATCGATGAGCTGTGGACTACACACGGCTCGTTTGGCCATTTGCGCACCATTTTTTATACTCACTACAACTGCACGTGAACAAGCTGCACTGTTTCTGAGATCGTGCTTCCGAGGCACTGTGCCATCACAATTTGTCCTTTATCAAACTGCGATAAATCGGCAGCTTGTCCCATTGTGACTTCGAACACTACTAACCGAAAGCCGGTCCTCGGGTTGTATATATACTGCTCTGTGTACTTCACCTGTGCCACCGTTTGGTACCTAGGCAGGCTCATTTTTCTGGGCTGTAGGTGGTCATAATGTAATGGGTCATCGGTGTACATCTCTCTCCAAAACATTACTGTATTACATCCTCGTGTATAGGCAGTTTACCAGTGGCGGAGCTTGACTGGAGGGGAAAGCAGTCAGAGCAGCCCATCTTTAGTCACATTATTAAATACACATACAATGCATCTGTAATAAAAAATTTAAATGTACTTATATATGCATGCAAATATTAAATGTATGTGCACATTTGTATTTCAAAATTATGTACTCATAGACATTTAAAGATTATATATACTAACACATATAATGAAAAATAGTAGTGAAAATTTGTTGCTTATCAGATTTTAATTTGTGTGGTAAACACAGAAACATCATTGGAAATACATATTTACAACACTTGAGGAAAAGTATTCAGGACTTCTTTACTTTGCCGTATTTGTAGCATAATGGAATTTTGTTTTTGTTTTTCGGAAAAAATATTAATGTCATGGAATGAAGGCTCTTTGCTGAGGCAATCTAAAAATGCCTTTTCAATATTTAAAAGTCCCAGAGAAGTCAGTCTGTCTTGGCTTTGTGTACTTCTTAAAAATGTTTTGATTTGTTTGAGTGCTGAAAGTTCTTTCAGCAGATGCATTTGTAGCAGGAATTGCCAATATAAGCTGATTGAGTCTGAATACTTCGGGAAAACATTGACTAAATCTTTAGCAATCACACAGATACCAGGTGATGAAAAGTGGATATGGTAGGACAATCCCAAACGCAAAAAACACTAGGTAGATCTCGGTGAAGCAATGACTTCGACACCGAAACGTAATATTACTCCAAGAAAGTTCTACTGTGCATCTGGTGGGATATGAAGGGTTCCGTGCTCTATTATGAACTATTAATAATATGCATTACTGAAACTTGGTTTCTTACACAGCACTATACCATTCAAAATACATAGTAACTTCCAGGTTTTTCATCTAAATTCGGAATATTCAAGGGGAGGAGGGGTAGCAATCTATGTCAATAACCAACACCAATATTGCTCTTTAATTAAAGAGTTCACATTTCTGAATAAAAATACTGAAATACTCATAGTTCAAAATGAATTTTATATTATTACTACAAGTTAGAGAGCACCTAACTCAGATTGCAGGGAATTTCTAGTGATATTAAATAACCTATTTGAATTTACAAATCTTACAAGTAAAACATTTATTATGGGAGATTTTAATATTGATATTTCCTGTAACAACTCAATAAGTAATCAATTTAACCAACTACTTACTGCATCTGGGTTTATGAATACAATTACTTCAACTACAATCACTCCCAACACTAATACTATTGGGTTGTCGGAAAAGTCATGACGTATTTTAGCCATGTTTTGCAAAGGTCATTTATTGATAGAAAAAGCAAAAATCAATCAATGATATAATGCCTGTTATGTTCAATAACCTTTTGCCATCTTTCAGTGAGCTGCAGAATGCCTCCTTCATAGAAGGGCCTGTCTTTTGTGGTGCAAAACTGTACAAGGTGCTGATTTACAGCCTCATCTGAATTGAACCTTATACCACGCAAGGACTGTTGAAGAGAGCGAAACAAGTGGAAGTCTGACGGCACAAGGTCAGGCGAGTATGCTGGGTGTGGCAACACATCCCACTCAAGCTCCAATAATTTTTAACGGGGGATCATACTTGTGTGTGGTCTCGCGTTGTCGTGATGGAACACAACACCTTTACGATGAACGAGCTCTGGACATTTCTGGATGATGGATTCATTCAAACTGTCCAATTGCCGACAGTACACATTCGAATTAATTGTTTGGTCCCGTGGTAGAAGCTCCAAAAACACACCTTTAAAATCCCACCACACTGGGACCAGAACCTTCTGCTGATGAATGTCTGCTTTGGATGTAGTTTGAGGCGAAGCAGCACATCTGGGCTAAGACCGTTTGTGCAGCACATTGTACACAATCCACTTTTCATCACCAGTTATCAGTCGCTTAAAAAAAAAATATCATTTTCCTCACACGGTTAATGAGCATATCGCAGATGTTTATACGCGCCATCAATTGAGCTTCTTTGAGTTCATGAGAAACCCACACGTTGAGCTTGCTTACGTATCCCAGCTTCTTCAGGTGGTCGTGAACGCTTGAATGATGGATGTGCAATGTATCTGCAATCTCTCGTATCGTGTAACGTGGGTTTGACTCAATCAATGCCTTGATTTGGTAGTCATCAACCTTGGTGGGCCTTCCGGACTGAGGGGCATCGTTGAGGTCAAATTCACCAGCACAGAATTTTGCAAACCACCACTGGCACTGACGTTCTGGTAGAGCATTACCACCGTACACTTTACACAACTTTTCACAAGCTTGACGCGCGTTCTTCCCTTTATGGAAGTAAAGCAGTAAAATATGGCAAAAATGCACAGTTCGGTCTTCCATCTTCAACTTGATGTCAAATCTCCGCAAATCAACCAAATCGCTCACTATTCCTTTTAGACTGCAGCTAGAACTGGCACCTATCGAATGCCATAGCGATAACAGAGCTACGCATGCCTCTAGTACTTCCAAAACCGCCCAACCGCCATCGGGTGCCAAAATACGTCGTGACTTTTCCGACAACCCAATACAATTTGACTTATCTATAATCAATGCTTAAATTCGACTTATAACTACAGAAATATTTTTTAGTGATCATTTACCAATATTTTCAATATCATCATTGTTCTCATTGTCAACCATTATCAATCCACTGCTGGACGAAGGTCTCCCCAAGTTTCCTCCACAACGGTCTGTCTTGTGCCAGTCTCCTCCATGTCACTCCTGCATACTTTCGAATTTCATCCACCCATCTCCCATGTGGTCTTCTTCTGGGTTTTTTTCCTGTCCCTTGGAATCCAATCTAAAATTTCGGCTGTCCATCAATGGTCTGTCCTTCTGGCAGTATGCCCAGCCCATTGCCATTTCAGGGATTTAACTCTGATCACGATGTCCTCCACTCTTGTCATTTTTCGGATCCACGTGTTCCTCTTCTTATCTCTCCTGGTTACACCAAGCATGCACCTCTCCATACTTTTTTGAGTTGTCTGCAGCCTTTGTATGTCTCTTTTAGTTAAGGTCCACGTCTCTGCACCATACATAAGCACTGGAAGAATGCATTGATCAAACACTTTTCTTTTAAGACATAATGGCATATTGCTCTTGAAAATTATGCTGTTTCTTCCAAAAGCTCTCCAGGTAAGTTTTGTACGCCGATTAATTTCTTCATCAATGTGACCCTCACTTGAAATCTGCTGTCCAAGATAAACATAAGTGTCTGTTATCTCCAGCTTTTCTCCATCAATCGATAAATCTTCATTTCATGTAAAAGCATTGAACATCACTTTTGTCTTCTAAAAGTTCATTTTTAATCCCACTTCTTTACTTTTGTCAGCAAGTTCTAGGAATATACTCTGCAGCTCTTATGGGGTAGTTGCAAAAATGACTATGTCATCAGCAAAACGAAGGTGGGTTAAATAATCTCCATTAATCTTTATCCCTTTGTTTTCCCAGTTAAGTGATTGAAAGACATTTTTCAATGTGGCGTTAAAGAGCTTCGGAGATATGGTGTCACCTTGTCTCACTCCCTTTCCAATTTTTATGTGTGTTGTATTTTCAAACAGCCAAATCTTTGCACTTGCATTTTCATAGATGTTATTAATAATATTAATGTATGCATCTTCAATACCGCAGGATTTCAGAGCCATTGTAACTGCTGATGGTTTCACCGAATCAAAGGCTTTTTCATAATCGATAAAAGCCATGCACAATGGAAGTTCATATTCCCTCGCTCTTTCAATTAGTTCTCTCAGTACGTGGATATGATCTATTGTGCTGTAGCCACTCCTGAATCCAGCTTGTTCTCTCGGTTGAGCCATGTCCAGTGTTACCTACAAACGGTGTGAAAGAACTTTAGTGAAGATTTTATAAACCACTGATAGGAGGCTGATAGGTCTGTAGTTCCTGAGATCCTCAATGTCACCTTTTTTATGTAGCAGGATCATTATAGCGTTGTTCCAATCCTCAGGAATCTTCCCTTCATTAAGGCATCGAGTGAAAATTTGGGCGAGTTCTGTTTCGATTTCTCCACTTGCTTCTTGTATGATGACTACAGTAATTCCATCTTCTCCTGGAGCTTTTCCCCGCTTCATGTTCTTGATTGCATGTGCAACTTCTGCTGGGGGAACTGGAAGAACTCTGGTACTGGTACCTTCCATGATGTCTGGAGCACATGCATCATCCCTTTCATATAACTTGGAGTAGAAATCTTTCACTCTTGTCAAAATTTTGCCTCTATTTCTTGTTACAGAACCATCTTCTTTTCTCAGTGCCATAATCTGTTTTCTTCCGTTACTGAGATGTCCCTTTCCTATCTTTAGGCTTTGGTTATTTTCAATTGCTTTCCTCACTAGTTCACAGTTGAATTTCCTTACGTCTTCAGTGATACTTTTTCGTACTGTCTTGCATAGCTCTACGTATTCCACTTTAGAAGTCACATCTTCTTTAGTTGTCCTCATCTCTGTTCTTTTTTGCATCAACATTTTGGTTTTTATTGATAATTTGTTCACATGCAACTTGTTCTTAGACCCAGCTAATTTTGTTGCTGTTTCCATAAGAGCTTTGGTTACTTTTCTGTTAACTTCAGAAATATCCACTTCTTCCAATGTTAGGTCTTCTAAAGCAGAGAATTTGTTCTTCAGTTCCAACTTGAAGGTATTACGGTGTTTTTTAAGGTTGGTTTATGTCAATACATTTTGTTTGTCTTATGAGCTTGCCACGTTCGAGTTTAGTGTTGAGGTGCATCTTACATCTCACCAATCTATGGTCACTACCTGTGTTGAACTTGTTTAGCACATTGCAGTCCTCTATGACGAATTTTTTGGTACACATAATAAAATCAATTTCACTTGTCGTCCCATTTGGATGTCTCCATGTCCATTTCCTGTGCAGCTTTTTCTTGAAAAAGGAGTTCAAGATGAAAAACTCTTCTGCCTCTGCAAACTCAACGAGAGTATTTCCACGCTGGTTTCTGTTGCCATGACCAAATTTACCTACTGAAGTTTCATTCTGTTGCCGTTGCCCTATTTTTGTATTGAAATCTCCCATAATTATCTTCAAGTGCTGCTTACCTTTATTATTTAGATGACGAATTTCCTCATAAAATTCTTCAATTTCTTCTTCAGGATGACTTGTGGTGGGTGCATAATTTTGAATAATCTGAGCCTGGTATCTTCTCGAGAGTTGGATAACGAGTCGTGCAGCTCTGTCAGAGGAACTTTCAACTTCTATAACTTTATCCTTCAGTTTCTTGTTTATTATAAATCCAACACCACTAGTTCTGCCAGTATCTGTCCCACGATAGTAGAAGAGATGTCCACTTTTCAGTTCAATGAGATCTCCTTTTCTCCTTACCTCACTTAGCCCGACGATGTCCCACTTGATCCTTTGTAGTTCCTCTTCCAATTCAAGAAGCCTTGAATCAGAAGATAGGGAGCGTCCGTTATACGTAGCCAAGGTCAGCATCAGATGGCAGCCTAGTCCGGTCCTCCGGGGATTCTTAGCACCCTCTGCCTTCATGCCGCACTGGCCGCTGCCTTGGCCAGGTACATTCCAGCTGCCAGAGACTGAGGGCCAAGATTTAAGTTGTGGAGTCATTTTGGAGGGGTTTGGCCATAACTCACCACGCTGGCCAAGCGGGTTGGTGAGTGTGGGATAGCATTTCCTCTAATCCCGATGGTATAGTTATACCGCTATTGGCGGTCGTCAGAGCCCCTTTAGTGGGAACAGGATGCACCACGAGAAGGCAGGGTTGACATTTGTCAAGGAGAGGCTGTGATGTTACGCATCACCTGATCTTAATATACTTTTCAATATACTGAAAGGAAAATCAATTCAAAACTCCAAATATGCTTCACAAAAGTCACGCATAAATAAATTAAATCTTTATAAATTTAAAACACTTTTAAGTGCTTTAACATTAGAAGAACTTGAAATGTATGGATCTCCAAACTTAGCTTTTATATACAATGAGATTTACACAACTTTAAAAGAAACCTATGATAGTCTTCCCAACCATCTCAATACAAGATGGAGAAAGAAATTTTACAAACCTTGGATTACTTCACATCTCTTAAATCAAATAAACAAGAAAAATAGATTATATTCAAAATTTATAAAAACAAAATTACAAAGGGATTTTAACAAATTTAAAACATTTCAAAATTCCTTAAATTATTTTATTCAAACAGTAAAAAGAAACTATTATATACATATATTTGCTCAAAATTCTTCTATGTTGACTTGGAAACACTTACATACTTTACTTGGTAATCAAACTAAGGTAACAACTTCAGAAAACCTATACTTCAGCATGCAAACAAAACTGACAAAAGGAACATGAGATATTGTAACCCATCTTCATAGATATTCTGCATATTTTTAAACAAAATCATTCAGCTAGAAATACTTTATCTGTACAATATACAAATGAAACACACCTTTCTAATTCACTTTTTCTTACAAAAATTACATATTCAGATATTTTGCTCATACTAAAACAAATTAAAAGGAATACCGGTCCTGACCACGATGACATTCACCCTACTGCAATAAAACATGTTGCTGAAATAATAATAAAACCATTATTAGTAATCTTTAATTTGGTATTCTGCACAGGATTTTTTTCAGGTGCACTTAAAATAACAAAGATCACTCACAAATATAAATCAGGTTCAAAAAATGATAATTATCACCCTATTGCAAACCTGTCCATATTTGCTAAAATTTTAGAAAAATTAATATACACAAGATTAATAACATTTTCTCTAAAATACAATATTATAAATAAAAATCAATTTGGTTTCCAATCCCATAAATCTACTGAAATTGCATTGCTTTATTTACAAAACATTATTAAAAAAAATTAGCACTTAGTACTATGACACTTGCTATCTTTTTAAATCTAACAAAAGCATTTGACACAATAAATCATGAAATCCTTCTTCGTAAATTACATACTCTGGGAATAAGGGGAACGTTTCATACTTTACTTAAAAAAAATTTTAACAAAAAGACAACAATATACACAAATTAATCAATTCCATTCCACTTTACCACAATCACATTATGGAGTCCCACAGGGATCAATTTTGGGACCCCTATTATTCAATTTATATATTAATGATATATTTAGCATAACATTAGAAAACGATGCTATATTATATTCAGATGACACATTACTTTTCAGGGGACACAATATAAATGACATCATCACTAAAGCTAATCCCCACTCATTTACAGCTATACTCAAATTGGCTAACTACTAACGAACTGATAATTAACACTTCTAAAACTAAAGCTATATTCTTCTCCAGACAGAGATCTGAATGAGGTCATACCATAAATTTATTATTAGAAAATAAAATAAATAATTTGCATGTAAACTTAATTGAAATTAATTGCAATAGATGCAGCTACCAAACAAGAAATAGATTACTGCTTTGCCCAATACAGCCTCAATCTCTGCTATTAAAACAAAGTTTGAACTATGCTGGCCCATACTATTGGAATTCATTGCCTTTGGATTTGACAAATATTAATAACCAAAATCTCTTTTAAAAAAACACTCAAAAAATACCTACTGAGTTAAAAAATAAAAGATATTTCTTTATTAAATCCAATTAGTAATACTAATTATTTATTAAAAATAATTCATGATGAGGCCAAACTAACTTGTCTTATATTTTTGAGGAAACTAAGGCAGGATTCCCACGCCACCTGGAAAACCGGGAAAACCGAGAATTCTCAGGGAATTTGAAAATTGTTCCAAAAATCAGGGAAAACTCAGGGAAAATAGTGTTTTTCTGTAAAAATCAGGGAATTTTTTATCAGGGAACTGAAAAGTCAGGGAATTTTTTATTTTGCCAAAAAATATTTTCTTTCAGACTTTTGTAGAATATATTTCTGTATTGCTAAGTTTTAAAATAATTCAGAGTTGTTTTATCCTTCAAGGCAACCCGCCCACCGATTAAAGTGCAGCTGTGCTGGGGAGTGCATCCCCCGCCCCATCTCCAACTACAAACGGACACGTCAAAGCGTGAGAGAAAGCCATTAATCACACACCCATTTCGCAGGCTCTTATCTGCTGCGTTCGCGCAGAGGCAGTCACTTGTTCCTGAGTAGGTGCCCTGGTTCTCTGTGTAGACTGGGAAAAAAATTATGAAAAAGCTATTTCCTCAATTTTTTAAATAACCGACTGAAATTTTTACAGTGGGCAAGATATATGAAAATAACGTTCCATTTTAAATTTTGCCGAAATTCATCGGAAACTTTAGAAGTTGAGCTTTTTTCTTTTTCCTTTCCTTTTGCATGTTCCACTTGTCTTTTATCTAACCGTACAAAAACATTTTATTTTGCCGGATGTTGGTCATTCTAATAAATTCGTCCCCCCCCTCAAGAGCAGTGTGGATGAATGTTGCAAATTGAGGGCACCTAATTTATTTTGAAAAAAGTTTGTATCCCTTACGAACTAAAGCTTCACTTTCGTAATTCTGTAGCAAAGTTGGTATAGTTGGAAAAGTATGTACCTTCAAATGTTTGAACAGGGAAAATATTATGAAATAGGATAATTCTTCAAAGAGGGGGAAAGATTAATTTTTTTCATAGTACTTACGAGTATTTTGACAAAAAATATATGAACAATACCATGCAATGAAGCCGGTACTATTGCATACCTACCAGATTTCACGGCCGTTTTCTAGATTCGTTATTTTATGGCCGGAAAGAGATTTTTCTTGATTCTGTCATATTTCTATTTCATAATGCATGAAGAAATTTATTTATAGCTATTTTAAGACGATATTCCGATTACTGCAAGAGCTGGCTGGTTGCGAAAAATAGGGTAGTCCGACGCCCGGAACCATAGATTTTCACATCTGGGTCATTCCAAGCAAAATCGTCAGATATTGAAATAATTTTCCACCAACACATCTCCGATTCTTACGATTTTTTTTTTTTTTTTTTTTTGCTGGTAGCTGCCTCCAAGTTACAAAAAAACCCTAAAAGTTTCAACTTTTTTTGTTTCTGATAGATTAGAAGATATTATTTTTTGAATTTTTGTGCATAGTGGAACCGTTTTCCATAAAAACGCAAATATCTCCGTTATTTAGAATAAGAAATATAAAATTCATCATTCTCTCGTAATTTTTCCCAAGGTTTCAGCTTATACATAGGGGGGGGGGATTGCGAGAACAAAAGTTAGACGGGGTAGAAATTTTCTTGGAATCGCAAATTCTTTTTCTTGCGTTGCTGCACCTCACAAGATTTGCATAAATTATTCATTTCACATCTTTACCCTCACATTGCCGAAAAAATCAAAAAATCTACCTAGTTACTACTGATTTAAATATTTGCCGTGCGTGCTCTATTGGTTTCAGGTTTGTCAGTGCAGGCACTAAAGCCTCTGTCTCCATTTTGGAAGACTTTATTTGTGGGGAGTTACTGCAAATGACCTGAGTGGGCTCCAGACCTTTCTCGCACTTTGCCTGATCAACATCGCACAAATGTATTGCCCTTCGTAAAGATGTTGTTAAGTATAAACATGCCACTCGCCACAGGATGAAAAATTATGTTGACAAAAAGTGTTAGGAGGATTTTATGAGCACACATGCACACAAAACTTCCTCTAATTGTTTCCCGTACAAGTAATTTGATGTAGCGTAGAAATGAACTGTGACCTGCGAGAAAAGTTCAGTACTAATGTTTGTGTCACAAACGTAGGCAATCAATTTTAAGACTTCCGGATTTTGGAAGTACTTGTATGAATTGTAGCCTCTCGGGCAAAATGGTATTCCGTATTAACTGTTAGTTTTCTCTACTTGTTGCTTCCATTATTTTTTCTTTATCCCTGGGTTTAATTTTTTTTTTTTTTTTTTTTTTTTTTTTGCCGTTATGGCATTAGGATTTCTGTGTGCCAGCTTATTGGTTATGAAATTTAACAGCACAATGTTTAAATATCCTTTGCTGCGTTATTTAGAAGCAAATAGCAGAGGTGCCAACTATTACGAATTGTCCGTAATTATTACGGTTTCGACTGTCAGATTACGGAATTATGGACAGGTTGGAAGAATTCCGGATTTCAGTGTGTTTTGGAGAATCTCAATTTTGTATCCTTTTTTGTTAAACCCTTTAGTGCGACGCTGCTGATTTGTCGGCCTTCGATTTTGATCCGTATATTTTCCAAATCAGACTGCAGATTTCAGTGTCTCAATGATCATATCATTTATCAATCATATCGTTTTGAAATGGAATGTCCATGAATCATATCGTCAAACAGCAATGTTATCGGAAGAATGGTGCCGTAATTTTCTTCGTATAGTCCGCAGATTATCTGTTAAAAAGTTAATTATAGGTTTTGCGGATTATACACCAATGCGGTTATACGCCGATTTAAAAAAAAAAAAAAAAAAAATTACAACCTTCCAATTTTTTAAAAATCTGCAGCGTGATTGTGCAATAATTGGAAAAAGGAACTCCCTCGGAAGAATTTTCCTCAGTTCAGGAGTTTGTTCGGAGCGGGTAGGAGGGGGGGGGATGTTATAACAAAAGATCGAGAAAGTTGTGGGGAGGGACGACAGGGGTCATTTTGATATTGTTGAGGAGAGCTCTGACTGTCGTGCCGGCTCTGTTTTTGGCAAAAAGCCAAAGAAGTACGCACAGCACTTGCTGCATGAACCTATGCGTTTCTCCTTTCAGATTTCATGTGCGCGACCTTGTGTCTTAGTTTGCTTTCGTTGTTTTGGCGAATGTCGTTGATGTCGTTGCTGCTGTTTTCCTTCATTGCTAATCATGATGTCTCTGAAAAGGAAACGTTTCAGTTACACTGCCGAATTTAAACTTTAAGTGATGGACAGAATTGAGGATATGATCGTGTCACTGCTCGATAGTTTTGAGGTCAGAACACAATCGTGCAGCAACATACGGAAAGCCTCTGTGTCGCAATCTAAACCGTAAACAAATCCGTCGGTAAATTCCGCAGGACAATTCACGGGTTTTTTATTGGCCCACGTATAAGACGATCTCTCAATTCTGAAAGCAGGAATTCCTCCAAAAACTTTTGACTTATACGCGAGTACATACGGTATTTCTACGACTTGTTCTGTATCAGCCTTTCGTCATTGGCAAGGTGTAATGCAATACTCTGGAGCTACATCGGCGTGATCTATGGATGCCACACCCTTTATCTGTTCGGAGATAAAAATATAAAACAGTAACCTTTAAAAATGAATTTCTTCATTTAATAAAATCGTTTTTTTTTTCTCTTACTTCTTCGGACTCATTATGTGTTTCTGGAACGTGGAAAGAGTGATGTATTTATTTATTTTCTGACGCCACGTATTTGGAGGATTTTCACCTTGGATCTTGCCCTTTGGATTTAACTGCTATAGTATATATAGCCAGTGCCGTTAATACCCACCAGATGGAGACTTCTCAGTAGCTGAGCCCATCTTACGGATTTATGATGTCAGAAGCTGACTTAAAAATACACATAGCACCGTGGATTGTTGGCCACCATGGTGTAAAGCTAACGCGCTCGGTTAGATATAAAGAGATCCGTGGGTTCAATTCCCCGGCGGCGGCTGAAAACAATTTTTCAGTTGCTATGTGTTTCTGGAACGTGGAAAGAGCGATGTATTTATTTATTTATGTGACCGACTTTTCTGTCGGAAATTCCACTTCTTGTTCAACATCTATGATGTGCGGATTATACAGCAATTTTTTTTTCCTGAATGTCACAGTCTGCGGATAATACAAAGGAATTTTTTTCATGTGAATTTCATGGTCTGCGAATAATACGAAGGATTTTTTTCATGTGAATTTCATGGTTTGCCGATAATACGACGAAAATTACAGGTAATATGCCATAAGTGTCATCGTAAAAGAGTTTGCGCTTGCTATCGGTTCCCCACGCACTTTTCCGTGTGACAGGAGAAAGGTTACTTTAGCCAAAACTTTTCCTACTGCAGTTGAGGCAGTGCTGTTCACTTTGCATTGTTGGTGAATTGTAAGACGTCGTACTGTCGGAAATCACTTTTTCGAGCCCCGTTCGAAGTGCAATTACGATCAACTTGTCGCAACGCGTGGTCCTGCGATGACGGATGTTTATATTTCTTGCGGACTTTCGCCGCACGGGAGAACGAAGTGCGGTGTTTTATTACTAGAAGCTCTTCACATTATTCATTTCTTTTTCCCAAACAAACAGACACAATCGCAAAACTCCGTGAATTACGAATCCCCATCTTTTTCCAAACTCGTGTTAGCAGAGGATTGACTTTATTGACAGCTTGTTCCTCAGACTAGCAGACGTGCTTTTTCCTACTGCGTGAAATTGTTTTCTAAGGTTATTTGAAATGGCTTGTAGTGAGAGTGAAAGTTTGCCAAGTGATGGTGATGATTTTGAATCATCTGAGAGTGATATTGGTCAAGCAACATCAAGCCAAAAAACTAGCCACTGTGCCACGCACACCATATCTTCTTCAGAAGGTGAAGATCTTCATAGTGAATTTTCAGATCATGAAAGTTCTGAAAGTGAATGGGAGGATGTTAATAGAGAGAAGTGATGAACAACCTCAGCATCTTTTTGATTATCATGAAATGCAGGGGCCCAAACATGCTCCTGCAACTGATGTGGCACCTATTGCATATTTTTACTTGTTTTTTACCAATTTCATCCTTGGAATTATCGTTTCTGAAACAAATAAATATGCAAAGAGGTTTCTCCAGGAACATCCAAATCTTTCTCCCAAATCTTGAGCAAGGAAATGGAAAATGTTACAAATGCTGAAATAAAGGTTTCCTTGCGTGCCTTCTAATATGAGAGTAATCAGTAGCCCATGTAGGACGAGATGATTGCCGAAGGCATATCCAGTCAAAACAAACACCAGGATTGTGTAAAATTAAAGACTCGATCAAAGCCTTTGGATAATTTTTTTGCAAAAAAGAATGAAAATAGCGTGATAAACGCTGAATTGCTGTTTACTACAATCGTTGTGTAGCATAACCTACCTATAGCAAGCTGTGATCATGCTGGTCGCTTTTTTCATGCTATGTTCCCAGACTCTGATATTGATGAAGCTGGATATCCTTGAGCAGATGTGGCATGGAATGAAATATCTAAGATGAAGGATTCATCTGGCCTTCCCAAGTATTCCGCATTGCCTAAACTAATGTTGGCAATATTGACTATCCCTCAGAGCAATTCCTCTACGTAGAGAATATTTAGTACAGTAAGGAAAAACCTCGCATACTTTTGCCCAACAATGAGCACCAAAACATTAAGTGCCCTTCTTGTACAGAAAAGTAAAGCATTTTCCTCAGGTGAGCTGTGTTATAAAAAGTTTTCTGAAAAAGAATATACCACTGCAAAACAAGCAACAAGGGAGTTTTTATGTCAGCAATGACATGAGGTAAGTACAATATTGATAATTTAATTTCATATTTTTTTTGTGAGGATAGTGTAAACATACAAAGTTATTACACATTCCACGCATTAATTTCTCATGAAATACCCATAGGCACCTCATACAAGTATTACAGGTTACACAGTAATACTATAATATTGTCCTTAACTTTAAAAAAAATGGTGTGTTACATTACTGAAAGTTTGTGTTACATTACTGAAACATTACTGAAAAATCCCCTATTGATTACTGATACATTCTGCTAGAGGTTGGCACCTCTGAAATAGCATAGATTCGATGTTCTCATTGCCAAGTGCAAGAACTGACTTTAGCTAAAATAATTACAATTTTGATTTTTAAATGTCAGCAGTATTTTCCCTGATTGCTACAAATTGTTGGGATGGTACTGGCACACGTTTTTCCTCAGACGCAGAAATGCTGTCACTATTTCCGTTCTCTCTCTCTCTTCTTTTTTTTTTTTTATTTTTTAATAGCTGTTTTAGTTTGCTTTGTCTTTAAAGATTCTAAGTGAATTCCAATAGAAAATACAAATTGTTAGATCGATTTGATAGAACCACTCTAACAAAATGTTAAGATACTCTGTCAGACACTCTCCATTTTATCATTCCCATTATACTTCAATTTCAGCAAGAGTTTCCGTGTTCTTTAATATTTATGTAAAATAGGCACTTAAAGGATTTAAAGCTTCAGCATTGTATCATTTAAGGGCAATTTATTCTCTTCAGTCACAATTCTCCCAGCTTGCATTTTTAAACCTAACTGGAATAAATGTTGTGAGTCGTTTAAAATATTATTTATATACTTGTGTGCACTTAAAATACAGATAAATCTGTTATATAATTTCACCTAATCGATTGAAATATCTCATTATATGTAGAATTTAAAATAAGTCTCTGTTCAAATATTCTTTAAAACATGTAAATACATGGTTTGCCACCTCGGTGGTGCAGTGGTCTAAGCTCTGGCTTCTGACTATTCGTCCAAGTGAGCCTGGATTCAAGTCCCAGATGAGGTATGGGTGGTGTGTTTATCTTACGGCACTGGCTCTCCTTCTTCATAAAGCCAATGGTCCTAAATTAGGGATGGACGGATGACTGCTTATAGCCCAACAAGTTGCTCATGGTGGTCGTTAAACCTGAAACAAAAAAATAAGACATGATTTTGTTAAATATTATGTAAAATTTATGTTAAATACACTAATTTTTGTAACTATAAAGTAATTAGGGAAAATGAAAGTTATTTATCCTTTATATTCCATATTTTCTGTTTATCTTTATGGACTGTATAATCGGGACGTTCATTATGTGGTGTCTTTTTAATTCTCCCTCATATGTGAGATGAACATAACATTATCAGTATTAATTTCAGGTAAGCAATTATTTGCAATTACAGCCTGTCTAGAATTTGATAAATCTTGCTTTCAATACATTACATTATTCCTTAGTTCTCTAAAAATTATCAAAACTGAATTTAAAAATTCCCTGTAGACATTACGGTTCTATTCGATTTCTGCAGATAGTTTGCTTCATATTTTGTAACATGGAACAATTAGGCACAGTGGCCTGGTACACTTTTGCTTGGAGAAACACATCACAAGAGAACCACTTAAACAATGGATCAAAGCCCTTTGTTGGTTGATTCTCTTTCGACATTTCTCTGAGCAGGAGCCCATTCGGTCATTAAGCTTATCTGCACTGTGCTATAGAAGAAAGGAAAACAAACTATTCAACATACAGATTTTTTCTTACATATGAACTGTTTCTACGGGAATGTATTAACAAATTCTACATGGGCAGTATATCACTTAGGTTCAGAAAAAATCGTGGAATTATAATACCAAAAATAATATGCCTCATGCATTTAATTGTTATTAATAAAAAGCAGATAATTGTATAAAGAACAGTTATTTAAGGAATTAACAAATGTATGCTTTCGTAAGGAACGCAAGAATGTAAGGAAATGCAACAATTTGTCGCAATGTTATTTGATTTGCCGCTCTGGAAAAACTCTCAGAACCACCTGGAAAACCTGAAAAAGTCAGGGAATTTTTTTTCTACTTTTGAGTGGGAACCCTGTAAGGGTTATTTATGTCAGGATTCCTAAGAGACCTTTTCTCTTGTTCCCTTTGCTGTTTAATAGCCTTTGTATGTATAACTTACTGTAATATTCTTATGTAACAGCATAAATAAAAATACTGGTAGAATTAGACACTTTTTTTTTTTTTTTTTTTGCACATCCGGCTGTGAATAAATTATGCTGAGTTCACTTTTAAGACAAATGAAATCAAAAAATGAAGGAAAGTTTCTTTCAATCAAGAATAAACAGCCTTCGGAAATTTCGTGATGAATTGAGGAAATTGTGTTTTGTCAAACAGATGTAGAACCATTAGGAAATATTCAAACTAACAATGTCGGCAACTTCTTGAAATAATCGACTGTACAAAGATTTTCTGTCTTCACCATAAACTGAATCAATTTGCATTTTTTTTTTTTTTTTTGACACAGTGGAGGAAGACTGTCTGCATGTGCATTCACTTTGTTCCAAACAGATTCAAAATCATTTCTAAATGTATATAAACAGATTTTAAAATCCTTAATTTTCTTCCAACAAAAGCTAACAGACTGTTTTGCTTGTAAGATTTGAAACAGCTTGTCAGTGTCAGGAGAATCATAGGAAAAAGTGTATGAAAGAACTTAGAGTCGAAATCTCCTAACTGTGCTAGTAAACCTCGAGCAGAGCAGATGATTTCACCATCCCACTGATGAGCATTCTTATCTGTGATTGACACAAACAGCTATTAAATTGAAAACAAATGCCGTCTCCTGCACGATACACTTTAATGATAAAAAACTATGTACAATTAAAATAAGTATATGTTTAAGAACTTACAACAGCGTCATCCTCAGAAACAATGCAGAAGTGAGTGGCCTATATGCTGTAACAAGACAAATAGCAGTTAATGCTCATGTGCAATAACGGCAAAGTCCAAATCATGTTGGTGAGCATGACCTGGCCCAAAAGTGTTCTCCCAGGAAGGGGGATAAACACGGGGATATCGTGTATTGCAGCATCTTTCGCCATTAACGAATATGTGAATACTTTCAGAGAAAAGTGTTGATCAATGATTCCTGGGAGAATCCAGAATAATAGTGTCATTCCAACATGGTAGGTAAGAACTGGTTAAAAAGTGTCGACAAAGATGTAACAACAGAATGTGTCCTAAGATTATATTGTGGTTCACAATTTCTTGGTAGTGTTCATGGGCGGTTTCAACTAATCATCTGTGACGCCCGGAAACCTTTTCCTGACTTCCGCATCTAGAGCTTGTTTTCTCTTGGATGACCGCGGAAAAGCTAGCAAGACCTGAGAGTACTAAAGAAAACTTTGCATTCTTTAAGAAAACTGACAGACTGCTTACAACACCAGGTTCAGTTTCTGCACATAACAATGCACGAACAATGCCTGCTTGTAATTGTCTTTGATTTTTGCTTGTAATCCATTGTGTTCACCTGCTATTACTGCCGCACCATCATATGTTTGAGCTACTAATTTTGACTTTCATTTGAAATCCTTCAGTATCTTCATAGCATCCTGGAAAAGGGCATCTGCAGTTCAGTTCTTGCTGACATCTGTGAAATTTAAAAATCTTTCTTCAACTGACCCTTCCTTAGTAACATTGAAAAACTGACAAAAGCTGAGATTTTACGCTGACATCAGATGTTTCATCTGTAATTAGAGAAACGAAAGTTGACTGAGATGTTTCTTTTTGTACTTCTGATCATTGATTCAGTGACTGAATGAATGTCATTTTCGATGTCACCAGACAGCCCTGAAAGAACAGTTGAGTTTCCTAAGGTGATTTTAATTTAACTTTTAGGTCATGCTTTGGTATCAAGCTAACAAGTTCAATATAATTTCCACGAATCAGCTATGTTTCTGCTTCATTGTGGCCACTGAAAGCCAACTCCTGTCTTCCCAGAAAACGAGCTACATCTATAAGGTGACTAATTACCCTCCTGTTTTTCTTCACAGTTTCATTGTATCTTTGAATGTCCAGTCTAAACTGTTCACTAATGCCTGGCTCAATTCCACTTTTTCCAAATCGCTCCGAAACTTTGGCAGCTATTATGTGGCTAACACTGCTACTGTGCCGTTTATCAGCTATGTGAATGTTATTTAAATCATCAAATCCTTTCATGTTCCATAGTTTTTTTCTTTACTGAGAAGGAGACATGGCCAACAAAAGATTTAGTGCCTTTTTATATGAGAACACATAGTGAGTGATGGTTTCAGTCTACCAGTGTTTATAACTTTTAATTTATTGCTAAAAGTTAGCGAACTAAATGGTTTCTTCATTAACTGCTCAATAACACAACCATAAGATTCTGTGTTGTTTCCGTTAGGTGGCAAGTCACCCATTCCGCAAATGTTTATTGTTGTGGAAGCAGTACCACAAGCGCATCACATGTTACGCAATAGCTGCTAGATTCAAAGCTCTGTTGTGAACAACGGCAGGCTGCTAGGATCGATGCACAGAGGCCAAACACTAAAGCAAATTTAGTATTGTTCACATATACTGTACAGTGTTAGAAATAAATCTTCTACTAGCCCAGCGGACCACTAGAATTTGCAAACTACCGGTCCACCAAAATGGCCACTTGTCCGTAAAATAAAATAATAATAAAAAACCTTGAAGATATTTACAATATATGTAGAAAATAATGTATCACTTCAATAGAATTATCTCCAATATTTGTTTTCAAATTGGTCATTAGTTTGCAGCCTAAAAAGAAAACCATGCAGCAAGCTAAAAGAAATAGAAATTAATTTTTTGGCATTTGACAAATTAGAAGAAAAAACAAACTTACTAGCCATTCGGGTCGGTAAAATCAGTAGATCAGTGGTCCGGCGGAAGTTTTACTGGCCAATGGCCAGCGGACCACTGGGTAATTCGAACACTGCTGTATATTCCTGATCAATATCGCTGCAGAATACTATTTTTGCACATTAACAGCCAACACAGTAGAATACAGAAACAACAGAGTAATGACTTTGCAGGCAAACAATTCACCGAAACCAAAGGCTACTAGCTGGAAGCAGTCTAAATGCAGAGTCTGAATCTCACACGCATGCACCACTCTGGCTCCCTTGCTGGGCTGAGAGGTCACTGCTTGGAAGCCCAGTAGAAATCGCATCCATGGAGAACAACATAGCCTGGCCATGCGTGTCCAAAAGGGATGTCATGCTTGTGTGTCACCTGGCTCCCCTTACTGGGCTGGGAGGCTAGTAGAAGCACAGCAAAGATTGCTTCCATGGGAATATAGCATGGCCATGTGTGTCCTAAAAAGAGAAGCCGCACGGAATTCCCTGGTTCACAACAGTCGGCATTAATGTAACCAACCACAAGTTGGAAATATTCACTTAGACGTGTGATCATGAAACTTATTTCTATTGGGAAATAACGGAAAATTAATACAAACATACATACATATCACTAAGTTGTTCTCTGAGATTCAGAGGTTTGCTCCAAAAAGAAATGCAAACTACCAGATATTTTTACTTACTGTTGTCGTATCAAACTTCTCCATTTACAGCAATCTTGACTTACAACTCGGGCTTCACTGATATCCATTACACGCCGTACACTAGATCTTTTATACTTCATACTCATAATCTTTTTCTCATGCAGACACTCCTGACTGATCCACCCATGTCTTCCTTGACCTTCCTCTGCCTTTCCTTTCTGCCACTTGAGCTGAAAAGATTTTCTTAGTAAGCATCTCATCACTCATTCTTTCAACATGGCCAAACCACCGAAGCATACTGGTCTCCAACTTGCTAACATCTTGTTTCACATCACACAACTGCAACACATCTTCAGTCCTCACACAATCAGACCGTGTCTTGCCCCAAACCCCACATAAGTAACACATTTCTCCAGCACACAAACGACTCCTATGTTTCTTCTACAGTAACCAGGTTTCACTGCCATACATCAGAGTAGGAACAATTACAGTTTCATACACAGCCATGTGGGACTCTCTAGAGAACCCATCATTCCTGTGAAAACCTCCCAGAGCAGCTATGACTTCAATGAAGAATTCACTCGCCTACTAATTTCACCATCCAATTTGCTCTCTGTCCTAAATACACAAACTCACTCACCTGGTCAATCACAGTGCCATTTATACTTAAATTACATCCAGTTCTACCTGTTCCTCTCCCAAACACCATAACTTTGGTTTTTCCTTTTTTATACTCAGTTTGAATTTCATGCAAACTTCGTGCATCCGAGACAACGTACTCTGCAAATCACTTTTGCTCTCTGCCAACAGGACAGTGTCATCAGCATACAGCAATCTGCACACATGGATATCACCAAGGCATAAACCAGTAATTATCTATTTTGGCATCACGCATGCATAAATATATTAAACAGCCATGGTGGCATTACACAACCTTGTATAACTCCTGCACCCATAGAAAACCATTTTAATAAAATGCCATTCACTCGTACACAAGCTCTACTACCAGCATACATGGCTTTTACACTATTAAGTAGGTTCACAGTAACACCATATTCATTCAATACCTTCCACAAAAGTGTCCTATTCACTCGTCGTAAGCTTTCTCTAAATCTATGAAGGCAGCAAAAACTTTCTTACCAACAGCCAGATACTTTTCAATCATCGTGCATAATGCAAAAATCTGGTTAGTGTAGCCTTTACCAGGCATAAAACCACTCTGAACATCCCACATTTTCTCTGATGTAAGACCCCGTACTATTTCAGTAACAACCTTTACCACCAAACACTTTCCCTGGCACATTTAGTAGGCTAATACCACGATAGTTCTTGCATTTAGTCTGATCACCTTTTCCCTTATACAAGGGAACAATACTAGCATCCTTCCAATCCCGAGGAACCATTCCTAACTCCCAGCACAACTGGCAAATTTCAGTTAACCAGTCAATTACAGAGTCGTCACCATATTTCAACATCTCGGCAGTTATGCCATCAACTCCCGGAGCCTTACCATTCTGAAGAGATTTTAGAGCTTTACACACGTCTTCTCTTGAGATTCCTCCTGTGCTTCCATCCCTCATTCTGACTTCATCTTCGTCTATCTCAGAATCATCTTTGCTTTCCTGATCTTAATAACTCACAGAAGTATTCACCCCATCTTTCACTTAACTCATTGGGCTCCCGTATCATTTCCCCGATCTCATTTTTCACGCAACTTACAACTTTGTTTCCCCTATTTTTCCTGAGTCTCTTGTACTTCCAGAAGGACTTCCTATTTATACAAAAAGCCAGTTTATGCCTTTCCACCTTCTCCTTCCTATCTTTTGCCTTACTCTGGCGAACCAGTTTAGCAGCTTTACACTTCTTAGAGCGATATTCATCCACAGAGACTACCTTGCAACATCTACAAATAGGCTTCCTTCTTTCTCTTTACTGCCTCTTCAATCTCACTATTCCACCAAGCTTCACCTCTATTGTTACCCACTAGTATGGTGCCATAGACCTCTTTAGCAGCAGTGACAATACAGTTCTTAAAACATTCCCACTTCTTTTCTACATCCCTCTCACCAGGCTTCAGCTTCTTCAGTCTTTCTCTGAGTAAGTCAGTATAACGCTGCTGATCTTCAAGGAGCCTATCAACCTTTATTCTTTCTATCCTGGGTCTCTTCCTATTCCTTTTCCTCCAACCAACATTAAGTTTCATTCATGACACTACCAAGTAACTATCACAACCAACATCCGCACCTCTCATCACACAGGTGTCAACAACTAAGTGTTTCAGACGCTGATCGTAGACAACAAAATCTATCGCACTCTTTGGACCAAGAGTACGATTTTCCCAAGTATATGTGTGGATATACTTGTGGTTGAAAAATGTACACACAAGCCACTCTCAATGCAGAGTTCAATTAATCTTTCACCATTATCATTCACACAAGGATCATTAAACTTACCCAGAGCATTGTCAGAAATTGCATTCTGCACACCTACTCTAGCATTGAAATCCCCTGCTATTACAACTTTTTCTTTAGCACCAAACTGGCTCAAAACAGCTTTTAGCTCATTCCAGAAATCTTCCTTCTTATCAGAAGGTTCCAAGTCACAAGGAGCATACACTACAACAATTACAATTCTCTGAAGTTTCACTTTCAAACGAATCCAGAGAATTCTCTCTCTTACACAACTATAGGGAATCAAGTTGTTCTTCATCTTTTCACTTAAAATCACACCTACACTAGCCTGCCCTCTCACATTATCCAACACTCCAGACCACACACTCACTGTGCCCTTCACTTCTACCCCAATTTCCTTCTTTTTGGTTTCACTTACACACAGCACATCCAGTCTATACTTATTCATCTCCTCAGTCACAAAACGAATAAGGAGTTCCTAATTTAGGTTGAGAAACCCGAACCCACAGCGTCATGTGCCTTTTGGCAGGTGAAAGAGAATCGAAGAGAGTTAGGAGCAGATTGCCCTGATAGAATAGCATGAAAGAAAAGTATGGAAATATTAGAGGAGAAGGAGTAGACGGTTACCCGTTAAGAAGTGAAGTTGTAAGCTGCCCTACATACTTAACTGTAACAACAAGCCGTTCCAAGCGATATTTCTCTCCGCAGAAAAATGCCCGGTACACCTGTGCCACAGATGAGTACAGGGGGAAAAGAAGGAAAGAACACAGGAAAGGGGAACCTGAAAAAAAAACATCACACACAGAATAAGTTTCCCAGACAAAAATCGGCGTTCAACACCGGATAAGACAAAACTGGCCATTTGCTCAGTGTTACTCATGGGTCCGCTATTGCTTCGTTACTCGCCAGCCAATGAGAGAAAAGATTTTTCCCCATTGGTTTAAAAAAATTTTCTCAGGTTTACTTTTGTTGATTCTTGCCTGACATGTCAGAGTAACCATAGCTGAGGTGGTGTGATCACAAGATTACATCGATCGAGGTTTAAGTTACTCATTTTGAGTAAACAACAGAAAAATAAAAAAAAGTCACAATCAGGGTTTTTATTCCTTATTTTGGGAGCCGGTAGTATAAGGGCCAATCATTTTTTTTTCTTCGCTACTTGTCTGCTTGTTGCTCAATTATGTGCAACAGCGGGAAAAGTTAAGTCCTGTTTTAATTATTGTTTTCTTCTTATTTTTTTTTAGTCAGAACCAATGCGTAAGAAAAAAAATTATTTAAAAGACAAGACCAACAACACCTTGTTAGTTAGGGGAAGAGATATTCAGTACAAAAAAGATAAATCTTTTTTGCAACATTTTGCTCGGCCCTTAAAAGGGCCTTTTTTTTTCTTTTTTTTTTTTTCCCCAAAACTCCTGATATTCACTTCTTGCTTTCTTCCCATGGGTGAAGAATAACTTCAATTTAGTCCCAGTTGTTTTTAATTTTTTTGGACGTATAACTGTGAACTGGATACTTTTCAGGAATTTTATTTAAAATAGCCTTCGGTCTTTTAAATTTGTCATTATCATTGACAACATAATTAAGGGCCTCCCTGACAAGAGGATTGGGATGTTTCTTGGCTTTCTCGTAATACCTTTGCGCTAGATCATACATAGTATAATGTATAGAGTTGATATTTAGCATACTACGAATAGCATTATTGGATGTTTTTCCATCGAGTCCTACCATCATACGAAGAGTTTTAATTTGAAACGAGGTAATATTATTTTTTTGCTGCTTTCTGCAGTTACCCCAGATAGGACAGCCATAGGTAATCACCGGGCTAAAGCATGCTTTCCATAACAAGGCTTTATTTTTTTTTTTTTGCTAAGCCTTTTATTTTTACTTATGGGTTGGAGACATCCTCTTAATTTAAGAGCTTTTAGTCACCTCTAGTATTCCATACACCAATCTTACATTCACTCAGCCGAGATATCTTTCTCATACGCCGTTTAGGAAGTCCAGGTCGATTCCGTGGTGGACCGTCCTCAAGTGTGGTAGGTCCACCATATCCCACACTTGAGTCATTCTTAATATTTTTTGTCTTTTTAATCAGGTAAGTACATCAGTGTGGGGGATTAGCCCACAGTGAGGGTTCCAGTTGGTCATTCTACCTAAGGATTCTGGAACAAAACCCAGTGAGTTAGGGTCTGTTCGCCAATGTCACACAAAACTAGCTGGCGCCTCTCCAAGATTCACAGAGGCCCTAGTTGCTGTGTTGTGTGCCATTGTTACCACGGAGCGCCCCTAAGAGGCAAACCCAAATTAATGTATAAATGAATTTGAATTTTTTATCGTTTATTGTATTTTTTCACTATTTTCTGCAACATTTTGCCTCATGATTTCAAAGGGAAGCTACTCTTCACTGCTGCAGTTTACTTCGAACAAGATCTCGTGAATAACCAAATAAAGTGCAAATAAATTTTTGTCTCGTATGTTTATGTGCTGCTTCTGTAATTGTAAAGCGCACAATTAAACTATTGTATCACAAGGTATAGATAAGTACTTACTTAAATAGAGCCACTGTACCAAACTCTAACTCTGATCCACTCTGGTTGCGAGAAGGAGCAGTTGGTTTGTCAAGGTCAAGCACGTCTTGGCAGCATATGAAGTGTTAGTCAAGATCAAAGGGTCGCAGCTGCAAGTGAGTCGAGGGGAAGGATTTGGTACTCTGAAAAAATGTCTAAATTTATGAAGTTTCTATAATTTTTATCGGTATACTCAAATGGAAAATATTGTTTTAATTCAAAAAACTTTTTTAATTTGATTGTCGTGCGCAAACGGTAAATATTGCCTGATTTAAATTTATTATATTTTTTCTACATTATCTTTAGCTATACCAGGGGCAACTTTTCCGCACTATAGCGATTCAATCAAAAACATTTAGGTATTTTCGGTCCACCTTGATATCATCGTCAACCATTATCAATCCACTGCTGGATGAAGGTCTCCCCAAGTTTCTTCTATGACAGTCTATCTTGGGCTAGTCTCCTCCACGTCACTCCCGCATGCTTGCCCTAATATATATATATATTCTGTATAGTGGAAGTCAGGGAAGAGATATGAATGCCTAGCCTAGCTTCAAAACTTTAAAAAGCCCTCAATAATGACACTTTGTATGGAATCCTGATGTGTCAGGCAAATATGTCAAAAATCCTGCAGTTCAAATATTTATTTACCTAATTTTGCATACTGGAAGACATTGCAATTAATGTCTTGGTAAACCATTGATTGATAAATTTAAAAAAAGAAAATGGGTACAACACTGGGCTGTGTTCTAGTGTAATAATATGAAATTACTACTGGACATCCCTATGTTGGTAGCATGAAATTTTTTATTTGTAATTTCATAAATCTGTTATTTTTATTGTTAACACTAATTCAAGGTTAGCTTATATATTCTCTTTTTTTCCAGAGCACATTTATCAACCAAGAACTTGTTGACTTGGGTGTTGCCAAATGGGTTGCCAACCATTGACTACCAAGCAGCATATTTTAGCAATGTTCTCACACTCTTTGTTTGTTAAAACATCAAACGAAAGTATTTAATGTATGAATAGTTAGGTTTCAGGTATGAACTGGAGTGCAATTTTAGATTTGTTTTCCTTTCTTTCTTTCTTTCTTCTTTTTTTTTTTTTTTTTTTTTAATAATGAAGTTCAGCTTAGTTGAGGATGATGTGCATAGTGCTTACCTACATGTTTGGGTGTGTCATTTGAATTATTTCCCCTAAAGAAGAAAAGTAGGTGGCTCTTCGTGTGCCATGTTGATTGATCTCGTATTTCAGTGAGGAATAGTTATTGTTCTTTTAATATATTTTTAAGTGCATCACAGGAAATATCCTACCCATATGTAAAACTTACATATTTGGGCTCTTGCTTTTCATTCAGTTTTGCACAAAAGTGTTGTGGTCCAGAATATTGATCAGGCTGTTGTAGATACTAATTTCTATGAAGGCAACTAGCACTAGCTTTATCTGTTTTGTTGCTGTTGATTCTAGAATTTTAAATAAATCTGCAGCTTACAAGTCGATACATTTAATTGCAGTGAAACTTTTATATTTGAATATCTGCAGGGAAAGGTGAATATATATTTTTCATACTTTGTGACTAAATAATCAGTGTGGTAATAAATTTTTCACTTTCATCATTAAAATCTAAAGTTATTGTTTAAAAATTAAGTCTTGTATGTAATATTGAGAAAAATAACCTTTCATTTGCTCACTGAAAATTATTTTTGTTGTGAGAGACTAGTCATATATAAATGCTTGATAATTTATATGGTGTTAATCTGTTGTAAAAATGTTTATGTGAACACAGTTGTTGTTGTACTCTCCAATTGTATTTTCAGTGATCACAGAATCATTAAATGTTGTAAATGACAATATTCTTTCCCCTTCATATCCACTAATAAATTCCAATGGAGCATATGCAAGGCAGGATCTTTCCTTTCATTTGCTATGCTGAAATTTTTTATTTTCAACTGCATTGTGGGTGAATCTGTTGGCGTTTTTGAATAAACGGAAAGACACTTCCACTTTTGATTGTTATTAACATTACTTGTTTGAAGGGCAGAAAATTACATTTGTTTTTGTAACAGTGACTACATAATTTAAGCTACACCTAAGTTTTAGATTTTTATTTTTTAATGGAAAAATGTTCAAACTTTTTTGTCTTTTTAAGTGATTTTCATTTTTTGGAGGACAAAAATGACCTAATATTTAAAACTAGTTATCATGGCATAAGCAATGTGTTCTTCAGATTTGAATGAATTAATCTGATTATTTAAAGCTTGCTAAAATATTGTGTTTCTATTGCTAGGAAATGTAAATTCAGCATAGTGTTTTATCAATAATAATAACATGCATATATTCTTTGCTTTCATCATAAAGAGCTTTCTTAATGCTATTCATTCATACCATTGAAAACAGTAAAATGACTTTTTCTGACTAATCCACAGTCATATGTTATCATTAAAGTTCAGAATACTGTCCTTCTAAACAGTTTTATATGGTGTATCCTATCTGTACAGTAGCCACCTATTCTAAAGTTATTTTAAGCATATTCTTTGTTTAATCAAGAGACTTTGGAATAAATAATTTTAGTCAGTGTTAATTGTTCCACCGTAGCATTTGAACTGTTAAGTTGCACTAATGCATTTATCAATGTATGCATTCAGAAGTTATCCTTTACTACTGCATTTGAAAGTTTGCATTTATTTGTTTGTTAAAGCATATTTTTGTGTATGTTTTCCCCCCATTTCTTTGCAGCGAATTTTCCTTCTATTCATTTAATGTGTTGTTAATATGTTTATCAAGGTCATATAAGGAGTTTTGGTGTGACAAATGTTGCAGCTGTAATATCTGTTATGTAAATATTTTTCATTGTTTGTGTTGGTTTTGCATTGCAATTCTTGTGTGGGTTTGGTTAGCAGATGCTAAGCAGATTTTGTAAATATTTTGGTGTGCAGCCATTAACTTGAAATTGCTATCTGGTTGTTGATTTTTGTTTCTTCATATCAGAATACACCAATAATTTTTCTAAAATTTCTGGCCCTGAAATTTCATTTAATAGTCATGTAATTTTATAATGTATAGTATGTAAGGTGTATCAATAAAGTTTGGTGAATGTACAGTCAAAATGAACAACAGGTAATATTTAAGAAAACTTAATTTACTGGCCTTCAAAATATCCCCCTTCCCAGATACAACTGCTGGAAGCTATTGGATAAATTCTCCTCTGTTGTGGTCTGCAGCTTGGTTGTCACATTCGCTTGAATGTCCACAAATTTCTTCCCTTTCAGAGTTAATTTAAGTAAGGGAAACAAAAAGTAATCAGCCGATGCCAGACCAGGCAAATGCAGTGGGTATTCGGTGCAGCAGCACCTTGTTATATAAGATTTGGGACAAATCTAGAACAGATCTTGTGCTCTCCCAGATCCACTTTTAAAATCATACTTACCGTTACATGATTGATACCCAGTTCCTCGGTGATCATTCGCAGAGTCATCCGATGATCATTTGCTGCGAGGTCATGAACTTTTCCAATGTTTTCAGAACTTTTGGAGGTCACGAGTCTTCCACTCCAGGGAACGCCTTCAATGGAGTCCATTCTTTCACAGAAATTGCTAAACCAATTGAAAACACACTTCAATTTTTTTTTTCAGCTCTGTATGCGATTTTGATGCAGATTTTTCCAATTTGACACAGCATTTGATGTTGGTCCTTTGCTTCATTTATGCCTGTAAACAAAGTGCATGTACATCATCTGCTGCAACATACTCTCTGTGTCACACCCTTTCTCACAGCTTCATGATGGTTATGGTCATGATTGTGCATGTACTTGACTGCATTGTGCAAGCTACCGCGTCTTTTACAAACTTTCCTTTACATATTACACCATTCATCTACTTTAATGACACCCTTTGTATTAGTGGTGGGCTTAACAGTGATTTTCCTATCGCAATGATGACAGGGATAGTTCTGCGGAAGTAAAGGTGGCCTGTAACAAAGTCACCATTTGCAAACAGGGGTAACAGAGTTGTAATGAAGTCAGAGTGGCAGTTCACTGTCATGCTTATAACAAGGACAAAATCACCATTTATGGTGGATAGGATGTGAAGCGGTAAATCACTGTGACACATAATGCTGTTGTTTGCTGCATACACTTTGACACTTTTTCTCTGCACATCAGGTTACAGAAAGAGGAAAACTTTTTTTTCTGCCTCATCTAGCACTTTTACCTCCCTACGCCCCACCACTTACCTCTGACAGGATTTGGGTGATACCTATCTCTTTCCACTCATCTTGTGTGGTCAATTTTCCCCTGCAGAGAAGAGTTTTATGTCAGGGTGTGGTGAAGTCACCAAGGCTAACATGTAACAGTGATTTGTGGACCTGTTTATCCCCAAGTATTGCCCTGATAGTAACACAGCTGTGACACTTTAACAGTGATTTAAAATTTATTTTTAGTCCCTGTTCATAATAGTGGCAGTTTTTTTATTATTATTATTATTATTATTTGTTATGTTGGTATGGACATCTCAGAATATACAAATCAGAAATTGGTGTATCCTTGGTTTAAAAAAAAAATTATAGTGGTTTGTAACACTGCACTTGCCATTATGGCTTTCTGGACAAAATGTCTTACTTTCTTTACCATGTATCTAAAGTATAATGTGATGTGTGATTTGTATGGTTTTCAGATATGTCTTTAACTGCCTAACTAGACTGAATCCGTGAAGTTCATGTAAGGTTTCTCATCATAACTTTGGCAGGGGACACAGACAGAAGAAATTTAATATTTAAAATACTGGGAAAATAAATTCAGTGTTGCCACATGTAGAAAAAATCATGAAAAATATGTTTCACACCTGTTTTATTTGTATTTTTTGAAATATTCATTCTAGTGCAATATGTAAAAAAAAAGGAGGGGGGTTCAGTTTACCTTCTTACATTACTTCTTGAAGTCAGCTCCAGACTAAAATTTTACCCTGTGTACTGAAAACTGAATTTTAGCATTTGAAACTGTAAACTATAATATTTTAAAGAAAAACAAAAGTATTGTAGTGAACAAGCACTGTTTTGCTGCTGGGGAATTTATTCGTGTAGATATTTAAATATACTACTAGCTCTGAAATGTTTCTTTGCTGTTTGTGTGTATTGTGCATAAATACCCCCCCCCCCCCCCGTCCCCATTCTTTTTAAGGTTAGTGTCAATACATAACAAACATTCAGTTAAGTAGCAAATTAACCATTATGACTTGCAAAGATATTAAAAAACCATAAGTGATAGAACGCCTTGCTTTATGGCATGAAACTTGGTATTTGTGGTGTATGCTTTTCCCAAGTAAAATGTGTTCTTCAATCTGAAAACCAGTTTTACTATTTACCATTTATTAATGAGCAGAGGCACTAAGCTGAATGTTCCACCATTTGAATAATTTTTAAATATATTGCTAGAAATTTAAAATAATAACTTAAATGTTTAAAATTTAAGGTTTTCAAACTAAATTTTAATGAATTTTTCCTTTTTTTTTTTTTTTTTTTTTTTTCCTCCAGTGTTTAGTGTTTTGCAGTGTTGTTAGTTTGCTTACAGGTCTGGGTTTTTTCCTCCCCTATTTGCCTATTAGTTATACACTATCTACCAACAAGTAATTGGACACCTGTGATAGCAAAGGAAAACGAAGTTTATTCACCTTCAATAGTTGGTGGAGCCTCCACGAGCGGCGATTACAGCTGCGACCCTCCAGGGCATACTCTCAACCAGGCGTTGTACGACGGCTAGCGGTATTTTCTTCCACTCGGCTTGGAGAAGACATGTCAGTTCCTTCACCGATTTCGGACAGTGGGGGGCACCCCTTAAGTCGACTGTCCAACTCGTCCCACAGGTGCTCGATAGCGTTAAGGTCCAAGCTCTGCACTGGCCAGTTCATTCGATTAACCCCGTTGTCACCATACCAAGCCATGGTGGACCTCGCAACATGACAGGTGGCATTGTCATCCTGAAAGTAACATGGGTCCACCCCGTAAAACTGCCACAACGTAGGAAGCGCATGGTTATCCAAAATCGTGCAGTAGGTCTCAGCATTGAGTCTACCAGGAATTGCGACCAAGGGTCCCGTGCCATACCAGGAGAAACACCCCCATAGCATAATTCCACCACCGCCGAACTTCACAGTTAGAACAATACATTCCGGCAGGAGGCGTTCTCCAGGCAGACGCCAAACCCTGCCATTTGAACGGTAGAGGGTGAACCTTGATTCGTCGCTCCAGAGAACCTGTTTCCACTGTTCAATGGTCCACTGTCTATGTTCTTTGCACCACGTTAGCCGAGCAGCGCTATTGGACTTGGTGATCAAAGGCTTGTGGATTTCAGCACGTCCATGATAACCGAGCAGATGGGTTTCCTTACGGATGGTATTCATCAAAAGAACACTCCCGGATGCCTGTTGAAACTCCTCGCGGATGTGGCCCATCGATTTAGTGCGGTTCTTCCGAATTTCTCTGGCCAACACACGTCGGTCTCCAACGCCCAGTTTTTTGGGTCTGCCAGGTCAGGGCACATTCCGACAGTCACCTCTCATCTTCCACTTGCCAATCACGTAGGCCACTGTCGATTTTGGGTACTTCAACTCGCTGGATACGTCACGTATGGATCTGCCATTTCTGTGATACCCGACGATTACACCTTTCTCGAAATCGGAGAGCTCCAAACTGCGTGGCATTTTGCATGCGACTGGTTGCGTTGTTGTTTCCCACACGATATTTAACGGCGGCGGCCGTGACGTGTATCAGGACCGCAGATATCGTCGATTGCAGGGTGTCCAATTACTTGTTGGTAGATAGTGTAGTAATGTACCCAACTTTTTACAGAGACAAGTTTTTTTTAATCAACTGCTTTAGATTTTAGTTGCCACATTATAGTTATTTTTTTAGATTGTTATATTATGGTGACTAGCCATTGTCTTTGCAATTGTGTTTAGCTGTTGCATGATTAAATTTGCTGTCTCTTAAGTATGTTTAAAAGAAGTACATTATGTTATGATTATGACTTGCATTATAATCGATTTTTCTGTGGGTGGGTGTTTATTCAAACAAAAGGAAACTTAATATATTACAGTTGAGTTGTTATGCTGCTTAGCGTGTTTTGTAACATCGATAAAGAGTTTTCCAAAGACTTCTCTTGCAATTGTGCACACTATTTTTGATCAGGAAATCTACTTATGAACCTCCTGCTGAAAAAAAAAACTTTTATATATTGAATTATATTCAAGAAAGGGGGAGTTTCTTGTAAGAAGGCTGCTAAATTTCTTTTTTAATATGAATTTTTTTAACAAATGAGATAATGACATTTTAAAGTTAAAACCATTTCAGACAATACTTCATCACCAAGTGATTATAAATTTACTTTATTTAAAGACTTATGTATTGTTTATATATATAACACCCTGGTCTGGGATCTGCAAAAAAAAGTATGGGTGGTCAGTAAAGAGTAAAAAAATATATGTATTTGCCTATTAATTGGATATCGATTGGCTAAAATTGTCTTGAGGTTTTACAATTTGAAAATAAGTTCTGAAGCGTCACTCCGAATTGGCATATTGTCCTGATAAAATTATTTCCCTTGCATCTACCTTTAACATATACACTGAAGAGCAATTGAATTAGAGACACCTGTCTAGTAACGTGTAGCACCACCTTTCGCCCTGATGACGGCAGCGATTCGTTTCTGCATGGACTCGACAAGACACCGGAAGCGTTGGGAAGCCATACGAATCCATGACCCCTGAACAAGCTCCCACAGTTCACGAAGATTTGATGGAGGGGGTCAGAGCTTCGAACATCTCTCTCAATGGCATCCCAGATGTGCTCGATGAGATTGAGGTCAGGTGACCTACTGGCCAAGGAAGCGAGGTCACGTCAGTGGAGTGTTCATCCAACCATTCAGATGCAATTCAGGAGCGATGGCACGGTGCATTGTCTTGTTGCAGGATGAGGTCCTCAGTGGGATGTTGAAGACACACAAACGGGAGCAAATGGTCGTCCAGGATATCCCAGTAACGTTGACCTGTGAGGGACGCTGTCACACGTACCAGGGGTCCCATTTCAGTCCACGTAAACAGTCCCCAGACGAGAATGCTACCCCCACCAGCTTGAAGAGTACCCTGCTGACAAGAAGGATCCATCGCTTCATGTGGTTTGCGCCGTACTCGTATCCTGCCATTCGCATGTACCAACGTCAATCTCAACTAATCAGTCCAGGCAACATTTTTTCAGATGTCTAGGGTCCAGTGGCGATGTTCCCGTGCCCATGCTAATCTTTGCACCCTGTGATGTGCAGTCAGCAGAGGTACCCTCGTGGGACGATGGCTTCTGTACCCCATAGCGAGGAGATTGTTCTGGATGGTGTGGCTGCTTACGCGTTTTCATGCACCAGCGTTAAATTGCCGAGTGGTTTCATGCACTGTGGCTCGTCTATCCGCTGTTACGATGCGTGCTAGCCGACGATGACCCTGCTCATCCACATGCTGTTGTCCACGGCAGTTGGCCCTTGCATGGATGGTTTTACCGGATTCAATGTACTCACGGTGCACCCGTGACACAGTGGCTCATGAAAATCCCAGTGCCTGCACGACTTCCGAGATGGACTGACCCATTCGTCAGGCCCCGACAAATTGCCCCAAAATCAAATGCACTTGGATCCTTCGTCTTACCCGTGCTGCGTCCGACTCTTACTGATTCCCGTCGCATCACTCCTTATATTGTCGGATCGCTGCATACGTCATGTTGTTTCCGTGTACAGGGCCGCCCACAGCGCCACATTTGCATAACGCCAGCTGTCTCTAATTCAATTGCTCTTCAGTGTAGTTCATACAAGAGATTTTTCCTTGGATAAGGGAAATTCCAGTTTTTGTTTTGCTTTTTCATCATTTGGGTTGTTCTTAAAGTCTATGCAAATCTGAAGAGATGTGTGTGCGTGTGTGATGGGTATTTTCTACAGAATTTCATCTTTCAAAACTTTAAAAAATGGAAGTTAAATGGAGTGAAGATTTTTTCCAATAATCCTAATTTCTTTTTTCTCAGCGTTTCATCTGTCCAGTATTACTAAATATAATTTATTCCACAAATATTTGTCAGCTTGAAAATGGAGAACAGTTTTCCGAAAATGGATTTTGGATGGTAGAAAAATTTCCCAGTGGTCTTCAGGCAAGAGGTTCTTCCATTTGTGTGGTTTTCAGGATCGATGCATAACTGAACGGATGGGGGGGGGTCATTTTCTTTGTATTTTAGCTTGAAAATAGAGGGGAAATTTTTGCCTGTAGTCATAATCCCTCCCCCTGTGATGTTCCCCTCTATCCTATGTTGTTGTTAAATGTCAATAATTTTATACTTTGGATGCAGGAATGTGTTCCAGTTTAATATTTTCATAAATAAATTATAGTGAATAATTCCATCTTGCACATGCTGCATTATGTTCACATTGTTTTGGCTCTCATTCTGATTTTTCACCCAGTTAAAAAGTTCAGCTTTTTTTTTCTTTGCCAATCTCATTTATGATAGTTATTTAGAAATAGTCATGTTTTAACAAATGTGTATGTACATAGTGAGTGCCAGAGCTTGATGTAGAATTTATATCGGAATATGCAATGCAAAAATGAAAAAAATAAGGTGGTGAAATTATAAATGATGTACAAAAGTGGTTTCCTATCTTGGGCAGATTTATTTTCATCATTGAAAATCATTTCTGATGTGCACAAAACTGCTGTGATAGAAAAATTTTGTTGACTAATGCATTTGATTTATTTTTGAACTTTTTGAAATCTTCTGCCACCAGTGAGAGAGACCAGTAGTATTTTTTCTCTATTTAAATTTCTTTACCATTGGCACAATGATTCTTTGTTACCTGTCCTTTTGCATTTAACTTGTGATTAAAAGGGGGAAATAAATGTGTAAACAGTCATTACTTGAAAATATACAAATGGTCCCTTTCACAAAGATTACTTCTGAAAATATTGAATCAGAATGTAAAGATATATTGTGTGGCATTCAAAGAGCTTTTCACACAGCAATCTTTTCTATTTCCCCAGTTTTGCAGCCCCCCCCCCCATAGATTTATGAATAATCAAATATAAGCTAGTGGTGTGGGGAAACAGTTTAGATGACAACAACAATGCAATATTGGTAAATGTGGTAAATCATTTGCAAAGTGTGCTACCTAAACTTGAAATATTATTCCTTATCATGAATGAAATATGGGTTACACCATACAATACAAATTTTGAAGATGACAATCAGTTTTTTGGTAGTATGTATACCCGGGCGCTATCTGGGAGACGCAGGTTCAATTCTCGCTCCAGGACGACGAAATTTTCAAGTTTTCGGATATTATCTGACTTTCCGTCCTTGTCATATTTACACCAAAAAACGGATTGCCATCTTCAAACTGTGTATTATTCCTTAATTCATCTGCTATACTCAGTTATGGTGGTAGCTGTGAAGACAAGTACAGTGCAAGAGATATTACAAAATTAGTCTTAAATATGCATTGTTCATGTTTTCAAAAATGCTAGATTTGTTTTAGCTTTTAATGTTTTCACATACTCTTTGTGAAAGTGTTTTGTTTCCTGTTATTGCATCAGTTTGTACTTATTAGATTGTAGCATATTTTTTGAAGAACAAATAAGTTATGAAATTTCATTTGAGTTAAAATGCATAACTATAGAAGAATACTCATCACTGAGACCCATAATTTTCTGTTGTGCAGTAAATTTGTTTTTAGTTGTTACATGCTAGATTTTTTAAATATTTAAACTAGACTTTTTTTTTTTAATTTAACTGTGGGGAAACAATTTTTAGCTTTTATCTTCTATCAGAAAAGCAGCTGTAACCTTAAGTATGCTCATATCTTACAGAAGTATTGACAAATGCAATGCCATCCACACTTAATCCATATCAAAACAGAATTTAGCAAGTGATCTGTTTGATTTGTTAGCTAATTTTATAGCTATTCTGCATAATTAACATTGTTATATTTTGTTTCACTAAAGATTATATCATATTGCTCTCTCTTGTTATTTAATTATATCATTCTAAATTAAATGAGAAAAAACTTTGCCGCATAGAATTGGATTGGTACACCAGTTACACTGGATGGCTTCATCCTTGTGGTCTGAGTTGTTTGCTTGGCCCATTAATTGTGTTTTGTACTTTGTAATCACACTTGATTTATTGTGACATAAAACCCTGTAAATTAATCTCTGTCATCTACAGTACCTAGAGTTTCCTCAAGAAGGTGAATGCCCTTGTGAGTGAAGTAACTGCTTTAAGACTGTTGGGGTGTCCTCCCCCTTCCAATCACATAAAAGCTCAGATTGTGAATGATTAAAAGTGGGTCCATTTTTGAGTGTCCTTGACAAGATAATTTTATTTTCACTCTAAGGTATTTCATTATTTATTTCAAAACTGAATCGCTTGCACAACTTAAGAACGAAAGATCACCTTACCCTCGGATGTGTGGAATAAATTGGGAAATATTTAGGACATGCTTGGAAATCCATTCTGACCTCAAAACCAAATTTTTATCAGTAAAAACAGTGGATTTGTTTAGCTTTCCTAATTCTTATTGAGGTGAGTCAATACCACTGTGTTAGTGTCTTTAAATGAGCGTGAAGATTGTCATTTTTGTGTTTGTCATGAATGAATGTATAGATTTCAATTAATATCAGTTCAAAAAACGTTAAATTCCACGTTAATTAATGAACGTTATTACGTGGCATATTACATTAAGTTCATTAGCAGAAATTCGTAGAAGTCCTGTAATTTTTTCTGAAGAAAAAATTACAGGACTTCTACGAATTTCTGCTAATGAACTTAATAGATTTCAAGTTTGCAGTTATTTTGACTTCATTTTATCTTCACTGTAAGGCATTTCATAAATCTGTATACTTGACTGCAACTGATTTTTGGCTGAAATATTATACAATCAATTCTCATCATATCAAAACCGCATAAGGATTGCAATTTTGTTCATTATAACTGAAATTTGTTGTAACAAAAATTCCATAAAATCAACTATAAATGTGGTATGTATATACAGCATATGAAAGTGCAAGTAGGTACCTAAACAAAAAGTCAATCTGTAATTAAAACATACAAACAAAAAAAATATTAAATTTAAAACAAAATTTTGCTGTAAGAAATTTTAATGTAGAACATAAATACCTTTTATTTAAAGCTCTTAATGTAAAACATAAATATTAATTGTGGAATAACTTTTTTACGGGTCTTATAGAGGTTATTTTTAATGAAAGTTGGTTGTCAAATTTTCGAACTAAAGCCTAGTTCGTCATCAGGACTATGTCACTGGAGCAGTTGCTGCCACTCAATTGGAAGAGTCCATCCATAATTATCGTTAATTGTGGTACTTCTTCTTCTTCTTGCTATTTCGATCCCTTCTTCTAGTTTCCTCTTTACTAAGTTTGACTGGTGGGCGATTATTTTCACTGAGTCCCAATTTATGGAGTGTCCACTTGCTTGTATATGTCTGTCTAGCCCTGTTTTGTTCCCAATGTTCCTAATAGCTGCTTGGTGTTCTTTCATTCGGACCTTAATACTTCTCCCTGTTTCTCCTATATAGCTGAGTCCGCAGTTACAGTCGATGCAGTAAATTACTCCTTCCTGCAATTGGATGTCCAATTCTTTCTGCTTTAAAGCTGGCAGGAATTTCTTTATTTTGTTATTAAGATCTGGAGCTAGCCTGATATTATATTTTGCTCCGATCCTTTTCAGTTTCTCGAAAAGTCCCTTGTGGTACGTAATTTTTCTGGTGAATTTGAAGTTGGTTTTTTCCTGCTTCTTTTTTGGCACTTGTTTAAATATTTTCTCAACATATGGGGAGGGGTAATTGTTTTCTGCCAATATTTCCTTTAATTCTTCTTTGTGAAGATCTTTTTGAGTAGCTGAAGAGACCAGGATTTCAATTTTTTCCAAAAATTGTCTCGCCGTGTTAGATTTAATATAATCAAGGTGAAATGAGCAGAAGTCTAACATCTTCCCTGTGTTGGTGGGTTTTCTAAAAAGCGGAGTGAATATTTTCCCTTCTCTTGAGGTCAAGGTTAAATCTAGGTAATTGATGCTATGGTCTTTTTCCTGTTCCATCGACTGTAACTGCGGACTCAGCTATATAGGAGGAACAGGGAGGAGTATTAAGGTCCGAATGAAAGAACACCAAGCAGCTATTAGGAACATTGGGAACAAAACAGGGCTAGACAGACATATACAAGCAAGTGGACACTCCATAAATTGGGACTCAGTGAAAATAATCGCCTACCAGTCAAACTTAGTAAAGAGGAAACTAGAAGAAAGGATCGAAATAGCAAGAAGAAGTACCACAATTAACGATAATTGCGGATGGACTCTTCCAATTGAGTGGCAGCAACTACTCCAGTGACATAGTCCTGGTGACGAACTAGGCTTTTGTTCGAAAATTTGACAACCAACTTTCATTAAAAATAACCTATATAAGACCCGTAAAAAAGTTATTCCACAATCACTATGAATAGAGGTGCCATAAATGCATTTACAACTAGGATAAATATTCATTTGAAAAGTCACTAATTTTTGTTTTGTTTTTAAATTTCAGCATTGCTAAGCTAAGAATTTCACATTTTTTGCAATTTAACCAGGCACTGCTGTATTTTGTCTTTTTTTTTTTTTTTTTTTTTTTTTTGGGGGGGGGGGGTACCTGCAAGGCCACTTACATAGTCTGTAATAGTCTCTTCAATGTTCTCTCTCCGTATTCTCTACACTGGTAAGGATCTGAGTTAGAGCCTTGCTCCTATACTTCATCGCTGCTGCTTCTACTGTCTTCTGCTGGGGAACTCCATCAGTAATCTGACATCTCAGAATCTGGTGTTTCAACATCTTTGTCCACAGTAAAAAACATCCTCAAACTTGTGCCCCATAGTTCTAAATGGCACTTAGCCACTGAATCTTGCTTTTCCAGTTCATGGACAAATCTGGCTTTTCTCAAGCAATTTCAAGTGACAGTCTGTTTGGAATTCCATGCACCATAAATTGTGTCAGTGGCTTTGGTGGTCACCTAGTCTTGCTCCTGCCATTTGTGGTGAAAACAGTGTCTTATAATCAAATTCCTGCAGTGGGATTTCAAAGAATAAGTGGTCTCTTGATCTAAGGGCTGGAGTGTGGAAGTGGTTTTTTGGGGCACATATAAAAGCCAAACAGCATAGCCAGTTTGATCACAACTTTGTGTGACAAACAGTTGTGGAGCACAAAAAGGACCTTTTTGTCATTTCATATCTTCATTGAGTGACTGCAACCAAGCTTCAAAGATGGCTGATGTCATTCAAACTTTCTTATTGGGTTGGTAATCCACTGAGAGATAGGACACACCTTTAAGACAGTAAGGCTTGCTGGATTTGGTAATTACAACAAACATCCTCATGTTAAAACCATCCATGTTGCAGGCTAAAACTACAGTTAGGTGATCCTTCCCTTTTCCTTTTTTGAAAGACATGTTCTTTTCCATCATCATAGGGTGGGGGGAGGGGATGTCCAGTTTCATCCATATTATAAATGGCTTCTCTTGCATTTCCTTTGATGATAGGCCTAAATTGACAGCTCACATGTTTTTTGCATCAGCTAAAACAGAAATGTCTTTGGTGCTTAATGGATGACAAACAATGTTGCTACCATCTTGGAAACAGCTTAGCCTTCCACTGTTCACTTTAAAATCCACATGGCACCAAGAAGCTTTGCCAGAGAACTTAGCTTCTGCTCTTGAATGGCCTCAATGTTTGGTAAATTCTGTGCCCACGTGCCTTTTAACCACAACAAGAGAACATTTTTGATGTTAGGAAATGTTTTGCCCTTGAGCCATTATTGACGTTTTTTTATTGCCCAGTAAAACTGGCTTCTATCATCTTTTGCATTGCCAGAATGCTAGAGGGTGCGGAGTGCAATGTCGATTTTTAAAAAGTATAAGATGTCAATGTCC
The DNA here is from genome assembly GCA_039090855.1 of Macrothele yani. Taxonomy (NCBI): domain Eukaryota; kingdom Metazoa; phylum Arthropoda; class Arachnida; order Araneae; family Macrothelidae; genus Macrothele; species Macrothele yani. Next base: position 97,651,016 of record CM077028.1, on the reverse strand, counting down.
TACTCAATCCCTTTTTCTTTCCCAAGTTTTTGCATAGGAACATCTGCTACTGCTCTAAAGATCAGTGCCTTGATAATTGCCTTTCCTTTTATTGCTGTATAACCATAATATAGCCATTGCTTATTCAGTTTTCAACACCTTTCTGTTGGTGTAATTTTTTTTCAGCTGTTAGAATCTCAAATGTATTTTATTTTTTTTTAGAATGTTTTGGACACCACTGGAAAACAAGCTCCCTGCTTGCCAGCCTGTGGCAGTCTTTGCCCATATGCAAGATCAAAATTGCAATTGTCATTTATTTATTTATTTATTTATTTTTACTCTAAATATGTATTCAAAATTTTGGAAGGTGTGAAAAGTGTGGATTCAGTTTGATAGTATGATTGCACAGAAGTGGAGGGGTATGATCTTTCTTCTGGTAAATTCTTCATTGCAAGTACATTGGTTGACAACCAAAGAGAGGCGAAATACAGTAGATTTGAGGTTGTCATATTGTGCGAGACAAAGAGATTGTCTTTTGGGCAGAAGTAATGGAGAATCGGCTGTGTATTAATACTAAGCAAAACATGCTGTGTTCAGCTCTGAAGTTTAGCACATAGACAGTAAGAAGCCAAAGTTGCCTACATACATTAGTCATGTCAGGTAGAAAGTGCTTTAGCTTATCATGAAAGCAACTGTTAGTGATAAGTGATTTGAAAAGTCTGAAATGCAGAAAGAAAAGATACTTTGAATATAAGATATTTCTGTTCTGTGTACCAAAGTTTTTGCAAAACTTGTGCCATTTTTTTTTATTTAAAAAATGCAATTTATTTCTGTTCTGTGTACTAAGGAATTTGCAAAACAAGTCTTTTTTTTTTATTAATAAATGCAATTGAAGTTATAATAAAACTCGCATGAAAGTTTTGTATGTAGCATTGTTTTTCCACATAATTTTCGTTAAGTTCAAAAACCTTTTGCCAGCATTTAAAGTATTGTACACCAGTAATGTGAAATTCCTTTCAAGAGTTTGGGTTGCATCACAAACACCGTTTTTGCACTTTGGTGCCCCAAGGTTTTTCCTTTTGACAGCTAAACAGATGATGAAAGATCCTGAATGTGTTAGGATGGTTAGGAAGAACAGTCCTGCCAATGTTCACATTAGTCACATTGTCGTGGAAAAGGGAGGGACTTTTTTTTTTTTAAGGCACAGCTATTTGAATCAGCATCTGTTGTGTTTTCACATATTGTTTTTACAGATGGAATTGTCATACAAATCTCCTTGAAGTCTACGGTGAAAGTTATAGCACCTGTCTTTTTTAGGCCTTTGCCCTAAAAGATAGGTTGCTATAACTTCACCCAATATTTGTGACAATGTGCTGTGGTGCCCCTTCATGTACTGTGTCTTATTTTCAGGGTTGTGTGGTAGTGCATCTATGTGTCATCATCTGTGATTATGTGAGACAGAAAATCATTTGCTGCTGTTCTTGTAGTTGATCATGGAAGCTTTCCTATTTTCTTTGTGCTCTTGTGTCAGCATTTTAGGGGAACATTGAGTGTAAATCTTGCAGTTTTCCAAGTCCTGAACAATAGTTATGAGTTCTGGTTTTCAAGACCCAACAATTTCACTTACCTGTATATACTCGCGTATAAGTCAAGCCCCCACTTTCAGAGTAAAGAAATCATAAAAAACAAAAACTCGCGTATAAGTTGATCCTGGAATGAGAAAAAAATTCTCAATGAATTTATTCAAAAACATTTGAAAACAATATATATATATACTAATAGAATTGATGCACGCTGAATTTAGTTATGATGCAATGTACAGACGTAGAATTTGTACAGAAGTGCTAAAACAGCAATCCGGAACGAATCACCTCGTACTCTCGATAAAAACATACCACTGTAAACCACAATTTTAAAAAACAAACAAACCAGAAGAAAAAAACATTATTAATGCAGAGAGACTCAAAAAAGCATTATTGATTATAATGCTTTTTTGAGTCTCTTTGCATTAATGTTTTTTTTTCTGGTTTGTTTGTTTTTTAAAATTGTGGTTTACAGTGGTATGTTTTTATCGATATATATATATATATATATATATATATATATATCATCATCATCGTCAACCATTATCAATCCACTGCTGGATGAAGGTCTCCCCAAGTTTCCTCCACAACGGTCTGTCTTGTGCCAGTCTCCTCCATGTCACCCCCGCATACTTTCGAATTTCATCCACCCATCTTCCATGTGGTCTTCTTCTGGGTCTTTTCCTGTCCCTTGGAATCCAATCTAAAATTTCGGCTGTCCATCGATGATCTGTCCTTCTGGCAGTATGTCCAGCCCATTGCCATTTCAGGGATTTAACTCTGATCATGATGTCTTCCACTCTTGTCATTTTTCGGATCCACGTGTTCCTCTTCTTATCTCTCCTGGTTACACCAAGCATGCACCTCTCCATGCTGCTTTGAGTTGTTTGCAGCCTTTGTATGTCTCTTTTAGCTAAGGTCCACGTCTCTGCACCATACGTAAACACTGGAAGGATGCATTGATCAAACACTTTTCTTTTAAGACATAATGGCATATTGCTCTTGAAAATTATGCTGTTTCTTCCAAAAGCTCTCCAGGCAAGTTTTGTACGCCGATTAATTTCTTCATCAATGTGACCCTCACTTGATATCTGCTGTCCAAGATAAACGTACGTGTCTGTTATCTCCAGCTTTTCTCCATCAATCGATAAATCTTCATTTCTTGTAAAAGCATTGAACATCACTTTTGTCTTCTGAAAGTTCATTTTTAATCCCACTTCTTTACTCTTGTCAGCAAGTTCCTGGATCATACTCTGTAGCTCTGATGGGGTAGTTGCAAAAATGACTATGTCATCAGCAAAACGAAGGTGGGTTAGATAATCTCCATTAATCTTTATCCCTTTGTTTTCCCAGTTCAGTGATTGAAAGACATTTTCCAATGTGGCATTAAAGAGCTTCGGAGATATGGTGTCACCTTGTCTCACTCCCTTTCCAATTTTTACGTGTGTTGTATTTTCAAACAGCCTAATCTTTGCACTTGCATTTTCATAGATGTTATTAATAATATTAATGTATGCATCTTCAATACCGCAGGATTTCAGAGCCGTGGTAACTGCTGATGGTTTCACCGAATCAAAGGCTTTTTCATAATCGATAAAAGCCATGCACAATGGAAGTTCATATTCCCTCGCTCTTTCAATTAGTTCTCTCAGCACGTGGATATGATCTATCGTGCTGTAGCCACTCCTGAATCCAGCTTGTTCTCTCGGTTGAGCCATGTCCAGTGTTACCTTCAAGCGGTGTGAAAGAACTTTTGTGAAGATTTTATAAACTACTGATAGGAGGCTGATAGGTCTGTAGTTTCCGAGATCCTCAATGTCACCTTTCTTATGTAGCAGGATCATTGTAGCGGTGTTCCAATCCTCAGGAATCTTTCCTTCATTAAGGCATCGAGTGAAAATTTGGGCGAGTACTGTTTCGATTTCTCTACTTGCTTCTTGTATGATGTCTACAGTAATTCCATCTTCTCCTGGAGCTTTTCCTCGCTTCATGTTCTTGATTGCATGTGCAACTTCTGCTGGAAGAACTGGAGGAACTATGGTACTGGTATCTTTCATGATGTCTGGAGTGCATATATCATCCCTTTCATATAATTTGGAGTAGAAATCTTTCACTCTTGTCAAAATTTCGCCTCTATTTCTTGTTACAGAACCATCTTCTTTTCTCAGTGCCATAATCTGTTTTCTTCCCTTACTGAAATGTCCCTTTGCTATCTTTAGGCTTTGGTTGTTTTCAATTGCTTTCCTCACTAGTTCACAGTTGAATTTCCTTACGTCTTCGGTGATACTTTTTCTTACTGTCTTGCATAGCTCTATATATTCCACTTTGGAAGTCACATCTTCTTTAGTTGTCCTCATCTCTCTTCTTTTTTGCATCAACATTTTGGTTTTTCCTGATAATTTGTTCACATGCAACTTGTTCTTAGACCCAGCTAATTTTGTTGCTGTTTCCATAAGAGCTTTGGTTACTTTTCTGTTAACTTCAGAGATGCCCACTTCTTCCGATGTTAGGCCTTCTAAAGCAGAGAACCTGTTCTTCAGTTCTAACTTGAAGGTATTATGGTGTTTCTTAAGGTTGGTTATGTCAATAGATTTTGTTTGTCTTATGAGCTTGCCACGTTCAAGTTTAGTGTTGAGGTGCATCTTACATCTCACCAATCTATGGTCACTACCTGTGTTGAACTTGTTTAGCACACTGCAGTCTTCTATGACGAATTTTTTGTTACACATAATAAAATCAATTTCACTTGTCGTCCCATTTGGATGTCTCCATGTCCATTTCCTGTGTGGCTTTTTCTTGAAGAAGGAGTTCAAGATGAAAAACCCTTCTGCCTCTGCAAACTCAACGAGTATTTCCACGCTGGTTTCTGTTGCCGTGACCGAATTTACCTACTGAAGTTTCATTCTGTTGCCGTTGCCCTATTTTTGCATTGAAATCTCCCATAATTATTTTCAAGTGCTGCTTACCTTTATTATTTAGATGACAAATTTCCTCATAAAATTCTTCAATTTCTTCTTCAGGATGACTTGTGGTGGGTGCATAAGTTTGAATAATCTGAGCCTGGTATCTTTTCGAGAGTTGGATAACAAGTCGTGCAGCTCTGTCAGAGGAACTTTCAACTTCTACAACTTTATCCTTCAGTTTCTTGTTTATTATAAATCCAACACCACTAGTTCTGCCAGTATCTGTCCCACGATAGTAGAAGAGATGTCCACTTTTCAGTTCGATGAGATCTTCTCCTTTTCTCCTTACCTCACTTAGCCCCACGATGTCCCACTTGATCCTTTGTAGTTCCTCTTCCAATTCAAGAAGCCTTGAATCAGAAGATAGGGAGCGTCCATTGTACGTTGCCAAGGTCAGCATCAGATGGCAGCCTAGTCCGGTCCTCCGGGGATTCTTAGCACCCTCTGCCTTCATGTCGCACTGGCCGCTGCCTTGGCCAGGTACATTCCAGCTGCCGGAGACTGAGGGCCAAGATTTAAGTTGTGGAATCATTTTGGAGGGGTTTGGCCATAACTCACCACGCTGGCCAAGCGGGTTGGTGAGTGTGGGATAGAATTTCCTCTAATCCCGATGGTATAGTTATACCGCTATGGGCGGTCGTCAGAGCCCCTTTAGTGGGAACAGGATGCACCACGAGAAGGCGGGGTTGACATTTGTCAAGGAGAGGCTGTGATGTTACGCATCACCTGACCTTACATCCTATATATATATATATATATATATATATATATAATTTAATTTGCATACCCAAAAAGTTCATGGGAACCCTTCAAAATCCGGGTCAGACTTGCCAAACAGTTCAAAAAATTCTTTCTCTGTCATCGGCGCGTCATTGTAAACATTGGTATTCCCATTTATGTCTGTGTCATAAGAATCACTGTCATCGTCACTCATAAAAATCTTGTCAAGTTCGTTACTAATGCAACATTTCTTGAATGATTTCACGACCATTTCTGCAGATATCGCATCCCAAGCATCCTTGATCCATCGCGCAATCAGAAAGATATCCGACTTCTTTAGATTTCTGCCCTTGGTTTCAGTCAGTTATTCAATCAGCCTAATATCTCCGCACATTGTCCTTGAAGGGCTTATTAAGGCAGACATCTAGTGGTTGAAGAACAGATGTCAACCCACCTGGGATGACAGCAAGAGTTGTTTTTGAATTTTCTGCAGTTTTTTCACTTCTGCACAACGGTGTGCAACAAGCATATCCCACACCAAAAGGGAAAGTTTCCTCCAAAAGTGCGCCTGGCCTTTTGTTCCACACATTCTTTAACCAGTCAATTGTTCCGGATTCGTTCATCCATCCTTTTTCATGGGCACGAACGAGCACACCAGACGGAAAAATGACGCTTTTATGCAGA